>UELW01000322.1:6353400-7794162 GCA_900490495.1 Danionella dracula
CTGTTAGTCATCAGGGAAGAGACTCTGTGTCTGCCTACAGTCTTTTTCTTTTCTTATTATTTTCCTCTTTTATTGCTCTCCCTTTGGGTTTGTTGAATAGGCGCCATTTATTTTATGTGTTCTGCACCATCCCTTTACAGACCTTCATATTTACTGATACAGAGAAGAAAAAACTTGCATAGCTTTTCCTGCTCTTAATCTGAAGTATTAATATCACGTATCTGCTTGATTGCAACAGTTTTTTTTCTTCCTAGATTTTACGCCTCAGTGGAATCTTGCTTGTATTCTGAATGGAACCTTTGGAAAACCCAGATGGATAATTTATTGCTTGTGAATGGTTTCAAAATTTTCACATTTTATTATTTAAACAATAGATACATACTGTATACACACTAAAAATAAGAAGATAACTCTTTAAAATTAAATAATGCTGTATGCATGTCCACAATACGGGCTGCTGGGAGTCCTGGATGGAATTTTGCACGTCTCATTGGGTATTTCTATTTCAATTCTTAAGATTTTAGCTGGAAGTGAAATACCATCTTAGAAGTCAGGACAGAGCCCTAATTTTGAAAACAATTTGAACTGTTCTGAACATAAACTTCATTTTGAAATGAACAAATACCAGCTAGTATCATTATCTTACATTTTTAATTATTTTAATATTTGGAAACAACCAATTATTAACTGAGAATATCACAGTTACAGTGGAGCGTCAATTCAATTAGTAGACATGCATCATCTGTCATGATAAAATGTAAAAAAAAAAAAAAATCCGTTATATTCTTGACAACTTTGTGGTTGTTTATGGATTCATTAGATCACACAATTTTTTTCTTTGATGGCAGATCAAAGAAAAAAATTGTGTGATCTAATGAATCCATAAACAACCACAAAGTTGTAAAGAATATAACAGATTTTTTTTATTTTTTCATTTTACTCTTTGAAATCATAGAGCAGCACAATAATGCATTTTTGTTTATAATTTATTAATTAATAAAAAATTTTAAATTAATTTCAACATCAATATCAATCAATATTGAAACAGTTCAGCCCTTGAGTTGTAGCAAATTTGTTTAGTTTGGCCCTCTGTTATATTTGACTTTGACATCCCGACGTGCCTATTCTAAGGTAATTATATAAAACATATTGAAAATGTGGGCATTAGTTGTACCAAAGCTATCAAATTCAGTTGTATTTGCTAGTTTTTTGTCACAAAAACATATGTTCAGCATGAATATTCTTTGCATGCAGCCATTTTGAAAGTAGAAAAAATTGCAAGATACCAGGCATTGTACACAATTGACTTTTTTGGCACAAATGTCTAAACTATAATTTGAAAGAAAGTGGTACATATACAAGTTTGTAAGTTATGCAAATTTGCTTAACACACTGATGTGCTTGCAGAGGTGCTGGCTTTTGCTTGAAATTAAAGGTGCTGTATTATGTAAACTTGACTTTTCATTGTTGTTCTCCTCAAAAACATGCCTCAAGTCATATTCAGATTGATTTGTGTATGTTTGTATAATTCAAGTTTTTTTACCCATTGGCCGAAGTACTAGCCACTAACCAATCAGATGAACCACTAATGCAGTTCATCTCAATAAAGTATGTACATGCTGACAGACTTGGAATATTCTTACTGCTTATTAACAGTTGTGACCTTTTTCCATTTAAGTTTTTTTGCTTGCTTGTTGCTGATTAGTAAAAGTTTAAATGCATACTGTGAAGAAAATACATTTTGTGCAAGTTCTGATTTTGTGTTCTTTAACACTATATATTTATGGACAAAAGATTTAAAAAATAATAATAATTGAGTTTTGCTTAATTAAGTCAGGGCCAAATACAAAGTAAGGGACATTTTATTTATAAAGTACATTTCTGTAAGGATGTTAACTAAAAGTATTGTATGTTATTAAACCAAGAAAAGTAGAAACAATAGAAGAAACACATTGTACTCAAAACTCATGAACATGCTTTGTAAAACGAGAAATGACTAATGTTTGATTATCAGCTGATCAGCGGGACATCGTGTGCTGAAGAGTAGATACGTGTTGGTTAATATACTAAGAGGCTTCTCCATGTAGTGCTCTATAGACTATTAAAAGAATTTTAAATTGTAGCCTTCAGATCACTGGCCGCCAGTGAAGGGTGGCCATTACTGGGGTAGTATGATCATATTTCCAGTCCCAGTTAACAACCTCAAAGCAGCATTAGCGCTAACTGGAGGGTGGAGATTGTGAGTTTGTGTAGACCCATTACTCTGCACTAGAGTTTAGAAATATGAATAACAAATCATAAAAAACATAAAAAATTGTGTAACTATATTAAGTTAATAAAAATGTTTTTAGATTAATTAATTAATTTATTTGTTTATTAATTCAAAGTCTTTTTGGACTCCCAAAATTCCTAACCTGTGGAAAAATTTGGGAAAGATCATTGAGAATCAAGATAGCACTAATTCTCTTGTCCACCTCAGCTGGAATTATTTTCAATGAGTTTGGATGGATGGGGCAAATGTGAACATTATGTTCCAGCTTTTGAATGCTTGCTACTGCATTGTTTTTTGATGCCAATAGATCGATGTGCAGTATGAGAAAGCGAGCACCTAAAATGTGCATTTTCAAGTAAACTCCATGTAAAACAATTGTTTTTCAGATATTTTTTAAGTAAACAGTAGTTTTAATCTTAAAAGAGGCCTTGTTGAACTACAGATCAGAGGCTTTGACATTAATTTAGACTTACTAATTAAGCTAACTGTTTACTGTTAAGCTAACTTGTCAGCTTGAACTATTGTGTTTTTTGTGTAATACTACAACTACTTAAAATACATTTTAGTTTGTTTCTGATCTGTGAGAAATCTTGCATTTTCTTGATAATTGCTTTGGAGCTCGCTGCTTCTTCCCCAGGAGAGGAAAGGTGTTTACAATATAGTGCTTTTTTACATGTTTTTCTGCTGTTTCTTCCCTTTTTCCATTTAACTTTTTTTTTCAAGAAAACGAGGGACCTTTTCCTTTTTTCAATTGTGAGGAACAAACATTAAAGATTCTGAAATAAACAGATGAACACAAACGTTCAAGGTTTTTATAAGTAAAGTTGTTTGCGTAAAGTGAATTAAAACCCAGCATACCCTAGAACGTAAAGTTAGCATCAAATAGACATTAAAGGTTTAACAAAGTTGGACATCAATAATTTGTGTCAATGCATGGTTTTTAAAAATGATGGCTCAAATGACTATTATTCAGTGAAAAGAACTGGTCGTTTTATAAATGAGTCAGTCACAATTCGATGTCAGACAAATTTCCCCCAGGCCACCAGCCCACCAAAAACACACCCCACAAGTCACACACATCCGTACAGGGCAATGTTGCTCAAAACCACAACGGCGGAATGTACCTGGCGGGGATCGAACCACCAACTCTTCGGTTGTAGTATGACCAGCTATACCACTACGCCAGTTGCTTCCTGCACATTATTAATTATACATTAGTTTATTTTATCAATTATTTACAGAGGGCAGTTTCCTTGTGACATATGCAGTTCAAGTTGGTCAAAAATGAAGCGCCTTTAATTCTTGCCGTACAGCTGATATTCACAAGCTCTGTCCTGTCCCTCTTGGTTTGTCTGCTCATTAATCACTGTGTGTGAACTGAACACAAGTGATTTTCCTTTTCCTTTGTTATGCTGTTCAAATGTTAATGACCGAGGGTCACGTGATGAATATGATGCTACTATTTTATAATATATGTGATGTATATATATATATATATATATATATATATATATATATATATATATATATATATATATATATATATATATATATATATATATAACCACATTTAGATCTAGCTCTTTTTGTTTGTTATCCATTTATCCATCCAAGTCTTCCTTTCCCGTATGTCATCTTTGCTCTTTCCACTGCTGTGTAATGTAATTAGGCCTAGAGGATCGATGATTCACATTGCCCTGAGGTCTGGCTTTAACGCTTTCCTTAAGTTAATTTCTCTAAAATGTCTTGTCAAGCTATATGATGAATTATTAAATATAGAAAAAGTATTTTTGGATGCTTTTAGAACAGTGAAAGGTTCAGTGAGTTACCCTGTCCTGATATGACTGTACAAGCCTAGGCAGATTGCCCTGTTAAGCAAGAGACCACACTGGGGTTGCAGGAGGGGGTGATGGCTTTTGTTTCTGCCTTCTCTAATGGTTTCATTAAAGCTGTCTGTATGAAATAGCTTTTCTTGTTTGGCTACAAATTCGACCAAGAGCTGCTCAATATCCTAACAGGGAAATATCACTTGCCTTTACTTCTTTCCTTCAATGAAATGAACAATGCCAAATAACTGAAATAAAATTTCACCGTTTGCCAGGTATGACAAGCAATGATGTGGTGTCATTTGTTTGAAACATGCTTTTCACATACTTGTAATGCTTGGTACTTCAGTTTTTTAAACAATTACCTTTTTTTTAAACACTTACCTTTTGGATTTTTTAAGTGGCCTTTCTAGCGTGTTTTAGTGTTGTTTCCTCAATAATACTATAATCCCTCAATAGTACTGTGTACTCAAGATGTAATCAGATTGTTGGAATACTATTTTCAGTTTCTGGGAACTCAAACAGCCCGACGATCACCCATTGTTAAACAATTAGATGACCCTGTAATGCATCTCATCTCAATGGAGAATGGACATGTTGTATGTTGTAAGAGTAGCAGACTTGTGCAGTTCTGAGCAGCACTTCGCATAGGACTGGTTTTTAAATAGATTTTTGTTTACATTTGAGAGTTTTCAGATCCAGGGTTGAACTGTCGAGTGCTGTTTAAATGGCTGGATCTGGCTGTAGGAAACAGGGAGCAGTTGGATTGCCTGCTGGAGGGCAACAGAGTGGCTTGCTGGCGTCGGAGTGGACCTCCTGTCCTGAACAAGACACATGGACCAAGATCTGAGGCAGCTTTAGCATACAAGCTCAGTCTGAGCCAAAGCTAGCTCTCATCAAAGCATCCTGGTCAACAGTAACATGCTTTCATCCCAATCCCATCTGCTTCTATCCTCAAACACACGGACACACAGGCATTCCTCCGTTAAACCCACCGATGACTTCTACAGATCTCTCAGAAACTATCAATAGCCATGCACATTTATCAAAATCTCCAAACAGTTAGCATTTGATTGTCTTAACCTGATTCAAATGTGTGTATGGATTAGCCCCAAATCCCTACAAGGACAGAATAATTATTAACGTGTTTGTTTTAATCTTGTAAACAGAGAAAATGCCACTAATATGATAAATATCAAACAAAATTTGATGGCATTAATCCATTTTCAGTTAAGTTCATATTAAAGTATGTTGTTGATCTAATAATATTTATCAAAGTGAAAGAGGGAGTGGCTTGTTTTCAACAATCAGTGGATGCTAAAATCTATAAACAATAAATAACTTGTCAATTTTAAGATTAAACAAGGCTGCATCATGCTCGTTCATTCAATTATTTTCACAAACAAGGACAATTTAGTTTATTTTTCTTTTGTTTTGCAGAATCAAAAGGTAAATTACTGATGTCTTTTTTTAAAACTCTAAAATGATCCAAATCTATTTCTGAAATAGTACAAAAATGTAAATGTTAATGTCCGATTTAGGTTGCATGTTGCTGATGATTAAGTTCTCCAAAAAGACTACTTCAAGAACTAGATTATAAGATAGATTTTTTTTTATTATTGCCTCATCATCAATACTGAATTGGACGTAATGAATCTGCACCGCTGCAGCTTTTTCACACAGACCGTCTAATGTCTGGGCCGCTAAGATGCACTTTACTAACTTGCTCTCTTTTTGTTGCTCAGTCAATGCAATTCAGACTTGTGTTCTTCAGCGATCACTCTGTTTTAACAAACACAGGGGTTTGCCACATCAAACATGAATTCTCTCCACTGACCCTTCAATTAGACTTGTCTTAATTATGCATTCAGTGTTAGTGCACAACGTAGTAATCTGACTCTCAATGCTTTTGTTAGGCCACACTGTGTTAAATTTGCGTCATTTTTGCCACGAATGTACCTCTTGGTTGTCAGCAAAACACCATGGGAAAAAACGAACAACATGAATGAATGAGCCATAGATTTAACTTTAACTTGTTTTCACATGTTTCATAGGTTTCCTATGCTGCAGTCACTATAGTCTATTTTTAACATCCCTCTGACTTCCATTTTAAATAAAGGTCTCTACACATCTATTTGCACAAACTTTATATGGCTTCTCTGAGGGGTGCATTTCGCAAGCTAGCAAAGTAGTTGCAGTGATGCTCCTTGCTAGATGGCACTAGTGTAGTGATATTTCATTTGTAAAAAAAACTAAAACAATGAATCGTTTTATTTGGTGCATGTGGATTACACTGTTAATAATCAGAAGTCACCGGTGAGCGGTGTATTTTGCTCTGTTTTTGGGTCTGCTAGTAGATAAAAAAAAAATTTTCATATGAGCAATATGCATGATTTGTTCAAATGAATCTTTCTTTTAAATGAACAAGAGTCAAAAGAACAAAGCTCCAAAATGAACGAAGCTAATAAGGGAACAACAGCTGCACGCCAACTTTTGATGGTCTTCAGCATGTTTTCCTGCCATTAGATTGAAGTGAGTGTGCATCGAGTGCCAACCAGCGGCTCCTTCATGTCCCATTCATGTCATCAAATCAGCAGCTTTTATGGGTTATTCTCAAAGCGAAAAACCCATCTGATGCGTGAACCCATAGTGAACCCATCTTTCATTCAAACCAATTGTTCGGACAGATGTGTGAACTACCGTTGGTGGCCGTGGTTTTTGATCAAGGCATTCCGAATCACGCATAAAACCTAGGAGTGAATATTTGGATAGATGGGCAGAGGTCTTAATGTGAAGTCTAGACATAAATGAATGTAACATATTTTCACATTACTCTGGAGTCCAGGGAGAGAACATAGCAAACAGCTGCATTTATTTGAGATATCTAAAAATGAGTTTAACACAAATTAGACCATTCTAAGAGAAGCTAATCACATGCTTGTGTGTGCATGTTAGGGGACAGGGAAAGGTTAAGAGACCCCCAAGCATCCGGCTAGAACTTTTAGTTCTCAAGAAGTAGAAGATCTTTAAATGCCAAACATTAATATATTATAAATATTTTTTCCTATCACACTTGGTAGCAAAGCGGAGAGCTACGACAACTGTATTTCTTTAAAAATAAAACCATAAAAGATCTTGCCTGCACAGAAATTAAGTGTCATGGTCGGAAGTTCTGCTGAGTTTAAGTTTTTTTTTTTACCCACCTCAGAATTTACATATAATGAGACCACTGTATTGTCACAACATTTAAACCTTGTGAAAAATTCTTCCAAAACAAGCCAGTTTCAACCTGAGAATGCGCAACCTGCTTCATTGTGATGCAAACTTCTATTCCCTTCTGTGCTTGTAATGTTGCTCTACGGGTGGTAAATATTAGCATTAGCTATGGCTAACAGGAAGAGCTTCAGTCATGTTTCATTAAAAAGTACAGAAAGCAGTACCTAGCTTATCACAGTTTTGATCCAGCTGCAGCAAGTTTGTTTGATTTTCCAATGAGTGGATGTTTTCTCAAAAAAATTGTATTTAATGTGTTAAAGTTAAATGTCAACTTTAACTTTTAGCCACTGACCCACCCAAACCACAAATCTAAAATATACAAATAAACATCTTGAATGGATTGTGACAATTGTTTCCACATGCTAATAGTAAGCTAAATTACTCTTCAAACACCAGAGCTAGTGTGATTTCTTTAAATGATTGTTTTTATTTATATTATTATTATTAATTTTCCTTTTTTTTTAACTTCAGGCACTTTCTCTTCAAGACACCATCAGGAAGCACTCCTCTATTCAGTAGCTCTTCTCCGGGCTATCCTCTGACCGGAGGAACTGTATACTCGCCCCCACCAAGGCTCTTACCCAGAAACACCTTCTCCAGGAGCTCCTTCAAGCTCAAGAAGCCCTCCAAGTACTCTGCAGTTGGAAATGTGCTGCCGTATCTGCCATAGCTGCTGCTGTGCTGCTAGCTGTTCTACTTTCTTATGTCATAGGTAAGAGTTTGGCTACCCTGCTTTCTTGGGAACTTTTCATGGTGTGTGTGTGCGTGTGTGTGTGTGTGCGTGTGCGTGTGCGTGTGCGTGTGTGTGTGTGTGTGTGTGCGTGTGTTGGCGTGTGTGTTTGTGTCCGTGCGCATGGGTTAGTGTGGGTACGAGTCATAAAGTTTGTTCAAAATAAGCTATGCATAATGTGTCATGATTAAAAAAATGTGGCATTTAATTCACATTCTACAGCTCAGTCATACATAATCAGGTCCTGAACTGAAGTCACCCATCTTTGATGGATCACTTAATGGTGTCTAAACAATAAATCAGCAACTGCAGCATGATAAATCAATTGAATTAATTAGACAGTACTTAAATGTCATGTATACAAGTTAGTGTAGTTAAAAGAGGGTTTGTTGGCCAATGCTCAATGTCCTCTAGCACAACATGGCCTTTCAAAGCTCAAAGAATGACCCTGAGATCACTGGCTCAAAAGAATGACATTTATCACCAAGAATGAAGCGCTTCAAAGGTTCTTTGATAAGCCATTGATGTGTAGCATTGTTGTGGTAAAATTGCGGCAAAGCAAACAGGCATGCAGTGGGGCGGAAGAACCCTCAGCATGTGGACGTTTGCTTCAGATGCAGGGTATCGATTCAATTGTTGTTTGATATGAGCTGTGTTTCAGACATGTCTGTGGGGAAGAAGTGTTTGGTCTCATCAAGTCACCTTTGCAGGAAGTTCTTTCAAGGTGCAGGTCTAAACTGATGCTCTTTCGTTCAAAACGAAGTCTGTTTTGATGAAGTTAACAGAGGGGAGAAAAGCATAGTGTACTTGTCAAGCTGCAGCTCTGTCCTATTCCTTGTGAAACCGATGTAGGCTTCAGTCAGTGTGTTTACATGCACAAAAGTTAGATTATGAAATAATCACTTTTTCATGTTTACACTTAAGACCCTAAATCAGTTATCTAACAAATAACACTCTCCATTGCCAGGTTTCTCACATGCACAGCTCAGTCGAAACACCAACAATAAACATAAGCATTTGTTTTTATTTTTCTGATTATGCATCACCTAGTTGAAAAATAAAACATGTCTGCACAGCCTCAGAGTCTAAAGAAAACTAATGTCACCCTTGTCAAAGTGCCCTAACTCATGCTGGATCACACATAACTGCAATATGGACTTCTAAGGACAACTAGTATTGACTAATCTCATTGACAAATGATAACTTTTACAGTCTATAATGTAACTTTACTTTTAAAATTTAACAACTCTCCTTTTTGTTAATTATTATAGCACATCTACGGAAATATAACTCCATTATAATTTATTGTAAAAGTTATTATGCCAACCATAGAAATAAAATCCCTTATACATTATAAAATAAAAAGTCTTTACTTCAATACGTGATCACTGTTAAGTTTAATGCATAGTTTTGCTAAGCTGCACCATCACATTGACTGCTACATTAAAATATTGATTAAAATATTTACTATTCCCAGTTCAATAAACTTGAGATCTAACACTGCCAATAAGCTAACGAGACTTCTTTTTAAACTGTGTAACAAAGCCATTTCAGTCCAGTCAAGGTTTTCTTTTTAATCCTTGACTCTTTTTTTTGTCTCGAGGAAGAAAATGAGGTCCTGAGAACTTAATCTAGTTGTGTGATGGCTTTAAAACTGCATGAGTTTAATCTTTTGGTTTTAGCCGTGTTCAAACCAAAATGCATGGATTATTTCAGAATCGACACAAAAAACTCTCGCTGCTTTTGGCCATTTCTGTTCTCCCTTCCCATCTCCAATCCCCCCCCCCCCCCCCCCCCCCACTCCAATTATTGTAAAATAATTTAACTTCCATGGTGTCAACCACAATTTCATTGTTATTCGTTCAGCTACAGTGTCATGTTCACATTGCAGTACTTGCAATGCCCACTTTTAAATATTCACAAAGATTGTGTTTACCCATTGACATGAAATGTAAATCACGCATACACCACATTTAGTATTTTGAACCTGCCTACACTGAGCCACTATCTCCCAGCATAGCTTAGCTCATTTTATGTATGTCTACGGCATTCATCATATTTGTAGTTTTATTAAAGACTGACATACATTTATGAGAAATAAAACATAACCTTCAAAAGCACAGTACCGCTTTGACCATTTCTTAATACAGATGGATGGGTCGCTGCTCCAGATCATTTTTGTCTTCTTCATTCATGTCTCATTGACAGTGTCTCTCATCTCAGATCTGGATGCTGGTTGCTAAGAGACAGATGTGGTGATCCTGATGCAAGAGGGGTGGGGATTTGTCTTTAGGCAACTGCGAATAATCTGGACTAAATGCTAAAAGATGATGAAAAAAGGAGAAATAAATGATGGACGTCTAAAAGCTAAGTACAGTGCCTCGCCTCCCACAACCTTCTGGCACTTGTGATTATTGCAGTAAAAGGTGTGTGGGTTTTTTTGCACCTACACAAATAGAGATTTTTATGACCTGGACCTTGGACTGGATTGAGTTTATTTAACTAAAAAGTTTGATAGAATACTCATGTGGTGTTTTTGTGATATTGATTATTGGTGCAGAAACCAACTTTTTGTTTTGATGTGAAAGTGAAATGGTTCTTAGAGTTTATTTTAATCTTCTTATAAAATCCTTTAATTAAAATAAATGAATTTTGCAATGGATTGAAAACATATAAACATAGCAGCCCTTGTGAGTGGTTTAGGAATCAAGAACAATAAATCTGAGAGCACTTTAGCCTTCAGCACCTTGGTAAATATTATAAGGCTAAACAATATACCAGTGAAACTCACTTTACATCATGTATCTTGAATATATTTGTACTTAAAAGTGATATCTCACAGTTTATATAATTATTTAGGGTAACATTCTTTTTTTACATCTTAAAAACCACTAAAAAACATTTTCGATCTCTGATGCCTTATCCCTCCACCAACTGCTGTCGTGATTCATCTTGACCTAACAAGCTTAAGTCATTGCTTACTTATATATGTCATCTTGTCTGTTAAGCGTTGAGTTGTCTGTGATCTATTTGGTTTCCTTGGGAGAGAACATTTAATAGAGAAAAAGAATGGAAACAATTAGCCTTCGCCATTAGCTCACCTTGACTTTCTTATGAGGTCTTCTTTAAGAAAAAGTTACACATTAATTAAATAAATGTTGTCAATTTATCTTTTTAGCCACCTTTGTTTTTTAAATGTATCTCTGCTTCCTCAGACAATTTAGTGGAGCCCTGTTAAAGTGTGCTACTGTTAAAGTTTCAATGGGGATTGAGGTTTTTTTTGTCGTTTTGGTTGTAAAGTTGAACGGAAGTAATTGTTTATCTGTCACGCAATACTTAAATCCTCTACTGTACATACTTATCGTCTTCTTCTGATCAATTATAGAGAAATCAACTCTATTAAAAGAAGTGACTGATCAGAAACTCATTCTCACTGATTGCTCAGATACAGCAAAAGCAATAATATAAACTGAAGCGTCCCCTCTATCCTACTATATCACAAATGCAGCAATGTATTATATACATATATATATATATATATATATATATATATATATATATATATATATATATATATATATATGAAGTTCAAAATTCCATAAATATTTTAAATAACAGACTTAACGCAAATATTTCTTCTACTCCAAGCCCATAAAGTTAAATCAAAATGTATTCATTTTCTAATTAGTATTTTTTTTATATAAAGCATGGTCTATACTGACTTTAAAAGTATAAATATTATATAAACTAGAAAAGTAATAGAAATATTTACAATTAATGATATATATATATATATATATATATATATATATATATATATATATAAAAAGATAGAATACAAAATAGAATAAGATCGAATCAAATTAAATATAAAATAAGAAAATAATACATAAAAAATTTGATATGACAGTAAACATTTTTTTTAATAATACAGTATGTAGAGAGTATGCAGCGATGTCAGTGTAAAAGTGTCAGAGTGTCAAAGTGTCAATGTGCGGTGCTGTAGAGTGTATGAAACTAAATGTGGGGATGAGTCCAGGTACTAGGTGTACTGGTTGAAGACCCAGATGGCCTTGTGATGATGCTCTTCCGTGCCCCATCCCCAGAGACGCCTACAGAGAGATAGTTGTACATCGGTGACCCCTGTGAATGGTTTTTCCAAATTAGGGAAGAGAGAGGAGGAGGGTATTTAAGGTGTTCTCGGGCAGCAGAGAAGGAGGTGTGGCCCAGTGTAACATGCAAGACGATCAGGTACCAAGAGAGTACTAGAGAATAATCAAAGCTGCCTGGATCAGAGTCGCAGCGCAGACGCCGGCCAGAGTATGAAGCTGCCGCCCGCTACACACTGTAAAGTGAGACTGATTCCTGGCTAGCTGAAAGCCTGAGGAAGTACTTAAGCACAAGGACTGAGTTTTTTATTTAGTTTTTTGCTATTAAGCAAACGTTTATTTCCTGTTTTCCCACTGTAGAAGTTGTTTATGCTTGGTGTTTGTTAATAAACTTATCCCATGAGGAATAGTTCTTGCTTGTGTCTCATACTACCGGGGAACCCCCTGACTCTCGCATCGCAGTACGACAGGCCTCCTCATCCTCTCTGTGTTTGCTTTCAGGGAACGGAAACATTTCCCTGACCTCAACAGAGAGAAGAGTCCTTTGTTGGGATGGCTGAGGTCCTTCAGTATCTTCCTTGCTTTAGTCCAGCACCGCTTGGAGTCCAGGTCAGGGAGCTCTATACGGATGGTACGCTCAGCTGATCACACCACCCTCTGGAGAGCTTTCCTGTCCTGTTTTGTGCTGTTCCCAAATCAGGCAGTGATACTTCCGGTCAGGATGCTCTCAATGGTGCAGGTGTAGAATGACTTTAGAACCTTCGAAGGCAATTTAAAGTCCCTCAGACATCTGAGGTGGTAAAAACGCTGCCGGGCCTTCTTCACCAGGGTGTTAACATGACAGGACCATATCAGATCCTGTGTAATGTAAACACCTAGGTATCGGAAACTGTCCACTCTCTCCACTGAGGTCCCGTTGATTGTCAGGGGCCGGGAATTCCTCTCCTGCTTTGTACTAAAGTCCACTATCAGCTACTTAGTCTTGCTGGCGTTTAGGAGGAGATTGTTGAACTGGCACCATGTCTCCAGGTTTTTAATTTCCTCTAGGTAGGGCGTCTCATTGTTGTTGGCCCACCACCACATTATCGTGTGCAAACTTTACGATGTTGGTGGAGCTGGTAGTGGCCACACAGTCAAAGGTGTACAGTGAGTAAAGCAGGGGGCTCAGAACACAACCCTGGGGGGCTCCAGTGCTGAAGGTGAGTAAGGGTAAGACATGGTTGCCTACCCGTACTGTCTGAGATCTGTCTTGGAGGAAGTCCAAGATCCATTGACACAAGAACTTACTTGTGAGGATGGAGGGAATTATGGTGTTAAATGCCGAACTGTAGTCAACAAACAGCATTTTGACATAATTCCCCTTCCTGCTGTCCAGATAGCTTAGGGCGGTATGATAAAGGCGTGCGATGGCGTCCTCTGTAGATCGGTTAGGATGATACGTGAACTGTAGTGGGTCCAGGGTGTCAGGGAGAGAAGAGGTGAGGGCTACAGGGTGGTAGTCGTTGAGGCAAGCTGGCTGGGGTTTCTTTGGCACAAGAACAATGGTAGACTGTTTGAAGCACGAGGGGATTGTGTACTGCTCCAGGGAGAGGTTGAAGATATCTGGGAACACCAGTGCTAGCTAGTCAGCGCAGACCTTCAAAACCCGACCTGTGATGCCATCTGGTCCTGCCGCCCTCCTGATGTTCACCTGATGTAGCTGCAACTTCAAAGCATGCAAAAAAAGTGTTCAGCTCGTTTGCCAGTGAAGCGTTTGCGTTTCCCGATCTGAAGGGGGTGTTTTATAGTCCGTTATGGTTCTAAGTCCACGCCCCAGGCTCCTATAGTCGCCGTTTTGGAATTGCGACTCTAGTTTCCTCCCGTAGTGCACTTCGCCTCCTTCACCGCTCTGCACATGTTGCGAGTCCAGTGTTTTGTCCATGTGGTAAACCGAGAAGAGCTCGGCTGGCTGGATGGTTCAGCCATGTCTCAGTGAAGAAGAGGAGATTGCAGTCGCGAATGTCCCTCTGGAACCTGACCCTTGCCCTGAGGTCATCGAGCTTGTTTTCCAGCGACTGGACATTGGCGAGCAGGACTCTCGGTAAGGGACACTCGCAGTGTGCGCGTACCCTCAGCCTATTCCTGACGCCGGCTCGTTTCCCCCGAGAACGCCGGTGCGAGTCCTTTGTTCTTCCTCAGGATCTCGCTCGGCCAAGTTTTCTCCGGGTTCAAAAGCTGAGAAAGGTGAGAGCTTTGTGCACCGATAGAGATAGGCTCTGTCATATTTAATGATGGCCATCTTACAACAAAAAAAAAAACGGTTTGTAAAAGTAGAAATGCAAAAAATTACAAAGAAAAGGTAAAGGTTGGCCGGAGCAGTCGTGACAGCAGCCAACCTCACCGACGCCATCTTTTTAAGTGTTCCCATAGTTGTCACCGACATAAGTCATACTGACCGACTGATGGGGAACGTAATGGTTATTTTCGTAACCCCCGTTCCCCAAATAGGGGACGGAGACTTATGTCCCCCAGCCACAACCATAAAGTCGTGAGTAAGTCTGGTTGCCTAGGGGGTCAGTACGGCTCCAGCTTCACAACAGGAAGAGCGTCTCGTTTGCGTCAGGGTTATGAGGGATGGCGTGATCACGTGACTTCAGCACATTCACTGATTGACGTTTTAGAAATAGTATGGAGAGAGTAGATCGGAGCTTCCCATAGTTGTCACCGACAAAGTAACCATTACGTTCTGAGATGGGCACAAACTGCAATAATACTAAACTGTATAATATAAACTGTCTTCTTCATTGACGTTGTAAATGTTCCCGCTTGATAAAAAAAAAATCCTGTCACTACAAGAGTAAGCCCAGGATTGGTACTGCACATGGGAAGTATGCCTGAGTTCAATATTCTCTACTCAGGCGATCATTCTGGCTTACCTCGTCTCATGAGTCAGATCAAAAAGTTTTCAGCTGAAGTTTTCAAATTTGTTTAAACAGTAGATTAAGTTAAGATCTAGTTATCATGTATGGCAGTGATGCAAAAATGTAAAACCTCATGTAGGTAATATATTTCAATGGCTACAGCAAATAAACAATGCATTTGTTTAGTAAACATGGGATAGAAAAAGTAAGCATTAGTAAATTAAACATTTGTATAAATATCTTTTTGCCATCTTCAATTTACATATATATGTTTGTGGAGCCTAACAAACTGCAATCAAACCATTTCAATACAGTATGCTTTGTAAATATACTGATAACCTTATAAAAAAGAATTGTAAAGCTGTGATCAGATCAGGAATTGGAAAAGGTGTGTAATGTTCCTGAATTAATGTTAGAAAGTCACTCTACTCAATCACTTCTTAGGCAAAGAAAAAGGAACTACTTCATGGAATTTCTTTTTTGCAATTCTATAATATTATTTTTATTTAAACCATACTCTACATATTGGAATGGATAGGGGTAGTTTCAGCTATTTGGGTCTTATTGCTTCCATTCTAAATTTTCTACGTTGCATTTTTGAATGTAGATTTTCAATATATTCTCTCAGGAATTAGTAAAAACATACAGGAACCATAGCTTAGGTGCTTAGGTGTTTTCGCATGTTTTTTGTAATATACTGCCCACATTGCTCACTGCATTTCGCAATGATAATTACTCAATTACACATTTTAAATAATGCCATAGAGTTTGATCACTTCAGCAAAAATTGGTAGCTTCTTTCATAAAGAAAACATTAGGGGTTGTGGTTTTTTTTAAAATCTTGTACACATTATTCTTTTACACAGAATTAGTTTGATATGTGCTTAGAAAGCATCATAAGGGTGAAAAGAAATTATTGTCTTGTCTCTATCTTTACCTGCAATTACAAAGAGCTGCTCTCAGTCAAACATCATGTCTTGTGCTGTTTCAAATGAAAGAGAAAAACAGAGCTAGAGGAAAGTGTAAGAGAGGTAGTGTGGTGTGAGTGTTCATGCCAATGCAGGAGGTTCAGTGAAGTGTGTGTCTGGGTATGTTTGTGTAGTGTTTCCATATCTCTTGCTACAATCTTGATTTTAAAGAGTTTATATATACATATTTGTGTGGAGGGTGGGGGATTTTGCAGACAAGCTATATCTATAAACTTTAAGTTTTCCCAGGGTGCTTTGGGGTTTTTTCAGTCAACAGTCAAGACTGAGTGAGCTGATGTAATCAGATAGAGCAGGTCCTCGGGGTAGAGGGAGTTCACTGTAGCCTTTCATTTATATTCATTGCAGAAGGATGCATGTACCTTCAATCAAAACGCAGATCCAATCCATGCATAAAAACATCCCTAGGAGATCATCTGAACTAATTAAAAAATTAAACATAAAACTTTTTTATTAAAAGAACTGTTACAGTTTAAGATAATGGAATTGTTCAAAGGCAAACATGTTCATGCTTTGTTTCTAGTTTGTTATTAACAGACTGCATTCAGATGTGTTTTATCCTTCTTTCTTGAATTAGGTCAAGTTTAGTTTAAGTATGTGGAATACATTCTAGTTGTGATCTGATTTCCATTCATTTCATTTGTAGATCTCATAAAGGTCTACAGAATGTTTCACCATCTGACCACAGTCTGAAGTTAAATAGGGATTAATGAGTTGTTTTAGATGCACGCAGTTTGAGAACATCCAACAAAATAATGTGTCCGTAATAGAAACCTGATTGTTTCAGAGACAATGACCAAGCATTGAAAGGATGAGTGATGGAACATTTATTGACAACTAAACAAACAACTTTTCTATGTGTTTTGGGTCAAATCTATATTCAGCAGGAATAGTTTATTCACACTAAAACAGAAAATCAGAAATTGCAGATATTTTACATGAGGAGCAGATATTGATTTGTTACGACACAGACAATTCATAAGTTAAAAAAACCAAGAGAAATCTACTTCCTTCAATCATTTAGCTTGCTCTAAATGTTTTGTTCAAAGGGAAGTTTAAAAAAAACAGTCAAGGTTTATGGACACCTGCAGTTGTTTCTCGGCACACAAACCTTTTACAAACACAAAAATCAAATGGATCTCATTCGAAGAGGAGGGGAATCGGGACCACATGCATCGATGAGGACCAAAAAACTGGGGTACAGAAAGCTGTGTGGGAAATACTTATACTGCATGTCAGGCATTTAAAATGGTCAGTCAGCATGTACACTTCAATTAAACACGGAAGGGAGGGGTGATGGAAGATTTTTTGACAGACATGATGAGTGGAGTGAAACTGGAACACTCAACAAACAATAAGAGACAGTACAGAAGATGGGGAGGAGCAGAGCAACAAATACAGGGAGTCCAAATTGTTGAGGGAACACAACTGCTGGGGAAAGACCAATTGGAACAGGGAGTAATGGGAAATATTGTTCTTATAAGTGTAACAAACGGGTTATCACATATTTAATAATTGATAATAATACGATAAGAGGCAATTATTCAATCTGTCACGAAAACAAACTAGAATATTACCTGTGTGGGTGACTGGCCAGTAGGGGAATTAGGAACACTGCCAGGTCTCGGAGAGTCGAATCAGATGAGATTGCGCCAGATCATAAATTCAGTTTTAATTAATTTGTCCACCAAATCATTCACCACCATGAACTTTGACCCTTACTCAAAATGAATCGTCCCGAAACATTACTACCCAACCTGTAAATCACATTATGTCAGATCTTCAGCCACAGGGAACGGCGTAACACGGTATAGACCACAGACAAGGTAAATGTATTTATAATGTTTATTCTAAACACAAATGATACAAGTGATTTCTAGCTACACTAACCTAACCATTCGCTCGCGCACACATTCAGACCGAGAGAGAGAGAGAGAGAGAGACCCGAGAGAGAGAGAGAGAGAGAGTTTTGAAATAACAGCTCAAGTTATCTTTAAGTATCAGTTTGGGCACGTAATTGATTTAGCATTCAGAGAGGGAGAGGTGGAGAGAGAGAGAGAGAGAGAGAGTTTTGAAATAACAGCTCAAGTTATCTTTAAGTATCAGTTTGGGCACGTAATTAATTTAGCATTCCCACAATCATTCTGTTCTCGTTACCCGCGCCAAAGTAATTGATTATCGCAGTCTACCGTTTAGATCTTTTGAGTCGATCCGGTCAGGCGTGGTCCGTGACAGAACGAGCAGATCCCGGGAGGACGGCTGTGAAGGTGTGCTCGGGTTGTGAGGATGATCTTAGCGTCCCAGAAGCTTTCTTGAAAGTCGGAAGGAGTTTCCCGTTGGATTCAAGTGTCTTATGTTCAGATCACGGCTCTGTGTCGCTAAAAGCCGGGTTTCCTTTGTTGGGACGGCACCAAACGATAAAAGTTCTGAATTGGTACTGGAGAAGAGAGAAAAGAACTAAAACTCTCTGTAAAGAAGACTAGACTAGCAAAGAAAATAGGAGACTGTAACAGACGAAGAGCCTGCAAGCCCGGAAACGAAGTTCAAGCAGTGAAAAAGCGAAGAAGTGGAAAAAGTGAAGAAGAGAGGGCTCCTTCTTGAATCGTGAGGCGGGTCTCTCCTGCAGCTTAGCCAATGAGAGCATTCCTGAGATCGGATCTGTGATGACGTCACACTTCAGCCCCTAGCAGCTTTTGGCGGGAGAGAAGTCCGCTTCTTTAATTTGCATCCATTAATAGACAACGTCATATCTAATCGGAAAAGTACCGGATAATTTTCTGAACAAGTAAATCCTTTCAGGGACATTACCAGGGTCCTAATGAGATCAAACACTCGGGGTCAGTTAAGAAAATTCATCCATTCGTTCATTCATTCGTTTTAAACTGACTAAGCTATTAACTTTACATTACAAATTATTCCGTAACATGAGAATACCTTTCAGGAGGTATGTGTGTCCGTTAGCAGGCATAGTGTTCTGAAAAGCAGTTTTTGGTGAGCACGTACAAAATCATACCGCATCTGTGCTTTTGCCTGCTAGATCGCGGTGCTTTTTGATCCTAGGGCAGGGTCAGCGAGTTCACACGGTGCTGGGAACCATCAGATGACGCTGGGGTTATCTGCTGACCCCGTTAATCTTTGAAGGTAATTAGTTTGACTTGTTTAAACTGAGTCAGACCGATGGCACCATTAGATCGGGGTGTGGGCCCCCCTCTGGAATGTGGCTTCTTTCAGAATTAAAGGCGCAGTGACTGAAGCTGGGTCTATAGTTCTTACATAAGGGAATGACTGCTTTTGGATAATCACCCAATGAGATCACTAGAACTCCGGTGGCATGGATCTCATAGGATAATGCTGGTGAACTTCTGACAGATACCTTGTTCAAAATTACTTTAAATTTTCATTCATTTCTGATAACCTTGGTTGAACCAATGCGATGCAAATAGAAATTTCACCAATTGTGATCTTTGTGCTTTTGTTCATCCTGAAGGATGCCTTTAAAGAGCATCTTAAGCACAAACAGTGCTGCCCAGATAAATTCTTTCTGATGTACAATTTGGACAATGGCCTGCAAAGATCATGTGATTGACCTTTTATTAATTCTGTAGTACTTGAATAGACTCTTGTAATGTCAGGTAAAGATTACTTGGAAGCGAGCATGAGGTGCATCAGGTTGACCGAGTTTTAAAGATGAGCATGTTTGTTCATGTGAGGTCCACAGGGACACACTTGCATGACCGTTTGCCAGCACACTGCATATTTAGGTAGCAACTGTCCCAATACAAACAGAGAGAGAAGGCTTTGGACGATTCCCCATTGACTGTCCGTCTCATAATCCCATTCTTCACAGCATTCAATTGTACCTTTTATTTGCTTTGGCTGGAATTGTACCCATAGGGAGCAGTCTGTTTCCTCCATTCACATTCTCTTGTGGGCATTAACAGGAACAAAAGCCCTAATAAATAATGTAAGGAGGTCAAATTCCAATTTGAATCTGAAGTTTTGGATATCCTGGAACTCAAACCTTTTATGAAATATGATATTAAGGATGCACCATACTGGCATTGGTATCGGGCTAGATACCAAGCTTGAGTACTTGTATCCATTCTTATGAATACATGCCATACCACAAACTGATAGTTTTTGAAATAGTCTGTGAAGTTTCAGAACAGCAAGGGTTCAGTGGTCTAAAAATACTTTAATGACTGGTAAACATATAAAATATAATTGATATAAATATATAAATGCAATGCAATAAATATAATTGTGCTAATGTATTTCTTACACTTCCTGTGGTGCGTAAAGTCCAGTGTAGAGGGAGCACATTTCACACAGCTTTTCAACACTTACAGCGTGCTGATCTCTGAGTGAGTCTTGATCAACTTAAAATAAAATATGTATTAACTGTATACTGACACGGATATCACAAAACTTGACGGCGCAGCAGACAGAGCTTGTGAACTCTCTGATGAAGCGACATGATCTGAAGCTCATATCTCACAGTATCATCAAAGCAAACCCCAAGACCGAACAATATCACACGGTGATGGAAGAGCGGAAATATAACCATCTGTACTATTTTTTTATGCAAATATGATGCTCCAACATAAATCCACTCTGTTTCAGTTCACATGATTTCTCTCGCAGTCATTCAGAGTATAAAAGCCATAGAGTACAGACAATTCAGAGTATGGGACAAAATATCAGACAAAGAACTTTCAGACTGCATTGAGCTGCAAACAGGGAAACCTGAATAGCGACCAAATGAGGCAGTGTATAAAGCTGTGCGTCTTGTAATGCATGTTTTCAAGTTCCTGTCACATGATAAAAAGAAAGAATTTAATGCTATTCTGAGGCTTCAGAGTCAACTCTGACAGAAAAAAATATTTTAGTCCATTTTTATTCTTAAACCAGTTTCATTATTTTAACAGTAAGTAATTTTCTATATCGTTAACAGTCCTGTGGATTAGGTACCTATGAATAAGTTTTTATTATAATTGTGAATTTTTGTTTTGGTGGACCATGAGATTAAATTATTTGATTTAAAATGTTTTATTTACATGCTGTTGATTTTTTTTTTATCAACAGCACTAATGATAATAATAAAGTTAGTGACTGTGACACTCGCCTGGCAGGCTGCAAACTTTGCTCCATAAAAATATCAAGAGGAGGGATTGTTACAGTGTAAGACAATAGAAAATCTGAAACTTTAAACAAATAAGGGAAAAGTGAGAATATTCCTCTAGTAGTGCAGTCAGTACCAACAGTTGTTCAAAGATCTCACATTAAAGTTGTGACAGAGATTAATATCTCCTGCTTCTGGTGCGTATATGGGTGTTTCATAGTGTAATCACTATGTACAAAAACTTTGCGGACTAAGTTGTGGCCGATGGGGGACCCTCAGAGGTGTTGAGTTCTATTCACATAGTCTCCCAGTTATGCATTCAAACATCTATTCAATCATATGCTGATCTCCAGTGTGTAGAGTGTATATTGTTTGATAAAGCTGAGAAAACTCCCAGTTCAATTAATTAATAAATAAATACTATAAATAAATACTCTTTTCATGAATGAGCGGATGTTTTTACCCGTCTGTCTGAGTTTTTTGCGGTTCATGCAAACACTCTTAGTGATCACAGCATATGTAGCTTAACGTAGTGAACTGCACAGGCACTCCACACCTCTAACAGGTCCTTCATCTGCAGCAGTGGTAAAAAAACTTCTGAAGCTGTAATCTAATCTATAGGTACAAAGAAGGTAAATGCATCTTTTCACTAGTTTTATATTTGAACATCGTAGGTTTCTCAGCACATCTAAAATAAATTACATTAGATAAAAACTATTTTTGCCCTTTAAATTTGACAAAGAAAGCAAGCCTAAAAATATAAAACACTATTGCAAACCGCTCACTGCCATTGTAGCGAGTCAAAGTTGGTCCGCTTTTGGGGGCCCCCTTCTTGTCTGCAGTCCTAAGCATTTGCTTGGTTTGCCTCTCACAAGCAACACCTCTGAATTTAGCTATAGGTTCTGATGAAACCTACTATTGTTCCTTTTCTTGTTTGTTAAAACAATTCCAATGTGATGTTTCTAGTTCATACAACTTGATGTTGTAATGAGCTGGGATCAAACTCGAATTCTTTGGTGTGGCTCTCTACCGGTGTTCGAGTGAGCTACCTTGCTTCAGTAAACCCAAACAAGGAAGACATCAAAGAGTCCACAGACTAAAGCAAAACATTTTTATAACAATAACTAACAACACAAAAGGTGTTGAGCCACTTACAACTTGAGGATGAAAAACATAAAAAGTGTAAAAAGACTCGAGAAAGGGCACACAATTAATCAGACAAGAGGGCCTCAAAACAAACTTCAAAAATTTGGATTATGCTAGTGTTCACATGGGTCCACAGACTGAAAGGGCAACAAGACACGAAGGTTTAGTACTGAACACAGAACTTTGAAAGCACAGTTACGATATAGGGCAAAACACAGGTGTTGGCAATGAGACTGATTGTCTGCTCTCTGATCGACACTGTGGATAAGGGCATCACCTCTAGTCTGGGAAAGGTGGTGCATAGCAAAAGGTGGTGCATTCCCTGACTCCTTCATAAAACATTGCCAGCAAACAGTGCAATAGTACATTTTTAATCAGAAAATGGTCCAAGGTCAACCTTTGTGTCACAAATATAGGTACCACAAAGAATGGCATCACCCACTCTCCAGGTCTTGCTTTTTTTTTTAAATGCTCACTTTTTACACGTTGATTCATTTTGACTTTAAAATAAGCTTCAGAGAGTGAGTTGCTCCTTTTATTCGAGAGCAACCAGTGAAAGTTTGGTGCTAGCTTTAACATGTATGTATTCAGCATGTAACATGAAGACGAGGACGAGAGAGTACTGGTTCTGTGAAACCCTTACTCTTCACATTACTTTCATAAAGATATTGCAACATAAAAGTTGCAGAGTTCTTACTAATTTACACACTTACTGGTACCCAGTAAAAGGGTCTTCTCATTATCAACACAAACTGAACAGCTCTGCTTATACTTCAAAACAGCATGAGATTGCTTGTGCCATGAACAGCTTCGTTAAGAGCTGTTACATTAATTTGATTAGCAAGCGGGTGGAACACCTACTCACCAAACCAAAGTCATTTGTTTTTTTGTAGATGTTGTAGTTTCTGATTTAAGTAAGAAAGATTCTCATCCAGTGCACGCAAGAGATACAATGACTAATAGAAAAACGTAATGGTTACTTTCGTAACCCCCGTTCCCCGAATAGGGAATGGAGACTTATGTCGGTGACGACTATGGGAAGCTCCGCTAGCGGCGCACTACTCATTCCACACTGTTTCAAAATGCCAATCAGCGAACGCGCTGATGGTCACGTGATCACATAAACCGGACGTGAACGTGTCACCCTTCCTGTTGTGACGCTGGAGCCGTACTCACCCCCTAGGCAACCAGACTTACTCACGATCTTAAGGTTGTGGCTGGGGGACATAAGTCTCCGTTCCCTATTCGGGGAACAGGGGTTACGAAAATAACCATTACGCTCCTCATCAGTCGGTCACTACAACTTATGTCGGTGATGACTATGGGAACACCCTGCAAAACGCTACAACCTAGGTCCTTCCGCATCGGCCGATGGCCAGGCAAGCCAGGCACATCAGTAGTCCGGCACCGAACGGGCCCTTCTCCGCCCTGGCTATAAGTATAGACTTAATTTTTAATGGGCAATCAGCAATTCTCTCTCATACCGACTCATACCATACTAGAGCAATAGTTTTTGAGAGTTAGCCTTTCCGGGAACTGCTCGGCCCTCCCGTGCCCGGGGTCATAAAAGATTCAGCCGGTAGTTCCCCATAGAGGGCACACACGTGGACAGAATGTAGGATTCCTCCGCTTACTCTACTACGCCTGTTGGGGCGAGAGGAGCCAAAAAGCTGGAGGTTATCTCCAGGGGCAAATATAGCGCACGGATTACTAAGAATGGCGCAACCCAAGCTGGACACCCCTTCGTACATCTCAGACAACGCTACCACCACTTAGCACGGCTGAAGAGACGGATTCAACGCTCCTGTTATAGTACCTGCCGAAGGTGTTGGGTGCCTTGCAGATCTCTGCCAGCGGAGTCCCCCTCGCCAACGCCCAGGAGGCCGTGACACCCCTGATAGAGTGGGCTCTCAACTGCAGGGGGCAAGGGACATCAGACGCTGTGTATGCGGTAGAGATGGCCTTCACTAGCCAGTGGGCCAACTTCTGTTTGGAGACAGCCTTCCCTATCGTCTGCTGTCCTCCAAAGCAAACAAAGACCTGATCAGAAGTACTAAGGTTCCGGTCTTTTCTACATAGATCCTCAGTGCTCGAACTGGGCAATTGGGACCAGGGGCTGATACTGCCTCCTCTCCGGGCAGAGCTTGGAGGTTCACTACCTAAGTTTTTAAAGGGGATGGTAGAAACCTTGGGAACATATTCAGGCCTGGGCTTCAGAATAACATGAGTATCATCAGGTCTGAACTTTAAGCAGGTCTCATTGACAGAGAGTACCTGCAGATCCCCCACCCTCTTGATCGAGGCTAACGCGACCAGGAGCACTGTCTTAATTGACAGAAATTTAAGCTCTACTGATTTAAGTGGCTCGAATGGAGGACCTTGAAGTCCTCTAAGAACAAAGGAAAGGTCCCAGGAGGGAACTAAGGACGGCCTAGATGGTCTAACCCTTCTGGCCCCTCTGAGGAATCTGACCGTTAATGCGAGTCGTTCCAACGTGTTGCCTTCAACCAGAAGGTGATAGGCAGATATCGCAGCGATGTAAACCTTCAGGGTGGACAGAGACAGTCCTCGATCCAGACCCTCTTGCAGGAAGGTTAGCACAAGTTCAACAGGGCAGCTACTTGGGTCTACTTGGTGAGACTAACACCAGTCGACGAACTGACCCCATTTGCTGGCATAACAGGCCTTAGTAGGTTCTGGCAAGACACAAAGTTTGAACCACAGACTGTGGCATTACCCGGGGGTCCTCCGCAGCATGATGTGTCAGACGTGGAGATTCCAGAGGTCTGGACATGGGTGCTTGTGCCTACATGCCTGGGTCAGAAGGTCTGACCACAGGGGAACTGGCCAGGGAAGTACTGTCACGAGGGAGCAGAGTTCTACAAAACAAGGTCGGTTGGGCCAATAAGGTGCCACCACTAGGACCTCTGCCTCGTCCTCCCTGATTTTGCACAGGAGGGTTGCAAGGATGTTCACTGGGGGAAACGCATATAGGCGTTTCTTCCTGGGCCAGCATTGTGCCAGCGCATCTATCCCGAGAGGAGCATGGGACAGAGCGTAGAACAACCGGCACTGAGCATTCTCTGGGGCGGTGAACAGGTCTACCTGCTGGACTGCCAGGGGATGGAGTCGCCATTCTCCTGACCGG
Source organism: Danionella dracula (assembly GCA_900490495.1). NCBI lineage: Eukaryota > Metazoa > Chordata > Actinopteri > Cypriniformes > Danionidae > Danionella > Danionella dracula. The sequence continues at coordinate 6,378,916 of UELW01000322.1, forward strand.
GGTTTCCACCGAGACAGTGCAGGCGCTGTCTGATTCAACCTGCCAGGGATATGGACTGCAACTAGGGACAGACGCCAATGCTGACTCCAGAGGAGCATTGTGCAGGCGAGAGCTGACAAACGGGGTGAGCGTATCCCTCCTTGTTGATTGATATACGCCACCGCTGCCGTGTTGTCCGTCCTGACCAACACGTGATATCCCTGCAGCATTCTCCTGAAGTTCTTCACTGCTAGGAACACTGCACATAGCTCTAGGTGATTTTTGCTCCAGGTAGCATATTTCTCGGTCCAAACCTTGAGACTTTATGCTTCCGGCATACAGCACCCCACCCAGTCCTTGAAGTGTCAGTAGTTACTACTACACGCATGGCAGGTCCGAACATCTTTCCAAAGACGCTGGTGGAGGCAGCAACGAGGTGTCACGTTCACCTTCAGTTGCCCTGGACGCCATGCTCGCGACAGACTTGGAACTTGAGCCAAAGCTGGAGTGGTCTCATATGTAATAACCCGATCGGAATAACCACTGCTCCGAAAGCCATATGCCTAAGGAGCCTCTGGAAGTTTTTCAGAGGGACCACTAATCTTGTGCAGACTCTGCATGCTCCCTTCAGCAGGCTCAGGGCGCGCTCTAGAGAGAGGCGTGCTCGCGTATTCAACGAATTTAGCTCCCAGAAAAGATATGCTCTGGCCAGGGGTTAGACGGCTCTTTTCTGAGTTGATCCCAAGCCCCAGTCGGCTGAGGTGGCATAGGACCCTGTCTCTGTGGCGAATCAACTGGGACCGCGTCTGGGCCAGTATCAGCCAGTCGTCCAAGTAAGCCAGGATTTGAACCTCTTTCCGTATTAACAGTACTAAAGCCGCCTCGATCACCTTTGTTAAGGTGCAAGGAGACAGAAACAAGCCGAAGGGGAGGACGCAGTACTGATACACTCGACCTTCAAGGCCCAACCGAAGAAGGGGTCTGTGCAGAGGGAGTATACTCTCGTGAAAATACTCATCCTTCATACCTATTGTGGTGAACCAATCCCCTGGACGGACTGAGTGGACGATGCATCTGAGGGATATCATCCTGAACGGAAGTCTCAGAAGATTGCGTTCAGACGACGCAGGTCAAGGATTGGACGCAACTCGCCTGTGCGCTTGGAAACAAGAAAAAGTATGTGCTGTAAAACCCTCTTTCTCTGTCGGCAGGAGGGACTGGCTCGATTGCACCTTACGTCGAAGGGAATCGATCCTTTCGCGCAGGTCCTCTGTGGCTCTGTGGCTGACACAGAGGTCATTAGAACCCCATTGAACCTGGGCGGCTTGGCAGCAAACTGCAGTCGATAGCCGTGCCGAATAGTGGGAACAAGCCAAGGGAAAATATTGGGAAGCTCCCACCAAGCTTCCTGAAACTCCACTAATGGCGTCATATGCACTTCGCCGATAGTTTCCATAGCGGGCCACAACTAGCTGACTTAGCATTGGGGTCCGAAGGGAGCCTAGGCGGAGACCTACCTGGGCATCCAGGCTCGACCTCGGAGCAGCATCCGGTTCCAGCCGAGGAGGTCCCACTCGAGGCTGACTCCGACATGGAAGCTGAGAGCCATCCGGATTGCACTGCATCAGACGCCACGCCCTTGAATGTGCCTCTGAGATGAGAACCACATTTGGATCTGCAATGCAAGCCTCCTGGCTGCACACATAACCCAGGGAGTTCAGTTTTCGCATATTTAATGAAAAACTGAGATCTGACCTGTGGGTCCACTGCTTGATGGTGGTGGCACCCCCTGCTACCAAGGGGGGCGGGCTGGTGGCGAGGCCCGCGCAGTAGCTGGACTCCCTGGGCGGCCTGTCCTAGGGAGCTTCCGATGGACCCTTTTCCCCTGTTGGGGGGGGGGGGGGGGGGGGGGGGGGGACAGGACTGCTCCTCCGTCGACTCCTCGTAGCCGCTCTTGGTCGACGTCTTCGACATGGGGGCTGACGATCAGGGGAGGACTGAGGAGGTTTTCTCCGGCATCGAGCAGGCGGTAAGGGCGCCAACTTAGAAGGGGACCTGCCACGTCTCTTCCTACGTGCCGTCATGAATTCTTCCAGATCCTCCGCCTGCTTCCTGATCGTAGAGACTCGTGACATAAGATCATCTACGGTAACGCCGAAGAGGCCATCTGGGACCACTGGTGCGTTGAGGAATGCCTCCGGTCTTGAGGGAGCATGTCAGCCTGGGTCAACCAAAGATGGCGGCTGTGGACTACTAACGTAGACATCGTGTGGCCGAGTGAGCTAGCTGCAACTTTTGTTGCCTTGAGCACAAAATAGGTAGCCACCCTCAGATCCTCTGTAAGACCTGGGCCACAACTCCCCTCCTGCATCTCTTTCAGAGCCTTGGCTTGGAACACCTGAAAGGCAACCATGACATGCAGGACGCGACATGCAGGACGCGACATGCAGGGGAAACGCGCGCGACCCTGCTCGACTCCACTGGGCGCCAGAAACATGCACTCGTTGACCCGTACAGGCACGAGCTACAAAGCCTCCGGTGGTGGACTGAAAGTATTCCAACCTCGTCTTAAGTGCGCTGCCGGACAGAAGTGTGAAATCCACACATTCTGATCCCTCAACCGCTACCTCAGCATGTCTACGCCCAAGACAACCGAGGCAATGATCGTGGCTATCAGTCAATGCAATCGATCCACCGCATTCAACAGACTTGTACGGTCGTGACATGTTTGGAACACGCTTTTGGAACATGGAACATGGTTTTTCAACTGTTATTTTAGTTTCTCAATGTGCGTTCAGATCCAATGTGGACCTACAGAGGCAAAACTAGAGAACGCTTCAGTCATTTGGTGACTCTGTCAGTTCTCTCACTTGACTTTGTTCCTTCCCCTACTTCCCCTCTTTAGATAAAAAAGTATTATTCATCACTTTTAAGAAATGAATTAAACATAGACTTTGAATATAGTGAGATCTCATGAATATCATATCCAACCCCTTTCCAATAAATAATGTCACTCCACAGAACAAAAAAGAGTTAGGTTCATGTAAACTGTAAGGGTACTGTAAAAATTAATTTTATAATTTAAAACATTCTTAAATTCCCATGCAGTCTCTTCATCAATTGTATTAAATAGGTATAATTATTTAAATGGTTTTGGTGTATTATTTTTTTTAAAAATATGTGAAAAAAATGTTCCTGATTTGAGACTTGAAATTAGACTTAGGTGGATCTCTCTTGGTTCTCCAAAGCTTCAGTGGTTTTTCCATTGTGTTTGATTCCCTATCTGTGCTTCGTGTCAGGTTGTGTGCTGCATCTCTTCCCTGTAAATCCTGCAAGCAGATACAATTTCAACTATTCAATCTCATGCACAGCTTTATTGTCTATCAATAAACTTCTGTGTTAATTGAATTTACCTTGGTCTTCATTGCTCCTGTGACAGTTACGGCAACTGGCTCCAATTTATATTTGATAAGTCTGTGCCGAACACAGTTATTAATTCCTCACTTGTTCCTCACTTAGAAGTCTTGAAGTCTTCTCTATGCAAAATTCTGTCTCTGGTAGCAACAGGTAGTAGTTCTGTCAGCAGCATTGTGGTGAGATAAACCCAAATATAGCTGATAGAAAGGTTAAAAGAATAAGAAATGTGTGCGAGATAAGGCTGATTACAGACAAGGACCAGAGTCAGCTTTTTCTTTTGACCCTTCTGCACCAGAATGACTTCAGACACTCAGATTGAGCCTACATGCATGGAAACACAGAGCTGCCATTGATTCTGTTTGAATGTGAAGCATTTTTCCCTCCTAAAATATTTTGTGTGTGTATGAGGTGTACCTGCAGTTATTTTCTTCAGATTTTGTTTTTCTAGCAAATCATTTATCTTGATCCTTTCAGCAATTGTCATCATATTTGTAAACAGGACTTGAAATGCTGAATGTGGCAAATCAAGTCAACTTCAACTACAAAATTGTATTATTCACAGAGCGATGAAAGTGCAAAAGGAGCCCTCACCACAGACAGAATTGCAATGTGTCGTGTATACTAAAAGCCACTATGCATTTGTCTATAATGTATCATTGCAGATTACAATATGCTCATAATAGCAGTATGTCTCTATTGATTATTTTTAAATGGTCTGTCAAAAATAAGATAACTACATCTGATGTATTAAGGGAAAAATTCTTAGTTTGTTCATGCCAATCAGATTAAGGAAAAAGTCATAGCTTAAGTTTGCACTGTAAAATTGAGAGATAAATTGACTATGTTGCAATTGGTTCCTTAAATAGAGTTAAATTAACACAGAAAACCTCAACTTGAACTGTAAAAATGTTTAGTTAAACTAATTTTTTTTGCATTGATGATGGGGAAAATAGAGTTGTTTATTTGTAGTGAAAAACAAAAAATATGTCAATAATAAGTTTTTGGATACATAATATGTTGATAGATTTTTTGATTGAGTGTTCGTTGTACTCTATTCAAATACAGTGATTTGATCCTACTCTGGATGGAGATAATTTAACGCTCCAGATTTTACTATTTCAACGAAGAACACCCGAGGAGACTAGAAGCAGAAGAGCTCTGGAAAAGGAGTGAGTCCTGGGGGCGAACCGCAGCGGGCAGAACTTACGCTGACTGGGAGAGGCCATAGTATGTTGAGGAAGGCAGAGTTGGCTGATGAGGCTCGCTTCACACACACGCGCTCACGCACACACACACACACACACACACAGAAAGAGAGAGCACGAACAACCATTAACAAAAGTCAGTACCATAGCTCAAAAATGACCTCAAAACACCATTAAAGAAATCCAAACCTCACACAAAGCTTTGACCAACTAATGCGAAAATATATGAAATAAAGAAAACTGTGTTGTTATAGCTCCGGTTTCCCCACAAGTCTAAAGACATGCGGTATAAGTGAATTGAATAAGAACAATTGTCCAAAGTGTTAAAGAGTGAATGAGTGTATGAATGTTTCCCAGTGATGGGTTGCGACTGGAAGGGCATCCGCCGCATAAAACATATGCCAGAGAGTTGGCGGTTCATTCCGCTGTGGCGACCCCGAAAGGGAATAAAGCCGACATGAAGAAGATGAATGTGTTGTTATATAGCACTAATGGAGGCACCCCTCCCGAGACTTGTTACAGTGAAAAAGAAAATAGCACTAAGCCAGTTAGACCTTCGGTCTCCTTAATACCATGGATAAACTGCTGAAAAAAAGTATTCAGCTGAATGGAAATAATGCAAAACTCCCTTACCGGAAATGCTTGCCTGTGAACTCCATAAAGTTAAAATGAGTTGAGCTTTGAGCTGTGATGACATGATATGATTCATCTTGAGTGTCATGTGCCAGTGTGTTTGTGGCTAATCAATTATTTATTTCCAAAGGTATCAAAGATTGATGAAAGATCAGTACAGTGTATTTTCCCCAAGTCAGCTGATACCACACTGTCACTTCAAACCATGACTAGAGGCCAAACATTATTGTCATCCTACAATCATCCTCAATTAAAATTTCTTCCTTTAACAACATAAAGATACTCCAGACACAATTTTTTTAATGTGATTTTCGGTACTCTCAGCACTCTGGATTAAACATGTTGCAACGACTCTAGAAATGGATTCCGAACAAAGCTCTAGTTTTGTTAAACTGAATGTATTTGTATGCTAAAGTCTCCGCTGGCAGCAAGAATCATGGTTGTATGGGTGTCACAGGCTCTTGGCTGTCATGATGTGTCCATCTGTGTATAGGTTAAGTGCTTGGGAGGTGTAATGTAATGTCATGTTTGATTGTTTTTTTTCTCTCGTTCTTCCCCTCACAGCTCTTAATCTGTTGGGATTAAACTGGCAACTGAAACCTACTGAAGGGCATCTGGTTAACACTGGCCTCAGCATGAGAATTCCGGGAATTGGAGATGTGGCAACAGTACCCTCTGGAGGCAGAGGTAAAAGGGCAAGCTTTCTGTACTCCTAATCACCTGATGGTTTAACATGTACAGCCACGTAAAGCATCTTGCCATCTTTTTTTGAACTTTTACTGTATAGTTTTATTATTACAGCGAGGTGGTAATCAAAACAGTGTCTTAAACTAAGTGTGAAATGACTAAATAAATTAAAATGATTAAAAGAAGGAATACACCAGAATGAAAATTTGAGGCTGAAGCCAAATAATAATTACAAAACGCTAGACTGAAACAAAATAGTTACCGTATTCGCAGCCAAATATTCTGTCTATCCCTAACACAAAGCACGTTTTTTTTATCATTAAACTCTTTAAGTTGTTATATTTTGACTCAAAAGAGTTACAAATGCTGTTCTTTGAAATTAGATTTGGAAGAGTTGTTGAAATTTTGAATATCATGCCTCCTGAGTGATAAGATAGAATAATAGCACGCGTTTTTTTAGAAACCATGTTAACGGAGAATTTCCTCATTACACAGAGAACCGGGGGAATAGATGGTTAGCTCTGTCTCATTAGATATCCAATGAGAAGAGCTAGCATTGAAAACCTTTCCATGTCCACAAGTCTACTTTTACAATTTAGCAACATTCAGTTTTATATCATGCAATGTTTTATACTATATTTCATCATAAAACTATAGAACACTTTTTTTATATGTTAAGGCCCCTTACACACATGCAGCTCCACTGCAGAGAGATTTTCTCCAAAATACTAGATGGTGCATGAATGAACAGAGATATGAATCAAAATATGAATGAAAATATGAACACACATAAACATAAATTATTTATTAAAAGTTGTATTCATTCCTAAATGCAACAAAAAATGCATAATTTCTTTCAATTCATCAATAGACAACGTTTGTCTGAAAACAGATGTAATGCTCTTTTGATATAGAGTAAGTTTTTACACTCTCAGGACCGGAAGACATCACATTTTTTTCCCTTGCTTTAAAAGTAGTTGCTTTATAATTTAATGGAATGGGAAAACATCCAAAACAAAAAAGAGGTATTGTGTGATTAAGAGACTAAGCTCTCTGTAAGCAGATTAATCCTTTCTCTCACGTCTCTGAATTGAAGAAGAGACTTTATGTCCCTTCATAGTGTCCAAACAAGTCTGAAGACAGCACTTCCCGTTTGTGTTAAAAGCAGTCTTTCGCTGTTAAATACATTTCTTTATCATTTTAATGAAACATGAAAACACACTGTAATGGAAAGATGATACTCATGAGAGATGATTTAAGACCACAATCGCAAACAGCAATTTATTACTTATTCCAAACATGAATTAAGCTCATAACTTGATTTCAATGAAGAATGTGATCGCACTGCAAACATCATGGAGGGAAAAAGGCAGAAAGAAGAGGAGAAAGGGAAGAGGCGAGTGGCGCACATCCACCCGCTAGCAGGAGAGAGAGAGCGAGAGCCCCTAAACGGGTAACCCCTTTGAGATTCCTTTGAGTATACACCCCGCTCCTCTATGTCACTTCCTGTTCCATCCCAAGTAAACATAGGCTCATACAAACTCAATCTTATTTGAGAATTGATTAAATATTTTACAAATAATTACAATGATTAAATATTCTATTACAACACGAAACAAGTGAGTGCAGGTAGAGATTGAGAGAGCAAGGAGAGAGAGTATTGAGAGACAGACGAATCACAGAGAGCACATTAAGACTCACAAGACTTCACTCACAAGAGTGTGCGAGTGCTCTCTCAAGTGCTGTGAAGTACACATGCAAATCTTGTTATTGGTAATGGAATTATCAGAAATGCACACTCCATTAAAGTCACTGATTTGCAACCATAGTTGTGTATTTAAATTTTTTAACTTTTTTTTTTATTAGTTTTTTTTATTTACTTCGTTTCAATGACTGTATAATATGGACCCATAGATTTTGTATGAAGGTTAAAGAATCTCAGAATAGATACTTATGTCCCTTAGACACAACCGTAAGGTTGTGAGTAAGTCTGGTTGCCTAGGGGGTGAGTATGGCTCCAGCGTCACAAACAGGAAGAGTGCCACTCCTGCACCTACTTTATGTGTGGGGCGTGGTCACATGAACGTCAGCACGGCCGCTGATTGGCGTTTTAAAAAGAGTGTGAAGAGAGTAAAGCACTCCTAGCGGAGTTCCCATAGTCATCATGTCTATAGGTCTATGTCTTTGTTCTCTATTTGGGGAACGGGGGTTACGAAAGTAACCATTACGATTTTATCTCCTTGAAATTTTTAGGGTCAACCCGACAATTAGATCAACATTGAGTTATTCAAATGCTCAATAGAATTTTTAACATATTATTTACAATATGCTATTTGTTCTATATTGTTCTTGTCATGTTTTGATGTTTTTTTTTTCAATCAATAAAATCAATAAAAAAAGAATATTTGCATTTGTTATATGAAATGCTCAAACCTCTCTGAACACAAGAACCGTAGAATCCCAAGGGTAAGATAGTTTAACTCAAATTTTGTTGATTATAGTTCTATAAGCCATAGCTGATGCGTTTATTTACATGTTAATAATGATTTTGTGAATAGTACATTTCTGTTATTTTTTTATAGTGAAAATGTTTTTATTGGAAGCTTTACTTTATATCAAATCTAAAATGCAACATTAAATTGTTCAAAGAATAGTGCTAGTAATTTAAATATAATTTAATGTGTTCGCTTGCATTTCTGGTGTGGTGTTGTCTCTTTAAAGTAAATTACTTAAGTACATCACTTAGCTGAATTAGATGGGTGTATGATAGGAAAGTGTGTTGGTCATTCCCTCAGATGTGAGAAGTACAGCTAGAGCTTGAGAAGCGATTTGGCCTCCGTGTGTCTGAGCTGTCTTTTCACATGCTCCCGCTGCAGGAAACCTTTAAAATTGTATTATTCTCAGGTTTTTCACTTGATGTATTTCAGTGTCTCCTGGTCATTAAGGTGCCATAGTTCTATGCACGTTTGCCTTTCCCTGTTCTCTATTAATAAGAGAGCGTGTTGCAAGCTCCCAGCTCCTTCCAACCTGCCACTCAGACCTGAATCTGATCGCACATGCACTTATTCTTCCACACTTCCACACTTCTTCTTCCAAGTCTTGAACCAGTTAGACAAAGAGTCAGGCCATGCTCCTCAGTGAGGCATAGCCACTTAAAATGCAGCCAGAGGTTTTGACAGGCAGGTAAACAGAGGCCTGTGCTTATCGGGGCACATCAAAATCAGTTTGACGCAAGAGTGCCTGCTAACACCATGCCCACCTGTGATGCCCTGGACTTTCAGACAAAATGAAAGTGTGTGTTGCATCTGATATAATCAAGGCTCATTTAATGTGTCATTTTCTGATTGGAGTCGCTTTAACACTGTTGACACTGTCACATTAAGGATAGAGTCAGCAGGTGCAGGAAGAAAGGAAGTGTGTGCTTGTGGTAACTGTTGTTTCTGCTCTCTAGGGAGTTAACAGGGTTCGATTCAGGGTTGATGACTTTGGAGGCCCACACCACACATTCACTATTGCAAACTGTGGAATAGTAAATGCTGATTTTTCTTCTCCAAATTATTTCAGACTTAGATGAAAAGGCTTTCGGTGTTTTTTAGGGCCCTGGGTCTTGAAGAACAGCAGTATAAGCAGCGGGGAGCTGGCACTTGGGCAGCGGGTCAGTCAGGATGTTCCCCCAGGCATCTTCTGGAGGGCTCTGCTTCACCTGCACCAGTCACACTTCCTCAAGTTTAACATCTCTCTGGGCAAGGAGGCACTGTTTGGGGTCTACATGAGGAAAGACTTGCCCCCTTCACATGCGCAGGTAAGCAGATCGACTCATGTCTGGTTTCAACATTTAAAGGAACCGTACCACTTGTAAAGTGTGTGTGTGTGCGCGTGTGTGCGTGTGTGTATGTGTGTGTGCGTGCGTGCGTGTGTGTTGTTGTGAAAAAAGTTGCTTAACAATTATCTTGGCTTGGCAAGTTAGAAATAAGCTTCGTTTGTGTTTTTGTCAAGAAATGCTGCAGCAAGCGAAGGATTTCTCAGTTTTTAATATTTTACTTTAAACACTTTAAGTCTTATTAAAATAAAAAGAAAATTGTGTGAAAGAGGAAATCTCTCCCACTTTGATTTATTTGTTGTCTCTAAAGCTTAAATTTAAAGCACATAAGATGATTCACATTCACTGCGTTGTAATCAATACTTTTTGTTTAAAAAAATAGTATGTGCTAAAAGAGTGAGTATTTCTTTATTACTGAAACAAAGTTTGAAGTATAGCTTAATGTATCCAAATCTGGAATGTAAGACTTTATTCTGACTAATACATGGATGTTGTTTTCGAAAAAGCTCATTTAATTTTCTGTAGAAAGGTGTTAAGGAAATATTTACTCAGGATTTATGAGTACCAACACATCCATGGATATTTTTAATAAAGAAACTTTGAAAATAATACACAAATTGTGGCATTAGCCAAAGGTGACAAAAACACAGTTACATGCTTAAAAATCATGAAAGTTATTGTTGGGGTTGCCAGAGATTAAGAAAATTCTCTTAAATGTAAAAAAAAATAGGGTCGGTTGATGTTTGAAACAATGTATTTGATGTATACACTCATTATGCTAAAATGTTTTTTATGTGTTTTTGATGTTATGATATAGCTCTTAAATTGGATTGTTAACCTTATTAAACCTGCAGAAATTCATTAAGGGTGACTTGCACATTGTGATTGTGTGATTTTAAGACAAGTCATTACAATTCATTATTTTATAGTGTGAATGAAAATGTTACTTGGGGTTGGGGGACCAGGATCATTGAATAAAACTAGACTAAAACTAGACTATTTTTTGTGACTAAAAGGTTTTTGATTTTTGTTAACTAAAACTATGACATTTTTTAAAAGACTAAAATGTGCCTAAAACTAATGTGATCCAAAATCTATTGCACTAAAGCTTCAGTTCCTGAACCAAACAGTGAAATTCACCAGATTTTTCTTCAGTTTTATCTAAGAATGCACCAAAAATGTTTACCGTGTTGTTTGTGCAATCTGTCATCATCACTTGACAGGGAATCTCAGAATTCAGAAGGTTTTTCAAGAAACTTGTCGCATATCAAATGCTAAAAATGATTTCCTGGTAAATTCAAATATATCAAAAATATATCAAAAGTACTCCACATTCAAAGTCATGTCTCAATATTTAATAGAATTAGGAATTTCCCAGTATAAACAGCATTTAAATCACATTTGTTTTATTCAGCAAATATCTATTTTATTTCAGGCTGAACATTTCGGGGAAAAAATCATACACAAATAAAAAGATTTGATGCAATTGCACTCTAAAATAGAACCTTAATATTTACAGTTATCCAAATATAAATAATTAAAACGTATTATTAGTTTGACCACCACATAACTTGCTTAAACGAATACTATGCCATTTAAATTGAGTTAAAATCGTATCTCAGTATAAACAGCATCTCTTTTAGAAAAGTATCGAAGTCTCAAGCATTTTAGTCTGCAAATATTTTAGTCTAAAATTTCAGTCTACTATAAATACCAAAATGCCACTCGTAAAGATTATTCAAATAAATGCTTGATTTTTAGTTTCAATGTAAAAGTTCTGTATAAATTCAGTTTTATAATTGTGAAAAATCCACAAGAACAGTAAAAGATGCTGTGCCCTTTTTTAACACCCTGTTTTATTTTAAGGACTATCCTTTGATGCTCCTAAACTCTGCTGTTAATTCTTCTTGTTGACACGCTGTGTCATGATGCAACCTGATGATCCTAGAAAATTTTAACAGGGTCCAACAAGGTGTTTTTTTTTTCAAGAACCTGAGTTAGCTATCAACCAAGTTGTGAAATCTTGTTCTCTTTGAAATTCCTCTTTAAACTACAGATTTTTTTATTAATTACCCTGAAGGGACAGTCTGCTAGGGCAGGAAGTTTATTGTATAGTATCAGTTGTAAATTATTCCCAAATTTCTGCCGCATATTCATCTGCAACATTCCTCCACTTTTCATCTCAAGTTCCAAAGCTGTTATATAATTCAGATTTTATTTAATTTGGCTTCACTAACAGTCATCACAGTTTTGGTCCTGATTAAGCTGCATGGCTGATTGTACATTGACCTCTTTCTCCTCAGTATGACTTCATGGAAAGGCTGGACGGGAAAGAGAAATGGAGTGTTATCGAGTCTCCTCGTGAGCGACGCAGCATTCAGACCGTTGTCCAGAACGAAGCCATCTTCGTGCAGTATCTAGACCCAGGCACATGGCATCTGGCCTTCTACAATGATGGAAAAGAGAAAGAGCCTGTCTCATTCAGCACTGTTGCATTAGGTACAGCTTTCAATTACACACTAAGGTCAACTTTATAAAAGAAGTAAAAGAAATGAGTTTTATGGGGAAATGTTTCAATAGTGACTAGCACAGTATAAGATAAAACACTTTAACATGTATATATATATATATATATATATATATCTCAAGGCAATCTCATCTGAACTCAGAAATCTGCTTTAATGTTTTCAATCACATATTCACTCACATCTATGTTGGTATTTTCTCATTAATTGAAGAAAGGCAGACTTGATATATAGTTGTTTAGATTTTGTTCTTTAGTGGTTGCCATAGCGATAACTTGATATGAGGACAATAAAAAAAATTATTTGAAAAGTGTTGATCTGCCCTTGTGTCTGTCAATAGAGCAAGGAATGAGTGATGAAGAACATGTTACATTAACAGGATGATTGCAGTTTACAAAAATAAATGTGCAAATATTTCTCTTCATACAATTGGTAGATGGACATTCCCTTTGCACCATGCTGTTTAACTAGAAACAGATTAGCTAGACTCAGTCTCTCTCTGATGAGAGTGTTGAAAAGGTCTTTGGGTTTGTGAAGGCTATAATACGCAAGAGCGATATTGAAGCGTTGTTTGTGTGTTCTCTTAGACTCTGTAGAAGAGTGTCCGCAGAATTGCCATGGCAACGGGGAGTGTATGTCAGGAGCATGTCACTGCTTCCCAGGGTTCCACGGCATAGACTGCTTCAAAGGTATCATTAGCATTTAAAGTTGTTGTTATATAAAATTGTTGTATGCGATTTTTCAAAACTGCTGGTCGGATTGAGTCCTGTTCTGTTAAAATTCGAACAAGGTAGTATTTGTCCAGGAACTTCTTAAATTTAGGGATTTCAATGCTGGCTCTGAGACATATCATATTACACCTTTAATAAAAATTACTTCCATTACCTTTTTTTAACATTAAACAAACTCACAAACAAAATAAAATAAAGTCATATGTCCAGCTTTTGATCAAAGATTCATTCATGCAGTCATTATCTTGAATCCCTGTCAGGGTCACAAGGGTCTGCTAGTGGCAAGGGAGAGGTCACCTATCAAATGCATTCTTCCATATTGTGCTATTTAAAATGCACTTTTTCTGAAGAAAACGTATTGAAATGGCTCTGTGACATTCCGTTACTGATTCTGCTTAATACTATCTCTATTATTGAGAATTGTCTGATGGATTCGTTTGCCTTTTTTATTACCAGAAAAAACTCTAGGAGAGATAAAGAGCTCTCTGTGGCAGCTTCATTTCTAGAAATAGATGCTTGCCCACCTGATGCTATAGATAGATACTTTAATACTGATAAGAGCTGAGGGCACTGTTATTGCTTATTTTTTATCAGTTTTCTTAACTATGCATAGTTTAGTCTGCTTTATCAACTTATCTAGGGCAGGATTTTTGATTATGGAACTCTATCGCAGAAAGAACGAGGTTGGAGTAGTTTGTAATACTCGTAAGGACATTGCAAACTGGTGTATTTGGTTTCTATTAATAGAAAATATGTCGCAAACAAAAACGTTGCACACCGTAACAATGCATTAACACACAAACAAATCTCAAATCTTTCAAATCGATGAGTCTAGTCATTTCAATGATACAATGGCAATAAGATTATGTTGCAATTTAATCGACATTTAGTCATTATTAAACCTATTCGGTATTGTAAATTTTGTCTTTGAAGAAACAAAATGAGTTTGAAAAAAAGATTGCTGACAATCTGACAAAGTGTCAGAAACAAAAAAAAGTGATTATTACAATACATGTGGGAAAAACTGTTAACATCTGTTAATTACTTCCAACAATACATTTTAACATTTCCTTTCGTATACATGGTTGCATTAACAGTGACATTATTATCTTTAAGTAGTTTTAGCAACTTGTTAAAAATGAACATTAATCTGAATTCTGTCCAAAATATTTTAGAAAGAAACTCATTGAATTGATATGAATAAACTCATGTTTATATTGAAAGAAAAAAAACTTCTCAATAATAACAGATTGATGGTGACATCATTTTATTATGATATTATATTTTTTTAAGGATGAAGAAATCTTTTCAATGGACTCTAATTAGAAAGAAAAAGGGATTACTTTACTTTAGAATGCCATCAGATGTATTCCACAAAAAAGTTTGTATTATTTTATTTTACATCACTTAAATTTGATATAAAAGAGCTAAATTAGTTACATAGTCTTCTTAAAACCTAGCTATAAAAGGGGTGAATTAAGCAAGGAAAACTCCTGTCTTTTAAATTTCACATGAAAAAATCTAAAAAGACATTGTTTAGGGCATGCTCGGGAATATTGAACACATTATAAAAACCCAGATTATAGTTTATTTATCTCAATCAATAGTCAATCAATCAGTCAGTCAGTCAAATATATTTAATAACTACAGTGCAGTTTCAAAGCAGCTTCACAAAAAAAGAGCGCTAATTTGGGTTAATTTTAAACTTATATTGGCTGATGCACAACTCTAAAATCCATTGATCAAGGTATATTTTAATCATTTATAAATTAAAAGGGGAAATTATTTGATGGCAAACGAAGCATTCAGTGATATGTCATCAAACACTGGAAATGTGTTTTTGTTAGTTTGTATTTGAGTGTGGTTTTTTATTTGAGCGTGCTTAATATACAAGTATTTCTACTATTTGGATGCACAGTTTAATGAGTTTTTAACCGTTATCTATGCCTGAATTAACTCCTCTCCATCTTTCTCTCATCTTACATTTCATTTCTGAACTTCTCTCAAAGAAGCTGATTTTCACTAACTCTTCTCATGTTGTTCTGGTTCTGTCCCCATTCCTCCCTCCTTTCTTTTCGCGACTGCACTCTTTCCTTTGTGTGTGTACATTTCAGTGGCCTGTCCCGTGCTGTGCAGTGGGAACGGACAGTACAGCAAAGGTGTGTGCATGTGCTACAGTGGCTGGAAGGGACTGGAGTGTGATGTTCCACAGGGCCAGTGTGTGGAGCCCAGCTGTGGGGGCCACGGGACCTGTGCACAGGGTAGCTGCAGCTGTGACACTGGCTACCGTGGCCAAACCTGCGAGGAAGGTGATGCACAAGCTTCTTTTATGATATTTTGAAAAATGAAAGCAGATAGGACTGGTTTCTTTCATTTTAATCAAGTGTCTGTAAATGACTATGCACATGAGGTTTTGAATGATTTAAGTTTTTACCTGTTAGATGGTAATGTGAATTGAATGATGACAAAAAAAGATGATTGTATCCACTCTCATCTAACTAAACTAATTAGGGGGCATTCTCTTGAGGTGCAAAGCGCATACTCCTAAAAATATTTATTGGAATATATTAGTCAGTAGTCCATGTAAACTCAACTGTATATCAAACAACCTAAGTTTGATCCCAAACCTTGTGGGCCGTTTCTGGGTGTAAGTACTGTATTCTATGTTTTGAGGCAATTGTTCTTATGTTAGGATTCTCGCTTAAAAAATTGAGTTGTTTTTACTCTATTTTGGCTAAGTTTAAGATATATGTAGGGCCTTTGAGACAAGATTCATTTTATTACAAAGAAAACCTTATTTTATAACAAACTATTTTAGGTCTATTGTGGCTTGGCTTGGTAGATAAGTGGGAGAGACAGAAGGGACAAGTCACAATAGACCTAAAATAGTTTGTAATAAACTAAGGTTTTCCTTGTAATAAAATGAATCTTGTCTCAAAGGCCCTACATATATCTTAAACTTAGCCAAAATAGAGTAAAAACAACAAGATTTCTTAAGCGAGAATCCTAAAATAAGAACAATTGCCTCAAAACATAAAAATACAGTACTTAAATTTAACAAAGTCTTAAGGTAAGACTTTACAACAACTTCACTGACAAATATTTTTTTAAAACAAGTTCGTTCACCTAGTCTCAAAGAAACAAAATCTTAAAACAATTTTTTTCCAGGGAGCTGATGTTTAGTAAAGTTTTTGTACAGAAGAATCTATGTGTTCTATCTAGAAGAATATATAGATTTTGCTTTTCAAGCACCTTTAAAGAAAAGTACTACTAGTCGATAAAGATAAATAAAAAAGTAATAAAGTAACATCTTTAAATGCCTTAAAACTAGAATTTTTTTCCCTTGATTCTAGATATTTCAACTTAAGATTTAAACTTTTTTAACCCTCTCTTTTCAGCAGCCCATTCCTAGTTACCTTGCATCCTCTGAGTTGCCCCGTTTTCAAGTCGCTGCTATAAAAGCACGCCAGAAGAAGTGTAAAAATAGTAAAGTGATGACATCTAGTCTTTTCGATTTTTTTAAGAAACAGGGTATAAACCAAGTTTCGGAGTGCATGTTCATACGAGAGTTTTAAAGTGCACACATACGAGAGGTTAGTTTGGGTAGGAGAAGTTAAAGGTGAGGTTGAGAAAAATATTTTCATCGTTTCTTTATCCCTCCAGTGGACTGTCTTGATCCCATGTGCTCTGGACATGGCAGCTGTGTCTCCGGTCAGTGTCACTGTAAGACAGGCTGGTCCGGGACCTTATGTGAGGTATCCAGAGCTCAGTGTCCAGATCAGTGCAACGGTCATGGGACATACAGTCCTGATACAGGCTTGTGCACCTGTGATCCAAGCTGGATGGGCCCCGACTGCTCCACTGGTCAGTTCCAAGCATCCTTTTCAATTGACGTTTCAGGTGTTCACTCATGTTGTTATTGAAGTTTCGTGCTTAATTTCCTTCCACCAATACTACAAAGATTTGATACACATAAATATGTTCAACCTTTGTTGTGAAGGTGCTATTCAAAGTAACCTTTCAGATTATTCATATTGTATAAAAAGTAAACAATTAAGCAAATGGTGTTTTCATCATAAAATATGGAATATTGAGCTGAACTGTTAAATAGTGTAGTGAAAATTGTAAAACGGTCACAGTGGTTCAGGAAATTAATTCAGATTCATTTTCATATCAGATACGACTGAATTGGAAATTACAGAGCATTCATTCATTCATGTATTCATTTGTTCATTCATTTTATCATTCGTCTAACTAACTTATTAATATGTATGTTAAATGTTCTAATAAAAGTATTCTAAAATTTCAGAGCTGGTTAAAAACTCTTTTGATCGTAAAAATTAATATAATCGATTAATATGGACTGAATATGAAGTTCTATGAGAGTTCTTTAGACTTTAGCTTTCAGTTAGTTAATCTCATGGGGTTCACTGGAGTTCAAGTCTTTGTCCCTTGATTTAATTCACAAAGGGGGGTTGAAGTGTTGATTCATATTTTTGTAATTTCGGGCAGCAGATGCTTGACCTCAATCTGATACTCCGAATGTGGATTTTCTGCAGTCCACAAGCAAACAGATCTCATTGTCTAGCTGGAAAAGTCGTGTTAGAGTTTCATATATCGTTCAGCGACTCTGTCCTGCATAATAATAGGATTAAGATAAATTAAAAGGTAAACTACTCTGTGGCAATAAAATCAAATAAAAATAAATAAAATCAAAAGTTAAAACAGACATAAAGCAGCAAATTAAAAATCTTGAGTTAGAATTATGTATTCAGTTTTTATTTAAAAGCAGAGATAATGGGAGCCACTTTTATACCAGTTGACATTGGGATCTGATGAAGATGTGCTTTAGGAGGACTAGGAGGACAGGTGTCAGAGAGAGACCCCCCAATGCATAAAATGTGCCGGTTCTACATTGTAGGAGCCGTTATCAGTAAAACTTTAGATTGTCTTGAGTGAGACCCTCAACAGAGTCGGCATGCTGATATATTGCATACTGATGTAGCCTGTGCTAAACATCAGGTGAAGGGCTAGGGTGGAAGACAGTTAAGGAAAAGAGCTTGATACTCTTGCGTAAGTAGACTGAGAGGAACCGACAAAATTAGGGAAGAAAAAATATAGATACTGAAATCTCATTTGACAGAGAGGCACCCTCATTACCATCAATTTTGAGGATGGTTAGTGAGTAGGAAGGGAAAGTTAAAGATTTTAGGGACAGTCACTCTAGGAGAATAGGGGAGCGGACGCTTTTAAAAATGCTTTGAGATGCTTTCGGTATCATTGTGTTTTTAGATGATTTTTGGCCCTTTTTGTTCCCATCACAAGTAAGTAAAGTAAATCAAGTAAAAAAAAGGCTCAAAAGGTCATAGCCAGTCAGAAAATGTGTCATTTCATGGGACACAGCCATGGTAAAGATGTCTGGTTGGCTAAAAGGTCATTCTAAGAACCTCAAGTGTTAATAAAGCTTACAACAAGGGATCTAAATCGACAAACTTAATGGAGCCAGAGGAAGAATGTTTTTTTTTCATCTCCAAAGTCGGTCAGTTTTAACATTGGGGCTAACGAGATCTTGCTCCCTTTTTAGATTCAGACTCGAGCAGATTTGATTCAGACTAGAAGCTGAAGTTTAGTCCCTTCTTATCACACATAGAGATGGAAAGCAGGAGGTTGCCAATTGGCCGGGAAGCCAGAGGTAGTCAAGGCTGAGGGACCTGCAATGGACAGAGGAAGAGTGCTGTCCGTACTGACACCGGGTGATGTGGAGAGGAGATAGCCTGGAAACGGTTGACTTTTTAAACCCTGGATTAAAGTATGAGGGTTAGTGAACGGTAAAGTTAGTTGGAGGCTCAGAGGGGCTAGAAGCCACATTTATAACCCTAAATCCATATCAAACTCAAGACCTGGGCAAAAGAGGGTGAATTGTTTTTTTTGTTTTTTTATGGCTGTTCTAGTTTTGGATTGAACAAAAATAAGTACTGCTATCTTATTCTCATTCTGTTTTTAAGAAGCTCTTCATTAGCCAACACTTAATGTCTTTAAAATATATATATATATATATTAAATGGAAATAAATTAGAAATTACATCATTTATGATATATAATGTGTTAACATTTATTTAAAATAATAGTTTACAATAGTAATAGTTTTACAATACAGTTATACAAAGTCATCAGATGAACGTTTCCAAGTGGAAATAGCAGACAAAATCTTTCTCTCTACAGAGGTATGTTCAGCAGATTGTGGCAGTCATGGTGTGTGTGTTGGTGGTGTTTGCCATTGTGAAGAGGGCTGGACGGGCTCAAGCTGTGACCAGAGACTGTGCAGCCCACAGTGTGTGAAACATGGGACCTGCAAGGATGGCAAGTGTCAGTGTGAGCAGGGCTGGAATGGAGAGCATTGTACCATTGGTAAACACAAACACGCACTCACCCACCCAACCACACACACACCCAACCACACACACACCCGCACACACAGACACCATTGACTGTATATAACATGGACAGAGTGTTTGTGACGTCAACCATAGGGTTCTGGCAAAGTCAAATGAAGCGTAGAGTGGGCATACTTAGTGCTCAAAAACGGTCCATGGCCATAGTGAAGGCGTCTGATTGCCTATAAGGTTTAAATTGTATGTACAGCGGGGGGGAAAAGTATTTGACACATCAGCATTTTTATCAGTAAGGGGATTTCTAAGTGGGCTATTGACACAAAATTTATACCAGATGTAGCCTTCAAGCCAAATATTGAATTCACACATAGAAATTAGAAAATGTAAGTATACAGGTTGTCATGATAAATAAAGTGAAATGCACAGGGAATAAGTATTGAACACATGAAGATAACAAGTTGCTAAATGGCATAAACAGCCAGGAGATCACCTGAAATCTGTCAGTATTGAGAGAGAAACACTGCCTCATATCAGTACTAATTGATATTAGCTGCTTTAGTCCTAATTGATGGCCTAAAAAGGCTTCTCATTACCAAGGGTGCACACAGGAAAGACTTCATGATGGGTAAAAGGAAAGAACTCTCTCAAGATCTTCGTGATCTTAATGTTGAAAAGCATTTTAATGGGAATGGTTATATGAATGTTCCTGTGAGAACTGTGGGGGCCATTATCTAGAAATGGAAAAGCATCAGTTCACCATAAACCGGCCACAATCAGGTGCTCCATGTAAGATTCCTGTCCGAGGAGTCCAAACAATAATCAGGAGAGTTCCCCAAGAGCCAAGAACCAGGAAGACCTTGCAGCAGCAGGTACTGTTCTTTCAAAGATAAACATAAGCAATGCACTAAACCGCCAAGGCATCCATGTACGCTCACCACTCAAGACTCCTTTGCTGAACGAAAAGCATGTTGAATCTCGGTTAAAGTTTTTCAAACTATTTTTGGACACGCTTGTGGATTATTGGGAGATGTTAGTATGGTCAGAGGAAAGCAAAATTGAACTTTTTTGGCAGTCATTCTACACACCATGTTTGGAGAAGAAAGGGCACTGCCTACCACCCCAAGAACACAATACCAACAGTTAAGGTTGGGTTGGAAGCGTCATGGTTTGGGGCTACTTTTCAGCAAGGGGTACTGGCAGACTTCATATTATTGAAGGCAGGATGAACAGAGAAATGTACCAAGAAATTTTTTTTCTGGATAAGAAATCTGCTGCCATCTACCAGAAAGCTGAAAATGAAAAGAGGGTGGACATTTTAGCAAGTCAATGATCGACAAACACAACAATGAAGTGGTTTCAAAGAAAGATAATCAAGTTGTTGTTTTTTTACTAACAAAGGCTATTCAACAAATACTTAATGTTCAATACTTATTTCCTGTGCCATTTCACTTTATTTATCATGACTCAACCATCTATATACTTAAATGTTCTGATTTCTTTCTATGAAATCAATATTTGGCTTTATGGCTACATCTGGTTTAAATTTTGTGTCAATAGCCCTCTTAGAAATCCCCTTACAGAGAAAAATGCTGATGTGTCAAATACTTCTTTCCCCCGCTGTATCTTAAACAAACAAATTCATAAACAATTCATCCTCCTCAGAGTGTTCATGACAATTAAAACTAGCAATCTGAATCAACCTAATGGAGCCAGGGGTGGAAACATGTTTTTTCAGCCCCAAAGTTTTAACATTGAAGTGAATGAGAACTTGGTCCTTTTTAGAGTCGCTCGGGGTACTGCAATTCAGTCACTTCCTATCGAGTTTCAAGCAGGAAAGGAGGAGGTTACCCCTTGACACACACATAGAGGTTTATCCTGCTTCGAAGCTTTGAGCTACTCAAAGCCATTTCCCTGGGTTATACAAATTCTTAAACACCAAAGACTGCTGGTTTGTGCTGCTGGTTTGTGCTTGCTCTAGATTGATTTCAACACATGAACACATGACTTCTTGAGCTCTGGAGTCCAGCTGGTAGAGGAATACTAAGGAATGCCACTTGGGTTGTGTTCACTAGCACTTGCTTTAATGCTAATGAGCACAACTCACCCCTCCATCAGTTTTAGCATCATTGTTTTCAGAGAATTACAGTTGTTTGTGTGCTACAGATTACATTTCTTGACATGGAATTCTTGACATGGTATCAGTCCATCAAAAGTCTATGGTTATAGTTTGCATCAGTTGACTAATGTAAATCAAATGTTCAAATGGGCTTTTTCAAATGGTTCCTTAGCCGTGTATGGCATAGATATTCTCCTCATAAGTTATTTTGTTTGCAACATGATTTCCTCCTGGATCAATGACGTCAGACATTGATAAGGATATTTTTTGTTAAAATTATAACAATAAAAAAATAAATAAAAACTTTATTTTATTCAGCAAAAAAATAAATACTGTCTTCTCGTACAGATGGCTGTCCAGGACTATGCAGTGGGAATGGGCAGTGCATCATGGGTCAGAACAACTGGCACTGTGAGTGTCGCACAGGTTGGAGAGGACCTGGCTGCATCGTTGCAATGGAAACCTCATGCAATGATAACAAGGACAATGAAGGAGGTACGAAATGTTACAACAATTTCTAAAAGTTACCCTACGGTGTTGGCTCAAATGAATTGTATCCCCAAGGTGTTCTTTTGAGATCTAGAATTTTGGTTAAATTTGCGTAGGAGGTGATACTTAACAGGGCAAGATCTTAAAGAAAAACACAAAACCCCCAAAAAGACTTATACAATTTTTATTTAAAACTAACTTATTGTGGAGTTTTTGAAAACTGAGCAGGACTAATAGAATTTGCTGTGAATTAGCTATTGATCGAGTAGTAGGGTTAAAGACGTCTGATATGATGAACGATTAACATTTTTGCCTTTGATCTTATCATTATTAAAATCAGTCAATTGCACAAAGAACAAATCCAGGGGCTCTGCATTCCCCTTCCATTTTTCAGAATGTTCATGTAAATTTAAGGAAAGGCTTTCAGGTCTTCTACAACATCTTGAATCGAATTGTATGGCGTTATCGTAGCAACCATTTTCAAATATCTATCTCTCTTTGGAAAAAAGTTAAGACATAAAAGTTTATTTACATCATTTATACTGATATGGGGAACGTTATAGGATGTCACTGATAACTAAGAGGCAAACAAAATTATACCTTTAGGATCACCGTATCTATCTAACTGTGAGTAACATGGCAAGCAAACCAAGAACACTTGTAGAAGAGAGCCATTATTTTTTTTTAGTAGTAATCTAAGTAATTTTCCCTCCCAAAAATGTATTGTGTCTTCCTCTTTAGATGGCCTTATTGACTGCATGGATCCAGACTGCTGCATGCAGAGCTCTTGTGCAACCAATCCACTATGCCGTGGATCCCGTGACCCCCTGCAAGTCATTCAGCAGGGCCACTCAGAGTTTCAGAGGGTTCCCTCTTTTTATAACAGAATCAAGATGCTGGTGGGTAAAGACAGCACTCATTCCATTCCTGGAACCAACCCTTTCAATGCCAGGTACTTCCTAATGTCTTTTGGTGTGACAAATCTAAGTAGGTTTTTCACATTTCAATGATTCACCTGCGTTTATGTTTTTCTAGCTTGGCGTCTCTGATTCGAGGTCAGGTTTTAACATCCGATGGCTCACCTTTGGTGGGGGTCAACGTGACCTTTGTGAACTTCCCTCACTATGGTCATACTATGACTCGTCAGGATGGCATGTGAGTACATTAACAATATTAGTGGATGGTTTTGGTACAGTATAGAGACAGTGAACCATGATGATTCAATATTCTCAACAAAATCTATAATGGAATGGCAGCCACGTCCTGTCAGATTGCCCCAGCTGAGGGCTAACAAGGTAGCTAATACGGAGTGAATGAATAATGCTTTGAAAATTGTAAAGCATCTTTGAGCTCTAGACAAGCGCTATATAGTTTCAAGATATTATTATTATTATGATTATGATGATAATTATTAGTATTATTATTATTATAGTGATTATTATTAATAATATAATCTTATTATCAACTTTCAGGGCAATGTATCAACTCAATCTGCTTATCACCTCTTACAAATGGAAAAACTTAAATGTTTTATCACCAGCAGGGTGCATATCACCTCTGTATGCAGCTATCAGGATCTTTAAAAGAGATTGAAAATATGACTACATCACACCAGTTCCTAGGTTTTTTCACAGCCACAGTTAGTGTTAATTTTAAAGATCAACACTTGATTTTAAAGGACTGCTGTCCACTAATTGGCTAAGCACCAAAATAACTAGTTGGTTTACTTACTTTTTACTGCGTCTGTTTTGGTCACAAATAGACCCAAAATGACCATAATTCATTGTGAGGATTTAGTTTTGCTGGGGTGTGACCAGGTTTCAATCCTGAAAAATAAAATAGGTTCTTTGACTAGGGATGGGTACTATACACAGTACTAATCTATCCCAGGGTCGACATATGATATACCAGAAGACAGATACACTTTAATGGCTGTGGTTTAGTTAACAGTAGTGACATTATATTTTTCATTCTAAATCCTTACTGGTTAACTGGTCAAGATGTTACAAAAATAAGCCATACCTTTCCTAGACTACATAAAAAGTACTGTTTGAATTCTTCTAGGTTTGATTTGGTGGCCAATGGTGGAGGCTCTCTGACTTTACATTTTGAGCGGGCACCATTTAAAAGTCAAGAGAGGACGGTGTGGTTGCCCTGGAATCGTTTCTATCTTATGGACACATTGGTTCTTCAAACAGAGGAGAAACCTTTGACCAGATGTGACCTCAGTGGCTTTGTCAGACCCGATCCAATAGTGGTTCCCTCCCCACTGTCGTCCTTCTTCAGCTCAATTCCTTCAGAGAAGCACATCCTTCCTGAGAGTCAGGTGTTACCTTCAATACTTTTCACACTAGATTTCTAGGTTTGAAAAGGTAATTTCACTCTTTAGGTTCTTTTTTTATTCCATTATGTATTCTCCATTACAGTGCCACTTCAGTTTCAGTTACTTTGTCTTTATGTGTTGAACTTCAAGTCACAGTTTTCTTGCTTCTTTTTATCTCTTTTTTTCCTTTGAGGCTATTTTCAAAACAGAAAAGCCAGCTTTAAGATTTAAACAATGAGTTTTCCCTCAGCCAGAATTGTTGAATGCTGAATTGAACAACATATTTTTTAAAGTATATCACTCCAATCTGAGTATGTTATTCCAATCTGAGAAATCTCAAGATATGTTGATTAATTGACATAAAAAGGATTTTAATTATACCATATTTATCTACTTTCTTTCATATGTATTAAAGCCAAAGGTGTTATGCATCTGAACTGAACTCACTGATCAACTGCTTTTTAAAGGCCAATGAGACCATTCTCACATGATGTTTATACACATATTATATATATATATAAACCATTGTACTTGATGTTGCAGAGAACAAAGCCAGTGTTTTCTATTTAACTTGAATTTTGGGGAAAAAAAACTTAAGTTTTGTTTCGTCTAGTTTGGATAGTACTATTTATAACTGAAGCTGGAAATAATTAGGACAGAGATATGGTAGGAAGTTTTGCAAAAGGTCTATTAAATATGTCAATACATTGATACTAAGATCTTTGTGCAGACATTTTTAGTTTTTACAGTAATAAAGTTGGCTTGGGTTAATTCCAAACAGTCAGATTATATAATAATGTCTTAAAGGTGCATTATGTAAATGTAATTTCACTTCTTGACATTTTGCAGGTCCTTCATGAGCAGCTGGAGATCCCTGGCAGCAGCCTGAAACTCTGCTATTTGAGCTCCAGGACCTCGGGCTACCTCTCTCTGCTCAGGGTGATAATGATCCCAGCTCTAGTGCCTCTCAGCCTGGCCAAAGTGCACCTGATGGTGGCCGTGGAAGGCCATCTCCTCCAAAAATGGTTTCATGCCTCCCCAAACCTGGCTTACACCTACATCTGGGACAAGACTGATGCTTACAGGCAAAGAGTCCATGGCCTGACCGAAGCTTTGGGTAAGTGTGTAGATTTGCACTGCACAACATTCGAAAGATCAGGCCCTTCTTAACTGAGCATGCAACTCAACTCCTGGTTCAGGCTCTGGTCCTCTCACGTCTGGACTACTGCAACACTCTCCTAGCAGGACTTCCATCAAATACGCTCAAACCTCTGGAGATGATCCGGAACTCTGCAGCTCATCTTATTTTCAAGGAACCGAAACGAGCTCATGTTACTCCCCTCTTCATCACTCTTCACTGGCTCCCCATTGCAGCTCGGGTTAAATTCAAATCGCTAACGCTGGCATACAAAACTATTTCCAGATCAGTCTACCTCCATGAGCTCATACGCTCCTACATGCCTTCCAGAAGCCTCCGCTCAGAGAAGGAACAGCGACTTGTGGTTCCTTCCCACAAGGGCAGAAGATCTCTCAGCAGAACCTTCTCTCTCACTGTCCCTGGCTGGTGGAACAAACTCCTGATCCAGTCAGGAAAGCAGCAACACTAACAGCTTTCAAAAAGCAACTGAAAACTCTTCTCTTCAGAGAACACCTACTATAAAAAAAAAAACTACCTTCTTTTTTCCTCCTCTGTCTTTATCTTCTTCCTCTACTTTCTCACTGCTTTGGTTTATTGATCAGTTGATACAATTTCTATTATGAGAAGCTGAGATAGACTTTGACAGTGTAGCAGATTGCAAATTGACTCTCCCCTAATGTAAGTCGCTTTGGACAAAAGCGTCTGCCGAATGCATAAATGTAAATGTAAGCTGGATTTAGAGTTCTTTTGTTTTTCAGCTGTCTATACAATTATATCTTTCACTGCGTCTTGTGTAAATTTCAGCTCCAGAACACTGATGGTTTCTAAATTTTATGAGACTGCATGTCTCCCATCCATTATGGCCCTCACCCGCAGCAAATTTCTCTTGTGAGCTAATGAATTTAAATGTCTCCTCTCTGTGATGGAGTGTTTAATTAAGATAACACAGCTTTACGCTTCCTCTAAGTGTCTTCCCTCTGTCATTTTATCAAATTTTTCACATCTCTTTTCTTTCCTTGTTTCCATCTGTCAATCTGTCTCTGCAGTTTCTGTGGGGTATGAATACGAGCCATGTCCCAGTCACATCCTATGGGAGAAAAGGACAGCTGTGCTGCAGGGATACGAGTTCAACCCCTCAAACTTGGGCAGCTGGTCGCTAGACAAACACCACATGCTGAACACTCGCAGCGGTATAGTAAACACCCAATGTTCAATGCTTTAATTTAGAAATTCTCAGACTACTTCATCTGGTGACATGGAGTTGTAAATTGTAATAGATGTCATTTCAATTAAATTATAGGTATTCATACATGCACGTATTCAGTGCAACTGGATGAATTTTAGGTATGGTGGCAGTGTGTAGTTAACCTGGTTAAAGTATGATATTTTAAAACAGCAGTGCTTAATTTGTCTAAGAGGGGATCAAGGAAGGTGTCTCTCTTCAGGGTCTGAAACCAAGATATATTTATCTAAAAAAAAACCTCACCTGATTTAGTTTTGCGCTCAGTGTTGATTGATTTGGTTGCCATTACATCATTGGAAGGATCATTCTTAATCAGAATCAGAAAGATCATTATTACCAAGTTTGCATGTGTACACACACAAGCAATTTGTTGGGGTACATCTCCAGTGGTGATGCAAACAAAAAAACACCACAATAACGTTGCACAGTAACACAGATACGATAACTCTTGTTATGAAGTAACACAGTTGCACAGTAACACATGTTATATAAGTAAACTACTCAAGGTAAAAGTAAATAATATTCTAGAAAAAGAGGTAGAAAAATATAAAGTAATAAAAACAAAAACTCCTGTCTTTGATCTGACTAATTACTCTTAGCTGAGTTGTATTTCCTTTGAGGCTTTTGTTTTTGTTTTGACTGCATTGAAGAAACAATTCATGGCTGCAACTAACAAGCTTCTCCAGAGCGATAAAGTCCATTACCGACTTACACATTGTGAAATGTGTTGGTATTAAGCACCATTACAGTGACATACTTTTTCTCACCTGTTTAGCTTAAGGTTCTTGCAGCAGTCATGTTTGTCCATATTTCCCAGTTTTCTACAAACAACGAACAAATCGTGATGTTTATTTTAAAGAAAGCGATTTATAGTGATTGTAGCCTGGCTGGTAGGAAGGCCAACAACTACAACAGGGTTTCTAGTGTAGCATTAAAGATCTCACACTGTTTTATAATGCTTCATTTTTTGGGACCGTTATTGATGATAATGAGGTTTTTAATGACTGCTGGTTTCACACTATTTATCCTGAAATGCAATAAATATGTCACAGAACAAAATTGATGCTTTAATTTAAGAATCAAATTTGTGTGCTTACGTGAGTGTGCGTGTGCGCGTGTGCGTGTGTGTGTGGGGGGGGGGGGGGGGGGGGTGTGCGTGTGTGTGTGTGTGTGTGTGAAAGCCTATAAAAATCTTTGAAATCTTACTCAAATGAATTCGGTGACAGTATTTTATTCATTTCCCCAGGCATCCTTTATAAGGGGAGTGGGGAAAACGTCTTCCTCGCCCAGCAACAGCCTCCTATCATCAACAGCATCATGGGAAATGGGCGAAGGCGCAGCATCTCATGCCCTAGCTGCAGTGGGATGGCAGAGGGCAACAAGCTGTTGGCTCCAGTGGCTGTAGCTTGTGATGGAAAGGGTAACCTGTATGTGGGTGACCTTAACTTTGTTCGGAGGGTGTACTCATCCCACAATACCACTGCTGTTCTGGAGCTCAGGTAAAACAGGTTTATTTTATTATTCAATGTTATAGCTGCACAAAAAATGCACAAATATAGATTTAGATATAGATGCACAAGAAATGAATGGTCACTACTCTACTACTAAAATAACCTTGTGTGAACGTAATTCAGACTCAAACAACCAGCAGCAATAAAATATATTAACAAAACTACGAATTCACATGCATAAGACAAATTCTGAACAAGTGAAAAGCTAGGAAAGAGATTTTAAGAAAAAGCAATGCAAACTTTCTAATTAAATCCACTCTTTCTAACAGAACCATTAGATAACTCAAATTTTGAGCTTTGACTCAAGAGCACAATTCAAATACAATAACTTTTTAGTTAAAGATACTTGCATTTTGGTCGTTGTGTCGCTGCAAGGACGATACAATTGATGAAAGTTTCGTTTCTTATCCATAGAACTAACGTCAGGGTTCCCTTTTTACATCCGCGTTCAGTTAAACCTTCAGATGCTCCTCAGCCATGCTATGCATGTTCCAAGCCATTCTCCATGTGTTCAAATTGTCAGTCGGGCAGTTGTGGTCTGGTGAAATTGACTTTTGATAGTAAGGTTGCTGTTTCGATCCCCAGATCCACCAAAGGTGTTGTGAGTGATGAAACACTTGCTCTCCCATCTTCAACAACCCCAACTGTGGTGCCCTTGAGCAAGGCACCAGTTTCAATGATCCGGGTGTGTGTTCACGGTGTGTTTGTTCACTGCTGTGTGTGTACACTGGGATGGGTTAAATCAACAATACGTCAACAATAAAGTGTGTGAATGCATGGAGATGTGGTCAGGCTTTTATCTTAAGATCTGGCTTTTGTCTTGCCCAGGTTCTGCTTTGTCTGATTTAGTTAAACAAACTGCGGATTGATAGTTCTAGGGTATCAAACCCCAGATGGTTCTTTGGAGTAATATTGATTGTGCTTTCTGTTTGGCTGATTGGTGAGACAGAGGGAACTAAGACAGGTGACTGAATTTGCATTCCCTTCAATTGGCTAAACACACACACAATTACTGTCTGCTTGTTTGAAACAAAAGAAAGAAACGAAAAGGGCCCCATCACCCATATTTAATAAATAGTTGTATAAGACTTGAGATTCAAGTTTTACGGTACAAACAAAATATTTTATAAGAAGCCCCCTAATCACTTTTATAGCTTTTCCCTTAAGTCAGCTCTGGCTCAAGCACAATGAATCTCAAATGGGGTCTGAAAATAAAAGCAATAGAATTAGATCTCCTCCTATATTTACCAACTTTTGTAGCACACCTCATAGTGTTCCTAAAGTAAATTAATTCATTCTTTTTCATCTCTCTTCTCAATTTCCTGCACCATGAAGGAGTAAGGATTTGAAACACAGGTAATTGCTTAGGTCATTGTTGTTGAAGATATTTTCTCTTCTAAACCACTTGGTATTGTTTATAATGACATCTTGCTTTTATTTTGCTCTGATCTCCACCTTTCAATAGTTGTACAAGTTCACTTTCTCCCATGCTTAAGCTCCAATGAATCCCATCCCATCTTGATCTCAAAGGTAACCATGGGGATTGGCAGAGATTGGATTAAGAGACATTCTCCCGTTTTCCCTTTTTCCATAGCAACAGTCCAAGCCATAAGTACTACTTGGCCGTGGATCCTTTGTCGGGTTTGCTGTTCCTGTCTGACACAAACTCCCGCCAAATCTTCCGTGTTCGCTCCCTGAATGGTGCTAGACCACTCCTGGAAAACGCTCAGGTAGTGGTGGGAACAGGAGAGCAGTGTGTCCCTTTTGATGAGGCTCGCTGTGGAGATGGAGGGAAGGCAGTGGAAGCCACATTGATGAGTCCGAGAGGTGAAGTGTTTTAAGACACCTTGTTGTGTTGCCTACATGTCTGTTGATTGGGAGTTATTAAGTGTACGTAGAAGGTAACATTTTTATTTCACATGAACCAGAAACTGCATTGAATCTCTAAGGTTGTTGTTTTCTAGTAATCCACAGTCCTTGAAAACCTGTAATTTTCTTGACTCCAGACATTATTCTTAAAACACAGCATAGTGTGAGGAAAAAAAATGACACTAATTTATATGGATTTATAAAGAGAGGGTGAGAAGGTTAGCAGACTGAGTTTGGCTTCTTATCGCAGATTTAAACACACTCTGACATGATCACTGCTGCGCTGACGACACTCAACTCTATCTGTCGTTCCCCCCTGATGACCTGTCAGTAACTACCCGCATAACTGACTGCCTGAACGACATATCTACTTGGATGAAAAACCATCATCTACAGCTTAACATGGCCAAGACAGAACTTCTGGTAATCCCGACCCTTCCCTCTGTGCATCATGACCTCACCATCCAGCTGCAATCCTCTACAGTCACCCCTTCTCCTTCAGTCAGGAAACTTGGAGTGACTTTGGATTAACAGGTGTTATTCAAAGACCACATCCCAAAGACAACCTGAGTGTGTTGATTTGCACTGCACAACATTAGAAAGATCAGGCCCTTCATAACTGAGCATGCAACTCAACTCCTGGTTCAGGCTCTGGTCCTCTCACGTCTGGACTACTGCAACGCTCTCCTAGCAGGACTTCCAGCAAATGCGCTCAAACCTCTGCAGATGATCCAGAACTCTGCAGCTCGTCTTATCTTCAAGGAACCGAAACGAGCTCATGTTACTCCCCTCATCATCACTCTTCACTGGCTCCCCATTGCACCTCGTGTTAAATTCAAATCGCTGATGCTGGCATACAAAACTATCTCCAGATCAGCCCTTGTTTACCTCCATGAGCTCACACACTCCTACATGCCCTCCAGAAGCCTGCGCTCAGAGAAGGAACAGGGACTCGTGGTTCCATCCCACAAGGGCAGAAGATCTCTCAGCAGAACCTTCTCTCTCACTGTCCCTGGCTGGTGGAGCAAATTCCCTGATCCAGTCAGGAAAGCAGCAACACTAACAGCTTTCAAAAAGCAACTGAAAACTCTTCTCTTCAGAGAACACCTACTATAAAAAAAACTACCTTCTTTTTTCCTCCTCTGTCTTTATCTTCTTCCTCTACTTTCTCACTGCTTTGGTTTATTGATCAGTTAATACAATTTATATTATGACAAGCTGAGATAGACTTTGACGGTGTAACAGATTGCATATTGACTCTCCCCTAATGTATGCCACTTTGGACAAAAGCATCTGCCAAATGCATTCATGTAAATGTAATGTAAATGGATCAAACTAGCAGTGCCGTGGCTGACTCTTTTCTAGGTCGTTGCCCCCACACATGCAGACTACTAATTATTTCCTGTTTTAAAACACCTCCTCCCCTGGGACTCTCAGAGTGGGTGGGAAATGTATCAGGTACTTCTGGGGGAAATAAATTGTTTTGGAGAGTCTTTTGTGGGATATTGATGAGGATTGTTACAGAAGTATTTCACTGTGAATGCATCTCTGTAAACATCAGCTGGCAGGTTAAAGTATTTCGTTTTCCAATGCATGAGATGAAAATAAGGATACATATTTTGTGCAGGTTATGTAAAGTAGAAGTATAAGCATGTGGCTAAAGAACACATTCTCCAGCAGTGGAAATGAGGGAATGAAATGGAAACTAAGTTAAAGGAGGGAGTTATAAAGTGAAACAAGAATTTAAAACAAATTTCTAGCTTTCTTCAAGAATTTGCTGACTTTGTAGCACATCTTTTTGTCGAAGTAGATAAAATACAGATTTTTGGAGACTTTAACATTCATATAGATGACAAAAAAAAAACTGGTTGGGTATTGCATTCTATAAACTCATAATCAATCTAAGTACCTTAACTCAAATTCTATGCCTTCGCCTCACTCGCTGCTAAATTTTCAAATATTGATCTGAAAGAACTGCTGACAATAAACACAACATCTAAATCAACAACATGCTCTCTCGATCCTGTACCAACAAAATTACTGAAAGAATTGCTGTAAATAGCTCAAGAACCGTTTCATAACAAAGGATATGTCATTTGTTCAGTTTACTTTCTTATTGTCTCTGTCCAACTGACACAGTATAACATTCTTCAGTCATGTGACTTTCCTGTCAACTAGCATCATGGCTGGCCATTTTTCATCACAATGTTTTAGACCAGGGGCCTCAAACTCAATTAATCACAGCATTGCGTTATAACCTT
This sequence comes from Danionella dracula, assembly GCA_900490495.1. NCBI lineage: Eukaryota > Metazoa > Chordata > Actinopteri > Cypriniformes > Danionidae > Danionella > Danionella dracula. Next base: position 6,411,255 of record UELW01000322.1, read on the forward strand.
ATTCTAACATACCTAGCTCTAAGTATGCCACAATAACCAGTTTTGTACCTAACTGTTCAGTGTCTGATGATCTTGGTTCATTATACACATTTGAGACATTTTTTTTTTTTTTTTATGAAATAGCAATGTCGAAATTGCTTTAAAAAAAACTGCTTTATTTAACTAGTGATCCACATTATGAAAAGCCAAAAACTAAATATACTTTAATACGTTTTTAAAATATGTTTGTTTGTTTTTTTAATGTGTTTTTATGTATGTCAGAGAAAAACGAGTCATCAATCTCACATCATCTTCAAATTCTCCACAAATGTCCTAAGAGAATTGATCAGCTGGTGCATACAGACATTTAACAATCAAAATGACGGCATTATAGGAAACACATTTCATTTAATTAACTGTGTATTCGTCTAGTGTTTTTACTAGTATAATCAGAAGTAATGTTAGAAATAAAAATTTTACATTAGATAAAAAGTAACACTCACACTCTGGGTGTTAGAGGCTAGGTAACCCAGAATGTGAAGAATGATTCAGTGCTTTACTATATTATTTTGCTATATTATTGGTACGCTAGAGAATAAATACAAGCATCACAATTTAATTTGTTAGAATTTAAAAAGCATAGAATAGTATAGAGTCTTGTCACCTACAGTTAAATGTTAATATAGTTCAAATATAGTTAATATAGTTCAAATAAAATGCAAGGGACACTCTGATCAGAGCAAAACTACTATGTATTACATTTTAAGCAAGAATTCAATGCTCACTTGCTTGCTTACCGATTCAATGATTCAGTTCCTTTGAACAATTATATTATTTCATGACTTATTCTGATAAATCCAAATTCGGTAATATTAAATAATTAATGAACTGGTAAAACAAATGATCAGATTTTTAAATTAAACCATTACTGAGCTGAGATACATATATAAACATACACTCCGATATATAGCACTAAAGGATTACTAGAACTAATTCAAGAGTATTTTGTTTTTATATTATTTTTTTTAAATATGCCAGAATTTCCTTCTCACCCACTAAAAGTCCATTTTGTTCACATAGGTGTCGCTTTAGATAAGAATGGCCTTATGTATTTTGTGGATGCTACAATGATCCGAAAGGTGGATCAGAATGGAATCATCTCCACTCTGATTAAAACCAACGACCTGACTGCAGTGCGACCCCTCAGCTGTGACTCCAGCATGGATGTCAGTCAGGTGAGCTCAGCTTCTGTAAAACATGTAGACATGCTATTGTTACAATGCTAAGGATTTGGATAATGGCTATGCTTGTTTATTTTTTTGACTAAATATGCTTTATTTGAAATTTGTTTGAATATTCGATACTACCACCAATATCTGCCATCACACCATTAATTATTTCAACATTATTTAGGCCATCATTGCAGCCAATCAAGAGGAAGCATGAATTATTCCTTCATTTACATTAAACTTGGTTGTTTTTATTGTGTGATATATTTATATTTATTATATATTATGAATATATATAAATATATATATATATATATATATATATATATATATATATATATATATATATATATATATATATATATATATATATATATATATATATATATATATATATATATATACATTTTTCATACTTTGGATAAAAGGTTCCGCCCTATAAACTTTATCAATTGTCAACGTCAAATTGTTATAGGTACACCTCTGCATAACACTGTATCCTTATTAATGTATAAATATTCTAAATATGTTAAAGATTTTTTCATTGTCACTTCAGGGTCTTCACATACTCATACTAAAGCGCGCGTGCTCAGTGCAAACAAAACCCCTACACCACCGAGCAAATGCTCCCTGCGCACACCCTGCCAATGAGAGCACCACTGCCCCCTAATGTAGTGGAGTGGATTGCACTATTGTAATCTCTGAGTGGGTGGAACGTAAAGAGAAAAATTTGAATTCAAAAGAATTCAAAGACTCTGGCTTCATTGAGCATTTTCCTGTTCAATTCTCACCCTGGTCATTAAAGCAATGCTACAGAGACCATAGCTTTCTGCACTGGCTCTATAGCACAAATTTTGTTCAATGTGCTTTAAAATACAACTCCACTCGTTGCTCTCTTGTTCCGTTAATATTAAGACTCACTATATTGATCCCTGTCTTTAAAATGAGGCACAGGGTTAAAACCACTCTAAAAGGCCAGCTCTCTTGGTCATCAAAAACTCTTTCTTCCTGAAAAAATTCACATCATTCATGAAATGAACAGTGTTGGGGGAATACTTCATTAGCACACCATTTCTTTGGCCTTTAGTCTTCTCTAAAAACCGCTTTATCATTTCACAGCTGTACTCTATTCTGTCGTTCTGTTCTTGTGTGTCTCCTGGTAAAAGTAACTTCATCATTACAACTTCACTCTCTGTTTCCTGATTTTTTACTACACACTTTACTTCTTTTTTTTGCCTGGTTTTTCTCTTTTTGGTTGCTGGACTTTTTCGGTTTACCTTTAATTTCAAGAGCAGACTCTTTGACCATCTCCACATCAGCTTTCTGTTCTGGACCCGTAGCGTTCTCAACTAGAAAGTCTCAGAGTGGCTGCTCCATGCCTCTGTGGCTGCCTCTGTTGGTATGGGCTACCCTCCCACTGCCCCAAGAGTTGCCAAGCTACCAGCAAATGCTTCACACTCGATCTTGATACAGTTCTCATTAGACTTCGGATGAGCTTTTTCCAGGCTTAGCTCAGCTTCGGCAGGGCTCTGGGCAGGGGGTTGCAAGTGGATCTGGTTCTCTTTCGGGTCAGGCATAGCAGTGGCACCTAAGCTGCCCGCTGCCTGGACAGGCTCTGGCAATGTGACAGATAGAATTACATTTCAAACATTTCATGTCAGTATCTGAAGAATCAATTACATTAAACTAGTGACCATCAAATAAAAACTTAAAAACAGTGATGACTTCCTCCACTCTTTCCTAAAAACCATAAAGACAATTGTTCTAAGACACCAGGCACTTGATCAGGGGGGATTTACAGCCCAAGGGGATCAGCTTAAAAGGGGACACAATTTGCTCATACCTCAGGAGCTCTCTGCTGATCATCTTGTCAATAAAAAGAAAACATTGTATATTAAAATCTTTTTCGCTGGGTAACTGAGAGGGGACACCGCTACCTGTGCATTACAGATCACCACACCTGTCTGAATCACTGTCTGCGCTCACTCAACACTGTTTACAAAAATTACAATCACACTATTCTTTCTCTACACTACAGGAAGTGCAGAATTATTAGGCAAGTTGTATTTCTGAGGATTAATTTTATTATGGAACAACAACCATGTTCTCAATGAACCCATTTTTGGAAGTAGTTTTTAGTTTTAGCTATTTTAGGAGGATATCTGTGTGTGCAGGTGACTATTACTGTGCATAATTATTGGGCAACTTAACAAAAAACAAATATATACCCATTGCAATTATTTATTTTCACCAGTGAAACCAATATAACATCTCAACATTCACAAATATACATTTCTGACATTCAAAAACAAAAACAAAACCAATCAGTGACCAATATAGACACCTTTCTTTGCAAGGACACTCAAAAGCCTGTCATCCATGGATTCTCTCAGTGTTTTGATCTGTTCACTATCAACATTGTGTGCAGCAGCAACCACAGCCTCCCAGACACTGTTCAGAGAGGTGTACTGGTTTCCCTCCTTGTAAATCTCACATTTGATGATGGACCACAGGTTCTCTATGGGGTTCAGATCAGGTGAACAAGGAGGCCATGTCATTAGTTTTTCTTCTTTTAGACCCTTTCTTGCCAGCCACGCTGTGGAGTACGCGTGTGTGATGGAGCATTGTCCTCCATAAAAATCATGTTTTTATTGAAGGACGCAGACTTCTTCCTGTACTACTGCTTGAAGAAGTTGTCTTCCAGGAACTGGCAGTAAGACTGGGAGTTGAGCTTGACTCCATCCTCAACCCCAAAAGGCCACACAAGCTCATCTTTGATGATACCAGCCCAAATCATTACTCCACCTCCACCTTGCTGGCGTCTGAGTCGGACTGGAGCTCTCTGCCCTTTACCGATCCAGCCACGAGGCCATCCATCTGTCCAATCAAGACTCACTCTCATTTCATCAGACCATAAAACCTTAGAAAAATCTCTCTTCAGATATTTCTTGGCCCAGTCGTGACGTTTCAGCTTGTCTGTCTTGTTCAGTGGTTTTTCAGCCTTTCGTACCTTGGCCATGTCCTTGAGTATTGCACACCTTGTGCTTTTGGGCACTCCAGTGATGTTGCAGCTCTGAAATATGGCAAAACTGGTGGCAAGTGGCATCTTGGCAGCTGCACGCTTAACTTTTCTCAGTTCATGGGCAGTGATTTTGCGCCTTGGTTTTTCCACACGCTTCTTGCGATCCTGTTGACTATTTTGAATGAAACGGTTGATTGTTTGATGATCACGCTTCAGAAGCTTGGCAATTTTAAGAGTGCTGCATCCCTCTGCAAGATATCTCACTATTTTTGACTTTTCGGAACCTGTCAAGTCCTTCTTTTGACCCATTTTGCCAAAGGAAAGGAAGTTGCCTAATATTTATGCACACCTGATATAGGGTGTTGATGTCATTAGACCACACCCCTTCTAATTACAGAGATCACCTAATATGCTTAATTGGTGGTAGGCTTTCGAGCCTATACAGTTTGGAGAAAGACAACATGCATAATGAGGATGATGTGGTCAAAATACTCATTTGCCTAATAATTCTGCACACAGTCTATATTCTCATGACCACCTCAGATGGGGGAGGGGGAGAGAGAGAGAAGAGGTATGTAAAAGACAGAGAGAGAGATTACAGGACACAAAGGAGGAAGTATTGTAAACATGTGTTTTCACTTAACATACTAAATATAAAATTAAAACTGAGTAATCGATTACTTGAGTTTTTTTTTCTCTGTTAGCATTGTTAAGCATAATTTATGCATTAAATTTCTGTGGTAAAATTAAGTATAACTGATCCCTCCAATCTGCTCCAAATAAACAGATTTAAATGTAAATTTTTTGGGTTATTTACCTTGTTAAGTTCTCATATCAGTTGTGATGAAATTATTTACTCACTCATAATCTGCCATATGCGAGAAATCGCTTTGAAACAACAAAGAGTTCAAGAGGGGTCAGACATCAATGTCACTCCAAAGTAAACAAAATCTGTCTCGTGTCATAAATGGTCATGGAAAATGTGCACTTTGCTCAAGGATATTTTTTTTGCAGCCCGGCAGATTCTGTGTTGAGTATCAGACTTTTACTTGACATTAAATCTCCATCTGTAAACATAACATAGGGAGTCTACGAAACAACCTGTGTGAGGGGCCAGTCAGAACCCCTTGGCGGTTTGGTGGTCACTGCTATATAACAACATAACACTATTCACTTTATAACATTTTAGACCTCATATTACAAGACATTGGACATTGGTGTTGTTTATAGTATGAATAAGTGCTAAAGTAGTCATATTGAAGATGCATTTTAATTTACCATTGATGACTAATTTACAACCTCATAGAATTTAACTGCATTGGATAAAATAGAATAATTTGCTTTCAAATTTGATTCCTAACACAAGAGCCCTTAAACTGGTTTCTAATGTTCCAGGTTCGTCTAGAGTGGCCCACAGACCTGGCTGTCAACCCTTTGGACAACGCTCTGTATGTGCTAGAAAACAATGTCATCTTGCGCATCTCTGAGAACCTCCAGGTCAGCATAATAGCAGGGCGACCCATGCACTGCCAAGTCCCAGGCATCGATTACTCCCTCAGTAAGCTAGCCATTCATTCTGCCTTGGAAAGTGCCACAGCCATTGCCATCTCCCACAATGGTGTGCTTTACATTTCTGAAACCGACGAGAAGCGCATAAACCGCATCCGGCAGGTCAGCACGAGTGGCGAGATCTCCCTGCTTGCTGGCGCAGCCTCCGAATGCGACTGCAAGAACGATGTAAACTGCAACTGTTTTTCAGGAGATGAGGGCTATGCTGCAGATGCCTTCCTCAACTGTCCCACATCGCTGGCTGTATCTCCAGATGGGACCCTCTACATCGCTGATCTCAACAACATCCGAGTGCGCTCAGTGCAAAGCAATCGTCCAAATGCCACTGCGAACGGACAGTATGAAGTGGGCTCCTCTCTGGAACAACAACTATATATTTTTGGTCCAGATGGGCTTCACAAGCAGACTGTTAGCCTCATCACTGGTCTGCCTCTGTATAACTTCACCTATGGGTTAGATGGGGAACTATCAGCGGTCACAGATGCTTCCAACAATACACTTCGAGTGCGGAGAGAGGCCTCTGGCTCTATAAGGCTTGTACTGCTGCCAGAGAACCAGGTGGTAACTCTGGGAATGGACCCAGTTGGCAACCTGCGATCGGTGTCCGCTCTCAGCCAGGAGGTGGCACAGCTCAGCTATGATGCTAACACAGAACTTTTAGCATCCAAATCAGAGGAGACCGGATGGACAAACTTTTACAAGTAAGTATGTGATGAGATAGCATCTGCAGACATGCAGTCTCGGAAACATTTGCAACGTTTCGACTTGTAGTTTTGACAGCACATGTGAGGAAGTGTTTTAATGCAAAATACATGTTTCAAATAATTAAATGATCACGTAACTATAATTAATTGACAAACCCTAAACATAAGACAACTATATAATTTGAGCATACTGCAGAGACATTGCTTGGGTGAAATATTTGGTAACACTTTCGATTACGTTTTACTTACTTACTTAATTAGGTAACTACTGTGTATTTACAAAGTACTTCTTTGTGTATTTCTTAACGAGATAGAATTTAATATCTCTTAGACAAAAACAGATTTGGACTTTGCTTTGGGCTTTTGATCCAATCCATTCCCTTTTCCATGTTTTCATATTTTTATGTCCAAAATAGAGGTTTATATAGTCACATTGGCTATTTTTAATATACTGTATTTAGCAGACATGTTTTTCAAAACGACTTAAATAAATAGGTGACACGATATGTAATTGTCTGGTTGTTCACAAAAGAGGTCAGATGATCAACCGAACAAAGAAACGAGAAAAAAGAACATCCTCAGAAGAAAAACTTTTGCGTGTGCGTGTGTGCGTGTGTGTGTGTGAATTTGGGTGCTCCCTGAAGATAAGAGTTTGAGTTGCTTTTTGAAACTTTTTGGTGTTGCTGCTTTTCTGCCTGGTTCAGGTTATTCCACCAGCCAGGGACAGTGAGAGAAGGTTCTACTGAGGGATACCCTGCCTTTCTGAGGCAGCACAACAAGAAGCTGTTCCTTCTTATGAAAGATAAACACTGTACTTTCCTCTATTTGGTCTCAGCAACAGAAAATAATGAAACTTGCACCTGTAGATTGAAAACAGCATAGGAACCAGTTTGACTGCAGCTTCTATGGCATGCTCCATATTGTTACTGATTTAGGTCAGTAGACAGCTTTTGGAGGATGTTTGAACACATTCAGCCACATAGGCACACTCTCTTGAGTCATACATTTTTAACTACCTCTGGAAGCTGTTAAAAGAAGACAACCTCAAAGTGTTTTAGACCTTTATTTAGCACAGTTAACATGTGATGAGATTGAGAGAAAATGATCTAAATGAAATGCTGTTTACATTTTTTCTATCTTCACATTTTTTGCATCTATCTTCAAATAGATATTTTGAATTATGTGCCAAATGTTTTGATGATATTATTACATTTTACATTGATGATATTCCATTTTAGCTCCTTTCTGGATTTATTGAACTGAATGCATTTTAGGGTTTTGCTGTAAAAGGTGAAACATCGTATTAGCACAAGCCAAATGTTACCCAAATGTCATTTGGATACTTTGATATGTTTACCAAATACTGATCATAATAATGGCTTTATTTTTTTAGAACATTTTCAACATAAATTAGAAAATATAAATAGTTCAAAATGTTTAAAATACATAAAAAGGTGAAGAAAAAACTTGCGATGAATATACTGCAACAGGTACTACAAAATACATACTTACATTATTGAAGAGTTAACGAAAAAGTTTTCATACCTTGTATGTTTTGTTTTCTTTTTAAAGTTGTAAAGCAGGTCTTCATCTTCTAACAGTACAGCATAGCTTTGGTCATGCTGCCATCTAGTGCCCGGATAACATACAGACATCATTTCATTTGCCGTCATGGTGTAAATAGAATGAAGGAAAATCATACATTTATAAATTATAAATGGCTAAAATATTTAAAATTAAATGTTGGTTCTTGTCAAGAACCATGCTTAAAGTACCACAGCTTTAAAAATGTTATTAAAACATAAAAGTAAAAGTTCAAACAAATTTTTGTTTTAGTCTTTTTTATCCATCTTCACGTGTTCCCAGTTATGATGGTGAGGGTCGTCTGACCAACATCAGTTACCCTACTGGCCTTGTGACTAGTCTGCATCGTGAAATGGAGGAGTCAATCAGTATTGACGTGGAGAGCTCAAACAGAGATGATGATGTCACAGTCATCACTAATCTTTCATCTGTAGAGGCTTCCTACACTGTAGTTCAAGGTATGTATACAACTTCGCAAAATACTCACAGTCCCCCTTTCCTCTGTAAACTGTTACAATTTAGATAAAAGCAAGCAGCAGCAGGAGGTGTTCAAGTGGCTCACCACTTTTCAAGCCAACGGGAGGCCATTGTTTTAATGTACAGTAGAGCAGAGAAATCACAGTTCTATTATTTACCTCAGGATCTATTTAGGGCTTCTTTCACCGAAATAATGCTCAAACTCCTTTCTATGTATCCTGAGGATGGTGCGTTGTCTTGTGCCTCAAAAGTGTGCAATTTGCCTTTTAATATGAGTCAAATTACGGGAAAACCAACTCTGTCTGTGTCTTTGTCTTGTTGGCAGACTAAAAAAAAGCACTCAGTTTGTTTTAGCACTTTGAAATGTACATGAATGTGTTTTCATTTCTGTAGAAAGCAGTGTCTGATCCAATCAGAGTTTGTAAATGGAACTGAAGAAGTTTGTTATGCTTTTAGTCAAAGCTAAATCTTCTTTCAAACCAAAAGCTTCACTACAGGCATCCAGCATTCATCCTTTACTCTGTGGACTGTGGACATAGAGTTTCTTTGTTGTATGTCTAATCTGTTTTTATTACCCTTGTTTTTTAAACAGATCAAGTTCGGAACAGCTATCACCTGTACCATAATGGCACCCTGCAAGTGTCCTATGCAAATGGGATGGGCGTCAGCTTTTACACAGAGCCACACATTCTTGCTGGATCCGTGAGCCCGAGTATTTGTCGGCGGAACATCAGTCTACCCACTGACAGTGGTCTCAACTCTATTGAGTGGCGCATGAGGAAAGAAGTGGCCAAGGGCAAGGTCACTGTGTTTGGCAGGAAGTTGAGAGTAAGCATGTCTTTCTTTAGCATCAAATGCAAAAAGTTATTTTCACAAAAATAGTTTTCATAATTGTGATATCTCTGGCATTAAATGCCTGAAGACCAAGTTCATATAATGTGTTATTTGACTGACACCAACATTGTGTTGCTCCTGGATTATAACGAAAGTCATTATACCACTTAGAGAACTAGAGCATCTAGCCCTGCAGGTATCTTTGCACGTCTTGATCAAGGGAAATTTAAAATTAAACTAATAGAAAGTGCTTACTGACATGTTTATTACCAATGTTTAACCTTTTGGAGTTAAAGACTAATTGGTGTTCTGCAGGTCCACAACAGAAACCTTCTTTCCATTGACTATGACCGCAACACCAGAACAGAAAAGATCTACGATGACCACCGGAAGTTCACCCTGCGTATCATCTATGATCCTCAAGGCCGGCCAGCCACCTGGTTGCCCAGTAGCAGCTTAGCCCTTGTCAATGTGTCATATTCCCCCAGTGGACAGTTGACAGGGCTGCAAAGGGGCAGCATGAGTGAGAAGAGCGAGTTTGATACATTTGGACGAATCCTTTCAAGAACATTTGTTGATGGCAAAGTCTGGAGCTTCAGCTATGTTGAAAAAGTGAGTTGAATTTTACAAAATCCCTCAACTGGGCAACAATCTGGGCAATCAATGAACCAACCAACCAACCATTAAATAACTGATAATAGTTATTGAAATCAATAAGCATTTTACACTGTTGGGAAAGTCAGGGCTTGCTGAGGCTTTGTCAAATGGACCACTTTTTCACCTGGTTTTATTAACAGCGTGACAGACACAGCTAAGTTTTGCTTCAGCCAAATCCCCACTGATCATGTGTTTTTTTTACTGACTTCCTGTATCAGTTCTTAGTTTACTTGAATTAGACATGTCACAAGACACAGTCAGTCTTATTCATTTTGGCGAATAGCATGTCTGGGATAGAAACACAAAACACTGATGACAAACAACATGGAACAATAGAAACCAGGGAAGGTTCACTTCACACTTTTCTTTCAAATCAGAAAAAATATCAGTTTGGCTCAACATAGCACACAGTTAGACTGAATTTCCAATTGGTTATGAAAAAACAACAAGGTTACCACACACTGATCGCTAAAGCCTCCAAAATCGCAGTATGTTTCATCAAGTATTACAAAACAACCTGCAATAGAGGCATAATCCGAGCCATAGTCAAGCTTTTACATACAAAATATTACATACAAAATTATCTGGAGTGGCAATCACTCCATTCTTTCACTCTCTCTCAATCCTCCCACTTCTCATTGATTAATAATGCTCTGAGGGAGGCAAGTTTGTGAGACTTATTGCTAGGCTAATGACCTCTTATTGAAGCAGATCCAACATACTCTGTGTAAATTCCCTTTCCTGCATTTAGTGCTGCATTAAATGATCAGTCATGTACTAATTCAAAATATTGAATTATTATTAATGAACTTTTGTCTCTATCTCTTTCATTCTGCAGTCGATTGTTCTTCTGCTCCAGCAGAGTCAAAAGCAGTACGTCTTTGATTTTGACCCAGCTGGCCTCCTCACAGCAGTCACAATGCCAAGCATGGCCAGACACACAATGGCCACCCATGTGTCTGTCAGTTACATTCGAAACACTTACAATCCCCCTGAAAGTAATGCCACTGTTATTCACGACTTTAGTGAGGATGGGCAACCACATGCAACATTCTACCTCGGCACGGGTCGTCGTGTGCTCTACAGGTACGGCAAGATGGGAAAACTCTCAGAGGTCTTGTATGATTCCACTGCCGTTACCTTTGGCTATGATGAGATGACAGGAGTGCTCAAGATGGTTAACTTGCAGAGTGGAGGCTTCTCATGCACAATTCGCTATCGCAAACTTGGCCCCCTGGTGGACAAACAAATGTATCGTTTTTCGGAAGAAGAAATGGTTAATGCTCGCTTCGACTACACCTATCACGATAACAGCTTTAGGGTGGCTAGCATTAAGCCTGTTATAGGAGAAACCCCACTTCCTGTTGATCTCTATCGCTATGATGAAATTTCCGGCAAGGTTGAACACTTTGGCAAGTTTGGAATAATATACTACGACATCAATCAAATCATCACTACAGCTGTGATGACACTTAGCAAACATTTTGATGCTCATGGCCGCATCAAGGAAGTCCAGTATGAGATCTTTCGCTCATTGATGTATTGGATGACAGTACAGTATGACAGCATGGGCAGAGTTATCAAACGCGAGCTAAAAATTGGCCCCTATGCCAATACCACACAATACCGATATGAGTATGATGGCGATGGTCAACTTGTGGGTGTTAAAGTTGATGACTGGTCAACATGGCGCTACAGTTACGATCTAAATGGCAATCTTCATTTGCTCAATCCTGGAAACAGTGCACGTTTACTTCCACTGCGCTACGATCTTCGAGATCGAGTCACCCGGCTTGGCGACATGCAGTACCAGCTCGACGAGGATGGTGTGCTTGCCCAAAGAGGGTCTGATGTCTTTGAGTACAACTCTAAAGGTCTTCTAGAACGAGCCTACAGCCGTACACCTGGAGGATGGAGCGTTCTTTATCACTATGATGGACTTGGGCGCCGTGTGGCACGCAGAACAAATGAAGGCGAGCATCAGCAGTACTTCTATGCAGACTTGAACTACCCCACTCGGGTCACACATGCCTACAACCACACGAGAGCTGAAATCACTTCCTTTTACTATGACCTGCAGGGACATCTGTTTGCCATGGAGGTCAGTGGAGGGGAGGAATTCTACATCGCCTCTGATAATGTGGGCACACCACTGGCCATCTTCAGTAGTAGCGGACAAATGGTCAAACAGGTGCAGTACACCGCGTATGGCGAAATCTACCATGATTCCAACCCAGACTTCCAGCTCATACTGGGTTTCCATGGCGGGCTATATGATCCCCTCACGAAGCTGGTACACTTTCCCCAGAAAGACTATGATGTGCTGGCAGGAAGATGGAATGCTCCTGACCATATGTTGTGGTCGAAGATTGGTAAAGACCCATCTCCGTTCAACCTGTATATGTTTAAGAACAACAATCCACTCAGTGACATGATTGATGTCAACAACTATGTGACAGGTAAGATGGTTTTAAATTGAAGCTGATTTAGGTTCAATTATATTTTAATCATTTATTAATCGTTTTTTAAATCTATAGTCATGTTACAAGCAAAACAAGACTAGAAGGCGCAACGTTTGCAACGTTTCACCATTCCACCATTGACTTTCCAAACTGACTTATAAACTTTATTTCACAACATTCCTTAAACCTTTTCATTATTTGGTATTTAGTTGGTTTTGTTAAGGTACCATCATATAGATTGTGTTATGTTCAAGGGCAACATTTTAAAACATCTCTTATAGTTATTGTCATCTTTCGAGTAACAATTCTTAAAAATCTTTTGAGTGCCTCATAAAATATTATGCAGCAGCTAATTGCTTACCACTTCCCCAGTTCATTACTGACCCGGTCCTTTTCTAGTAGTCCATTGATGATCAAAAAACAAACCCTCCACCACTCAGTTTTGTGGGTCGGGTCAGGGTTTCTTTTCTGGAGTCTCTTCCAAGACGTCTCATCTAGTTTGCTGACTGGCTACTAAGCTTATTAATGGAAGAGATAATGCATTAAATAATTTGTGATAAGCTTTAAAAGGTAAGAATTTAAATACTGCACCCTCACGTAAATTAATTGTAACAAAGAATGAAAAGTTTCAACTTGATCACACAGCTGAAAGACTTACACCTACAATTGGGGCAAATTTGTATATGTCTTTGCAGTATATTTATGCATAAATGTATGATATATCAAGTTATAATCTTCATGCGTTTCCTGGGTGCCACACCCATTTTATACAAAACTTGACTTTAATAATTTACTCTGATGCATCTGTTATTTATATAATGATGAATATTTACATCAGAAATGCCTTTCAAGGACTTTGCACAAGGGTGTATTCTCTTTACAAAGGATGTGCTCAGATGAGCATGAGCATTCACACACCCTTTTACCTGTATTTTTGTAACAGTTAGAGTTTGAAAAGTGGGGAATAAAAATACAAATAAAAAGTGTGCATGCCATTTTTTATCAGTGAAACTATGTTAAGAATATCTTTTGTGTGTTTGTGTGTGTGTGCCTCAGATGTGAAGAGTTGGCTGATTATGTTTGGATTCAAGCTCAGCAACATTATCCCAGGGTTTCCTCAACATTCACTTTATTTTGTTGACCCTCCTTATGAGATCCTCAACACTCAGGACTCTGATAGTGTTCAGGTAAGTTTGAATGGCTACAGAAACTTCTTGCTCTGCCTTGTGAAGCTAAAATGGATGTGACTGAAATGTAATTCAAAAAGAATGTACACAAAAGGTCTCTCAAAGGAAAATGGAGAAAAAAGCAAAGGTTTTGTTTGCTGTGATTTTGTTTTAGGCTTAAATGACTATGCAAATTAAAGTGCCAGTATTATTGGAGTACAATAAGAGGGGATATTGATCACCTGGTTCCCCTGAACATCTCAAGCAAAATTTTAGTTTGAAAATTGATCCAGGTTTGTTATATTTTTAAGTCAAAACTCCCTATCTGGGGGACGCGTCAATGATCCATACTATTGTAGGTGTGTAATGCTGAAGATGAAAAAATGATTTCACATCTCCTGCCGTCACCTGCACTGTTGGTTGTGTTGATGAAAAATTTAGATTTTTTTTCTCTTATTAATTTAGTTATAAGTGTAGTCATCAAAATCTCACAATATCGAAAACTAAAATCCTGCAGCAAAGTCATTTTTCTCTATTTTCAATTGCCAAATCTGGAAGTAGCTTGGCTGTCTTTACCCATTGAAAACCCTCATATTTGAATATTTCATGCACATTTTATATTTGTTTATATTTTATTTAACATGGACAGCTTTGACTTGGCTGTGTGAGCTGACTTTAAACATGACAATGTAGGAAGATTATGTGACATCTTGAACAGATCAACAAAAACAATATATTTTATTTATCAACTGAAATGTTTCTCAATTTCCCACTACAGCTAAACCATATCTTTCATAATTTTACTTACATTTTTTCAACAGCAATAAAAAAAAATTTAAAAACCCACTTGAAATGAGGCTTCTTTACTCGATTTTTCATTTTCATTTCAGAATCAAAAATAAAATGAACACAAAATACAGTACAGACCAAAAGTTTGGACACACCTCCTCGTTCAATAAGTTTTCATTTTTTCTTAAAGTAATGATGATCACTTGTTTTTCTTTTGTTAGTAGTGTTTTTCTTGCCATAATACAAATTCTAACAATCTATTCAGTGGGACTATCAGCTGTGTATCCACCTGACTTCTGCGCAACACAACTGATGGTCCGACCCTATTTATAAGGCAAGAAATCCCACTTATTAAACCTGACAGGGCAAACCTGTGAAGTGAAGAGCATTTCAGGAGACAACCTCTTGAAGATCATCAACAGAACGCCAAAAGTGTGCAAAGCGTAATCAAAGCAAAAGGTGGCTACTTTGAAAAAGCTAGAATGACATTTTCAGCTGTTTCACACTTTTTTGTTATGTATACAATTCTACACGTGTTAATTCATAGTTTTGATGCCTTCAGGGTGAATCTACCATTTTCAATTTTCATAGTCATGAAAATAAAGAAAGCTTTTTGAACAAGAAGGTGTATCAAACTTTTGGTCTGTATTATGCATGAACAGTACAGAGACCCATTTGTTAATATAATGAATAGTCCTGTATTTGGTCTATATGATACAGAAATTCACGCAAAATCACCTAATTCTGTTTTCAAACAAAAATTTAAAAAATCAGGAAACTAGTTATTTCACCTCATGTTGTTATTCCGTTTTGTATTTAAAAATGTAATGATTAAGTTACACGGACCCTACAACACTTGTGGAGTGAAAATCACGGTTCCACCAAATCTGAATCCACTTTTTTTTTTCAAGGGACTCAGAGTTGATTGTTGATTTTGACTGAGCTTGACAATGCAACTACCTGCTTCAAATAAAACATTAATGTGCAGTTTTGTTTAGGAAAGGGGTAATCTTCACTTCCTGATTGTGCATGCTCCAGACTCGAGTTTCCCCTGAAACATGATAGACATGTTGGCAAATGGTAACTTTTCTGGCCCCTCTGAGGAATCTAACCGTTAACTCGTGTCGTCTCAGGATGATGCATTCAGGGAGGATGGAGACAATCCTCTTGGAGTAAGGTTAGAATGAGTTCAATGGGGCAGCTGCTCGGTTTACTTGGCGAGAGTGACACCAGCCGACGAACCGACTAATAAAAAAAAAATGTAGCTACATTTTGAATTAAATTTTACCGAATAATTAAACCGAATTAACACATATTACACCATGTTTAAATGTCAATGTATAATATATTCACATCAGGTGAGCAAGTACTAATTCAAAAATTGTATTTGGAGGGAAATGTGTTATTCAACAAAATATATCAAAGGAGTTCAATCTTATACCTTATCCACTGACCAACTGGAAGAAAAGAAAATGATAGCCAGGTGCATGGGAAAAAAGGCAGCAGACTTAGCAAACTATGAAAGAATGCAATCAGAGTTTCAAAATACAGATTAAAAACCTGTGATTCATTACAAGTGACAATTCCATAAATTAAAAAAAGAGCAACTAGCCTGTTTTTCTGTTAATTTGTTTACAGTGTACTTTGTACAAACCTATTAATTTAAAAGTATTACACCTGTCACAACAACTAGTGCCAAATACAATTCATAACAACATTGATGTTAAGCATTTTCATCAGGTGTCTCTTACTCTTACTCTCATTTAACAGCTCTTAACAGGAGTCCAGTACTCAGTAGACAGACACAACCAGGCCTTCATGGTTCTTGAGGGAAGACGACTCAAAAAACAGCGGCGTAACAAACACGACAAGCCAGGATACTGGTTTGGCACAAGCATGCCCATCGTGGGTAGAGGCATGATGCTAGCAATCAAAGACGGACATGTTCTGACAGACTTGTCAAGCTCAGCTAATGAAGACAGTCGCAAAATCTCCCAGATCCTCAACAGTGCCATCTACCTGGAGGGCACTCATTACACCATCGACAGCCGTGACTGCCACTTCTTTGTGAAGTTGGGAATGGCAGACAGTGATTTGTTGGCACTGGGACTCACTGGCGGGCATAAGACACTGGAGAACGGCCTCAATGTGACCGTTAGTGGACGGTCACGGCGTGGTGTCACAATTGAAATCCACGCCATAAAACTGACCTACAGCATCCGTTATGGGTTATCAGCGGAGGTTCTGGAGAAAGAGCGCAGCCGCGTGCTGGAACAGGCCCACCAGAGGGCGGTATCCCATGCCTGGGCCAGGGAACAAAAGCTGCTGCGGGATGGAAGGGAAAGTAGACGAGTGTGGGCTGAAAATGAGAGGCAGCAATTGTTGAACTTGGGGAAGGTGGTGGGATATGAGGGCTACTACGTGCTACCAGTGGAGCAATACCCTGAACTGGCTGACAGCAGTGGCAACATTCAGTTCCTCAAACAGAATGAGATGGGCAGGTAGTCAAGAGAGTCCAGCCACTGCTGGTGTCACTCACCCTATCTCCTACGGAGAGACACACAAAAACAAGCTGCAGTGATGGTTCCATAAAGGAGAGCACCAACAAAAGCAGCAAAAACTTTAGGACCCAAATTTGAACAAGCACTTGAAAACAATGATTTTGTAATGACTTTCTTCAAATGGTTGACTATTTTATACGTTTTAGACTGGCTGTGAGTGGCGGGTGGATGTTTTGTGGTTCCAGGTTTGGTGTTTCATGTACATCAACCCAGTTCACCCTTGCTCTCATGCTCTCCTGTTTGTTTGTTTGTGAAGCCACACTGCAACCTATTTGTCTTGAAGATTTCAGGTGAAGTTTTTGACAACTTGCATTCTCCACATACTCTGACAATCACTGCAGCTGAAACTTGACACGAGCCAGTGCATTTGTATTATACATGACACTGGTTGTTCTGAGGGTTTATCTACTATTTTGTTAATTTTATTGGCAAATGAAAGCATACAATATGTATTTAATCATGCTGTACAACACATGTAAAATATTGTAATTGATTCAGCAATTTCAGGAGCTTTTGCAGAAAATGCCTTCATTGAAAGGTATATGTAAACCCAAATCTCATTAAAGGGGTTTCTTTGAATGATACGAAAGCATAAAACGCCATTTATCTTTCTTTCTGTTGAGACTTCTGTGGAAATTGGGCACAAAATAAAACTTAGGAGTTTTTTTTTATTTTATTTGAGCCATTTTGTTTGCAACTGAGCATAGACACTTAAAAAAACATTTGAGGTCTTCTCAATCACAAAATTTGTGACGTTTGTAGATATACTGAGCAACTGATGAAATAGCCAGGAAACATTACATTTAAACTCAAAGTAATGTCAATGTTAAGGTCTTTAGGTCAACAATAAATTGACAAATACTTTAATGTAAATTGTGGATCAGTTTATGTCTAGTTTCTAATGCAATTAATTTGAGTTCATTTCACTTTTGAACAAAGAATATACATTTTCTCATTTCAATTTCTTTTTTTTAAAGCTATTTCTATGTTTTGTACAAAGTAATATTACAAAAGTACATATTTATCTTAACCATGTTATTATTTATAATAACAAAATAATTGATTTTATAATTAATTTCTTGTTTTATTATTAAAATGTTTCTTTGTACATTGGTTCACGATTGCTGACTTGTCATTCATTGCTGATCTTGATCTACAGTTAATTCAACCTCACACTGGTATATCTGAAACAGCTTGCTAGTCCATCACAGGACCAAAAACATTCATCACGTACATGGGTCCTTAAAAATCTTAAATCCACGTGTAGTAGCAGGAAATGGGCAAGCTCCTTCAGTTGGCTTGCTGGGCCTCACCGCCTCTCTTACATAAAGAGCCAGAGCAATAGGTTGCAGTTTGTTTGAAGTTTATTTGAAAAACTTACTCCTCTTTACAGATGTTAAAATAGTGAAATAATCACACTGTAAAATGTGGGTGTGCAGATTTCTGAAGGTCTCAGAACCAAACGGCTGGCAAAAGATCTTGATATTGGTTTTCCTGTACTTAATACTTAAAATCACTCCTCTCCTCTCTCCAGGAATCCCAAAAAAGGCCAAAGGACTGAATAAAACGAAACATCAGAAAGTGTTTTTTTGTTTGTTTTTTGTTTATATATAAAAACACATGCTCAAGACCCACACTAGGAATATACACATAAAAAACTTAAACAATTCCTCCAATACACAAATACTTTCAGAATCCTCCCAGGTGTAATTTCTACTGTCGCAACAGAGCTAGCAAGGTGAGAAAAAAAGAGAATAGCCACTTCTGCACTTACGTTTGTCCCATGACTCAACACAACATTCCCTTTACATTTACATTTATCTTGCAATAAAGACACATATTTCTCTTTAAAATAAAATAAAAAACATCCAACAGTGCTGCTTGATATTCTGTACCCCGACAACCATTATTATGAAAAATTCCCATATTTAAAAATATCTTCTGATATTAAAAAAATGGGGAATAGAAAATAATGAAAGTGTGGAGTCGCATCGTTATTTTTACTTTGATGTGATTATTCCTAACATCAGAAATGTGTTTTTTCAGTCCGAATCTCTGAGTTTTACCTAGTTCATCAAAAGAAGAATTTCTTAAAGCCAGTGATCCAAAGTAAACAAACAAGTGCAAGTCAGCGAAGTATTTTTCTATTTTAAGATTCCTTTAATTAAACATCTCATCCAAAAAAATAAATAATCAAAAATGAAGATTTGTAGACGGATGTTTTTTTTGTTGGTTTACTCAAAACACTTTATTTTAAGATAAAACATTGTCTGAAACACACTCCAGGGTTCCTGACCTATCAGGGGTCAGAGTCGGCATTAGGCTGACTCTCACCCATCAGAAGGATGCTCTTGGCCTGCTAGATCGATACAATCAGCATCAGTAGGTTCAGTTACAGGGGCTTCTGCTCTCTCAGGTTGATATCCACATGTAACAGTCAGAATTCTCAACTAGGTTCTCCTTCTACTACAATCAGTTAAACTACTTAATATAACAATAGAAGAAAGAAATATAGAGCTGAAAACTTTACTCACTTAAGACGCTCACAATTCTCCAATTCCCGCAAACACAGTCAGCTAATCATGTCCACAGGTTCCGGATCGGCTGCGTGAGCTCTCTTGACCTCAGCCAGGCTTCACTCTTCCTCCAATTGACTCTGGCAGCTGAGATTCGACTAAAACTGCAGGTAATGCTCTTCTGCTGGTCCACCTCTGTTTAATTGTTTACACACATAATGACATCATCTATATACACAGATAAAAGTATCTTCTTTAAAACAGAGAGATTAAACCAGGTAAAGTGCTTAGAATCTTGCTGCAAGCGGTGCAGCAGGTGCTTGAGGTAGAGGGCATGAGCATTCCTGACAGCGCACAGCCTTGCCAGATTCCTCTTCTTACATTAAAAGGGGCAGAGTGTGCACTATTGAACTTCAGGATGCTCTAGATGTCTTGGTAGAGGATTCTGATCTTGGAGATCATGCTGGCGCCAAACCCGAACTTCACATGACTCTCCAGAGGTAGCGTGACTCCACCCAGCCTTCTCTTGATTCATAGAGACCAGGCCAGTGCTCAGATCAGAGCCGCTGGAGATGTGGAGCATGTCTCTAATGAGGCAGACGTTGTCTACACCAGCGGGGCATGCAGTAGGTCTGATTCTGGTGTATTACCTGCTCCATCACTCCTCTCAGACGGGTTGCCATGGATTTGGGGAAAATCTTATAATCTGTTCAAAGCAAGGAGACACGCAGCCAGATCTTGATCCTTTAGGTTCTCTTTATTTGGCAGCAGGGTAATGACATCTCTGTGGCAGGACAAAGAGAAGTGCTGGTCCATTAAACTCTCATTTAAAATGTCTATAAAATCATGAACTAAAAGATCTCAATAAGCTTTTAAAAAGTCGACCTTGAGCCAATCAATCCCCGGGAATTTCCTGCCGTGCAATGCTCTTCAGAGCAGAATGGAGTTCCTCTTCAGTCAGGGGCATCTATTCCTCACAGCTCGCTGATGTACAAACTGGAGTAGAAGCGGACGGCTCTTGGTTCGGTCAGCTCTTTTCCAGTCTCAGAGAGCAAGTAGTGGATGATCCTGCTCTGTCTGTTCTTCTCCAGGCTGAATAAGTAGCTGGACGTGGTGTCCATCTCAGTCACGTGTGGAAATCGGGACCTCACCAGTGCCCCCTGTCCTTTGGCCCTCAGGAGCTACGCTAAAGTCCTTCAATTGTTCTTCAAGGCATCAGCATGTGTTTGATTTCTTGAGAAGTTAAGGAGAGTACCTCTATCTCTCGCTCCAGGCTCTTCATGGACTGAGAGATATCTCTGGTGATGTTGATGGTGTGCTGCTGGCAGATGAGCTTGATGTTTGTCTTATCGCAGTCGTACCATTGCTTCAGTGAGGAGCAATCGTTAATGGTGATCCCCACTTCTGTCAGCGCTCCTCAGAACTAGGGAAAGTTGTGACCACGCTGTTCAACCTAACCGTCGATCTAATGCTCCCATACACCGCTATAGTCCACACTGTGCCACATCCTTCACTGAATATGGGAGCTCACAGAGATATTAACCCTATGCTCAAACCAAACACACCGGTGCACAGGGAGCCTGAACGAGAGACGGTAGAGCTATAGAGGAGAGAGACAGAGAGAGATATGGGGGAAAGAAGTGGAGAAGTGGCAAAGAAAGAGAGGATGGGGAAGAGAGAGGAGATGGGGAAAGAGAAAAAAAGAGAAATATAGAGAGGGTGGGGAACTATAGAGGAGTTAAGAGAGAGAGGGGGGCTATAGAGGAGATTAAAGAGAGGGAGATGAGAGAGAAAAGAGAGGGAGGTAGAGAAAGAGAAGAAAGAGATTGAGGGGAGAGAAAAGAGAGATGAGGATAATTTAGTTAGGCAGCAAAAGTTGCCAAACAAATCAAATATCTGTGCTTATTGTTCTCTGTCAAAATAAAGCAAAACTGAACACATACTATGTAATAACTAGCGTTTTTGCAGATTATATTTCAGATTAGAAGTAATTGAGTAAAGTTGTTTATACTTGTTTTTCCTCTTAATCGGGTAAATATTTTCACAAGTACTTTTACTTGAGTAGATTTTTGGATACTCTACCCACCTATGTCAGCAAGAATAATCTTAAAATATGTTCAACGTTGAATTGCAAAGCTTTTTTTAGCTTTGATAAAGGACATGGCTATGGCAGCCAGCAAAAAAGCCTAACAAGCTTTAGCTGCTTTAAGTTTGCCGTACAAGAATGAAATTTGATACACACATGTATGCTTACCAAGATTAACAAAAATGTATTATACTTTGTTTTTCAAACATTACAGAAAGTGTGTTATTTTGCAAATACAGGTATAAAATTTGCTCACCAAGTTTAAACATATTTTAAATGACAACACACATTATCAGACATAACACCACCAAGTGATGAGCATTTATAACATGTTTTCTTCAGTTTTACACCTCTATTCCTGCCAGTGTATGGCATATAGGAATTGAACACCTAGAGTCTAATGAAACTAGACAGGAAGGATTTTTTTATATAAAAATTTGCTTCATACTTTAAAAACTCTTCCATCAGATTCTACACGTCCATCACTAAACTCAGTCAGTTTTGGTTTATATAATGTTAAATTGTGAAGCTTTTTTTGATACAATATATGGCATGGCCCTAGATGCCGGGGAATGTCCAAATTTGGATTTGAAACAGAAAGTTGTTAAAACTCAGCCATAATAATATATCCCACATAATCAGATTCACATTAGTCCACGTCTGAACACAATCATATTACAATCCACACAATTAGCCATAGTGCCATCTAGTTTTTTTTTCTCTCTAAATTTGTCAAAAGGAAATAGTTCTAGTAACAATTCTAGGATCAAGGATATTTTAAAACAACAAACAGCCATAGTGTGTAGCGCTACAAATTTAGTCATGAGACACAGGTGTGAGAGCCCTTTTCATTGCTGCTTGCAGCTTTAATTTAATTCTAGCTTTCTTCTGTAGTTTTAGCATATCCTGACATACATTTAAATTAATTATTTATATCAAATCCTGATATGGGCTTTGAAAATCAGTTTTTTTTAAGTGGACAGAGATTAGGTAGAACTGGAAAGGTAAACATTATAATGTGGTTTTCAAGCTGAATTTTTTAATTTATAGAAGCAACCAAAGTTCCACTCGCACTCCACTAGTCTACCTGCACACCACCTAGCAATGAGGAGTGAAGCTCTTTTCCTTTCAAGCAAATAAAAAAAACTGCCAGCTGCATAGAGGTCTTAAGAGACACATCTAACTTAAAACAAGAATAAAAAATGATGTCTTATTTATATAAAACCATGGTGATATCACGATGGAATTATTGAGTATTTAAGGGTAAATGTCATACATTTCCAGATAAACAAAGGACATATGAGATTCTTATCTAATAAGAGGGTGATCTGTGATTATTTATCCAGCCTTTAAATCTTGTCTGATAATTGTTTTATTATCAAACACATTTAAAACATTATTTGTATTAAAACACCTAAACACAGAGGGCAGCAATTGTGACAAATGTAAGTAGTGTTTCCTTGTTTAATGAAAAAAAACTAA
This sequence comes from Danionella dracula, assembly GCA_900490495.1. Taxonomy (NCBI): domain Eukaryota; kingdom Metazoa; phylum Chordata; class Actinopteri; order Cypriniformes; family Danionidae; genus Danionella; species Danionella dracula. The sequence continues at coordinate 6,434,372 of UELW01000322.1, forward strand.
AGAAAAACAAACCAAACTGAACATCAGTTCATTCTCATCTTTATTCATAAAAAAATGACCCTTACATGTAATGAGACAGGTAAACATTCACAGTCTGAGCAAGGCCATTTTGATTATCACATCCACTCTATACTCAAGCATGTTGTTTTTGCAAACATCAAGATAACCATTGAATAATTAAGATCAATGCATGGACCAGGTTTCTCTGTGCATCATTTAAAAACATAAAAACCAGGCGCTTCAATTCGGAATAAAGGAAACCTTTAAACAATAAAAGAGGTATAAACAATAAATGATTGATTTCTCTTTCTTCTTCATGGCTTTTCAGTAGTCAAAAAGTAAGGCTGGAAATAAGAAGTTAATACAAAAGCAGGAGGGGTTTGCAGTGGCATTCTCTTGGTTTTAGGTTAACATATCCCAGAGACAACAGCAACACAGAGCCGTCCAGCAGGCAGTCAGGCAAGCCTGGTCACCAGAGTCGTCACGCCTGCCCTGTTCCACCACATACACTGCACCACAGAAACACACACAAACAGGGTGTTTTTCAAAAAAGCTGCTCACATACCCCAACAAAATGATATAAGGCAAACCATAAAGATCTTTTGACTGTTTTCATGAATCCTATGGTTTTATGAACAACCTTGACGCTCTCAATGTACAGTGTCCAAGAGGATGAGATCTAAAAGAGTAGATTTATTTGCATTATTAAAGGAAGTAGTCTTTCATAATTTATGACTGTCTGTTGACAAATGGACAGCGATATGCTCAAAGATACACTGTGTGCAGAATTATTAGGCAAATGAGTATTTTGACCACATCATCCTCATTATGCATGTTGTCTTACTCCAAGCTATATAGGCTCAAAAGCCTACCACCAATTAAGCATATTAGGTGATGTGCATCTCTGTAATGAGAAGGGGTGTGGTCTAATGACATCACCACCCTATTTCAGGTGTGCATAAATATTAGGCAACTTCCTTTCATTTGGCAAAATGGGTCAAAAGAAGGACTTGACAGGTTCGGAAAAGCACAAAATAGTGCGATATCTTGCAGAGGGGTGCAGCACTCTTAAAATTGCCAAGCTTCTGAAGCGTGATCATCGAACAATCAAGCGTTTCATTCAAAATAGTCAAGAAGCGTGTGGAAAAACCAAGGCGCAAAATCACTGCCCATGAACTGAGAAAAGTCAAGCGTGCAGCTGCCAAGATGCCACTTGCCACCAGTTTTGCCATATTTCATAGCTGCAACATCACTGGAGTGCCCAAAAGCACAAGGTGTGCAATACTCAAGGACATGGCCAAGGTAAGAAAGGCTGAAAAACCACTGAACAAGACAGACAAGCTGAAACGTCAAGACTGGGCCAAGAAATATCTGAAGAGAGATTTTTCTAAGGTGTTATGGACTGATTAAATGAGAGTGAGTCTTGATGGGCCAGATGGATGGGCTCGTGGCTGGATCGGTAAAGGGCAGAGAGCTCCAGTCCGACTCAGACGCCAGCAAGGTGGAGGTAGAGTAATGATTTGGGCTGGTATCATCAAAGATGAGCTTGTGTGGCCTTTTGGGGTTGAGGATGGAGTCAAGCTCAACTCCCAGTCTTACTGCCAGTTCCTAGAAGACAACTTCTTCAAGCAGTAGTACAGGAAGACGTTTGCGTCCTTCAATAAAAACATGATTTTCATGGAGGACAATGCTCCATCACACGCATCCAAGTACTCCACAGCGTGGCTGGCAAGAAAGGGTCTAAAAGAAGAAAAACTAATGACATGGCCTCCTTGTTCACCTGATCTGAACCCCATAGAGAACCTGTGGTCCATCATCAAATGTGAGATTTACAAGGAGGGAAAACACTACACCTCTCTGAACAGTGTCTGGGAGGCTGTGGCTGCTGCTGCACACAATGTTGATAGTGAACAGATCAAAAAAGTGGGCATATAAACATAATTTTGCTAGTCCATAAGCATTGATAGACTGATACATTTAAGTGGATCTTCTAGAACATCTGCATGTTTCTCTATGGCAAACCAGTTGCAAAAGGTCTTCGTAATGTGTTTTTTTAATGATCAATGCTTCCTCATATATTTTCATTAGCCATTATAACTTCCATATAAATCCTTATAAAAACAATGTGGGGTTTCTGGAGAGTTCATGGGACAACCTGAACTCCTCTAAAATGGAAAAGTCAAGGCATGCATATAATCATCTCATTGCATCAATCCCAATCATCTATCTAGGTTCTCAAACTGTGGTACGCGTGGCTGTCTTTACTGTGTGCGTGCGTGTGCGTGTGTGTGTGCGTATGTGTGTGCATGAAACAAAAACAGCTGAGAGGATTCTGTACTTCAATCACTAACATTAATGAAAATATAATCCAATTGAAACTGGAAAGAAGAAAGATGGTTTTCCACCATTTAATCTTCAAGCTTATTGATTATGATTGTTTATGAAGGAGATAAAGTAAAGTTCTAACCAGTGTTTTTAGGAGCTTCTCCATACATTGGACCTCCATACGATTGCTGTGGGTACCCCTGGTATCCTGGCTGGTTGGGATAGGGGCCAGCTGGTCCAGGAGGGTAGTTTGGGTAAGCAGGGTTGGGCTGATCAGTTTGAACTGGGTATCCTTGATAGGGCTGTTGAGGGTAACCTTGAGGGGGGTATCCTTGAGGAGGGAAACTCTGAGGAGGATACCCTGGATTGATGGGAAGGGGGTATCCTGGAGCAGTTGGCCCAGGTCCCGCATAAGGTGGAGGTTGCTCGTAATTCATCTACAATGAGAAGGTTTAGTTAATTAAAATAATTTTGTTTATCCTTGATTTCAAGGCAAGGCAATTTTATTTGTATAGCACATTTTTATACACATTGGCAATTCAGTAGCTTTACAGAAAAAAAAGTAGTAATTAAGTTTTTTTTTTGTTCTTATAGTATGAACAAACTGTTAATAGTCTTGTCTGTATTTGTTTTATAAACTCATGGTTATGGAGGAGGGCAGACAGAGTGCTGGGTGGATTTGCAGATAACTTAGCTTACACAACACAATGGACTTTTTCTAGTCATATGATCCATGTGATCCCATCTGTTCATTATGACACATACCTCCACCGACTATAAAAGAATAAGGTCAGGTCATTCAACAATCATTATGGTTCTATTCAGCTTCTTCTTCTTCTTTTTTTTTCTCTCAATACTAACATGGACTTGTTCGGTTCATTGACTCCAGTCTTTGTGTCATTTTTAAGATCATTTGTGTGTAATTTTTTTCCAACTTATCTATGAGATGTTTGGCACAGAATCCAAACTACATTATATCACAAGCAGGCGACATGGCTTTAAAGATAAACATTATAGGTGACATACTTGCTGTTCCAAGAAACCAAAGTATACTCAAATAGACCTTTGATGTTTATTCCATATGATCTAATGAACAATATTTTTGTAGAGTATGTGGTTTTTTGAGTTAGCTAAAAACATGAAATCAAACATGAAGCAAAGTCCATACTCAAAGATAGATTGTTTTAGTCACATTAAAAAAAAACAAATACAACTCTATCAGTGCAACCTATATGAGCGCTGACAATGGCTTTGAGTGAACAAACAATATTCATTCTTTTCCATTTCTTCAAGGAGAGTGAATGATTAACTTAATGGCTTGTAATGGAACAACTTGCTTGAATTGCTCAGGTAACACACAATTGCAAGGAAATGACTGACCATATTCAATCAAAGCTTGATGAGTATAACTTTTCCTTATGTGGGAAACATTTTGGAACTATACCGTTTGTATACATTATAAACTACTATAAAATGTTTCGAAATCCAGAAACAGTTTGAAATAAGTATGTACACATGGTTTTCACATAATTCTTAAGGAGCACTTGATAGAACCAATCTGGGTCCTTTACCATGAAGCCACATTAACTGGTTAGCCAGCTAAGTTTAGGATTAGTTTACCAATCCATGTAACAATCTAGGATTTAATTTGTTTATCGTGATTGGTTATTCAGTGCCTACGTCAGTTTTATACGTGCACGCACCCGTGAAATAATCATAGCTTCAGGCTCAAAGCCTGTCTGGACAAAGAAAGTCGATGAGCTCTTGATGGTAGAGATTAAGCTTGATTGAAACGGTTAGGTTTTGCCAAATCAAAACTGATCTGATAATACTGAGTTTGTTAAGCCACGTTGATGGTAGAGGCCCCTGGTGGTTATATCAACATGTGAATTTTTTCTTTATAGGTTTTTAGCTAAATAAAAATAAAAAAAATTCTGCCTGCTAAAATCTCACCTGAATATTTAACCACGGGACAATGTAATTGCAGTTTCTGCAACTTGAAAAATGTGTTCGTTCATATTGGGATTTAAATGCAAATGTGAAATTATTTGGCCCCATGTTCTACAAGATGAGTTAATGTCTCAAGATAATATTCTCTTGTCATAAAGAAAAGCTATTGTGTATTGGTCAATCATTGTGCTTACGGATTTGCCAGACAGACACATGGAACAGGTTTCTCCTACATTTTCTGTGTTTTTCATCTCGCTACCATTATTTGTTTTTTAAACAATTCATTAGATTTATTTAATTAGTATGGAGGATATTTACAATTTACTTTAAGAACTGTGAGTATTTATTTATTTCTCTTCTATTAAGGATGAGCTATTGCTAGTTTTATTTGATAAATGTTGAGGTTACTTCTCAACACACAATGCAAGCGTTTCCTCAGATGTTGTTACTTCATTTAAGATCTACAAACATCACATTGCAAAAATATAGGATAAGTATATTACGAAGCAACACAATAGTACTTAATTCAAAACCATAATGCTCATTATGTTTCATGTGATGTTTATGTGGTCTCAACAGTTCCACGCAGCTTTATCTAAGAGCAGAAGTGTAGCTTGCCTCTACGGAGAAAGAAGCACAGACTGCACAGATCAAATTAAACTAGGTCCTGCCAATTATTTTACAAACAGTAACATTTTGTTCACTTGAGCCAAACATAGGATAACTCACCTAGACTAATAAGCGTCATACACCTATACACGTAAACTTCAATTGTATCCCATTGAAATGCTGTTTATTCACGAGGTATTTTTCGAGGTGTATGTTAGAAGTTTGAGGCAGTCCTGCTCAGGCGTGGACGAGGCTGAATCCAGCTTCTTTATTCACAGCTTCTCTCGTCAGGCGGGGGGAGCCAGGAGGCTAATACTTGCATTATTTTACCCTAACCTCAACTCAACTCACCGGATTCCATTAATAAACTACATCTTGGCTTGTTTTAAGCGACCATTGTGTCTCAAAACAGGGTTAAAACAAAAACAACAGGGGCTGCGGCACTCCAGTGATGACAATGCCCAACTCCCGATATATCATTAAAAACTCAAAACTACTTATGCGTCATTTTAGCTTCAGCAAGGGAGGGGCGTTACGACCAGAACTCGAGTTTCAGAACAGCCGATCCATTATTAGTTCTTTTATACACCACCTCCGAACAAATATACAGCTGAAAATAATAATGACAGATACCAATTCCAGTAAAAATGCAGATTAAAATAACATTTTCTTACCTTAGGAAGGTAAATGACTTTCTTTTCTGCGAGCGGCAAGTACTTCCACCACAAGGCCCTGAAGGTGCTTTGTTTAGAGTATTTTTGTCGACTCTGCAGCCGATCTTAAAGCAGCACTCACTAAAAGTCTCTGTCAGTACACACGATCCGTTGAAATGAGGTCACAATGGAAAGAGTGATGTCACATCAGCAGCGGTGCGGAGTCTCCCTCTGGAAACTCAACTCGTGCGGGTACAATCAGCTGACCGACACCGACCGTTAAAGAGCAGCGCGTGACGTCATCGAATATCTGTAGCTCCGCCCCTACCCGCAGCGTCACGCGAGGAGGATGACGCCGCAGACTCGGAGCTGCTGCATCCACAGTCCCGCACCCAGAGTCCCGCATTCTCAGACCGCTCGTTTTTCGACACACCTTTCACATTGGATCGGATAAACACGTCCAGAACCGAAACACAGTTAGTATCGTCAATATTATTCAATCATTTCTTTTTTAATCAAACTACTTTAGAGCTCATCGATGCACCAACATATGAACAGTCTATTTAATATTTGTAATGATAGTTTGTAACAAAATTTGAGCCGTTAATGTATGTTTTTTCGCCTTTTTTCCCCGAACATATTTTGATAGCTAACGTTAGCCTTTAACCTTGGACTTTACAAGCCATTGTAGAAAAATTGATTAAATGTAGTTGACATTAAAGTAGACCAATTAAATACATTAAGTGCGTTAATATCAAAGAATGTCATCATTAATTATTTAATCAGATTTACCTTTTTTAATTATCGGAACTTTTCTCCTAAAACTATAAATTGAATTAATTAATTAGAGTAATTATTTTACTTTATATAATTTATAGAGACTACTTAAATTAGTTCTTAAAACATAAGAATTGAAATGGATCAATATTCATTTTACTGTGATATGAAGTTGTTGCCAGCCATTTACAACTCATATGCTACAGGTGCCTAATAATCAAATTTGCTATGCCTTCACTGTGTATTAACCAGTCTATGGTATTAACATGTGAGTCAGAATGTATCATTTGGCCTTTTTTGGGGGGTTCCTTGTTTTAATTTGTTTCGACTGAAAGTTGACTGTATGGGCTCTGTGGGGTACTCTTAAATTTTGAATTTGAGTTTGACTCTTTTTTTTTTTGAAGATGGATATAACAATTCAAATGGGGAATTCACTTCCAGAAATACAGAAATGTAATAAATGCTGCAGTGATTTTCACTGCCCATTCTGTGCCCCGATATATTTTTAACCGACAAAGTTGTCCAAAGTTCAGAAACTTGTTAAGGGACACTTCAACAGAGCAGTGCAACATGAAGGTAACATTAGCAAACATTTTTTTTTTTTTGCTTTTTGAAAGATCATAAGACTGTGTGTGACAGTGCACCTGCATGCTGTTGTATTCCAGGGTACACCATACATAGATGCGGTCGCCCCTGCCGAACCCAGCAACATTACCATTGCTTGTACTGTCAGTCCACAATTTTAAGAAAGCCAGATTTTATCACACATTTAGGATCCTGCAAATACAAGCATGTTTAGAGAGCAAGTGCCACTGATGCCTGTAACAGCACACCCACCGCTGTGGCAACTGGTGTTGCACAAGCTACTGTCATTGCAGTTCCAGCTACCACAGCCATCGCTGCTACCTCTGTGCCATCTATCATTGTGGCACCTACTGTTATGCCGCCCTTTGCTGCCATCTCTGTGCCTCCCACTGCTGCGCCATCCACCACAATCATCGCTGCCACCTCTGTGCCAACCACCTCTGCCATTGTCAGGCCAGTCACAAAACTGGCATCCGAGTGGATCCAAAAGTATTGCAGAAATGCCCCAAATGTAATTTGACATTTTACAAAAAAAATGTAAAAAGGCACATTGAACGAAGACACACAGGAAAAATGATGGACATTTCATCCTCATCCCATCTCAAAAGTTAATGCATAGATCCCCAGAATGGACTGTATGCAGTCCACAAAAGTATTCATGGGGCTTCTACTCCACTCCATGTTGAAATTAAAATATGGGGGGAACAACATCATGTTTCTTGTGAATTTAGTGAGTGCCAAGCTAATATGGAGTGCAGTCATACCAGTGTGTACACCTCCGGTCAGTTTCATACTGCAAAACCTTTTTAACCTCGCCCTCACTCAGAGAAGATAGTCTTAAAGAAATGGTGAAAAGCAAATGGTTTGGGAAGGACAAAATTAAACTGTGTGTTGATCGTCAAACCCTAGCCAAAGAAAATAATGCACCACTTTCAGTTCTGTCAAAGATTGGAGCCCCTCCATCTAAAAAATTTATATCGGTTCATGAGCCAACTATTTCATATTACAGCAGACTAGGCAGAGTCATGGTGTCTTATGATACAAAAAAATTAATGGCACTGTCCTTGTGCAAAAACACAGAGATCATGCATGCATAAATACATCGCAAAATGGCACTTATTCCAAACCAATGCTGAACTCTTTCGGAAGGTCTGGAGCACTGAAAGGAGCGGTGAGGAGATTCAGGTGACAGCAATGGAGGAAAGTGATGGAACTCATGTGGGTGAAAACACCTACCCACCAAAGGATGCTCCAGCAATACAAGTCTTGGTACAATACATCTTAATGAACAAAAAGATACCTTCTACTATTCCCAACCATTTGAGACTTTCTTCAGTGGATAAGGAATTTCCACGACACCTAATTCCTGAGGAGACATTGTGCCACCACTGTCCAAACCACATGGTCCTCAGCGACCCGATCTGCATTACTCAAAAAGCTAAAATTCCCCCTAAAGCCACGTGTGCCAATCTTCATGGACAGTGAGCAGCAGTGTGCCATTCTTTTTGAACACCTCAAAGCTCTGCTACACAGTTGTAAAACTCAACTGAACTTCACAAATGAAGTGGAGATCATTTGTAGTTTTCTTTTTCCTGAGTTCCTGTGCGGACATGTTTGTCAATTGGATTGTTTCTATTATTGCCATGTATGAAAAGTTTTATACATTAATTAATTAATGTATTTATTTATATGGACAGGCCATCATTCATGGCCTATGTGAGGTGCAGGCATTATCCTGCCAGGAGGCGGAGGAGGTGTTCCTTCGTGGCCGTACTTAACACCCTAGGTATGCTTGTAATTTGCATTTGCAAAAAAAATATTATTATTACACAATATTTTTGACAATGGCATTCATCTTTTATTTTAGTGAAGTTGAGGAATTAGACCGGGTGATTGCAAAAAGAATGAGAAAAGAAGCAACATTTGCCTTCCAGAAAGTAATTATTTTACCTTATGCATTTTCATTACATTTTACATGTATTCATTTAGCAGACGCTTTTATCCAATGCAGCTTATAAATGAGGAGTTTTTTTTGTGAATTTGAAGACAAAAATAAAGTCACTAACACAACTCTTTCTTCCTTTATTCTTTGCTTTGTCCTGTTTACAGCAAGATGCCAGCGATTAAGGTGATCGTTAAATAAAGTACAGAATTGTTCATTATTGGTGTTTTGTCTATTATTTGTGTTTTGCAATATAAAAAACAGGTTTTGTAATGTTAGCATGGTATGTTGAGCTGAAAGAAAAAAATGGAATTTGAAACATTGTAGCAATATAATGTCACATAATATTTTTCAGATGATAGTTCAATTTCTATTTGTATAGGTTGCATCAGTAATTTCCTTTCAATTACACCCACGCTCAAAAAATAAATACTATATAAAATCTAATAAAAAAATTAGTTAGTTTGAGAACACAATGATTTTTTTGGCACATGCATTAAGCAGGGAACGCAAATATTTATTTGTATAACTTTAAACAAAAAGAGACGTAAAATTGCATTCTGATGTTTTCAATGGCATTTGGATAAGGGTGTTATACGATCTTCCGAACAGCAGGAGGCGCTGTCTTGAAAAACGAGGGGTCTGAGAATGCGGGACTCTGGGTGCGGGACTGTCGATGCAGCAGCTCCGAGTCTGCAGCCGCTCCGAGTCTGCAGCCGCTCCGAGTCTGCAGCCGCTCCGAGTCTGCAGCCGCTCCGAGTCTGCAGCCGCTCCGAGTCTGCAGCAGCTCCGAGTCTGCAGCAGCTCCGGGTCTGCAGCAGCTCCGAGTCTGCAGCAGCTCCGGGTCTGCAGCAGCTCCGAGTCAGCAGCAGCTCCGAGTCAGCAGCAGCTCCGAGTCAGCAGCAGCTCCGAGTCAGCAGCAGCTCCGGGTCTGCAGCAGCTCCGGGTCTGCAGCAGCTCCGAGTCTGCAGCTGGATAATGTTACGTCACGCTCGCGCAAATAACGCTCGAGTGTGACGTCACGAGTTTCTTGAATGATCATTTATCATTAACGCTTGGACGGTATGCGTTAACTATGAAAGAACATTATGGTATAACGTTATCAGCCGTGTCCACATGGATATAATTCTAATACAATTTATGAAAAATGAACCTTTAATATCCTGATTAACTTCAATATTATAATTTCAAAGTTGTAAAATACTAAACAAACAACAAAAACAAAGCGTGTATATGCTTATTTTTTTTGCTTTTGGTGGCTGATTATTAGCACATATTTTATCAAAACATATTTTAATAATGTTATACAAAAGTAATGTATTCTCTGCTTCTGAAGTTCTTTCCTAAAAGTATTTTAACAAATGTTGCCGCTTCAAATTTAGCAAACAAATTTGTTGCCATTTTCAAAGCTATTTTTCACCAAAGATTCAGCAGGTGCAGAATTCCATTTACTCACTCATTTACTCAGTAATTAAAAAAGTAAAGTACTTCTTTACATTTAAAATCAGATTATTTATTTGAGTACATACATTAAAAATCCAATGAAATAAAGGGACAAAATGTATAGAGAGCAAGTCCCACTAGCATGTGAACATCTTTTTCCTTCTGTGATTAAGAGGCCAGTTCAATTCCAAGAACGACACACGCAGTTACATTCTGCAGCACATTTCTATCTCGTGGCCTTCTTTGTGTCCCTTGTAGAATTCCCAGTAATCAGACTCTACATATTCCTCGTTTCAATTTAACAAAGAATGTTCTCTAAACGTTTTCTCTAAATCCCTTTTTAGCACATTAGCTGCCATAATTTGCACATATTTGCATTATGATTGATCTAAATTAAATTTTTTTGCAGTTGTTTGTTTTTCAACAAGTTCCTGATGTAAAACAATATTTACACACCAGCCAATGAGATAAGATCATCTCTGGATTTAATTATGGGGACCAGTATTATTTTACATTTAATAAGCATCATTAAATCGGCAAAGAGGACTGAAAAAAAGTTAGTCAGAACTCGTGTACTCTGACGGCATTTTTCGTTAGCTAATTTTTTGTTTTTATTTCTTAATTGAAAATAAAGAAAAGTATTCTCTCCCTCCTTGTCTTGATTTACAACCATTTTAAAGATTCCGAAAAATCAAGTCAAAATAACAAGATACGTCAAACTTATGTGTAGTTACACTCGTTTCACTAGCATAACCTTTCTTTACTCTTTGTGAATATCAAAATAAAAAGATTCTTGTATCTATTAGTCTTTTTGTTTAGTTTCCTCTTCAAAAACCGGACTCTATTTGTTGATAAATAACAGATGCAACAACACAAGAAAAGCATTGAATACATTCATTTTATCAAACATGTTCCTTTGCATGTTCAAATGTATATACATTGGGCAAATTTAAGAACAAACAAATGAAAAACTGAGAAAACTCAAGAACTTGCAAACACTTAAATGTGCAATACCTTCTGTCTACAGCCTGCAGAATACTTCTACAACAAGCTAAAGTGCAGTATTTACAAAAAAAAAACTATTCCAAAAAAACTCAGGAACTTTAAATACTGTTGGTTCTTCATCCAAGTTTCAACAAAACATTTCAAGAGAAGCATGGTTTTTGCTCTAGTGAAAGGCGGTCTGCCTCCACCGTTTGTCCTGCTGGAAGGGCCAGAGGCTTTCACGTATGGCACTCTTGAAAGAACTGGACTCCACGCTTAAGTCCAGCAGTTCCAAACGGGAACACTCTAACTGAGCGTTCTGGGGCCTCTGAGCCCCGGCTCCAGCTGGCTGATCAGTCATCTGCAAACATAGAACAAGATGCTTAACACAGTCTGTCGTATTTAAAGAGTAGTGTCAGTCCAAAGGTTACGTATAACCAATCAGCTTAATCTATCATCATTCCATTAGTTACAAGTCAACGCCATATGGGAGGTAAAAGCTATTCTGTAGACAACAAACTTTTAATATAATAATTGGGGATGTCCCAAACTGTTTTTTCTTTGTTCCCAAACCGATTTAATAATTTTTGTTTTATTATTTGCTGATCTCGATTTTTCCCAATCCGATAATTTTTTTCTCAAGAATTCTGATCTTGATTGTATATCAGATATATTTTGCATTAAGAAAACTAAGTTTTTTGCTGAGCATTGTAGAATCCCTTATCAGTAAAACTTTAACATCAGCATGTTAGCTTTACTGATGAAGCCTGTGCTAAACATCAGGTGAAGGGCTGGGGTAGCTGAGAAAAAGTGTCAAAGCACCTCCTGATACTCTTGAGTGGCTAAGAGGAAGCCTCTCTTGAAATAGGCTAATAAAGTTACGGAAGAAATAGACGCTGAAATTCTCATTTTGATAGCGAGTCACCCTCGTTGTTGAGAATCCTCATTGTGAGATTGGTTGGCATGTTGGAAGGGAAAACTAAAGTGAGGGAAGGCCTTGGTTGAAATATTTAGCCAGAACATTGACTTTATATAACAAAAAAGGGGCGTAGCCAGTAAGAAATGCATCCACTGTGCGACCATGGTGAATATGTTTGATGTCTGAAGATTTACATTTTTTAAACAACATTTAAAAAAACATTTATTTTAACATTTAAAATAATCTTGGTCATTTTAAGAACTGCAAGTGTTAATGAAGATCAAACTAGTGATCTTATTCGACAAGCGAAATGAGCCAGGGAAGGAATTTAATTATTAACTATAAATAGTTTTTGTCACCCTATATATACATAAATATATACATATACACACACACACACATATATATATATATATATATATATATATATATATATATATATATATATATATATAGCACATTTATATTTCAAAGTGCTTTACATTAGAAACAAAAAAGAAAGTACATTTAATAAAATCAAGCATTTAACAAATCAAATAAAAGCACATTTATTAAAAACTGAAAATACATAGATTACGATAATGAAGTGCAGAAATAAAATTATTGTTTAGATGTTGGTGCTCAGTCGACATAAGCGCAACTAAACAGTTGAGTCCTTAGCCTGGTTTTTAAACATCTTCTCTGGAAGCTGTTTCCATCTTTGTACCGCAGGAGAACTAAAGGAGTATTTATTTATACAGTGTGGAATTAACACGGGTAAATCTCATTTATTTGATCTGAGGAATCGCAGTTCCCTGTTTGATGTGTATTCATTGATCATGTCTGCTAAGTTATGTTTGGACTTGTATTTGAGCAGCAGAACTTTAAAATCTATTCTGAACGAGCTGGATCTGTTTAATGGTCTTTTGATGGTGTGACAATCCTCATTTGGTGGTGGTGTGGCCACTGAGATGTCCTGGTGGCTTTGCATGTTATCTAATTGTTGATCTTGGGGAGATCATTTCTTGGGGCAAAATTTAGAAACCTTTTTTTTTGTGCGCCTGTAAACAACAGTGTTAGTGTAGTCTATTGTTTAGTGCAGCTAAAAAGTTTAACTCTTGTTTAATTAAAAATAACAATAATAACCTAAACAATATTGAAAAAGCAGATATTACTGGATATTACTCTACATAATATGGCCTCACCACACTGTTCCTCAACAAATTGCGAAGATCAGGAGTCATTCAATCTCAGCGTCTTCAATTCTGAATTAGCAGATAATGAGCTCCTTATCAGCCTCTTACAGGCCAAAAGATCCAAGTACACGGAACAATGTGTGGCAATAACAATTTTAAATGTACTTCACCGTCTGTGCCCCGTAAACTGTACGCCAGTACTGGACCATCGCAGTCCTGCGTTCTCATTTTGGGGACAGAAGAGGAAAAGGTGTAACCATCCCTGGGGGGCCTTCACTCCTCTTGAGCAATCAAGATTTCAGATCTGCACCCAGAACCTGTTCAACGTTCTCAGTGATCCTGAGATGAACACTCTGGTGATTGGCAGTTCCATCATTCGACATGTCCAAGCAACTGTCGGTATGAACAAAGCACTGATTCGCACCTACAGTAAGAATAATATTTTAATAATAATTAAAACAAGTCAGAGATAGACAGGCCACTCCATGGTTTTATGAGAACACAAAGGTGCTAAAAAGACAAACCAGAAACTATGAGCGTAAATGGGAAAAAACTCAATTGGAAGTAGCACCTGGAAAGAGAACATGTCTAAATTTAGACTAGCATTAAAAACGGCGAGAACAAACTACAATAAGAAACTGAATTATGCCTTTCAGTGATCTGCTTGAGAAGACCTGGCAGTTTGCTTTGAACGCAGGAACCAACAGAGACGGCCACAGATTGAGCTGAGATGCCTCTGACATGATTATGCAAACTAAAAAAATGAGCTGTTCTTTTGGAACAGAACCAAGAGTGATCTCGCAGCTTGACTCAAACATTAAAATGACAATGCGTGGAACCACGAGACTGAGTCGAAGGCTTATGAAAAATTGAGACCTTTGGAAAGCGACAGTATTCAGAACCTTAAGATATGAACAAATAATGATAGAGGCACATTTTAAGAATCATTATGTCCTCCTAAAGTAATATAATTTACTGAAGAATCTAATATAACGAGTGAAGGAGAAAATACATGACCATAATTTATTCATTTTAATGGAGTCAGATGTAAAGGTTTTATACAAATTTTAAACATCACTACGCAGTTAGCGCATTCGTGTGTATTTCTTTGTTCTCGCCCTGCTTATCCCACAGAGAACAGCAGCACGCAAAACCACCTTCCCACATCACCTTTAATTTCATTTTTGGGCAAAGGAATGGCACCTTACACTACGATCACAAATTAATAGAAACAAATAAAAATAACCCATGCCTTAAATTTGAAACAATGACTAATCTACTAAACAGTCAAACATCGACAGAATCAAATGCAGCTATACAATTTAGCAGCAATGATTTTATGAAGTATTTAAAAAATTTTTTTACATTTATTAGATGGAAAAATCACTAGAACATGTTCAATCTAAGCAGCTAAGTTCAAATTCTATGCCTTTGCCTCACTCGCTGCAAATTTTCAAATACTGACTTGAAAGAATTGCTTAAAATAATCACAGCATCTAAATCAATAACATGCTCTCTCGATCCAGTGCCAACAAAATGACTGAAAAATTGCTACAAACAGCTCAAGAACCAATTCGTAGTGAAAACAAGATTGATGAGAAAAATCTTCAGTTTCCACTGATTTCTTGGAGTTCAGACATTAATAATAACCTAAGTATGCGAGTGTTGGAAAGGAACATGGCATAAACCTACACATGTATATAAAGAATATACAATGGCTGATCATGCATTATTGAGACACTCTCGGCTGGATGGTTCTTCGCCTCCACATTCGTGCGCTTAAAACTGAATAAGGCATGCTCAGTCATTAAACATCCCTTAAATATATGTGTAGGTGGGTGATATGGGCCTCTCTCCCCCTATATATGTGTATATGTGTTAGGATTAATAACCTACAAAAGTTACTGTACTGTATACAATTGTGTTTGGCTCGATATATTCTGAATAATTTGAAAATCACTTTATCGGACCCGATCAATTGGGACAACCCTAATACTAATGCAAAGGCCTGTATTAAGCTATAATTTGTTGATATAAACAAGTTGATATGAAAACTAGCATATTTCATTTTGGGACAGTCTTTGTATACAAAAAAAACTTCAGTCCCTCTAAAGACATCTATATTTTTTCAATTATGAAAAGTATCAAACAAACAAGCTAAGAAATTAACAATATTTCAATGAATGATTCCTTTCTATAGTGTCACTGGTTTTGGCAATCTCCTCATTATGAAGAGTGGCTTGTTGTTTCAAAAATACATTCTTCATTGAAATGAGGAGGATTTCAGTCAGTAGGAAATGCAATTGGGTCTTATTGTGGGATAATGTTGGACAGCTTGAAAAAAAAAAACGACGGGAAAACCACAAGACAGCAGAAGAACATAGTACTTTTAACAGTATACAACATGGATATGGTGTCCCACAGAGGTTTCTGACAAATTAAAAAGAAAGCTGAGAGTGGGCTCTCTAAAGAAAAATCATCCACAGAGGTGGGACAAAATGCTATATGCTCCAAAGATTTTACGGAATCTTTATACAAGTGTATTTGGTTAACAAAGGCTCATAAGAAAAACCCTGAAGCCAATGTAATAGAGCCACTCATATAACAGACAATAGATTACGCCTTTTTTTCAGCTGAGACCAACCCAAAGACCAATTCCAAAGTTGAGAACCAATTAGTGTAATAATGAAACTTGATATTGCCACAACCCTAAGATTTGGAGTATTTAATGAATTCACGCACCAAGATCACATGGTGTGCAGATACTCGCTCAACAATCAGGTAAAACAATAGCTGTGTTTTCTCTCGGTTTTCAAATCTGTTAGAATACATTCTTGTATAGAATTAGATACTTATTCTCCTTGTGATGAACTTGAACTTTACACGATGCTGAATCGAATGGATTTTTATGATTGCATTTTAATTTGTTTAGGATTTACCTGATTACTAAGTTTACATAACGTTTCTGTAGACCAAAATTCTTATAAGTGAAGAATACTTCCATTGCTATTCAGCTGTTTAAATTAGAAAATGTTTGGTCACATTGCAGTGCAATTTCACTGCGAAAATGCGGCGGGGCGTGCTCAATGTTTCACTTTTATTTTCCGATCAATGCCCCCTGCACAGCTCAACGGCAAAAGTTCAACAGGTCAACGACATCCCGCTCCCCGCTGATAGAAACGTGTGCTATGACGCAAATCTTCATTGACAGAAATGTTGAAATTAAATATTTATTCTTTTACAGCATTGCAAAACGTTAATGTTTGCCCTTCTATAGAAAACCATATTAAACAATATATATATATATATATATATATATATATATATATATTTACCTCCCCCGTCTTTTTCCTTTTTCAAACATTTTTGAAAAAGCTCTAGGGAACTATTAGTGCAGCGCTAAAGCTGCGGGTTGCCGACCCCTGACCTAGGCGAATTGCATGGTTGTTCAGGATTGCAAAAACTCCAGCAAATTTAATTTGCCCCAATGTGGCCGGACCTTAAGAACGATTCAGACTAACGTGATCCCTGTAAAAATCATAGTGTAAGCCTGGGCTCATAATTTCTAATTAGACGGTGACCATAAATAATATAAATAATTAATTTTAACAGAGGGAAATTTAGAGGTTTTATTTGTTTAAAGCCTTCTGTACAACCACATTTGAACTAAAAAGACAGCTTGACATGCACCATTTTCATACCTGAAGCCATTTTCTATGAAAATTAACTGCTCTGAAAAAAACCTATATGGGCAAGCCCCAGACGCTGCTACAAAGTCCCCATGTTATTTACTTAATTTACATTGGACAATACAATCACACAATTAACACGCATTAGTGTGTTAAGGCCAATGTCATTTATTATTAGGCATTGAGTAACCTTTGTGATTAACCCAGGGAATTGCTGGTCTGACTCATAAAAGCAGCTCTGCTTCTCAAATTTATATGATAACAGATGATGCTATTATGTAATAATTTCCATTTTAAGTTTTATTACTCACTGGTATTAGATGATTACTAGGCAAGTTGAAAGCATCCGCTATAGCACAGGCGATCTCATATTTGGTCATCTGCTCTTTGGAAGAGTAATGGAAGATTCCATGTAGTGTTGAGTCCTGGAGTCAACAAATACATGCCATTTTGAAATGGTTATGAAATTCAGCACTTGTAAAATACTTGTGTAAAATAAGGCTACAGCATCCCTTGTTACACCAACTATAGCTGCCTTCCACTCAAACCAGGGGTACATTTATCAAGTTTTTCACCTGAATGGCTCTCTCAGCCATATTTCGACAGACGCGTGCCACATCATTGGTGTATGTTGGGAAACGCTGTTGACAGTGGTCTATGGTGCAGCTCTCAGTTCCCTCTCGAACTTGGTTAAACAATACAGTAACTGCACTTTCCTCAACCCTCTCCACCTCTCCATACAGAATCGGTACACGCAGAATAGCTGCACCTGAAAACAAAGCCAGAGAAAAATGCATAAAAGTGATTCACTTTTTGATGGCTATTATAGAGATTTGTGTGCATTTAACCTGGAAATTGGTAAACAACAAAGATATATTTCTGCCTTCTTATTTAGCCATATATAGCTAAATAAGCCATTTCGTCTCCCAATCTCTTTTTTCTATCTGCACTAAGACACTTTTTAAACACCCTTTCTGCAACTGTAACTTGTGAGTCCTGCTACTAACCTCAATACCAACGAACAGGCTTTTCTTCGATGTAAAAAAAAAAGTGTGAAAACTAAACAATTTGCATCTCTTACAGCAAAAAAATGCAGTCAGTATCATTAAAAATATATAACAAGTAGAAAAACTGAACAAACCTGGGCAGTGTCTAAGAATCTCCCTCTCACCCTCAAGTTTGGACTTCCCATACAAGTTCAATGGATTTGGAGCATCGTTTTCCCCATAAGGAGGATTACGCCCATCAAAGACATAATCTGTGCTAATGTAGATGAGGAAACTGTCTCCTAAGAAGAAGGAACTATTTAGATTGAATGCTGTTTTTTTTAACCATAGTAAATTTAAATATTTGATTTTACTAACCTGCTTCTTTAGCAAGTGTGCCACATGCATGTATATTAAGGTTCATGGCTGCTTCTGTGTGATGTTCTACAACATCTGGCCTCCTCTCGGCAGCACAATGCACAATGACATGTGGCTGACATGTACATAAAAAGTATATTACGTAGAGGGGAGTGATTTATTGATAACAATGGGTAACATGGGGCTGGATTTTGAGTTACCTGAAAGGTTTGAATAGTGTCTCGTACAGCATCTTCATCCAGGAGATTGCACTTTAAGAAGAAAGGCAGAGCACGGCTGAATCCACACCCCAATGCATCCCAGTCATTATTCTTGAATTCTTTGTAAACAGCTCGACCTAGTAGACCTGTAGCACCGGTCACAAGCACACGCCTATATGGAGTGAAGACCTCATCCTAAAAGACAAAAATAAATGCTGTTGGAATAAGTCCACTATTCTATGTAGTTACACTCACCAATCTTCAATCTGGATTCAGAGTGCATCACAGCACAGAGACTGTGCTGGTTAAAATTTTAAAACTATCTATTACTTGATTGGGATCAAGGGAATATCTCTCTTCTAGTTCTGCCTGATCTCAGTGCGGCCTTCGATACGATAGATCACAGGATTCTCCTCCAGAGACTAGAGAACGATGCAGGCATCCAGGACCAGGCTCTAAGATGGTTTAATTCTTACCTATCTGATTGGAGTCCATGAAAATGGAGACTCATCGGACACAATACCAGTAGAGTTGTGCCTCAAGGATCTGTTCTGGGACCCATCCTTTTCTCAATCTACATGCTGCCCCTTGGCAAAATGTACGGGGATTGTTGTATTGTATAATTAATTCATAACAAATGAATTATTTAAAGCCTGCTGGCATGGTTATTGTTTTGCCAAAAACAAAACATAGAATAAATTAAAGGTGCAAGCAGCGATGGGAGGGGTCTCGATCGATGCGTCCGCAGGAGCTCTTTCATTCAACATTGTCGAGAGCTCGAAACAAAGTGAAAATGTACTTTACTAAGTTTACAACATTACAAATCTTTAAACGTGAAGACAATCCTTTTTGTTACACAAATAACATGTATAAAAACAAGAGTCAGTGTCATAAGATTAGCATAACAATCTGTTCAGAATCACAAGATTTTAACGCTTCATTTTCTTCACGTATGTTTGATGAAGTATGTGGGAGATACAGCCACAAACATACACAGGCAGTAAGTGGTGCTATAAACATATCGTCACCTAAGCATAGCAACTTGGTCAGAAGGGTAGACTCGTAATTCCATAATTTTTTCATACTGTTTGGATAAAGTATGGGAGTCCTACAGTAAGAAATCCATTTAGCCCTACATATTTAAAAAAGGTCAAGTTTGTTAAGGTGCCACAGCAAGACCGTGTGACAAACTTCTAAGCTTTTGATAACTTAACTTTTGGTCCAAAATGCCTTAAGAGTCACCAGACCAAATTTCAGCTTGATATGGAAATTTTCCTAGGAGGAGTTAGTTAAATTGCGAATGTTAAAGTTTTTCAGATTCAAGGGGTGCTGCAGAGCTGTCGTCCAAGATACAATTTCAGTGACAGTGTTAAATGATTAAACTTCTTGAACATGACCTTAGAACAAATTTTGGAAGGCTTTCTAACATGTTCAATGGGTCGAAACAGCTAAAAATAAGATTTTGGTCAAATTTAAGGGGGCAGGAAGGAGGCGTTGTAGAGACAATTTTTGGAGAGCAATCCAGTGATGCATATGCTTTTATTCAGCTTGACCAGGATTATCATGCCAGGCTGTTGTTTATGTTGAAATTGAATTAACTTGAACGGAGGTACAGTTCAAAATATGTTGATTTTTTGGCACATTTTTGAAGGGTGAACTTTGCTGGGGCGCCACCCCACGACCATTGGACGTACTGTTTAGCTTTTGATAACTTTTTTGTCCTCATGCCTTACTAGTAAACCCAACAACTTTCAGATGGATCGGACTTGTTGCCTAGGAGGAGTTTGTCAAAGTATAAAACAAGCAAAAATAGCCCTTTTTAGAGGTTTTTGCAAAATATCTGTCATCCTGTCGATTTTGGAAACAAGGTTTATATTAGTAAAAGTTGCAGCTTGGTAATTTACATATGTGTACCAAATTTCATTTGCCCACGACAAACTGTTTGCGAAACAGCTACAAAACGCTTCAGATAGCGCTACAGAGCGCCACCCCAAGACCATTCGAAGTACTTCTTAGCTTTTGATAACTTTTTTCTCTCATGCATTACGAGTAACCACACCAATTTTTAGCTGGATTGGATATTTCACCTAGGAGGAGTTCGTTAAAGTATAAAGTCTATATTTTTTTTTACATAAAACCTGAAATATCCGGTTTTCCGTCCGGTTTCGAAACGCGACCCGATGGACTTTTTTGTAGGTCTTAAGGTCCTACACACATGTGACAAGTTTTAAGTGTGTATGCAATACAATGCCTGAAATAGAAACGCAAAACAATAAAAACTAGGTGGCGCTATGAATGACGATGTTCTTTGTCATACGACTGTTTTCTGGTTTGGACTATGATGAGAATGAGAAGTTTTAGCCTGATCGGATAATCTATGCCCGAGTTATAACAACTTCCTGTTTCGAGTCGAAATTTGGACATTGGCACGCCGCCACGACCACATACTTTATGATAGTTGAACAAGCTTCTCAATATCACATGCCGTATGCCCTATGATGATACTCAAGCAGTTTGGATAAAATTAGCAAAAGTTGCAGCTTGGTACATGTGTACTAAATTTTATTCGCCTACGACAAACTGGTTGCGCAACAGCTGCAAAAACACGTTGTGTCGCTATAGAGCCATTTTTTATTTTAATCCTTTTTTGAAACACAATCAAACGTAAATTTTCACCAGGTCTGATGCGTGTGCAAAAATCTGTGACTTTTCGTTAATGTTCAGGTACCCAAAAGTCCCCGGAAAGACGGTAAAGAATAATAATAAAAATAAATAAATAAGAATCTGAGGAAAAACAATAGGGTTCTTGCAGCATTGGTGCTCGACCCCTAATAAGAACATTTTCGAAAAACAATAGGGTTCTTGCACCTTCGGTGCTCGACCCTTAAAAAATAAGAATTTTTTCAAAAAACAATAGGGTTCTTGCACCTTCGGTGCTCGACCCCTAATAAATATAAGTTACATAAAAATGTACCACCTGCGAATCACTTTGTCCTGCTAAATCACAAATCACTTTGTCTCTGGCATGAATTGGCAGAGTGATCTGTGTTATCACGGATGTTGACTCAACATCGCAATGTCTATCTGACATCGGGGATGGACGATGGCATTCGACCTAATCCTAGAGTACACACTGTTAATTTCTCGAAAACAGTAAAAATCTTATTATAAGATTATTATAGATAGTGAACTGATGTTAAAGAATCATATCTCTTATGTTACTAAGACTACCTTCTTTCACCTGAGGAACATTGCTAAAGTGCAGAACATGCTGTCTATTGTAGATGTAGAAAAATTTGTTCATGCTTTCATGACCTCCAGAATGGATTATTGCAACGCTCTGTTAGCCAGCTGCTCAGCGGCCACGCTACATAATGACAGTTAGTTCAGAACCCAGCAGCTAGAGTTATATGATCACATTAAACCTGTTCTGTGCTCTCTTCATTGGCTTCCTGTAAAATATTGCATTGACTACTAACTATTGACACATACGCTAGTGATCCTTGCCTTTAAGGCTCTAAATGGCTACCTGAGCAGTCTCCTTTCACAATGTATTTCGGCTCGCTCTCTTTCATCACAATAAGCAGGACTATTGAATATTCCGATGATTAGTTAATTCATCAGAGGGGGAAGCCTCGAAGCCTTATGCTGGGGAGATGACTAGCTCCTGCCTCAGTTATCGAGGCTCACAGGGACCTTACAGAGGGAATTCCTATTTACACTACTGATCCATGCTAGGACTTTGTGAAGCTGCTTTGAAAGCAACAGCTAAAAAAAAAGGGCTTGATTGACAGACTGACCGACCGATTGATTGACTCAAACACTTTGTCTATCTTGCCATCAGTCTTCCCTTACTTTCTCATTTGAGGTCAAATTTGGTAAAGCAGAGAGGGAGTTATTCCTTTCCTTTACACTGGCAGGGATTGACAAATCATTATTTTAATGAAAACGCACAAAATCATACTCATCATTCAGCTACAAAACAACAAATACTGCCAGATATTTTAGTGTTGTGTCAGTGGCAGGTATTCAGTCTGCCATAGAATGGAAAGAAATTCTCATAATGACATAAATGAGAACCGTGTTCCTAATTTCCTACTGCAGCAGACTTAACACCTGAAAGCAAGTAGCAGTAAAAAAAAAAGAGTGTTGTATACCTATAATCTAGAGTGCAGGGAAACTCGTAACACACACAGAACTGGGTGTGGGTGCATATTTTCCCTGCCTGTCCCAATCAAACATAACTGAGAACTTTAAGCTCACTAAAGCAGACTAAAACAACAACCTTGTGAACAAATGGGACTGTATACATTTATTTACAATAAAAGGAGGGTTAAATATAATTAAACAAAAATGCAAAGGAACAAGTAATCATGTTTTGCATTGAAATTTTTATGATGCAGTTAATTTAATCTTTAAGCAAATAGGTAGCACAACTAGAGGACAGAGCAAAAGCACAGAACTCATTCATAATACTAGTCGGTCTTTATTGAGATAAGCGCGGGCACAATTAAACCCCCAATTAATCTGAAAGTTTGCGAGAGAGTAAAGGTTCCTTATAAATCGGTCACTACGACTTATGTCGGTGACGATTAAGGGAAGCACCGCTTGGAGTGCTCTACTCATTCCACACAGTTTCAAAATGCCAATCAGCGAACGTGCTGATGGTCACATGATCACGCCGTCCTCCATGAACCGGATGCGAGTGTGACACATTTCCTGTTTTTCCTTTGGAGCCATACTCTGACACGCAAGGGACTAGTGAAAGACTCAATAAAACAGTTGGACTATACCTTGTGTGGATTTTGGAGATCTGGTGAGTTGAACGGCAACCAACGAGTATTTTTCGGTCGGCCGGAATGTTAAAACAGCTACACGCCCCAGACTCCAGTACTGTCACTGCCT
Source organism: Danionella dracula (assembly GCA_900490495.1). Classification (NCBI taxonomy): domain Eukaryota; kingdom Metazoa; phylum Chordata; class Actinopteri; order Cypriniformes; family Danionidae; genus Danionella; species Danionella dracula. Next base: position 6,457,892 of record UELW01000322.1, read on the forward strand.
TCCATCAACAAGTAAGACTCCTTTTTCTTAGTAGAGCACTTGTTTTGCAGATCGACTGTTTGTAGCATGTTTCGAACATGTCATGACCGTGCAAGTCTGATGGATGCAGTGGATCAATTGCATTGACGGATAGCCACGATCATGGCCTCGGTTGTGTTGGGCGTAGACATGCTGAGGCAGCGGTTGAGGGATCAGACTGTGTGAATTGCACAGTTCTGTCTGGCAGCGAACTTAAGGCGAGGTTGGAGTTCTTTCAGTCCACTAACGCACGCTTTGTAGCTTACGCCCATAAAGGGTCAACGAGTGCATGTCTCTGGTGCCCAGTGCAGTCGAGCAGGGCCGCGCGAGCTTGGAAGGCACCTATTAAAGCGAGGTTGGTCAGTCTCCCCTCTCTCGCTTCCCCTCTCGTCTCTACGGTCAGGAAGCAGGCGGAGGGTCTGAGAGAATACATGACACCGTGTATGAAAAGACGTGGCAGATCCCCTTCTAAGTCGGCGCCCCCACCGGCTGCTTGACACCGGAGAAAACCTCCTCAGTCCTCCCCTGATCGTCAGCCTCTAGGTCGAAGATGTCAACCAAGAGCGGCTACAAGGAGTCGATGGAGGAGCAGTCCTGTCCGGGGGTTCCCCCCAACATCATCAGGTGAAGAAGGTCCATCGGAAGCGGCCCTAGGAGAGGCCGCCCAGGGAGTCCAGCTGCTGCGCGGGCCTCGCCACCAGCATGTCTCCCCTTGGAGGGAGGGAGTGCCATCACCATCAAGGAGCAGACCCACAGGTCAGACCTCAGTTTTCCATTAAATATGCAAAACTTGAACTCCCTGGGTTGTGTGTGTAGCCAGGAGGCTTGGATTGCAGATCCGAATGCAGTTCTCATCTCAGAGGCACATTCAAGGGCATGGTGTCTGATACAGTGCAGTCCGGATGGCTCTCAGCTTCTGTGTCGGAGTCAGCATCGAGTGGGACCTCCTCGGCTGGAACCAGATGCTGCTCCGAGGTCGAGCCTGGACGCCTAGGTAGGTCTCCACCTAGGCTCCCTTCGGACCCCACCGATAAGTCCGCTAGTTCACAGCCTAAACAATCGGCAAAGTGCATATGACGCCATTAGTGGAGTTTCAGGAAGCCTAGTGGGAGCTTCCCAATACTTCCCCTTGGCTTGTACGCACTATCCGGCACGGCAGTCGACTGTAGTTTCAATGGGGCCATGCCGCCCAGGTTCAATGGGGGTTCTAATGAGCTCTGTCTCAACCACAGAGGCCCCGGTCCTGCATGAGGAGATCGATTCCTTTCTATGCAAAGGTGCAATCGAGCCGGTCCCTCCTGCCGACAGGGAAAGAGGGTTTTACAGCCCATACTTTCTAGTTTCCAAGCATACAGTCGGGTTACGTCCAATCCTCGACCTGCATCATCTGAACGCTCATCTTCTGAGACTTCCGTTAAGGATGATATCCCTCAGATGCACAGTCCACTTAGTCCATCCAGTGGATTGGTTCGCCACAATAGATCTGAGGTAGTGTATTTTCACGTGAGTATACTCCCTTACGTGAGTATACACTCCCCAGATCCTTTCTTCGATTTGGCCTCGAATATCGAGTGTATTAGTACTGCGTCCTCCCCTTCAGCTTGTCTCTGTCCCCTCGCACCTTCACAAAAGGTTTTTGAGGCGGCTTTAGTACCATTAATACGAGAAGGTGTTTGAATCCTGGCTTACTTGGACGACTGGCTGATACTGGCCCAGACACGGTCCCTATTGATTCGCCACAAAGACAGGGTCTTATGCTACCTCAGCCGTCTGGGGCTTCAGATCAACTCAAAAAAGAGCCGTCTAACCCCTGGTCAGAGCATATCTTTTCTGGGTATGGAGTTAAACTCGTTGAACATGCGAGCATGCCTCTCTCTAGAACGCACCCTGAGCCTGCTGAAGGCAGCACACAGAGTCTGCACAAGATTGGTGGTCCCTCTGAAGAACTTCCAGAGGCTCCTTAGGCATAGGCCTCTGCAGCAGCGGTTATTCAGCTCGGCTTATTGCATATAAGACCACTCCAGCTTTGGCTCAATTCCAAGTGCCGTCGCGAGCATGGCGTCTAGGGCGACCGAAGGTGAACGTGACACCTTTTTGCAACTTCCATGTGCGTCTTTGGAAAGATTTTCGGTTTCTCCGTGCCGGTGTCCCCCTGGGAGGACCTGTTAGGCACGTAGCAGTAACTACCGGCGCTTCAAGGATTGGGTGGGGTGCTGTATGCCGGACGCACAAATTCTCAGGCTTTTGGACCGAGAAACACACTTCCTGGAGCATAAATTGCCTAGAGCTATGTGCAGTGTTCCTAGCAGTAAAGCACTTCAGAAGAATGCTGCAGGGACATCATGTGTTGGTCAGGACAGAGAACATGGCGGCTGTGGCCTATATCAATCGAAAAGGAGGGATACGCTCACCCCGTTTGTCGGTTCTCGCCCACAAACTGCTCCTCTGGTGTAAGCATTGGGGTCTGTCCCTAGTTGCAGTCCATATTCCCGGCAGGTTGAATCAGACAGCGGATGCACTGTCCCGGTGGAAACCCCAGTCAGGAGAATAGCAACTCCATCCCCTGGCAGTCCAGCAGATTTGAAAAAGCTTTGGTATAGCGGAGTTACACCTGTTCGACACACCAGAGAATGCTCAGTGCCGGTACCTATATGCATTTACCCCAGTGAGCCTCCTTGCCACCTTCCTGTGCAAGATCAGGGAGGACGAGGCAGAGGTCCTAGTGGTGGAAGCTTATTGGCCCAACCGACCTTGATTCGTAGAACTCTGCTCCCTTGTGACAGTCGCCCTCTGGCCAGTTTCCCTGTGGTCAGACCTTCATGCCGCGGAGGAACCCCGGGTAATGCCACAGTGTGTGGGTCAAACTCTGTCTCTTGCCAGAGCTCCCTCTACTAGGGCCTGTTATGCCGGCAAGTGAGGTCGGTTCGTCGACTGGTGTTACTCTCGCCAAGTAGACCCGAGTAGCTGCCCCGTTAAACTCGTGCCAACCTTCCTTCAAGAGGGTCTGGATCGATGACTGTCTCCAACCACCCTGAAGGTTTACATCGCCTTGATATCCACCTATCACCTTCCGGTGGAAGGCAACGCGTTGGGATGACACGAGTTAAAAGTCAGATTCCCCAGAGGGGCCTGAAGGGTTAAACCCTCTTGGCCATCCTTAGTTCCTCTATTCGGGGAATTCGGGGGTTACGAAAGTAACCATTACGAACATACTCAAACAAAATACAAATAAAAGATCAGAAATGTATCATTCAGCCTGACTAAAACATATCATTGTGAATGAATAGGTCTGTAGGCATATGTTTACAATAATACGTTTAATATAATTTAAATATAAGTTTACAATAATTTAATTAAAAGATTAAATACTGTTAAACAATGGTGCAAAGAAACCTGTAAAACATGATTAGCACATGTGCAATTGTGTTTTACCTGCCAGTTTCAATCATTAAAGAAAGAGGTTTTAGAGGAAAGCAGTAGGAGAGGTCATAGCTAATTGGCAGCCATTGATTTACTGATGGCTGAGCACCCACCACAGATATTTTTTTTTTAATGGTAACTGCCACACCATGGAAAGGTTTTACTCCCACTGCAGTAGTGTTAAACCTTCCAAGTGTAGTAGCTTGATTTGGCTGTGGAGTTGTTTTACCTAAAATGATGACTAGCAAATTGTGGTATGTTTTTTTTTTTTCTTCTTTTTATCATTCATGTTAATTTCGGTAGAAACAACGATGTTTGTGTGTTTACAACTGATAGTCAGAAAATATTTGTAAAAACAGGTCCAAACATCTTACATTAGCAGTTAACTGTCCTGATTCAAGTCATTATTTCTGTTGAACGCCCTATGTTCTGATTTACCTAACTTTATTTTAAATATAACTCATGCTGCAAAGTGCACTGAAATGCATGATGGCGCCATCCTCTGGATATTTCACAAAACTACAGCTACTGTGATCACTTATCTCACTGTAGTAAGTAATATGTTTAACTTTAGGCCGTCTACAACAGGAAATATTCTACGACTCAACGCTACAATCTACACATCTTAGTTTAGACATTCACGAATAGAAGGTTGCATATTTAAATACTTTTGTGCTATATTATTATTTCTTTTAAACATTTCATAATTAGTCGTTTTTATTTTAGACGCTGATATTTAAATATAAAAGCAAACGCATTGAACTTGACATGAACTTTATTCTAGACAAGAAATGAGTCAGACTGTTTACTGTTTAATCCCAGTTTAGAGATGCTACAAGTAACGCGAATTTAATGTATTAAAAAATGAATTTACCGTTAATACTAACGTCATTAATATACTTAAGCAGGCTGACGACCTGGTGACATTTATGAATACGTAAGTGCTCTAAAATAAAACTACGTTTCCACTGTGCATTTTACAATAATTTGGAAGAAAATGTATTTGTTTACCAGAAGCTACTGCTTACATTAACAATTGCGCACGAATCCTACCTGAACAAGCTCAGCATGACCGGGTTTGAAATGTATCTTTTGCTGTCTATTCCTGAAACTCATTTCAGTATGACTACGACTTTCATATCACAAAGTAGAGATCTCTTTTTTTCTGGTGCTCCACTCGACGGTTAAACCTCTTGTAAGCGTCGTTTCGTTCTGCCAGATTAGGCCGTCCAATAGGATATATAGAGCATAGACCCTCTTTTACTGATCGCTTTAAGTGTTTTGTGGATCAGAGAATCTAAAACGCATGCGTTGAGCACAGTGTAAAATAAAAGGCATTGACTTTTAATAATGTAAATAACAAATGGTCAAGCGTTAACGGCGTTTTAGTCGTAGCTCGTCATAGCTAGTTCCTCGTCATAGTTAGTATATATATATATAAATGACAGTAAAGTTCCAAGATGGCAAAAACAGTCATTTTGTAAATAAAACGAATGAAAATTGAGTGAAGACTGAGACAACGCAATGTCTTACGAGTACATTAGCATCATATAAACAACACCTGTTAACCCATAACCATGTCGTTTTATTGTTTGTGAAACGTACCTGGTCCTCATCGTAGTTAAAGCCTGGCATATTTGCATTCGGATGTGTGAAGCTGCCTGCATCTACCAAAATCCCAGACTGTATAGAGCATGCGCAACTTCTTCTTCTTCTTTGGTGTTTTATGGCAGTTTGCATCCTTTCTTTTGGTGCATTACCGCCACCATCTGGGATGTAGTTTGGACAAATGTTCACATGGAAAAAAAAAACCTTTCTACAGATATTCCAACCTATACTAAATGTAAGTGACTAAAAAAGGAAACACATACCTGCACCCGCTTATATTCTGTAGTAATTTTTAGTTTTTTTAAGAAAAATCGAAATACTTTTGTAGGTTCGTGCATCTTTTAATAAAGTCGAGATTGTACATGGTTCTATTTTCATTTTTTTTACTTCTTTCATTAGACTATTTCTCTCCTCTTCATAGGTTTTGCAATCCATAATAACGTGTTCAATAGATTCCTGCTCTCCACAGTTTTCACATTTTCCTGTTGGGTGATTTCCTATTTTAAATTGATGTTGATTTAATCTGGTGTGTCCTATTCTTAACCTTGTTATGATTGTCTCTTCTTTTCTGTTTCTTAAAATAATTGGTCTTTCTTGTACCTTTTCCTGTATTTTATAAAGATCTCTTCCAGTTTCACCTTCATTCCATTGTTCTTGCCACATTTCATTTATACTTTTATTTATTATACTTTTTGCCTCATTCTTACTTAGTGGAATGTTTGCTGTTACCTTCTCTGTTTTAACAGCTTGCTTGGCTGCTGCATCTGCCTCTTCATTTCCCTCTATCCCCACATGAGCAGGAATCCATAAAAACTGAACTATTAAATCTTTCCTTTCCAATTCTTCTAGTTGATTTGGTATTTCATTAACTATGTCTTGTCTTCCCTCTGATTTCCTTGTTTTTATACTAAGCAAAGCAGATGAACTGTCTGAACAGATGAGAGTATTTTTTACTTTGTTTTTATTGATCCAGGTGAGTGCTGTTTTAATTGCTACTAATTCTGTAGTAAAAACACTAAGATTGTCCGTCGTTCTTTCTTTTGGAATTATCTCCGCTACTCCTGTTTTTCCAGTTTTGGGGTCTTTTGATCCATCTGTAAATATTTGTATTTTATTTTTATATTGTTCATCGATGTAGTTTAGTGTGTGGGAAGCTTTCTGACTTTTATGTTCAATACTCTTTAGTTGTTCAATTAGGTTTTAAGTTAATTCTAATTATCTAACTTTCGTTTTAAATGTAGACGGGAGTAACATTCCTCTTACTCTTGATTGGTTCAAAATCCTCATTCATAGTCCTTAGCGTCACATGTAGTCTGCCACAATAAAAGTCACAAAGCAGGAAAAGGATTTAACTTACAATCTATGGGAATTAATCCTTTATTTTTCATTCGTAGTTTAGGTTAAGTTTAGTATGTTATATGTTTTACACATTTATTTCACAGATTATTGACAACATTGTAAAACATAGCCATTAATAAATCGAGTATTATAAAATCCTCTGTTCTATTAAACCATTTTTTATTCAAATGTATGATGTCACAAGATCAAAAAGTACCCTCCCTAACAATGTATGTAATCAAATTGGATCAAATTAGACAGGTTTTATTCCGTTTAAGAAAGCTTTTTTGTTTTTTTTTTATTTAGGGAGTTTTTGTCTGGTTCCACTTAAATGTATTTTTATATTCTTCCATTTTACTTTTGGGACATTTATAATCTGTTGTTTTGAAAACAACACCTCAGAGACACAGCTCAGAATGTATCTGCTAAATGCCAGGTGCTTCTTAATACTTTTTCTTTTAATTATGCTCGTGTTAAAAATCTACAGCATATGACTTTACGATAAATACGAATATTTTTGATTATTAACAGTTTTTTTAGAATGTCACAAATGGGAATTTTTAAAGTGTTTGTTTCTTACTGTGGAATTAATTTTCCACGGATATAATTAGTCAAGTTTATTAAAGGTTTATTGGATGTAAGGGTTGAAAATCTTCATTGACAATAACATGATTAGTTGATGGACCTAGAATATTGATATTTTAATCCCAGAGCCATTGAATGATCACTTGTGAGAAGAAACTCGGCTTTACCAAAAATGCAATCTTCCTCTCTGAATAGGTTGTTGTACTTTATTAAATGTTGGAAAAACAATGGTGTTATTGCTGTAGTTTACCTATATAACAAAGAATGCTCACAAAGTGCTTCACATTAAGACAAAAATAAAATGCATATTTAAAAAAAATACCAGCATACTAAAAATGCCTGTCGATATGTGTTGTTAGAGGGTTTTTTATTCAAATGTCCACAGAAACAGCAGTTTTCAGCTCCTGTAGTACAGCCTCGGAGCACGCACGCACGCACACACACGCACACGCACGCACGCAGACACACACACACACACACACAGGAGATTTCCTGCCATAATTATTACTCTTTCTCTTGAGACAGGAGTGTAATGGTTGATTTAGGTGCACTGCAAAAAGAGATGTGTTAAAAATTACACATGTTGTCCCTGATCACATTCACCACATTCCTGCAAATTGTCCCTCCAAAAAATTTGACAAAACAGAGAAGTGCCATGCATAGACATTTTAAATTTGAGGTAAATATAACAAATAAAAGCCTATGAATCACCCTCTGCGCATTCACATAACCTCGATGACCCCGTTGTGTGGCCTGCTGCGCATCAAGGCTTCACAGAGCGCAAGCTCCATGATTGAAGACGAGCAGAGCGAGTGCTCTCACTCTCCGTTTGAGTACATTATTAAATCACAAAGTAAAACTGTGGCAATGATGTGAATAATCTTCTTTAGCTATCAGAATTGTGTTTTGGCAAATTTGAAGCCAGCATTGTTGGTACGTCATAAACAGCTACTTTTATTTGTTGAAAATAACTTGTCACTCTTGTCAACTACTCAGTAAGAAAAGTCGCTATAGGTATAGGAAGTCATCGCCTAATTTTCATACCTCGTCATGTACTTGACATACACCCCCTATGAGTTTTTATAAATGCAAAAATAAAAGTATTGCAGGTACACACGTTTCATGCCATTAAATTAACACATATGGCATTATAAAACAAACATGTAATACTAAATAAAAATAAATAATAATACAAACAATGAGAATGAAATGACGCTAATCACGTCTTTTGGTGAATTTTGATTTCAGGGTTTGTGTCAAGAAATTAATATCTAAAAGAAGTATTTTTATAGTGAAAGGTTGGGTTACTTTGTAGTATTTGTAATGATCATGGATGTTGTATGAGGGAGGAAAACTTCGCACAGGCATAGGCTTCTAATCTTGTGCAAATATGTAAACAAAACATTTTATAGTACTCGATTTTTTGTAATAAAGACCACTATCTCGAAATCTTGTGCCGGGAAAACCAGGAATTGTGATAACTGTGGAGTAGGAGAAACAATAGAACGTGTAATACTGAAATAAAAGAAATTATGAAAGAGATTAAATAACAGAACCTATAACAAAGATATAATTCATAAAGGAAACACAATTGTATAAGGCAATCTTTTCATTTCCTAAAAAGACGAAGAACATTTTTAGAATATAAATTAATAATAGGAAAGGTTAACTTTCCCTCCTTCATATACATTCCATACTACTTTCCAGTTTATGGCGGTAATGCACCATTAAGAAGACTTTAAAAAGCATACGATGAAGAAAACCTGGCATCGGCCGGGAGCATTGTAGTGATGGGAAGTTCGAATCATTTTACAGACTCGGATCTTTGAGTTCTGTTCAGCAAAATGAAAAAAATATTTTTTTGAGTCATTTTGTTCATTTCATTCATTTGAGTATAATACCAATAAAATGTTGTGTGTTTCTTCTGTAACATATTGATTATATAAACAAATGCGAATCACACTACAAATAAGACAAAACAATAATGCAAGAAGACAAAAAAAAATATTTTACTTAAGCTTACCTGGGTCTTTTAGTCTGATTCACCTAAGCTCTGATCAGTCTTTAGGTTTAAGTCTCATTTGTTCGACACCTTACTTCTCGCTGATGTTGACGAGTGCAGTCTGGCCCCGGTTCTTTCGTTCTTCTGTCACGTGACACTCCTAATATTAACCAAATACAGTATGAGCCAGAAGAAGAAAAGAACGAAAGGACCTAGAGGACTCGAAAAAAAGAGAACTAATCTTTTAGGTTTCCGGTTCGTGACCGCTCTTTAATGTTAACCAATGCAGTTTGAGCCGGAAACAGACAAAATGACATCTTTTTTGACTCCTCCGGGTCCTTTCATTCTTTTGTCATTAATGATGACCACAAGGATGTTGCGCATGCTTCACTGAACAGATTCCTCTCCGACAAATTAAAAAGGACGAATCATTCATGAATGACACATTACTAGAGCACTGTATGGCAGTTGATGTTTGAAGATAAATTGATGGAAGATCAAATTGATTAAATGTGAAACACTGAATGCATTTGACCAATGACTGTTTACTTGAAAAATTTAGTCTGATCTGTAATTATTTGGAAACGGTGATGTAATAATTTCAAAAAGACACTTCCTGATATATAGATTTTATGATTGACATAATTCCAACAGGAAAATCATGTATGAACTCTGAAAAAAGCAATATATTCTAAAGTGACATAAAGGAAGTTGTTGAATGTTAAAGTCCTGCACTTTAAAAAGCTGTGTATATATGAAGACAAAAATGTATACAGTATCATGCTCATAGAAATGTGAGATATTGATATGACAGCAGACAAAATAATTATGCGATTATATGTCATCACAACATTTGATATTGTTCCAGTAATAATAATTTAATTGTATTAAAGGATGTTAACAATTCCATTGAAGAAACAAAACTTGACTTCAATATTCAACAAAGAGATCAGAAATTGAACATTTATTAAAATTAAAGGTTTGTGCGCTGTTGTGGAAAAGAAAAGAAAAAGTTTAACAAACTAAGTTTGAAAACAAAAAGAATAGTACGAATCACTTTTGTGCCAGTTTGTTGTGTGCTGGTGGATAAGGAGAGCGACTGGAGGTCAGAAAGTCGCAGGTTCGATCCTCAGCGGGTGGTGTGAGTGGTGAAACACTTGCTCTCCCATTTTCAACAACAGGGCAGGGCACCAGTTTTCTGACTGGGTGCCACAGTGTGTTCACCGCTACACTGCATGGCATGTACAAATTCTCCATATCTGGCCAATCAGACACTTTCACTTTCACTCATAAGAGAATGGGAACGCTGGCCCAGTATTCCAGAGCAGGTCATCCAGAGGATTGGATTGGTTGCCGACTGAAAAAGTCTGGATGTGCCGAGGTTGACACACATTTCTAAAGTTTAAAAGTGATTTTGGGAGATTGGAAGTGATTCTTAATGATCAGAACTCTTTTTAAGAGAAAGTGTTTCCCTAATTCATTTGGTTTGTTTTCAAGCAAGGTACAAACCTGTAGGATTTAGTAAGTATACGGTCCTAAAGTGCTTTGAAATAAAATATGCTGGTTAGAATATTGAAGCACCTGGGTTTAACACACATTGGTATACTTTAAGATGACAATAAGAAATATTAAGTTGAACAGGCCATTAAATAGACTAATTGCAAGTAGGATGTTGTGTGACTTCAAGAATTTGCAGTTCTCCTTCCTTTAAGAACTTAATTCTTATGCCTAATTTAAAGACATTACATCTACAGTACTAAATGAAGATGTGTTAGAGTTGTCTTGCAAGAGATGTATTCTTGAGCTGCTTGCTGCATCCTAGAGGAGATCTAGGGGAAAGTTGAAATAAGTAGGGCAAATATCAGCTCTGGACATCTGTGAGACTGCCTGCTGGACGAACGAGGTAGTGAACAATATCATATACAAGACATGAGCTGCGCATGCAGCTGCAATGATGAGAGAATGCGGAGGAGAAACCAATGAACTGTTGACTTTAGAATGTGTCAAGGGGTATAGAGATGAAGATATGCAGTCAGTAGACAGACAGGATAGAAGACGGTGAGAGTCTCTGGAGCCAGTGACAGCTGATAATGGACAATCGATAAAAAAAACAAAAAACGTTAAGAGACAAAAAGACTTTTGCTTTGAGAATCAACAAACTTATTTAACTTTCTGATGATCATTATTTTTTGTAATATATTTTAAAAAGTGATTAATTAAAATACATTTTATTGATTTCAATTACAGACTATCAAGTTTTTGATTTAGAAATGTTTAAAGTATTTAAAGATTAATAAAATGAACTGACCACAAAGGAGTGTTCTGACCAAGCTCTAAGCATTTATGCTTATGAGTTTAGGGCAGATTCGACTTTGTTAACCTAACCTGAGAATAATAAATAAAAAGGTTGAAGGTGTAAAGGATTAATTGAACACCATAAAAGAGTAGACAGGCAGTTTAAAAAATATATAGATTTTTTTTATAAATGCACAGATTAATTAGGTATGTCACACTGACAGATTTTCATACTGAGACTTATGATTCAGATTATGCTAAATACGGTGGTCAATAAATGGCCAAAGTGAACCCAATTGCCCATTTGTCTATTTCCATGAATGGATCCAAGGACTTAATTTTGACTGATTTAAAATATTACATTTAATTAATCGCATTTAATTGCAAATGCATACAGACATTACAAGAAGCTGTTTTTAAATAATTTTTTTTATTGAATACAAACTTATAATTTAGGCTACAATTGTCATGATATTCTTATCAATGAATGAACACAAATCTATGAATTAGGTTACAGTATATGATAATCGTAAATTACGGAACACAAACATAATATTTTAGTCTAGTTTTAGTCAATGTAGATTAATATTTATTTGATAAAAAATTACTTTTTAATAATTTCATTTAACTCTTTAAATATTTGAAATGCGTATTTAAAATGATTTCATGAATTAATGTTCCATTTAACATTGTTGTTGATAGGCTTTTCATTAATAACTACAAAGATACATACGAACGATTTAATGATTATGCAAAATAAAATGTTAAAAGTGTAAAAAACGTATAAACTCCAAAAAAAAAATAAAATACAAGCAGTGAGTGGAGCTTCTCTCTTCACATCAGTCCATTCATGAGCTCTACAGAGTCCTTGCTGCCGAACTGCACAGGGGTGTTTCTATGAACCTCCAGCTGTTCCCACTGATTCTTGTACAAGCTGAATGTGGTCGGCCTAGGTGAAGTTGACTGGCCTCCAGATGGGCAAATCTGGGAAAAGCTTTTAGTCACCTGTGAAAGCGGGAGAGAGCATAAAGTCCATAAAAAGCAGGGGCCTGTACCATGATTGTGGCTACAAACTCAGTATTATCGGATCAGTTTTGACTTGGCAAAACCTAACCGTTTCAATCAGCCTTGATCTCTACCATCAAGAGCTCATCAACTTTCTTTTTCAAGTCAGGCTTTGATCCTGAAGCTATGATTATTTCACGGGCGCGTGCACGTATAAAACTGACGTAGGCACTGAATAACCAATCACAATGAACATGATAGAGCCATATCTTTTTTTCTCTGTGGAAGAGGAGCAAGAGTTTAACGTTTGAAAATACGATGAGAATTTTAAATTTTACATATATTTTTGTGTCTTTGTAATACTATGGCTGCAGAAAGACAAAATTGTTGGCAGAAAATTGCTGATTTCGTGTCAAAGAAGCACATTCTGTATAATGTAAAATTGAGTATCATGCGTGATATGCGTTTGATAATGATAGCATATTTTTTGCCGTGTAAATTCCAATACGTTAATGTGTTTATGGTTGTATTACAATATAAATTAAGTGCTTATTTCTCTATAAATGTATATTTACATTAAAAGGTCTATGTAATTGTTTTTCTTTTTTTGGAAGATGTAAACCCAACACAAAACAATCATAGCAGTAGATAAAATTAGGATCTTGAGCAGGTTAGCCGTATAACACACCATTTGCGATACAGTAAGGGTGGGACTTCTACATGTCGTATTTTTTTAAATGTAAGCTGTTCCTTCCGCAGACAACCTTTATCTTTCATGCAAATATGTGTCAGGAAATGCTTATGGGGTTTGTCTGTCTTTAAATACTGGTCTCGAATTAAGTGCTAGGTTAACAATGTGCGCTCAAATATGGGCAGGATTGGGAAGAAAATGTGAATGTGAATTCTTACTGACGCTCCTATTACATCACTTAAAAGTTCCTTTTATAACCACTGATTGGACGAATGCAAATCTCTAATCCTGAACATAGCCTGCTCTGGAGCAGGTTAGCCTTGTGGCATAAGTAAGCAGGATGACAAAGATCGATTAAATCCAAGATCCTTTCATAGTACCCAAAACCCAGGATTAGTGCAAACTAATCCTGAACTTAGCTGGCTAACCAGTTATTCTGGCTTCTTGGACCAGGCCCCTGGTGTCCGTCCTTCTTCTCCAAGACTGAAACTCAGTTGGTCTCTCTGTCAATGCATGAGCTGAAAACGCTCTGTAGATCCAGTGCCGAGGTGCAGATGCTGAATCACTGACACGGAGGCAGTGTATATCCAGCTCATTGATGCAGTAACTTCAGAGTAGGTATACACACAGGTATGGAGACTCTATACATCTACACCAAACATCAAGCTGCCTAGTATAAACTCAGATCCCAACCCAACTTTCATAATAGATTATCGTCAAAAAAAATGTATTGCCTGAAAAGAGTCTCAGAATGTTAACGCAGATAACGGCTGTGTGTGTGTGTGTGTGTGTGGCTGCTGCTGTTTAAGAATTAAGCCAGAGAGACGGCCTCACAAGAGCAGCAGAGTTCTTTCACATCTATGTTTTAGTCATGTCCAAGTTGAAACACAGTTTAGTAATTTAAGCTATAAACAACCACAATGTTTTGTTTATGCAAAAAAATCTTAACATTTTACTCTTGAAAAAGGAAGACACACTTCTCTTAAAAAATTACAGATTTATTTACAATAATGCCATGAATTGCTGAAACAGGATAAAGGCAACCTCAAAAACAAGTGTACAATTAATGTACTGTTAGTCAGTTCTTTAAAAAAAAACTTGTAACAACTTTACATAATAGCCTATGATACTTCTATCACTCAGCTGGTGTACTTTACAGAGAACTTATTTTGTAAATCAACTGAAAGAGTTCCTGAGAACAGATATGTCCTTTTGTACACCAAATCCAGTGCAGTGCGTAGATTGCGTTCCTTGCCTATAAGTAATCCCTTTCAGTTAGAACATCCAGTTGAACTTCTGTCCAGCCATTCTCCTCCATGTACCGAATTCTGTGTCCTTTAGGGTTGAGGCAGAGGTTTGGCTTTCCATGAAGCCCCCTCCTTTCAAAGTAAACATTTAATGAAGAATAGATTTCACAGATCGGTATACATTTTTTTAATGTTGGCCAGTAATGTTATGCAGCCAGTGAAGAATTCATCATTTGCAGACACGTTGGTCAGTCTGTTAAAGTTTTAATAGTTATTTTGGTTTAAGACCAGATGCCCGAGATGCAATATTCTTTGTGCATCCACAAACACGTTCAAGTTCATTTCAATTGTGTCAGTACCTACTGTATGATTGCCTCTTTACTTTTATTCTCTGCAAGCAGAGAGAGCATGTCTTTTGTTAATGTAGCAATACAGACATTATTTTGACAGAGACTGCTGGATGAAAACCAACTGTCTTAAATAAAAGACCAATTGGAATAGGCAGGAAGCATGTTATTTGTAAATTACATATCAATATATACAAACTCCATGCTCCGGGTTAGTCATTACTGCAAGAGAGCCACAGAAGAACACTGTTAGACACACACAGGAAGCAGTCACTGGAGTCGTAAAGCAATATCTTCATCATTATAAGAAGGATGATGGAAAATCTGAACTACTATAGATGTTACTATACCTTATGCCAGCATTCTGGAATGGGAAGTCCATCTCGACCCTGTAAAAAAGTTAAGAAAAGCAGTGAGTATTTAAGTACCTTTAAATGAACCAAACCTTTCTGTTATTTAAAAAATGCTTTATGAGAGCTCTATGGGTCAGACAGAGATGCTTTTTGTCTTGGGGCGTGTTTATTTTGGGGATTTCACCAAGCAATATCAGATCCCAGTGAAAACATACAGTAACTTTAAAACACAAACCTGCCATGTACACGGTTCTTCAAATTGAAATGAGAAAAACTCATCCATGTAAGCTCCTACGAATATGCAACCCCTCTGTCCCTATATAAATTCAGGATTGGGCTTTCAAATATTCATTATTATGTTGTATTGTATTATATTGTAACATGAAACCAATCCTGCTGTCAGAAAATCAGTATTCAGTAACTGGGATGATGTAAATTAAAAAGTTTCTCTCTTTTCTTTTAAATCAAGCAATTACACTAAACCGGGGCTGGAAAAACAATGCTGCAGTCCTACAAAGTTTCACAAGTTTCATAATGTTGTTTTAATATTAGTTAATATGTTGTATACCGATACATTTCAAATGTTCATTTATGGCACAATTATAAGCACGTTTATGCTCTAAAATAACAGTTACAGCATTATTTGTGGTTTTAAAAATCTTTTTAATGCAAGGTAAAAATGTTCCAAGTATGAGTTGTTACAGATAACATTATAAGTATAATCAAAATCATTACCTTGCTTTCTTGTGCCGTTTCATGTGTGCAATAGGGGTGGGGTATATGGCCCTTAATCTAACACTATTTTAGGGAATGGTAAGAAACAATATTTTGGATGACAAACTTTTGATAAAAATATTTTACAATTTCAAAAAGATACAATTGTACAGAATAAATGTCATAACTTTATTGGCATAAAGCACACACGTGCACACACACACTCACACACAAACACAATAAACATTAAAATATAGATTAGAATATAGTAACAGAATAATAATAAAAATATTTACCCAAAAATTCAATTAAATATCAAATAATTTTTATCACTTCATTTTTGGGTTTAATTATTCTTTTGAATTTCCTAAAGCCATGTCTGATTTTCAGCGCTGTTTTGCACAACTCACCCAATAATTTGGGATGATTTTGAAAAACAATTATAGTTTTCTGGGTTGCATTGTTATTTCCTTTATTCATATATGAAAAAAATATATTTTGTACAACAGCCTGTGACTTTCACAGTTTGATAACATACCACAGGACAGGGTTGATCTAGCCCTGGAGGTCCCTGTTCCCCCTTCTGTCCCTTCAGACCTTTCTTTCCTATTGAGCCTCTCTCACCCTGTGTGGATCAGTAAAAAGATTTTCAAACAAGTTAAATGGATACAAAAATAGAAAAGGTCAAATGTAATTTTACATTTTCACCCCTTTCTCCTCTGTCTCCCTTTTCTCCTTGAAGTCCTGGGAAACCCTGATACAAAAAGAGAACCATGTTAAGAACAGAAAAGCATTTATACTCATGACTAACAGCATAAAGAATAGTTACATCTAGACCTGGTTCTCCTTGTTTTCCCTGTAACAAACAAAATAAATCTGAGTTGAAAAAAAATGAGATGAAAGACACCAACTGATATTGGCTTATCTCTGGTAGTCAATATGTTTTAAAAGTAAAAAGAGTGATAAACCCTCAATTTAAAAGTAACTTTTTAAAACAGTTACAATTTTAATACACGTACAAATAGAAATAATTAAGACCAAATTAATATTTTTTATCTTTTGTTTTTAAGACTTGTTTTTTTTTTTTTAATAAGCCTAATGCATAGTAATGAAGTGGGTTACATGAACCAAGTTGCTGCTCTGATTTAGGGTTTCATTGATCTGATATTCTGAAATTGGCATCTGGTCTGGTCAAAACAAGTAAGACCATTCCAGAAGATGCTGTGTTGTAAATGGCATTACCTGGTTTAAAGACAGATATATATATAAATTGACTCCTGTTTCCGGTCAACTCGGGTGATATTGAATAAATACACTTTTTGCAAAAAATGTCCTGTTTTGTCTGCCCCTTGCACTTTCATATCTGTTACTATCCAATATCTCCTGTCATGCTCTTATCCTGCTAGCTCACAGTTAATCCTAAATTCCTATGATACATAGCTATCCTTTAAGCCTACTGTGTTTCAGAGAAAGCCTTTTTGAATTAAAACAGTGTTGTTGCATATGATATAAAGATGAGAAAAATGCCACTTAGATCTTGTGTTTCCAAGAAAAAGTTTAATTAAGCCTTTTCAAGATATAGAAAACTAACCTTTTCACCTTTAGCACCAGGTAAACCAACTAAGCCATTAGACCCTGGAAACCCTTGTAGACCCTATGCACAACAACCAAAAATGTAGGACTGCCGTTTGGAATGATGTCTAGGTCTTGTTTTTAACAAAACTTACCCTCTGACCAGAAGGACCTCTCTCACCAATATCTCCCTTTTCTCCTTTAATTGTGTCACCAGGGTCTCCCTAAATACAATACAAATATCAGAATTCATCTCTGCCTATGAAACCCATCAGAAACTCTGTTTTACCTTCGGTCCAGGCAATCCATGAAAACCCTGCAAATGTAGAAAGTTAAACTTTAACAGCTTTTCAGATAAAACTGTACATTTCAAATGCCAAAACAAATTAACATATGTCTTACTGAAGGCCCGGCAGGTCCAGGAGGCCCTGGTGGGCCAGGTAAAGAGATTATCTGAGTCTATAAGAAAATAATCAGCTTGATTCCTAGATTTTTTTGAATATTTAAATTAAATAGCGTTGGTTTGCTTTAAACTCACCAAATTGTCCTCAAACATCATGTCTCCCTTTTCTCCCTTTTGACCTTCTTTTCCCTAGAATTGTAAGATGAATTATAATAATTTTATAATCATGCAGCAAGTGTACTTACTGTATAAATACTTACTGTAAATCCTGGCAGCCCCATTTCCCCTTTTGCTCCTGTTGTTCCAGGCTCTCCCATATCCCCCCTCTCTCCTTTTTGGCCCTGAATGACCGATTATATTACCAAAGAAATCCATGACAGGAGAACACTGATAGACTTTGCATTTACCCAGGTCCATATATTTACCCATATATATATATATACATATATATATATATATATATATATATATATATATATATATATATATATATATATATATATATATATATATATATATATATCAAACCCAACAACCTTTCAAAGCTAAATGCAATCTCAATATCACAAAGAATGTGCTGCTGGTATCGATAAACGAAAAGTTCCTGATAAAACAAAAATATTACTTATTGGATCTAAAAGGCAACTGCAGAATCTCTGATTTAATTTAATTTAATTTCTCCCCTACAGTTAAAAATTCTAGGTGTTATTAGATAGTGAACTGTCAGCTACTCTCACAGACATATCTGAACATATCTGTTTAATCTAGCAATAAAATAACTGGCTCCTGTTTGTGTCCAAACTGGTATGGTGTCTGGGTGCTATAAGCATACAAATCGATACAGATCTTTTTACTGCATGTGTGTGTGTGTGGGTTTTTTACTCCGGGTTTCACATTTTTTCCCCACAACAATACAAAATAAGTTGCCTGGTTGCCCCCTGTAACATGACAAATTATTTAAGGTCCAATATATATAGTTTCCTTTCCTACAGTTGACAGCTTAATAGTAATGGATCACTTACCCTTGGGCCTTGCTCACCGGGAGGACCTGGAGGACCCTATTGTTATAAAGAAATTATGAATACAAAATGTCCGTGGTATGAGGAGGACTCGTTGTGTTAAAAGGGGCTTAATTAGAAGATGAATAATGCTTTGAACCTTACAATAAGAGAGTCAATATCCATGAAGCCAGTTGCCCCTTTTTCCCCAGGCAAACCCTGAGGGAGAGACAGATAAACATGTTTTCCTGACTCAATAATGTCACGGTGACATCAATAACCGATACCGACTAACACTAACCTGCAGTCCAGTATCCCCAACATCTCCCTTTTCACCCTAAGAAAAGGATTACAATGACTTAACTAGCATTGCTCCTACAGGTTCTTTAGGGCTGGACAATACTTCATTTAAAAGCATGAAACGATTAAGGATGTTTTTCATACAAAGAGGATTTACACAAAATAATCTAAAATAATTTCTCTCAAACATTAGTATTTAAGTGGAGAATTTAAGCAACTGATCCACTCTTACCAACTGAGAAAATTTGGCAAAGGAATTGAGAAATGAGTCAGAACACAAATCAGTCCAGTCTAGTGGAAATTGTTGGAACATTGACATGTTTAACTCATCCACTTCAGTATCAATAAATCATCCTCCAACTGCTTAAGTCATTATTCTTATTGGAATAACCTAGAGGATGAAATTGAACATAGATGTCCTTGAGAAAATGGCCAATTACAAGATCACCTAGTAAAATGGTTATGACAATGTTTTCCCCCCAGTTTCACACAGCCTTGATCAAATTTTCCAAATTAGAAACATCTCACCTTCACCTTCAAGAAGACCAAAGCAAGATGCTCCAATATTTGCATACTTCACTTTTTCCAATATATGTCATTGTGCGCAGGAAAATAAAATATGATGCAGCGATATTGAGTAAACTACAAACTGTAAATTTTGTGACATTCCTGGGATTAACAAACCACTTTGGAATGTTCTATACAAAGTCTACAGCTTTCATTAAGGATATAGCTGTTAACTTATATCTCATATGACATGATTCACATTACTATACTCAACTTTAAACAGTACTATTATTACTATATTTTTTTTACATGATGAATAAATACAAATGAAAGAGGAACCAGAGTTACAAAAATCAATAAAAAAAACTTGCAGCCATTGCAAAATAATGGCTATTTTTCTAAAAATAAATGCATTTTAGATCAATCACAAGTGCTGTGTGTAGTCAAAGAAAGATGTAAACTAACTAACCAAATAACAACCAATATTTTAATGTTGTATTTATATATAGCACCCCACATACTAATAATATATTTACTATTTTTTATATTGGCAAATACAGCATGAACTGGTAAATTAATGGTCAGGTGTGTCTAACATAGTTTTTACGCACTTTGGGAGCACTCCTGATCATTGATTCTCCTTAAATTAAAATTTAATATTTTTTCAGGTCCGTGAATGCAAATCATAATACCCTTGTATAATTTTCATGTTTGAGTTTCTCTTTGGAATTATTAACTGACTTCTTTAAAACATTTTGTTATTAGATCTTTAAAATGAATAACCCTTTCTTAGAATTTCTCAGAATTTAGCTTATTTAACTGGTCAGACAGCCAACAGGAAAGAATGCAATGGAAATGGGTTTTTAACTTCTTATATTGTTTCTTTTTGGAATAAATGATGGAACATTTTTTTGTAAATTGTTTTTTTTTTGCCAATTAAGATGAATAATTACTGAAATAATGTTAATTATTTGCTTTGATATTAAAATGCAGAAATTGGCTGTTGAAATACCACTGTAACCTTGTTCCCTAGAAAGTGGGAATGAAATGCTGCGTGAAAATACTATTGAGAACACTCTTTGTTCAACTGGTTGTGAAGCATGTGTGTATCAAACACACCAAATGGTGACTCTTGTGGGGTGTGCAGTGCACATGGAAGCACTACCAATTTGACCCGGTTAGTATCTTTTGATAACATTAGTATCTTTTGATGACAACACGGACCTAGAGTGGGACCTAAAGTTAAAAACCGGAGTCTGACCACATAGAAAGGCTACGAAGTCTCTGTTGCATAACACTTATTTGTCTTAGAGGTTTGGCCCTTGGATGAAATCCCCTCGGTCTTAGATAAAACAATACCATTGAAAAACAATTCCATGAAAGCAATGTGCAGAATACCTAAAGGTATAACCGTTTATGCAGCTGCCATTAGACATAGAGCTCTATGAAAGTAAAATTGCCAACCTGTTCTGGCCTAGCCTAATTTTCCATAGGGTGTTGAGAAAGGGCATGCAGGTGACAGCTGTGCCTGCATTATGAACGAATCCCATATGACACCCAAATACATGGTTCTCTGAGCACCACTTTTCTCTGTAACAAGTCTCAATCCTAGAGAATCGAGCTGAGCTAGGATGATATATGTCGAAGCACTAGCTCTTGGGACTGACCCTGAATCCAACAGTCGTCTAAGTAATGCGGATGCCCCATCGCAATTGGGTGTCATGGATAGGTCAATCGGAATGACCTAATACTGGTAAGCTTCGACCCCACAAGCAAAACTCAGGAACGTCATGGGAATGTGGCAGTATTTTTATATAAGAAAATATGTGTCCTTCTGGTCCTTCACCTTATATCTTGCTGGTTTCCAAACATCAGATGTGGTGGTCTCCTGAGAGTGCCAGGAAGGAGACTTTATTGTTTGTTGGAGTTTAATGGGCCCCTCCCCAGGTGAAAATACTCCATGTTCCTGGATGTCACAACTTTAGGACTTCTTTTAAAGTGGTAAAGAGCCTAAGATCTGGTCCCTTCGAGGTGGACTGTGAAGCGCGGTGAGTCCCATCCGAGTTCCCAGGGGGTGCTAGGTTTGATACAATCTCTCTTTGAGCTTCATGCCTTGTGAGAGCCAACCTGGTCAGAACTGAGTGGCCGACAGAGCATGGCAAATGAGGCAAATCTGACAAATGCTTCCTCATAGCCTCCCGAACATAGTGGCGATTGTACTAACAGCGCCAGCAATAGGCAGATGAATGTTATGAGGCATTAAGGGAAAAAAAATGTGATCCTTATCCTTGATGACCGTTGAGGTTGAACCATACATGTCATTCCGTGAATCCACGGCAGCAATAGAATGGCCGCTGACACAGTCCATCTGCTTGGTTGCACAGGACATGGTAGCTCGACGTAGTTTTAATAATACCTTTTCATCGATAGACCTGCCAGTGCTCAAGTCGTCCAGCAGGTAACCTGATCTGCTTGCAAAACAACCATTGTGTGCAAGACAGTACCAAACTGACCCGCTGTCTACAAAGCATTCACCACCAGTATAGGTGTAAATCTGAATGGCTTGGAGGGTAGAGTGGTCTTTTCCCGGATGATGAGCTCCTAGGAGAGAAATGGCACACAGCCGGCTCTTTAATCTGGAGCATCTTTTTTAATCTTGTGCCTTTTTTGTCAATGATAGCTGAACAAATCAACTGTTATTGCACAAACCTTAGCAGGAATTCAGTTAAAGAAAGGAAAACAAAGAGAGACATCATTTAAGCCCCTCCCCCAGCCTAACTGAGAGTGTGGTCATTATTGGCGTTCTTTTTTGCCTGTATTGCCATGTATGAACTGTTTGGCCCTCCATAGGGGTGGAGTGCTCAGATGTAACACTATCTATATTCCTCTCTCTCTCTCTCTACACACACACACACACACACACACACACACATATACATATATATATATATATATATATATATATATATATATATATATATATATATATATATATATATATATATATATATATATATATATATATATATATATATATATATATATATATATATATATATATATATATATATATATATACAGCAGGGTAATGAGAATTTGACACATCAGCAATTTTATCAGTAAGGGGATTTCTAAGTGAGCTATTGACACAAAATGTACATTAGATGTAGCCTTCACACCAAATATTGAATTGAATTCATACAAAAAAATCTGAACAGTTAAGTATACAGGTTGAGTCATGATAAATAAAGTGAAATGCACAGGAAATAAGTATTGAACACATGAATATATCAAGGTGCTAAATGGCATAGAAAGCCAGGCGATCACCTGAAATCTGTCAGTATTGAGAGAGAAACACTGACCCACATCAGTACTAATTATTATTAGCTGCCTTAGTCCTAAAAGGGTGCACACAGGAAAGACTTCATGATGAGTAAAAGCAAAGAACTCTCTCAAGATCTTTGTGATCTTATTGTTAAAAAGCATTTTAATGGGAATGGTTATAGGCACATTTCCAGAATACTGAATGTTCCTGTGAGCACGGTGGGGGCCATTATCCGGATATGGAAAAAACATCAGTTCACCATAAACCGGCCACGATCAGATCCTCCACATAAGATCCCTGTCCAAGGAGTCCAAAGAATAATCAAGAGCCAAGAACCACTCTGGCAGAACTTCAGGAAGACCTTGCATCAGCAGGTACTGTTGCTTCAAAGAAAACCATAAGCAATGCAATAAAGTGCCAAGCCATCCATGTGTGCTCACCACTCAAGACTCCGTTGCTGCACAAAAAGCATGTTGAAGCTTGGTTAAAGTTTGTAAAACAACATTTGGACAAGCCTGTGGATTACTGTGGAGACAATAGTATGGTCAGATGAAAGCTAAATTTAACTGTTTTGGCAGTCATTCTACACACCATGTTTGGAGAAGAAATGGCACTGTCCATCACTGAATATGAACACAAAAGTTTGGGCGTGGAAGCATCATGGTTTGGGGCTACTTTTCAGCAAGGGTTACTGGCAGACTTCATATTGCTGAATGCAGGATGAATGGAGAAATGTACCGGGAAATTCTGGATAAAAATCTGTTGCCATCTACCAGAAAGCTGAAAATGAAAAGAGGGTGGACATTTCAGCAAGACAATGATCCCAAACACAAGGCCAATTAAGTTGTTTCAAAGAAAGAAAATCAAGTTGCTTGAATGGCCCAGTCAATCACCTAAATCCCAAAGAAAATCTATGGAAATAACTAAAGATTAAAGTTCATAAAAAAGGTCCAAGAAACCTTCAAGATTTAAAGACCGTTTGTGTGGAAGAATGGGTCAAAATCACTCCTGAGCAATGCAGAAGACTTGTCTATACAAGAGGCGTCTTGAAGCTGTAATCACCAATAAGTGCTATCTACAAAGTATTCAATAATTGAAATAAGTGTGTTCAATAATTATTCCCTGTGCCATTTCACTTTATTTATCATGACTCAACCGCTATATTTAAATGTTCTGATTTCTTTCTATGAAATCAATATTTGGCTGGATGTCTACATCTGGTTTAAATTTTGTGTCAATAGCCCACTTAGAAATCCCCTTACTGATAAAAATGCTGATGTATCAAATATATATATATATATATATATTTATGTGTGTATGTGTGTGAGCGTGTGCGTATTCTTCTCATAGAAGCATGAGAAAAAGTCACCTCTGCTTGTTCACAATAAGCAGAAAACGCACTTGTGAAAAGTATGTGAGAGCACTCCAACTCAATCAAGTTTTTAATACATCGCTTCTTTAGCGGTTGCTTTTAAAGCAGCTTCACAAAGTCATACTGAGGATCAGGTAGAGTAAATAGGAGTTCCTCTGTGAGGTCCCTGGGAGTGCTAGTCACCTCCCCAGCATAAAGGTTATACAAAGTTAATATCCATCGACGAACAGTTTGCCTGAGAGCACCCGAAAAATCAAAACAAACAAAGACAAAACAGGAACTAACAAATGAAAAAGCAATGGTTAGAAAACTGAATCGCAGATAACAAACAGGTGATCAGCATCAGGTGCAGGATGAGTGATAAATGATGAGGATAAGTTAGAGAGGCATATTGAACCACATAGTTTTTTTAACAGTTTGTATGTTTATAGTGCTCAGACACCATATCCGTTTAGACAAATTATTCCAGAGCCAATTATTCGAATGCTAGATTAAACAGATATGTTTTTAATTTAGTTTTGAACTCTGTGAGCGTAGTTGAGCTCCGGACAACATCTGGGAGTTTGTTCCAGAGCTTCGGGGCTCTATATGAGAACTCTCTTCCCCCTCTGGGGGATTTACTAATCAGGGAAATAATCAATAGTCCTGCTTCTTGTGATCGAACAGAGCAAGCTGGAATATATCGTGACAGGAGACTGCTCAGGTAGAGCGGAGCCAAGCCATTCAGTGCCTTAAAGACAAGGAGCAGTATTTTGTAGTCAATGCGATATTGTACAGGAAGCCAATGAAGAGAGCACAAAACCGGTGTAATGTGATCATATTTCTTTGTTCTTGTGAGAACTCTAGCTGCTGGGTTCTGGACTAACTGTAATTTTTATAGTGTGGCAGCTGAGCAGCCGGCTAACAGAGCATTACAATAATCCATTCTGGAGGTCATGAAATGGCATGTAGATTGAGAATAGGATGGGTCCCAGAACAGATCCTTGAGGAACTCCATACTCTACTGCTATTGTGTCTGATGAGTCTCCATTTACATGAACAAACTGACTCCGGTCAGAGAGGTAAGAGATAAACCATCTTAGAGCCTGGCCCTGGATGCCTGCATCGTTCTCTAGTCTCTGGAGGAGAATCCTGTGATCTATCGTATCGAAGGCCGCACTGAGATCTAGCAGAACTAGAAGAGAGATATTCCCTTGATCCCAATCAAGTAATAGATAGTTTGAAATTTTAACCAGCACAGTCTCTGTGCTTTTCCCAGCGATGGGTTGCGGCTGGAAGGGCATCCGCCGCATAAAACATATGCCAGAGAGTTGGCGATTCATTCCGCTGTGGCGACCCCGAAAGGGAAAAAAACCGACATGAAGATGAATGAATGAATGAGTCTCTGTGCTGTAATGTGCTCTGAATCCAGATTGAAGATCTTCATAACAGTTGCTCTTCTGCAAGAAGGAGCTGAGCTGAGCTATTACAACTTTTTCTATTATTTTTGACCAGAACGGAAGGTTAGAGATTGACCTATAGTTGGATAACTCAGTAGGATCCAGGTGCGTTTTCTTGATTAGTGGTTTAATTACTGAATTTTTGAGCTGTTTAGAAACGTAACCTAGCAATAGAGACAAGTTTATAGTATTTAGAAATGGTTCTTAAGCTATGTGTTGCAATTCCTTCAGTAATTTTGTTGGTACAGGCTTGAGAGAGCATGTTGTTTACTTAGATGCTTTTAGGTCAACTTTTTAGGTGATTATTTTCAGCAGTTCTTTTAGGTCAACATTTTAAAAAAATTGTAGAGTGAGGCAAAGTCTACAAATTTTGAGTTAAGCTGTTTAGATTGAATGAGTTTCCCAGGAATTTAGGAGGTCTGTAAAGGCAATACCCAACAAGTTTTTTTGTCATCGATATGGATGTTAAAGTCTCCAAAATGTTGGGGTAATGGAGCAAAAACTTCAAAAGATTTAGATTAATTTTTTCTGTCTTTTTGGTTGTGTTTAGGGTATTTCTATACATTGTGGCAACACCCCCACTATGACCAGTTGAGCGCGGTTTATGATTGTAACAGTAATTTTTGAGTGTCGCTTCATTTAATCCAAAATAATAGTTTGGAGTGAGCCATGTTTCAGTTAGGCACAGTATGTCAAGGTTAAGTTCTGAGATTATTTCATTTATGATTACGGCTTTTGGTGTAAGAGATCTGATGTTTAGGAGACCAAATTTTAGAGAGAATGTTTGCGAGTATCATAATTTGTATTCTAATTTTATATTGATCAGAATATTGGCGTTAACAAAATAGTTGTTTTTATTTTTTTAATGTTTTGTGGTATGGACACTGTTTCGATAGCAAAAGTTAGGTTTTGACAGTTATTAGGTTAGTTTCTGAGGCAATGTTCTAAGGTGTTGTATTTGGAATTATTTAGTCAGATGCTAATATTGGCCCTAGAGATATTATCTGGCAGAGTTTAGAGTCTAGTTTGCTGGGGGACGCTGTCAGGATGGAAGAGATTAGGGCGCTCCCAGAAGAGATTCCAGTTGTCAACAAACAGTAACCCCTCTAAGCACCAAAAAAAAAACCACAATATCCTTTTTGCGACTTTCCATTAAAGAATGTAAGACAGGTGCAAAGTACTTTGACAGGAGAAGGTCGCAATGTTTGCATTTTCCCTCGAGTCCCAGGACAGCATGTTCTACCACCAAACACTGAAAACAGAAATCTTGGAGATCTTAGTCATCGAGAAATCCTAGTCTCTCACAGGGCACTAAAAACCACCTACTAAAATCAACTTCCATTTCGATAAGCTGGTTTTATATTTTCTTTCTTAGCACCACGAGCACACACACAGTATAGATGTGTCCAGTTAATGCTTACTTATAAACTTCAGCTGCACATCATTAATTGATGTCACCTAACAGGTCACATGAGCCAAAAGTTTGACACAAGCGCTTCGCAACCATTCGAACAAAGAGTGTTCTCCAAAGTGTTTTCATGAAGCATCAAGCTTTTGAAAAGGAAACAACTGTTATGTGTACAGTCATTTAATTTACTTGATTGTACGCATACAAATGGATATTACCGGCATGCCAGGTGGTCCTCTAGGTCCCTGTGGGGAAAGAGTACATTACATAAGCCAGGATATCAATAAACCATTACAACTGCCTAACTAGTGTAAGCTAAAAGAATCTAAAATTACCATGAGTAAAATAAATATATCTCAGAAAAATTATACCTCATTACCAGCTTTTCCGGGAAATCCCTGTTTGGAAATTAAAAACAAGAAACCATTTGTCTCATTTGACTGTAAGAAAAAGTACTATGTATTCTTTAATGTCTCTCTAAATACCGACATTTTTGTTAAGCTAATAATTATTTATCATGGTTTGAAAATCAATTTAAAGTCCTATTCATACTTTTCGGGCACCTTCAAAAGCATCTAATATTGACCCATTTCACTTAATAAACTATTAGTCTGTAATCAGATCGATGGAATAACAGTTTATCTACTTCAAAAGACAATTGACAGAAATATTTACATTTAAGAAATTTACAGTAGCACAATTTCTGAAGTTTCTCAACAAACACGAGGAGGACAAAACCATGCCATCAGGATATTATGTGAGATTCACTTATCCATGATCGACCTCAGAACATCTGCTCTCAGTCTGAGGTGGGGAGTAACGTGAGAATTTATCTCATCAACTTTGTTTTATTTGTTTGATTTATAAGGTAATCAGGAAAGACAACAAAGCATGTAAGATACATTCAGATTAAACAGACACAGTTACAGAAATATGATTTAAAAGTGAGCATTGTTTAATTACCAAGGTTTGTGTAGTACGAATGATTGGCAAGTCTATGTTTTTCATAAGCATTATTTTGACTAATATACATCGCCCCACATGAAACAGCCATAAATATATAGTTATATTCACTTCTCACTAGTAGTTCTCAAATGTATATGAGATGCAGGCAACCATAGTACACATATTTAAATACTAGGGTTTTCGAACATGGATAGCAGAACATTTTAGCAACACTAGCATTATTTATTAGGGCTGTCAAAAACAACCAATTTCATTCACTTCTTTTTTTAATTCACATTCAACAATATAGCTTCTGTATCCCAATCTGCATTAAAACAAGTTTATTTAAACCTTTTTTTAGCAGAGGATATGCTCTTAATAAATCGGTTTCACAGAAAGCACTGTGCAGTTTAGAGATCTACATATACATAGACTTTTTTAGCAGCATTTTTTCTATGTATTATTGATTAGTTTGATTATCTAGTTTTAGGGATTTTTAAAAAAGGAAAATTAACTTAATCCTTTCATTTTATTTAGTTTGATAGGACTTTCCATAAAGAAAATACAGTCTGCCACAGCTCCAGGTCCATATGGCGATGGCAGCAAAGTGACTCAGTGATTTACTTTTGGAAAAATCAACACAGATTAAAATAAAGCATCAAGAGACAAGTGATTTACTAGTGACAGAGCTTTTCAAAACAGTTTTACTGTATTTTTTATGTGGTTAACAATGCTTAAAAGCGTACTCAAGAACTTAAACTCAAGTAAAGAAAGTGTATAGAAAATAATCTTGAACCTCACCCGACTGGTGTTACTAACATTAAAGAAAATTAACTCGTTAATTTACAAAAAAATGAATCACCTGCATTACAACATTAACTTATACAGTAGTAGCACAACCAAAAATCCTGATTTGTCTGTTTTGATCTGAGTCAGTGCTTGAGGTTTGCTAGTTATTCAGCAGACACTCCTGCTCAAAATACAAAAAAGAAAAAAATAATTAAATAAATTCTCACATTTGTAATATGATTAATAATTGAAAATTAATTCACAGAAACTGTATTTTCAGGGAAAATATAATTTGACTTAGTGTTTATATTTTAAACAATATTCAATACTTCATTGGGAAATCAGCAAACACCTTAAGTAACCATTAAATTATTATCAATTCACATTTTAAAGGTCAAATAACTGTGACAACTTAATCAGTTAAAACTACAGGACAAAATAATGTTCAAATAATAATATTTGAAGGCTTCAGCTAACTTATAGCACAACCAACTTTAAAGGAAGTTGCTTGAGAATTTACGTGAATATACCAAATAGTTTTTCTATATTTTTTTTCTGCAGAAGCACAAGGTTTAATTCAGTAAGAAGGTGCACCTAGTTTTCTCATTAGGAGTCTTCATCACATGTCAATACTCAACAGCTGTAGGATGAATGAGTTCTCCACAGAAACAGGAATACTACTAAAGGCCATGCGAGATGTACAGCCACTGTCTCACCGGCTCGCCTTGTGGCCCGTCCCTGCCTGTGTTTCCTGGAGGCCCTCTAGGACCAGGTGTTCCTGGGGGACCTGGAGGTCCAGCTTGACCTTGATCACCCTGTAGATCGAGAATGGAGATTATATTCTCAATGGGGCAAGAAAAAAATAGAAAAATAGGAAAAATAGAATTTCTTTTTTTAATGTAGGGTAGGACACCTTCCTAGAGCTCTGCTGTCTTGAATGTCCAAGAGGACATTGATTATTTTAATCTGGTGTATTTTAAGCTAAATGGTGCAGGTGGGCAGCCCTCCAAGACTGACTCTATTTTAATTTTCCCTTAAATGTGTGCATCCACAAAGATAACAACACCCTTGATTAATTAAAATTCTCATGCCATTCTTTATCAACACTATTTTGGTCACAAACCTGCCCCATACACTTGGGATTCTACACAGTTGTCTGTATCGAATGAACAATGATGACATTGAACTGCTTTTTGTTGCATTCTGGTGCATTTGCTTTGTGATTAAATAATTATGTAGTTTTATACATTTCATAAGTTATATACACCTATATATGTATAACATACAGTATGGTCCACCACTAGGTCCGCCATTACACTTGGGTCTTAGGTCACATAACAAAAGAAAATCTGCCTCTCATGCTGCATAAATCCCCAGTAAAGTTCTGTTACTACCCTAGGTACCTTGTTGCTGGGCGAAACGCTCTCCTTCTCCTTTGCAGTTTTTCTCCCTCAAGCACACAGTAACTGCAGGGGCAAGGGGCATCAGTAGACAAAGCCTCCACTAGCCAGTGGGCAAACCTTTGCTTAGAGACAGCCTTCCTATTGTCTGCTGTCAAAAGCATACAAAGAGCTGATAAGAACTTCTAAGGTTCCGGATCCTTTCTACATAGATCCTTAGACCTTAAGGATAACGAGTTTCACCAGTCCCGAACTGTAAGCAGGTATCTTCAACGGAGAGTGTCTACTGATTCCTCACCCTCTTTATCGAGGCTAAAGCAATAAAGGAACCACTTGGAGTCCTGTTAGAACAATGGATAGGTCCCAGGCTCCTTCTGGCTCCTCTGAGGAACCTTACCATTAACTCGTGTCTTCTCAACATGTTGCATTGGGCTGGAAGGTGATAAGTAGAAATCGCAGGGACGTAAACCTTCAGGGTCTACAAACCAAGATCGGTTGGGCCAATAAGGGGCCGTCACTAGGACCTCTGCCTTGCTATCTTGCACAAGAGGGCTTGCAGGCGAAAACACATATAGGCATTTCTTCCTGAGCCAGCAATGTGCCATTGCATCTATCCCAAGAGGAACCTGTGGCAGAGCATAAAACAGCATTGAGCATTCTTTGGGATGGCAAACAGGTCTACCTCTACAAAGTCACTATTCTCCTAACTGGGGTTTACACTATGACAGTGCATCTGCTGTGCGGTTCAACCTGCTAGGGATATGGACTGCAACTAAAGACAAACCAGTGCTGACTTCTGAGGAGCAGTCTGCGAGCGAGAGCCAGCTAACAGGGTGAGCGTATCCCTCCTTGTCAATTGATATACACATTTTCTAGTTTCCTGCATTTAGCACCCAACCCGGTCTTTGAAGCATCTGTAGTCGGCAACGGGTTGCCATAAACGGCATGCTCATGATGAAACACGGAACTTGGGCCAAAACTGGAATGTTCTCACATGCAGTAACCTGAACAGAATAACTGCAACTGCGGAAGCCATATGCCCTAGCAGCTTCTGGAAGTCCTTCCACAATTGCACCAAATTTGTGCAGACTGCAAACTGTCTTCAACAGACTTGAGGCATGCTCTCAAGAAAGATGAGCTCGCATGTTCAACAAGTATAGCTCCATGGTCAGAAAAGATATGGTTGGTGGTTAGATGGCTCTTTTCAGAGTAGAGGTTCATGGCTGAGGTGTCAAACTTTAGGCTGTTTAGTCTGTACCTTTAGTCATGGATTTAAGTGTTCTAATGCTGTGTTTCTGAGTTTGAGGGTAAATGAAGGAATATGCTTTTTATGATGAGATGTGAGCTTGCTGGTCAATGCAGCAGCAGTTTTTGTTGATGACCCATTAGAATGTACAAACACCAGTAACATCAGAATGTGTGCTCAAAATCGGCTTCATCTCATGTTTGTAAAGTTTGTGAGTTTTATTTCTACTGCCACAAACAAGGCCATTTAATCACAAACTCTAAAGTATTGAAAGGTAAACAGACTCAACCATAGAGTGATAACAGTAAGTGCAGTGGGGGAGATCATTGATGGTACAGCTACCATAATGTCCATTCATTCTCAAATGGTTATTCTTACTCTCTGCTAGTCCTGAGTTTCATGTTAAAATCACTATGTTAAGAGACAGTGGTTCCCTGCAATTTTTAATTCTATGTGATAAATGTCTTTTGTTAGATAAAACATTTTGTGGTTCAAGTATTCTAGTGCATGGCATAGAAATGGCCTGTCTAAACAAAGCCTACAATCAATCCCTCACATGTGGCTGGTGTGTTGGCTACACTTGTCTTTGGAGTACAAAACTTCTGTTCGGTGTTAGTGATCAAATGCGCGTAAACATTATCCTTTGTAAAATCATTTTGAAGTACTTTTCGTTTGTGTGTTGGAACAGATTTGTAAGGCTGTGCCTAGACATATAACACATTTTAAAGAGATGTGTGAGGGTGTGTGTAAATCCTGAGGTCCTTTGAAAATACGTATTCAAACTGCTACAATGCACTGATAAAAAAGGTTATGGATTTCCGGGCATAATCTTGCACAGAGTCCTGCATATGGACCTCTTCTTCTTCTTCTTCTTCTTTCAGCTGTTCCCAGTTTAGGGGTCGCCACAGCAAATCATCTGTTTCCACCTAACTCTGGCCTCAGTATCCTCTACTCTTGCACCAATTACCTTCATGTCCTCCTTCAGCACACCCATATAACTTGTCTTTGGCCTTCCTCTTGCCCTCTTGCCTGGCAGCTCCATCTCCAACATCCTTCTACCAATTTAACTACTATCCCTTCTCTGCACATGTCCAAACCATCTCAATCTGGCTTTGACTCCAAAACAACCAACCTGAGCTGTTCCTCTGATGTGCTCCTTCCTAATCTTGTCCATCCTTGTCACTCCTAAACTGAACCTCAACATCCTCATCTCTGCTACTTCCATCTCTGCCTCGTGTCTCTTCCTCACTGCTACAGTCTCTAACCCATACATCATAGCTGGTCTCACTACTGTTCAGTACACCTTTCCTTTGATTCTTGCTGACACACTTCTGTCACACAACATCCCTGACACTTTTCTCCACCCACTCCGACCTGCCTGCACTCGCCTCTTCACCTCTTTTCCACACTCCCCGTCGCACTGGACTGTTGACCCCAAATACCTAAACTCCTCCACCTTCTTGACCTCAGCCCCCTGTAACCTCACTGTTCTACTTCCCTCCCTCTTGTTCAAACACATGTATTCTGTCTTACTACGACTGACTTTCATTCCTCTTCTTTCTAGAGCAGACCTCCAACTTTCCAGGTGTCCCTCCACCTGCTCTCTACTCTCACTACAGATTACAATGTCATCTGCAAACATCATTGTCCATGGAGATTCCTGTCTGACCTCATCTGTCAACCTGTCCATCACCATAGCAAACAAGAAGGGACTCAAAGCCGATCCTTGATGTATCCCCACCTCCACCTTGAACTCCTCCGTCTGACCTGCAGCACATCTCACTGTTGTCATACTCCTCTCATACATATCCTGAACTACTCTGACGTACTTCTCTGCCACTCCTGACATCCTCATACAGGACCATAGCTCCTCTCTCGGCACCCTGTCATACGCTTTCTCTAAGTCCACAAAGACGCAGTGCAGCTCCTTCTGACCATCTCTGTACTTCTCCATTAGCATTCTCAGAGCAAAAATTGCATCAGTAGTGCTCTTCCTGGGCATGAAGCCATACTGCTGCTCGCAAATATCCCCTTCTCTTCTTAGCCTAGCTTCCACTACTCTTTCCCAGAGTTTCATTGTGTGGCTCATCAACTTTATACCTCTGTAGTTGTTACAACTCTGCACATCACCCTTGTTCTTAAAGATTGGCACTAGGACACTTCATTCCTCAGGCATCTTCTCACTCTCTAGAATCCTGTTGAATAACCTAGATAGGAACTCCACTGCTGTCTCTCCTAGACACTTCCACACCTCCACTGGGATGTCATCTGGACCAACAGCCTTTCCATTCTTCATTCTCCTCAGAGCCTTCCTCACCTCATCCTTTCTAATCTTTTCAACTTCCTGCTCTACAATGTTCACCTCTTCCCCCCTTCTTTCACTCTCATTCTCCTCATTCATCAACTCCTCAAAATACTCCTTCCATCTTCTCTGCACACTCTCCTCACTTGTTAGAACCCTTCCATCTCTATCTTTAATCACCCTTATCTGTTGCACATCCTTCCCATCTCTGTCTCGCTAATCTGTACAATTCCTTCTCACCTTCCCTCGTGTCTAACCTGGCATACAACTCATCATATGCCTTCTGTTTGGCCTTTGCCACCTCCCTCTTCACCCTGCGCTGTGATTCCTTGTAGTCCTGTTTACTTTCTTCAGTCCTTTCGATGTCCCACTTCTTTTTAGCTAGCCTCTTCCTCTGGATGATGTCCTGTACTTCCTCATTCCACCACCATGTTTCCTTATCTTCTTTCCTTCTTCCTGCTGACACACCTAGCACCTTCCTACCTGTCTCCCTGATCACTTCTGCTGTAGTTTCCCAGTCCTCTGGAAGCTCTTCCTGACCACCCAAAGCCTGTCTCAGCTTCTGTCTGAATTCCTCACAACCGTCTTCCTTTTTCAACTTCCACCACTTGGTCTTCTTTTCCATCTTTCCTCCCCTCTTCTTCCTGACCACCAGAAACATCCTACACATCACCATCCGATGCTGTCTGGCTACACTCTCTCCTACCACTACTTTACAGTCAGTGATCTCTCTCAGATTGGCTCGTCTACTTAGGATGTAGTCCACCTGCGTACTCCTACCACCACTCTTGTAGGTAACTCTATGTTCCTCCCTCTTCTGGAAATAAGTGTTAACTACAGCCATTTCCATCCTCTTGGCAAAGTCCACCACCATCTGTCCTTCTGGGTTCCTTTCCTTAACACCAAACCTGCCCATCACTTCCTCATCACCTCTGTTGCCCTCGCCCACATGACCGTTGAAGTCTGCTCCCACCACTACTCTCTCCCCTCTGGGAATACTGTCCATCACCTCATCTAACTCACTCCAGAATCTCTCCTTTTCTTCCAGCTTACAGCCTACTTGTGGAGCATAACCACTCACTACATTCAACATCACCCCTTCAATCTCTAACTTCAAACTGATCACCCTGTCAGACACTCTTTTCACCTCTAAAACATTCCTCCTAACCCTAACCCTCCTTCAGGATCACTCCTACCCCATTTCTCTTCCTATCCTCACCATAGTAAAACAGTTTGTATACCCCTCCAATACTACGTGCTTTGCTACCCTTCCACCTGGTCTCCTGCACACACAGAATATCTACCTTCCTTCTCTCCATCATGTCCGCCAGCTCTCTACCTTTCCCGGTCATTGTACCAACGTTGAGAGTCCCTATTCTCAGACCTATACTCTTGCCTTTCCTCTTCTCTCTCTGCCTACGAATCCTTCTCCCTCCTCTCCTTCTTTGACCAACAGTAGTCCAATTTCCACCGGCACCCTGTAGGTCAACAGCACTGGTGGCGGTCGTTGTTAACCCGGGCCTCGACCGATCCGGTATGGAAATTGAATTGATGACTTGCATATTTGGTTTTGGCATGTTTTACGCCGGATGCCCTTCCTGACGCAACCTTCTCTATTTATCCGGGCTTGGGACCGGCACAGAAGTCACTGGCTAGAAACCCCTGTGGCTAGATTTGTCCTGCATATCTACCAAGTTTTTCAATACACGGATTGGAGTTCAATTGATTATTCTCAGTAAAATTATGTGAATAGTGGTGGTTTATCTATAGCTACTCTAAAAGGAAGGGGTGAAATTTGCATGGTTGCTTTACACATAGGTGTACAATACGGGAGAACTCTGACATGATTTGCCGTCCGGCTGCTAAACTTACGTAACACAGATTAGGTTGATGAATCTACTTGGAGTATTTTATGAGAAATTATGGTTAACGATAGAGATCTTATTACTTAATAAGTGTATAATTACTTCATTGTATTCCTCTAAGAGCAATTGGAACTGAACACAGTCAAAGT
Organism: Danionella dracula; assembly: GCA_900490495.1. Classification (NCBI taxonomy): domain Eukaryota; kingdom Metazoa; phylum Chordata; class Actinopteri; order Cypriniformes; family Danionidae; genus Danionella; species Danionella dracula. The sequence goes on from UELW01000322.1 coordinate 6,493,535, forward strand.
GAGACAAAACAAAAACAGCTAATAAAGATATAAAAGATAAGATAAATAATATAATAAAATAAATACAAGAGAAATATCTTAGCAATCCAAAAGTGAAATGTATGCAATCTAATTAAAGGGACGGTGCTGAGACTCAGTTTGTCTATAGGTGATTTTGTATATGAAGATAAAAGGTGTGATGTTCCTGATAAAGGAAGGTTACCATTGGACAGTTAGGCCTTACAAGACATCCTGATAAAGTTAAATGGAAAACAATACGTTGATTGGGAAGCTTATTATATTTAGTAAACTGAACCAAAGTAGAGAGATAAAAACATAAACAGAAAAGTATTCAAAATGTAAAATATTTTTCAGAAGACCTGAAGGCATATCCCTCTTGACTTCTGACTCAGCTTTTCATCGCCATTAAGCATTCAAGGAAGGTGAAAGAAGAGGAAGCAGTAAAGAAGGAGTGTTGTCCATCCCCCGTACCTCCTCAAGTCACCAAGTGGTCTTTATTCAGATCTATCTCAAGAACTGCATAGACTCAACTTTACTCCTCCAAAACCTGTTGCATCTCGGACTAGACTCAAGTGCTTTGAAGCTTTCCCCCCCAGAGATCCTGAGCAGCTGTGCAAACAAGACCACAGAGCTTCAGCAGCATGGGAATGGTAGAGGGTGCACCTGTTCTGGTCTGCAGGTCGTGGACTTTTGACGACATCCAGGAGGTGGGGTAATAGCTCCCAATTGCCAAAGAGTTCTATTCTGCAAAGAGTTAGCCCAATCTCAAGAAGAATCTGACACCTTTTAGAAATTAAACTGGGAGTTGAGATCTCAAAGTTAGTGTCCAGTGACCACACAAAGTTCTGAGTATAAAACTGGCCCCATTGAAACCGTCAACATTTTCAAATTTACTGCACAAGGGAGAAATGAATTCAAATCACACAGTGAGGAGAAAGATACTGTTATGCAATATCTTAGCAAGCTGATAGAGCTTGATGATCTGTACAGTGGAATGTTTAAACCTGATAACCACAATGCTGCGGTTATCACATTATATGAAGTGCATGTAAGAAATAGTACTGATAATAAGGACTGAAGAACATTTGCAGTGAGTGGGACTTGCGAAAGTTGCATATCATAACAAAAAATTGCTCTGGGTGACATTGAATTAAGCAAAAGAGATACTAAAGCCTCTCTGAATGCTTGTGACCCCAAAGGTGTTTAAGCTGAGTAGAAGTGGGAGAAGGAATATGCTGAAAGGGAAGGTGGCCACCGAATTAAGTATGCATCAGAGAAACTGTGTTTGCCTTGAATAGCATTATTGAATTTGTTTAAGTGAAAGAAAAACAAAAAACAAGTTAATTAAATCTATACTAATTTTGGACTTTTGATTTACAACTTTTGCCAAAATTGAGTGAAAGGTTGAGTGAATATCTATGGGCAATGTCAGAGTTAAAAATAAGTTCTCAATTCCAATGAAATGGGAAATAAAAACGAATCAAATTTACATTTGTAATTTAAGATTGTTAGACTCAAAATTTAATGAGAAAAGATTTGATTTGTTATCTAGGCATATTATTACAACATGTTTATACATGGAGAATTCAAATGGATGGACATCGAAACAAACTAACAAACTAGGCAACAGAACTGACTAACCTTACTAAAATAACAGCATGAAGTCTGAGCATGAAGGATATGATGAAATTTTGAAAATGTGCGGATGAGTGATTTTGACAAACCAGAAAAATAAATTTTAAAAGATATGGTTTGGGATAAAAATAGTTGTTGTGTTAAAGTGGATTTCTCAAAAATAAGATTTTTTGAGAAACCAACTATATTCTTACATGTTAGGGGAATCGGTTTTATATATCTCCTTAACAAAATATTAAGAGTGTTCATTGCATTCATTAGGTTCTTTGATATTGGGAAGTTGTTTTTAATCAATCCGTTTTGTTAAATAACAGCAAAATAACATATTTTATGCCCCTGGATTTGAATGGTAACTCAAGGAGAACTGTTGAACTGATACCCTACGAAGAGACACTGGTTTAACAATATAACTGTAGAAAACTTGCTTTGACTGGTGACGGAAAGAAAATGCAATATCCAGGAAAAGTTGAAGCAATTAAAGAAATTACTCCAGTAATTAATGTGCCTAACCTATATACATACATTTCACAGATTTCTTCTTTTTCTTCTTTTTTTTAGGGATTTTTTTTTGTGAGATGGTGCATGCTGATTAATTTTCAAAAACAAATTATGAAACTGTTGAAACATTTAGCACAAAAAGGGCACAAGCCAACTTTATGTCTAAACTACAGTTTGTTCAACAAAAAAAAAAAGGTCACTTTATCTAAAACAAGGAAAAAGACTGCAGGTGAATTGGAAAAATGCAGAAACATACAAAGTCAAAGACGAAGAAAAGAATGTTGTCATTAGTAGAAAATTCATTTGAGTAGAGTGAAACAAACCCTGCAAACAACACCAACATTAGGAAAAAGAATGCATTTTGAATGCTGACACTAGCCACAAAACCAATCTTCTTGATTACATGTACAAATTGATGCTACATATAGGGTTAGCACTGATTACAGGAGGGTGAGCACTGTGACAGTGCCAGATAATAATCCTTTACCATGCATGGAAGACTTTGTTGACAAATATTTCCCTGTTACCCCTGACTTCTAAGTGCGAAAAATTTTAACACGCTGAAATGTACAACATAACCAAAAGACAAATAACCAGCTATGAATGAGGTCTTATGCCACAGTTTCACTGAAAAAGACACCATCGCCTTTAATGATATCACATTCTGCAGAGTGAAATAACAAGTTACTTGGGAGATACTTGTTGATCAAAGTTGATGAATGAGCATGAGTTAACAGAAATCTCATTTCAAAGATTTTTTTTATTTTGTAGTAGTTTGGTTTTAATGAGAATTAGATTAGCCATTTAACCTTTTACTTTTTGGATTATCAATATTTAGAGCTTGGTACATTTTCAAACATGTTGCCTGGTGGGTATTCACAAAAATATATAAAATGACTGAAAAAGACAATGGATTTGTCTGCAATTTATGATTGCACTTAAGAAGGGGCCTGTGAGCAGTGTAGTTCTTGGTCATGATAGTATTAGAATGTTATATTCACAAGAGGCCTCCTAACAGCAGATATCTGAGATTTTGAATGATGGACACCATGTAGAAGAAAGCAGACACGTTAGTAATCACAGCTGGAGAAAAGTATTAGTCTAAATCTTAGATCAAGGTGATGTGGGAACAAAGCTAAAGTTAAAACACATGTGTTAATAAAGTGAGGATAAATAAAGAACTGACAAACCTTAACTGAGAGAATCTGGTTGCTGAGAAGGCTAGCTGATGCACTGTAGGATGGTGGTCCCTGGAAAGGCAACGATCGCATGTAAATTGGGAGACAGAAACTGACTAAGGGGAGAGGGAAGAGGGGATTGGCAAATTACACTGTCAGAATTCCTCTAATGAATTTAAATGAAATGTTAAAACTGAATACTGGGTTTTTCTAGCTATATTAAGAAAGTAATGGTTACTTTTGTAACCCCCGTTCCCCGAATAGGGAGCGGAGACTTATGTCGGTGACGACTATGGGAACTCTGCAAGGAATGCTCCACTCTCTCCATACTCGTTTTAAAGTGGCAATTAGCGGCCGTGCTGATGGTCTCTTGACCAGGCCACACACACATACAAAGAAGGTGCAGGCGTGGCACTATTTCTGTTTGTAAAGCTGGAGCCATACTAACCCCCTAGGCAACCAGACTAACTCACAACCTTACGGTTGTGGCTGGGGGACATAAGTCTCTGTTTCCTATTCGGGAAACAGGGTTTACGAAAATAACCAATACGTTCCCCATCAGTCGGTCACTACGATGTTGGTGATGACTATGGGAACACCCTGCAAAATGCCACAACCTAGGTCCTTCCGCATCGGCCGAAGGACAGACAAGCTGGGCACATGATTACTAATTCTATTTATTATTATTATTATTATTATTATTCTGCGTGTTTATCTGCATGTATGTATGTATGTATGTATATTTATATTTGTATGCATATCTGTAGAAAGATGCAAACTACTTGGATGTAATAAGGTAGGTATCTAATATTTTTTATTTTACTTATTCTCATTTTCAACTCAATCTTGACTCCTTCCCCCACAATTACCTCTCACCTTCTCTTTCCCCCTCAAAACTTCTCTACCTCTGTTTTCCCCTCAATTACTTCTCTCCTCTTTCCCCCTTTTTTTTTTATTAACACCGTCCTGTCCTGATGTATGTTTATATGATTGATTAATGTAATTATTGTGATGAATGCGAATGAAATAAATTAAAAGCTTCTATCCAGAGGAATAATCAATATATAATATCTTCAATTCTCTGGAAAGAGCAAGACTGACCAACTCATACGAAGCACCTCCCTTCTCATGGGGCTGCTTTGAAGTAGGACAGGACAGGTAAAAAAAAAAAAAAAAAAATCTATTTTGGCATTTTAAAATGATATTGAATGTATGTAAACAGTCTTAGCCTGGGAGGGAGGCGACTGGGTGAGTGGGTGGAGTCTCCGTGCAGCGATGGGTTTGTCCCCTAGGGAGAGCTTAAATTCGCGCGCGCGGAGACTTCGCGTCCTATTTTTCCCCCGCCTTTCTTCCTTCTGGACTTTACCTGTAGCTTTCCGTAGTCTCTCTTTAGAGCACCGTTTCAGGTTTTGTTATAAAATAAAGTTGCCGCTGTTGCTGTTGTTCTATTCCCTGCCTCCGGAGTGATTTTCTACGAGAGAGAGTTTAATATTCTACGACGACAGAGAGTGCCTGCAGATCCCCCACCCTCTTAATCGAAGCTAACATAACCAGGAGCGCTTCCTGAATTTACAGAATTTATGCTCTACTGATTCAAGGGGCTCGAATGGAGGACCTTGAAGTCCTCTAAGGAGAATGAAAAGGCCCAAGGAGGGTACTAAGGATGGCCTAGAGGGTACAAAATCGCAAAAATCACTGCGATGTAAATCTTCTGGATGGATGGAGACAGTCCTTGATCCAGACACTCTTGGAGGAAGGTTAGCCCGAGTTAATCGGGGCAGCTGCTAGGGTCTACTTGGCGAGAGTGACATTAGTCGATGAACCAACCCCACTTGCCGGGATACAAGGTCTGACAAGACACTGTTTTGAGAACACAGACATGTCATAACTGGAGGTTCTCCGCACCTAAGGTACCAGAAATGGAGTTCCAGATGTCTGGGCACAGGTGCTTGTGCCCACATTCCTGTGGCAGAATCTCCAACCGCAGAGGAACTGGCCAGGGAGGGACATTCACAAGGGAGCAGAGTTTTATGAACCAAGGTAGATTAGGCCAATTAGGTGCCCATGTTAGGACCTCTGCCTCGTCCTCCCTGGTCTCGCACAGGAGATGTGCAAGGAAAACGCATATTGACGTTTCTTCCTGGACCAGCAATGCGCCAGCGCATCAATCCCGAGAGGAACCTGGGACAGAGTGTGGAACAACCGGCACTGAACATTCTCTGGGATGGCGACCCGGTCTACCCAGATCTGCTGGACTGCCAGTGGATAGAGTCGCCATTCTTCACTCTTTCCATATCTACCAAGACAGTGTATCTATTGAAATGTTCAACTGCCGGGAGTATGGACCGCTACTAGGTGCAGCCCCGAGTGCTGTGACTCTAGAGGAGCGGTCTGAGAGCGAGAGGTGACAACGGAGTGAGCGTATCCTTCGATTGACATGTACCACCACCGCTGTGTTGTTCATCCAGACCAACACGTAATATTCCTGCAGCATTCTCCTAAAGTGCTTTACCGCTAGGGACGCTGCCAAGCTGTAGGCGATTTATTCTCCAGGAAGTGTACTTCTCGGTCCAACACTGAGATTGTGCTTTCGGCATACAGCACTCCACCCTGGTCTATGAAGCATCGGTGGTCACTACTATGCACCATGCAGTCCTACGGGGGGACACTGCCACGGAGGAACCGATTGTCCTTCCAAAGACGCAGATGGAGACAGCAACAAGGCGCCACATTCACCTACAGTTGCCCTAATGCCATGTTCGACATGGAAATCTGAACTTTAGCCAAGCTAGAGTGGTCTCATATACGGAGTAATCGCTACTGCGGAACCCATATGCCCCAGGAACATCTCGAATTTTTTTAGAGGGACCACCAATTTGTGCAGACTTTGCATTCTGCCTTCAGGAGGCTCAGAACATAACATCGATCTCCTTAGACAGGCCCGGGGGCCTCTCTGGGTTAGACAGAGGAGACAAGACCCCGTTGACCCAGAGTGGCTTGACCGCAACTACAATTGACAGCAGCGCCGGAAAGTGCGTATGAGCCAAGGGACATAATGGGTAGCTCCCACCAAGCTTCCTACCTTCCATACATACTTCGCCGATAGTTCCCAAACAGGGCCGGAAACTAGTGGACTTAGCGGTTGGGTCCGCAGGGAGTCTAGTTGGAGAGTTACCTGGATGTTTAGGCTCGACCTTCGGAGCAGTAACCGGTTCCAGCCGAGGAAGTCTCACTCAAAGCTGACTCCAACACAGAAGCAGGAGCCATCTATGTTGCTGGCTGGTGGCGAAGCCCACACCGCAGCAGGGCTTCCTGGGTGGCCTGTCCTCAAGCCACTAGCGATGGACCTCTTCCCCTGTTGATATTGGGGGGCCCCCTGGACAGGACTGCTCCTCTGTCAACTCCTCATAGCTGCTCTAAGTCACTGTCTCTGACGTGGGGCTGATGCGGCATCTTGAGCTCTCACAGACCCTCCACTTGCTTCCTGATCATGAGGTCCTCTACGGCGAGACCGAAGGGGCCATCTGGGACCACAAAAACACTTTAGTCTGGGTCCACCAAGATGGCGGCTGTGGACTACCAATGTAGACATTGTGTGGCCAACGAGCTTGCCTCAACTTTTACAGCAGTAAGTCCATAGCAGCTCAGAGATCATTCATATGTCCTGGACGACAACTCCCCTCCTGCATATCTTTCAGCCCTAAGCGTAAGCTCTCAATGTCAGGTCCAATGACAGCTTAGCTAGCAAGATGGGACCTCGACTTATCATGCCAAGCGGCAGGGTTACATGGGCATAATGCAGCACCAGAGCTTGCTCTACCTGGGGAATCGTGTCGTATCCCTTAGCTATCGCGCCATCAAGGGGAGCGAGTAAGGGGAGACTGAGAAACCTCCTTTCTTAAGTAAGAGGTGCCTTTCAAGTTCTGGTCAGCTCCCGATGCAGTTTTGTGAAAATGGGATTTAGGGCGGCTGCAATTTATCAACACCACGCAACCCCATAACCCACACATACAGCCTGGACATATCGAATGTGAGGGGCAGAGCCACCTGTAAACCAACCTCTCTGGCAGCCCGAGTAAACAACAGCCATCTACTCTGCAGCACAACCAGCTGTCCCTCAAAGGGGGAGAGCGATACGGGAGATGCACCGGCTCCACCAGCAGTTGAGATCGCATTATCAAGCACACAGGAGTCGTCAGAAGATGCCAGAAGTGCATGCTCCGATAATTCTCTGTGGCAGATAGCAGACATCTGATGGAGTGAAAAGCATGCGGGACAGAAACCATGCATTCAGCCCAGCTTCGACGCTCTGAATGTTGGGGATGAGTACTCGTACATCTCCTTTGGCTGCCTGAAAGAACACTAGCCTCGTTCAAATGCGTTACATAACAGAACAGTGCACTTCTACACAGTCTGATCCTATGACCAGTATGGATTACGCCAAAAACAACTGATACAGCTATCAAGCTATCCATCAATGCAGTCGATCCACCGCATTTAAAGATTTGTGCAGTCCACATTTTTGGAAACACCCTAGAAATAGTCGACCGGCAACAAGTACTCTACTAAGAAAGATGAGTCTTACTTGGTTTGATGAAAGGCAGTAAAAGACGAGAGTGAACCGTAGCCTACTGGAAACTTCCATGCTGGTTGTCGTAAACACCCGATCTCTTGATCCACAAAAGGGGAATATAATCCAACACCGATGTGAAATCTTTCACCAGTTGCTTGTGTATTAGAGTTTGGCCACAATGAGCAGACAGAAAGAGTGCCACACCTTCACCTTCTTTGTGTGTGTGGCATGGTCAAGTGACCGGCTATGGAGAGAGTAGAGCACTCCTAGCGGAGTTCCTAGTTCCTAGTTATCACCAACATAAGTCATAGTGAGCGACTGATGGGGAACCCTAAACCACATACACCTTCTGGTTTTGATTAACTTTCAATCTGTGCACATTGTGATGAGGTTTATGTTTGGGTTATTTTGGTCTGCAATGGATACATGAATGAAGGCTGTTTTTTTCTTTTCCCAAGGAAGACCATTTCATTACTTTTTTTTCATCCACAGATGTCCAAGAACACCCTATGCAAGCGTGTGGTGTTGGTGCCTTTTCAAAAATTGCGAATTAAAATATAGCTAACATCTGACAGAATTTCCATGACATGTCCCCACTCATGGTACCCATCCATTTATTCTGTTTTTTATTTAACAGCGTTTCCCTATCATTCAATAGTTGAATTAAAATATTTATGCTATTATTATGAAACAGATTATTGTAAAGTTGGACCCTCTACCTCTTTCTCTATTTTTTAACCAAGATTTTCATAAATCCTCTCCTACTTCGATCGTAATTCTAATAGCACACATCTGACTGAAGGTCATTAACAATTTAGAAATTTTTAAATCTATGTAGCAAGTTTCAAAGCCTTTTACTCCAAAGTATGCAAATATTTCTCCATCTGCAAAGTGCAAACTCCATAGCTTCACTCTAAAAAAAACTCTATTGATGCCAAATTCAACTCATTGGTGCATTTGTTCTGCTACAAAACATTTAATTTTAAGAAAGAAATTAATTTTTGAAATAAAAAAACTACTACACTCAGCCATCATTACAAAGCATGTCTTACCTCTGTGTTTATATGGGTATGGGTCACTGCTGACCCCACCCACCAATCACTCAACATAGCGCCACCCCTTCTAACCTGAAAACCTTGGTGAAACACTACCTTTCCTACATAACCATGTGACCTTACTCTCATCCTCTTATGACCAGGTTTGTCCAATGTTTTTGTTACTAAAGTGTGCCTTCTCAAAACAAAGCAAATAGTATTCAAACATAGATGTTTTAACAATTTAAACATCTTAAACTTAAACTTTTTTGTGGTTAAAACTTATGTACTCAAGCGCTCTTATTTTCCAAATCCTTTGCCCAGACATTTATGATTACATGTTTAAAAGACTAATTCATGATTTTTGTTTCTGAGCACAAATACACACAGATTCATACATGTGAAACTAATTGTAGATAGTGTTGAGTTCTTGTCAATTTTGTCCTGTCTAAGTAGTTCTGTTTTACCCTCTTTCCAATGTGTTTCTCTGCCCTCCCTCATTTGGCTCAGGTGCTCATTGTTGTTCACTTTTTTGCACTGAGCTAGTAATGTCTCATTTGCTCCTAATTAATCCTGGGCTTTTTAGGGCATGCTATGCTCGAGCTCAGTGCGAGTTATTATCCATGATACTCTGGTTATGCATTATTCTGCTACCTGCTTTCTCTAGTCTGATCTTGTATTTGGTGACAAGTCTTAGGTCACCTGCTTCTCTGCCTGCAGAACAAACTTTAAAAGCCAGGGCTTACCTTTTCAAAAGTATGAAGTATACATTTTGTGTTCTATTTTCAGCCGTTTTGTGAAGACCTTGGGTTTTTTATTTTATTTTTATAAAATCAGCCCTAAATGAAACTCACCTCGCATCTGGGTCCAAATCTTCTCATTGTGACAAGACATATAATTGTGTTGCCATGTATTTTATGACCTCACAACTTCATTTTCCTGCCTCCATCCTCACTCAACATGATTTAACAGAGAGAGAATCCAAACTTAAGAAATAATCTAAAGATGTTCTTTACTTGAATCCTTTAAATTATTTGTTCTTTGCTGTCTCTGATGGAAAACTATATTGATAGGAAGAACTGTCTGGGGCAAAAGTCAGAAGCCTCAATATCAGAAAGTGTAGGGTCTAGTATCCACCTGTGCTACCCACTAAAGCACACAGTTTTTATCAACTTCCAGGTCAAAAGGTCCCTGTCCCAGGAGAGCGTTAATGGATTCCAATGGGTCATGGTCCTTCCTTTTAGCTGCAGTTGATTTTTTTTTTTGCATCCACAAAAAAAGGAACACAGTCCAGAGGAGATGATGTTTTCCTTTCCCTGACAGCTCTTGTCACCACTTCAAGTGATTTGCTTCATTTTTTTACAGTCTGATTGATTGGTGTGAAGGAAAAACATGGTAGCATGCACTACACATGTTCAGATGAAGAAAAAAGCAGCCAAAACACATGTTCCTGATTGTGTTGAATGGTCATGGGATATGGTGAAAAAAAAGGCTCATAGAGCCAGATGATTTAAATGATAGTTTGAGTAGATATAGATTGAAAAATGCTGTGATCTTTACTGTGGCATTCCTGATTTGTCAAGGCTCAATGTTTTTCATCGTAGATGAGAAAAAAGGGCTAGGTGGAGGTAGGAGGACAGTGATGGATATCATATTGAAGTTCTGATATAAATTAGCTCAAAATATTTAACTGTTATCAACACAAGATTGTAGAACTCCAATCAACTCATGTGCCAAAAAGGAAATGTTGCAAACTGCCTTGCGGGTCAGAAGACAAACTTACATCAATATAATCCCTGTAAAGTCAGTTGTGAAGAAACAGAGTATAGTATAAGATACTCACCTTGGGCCCCATGTCTCCCCTGTCACCCTGTGTAGATAGTAAATTTTAGTCCAATATCATGGTCTCAAACTCTTTTCAGTTACAGAATCTGCTTCAATGTCTTGGCATATTGTATAACTTTTTTTGTGTCTGTAGGTTTGTGGAGAAAATAAACCTTATCTCCTTTTGTTCCTTGAATTCCCTGCAAAAGAAAAGAAAGGTTTAGAATGAAAGAATTAACCAATATGGGCTACTTTCACTACTAGACCGTCTCAGAAATCATTTCAAATTTCTCCACCAAAAACAACAAAAATCATAAAAACATTAAATGTCTCTGTTATTATAGAAGTATTTAAAACACAGTCCCTAGTGGATTTAATCTCAACTTGGGATCAAAATGTTGATAAATAGAGACTTTGGACACTTTATAAAGCAAGTATAGGTTATTTATAGAGCATCTTAACAACAAGGTAGTTTTTTAATCCTTTACAATATAAAAAAAACATTAAAATGATAAAGTTTATATATAACTATTACAATAATCTACCCTTGAAACATTACCTACAAAGCCAGCCAATACATGTGTTTTTAGCTTGGACTTGGGAGCATCTAAATTTGTAACCATTGGAGAAGGTTTTTTCACTCAATGTCTTTAAGCCAAATGTTGGAACTGTCACTGGATCCTCTGTTATGATTGTAAGAAGCTCCATTAAATCGTGAACATTTATATAAGATTGAGATGCTGCACATTTTTGCATAAAATACTTCTTGTGGGTTCCATTGGTCATGTGTGCAGAAACAGACCACTTTTTTCTTTTAATCTTTGTTGAACCTCCAAGTAAACACTCGACTAAAGTGCTCTTCCACGTTTAGAAAGAAAACATCCATCCTCTTGACCCTTACTTTAAACTATTGTTCAAACGTTGCAAAAGATGTTGATGTTTCACTGATGTTCTTCACCAAACTTGTGAGCAGTTGTGGAAAATGAATTGGAAAAGTGTTTACAACTGGAATGTATTTTAAGAGGCATTTGAGCACTTATTTCTCCTGCACAGCGACACAGAGGCCTGGCCTTCATCATATAAACACATACAGTACATGCATGTGAGAGGGGAGCACAGGCCTGGCATAGAGTACACAAACAATTTCTTTAGTCTTACAAAATCCAGAACTGCAAAGTATTTATTTTCACAAAAGTCATAAATAACCTGCCATTTTCTCACAGTAATAGGAATCACATTATTGCTCTCCAATGCTTTTCGTTTAACCGAATGTAAATCTTTAGGTGTTAAAATGCAAACTGTCCATCATAGTGGCAAGGTTTGAATAGGAAATAAAACCATAAACAAAGGTGATTTTTATACATGTTTTGTGTGTTCAGCTACAAGTACTCTTTCTCTAAAGTTGAAACAAGAATCATTTTTATTCAGTACAGAACATTATCAAAATAAAATGATAAAGACCTAACTGACTGCCTTGCATACCTGGGGGTTCCTTTAAAAGAGGGAAATAATTATTTTAATAGTATATTAAGCTTTAACTGAGTATGCATTAAATAAATAATAGTGCAGTAGTCTAGAGTTTGAACAGTGATTTTTAAATGCAGAGTACTCACAGGTTTGCCGTCCATACCCAATGGACCCTGTAAAAGGCAAACCAGACATTATATTTTTTACACTTATTTCCTTATAAGATATTGTTTGAATTGAGGTAAAAACAACGCTCATATTGCATTTTAGCACATCATAAATCCTTAAAGTTGGAGGGATGATGCCATTCTGCATATAAAAATACCCCAGCCTTTAGTTCAATTGTTACATTTTGATCAAAAGGTAGTGTTAGTTCATCAATGTCTTCAATGGTACTAACTTGATAAAGACAGCAGATCGCTATCTAGCAATGTAGGTGCTGAAAGGTCTCCTCAGTCCTTGAAACGCTGTCCTTTTTAATGTGACCAGTTGGTCAGATATGGAGTGACCCACACCCAGAATTTGTGCTCTGCATTAACCCTATCCCAGTGTACACACACACACAGCAGTGAATAAAACACCCGGAGCAGTGGGCAGCCATGGCTGCGTCGCCCGGGGAGCAGTCAAGAAACTGGTGCGGTGGTGCCTTGCTCAAGGAATGGCAAATAGTGATTTTTCAGCTCTTTAGATTTCTTATTTTACAGTACAAAGAATGAAATCTGTTGCTGATCATGATGCACAAGATTTTGTTGTTGTTGGAATTAAGGAATCATTGCAAGTGATTCGCATGAAAGCAACATGTTTTTCAGCTTGTCTTTTACTCATGTCTCGTTTCTTTAGTTTACAATGATCCCCATAGGACAATTTCTGTGTGTGTTCTCTGGTTTTGGCAGTGCCAGTAGATTTAGAAGTGACAGGAAAGCATGACGTTGTCACATATTGCTATGCTCAGTCTGAGATCGAGAATAGACTAGATTCCTGATGGGCCTCAGTGCAGTTACACATTTTGGTACATGCCTCATGCGCTGCAACTTTATACACTTTTGCTCTTGGAGAGGCAATTGTGTTGTTTTTGGAAAGGCTTCAAACAGAGCTAGTATTTCCAGTTCTTCTTTATGTGGAGCGGTATGTGCCAGTGTATGCAAACAATCTCTTCTTGACTTAAATGTTTAGTTTAATTCCACTCATGTGCACTTCCAATAATAATGTTCAGGTCTGCTGAAAAATATATTCTCTCATAAACTCTGCTTGAAGATATAAAGATATTTTATCTATCGGCTTACAACATGATAGTTTATAGCAAAAGCTGTCAAGGTGGATCCTAATAGTTGCTCATTCTTTGTTGCACTTTTCAAAGCTATTAAACTATGTCCAAAAATGTAACTAACCAACATTTCAGTGCATCATAATAAAACTATTGCAAACATAATATTTTAAAACCACCTAGAAAAATAAATTTTCTACAAACTAATAATTTAAAAATAAGTCTTCATAAAAGTAGCTTGCATGGGTTAGTGTTTGTGTAACAAGTAGCTAAGAGAATGATTTAATACATGGAAGGCTATATTCCTACAATTCCCAGATCAAATACACAATTATTATCCTTAAATCTGTCACGGAGTCTAACCTCGGCACTCCCTCCTCTGACCACCAGAGGGCACTAACTCCTGCTCCTCCAGCTACACCACACTACATTCCCCATACACCTCAGGGGCGCCTTGATTACACACCCAGCTGAAGGACATTAGAACCACTACTTATACAGACTGATTCCCATCGCTCAGTGCGAAGTCTTGTTTGTATTTCTACTGCAATTCCGAGCGTTTACCCTGTTTGTCTGCCTGCCTGCCTGCCTGCCTGCCTGCCTGCCTGCCTGCCTGTTGTGACCCTGCCTGTTCTCCGTTTACGATCCTAGCCGCCTGCCCGTTGGACTACTCTCGCTGATCTCCGTTAATGCCTGTTTGCTGCCTGCCCTGACTAACCGCCTGTTTCTGGATTACGTTGTTAATAAAAAGCCTGCATATGGATCCCAACCCGAGTGACGCTCTGTTACAAAATCAATCAAAACTTTTTGGGTAAAAAAAAAACTTATTTTATCCTCTAGGAACTTATGTAGTTTTGCGTTACCGACTGAAGTATTTAAAGTGCACACAAAGTTCAATTCTAAGCTCAGATTTACAGCTGCGACACATATATACACACACTTTTAATTTATACTTACACACATTCTTATTGTTTGCAAATGTGTCCTTTTTATTGTAGATGATACAATACAAATAATACCTAATATGTTGTCATTTTAAATATCCATACAGTAGTTTCAATTATCTATTTAAAAAGGCTTTTGAGGTGCTTTTGCCAATAAAAATTAAAATAATGTTGTGTGCAAAAACGTTATGAAAGCAACTTATAAATTGCTTATAATAGTTTGTTTGGCTGGATATTTCCCTTTGTCAAATCAGCAAGCCAAGTATGTTGCTAGAGGTCTGAACCTCTGCACATTTTATTTGCAACTGATCCCTGATCTGGCCCATGTTTATGACTTCATTCAGCAATCTTTATTAAATGAACTGTACTTTATACTGTATTTTCTTTAACCAGCAGATGGTGTACAACACCTAAACTACCGTCAGGTTTGCATTTGCTGCATTTGTAGCAGATGTGGTCAATCAAGATGGCTGTATTACTGGAATTTGTACTTACAGGGTAACCATCTCGTCCTGGAATGCCCTGTTTAAAAGCAATGGTAAAAAGACCATTTTAAAAACATGACGAAAATGTGTTTATACTGTACAAGAACTAAAGTTACTAATGTGCGAAACTCCACTTTAATGTCAATGACTTTCTAGTTAGTCTTGTAATATAAACACTTCCACTGCAACATATTTCTCATAAAAATGGAATGTGTTTGAGAATGTTTACGCCATAAACCTACTGAGGCTTTCTACTGAGAAGCATGGTGGAATATTAAAAGCTGATGTGCTTCTGTGCTGTTGAATTGTGTATGCATTAGCACCACCAATAAACTTTGCTCAGTGTCTACCTTTTGTTATCTTTTGTTAAGAGGGAGATTTGGATCAGCTGTTGGATTTTTGAGGATATGGCGGTCAGAATGGATGCCAGACAACTGTGCTATTGATTTAGCAACCATCTCTTGGAACACATATCCTCCTTTCCTTTTACCTCGTCTCAATTTGTAGAATAAATAGAAACTGTAAATGTAACATGAATTGTGCCATTCTGTCTCTGCCCACCTCCCGACCAACTCACATTTGTTATGAATTAAGGCTTCATGATAATATGGCACTTACGGGAAGTCCTGCAACACAAAGAAAAACAGAAACTGAAAGGCTTACAATGCTGTGAGGACTAAAGATGCCATACAATGTTTCATAATAGAGCTGCATGATTTGGCAAATTTCTCATATTTATATTGAGTTTTGTGATTACCATGAGTCAACTTGTTAAGTTTTTAATGCTCATATGTGTATTAGTAAAACTAGATGATTTAGTAATATTTAAAGCATTTTGCTCAAACAATTAGGGGTTTTACTCAAGATATAAAACATGTTCTGCATTAAAATAAATGTTTTTCATTTAACAGAAAATACTTATACTTTTTTTTATTTCTAAACATTCCAATTCGATAGATGACAGCTTCTTTGTGCAGTTAGTTCATTAATGAGTCTATGATTTCCTTGTTTTATTGAAGATTCCTAGCCATTAAGACTATCTATAAGATAACAAAAACATCTCTGAATGACACATGACTTAAAGGGAAATAAGTCATATTATTATGATTATTTTTTGTAAATTAACTTTATACTTCCTGTGCGGCAAAGGTCAGTTTATTATCTGAGCCCATTACAACACAGCTAATGCAGAAATGTTGTTTTACATAAACTAAAAAACTGCCACATACATTTGAGCCAGAAGACTCTTTTAAATGCTTCACAATTTTGTATGTACATATTTTCTTCTTTAAGTTGATCATTTTGCAAGGTTGTTTATCAAAATAAGAAAAGAAAATACTTCAGTATAGAAGTCAAATTTATAAAAAAGTATAAATTCTTGGGTAGCCCAACACATGTCATTCAGCATCTGATAAGTGAGTGTGGGTTTTCTCCTCTCGTATGCGAGGGTTTGACAAGAATATAAATGATTCGCAGCACTCATGGATTGTTTTACTTTTTTACATAAATTTAGCTTTTTTTAATTAAGCTTATTGTTAAACATATGCATATTTTGCCTCATTTACACAAGTAAAATAACTTTGTGTATTGCCGAAGAGGGGAAAAATCTACACTTTCTGATGAAGTACCAATGGCAAAATGCTTTTGTTGTGATGTGGTTTGATACCTGATGTTCCCACAGAATAAAAACATTAGATTGTGCTCAATCATCCACACTTTTTAAGGATGCACTTAATGATGATGTCTGGTAGACAATGAGAGAAGAAGAAATCCTTTGTGCTCTCAGGTTGCAGCTCTTATGATGTTAATATGTTCATTAGTGGATATGACTCCACATGCAGCCCTATTTCAAAGCTTGTGAAGTTCTCCAAACATGAGTAAATTATGCGCTTGTTTGTGTAATTAGCTAAATGTTTGTGTAATTAGCTAAATGTTTGGGGAATTTAGCTAAAGTTCAGAATGAACATACAAACAAGAGTATTATGGATCGGTATTTGTCCAAATACATGGGGGTCTATGTGCCAAAATTCACCTGAATGTTTGTTTGCAGATAGAGTTCTGTTTACAATAAAATACGCTTTTATATTTGCAAACAGGTTTCAGTTTGTTTGCAAGTCAAGTTATCCTTTGAAAAACAGATTGTGTTTGTTTGATTATGTATGTGATACATACAGTTGTATTTGTTTGTGAATATGGCACAAAATTCACTCTATTTAAATTTTTTTATTTCATGATCTGTAGCGTGTTAATGCTAAACCTACTGTAACTTTAATGCAGTTGAACAGGTTTATTAACATTCACCCCGCTATATGTATTTATGTTGACTTGCTTCTTTTTATTAAATTTGCATTCTTTTTCTGCGAGTGGTCTACTTGTCAAACCCAGCACCTGCACCGACACCCCTCATGATCCATCTGCACCTATCCAATCCCGAGAACCATCACCTGAGTACTAATCACCCGCACCTGTGTCCTTCAATCACACCACCACTATATATATACTCACCCAGTTCACTCCGTCCTTGTCCCGGATCAAGGTTACTAGAGACTCACCACTCCTGAACCTTCACTTGTATTGTCTCTCTGAACCTGCCTGTCCATTCTTGGACGAAAGAGAGAGAGCATCATAAGGGAAGTGATCGAACGGTTTACTGAATTCTTATGTCTGAACTTACCCGTGCTTACGGAGTAGTCTGTCTGCCTGTCTTCGGAATACCGTTGAACTGTGTATTCTAACCACCTGTAAATAAACTTCACTTACCTGCATCTCCCTCGTCGTTTCCCTTGGTGTGAGCATAACAGGATCCGGGACCCTTTTAATAAAATGGTGATTTCAGCTGTCATGGAAGCCGCGGACAAACCGGATGTTTTCGCTGAGCTGGTACAGCTCCTTCTCCATTCTCTCAACCCCGCTCCATAACCACCAACGCCTCCATTGCGAGCCTGGAGGTTGTAGTGGCTTTCTATTACAGTGTTCACTTTATATTGAAGCCAATCCTTCTATGTTCCAGAATGACGTGACAAAGGTGGCTTTTATAATCTCTCTATTGACTGGTCGAGCTTTACAGTGGGCTGACGCCATCTGGAATGAAAGTCACCCAGCCATAAAATCCATCACGTCATTTGTCACGGTATTTAAAGAGGTGTTTGGGGTTTCTCATTCCTCCCTGTCGGCCCATGAAGAACTCTTGAATCTCAGACAGTCCAACTTAACCACCCATGAGTACACTTTACAGTTCCGTTCTCTAGCTTTACGGAGTGGGTGGAATGAGATCGCTCTTCTGGCTGCATATCGTCGGGGGTTAAGGAGTCCCATTCGCCAGCAGCTAGCCATCTACGATGATGCAGTGAGCTTGGAAACTTTCATCAAGAAAGCTCTGAGTGTCTCTCAAAATTTGTCTGCATGTCAGTCTCAAGTCACGACCCTCGATCCTTCCACCATCACTCTGCTCACCTCGGATTTCCCCGAACCGATGCTCACGGATAACTACCACTTATCACCCTCAGAACGGAGCCGCCGGATTCAGGCAGGGTTATGCTTGTACTGTGGGGCTTCCAATCACCGCATCTCTGACTGCCTCGTTCGCCGCCCTCGTCAAGTGGTGAGTACAATTCAACTTACTCCCTATGTCTCAGATATTCCGCACATACGTGCCCAATTAATTCACAAGGATCGTATTCTCCCCATACATGTACTCATCGATTCCGGAGCGGCCCTACCACTACAATCCACCTCCGTCGAAAGTCCCAACACTACCAGTTCGATCACTATCCCCAACGTGTATCACCCGTTCCAAGACGTCTTCAGCAAGTCACAAGCCAACCGTCTCCCGCCTCACCGGCCCTGGGATTGTAGTATCGATCTGCTGCCAGGTGCGCGACTTCCTCACGGTAAAGTCTATCCGCTGTCCATCCCTGAAAAGAAAGCCATGGAAACCTACATTCAAGAGGCTCTCGATCAGGGATTCATCCGTCCTTCTACCTCCCCAGCCGCATCAAGCTTTTTCTTCATAGCAAAGAAAGATGGGGGGTCTCCGACCATGTATTGACTACCGAGTCCTAAACGAAGCCACGGTAAAGTTTGCTTATCCTCTTCCACTCGTACCGGCGGCCCTAGAAGAACTCAGAGGCCCGGATATTCTCCAAACTCGATCTGCGCAGCGCTTACAATCTCATCCGTATCCGGGAAGGAGATGAGTGGAAGACCGCTTTCATCACCCCTGCCGGACACTATGAATATCAGGTCATGCCGTTCGGCTTTCCAACAGTCCATCCGTGTTTCAGAACTTCATGAACGAAATCTTCCGGGCCTACCTTCACAAGTTTGTTATAATCTACATAGACGACATACTCATTTACTCCAGAAATCTGTCAGAACATCACCATCATGTCAAACTGGTCTTACAACGCCTCTGTGAACACCATCTCTATCTCAAATTGGAAAAATGTGAATTTCACCAGTCCGCCATCTCCTTCCTGGGTTACGTAATATCCGCAGAAGGAGTGAGTATGGAATCCACAAAGGTCTGGGCAGTCGCGGAGTGGCCCCAACCTCAGACAATCAAAGAACTTCAACGGTTTCTGGGGTTTGCAAACTTTTACCGCCGGTTTATCAAAAATTATAGTCATATCTCTGCTCACTTAACTTCTCTACTAAAGGGCGCCAAAAAGATTCTAACCTGGAACTCCAACGCCGAAGAGGCCTTCAATACCCTCCGTCAAGCCTTCACCTCCGCTCCCGTCCTACGACACCCTGACCCGGATAAGCTCTTTATTGTGGAGGTGGATGCTGCTAACCAGGGAGTAGGAGCAGTGCTGTCCCAGAGGTCAGGTGAATCCCCATCTCTACATCCATGTGCTTTCTTCTCCAAGAAACTATCTCCAGCGGAGCAGAACTACGGTATTGGGGACCGAGAACTTCTAGCCATCAAACTGGCCCTCGAGGAGTGGCGGCATTGGCTAGAAGGGTCCAAATATCCCTTCCAGGTAATTACTGACCATAAAAACCTGCAATATCTCCGTACAGCCAAAAGACTCAATGCCCGACAAGCTCGCTGGTCTCTCTTCTTTACCCGATTTCAGTTCCAGATCACCTACCAACCCGGCCATAAGAACCTCAAAGCCGATGCTCTGTCCCGTCTTCACTCTATCGAACCAGACAACTCCGAACCTGATCCATTCTGCCATCCACCATGTTTGTAGCACCCATACTCTGGCAAGTGGATCAGGAGATTCAAAATGCCACCCTCGAGGAGCCCGCTCAGCCGGAGGCCCCAGCAGAGAAGACCTTCGTCCCCACTCGTCTACGTATCCCTCTGCTGGAGCAAGTCCACACCTCCCTAGGCTCTGGACACCCTGGCAGCAGTCGAACCCACTCACTCCTACGACAACGGTACTGGTGGCCTCGGATAGCCCTGGAGGTAGCGAGGTATGTGCGAGGATGCTCGGTCAGCGCTGTAAGGAACACTCCTTGCCGGCTGCCCGAGGGAAAGCTAGATCCGTTACCCATACCTGGCCGACACTGGACCCACATTGGCATAGACTTTGCTACGGACCTGCATCCCTCCGATGGTTACACCACCATCCTGGTGGTAGTTGATCGCTTTTCTAAAATGTGCCGACTAATCCCCTTGAAACATCTTCCCACAGCTCTCGAGACGGCTCAAGCACTCTTCCACTTTGTGTTTCGGGATTTTGGACTACCGGAGGATATCGAGGACCTGGGCATAACCATCAGTCTCTCCTCAGGCTATCACCACCAGTCGAACGGCCAGACCGAGCGGAAGATTCAGGAGATCTCCCGCTACCTCCGCACTTACTGTGCTCGCCATCAGGACACCTGGAATCAGTATTTGCCGTGGGTTGAGTATGCTCAAAATTCATTACGCCAAAACTCTACCCAACTGACCCCCTTTCAGTGTGTTCTAGGCTACCAACCTCCATTGTTCCCCTGGTCTGGAGAAGTCTCGGAAGTGCCTGCGGTAAATCACTGGTTCCAGGAGAGTGAGAGGGTGTGGGGCTCAGCTCACATCCATCTGCAGAGGGCAGTGCGTAGATTCACCCAGGCAGCTAACACTCGTCGAGCCGATACCCCTGAATACCAACCTGGAGATCGTGTGTGGCTCTCAATGCGGGATATTCGTCTCCGCCTGCCCTGCAAGAAGCTGAGTCCCCGCTACATAGGACCGTTCACGGTGCACTCCCAGATCAATCCTGTCATTTACCGTCTCAACTTACCTGCCGACTATCGAATTTCACCTACCTTTCACGTCTCCCTGCTCAAACGGTTCACTGATCCCGTTGTCCATTCCTCCACAGATCCTGAACCGCCTCCTCCTCCACTCCAGCCAGAAATCCAAGGGAACCAAGGGGTACGGTCGGGGGTCGACATTCTGGATCCAAACCTCCTCACAGACTTTCATCTTCAGCATCCTGACCGCCCCGCTGCCAGAGGCCGTGGTCGGCCCCGTCGTCGGTCTCGGGTGCCAGGAGTCACCCATGGGGGAGGGGGTAGTGTCACACCCAGCACCTGCACCGACACCCCTCATGATCCATCTGCACCTATCCAATCCCGAGTACCATCACCTGAGTACTAATCACCCGCACCACTCCTGAACCTTCACTAGTATCGTCTGTTGTACCTGCCTGTCCATTCTTGGAAGAAAGAGAGAGAGCATCATAAGGGAAGTGATCGAACGGTTTACTGAACTCTTATGTCTTAACTTAGCCGTGCTTACGGAGTAGTCTGTCTGCCTGTCTTCGGAATACCGTTGAACTGTGTATTCTAACCACCTGTAAATAAACTTCACTTACCTGCATCTCCTTCGTCGTTTCCCTTGATGTGAGCATAACACTACTGTTGTGTGGTCGATCCATTTTTACGATGTAACTCTTCCTTTGAACTCTATACCGCCATGCTTGCTTTCCAGCACTGTTCTTTAACACAACCCTTTGAGTTGTGTGCAGCGTGCATGTGAGTTGCATGACTTGGATAAAATGCATGATGCCAAGATAAGCACATTTTAAACCCTATTAATAATTGTGCCGGTAATATTGTGGATGACACGATATGGGCCACCCCTAGTTAGTACAACTGTACAACACAATTTAGTATTGTCTAGTACAATATGATGATAATTTTATTGTGTACAGAACAAAACTAATGTTCTTTAGACACTTTATTTAAATACCTTCCATTTTCCAATCTTCACATGTTGATTGTTTCATTTATTTGTAATAATAAATACATTAAACGTTCTCCTGAAAACTTGATCTGGATTTTTTGGAGTTGTGGATGAATTTTTATGTGATGTTTGTGCTATAGATATGATAGAACAATTATAATATTAATGCTATGTAATTGTCTGGCATTTTGCTGCAATTTTATAATGTAACATCAAAGTGTAGCAGCTGCAATTTGATGAGACATTGACAATAGAAAGTGCTTTACAGAAAAATGCAGATTCTAGATAAAACTGTTATATTAAAGCAAGGGATTCAACACAAAGGCATTAAAATTCATAGCATAAAAGAAAAACAGAACACATTGACATTTTTAATGTTTTTTTTGCATTATGGTCAGATGAAATAGATATGTATTATCTGATTAATCAATTAATCGAAAAATTCTATTTGTTTCATTATAT
The DNA here is from genome assembly GCA_900490495.1 of Danionella dracula. Classification (NCBI taxonomy): domain Eukaryota; kingdom Metazoa; phylum Chordata; class Actinopteri; order Cypriniformes; family Danionidae; genus Danionella; species Danionella dracula. Next base: position 6,516,082 of record UELW01000322.1, read on the forward strand.
TACTGAGATGCTGTGCCTGTGATTTAGCTGTATTGATATTTCTGAGAGTTTGTTGTTTCCTTTAAATAATTGCAAATCAAATTACATTAAAAAAAAATTAAAGCTCAAAAAGTGGATCCTTGTGGTTTCTCTTGTTGTGGACGAATGAGATTTTTTTCGTTGCACTTTAATTTAAGGTGAAGTTGTGGTCATTTTAAAATATGACTCACCAGGGTTGCCTTTTCTGCCACGTTTTCCTGGAGGCCCTGTAAACACAGTAAAAGAGAAGATGAAATTTCCAGGGCTTATATCAACCAAAGGAATTCTTGGTTGACTAATGCCTGCAAATTCTGTGACTTAGGGCCAGTGTTTGGGAGTTTTTTCTTAATAATTAAAATAACTCAGAACTACATAGATTAATAGTCTATTTGCTTTGCGTTACATTATTTTCTCAATAAAATTTTTATAAAGTCATAAACATTTAGTTTAATGGCCTATTTTCTTCAATTCATTGTGTCTTGCAGCTCGGCATCTACAAAGCATGTGAATGCTAAATGCACTTTCTCGATCAAATTTCAGTTTCAATGTTATGTTATATGAATCCAAGTTGAATCTAAGTTGAGCTATATGAATCATATCTGCAGAGCTTGCTTAGTACGCTTCTCCATTGCTCACCAAACACGCTTCGATATGAGAGTAAACATGTGAAACAACAACCTTATTCTTTTTATTTCAGAAGAACAAATGTTTAGTTACAGAAACCATCTTAAGTCATATATGTGATGTTGAACACATCTTTTACTTCAAACAGAGTGAATATCACTCGGGTCTTTGTCTGGGTGAAAAAACATCCCTTTCTACAATCTGAGATGACAATTTTACTGGAAACTTTCAAGCCTCATGCCCCCAGATAAGGGTGCAGGGAAAGAGCCAAGAAACGGACAAAAGCAAAGACTATATCTGTTGTTCCTTCTGCAGCACAATGGAGGCAGAGACTAATCACACTATTTCAGCCAAACACATGGATGGAAAGATGTTCTTGCAGTAAAGTAACAATGAAGAAGCAGAGTTGTATGATGTTGTAGATAATAAAGATTAATAATAAGATAAATAGGATTAGCCTAAAAAAATATTTTGTATTACTTAAGTCCACTGCTTTGATCAGGTTGAGCTAATCAAACTTGAAATAAATACATTAAAGAAAGTTCCCCTACTGGAGATTCTCTAAAAGTGCATCCAAAGCCCCACATCTGACTATAAACAAGCATTTATCACCCACACCCTAAACCAGCAGTGTTGAGTTCCAAGCCCCCATTTTCACAGGCTTACCAAAGCAATAGTTCAAACTCTGGCCAGGTGGTCAGAGCTACACCCAGAAACCCATCAAGAAGCCAATCTAGTCCTGCTAAGCTAACATTCCCGCATACCTACCCACCAAGACATATTCCCAGATAGGTTCAGTAGCGGGGATGAATGCCAGCAGCTAGCACCAGCCAGAGGAACCCTCGTTCCTACCTCCACTTTAAATCAATCGATCATAGAACATGTAAGATGTTATGTGTGGTTTTGCGGTGTTTGATTTAAAAATGTTAAGACCCAGCCCTACAAGCAGCATGTTTTCAAAACTTCACACCAGCACAAATGCTAAAACAAAACTAACAAAATTTTTCTTTAAAACAAGTAAACTTTTCAAACATCTCCAATCTGGTGGTTGTATGTAACACTTTGTTGAAACTAAAGGAAAGGAGCCAGGTAATAAAGGATATATTCATCTAAGTGGAATTCGAAATCACATGCATAGGCTACACCTTTACCTTTAAAATTGGGTAAAAGAATTCTGAATGTCCTTTGTTTTTCAAGTTATTTAGTAAGATAGAGTCTCAGATAGTCTCAATAAAATGAGATAGTCTCACAAAAACATTATGAAACGATAGTGAAATGTAATGAAAGGTTGATTTTTTTTTTTGGTTCATACATTGTGACGTAAGAACTAATCTGCCTCATCCGTAATCCGTAAGAACGGTGCAGGTCATATTCCAAAACCAGTTTCAATCCAGGAAAACCAACTTCTCCCTTTAATGTTGAAGTACAGGTTTTTGACAATAAATTACTGAATCATGCAGAGGAACAGATTTTTTTTATTTGAGTATGCAGATTGAAGCCCAATTTGTATTTCCTTACATTTTAAGGAATTAGTGCTAAAGGAGACCTCTAAACTATTAACATTTTGTGGTGTTCTCAGCATTTTCCTTTTGCTAAATTATGAAAATCATCTATAGTTACTTACGTAACCTCCGTTCCCTATTCTGGGTATGGGTGTTATGCATAGTGACGAATATAGGAGCACTGCTAGGGGTCCCCAACTCTCTACACACTTTTTGCAATCGTCAGTAGCACATGACGCTGATGGTTACCAGTGATGCGCAGGTTAACGCAAAATGAGCGTCACCCACAGAGTCATCCAAAAATATTTGTAATGATTTTTAGGTCGCCGTCGTTTGGGTCTCTTGAAATAACTATGCCAATTAAACCTTCCGATCGAACTTGATTATGCAAATACCCGCTTCAAATAAAACACTGTTTTTTTCAGGAACGGCTTAATTTTTCAACTTCAGATTGCCGATGCTCGAGAACTTCCCCTCATTCACTCGTCAGCAAACGTTAGCTTAGTAAAAGGAAGTTTTATTCAGAAATTTCTGGAGTTGGTTCGGCATCAACCTGTGTGAGACTACAAGCACCACAAAGAAAGGCAAGTTCTCTCACATCTCATAAGTTGTATTATAGTGGGCCTTCTCTCAGTTGATCTGCTGATTAATTCTTCAAGCATAGTCAAAACATAAACATTGTATTCATCAATAATATTATGCATCTACACCGCAAAAAAATAATTATAAGCAAAGCCGAAAATGCTTAAAATTAGATTGAAAATCTTGATTTTCTTATTTTATGAAAAATTTTCCTTTTGGGTATAGATTACTTAGCTTATTTTGAGAAAATAAATCTAGTTTTAAGACCACTAGAGACTAGATACAAGTTGAAATATTCTAGTTTCAGTGCAGTTTTACAACTTGTACAGACTTGTTTTGAGAGCTTTTGTCTATTTATCAGCTAGTTTTTTTTTCTAATTTTAAGAATTCTTGCCAAGTCAAATTTGTTTACCCCATTGGCAGATTTTTTTGCTTGATATAGGAAGAGTTTAACTTTATTTGAGTTTTTTTTCTTGTTCCAAGAGTAAATTTTTTGCAGTGTAGACAGCTGAAATGGAAAATGATTGGTCGCCTCAGGAACTGCCTGCTCTCGCTGCCGTACCTCTGAGTACACTGGGTCAACAAGCACACCATTTAAAAAAGAATGCGGGTCGGGCACAACATTTTCTTAAAATGTTTTATGGTACAAGTTGGAAGCGGGTTAGTTGAAAACGTCAGTCGGGTTTCTGGTTGTTTATACATTGACCCGCACATAACTGATGGGTACATCGACACATATGCCGCCATAAAGAGGGAGTGGATGCACCTTAATTTCCAGTGATGCTTGGAACCGTACTCACACCTAGGCCACAGAGACTTACTCACGATCCTTGTGGCCAGGGAACACTCATCCTGCTTTAACTAAAAGCTGCTGTTTTTTAAGACTTTTTAATGTTAGTATACATGCCTTAAAACAAATTCATTTCACGATTTAGTGAAGATTGTACATTTAGAGTTTGTTGTTTTTTTGTTCACTCATAAAACTCTTGCTTTGAAACCATCCTGGCAGTAAAGGATTTAAAGTAAAACAGATAATCAATCATGATTAGCCTTTTGACAATTTTAAGAGATAGACTAAAACTTCTCATTCTTCTTTTTGAGCTCTCTCAGAGAAGCTAATCATTTACTATGTAGATAAGTGTGGAACAGCAAATAAAATTTAAACTGATTTTTTAAAACATTGATCCAGAAAAGTCTGTGATTAATTAAACATTTTGTCATTACACAGTCCTTATATGTTAGATGGTTGGGAGGCTGATGCCTAAATTGTGTCATAAGAAATTATGTATGATTGTGCTTGATGTGTTTGCACATGTGCAGAGAATTATATATATTTTTAAACATAAGTGTGTTTTTGTAGTTGAACCACCTCTTACATTCCAAATATAACAAAGAGGTGATTGTAGCATGTATTCTTTCATTGATAAGGGTGTATGTGACAATTAAGTCTGAGGTTTGTCAGATGAAAAGTATTCATGTCATCACATTCATCCATTTTCATGTCGGCTTTCTTCCCTTTCGGGGTCGCCACAGCGGAATGAACCGCCAACTCCTCTGGCATATGTTTTATGCGGCGGATGCCCTTCCAGCCGCAACCCATCACTGGGAAACATCCATACACACTCATTCACACTTTTAACACTATGGACAATTCTTCTTACTCAATTGACTTTTACCACATGTCTTTGGACTTGTGGAGGAAACCGGAGCACCCGGAGAAATCCCACGCGATCACGGGGAGAACATGCAACCTCCCGACCCAGCTGAGGCTCGAACCAGCAACATTCTTGCTGTGAGACGACCGTGCTACCCACTGCGCCACCGTGACACCCGCTCATGTCATCACAGCGAATGCTTTATACCGAACCTGATCATGTAATATCCAACAATATCTGGTTATTTGAAAAGCATCTAGTTAATGAAATCTGTCACGTTTATAATGTTATTTCTTCTCTAGCACAAAGTCCAATACTCACATACATACGAAGAAACATTCATCATTTGACACAATTTACACCTATCGCTTTTGTAGAAAAAAAAAAATCGCCCTAAATTAATTCCTTAACACTTTTAATGGAAAGTACTGCCAGGTGTCTGGATAAGGGCTCTGTATTAGGCACAACCAAAGAATGTGTAATTAATGCAGCCCTCCATTCTGAATTTCATAGGCATTAATTGACCATGTGTTACATGTTTAGCAGTTATTTTTTAACACCAGAGAACAGGCTCATTTGGTAGGAAGGGTGTGAAAAGAAGGAGGAAACGCTGTTAATTGCCCCCTCATTACCACTCTACCCACTAGTGATCAAATTCAGAACAGACTGCCATGAACACGATAAATCCACATCTGAAGGTGCCAAGACTCCACCAAAACCAATCAACAGTCCGCCTCATTACTGCATAAGGTGCCTATTCTCATAGCTGTATGTTTAATATGTTCCTTGGTTTCACTAAATGGTCAGCATAAATATGTGAGGTATTGAAAAAAAACATCAATTTTTGGTCTATAAAGGATTAAGATTAAGGATTAAGCTATTGACAAGGAGCATACTGCTTAAAAATAAATTCAAACAAAGATTAAAGCCTGGGATGAAAACCATGACTAAATTAACCGTTCAGCCTATCTACAAAGAATGGTAGGCCAAAGATTTATTCAAGAGCAATGGCAGATGTTCAAAGCAACTAGCAGAACTTAAACACATCTCATCCATTTTAAGATCTGCTCCTTCAACATCAAAGACGTGTATATCCATATAAAGGTATTATGATATGTTAAAAAGCTTTCTACCACATAAAAGAGTACAGTTTGGCTAGGAGCTGGAAACCGTAAAAACCTCAGGACATAATCTTTTAGCCGTCTATGAAACAAAGTGTATTTTTGATTGTCTTTGTATGCTAGAAAATACAAGAGATTCTGGACATGCAACTAAAATTAGTTTGAAAACTTTAAATACCTTTGTAATGGTTGTGAAAAAACAACCATTTGATTGCCTGGCTGGCTCAGGCAATGTTGACAGCTCAAACATTCTGTGATATAACAGATGCAACAAAGTCACTTTAGAGCTGTTGGAAAGCATTTCTTAGGTTCTAGCACCAAAAATATAAAATTCAGTTTGATGAAATTATGGCTGAACCTGCAGAAGCACTTTGGAGTAAGGTGTTTATTCTGTGCAAAAATGTTTCCAAAAATTTCATATATAAACTAATTGTTCCATTGACGTGTTTGCCCACAAAACATAATTTAATAAAAAATAATAATAACAAAAAAAGTATTTACAAATAAAGTCTTCACCTTACCGTCATGGTGGCGCAGTGGGTAGCACGGTCGTCTCACAGCAAGAAGGTTGCTGGTTCGAGCCTCGGCTGGATCAGTTGGTATCTCTGTGTGGAGTTCTCATGTTCTCCTCGTGATCGCGTGGGTTTTCTCCGGGTGCTCCGGTTTCCCCACAAGTCCAAAGACATGTGATATCAGTGAATTGAGTAAGAACGATTGCCCATAGTGTTAAAAGCGTGTGTGTGTGTGAATGGAGGGCTGCATTAATTACACATTCTTTGGTTGTGCCTAATACAGAGCCCTTATCCAGACACCTGGCAGTACTTTCCATTAAAAGTGTTAAGGAATTAATTTAGGTCGATTTTTTTTTTCTACAAAAGCGATAGGTGTAAATTGTGTCAAATGATGAGTGTTTCTTCGTATGTATGTGAGTATTGGACTTTGTGCTAGAGAAGAAATAACATTATAAATGTGACAGATTTCATTAACTAGATGCTTTTCAAATAACCAGATATTGTTGGATATTACATGATCAGGTTCGGTATAAAGCATTCGCTGTGATGACATGAGCGGGTGTCACGGTGGCGCAGTGGGTAGCACGGTCGTCTCACAGCAAGAAGGTTGCTGGTTCGAGCCTCGGCTGGGTCGGGGGTTTGCATGTTCTCCCCGTGATCGCGTGGGTTTTCTCCGGGTGCTCCGGTTTCCTCCACAAGTCCAAAGACATGCGGTAAAAGTCAATTGAGTAAGAAGAATTGTCCATAGTGTTAAAAGTGTGAATGAGTGTGTGTGGATGTGTCCGAGTGATGGGTTGCGGCTGGAAGAGCATCCGCCGCATAAAACATATGCCAGAGAGTTGGCAGTTCATTCCGCTGTGGCGACCCCGAAAGGGAAGAAAGCCGACATGAAGATGAATGAATGAGTCTTCATCTTCTTTGTCGCTTGTCACTTCACTGCAACTCTACCACACTCATCCCACTAAGGTTGGAGGCACCTTTTTATAGACCAAGACCCTGCCCTTATTGGGACTCGAACATTCCCAGGTAAGTCATAAATACATTCAAAAGCACATTCATAAAAGCATTTTATACATGTATAATACACCCCAACTGAATATTTACTCTATCTGCTGTTCTATAGAAACTCAAGGAATGATCTCCTCTTTCTCCCAGGTACACCCAAAATGGTATTCCGCTTAGTTAAAAAAACTGAACATTTTACGAGCCCCATTGTAAGTGAATGCAGAGGTTAGATTTTACCCAAAAAATTATCATTTCTATCATGCTCTATTTCCTCTAACTTTAAGCTTTTGAAACAAAAAAAAATCTAAGCGGTAGAAATGTGTCCTCTTTCACATACTGTTGTTTTTATTTTGACTTACAGTTTTTAAACCTGGAGACTAAAACCACAGAGAAACCCACTGTATCCTCCAGTCACTGCCATTGTATATTTTTCAGGATTTCTTGAGTAAACCCCCATTTTTAACTCGCCAGCATTTTTTTTTGCATATCTTTCTGTTGATGCCTTCTAGTTCTGATGGTAGCTCTTGTCTTTTGTCTGTAATCCTACTTGTTGTGAGACAAGGTTTTTTGTAAAATTCAAGGTGAAAAGCCTTAGAGGCTTGCTTCAAACTGTAATTCTCGATCTGGTCTCCATAGCAACTTATCACAAAGATGCTAAATTACTTGATTGACAGCCTGCTGCTCTCTGCTTACATACACACATAGGGGCCATAAAATAACCTTTATGGGCTAAATGATAGGCTATATGTTAGATGACTTTCACCGAGTTGCAGGTTTGTCCAATAATGCAAATAATGTGTGACCGAAGGCATTTGGCTGATATTCATATGGTTTCTAAAAACAACATAATTTACATTTCAGGGTTCCCAAATGTTATTGGTTGCATTTATAGTACCCACGTTGCTATTAAAGATCTTTCTGTAAATGAGAGATTATGTAAATAGCAAATCATCCCATGGCTTCAATCTGAAGGTTACACATTATTGATCTAATAATTCAGTCTGTAAAAAAATGTTCCCTGGGTTTGTATGAGAAATCATTCATTTGGCGATTCATTTGAGAATGTCTTTATATTTGGTCTGTGAGAGTGCATTAACTTACCTTTAGTCTCAGCCTCAGACGTCACACTAGCCGAATGCTTGCAATTGTCTGATGTATTTGGTGCAAACCTGGAAACACTTCAAGAATCCTGAAGCCGTAGTTTGATTGGTTATATTTATAGTATCCAGTAGTAGTATTTTTGTTTTGCCTGGAATCAATGTAAAGACATATGCTCGAGAGTATCATATGTATTTCCATTGTGTATATTGAAAATGCGTGATTTTAAAGAACATCTACACATTGTATTTACTAGTATCTCTCACCTTTTGTGACTTTTTAAAATATGACTAACTTGTTGCATGTCGGTCAGTTGATGTGGTAACATTTCCATGCCCCAAAACATGATACTATGAGTAATGACATGGAATTGGTTGTTTGTCATGGCCTCATGTACTCCTGTCAGGTACCAGGTATAATTTCTCATCCTTGACAAGCTGGGGAGAAGGAAGACGCTTGCTAACTGGCTTGGACATGTAATAATCTTTTTATTTTGGATTTCCACAATTCCTACTGATCAGAGTCATTGTTGACAAAGAAAACAGCCTGGTCTGATGTCATGGGGTCTGTGGAGGAAATTTCAGTGAATACTTGGGAGATTAACTCGCATTCAATCCCTGGGAGATTTGGAGAGGAGCAGTGTCACAGTCTTTTAGTTGAATAAATACTGTATATAAAAAATCAATATTATAAATTGAGCTTCCCACATCTCTTAGCTGGCCTGTCACTGCTCCCTGAGTCAACTGTCTTATCGTATAAACCATGACAATGCTATGAGTTGAGATTTGAACCTCATCACCAAATTCAACAGGACAGAGCTATAAATCTGACAACCTAAACAGTGTTTGGCCCCATTCTTTACATACACTGTTCTTATCGGTTTCTCTTTTTTCTCAGTTACCACTTCTGTGCATTGGGAAGTTGTGGTGAAATGGATGACAGAGCTTTCTCAATTGATCTTACAATGATTAATCCAAAATCACACCAATCACTTAACACAAGTGTATCTCATGACCCAAAGTCTTTCAGGTCTGTCAATTTTACATTTTGCTTTGCCCTAATTTAACAGAATTAATTTCAGCAGTCCATGTTATTAATAAAAGTTTGGCTCAGATATGCAAGGTAGGAAAACCTCCAATCAACATTTTTTAAAAATCTCATAATTCCATGCAGAATTTTTCAAGCATTTTCAAATAATTACACAGCATCTGTAAATCTCCTTATCCAAACACTTAGCAACAGTAAGAGTAAAACATGACCTGTATCAGCCAACAACTTTCATTGTTTATCAGTTCTTGTGGGCTAAACAGTTTTTAGAGCAAGACTGTCAACAGAGTGCATTAGTGCTGAAAGATGTATTAAACAGGCTACAATAGATAATCTCTGCTAAAAGACTATCACCATTTCTGATGAATTCACACCAGTGCATTTGCCGTAAAAACACAAAAGTGTAGATAAACCAGAGTAGTGTGAGTATGTCTGAAAAGCAGTATGTTAATGTTCATTAAACAAATACAAATAGTGTGCAGTATGGACATAGTTCATTATCAGCTACAAATTTATCAGGGTCACTTGATCATGAGGTCAACCGGCTGATGCTGAAAGTAGCTAAATAGTTAAGTTAAATAGGACAGTATTTGGTTTTATATGATTCAATTTATATAGATACCGGTATCAAATGAACATAATAACAATGGATGCAATAAACAGTTTTTGGATTACCCTGCTTCTGTAACTTCTTGTGGATTATATATACTCTCTGGCAAGCAGACGCGGCATCACAGCACTATGGACAATGTACCCTAGCCTTTGACTTACACCAGTTTCCACAAGAGCTACACTGAACTAACATTAAAAAATTGCTCTTCATGAGCGTTTCATTAGCAGTTTCCATGCCCTGAATTTGAGAAAATCTGTGTTCTGCTCTTCCATCCACTCAAACACTTCTCAACCAAAGAAAGGAAGGTCTGCAGCTCCTCGTTTATCCTTTCAACTAGACGTGAAAGTACGTTTTTTTTTTTAAATAGTGATTTGTGTTTGTGGAGCTATACGTTAGCATGTGTCTTCAACATGGCTGCTCAATGCTCCGGGTATGTTCACGGTGTGTTTGTTCAATGCTGTATGTGTACACTGTGATGGGTTAAATGTGGAGTATAATTCCCGGGTATGGTTAACTCCATATCTGGCTCAATGGTCACTTCACTTTCACTAAAATGCATTATAACTGACCAGTTATCTTTGTAAGAACACAACCATATTCCTTCCAAATAATACACAAATAGTCAATTGTAGCTTCTGTGTCAAAAGATTGGGCCCCTTACTATCCCTCCTGCGGGTGGCGGGTCCACGGGAGGGTGATCCCATGTGGCCTTTTCAGGCTGGGCCCGGCCGGTTCCCATGGGAAAAGACCCGGCCACCAGGCACTCGCCTTCGAGCCCCAATCCGAGGCCTAGCTCCAGGGTGGGGCCCCGGTGACGCCAATGCGGGTGATGTCGCGGAATTTGTTGTTGTCATCATCATCATAAGAGGGTCTTCTGAACCGCTCTTAGTCTGGCTTGTAGGCTTAGTAGGGCTTGTTTGCCTTGGGAGACCCTACCAGGCCTGGCTAGCAAGCCCCCGACAACATAGCTCCTAGGATCCTTCGCGTATGCTAACCCCTCATCCACGTTAAGGTGGCGGTTCAGGGAGGGGGGACGCCTAGGGATCCCTCCTGGGGAGCTGGCAGAAGTGTCTGTGGAGAGGGAAGTTTGGGCATCCCTGCTTAGACTGCTGCCCCCGCGACCCGGCCCCGGATAAGCGGGAGAAGATGAGTATAAGTAGTCAATTGTAATCGAACAATGGAGGATAAAGTAAAAAAAAACGAATAAAATTATAACTGCTCAAATGGTATTAGCTTTGACTGAGACGTGAGGGAACAAATGTGCAACAAACACAACACTGGTCTGGACTAGCCATCCACCAGTAATAAGTCAGAAGTTAATGGTCAGCTTAAATCACCAAATAGAATTATCCAATAAAAATCCCTATTTATCTCCTGACTAGGCTGAAAAACATGCTATTTTTTATATTACACGCTATTGTAGCCTCTGGTTATAATGCAATGTCCAGTAGGAAACAGCCAGCTATTCTAATGACAAGCTTAAAATGCTCTCTGCCGAAGCCTATCAGTGACATTATAGATGCTAAACCACTAGTTTTATGTAATCTATACTGATTATTGAAGCAAACACAAGATTCTGAAAGTATTTAAAAGGAAATCCCATGAAATCATAGACCATCAAATGGTGATGACAAAGCTATTTTATCATCTATGGTCATCTTGCCTGAGGGATGTGTTGTCCTCTGAGTGGACACTTTCCCACAGTGAGAAATCCTCAAAGCCGTACCATTGTTCTTTTTTGGGTATCCTTGTTTAGCAGCCTGAGCCAAGCAGACATCTCCTAAACAAAATAGCTGATTGATATGTGACAGGATGTGTGATTAATCAAAAGGAGATCAAGACCATGTTGTAAAATCCCTGCCAGTGTTTTTCTTACCGTTTATGAAATATGACTTTAACAACTTGTTTTTGCCAAATATGACAACATTCATCATGGGCTATTTGACAGGTGGTGTACATAACAAATAAATATTACTATATTTATACTATATTACTATATTTTTTGTCCATGATAAAAAAAAAATTCTAAAGATGTGTGACATCTGTGCAAGAAATTCAGGAGTTCTTTTGGTAATAATAAAGAGATGTTGCTTTTCAGATTCATGACAAACTGTTTCCAAAAAGGAGCTTGTCCTTCCAACTTTCACTAATTTAGCCATATGTTCTTTTTCTAAAACTATTTAACATTGAAGGAAGGCTATCTTCTTAAAACAGGTTGGCCCACCTTCCCAAGGGGCAGATTTACCATTTAGGAACGGTATTTACCTTATGTACTCGGCATTTTGTACTCTTTAATTGCACCAAATTTATACTTTTATTTAGAAATTCCAAGTACACAGTTTTGACATGACCACCCTAAGATACAAAATTTTAATATTAACGAAATTAAGCTTAAAGGTATTTCTTCTCCTACCTCTTTTAATTCCTCTATTTCAAAACAGTTTTGTTTCAAATATGTGGATCATCAAATATACATATACAACAATTGTGTCAGGATCTCTGTCTCGTCTGCTCGTTAAGCTCGTCTCCTCCCTTCCCTCTGTCTCCTGTCCACGTCTCTGCTAATTACGTTAATCTGTCTCAGCTGCTTCTCGTTCCGTTAATTTTCTCTGCTATTTAAGTTCCCCTGTTATACCTCGTCTTTGTGAGTTATTGTTCATCCATTGCTGTTTGTTGATGCACTGCTCTAGCGCTTCCTCTCGTGGCATGTTTTGTCTAGTTTACGTAGCCTGTGTGGAGTACTGGACTCAACCCTCACCCAAGGAACGCGGTGGCCTGACCGCTCGGACTAACCCTACCTACACCTCCTTGAAGGAGTAAAGGACCTGGAGCCCTCCGCTGGGTTTTTGTGCTCCTAGTCAAGCCTTTTGTTTTAGTTTGGGACTGTGACCTGTGTTTCCTGTTCTGTTGAACAGCTGTTTTGTTTTGACCACTTCAAGTTTTTAAATACTCTGGGTACCGATTCCTTGCTTCTGGGTCCTTCTTACTACAGTATCGCGACATTGTTTATGTGTGGTGCTGTGATTGATTAAAAAAAACCTCATATTTGAACCAGTTCCTATATCAATGAATAATTTTTCAATAAAATAATAAGTCAGTCACTTCCAAGCTCTAGTTAATTTCAAAGTGATTGAGAGTACACTAAGGACAGAAGTAAAAATGTAGTCAAAATGTTCATTGATGTGTCAGGGGTGGAGGCCAAAAGAATAATGTGGACCCCAAATGTGTAACATTCTTTTAATAATATTTTATGTTAAACAAATAACAAGCCTTTGGAAGGTAGGGCAAACATAGCAAAACTCACGAGGGGAAAAACAAGAAATAATATACTAACTAAAAACTGGGTTAAACAGGAAGACAAACTAACAACACAAACGCAAATACAAACATGATCACCGCTCTAATAAGGAGTAATGAACCGCCACCAAAATAAAACTGAGGGAAACTTATAAAGGCAAACCAATCAAACATAACCAGGGAAATTACAGGTGTACGAACTGAAAGCTCTAACTAGCAAATGAGAAGTGCGGGGAAAGGTAGGTAAAAACTAGACTATGGTCAAAGACAAACTAAACAAATCAAAGATGGCCACCGTCAGTCACATGACCTGAGCCATGTGGCTGGAGGTGGCAAAACAAAATAAAAGAATGATAACTGAAAACAAGGTAAAACCAAACTCGAGGGAAGGACTGTCAGTGATCTGACCCCTGGTGACAAAGATCTACAAACAAGATTACTTGGCAGATCCTGACATGTTCATAAAAATAGTTTGAACAAACCTACAGCCCCATTAAAAATGTCTTAATAAAGAAAACAGAATACTGTATTGGCTAAAACAAATAAATTACAATGCCTTCTAATCCTGACTCAGTCAATGCCTTAACCTCTGTGTTTTATAGGTTTTGAATTATTGCAGACATGGACAGTTTTGTTTCCACTGTTGCTAATTCATGCCACATGTCGTCCAGTGAACAGACAGTGGTCCATGATGAATGTAAGCATCTCTAGGACCTCCTGCCCTGAGCCTCGGACATCTCTATCTGTCCTGTGAAGAAAAAATAAAAGTCAGCTTTCCTGCAGAAATTCTGTCTCTGTAACGGACACTTCAAAAAGGCGATATTTGAACTAAAACTACTGCACATACGATCAGTTTGGGCAGCAAAAGTGAGCTGAGTTAATTAAAATGAAAACAAGACATTGTCAACTGAAATAATAATTGAACTAATGAAAAGGATATTTAAAAATTCTCTTAATTTTTCAAATTCCTCCTCCAGTGGTAATACCCCATTTCAGCCCTTTCGCTTTTCGGTGACTTGTCAGAAGAAGTGAAAGGTCAGACATTTTACAGACATATAACCACATCCATCTGGACTGAAGCTGGCATCTGTGGTGATGTATGAGCGGACGACACAACCTTTACTTATATAGACAGCTAGAGGCATATCCTCCCTGTCTGTTCAAATTTCACTCTTTTTAGATAATCTCGACATCCATCACACTCCTTAGGCTCTGAATGAGTAATGCCTGGTGGTATATGAGATATAGAATGATTTTAAATTCAATCACACTGGAGATCTCAGATCATCACACCCACAGAGTAATCAGGCCTTATCAGTCCCAAGGACATGCACACCTACATTAGAATAAGAACCATGTAGTATTGAGCATCCATGGAACAGTAAAAAAAAGCTAATTTTGCCCATGTTTGAAAACATTTTAGTTATATTATTTTATAATTGAGGTGACAAAGAAGTGTAAAACTGATTTTGCTGTATGACATTTTTTTTACTTTTCTAACCAACTTGGGAGGTACCAAAACAGACCAGTACCCAACCAGCAGGAGATACTTAAATATCAATAAAATCTGTTTAAAGCAAGGTATCCAAAGTCGGTCCTGGAGAGTCACAGTCCTACACAGAATAGCTTCCACAAATATTTATTACACCTAGATTACCCCTTTAGATCTGAAGATCCTTTAAAAACTCGTATATTCTCATGATAGCCCAAGTGTTAAAAAAAGTATTTAATCTGTAATAAAAATCTTACTTCCATTTGGAACAAGTTTTTTTTTTCAAACCTGGCTCTGTATTACGTATAAAGGAGTGGAACACTTTGTATATACATTTCTCACAGAGGTATGCAGCGGTGTACACGAGAAGGAGATTGAGCCCACCACCCATAGTAACAATAAAACAACACTAAATGTTTTACTGACATCCTAGGGCTGGGTGATATGGACTAAAAGTAATTTCCTGATATTTTTTTTTTTGCTGAATGATGAATATATTGCTATTTTTTTGTGTGACATAATTAGGCTTCCCCAAAAACAAAAAAAGGATGTTAGTGGACAACTTCTACTCATTTTTCCAGAGGCAAAGCCTTTAGAAGCAGACTAGCAGTCAGATTTGTTTAAGGCACATGCCAAATTTCACATGGCCACCTTAATTAAAAGTCTGGCCACATGTATAGATTTTGACTTGTGAAGATATGAAGGTAATTATTATGAAAACGAGTAACTGTATGTTAGAAAATTATTAGTCATTGGGTTTTAAACAATGATAATCTCGTTTTTGTTATAAAATAAACCCCCAGTAATTTTCCAAAGTGGTAGATTATATGGTACATTTAGAATAATAACACACACACACACGCAACACGCACGCACGCAACACGCACGCACACGCACACTACAATTCCATGAGTTGTTGCTCAACATCATCTCCATCTCACACTTGCTATGGGTTGCAAATGAAAACTGTTGGAAACTATGAACTGGCTTTCCACGTCTGGGATACATGTTGCATTTTAATAGTAGTAAGCCTATATTGTCTTACTTATCTTTGTCAAACAGCCAAACAAAGACATTACCATAACTTGTTCAATAATATTTATTGTAATAACAAAATATTTTATTGACACAAAAAGTGTAAAGAAATAACAAAATAGTCACTATATACAATTGTATGTAAAAACTGTACAAATTCAAAAAAAATATATAAATATAAATTAACATACATTTATATTAACAGGCATGATGTAGAAGAAAATTAGTAAAATAACCAGTGCAACAATGAGTAAAAAGTTTAACAAAAAGTGTTTTCCTTCCTGGCTGTTTTTTGTCCTGGGCCTTCTTCTACACTACTGTGTCTAGGAAGCTCATTGGGAGGGACAGTGAAGAGCACCCTCAAGTCATGCATATATGTAATCTGCTACATGGCAGAGACAAACTTTTTACACTTTTCGCTCTTGATCTGTGTGATCTGTACTTGAAAACTAAAAGTGAATCCTTGCTTATTAAAAGCAAAGTTCGCCCCAATGTGGCCTTATCTTTAGGTCACTATGCACAATAACAAAATAAAATGTATAAAATTATTTAAAAAAAACTGCTTTGAAAATGTATTAAATAAAAATAATAAAAATAAAACAAATCCTTTTCTTTATGACAGAAATTGTTTAAAAAATGCAATACTGATACAAACCGAAAAATATCCATGTTATATCTCATTATGAAAGGTATCATCGATCCATATGCCATAAGTGGATCTCCTCCCCTGCTATCTGAATACACATAAAATACAGACGTTGCTAGCTAACACAACTCTAACATCTATTTTAAGATAGTTACCTAGACTAGAAAGAAACAGTGTTTGGTTTACTCTAAAAAAAAACAGATTAAACAGGGTTCGTTTGTTAGAGTAGCGATGAAAAGTACAAAGCCGTATGTGGCCTTCATTTTAAGATGACGTTTTTCATGATTCATTTACTCTCTGCTGATTTTACTCAAACAGCTAATGTAGCACATATGTACATTTAAATGTAAATAGATTCATTTATAGATTTATAAGTAAACACATTATATATATATATATATATATATATATATATATATATATATATATATATATATATATATATAAAAAATTTAAAAAATTAACTAATTAATTGAACAATTTTTCGAAATTAATCACGATTAACCGCAATGACAAGTCAGAAACTTTTATGAAATCTATAAATGTAAATAATTAATGTAAATTGAATACTAAGAGACTATTTAAATTCAAAATATGAATGTTAATTGAATTTTTTGTTTAACTTGTAAGACCGGTTTTGTCATGTAAACAACATAGCTGCAATAAGTCATCAATATCCTCCAAAATTAACGTTTTGCTTCTCTTCTTTGGTGGCTGTTAGTTTGTGATCTCTTTAGACTCTTGTTTTCCAGGACTCTCTGCCAGGCTCATTCCTTTCATCTTTGGGAAGAAAGTTTAGGTCTTTAAACATTGGATCAATTGCAGTAGCAATCTTCAGCCATGTGAGATTAGTGTTGTCCTTCCTTTTAGATAGTCTGAGGTAAAATCGTGTTTGAATTTAACTATAGGCCGATCATCCTCTGTTGACTCCAAATTTTCTGGCAATACTTAAACATATTCTTATTTTATGCAGCATACCTTGACAGTGGACATGCACGTGCACACACACACACACACACATAATCACGATTAATCGCAATGACAAGTCAGAAACTTTTTTGAAATCTATAAATGTAAATAATTAATGTAAACGCATGCGCACAAAACAGACGACAGAAGAGACGGAGCTGTTTGTTTCATTAGTTCGTGAGCATTGGATGGACTATGGTTTAGGTGCCCAACAACCTCGCGACATAGAGCTAGCACACTTTCTAAACCGCTGCCGTGAAAGGAAATCTGAGCATTCGGTACAGTATCTGAGCTGTGCAGGACAGGTGTTCACATGAAAGAAATCTCATTGCAGCAAACATATTACGAGTCAGTGGACTTTAACTTGTCCTTGCTTTTTCCATTCTCGCGCCACTTAAAGACAGTGATCCACACTTGACTTCGCATACTGTCGTTACTCAGTTTTACACAAAGTTAGACCAAATAAATGCAAGTGCAAGTGCAAACTGCATCATACTTCATTTAAAGCTCGTTCACCAAAAAAGCAAACAGCAAAAACTGAAACAGCATTAAATGCGTAATTATTTTTGAACACGTTATACATTTCAAATTAATTGCATGCTTTAACTCGTTAACTTTGATAGCACTGATATATATATATATATATATATATATATATATATATATATATATATATATATATATATATATATATATATTTGTGCACTTATTTGTTTATTCGTTATTATTATAGTTTCTACATTTTGTTTATATTCTTTAAAGTCTTTTTTTATCTTGCCGTAATCTTTTTAACTGAGGAAACAGCCTCAGTTAAAGTTGACACATCAAGGATAATCTACACACATAAGTCACTAACAATTATTAAGTATACATCAGAATTTCTGGAGTCTGGAAATTTGGAACATAAAGCAAAAAGGTTAACGACAACTTAAAAAGTTGAAGACCAAAGTCCCACAAAGCCTCAAAAAGAAAATTGCATAAGACCTGCACTCAATGGTGCCTTAAAACCATCATGCAACCTGACATTCTTTGCAATACATCTCACATTCACATGCTAAATGAGACAGATGGACAGTAGATTTGCTATTGTGACAAAACTCTTATCAATCACTCTTCATTCTTATGCATTAAGCCTTGTAAAATACAACTTAATGAAATCACTGTGACCCTGTATATTAAATCTGTCGCAAAACAATAATATCATTTCATCGCCACTGGTTGGCACTTCAATCTCATAAATGAATATGAATCTCATAAATCGGCTCCTGTGATAAACCCCTTACATGCCGCTCAAACATATAAAATTCTCAGGTATCAGTTCCCGATATTGGGAGGTCTTTTAATGAGTACGAGTACTTTAGAAAATGTGGTATCGGGCCCGATAATCGATACCAGTATCGTATCGGTGCATCCCTAAATAGAATAATAGAACAGCGGGGAATTTATGTCATTTTAAATGTTCTAAAAAATCTAATGGACCATTTTATAACCTCCTCTTATTGTATTATACACCATTTTATTCAAATTTATCATGTGTGCTTTGGTTTGGTTGGTTGATTGTGTACTGTCCTCAATTATAATTATACTGAATCATTAATAAAATTATCCTGTGACTAAATATGTGTATTTTTGGTATTCAGATAACTAGCTCAGATTAACAGGTCAGGAGTACAGATCAACAATCCTCAAACTCAGCTTCAATGGCAGGGTTAAAGCATTTGAAACAACACATTAACAAGCCCTGCAGGGCAAGATGAGAGATGTTTCTTAACAGTTGGCATCCCAAACACTCACCAATCAAAGACTTATTTCTATTTGGGTAAAAAAAAACTCATGTCTCCAAGGCATCTTCTCTAGTGGGATTTAAACTTGCCATTGGTGGAAACTACCATGTAGTGAATCACAGAAAAAAACCCTTTTATTATTTTGAAGATCCCAGTAATTGACACCTTGACAACAGTAATACTTTTTAAAAGTTTTTAAGTGTCACTTGGATGCACATAAAAGGGTACAAAAACAAAGGCCATCTGCTTGTAGATCAATCAAACCTCCATTGCAGCTTCCAACGGTCAGCTTTATGAGAGAGTTGGCTAAACTACAGATACTTGGATCAGTGAGCACTTCCATAAAGCTTGGGGCATGGGGGTTTGCCAAAATGACAGCAACTCACTGACTGGATTTTAACAGCAAAAGACTGAGGTGAGTGCAACCATGGCTAACTGTGTATTCAAAGTTAATTAAAGTCTACTATCATCATCTTTCACCATCAAGAGTTTTTTCCAAGGCAGAGTGATGCGCCTCTCACATTATGAGTGCTGACACTAGACAGGCCTCTACCAGCAGGACTGCATAACTAAATCACTCATCTAAGTGATCACTCAGGGAGACAGTTCTTCTCTCCCTCTGCAATGCCTTTTCCACCATTCCTACCTTTCTGGACTCAATGTATGGCAACTTGTGCTTTTTAACTGTAATCAAATTCTTATTAAACAGTAGCCACAGACTAAACTTCAGAACATTCTATATCATTAATGTGATGATATAATGACTAACAAGTGGTTTTCTTTTGTGGAGTTGCAAAAAACAAATAATCCCTTCTGTTATACTTTTCTTATCGGTTGCATACTGCAATGTGGAAAGACAAGGTAAGTTCAGAAACTGCCAGATAATTACTTGAATACTTACTGCTGTTTGAAAAAATTAAACCATGTGACCTTTTAAAGGGTTAAGCCAGAAAAACCATCCAAATATTACACATGATGCCATCTTGTGTGGTGTTCAGGGCAGCTGTCTATTGTAAAATGCAACACACTGGCAGGTTCAATGAGTGTCAACATCCCTGACCTGATCCTCAAAGGTGGGCTAAAGCTTGTAATGTGGCGTGTTTTACAGCACCAGAAGTTAAGGTTAGAACATTTAAAATGCAAAGCAGGATTCGCTTTTACTAGGTTTAATTTTACTACCTGTTCTCGCAGTCTGTCCTCATTCACTAGAGGCTGTAATGACATCAACACATGCAGACCAGAAGCCTTGTTGATCTGCTTGATCTTAGATCTCCTCACACTCTTTCCATTAGGAGTTGGGGAGGACGACGCCACTCCAGAAAGCTTAAATCTCTACACATGATAATGAAAAACACAGGGTTGACTTCTGAGCCATATTTCATTACATTTTTCTGCTACTGATGTACACCTGCAATGCCTGCTTCTGCTCTGTATTAAGTATCTTTAACAGCAAGATACTGTTAAAGATTAAGTAAGATTAACAGCGAATAAAAACCTTCAACAATATGTTCACAACAGTTGGCGATCACAACATGCTTAAGCGAACCAGACATGATAACCCACTTAATAGAAGTTGAGAGTTTGCTCAGTCTCATTGTAATATGCCCACAAACTGTCATTCTTTTACATCCGAAAGAAAATGTAATCTTTTAAAATTAAACAAAATTTGGCACGTTTATGTTACAAAAAGGCTTATTTTCCATGACCAAAAACTCTATAACCAAGGAAAGAATAGTATATAACTCTATAATACTTATTCCTTGTGAAGCATGTAAAGATTTAAAACTCAATATTAGATTTTTTTGGGGCAAGAACAAAAGTGAAAACAAGAAGCCAAAAATTCTCAAATTTCAAGGGATGCACCGCTTTTCTGTATCAGAATAAATTTTGCCTGTCCTGTTTCTACACACAAAATCCAAAAGAGATTAAAATCTTTTTTTTGCACCTTTGCGTAGAAGGTAATTGATCTCCTCGCACAGGACCGGGGCCTCTGTGGGTGAGACAGAGGTCATTAGAACTTAGTTGAACCTGGGTGGAAGCCGTGCCTGATAGTGCGTATGAGCCAAGGGGAAATATTGGGAAACTCCACTAATGGCGTCCTCTAATGCACTTCGCCGATAGTTTTTATAGTGGAGCCGTGAAATAGCAGCTTTAGAGGTGGGGTCCGAAGGGAGACCTACCTGGGCGTTCAGGCTTGACCTCGTAGCAGCATCCGGTTCCAGCTAAGGAGGTCTCACTTGAGGCTGACTCCGACATAGAAGCTGAGAGCCATCCGGACTGCACTTCAACAGATGCCACGCCCTTGAATGTGCCTATGAGATGAGAACTGCATTCGGATCTGCAATGCAAGCCTCCTGGCTGCGCACATAAACCAGGGAGCTCAAATTTTGCATATTTAAAGAAAAACTGAGATCTGACCTGTTGGTCCGCTGCCTGATGGTGGTAGCACCCCTTCCCTCCAAGGGGGTGGACTAGTGGTGATGCCAGTGCACCAGCTGGACACCTTGGGTGACCTGTCCTTGGGCCACTTGACATGGAACCTCTTCCCCTGGTGATGTTGGAGGGGGCCCTGGACAGGACTGCTCCTCCATCGACTCCTCGTAGCTGCTCTTGATTGATGTCTGCGACATGGAGGCTGATGATCAGGGGAGGACTGAGGAGGTTTTCTCCGGCGTCGAGCAGGCGGTGGGGGCGTCAATTTAGAAGGGGAGCTACCACGTCTTTTCCGTCATGAGTTCTCCCAGACTCTCCGTCTGCTTCCTGATCGTAAAGACCCACGAAGTAAGATCATCTATGGCGACGCTGAAGAGGTCATCTGGGATCACAGGTGCATTGAGGAAATGCCTCAGATCCTCTGTAAGACCTGGGCCCCTCCTGCATATCTTTTAGGGCCATGGCTTGGAACACCTGAAAGGCTGCCATGGCATGTAAGGCAGCGGCAGCATGACCACAGCAGCTTAAGCTCTTGAAGTCAGGTCCAATGACAGGCTTAGCTAGCGGGATGGAGGTCTAGGCTGTTCATGGCAGGTGCTAGGGTTACACGGGCATAGGTGCACCGCCAGTGCCTGCTCTACCTAGGAAATCGCTTTGTACGCCCTAGCTACCGTGCCGTCAACGGGAGCGAGACAGGAGAAACTGGCAAACCTCGCTTTAAGAGGTGCCTTCCAAGTTTGGGTCAGTTCCCGATCAGACCGGGGGAGTGGGAACCATGTTCGGCCCTGCTCGACTCCTCTGGGCACCAGAGACATACACTCGTTGACCCTTGAGGGCAGGATTTACAAAGCCTCCAATGGTGGCCTGAAAATACGCCAATCTCACCTTAAGTGTGCTGCCGGACAGAACTGTTTATTCAACACAGTCTGATCCCTCAATCGCTGCCTCAGCATATCTACGCCCAAGACAACCGAGGCAATGATCGTGGCTATCCGTCAATGCGATCGATCCACCGCATCCAACATGCCTTGCACGCTCGCGACATGTTTGGAACATGCTACTAAGAAAAGGAGTCTTACTTTTTGGTGGAAGGCAGTAAAAGAGCGGATGTCTGAGGCATGCAGCGGTTCCAGCCTCTGGATCCGGATGAAAAACCTTGCTAGTTGCTGTCGACTCACCAGATCTCCAAAAAGCCACACAAGGAATAATCCAACTGTTCTCTGTGGTTGTCTTTCACTTAGTAACTCGGGTGTCAAGAGTAGGCTCCAGCAAAATTACAGGAAGAGTGTTATGGTTGCATCCACTTTATCTCTGTCCACTTACTTAGAAATATGTGCACAGGAGTCTATCCAAGGTAACACAATGGAAAGTTCTCCAGTCCATCTCAAGGACACAGTTTCACTGCAAGCAGAGAAAAACACTGAGCCCAAGTAAAACCCAAGAAAGCAATTGACTAGATTAAAATATTCTAAACATTCTAATCTAAACCCTTATAAGAAATGTATAAAACTCTGCTAATATAATATCCAGTACTAACAAAAAAGCTTTCAAACCATAAAAATGATTTAACACACCAGTATTTCAAAGTAATTTAGAGTTAGTCCCCTACTTCCAGAAAATGATAAAACATTATTTTAATTTGATATGGATCTATAATCTTTTTTCTTAATTCATAGTTGTTACATATAGAACAATCCCTTCAAATAACAAACGATTCTAACACAGTGAGATTAAAAATTTAACTGCATTGCTTTAAAAAGCCACATTCACTTTTTTAAAGCTAAGTGTATGTTGTATGTACATATATGTATATAATATAATTATATTGTTAGCTTAAAAATGAATAACGCTAATACATTGTCACAGCTACTAAACAAATTTAGAAATAAGGTTGCATCACATTTTTAGTTGGTTATCTGACCTTAATTGACTATGTGTGGACTGTGTCCAAACTGACAGGGGAGTGTGGCTACAGATAACACTGACGGTCTCACTGACACCAGCTCTCCTGCCTTAACACAGTGTTGTAAATGTTACTCCTTCACATTGTTCTGATAATCTGTTGATTCCCATCGCTCACTTAAAGTGCTCATTCCTGGCCATCACACATAACCAGAAACACATTGTTTAGGCTAACCTCTAATCCCGCCCAACAATCCACAACCTCTCAGGCACAGGATGTTCCTCTTTAAACCAGAGCAACATTTTTTACATTGAGTAAAAAGAATGACTAAGCATTTCATCCAGTTTATTTAAAAAATATTTCCCTGGTTTGCCCTGTTGTTCCAAAATAGAATAACATAAACTCAGACAAAAACTTTGGTATTATTAGAGAAACAAAGACTACAAGGATTTCCAAAATAAAACACAAACGCAACCACAGACATGAACACTAGAGCGCATGCATACATTTCTGACAAACTGTAAAATAAAATCTATACATTTTGTTCAGTGACTACACTACAGTGGTTTGAATTGCTATTTCCATATTTCACAGTCTGATATTAAAAATATCCACTGTGGGATTTTTATCATTGTTTAATCAATGCTTATTAATGTTCTGTCTGCTAACAGAACTTCTTTACAGCTTAATCAAAAGAAACATTCCGTTTCAGTCTTTCTCCACTCATTATGGAATTGTTGATTTGATGGGTGGGGGTTTATGGGATTCTTGTTAGTATGCTAGTAAATGATAATTGTATATGGGATTATTGATTTGATGGATGGGGGTTTAATGGTTTTTATATTAGTAAGCCAGTGATGATAATTATATTGTATTAGAAGTAATAGGTGTTTTGATGTGTGTAATAGAATAGTCAGAAAGTAGTTAGATAGAATAGAGGATCAAGCCAAAAAATTAAAGGCCTCAGTGAAAGCAGACTCCCTGCATGCAGAACTTACTGCTAGTCTTCAAGGACATTCATTCATATAACATTGTGTATCCAGGTGTGGGTAATGGCTCGTTAGAAGCAGGGCTAGAAAGTCCCTGTTATGAATAGATGGTAGAGGTTCTGAAAGTTCTGTTGAAGGTCAGGGTGGGGGTGTCTAGAGCCGCATTTCTCAGAATACAGCATAAGTGAAACAGGAAGCATAAGACTACACTGTCCAAGATCCTCACCTCTCTCTCTCTCTCTCTCTCTCTCTCTCTCTCTCTCTCTCTCTCTCTCTCTCTCTCTCTCTCTCTCTCTCCCTCTCTCTCTCTCTCTCTCGGAAAGACGATCAGATGAGAAAATAAGAGCTCAAGTATCAAGTATAAATGTTTGTAACAACTATCTAAAACTGTCTTCTCTTGGCACCTTGCAGAGAACACCTAGCTGTACGATCTTATTGTATCAGAATATTAAACCTCTGTTATTTGATTCGCAAACTGAAGTCCTGATCATTTTGAACATGCAAAGATCTTCCAAGATCCACACAACTCAATAAATTACTGAGTGTCATAAGTAATTATTGTAGGGGCTATTCAAAAAGAGGGTTCCATGGAAGAGTTGATGGGGGTATAAAGATATAGACAAATTTGACTGAGACTATTAGTATGTTGCCAGACATTCTGTATACACACCCACCCCAAGAAGAGCTGGAAGCCAAAAGAAATTCAGCCTGACCAAAAACTCACATATAAATATGCATGGCCAAAGCACAGCTAAGCAAACGCCATACGCTTAATTGAATATAAAAAACAGCCTTTACTATCATAGTTAATCTCAACATTTCAGTATGGTGACTTTTAAAACAGGTCTCCAAAGAGTAAAAGTATAAATATTCAGGTGGAAGACATTTTATCTCTCAGCCAATCAAAACAGCCTACAATAACACATTTAACTAGAAAAATATAAGCACTCCAAATCCAACAACTGTCCGCAACTCCAACTTAGTCTTCACATGGATTTGAACACTTTTTTCAGATATATGAATGCTTCTGCATTAGGGCAGTCCTCACTGTTATGACATTTGGGATGCCAGAGAGAAGCAAGGAAATCTTTTTTTAAGATAAAAAAATTATGAGTATGTTGTGGATGCAACTTGCATGGTAAAAACTTCAGGACTACATATTTAATCTGAGCTTAACTATGAATCAATTTTGTTATACTTTGAAAAGAAAAAAACAGGACTACATAAAAGCTTAAAAAGGAAGCCTCAAAAACCAGGCACCCAGCTTATTTAAGGATGCTTTTAAGAGTCCCCAACAAAAACCTAGCAATCAAATAAGATTTTGGAAAAATACCAATTCAGTCACTTTTGAAAGAAACAAATGGTCCAAACACAGACATTTTGGTAGAGAACATTGTGTGTCCGTCATTTAGTATACAGTCTTCAAAAAAAAGACTTTTAAAGTAAGATTAACTCGGAGGCTGTGTTGAACTAGGTAAACCTGCTAAATTTCAATTTCCAACTGGCTGGCAATTTGAAACCATTAATGTCTTAAAAAAATGTTACTAGTTTTACATTATCTTCAGCAGCATCTAAAATAAACAATGCAGACTACTAGTGGTTTGTGGTTCCTTTTTATAATCACTTAAGACACTTTTCCAGAAAAGCCCCAGGTGAAAATGATGCAAACAAACCTCACAGCTTGACAGTAAAACAAGTTGTAGGAAAATACAAAGTAAAAATGCTACCTTGTTCAACATCAGAGTACAGGAAACATGGCTTCACAGCTCCTGGGTTCTGCCATGG
The DNA here is from genome assembly GCA_900490495.1 of Danionella dracula. NCBI lineage: Eukaryota > Metazoa > Chordata > Actinopteri > Cypriniformes > Danionidae > Danionella > Danionella dracula. The sequence goes on from UELW01000322.1 coordinate 6,542,192, forward strand.
ATCATGCAACCCAAAAGTACAGTAAGGGGAAAAGTTTAAAAATGTGGACAGATGTGGCACAACTGCCACACAGAGGGATACAATAGAGGGAGAAAATAAATTATCTGGCTTGCTGGAGGCATTTGGGCGATTTGCAATTAAGATTATATAATGCCAGGACAAGGATTGAAGTCTTTTAAAAGAAACACATCCCAGCACATAGTTCAGCATCTGCCACAAGAGCCCTTTGTAAAACAAAGAGGAGATATGTGCATGGGATAGTAAACATAATTCAGAGTAGGGTCTAGAGTAAATAAAACTCAATTTACAAGCAGGGATGGTAATACATTTAATACATCTCATTTGCATATGATGAAAGTCCTTGTATTACAATTAATCACATTTTAAAAGCTTAATAAGCTTTTTTTTTAAATGCTGCAATCTTGCAAAGAAGCATCTCAAGTAAGAGATGTTTTCAATTTGCAGCTTTAAAGTAACGTAAGGATTATTAACTGATGAGTGAATATAGTTAATTGTTTGAGAGAAAGCCTTCACAAGTTATAGAGTCTAGGAAGTACTCTTTTAACTGCAAACTAACTGCAAGTGCTTAACAAGCATTTTAACACTAGCTTAACTAATTAGGATCCAAATTATAACCATAAAAGCACAAAACTCTTCCGCTTATGCAGACAGAAACAAATGACAAAAGAGATGAGTAAAAACCACATCTCTTAACTTCACCAGAGGGACTACGTGAAATTCATTCTGAATCTTTTAGATGAAAGAAAATAATTACTTTTGACAAAAAAAAAGACAAGCATAGAAATATCCCTTAAAAAGCTCCTTGGGTTCATTTTGATCATGGTTGATGGTTTTTAAATCTCATTCAGGACAAAGGATGGAGGAAAAAGTTTGCCAGAATGTAAAAACCTGTGAGGAGTAAGATGAGATAGAGAAATATCTACCAAATCACATATTCCTGACAATTATTCCTAACATGCCGTTATTGCTTCCACATCTCTATTTTCACTATTAACACTATTTTAGTGTGTGGCCTATCAATTGGCATAAATAAAATTGAGAAATGTTGCAGCTAAACAGGGGTGGCTTTTTCAAAACAGTGATGGTGGGATAGTGCCAGAACGCCTCCCACAACAGACAGATGCTTTTGATAAACCAGAGTACAGAGCTTATACTGCTAGCGCTTTTATTGTGTTTTCACATGCATGTCAGTTAAAGGGAATAACAAAAGTTTGTGTTGCACTTAATGGATGTTTTACTAGAATATTTAATCATTGTAATTAATTCTCAAATAAGATTGAAATTGTATGAGCCTATGTTTACTTGGGATGGAACAGGAAGTGACGTAGAGGGGCGGGATGTATACTGAAGGGAATCTCAAGGGGTTCCCCGTTTAGGGGCTTTCCCCTTCCTCTCTCTCTCTCTCTCTCTCTCTCTCTCTCTCTGGCCCTGCTGGCGGGTGGATGTCTGCCGCTCGTCTCTTCCCTCTCTCCTCTTTTTTTCCTCTCTCCTCTTCTTTCTCTCTCTCTTCTTTCTCCCTTTCTCTCTCCATGATGCTTGCAATGCTATCACATTCTTCATTGATATCAAGATATGAGCTTAATTCATGTTTGGAAAAAGTAATAAATTGCTGTTTGCGATTGTGTTCATAAATCATGTCTCATGAGTATTAATATTTCCATGACAATACACCCTTACACAATATATGGAATACACCCTTTCAAACAACATTTTCTTTCTCCTATTTATATAGTTTTAGATTGCTGTACATGTGTTTACTTTGTGAACTTTTTACTTTGCAAAAGAAATATCCCAATCAGTTTTTTTTTTTTTGTGTTTGAGTATCTGATGATCCCGAAATTTCTGCCCTATTTCTAGATCAGACACATTTTAATAATGCAATAACAAAAAAAAATAAAAATAATTCAAGTGATCACAAGTTTGTATGTATTAACCATTAATGAACAGACAACCACATATTTATTTTCACTGCCATAATAAACAAAAAATAATCAAACTAAAGCTTGAACAAAAAACAAAACAAAAAAACTAACAAATCTAAACTAAATCTCATTCCATCCTGTTAAATTGTTCAACCAAACCTGGCAAGTTTCCACTTATTAATCGTCAATTATTTTTTTAAATACCTCTTTTGAAAAGCAAATTAAGGTGGATTTCGTCTGCCTTGTGTTGATCTTACCCTTTAATGCCATTGTTAGCTGACTAATGAATTCTGATAAAATCACAAATTTCTAGTTAAGATGTTTTTGTTCTGTCAAGCATTCCAATCTGCACTGGAATTTATTTTGAACTAAGATTTAGCTAGTATTCCACCTCCCAGCAGTAGAGAGATCCAATTTACAGCACACATCCAAAAAGCTCTGAACACAGCGTAAAGAAACACATAAGCATATGCGGGCAACATTTCCACTTTACCTCGCTTTATGAACATATAAATCAAAATAAAGATACAGTATGTGACTACACATATTCACAGAGGAGAAAGTTAAACACAGATCGGACATGAAAAAACAACATTGGGGCCAGGAGACAATCTGAACTCCTCCATCTCCCCCACAGAGTAAACCTTGAAGACCTTCATGACTTTTGGGGGAAGAATTAAAGCTTACAGACATCTCAATGGGTAGGTCAATAAAATAAGGGCGGATTACATTTTTGAGGGTTTACGTTAATCTAAGGAACTGATCTTACAGAAAAACTCCCATTTTAAAAGAAGGCACTAAGTGTTCAGATCCTAGGCCTGTTTTAATAATACAGGGAGTGCAGAATTATTAAGCAAGTTGTATTTCTGAGGATTAATTTTATTATGGAACAACAACCATGTTCTCAATGAACACAAAAAAAATCATTAATATCAAAGCTGAATATTTTTGGAAGTAGTTTTTAGTTTGTTTTTAGTTTTAGCTATTTAAGGAGGATATCTGTGTCTGCAGGTGACTATTACTGTGCATAATTATTGGGCAACTTAACAAAAAACAAATATATACCCATTGCAATTATTTATTTTCACCAGTGAAACCAATATAACATCTCAACATTCACAAATACACATTTCTGACATTCAAAAACAAAACAAAAACCAATCAGTGACCAATATAGACACCTTTCTTTGCAAGGACACTCAAAAGCCTGCCATCCATGGATTCTGTCAGTGTTTTGATCTGTTCACTATCAACATTGTGTGCAGCAGAAACCACAGCCTCCCAGACACTGTTCAGAGAGGTGTACTGGTTTCCCTCCTTGTAAATCTCACATTTGATGACGGACCACTGGTTCTCTAAAGCTTAAGACAGATGATCATGTTCATGCATTAATGAATTTAGGACACCAACACGAAACCAAAAGCGTGCATCAAGAGAGGGAGAGCTTTTCAAGAAAGAAGTCATGGGGCATCAGGTGACCAATAGGAGAGCCAAAATACTATGCACGAACAAACAGCATCAGAGCTGGAGCTGACCATCATTAAAAATCATCACATTATTCGACTATTCAAATAATCATTAGTTGCAGCCCTAGTTCAGGTTTGTCTTTAGCAGATAGAGATGACAAAATACAGTGTTCTAGGGTTTTCTGATTGTTGTCTAAAATGTTTCTAAACAGTTTTGTTATAGAAAAAAGGTTGGAAAATTTGTGTGTTTGTTTGTTTTAAATCAGATTAATCGAAAAATCATCGTCAGATTGACTTGATTACTGTTACAGTCGAAGATTTAACCCTGTACAGTAGGTTATCAAAAAGCAATTAAATAACAGCAAAAAAGACATAATACTATTTACCATACCATACATATGATGTATGGTAGCTCTAAAGGACCAAATGTGTTTAAAATGTGTTTCTACTATTTTTTCAACACATGCGCATCGCAACATCATACACATATAAGACATTGACTGTATATAACAGGCATGTAATGTACAGGGCATCACCCATAGGTTTTGGTCAAAGTTAAAAGAATTATAAATTAAAAGAAGCCCAAAGTGGGCAGAGTCAGTTCTCGAAAACAGCGGGGATATGACTTATTGGCTAATTTGCTCCCTTTTGAAGTCAGTATGAAACTGCAGTTCAGGCAGTTACAAGATCATCACAGTCCTACAGGCGTAGTGAGGACAACTTGGCTTTCCTGGCGTTTTGCACCGATTACCAAAGTGCTGCTCACTTGACCTCTTTCTCTAACAGTCGAATTTTATTGAAAGCATTCACATACTAGTGAGTCACCTACAAAAAAAAGTTTTTTGTTGTTACTTTTTGGCTAGTATTGTTTAATGAAGTACGCACCTGGTGGGCACAAGCAGTCCTGCTTTACTTCTCGGATGGTTCGAAGTTTTGACACTCCCTCTTTCAGTCTCTGCGTAAATCACAGATGTATGTTTTAGTAACAACTATATTTAGTCAACATCAATAGACAATGTAAAACAGCATAAGAGGACAATTATATAAGTTACTGACATTAAACCAGAATGTAGGAAAGGTAACTAATCAAAACCTTTAGGTTGCTCCAGTCAAAGATTTCTGGCATGCTTCCTTCAGACGGAGTCAGCCCAGACGGAGTCGGCCTGCTGCTGGGCATAACTCGGCTTGATTAACTTACTAAAAGTTACTTCACCATTTTATATTTAACTTGAATAACCTTCCATTATTTTTACATTTCCATAAATGTTGCGATTTTCTTTGTTTACGTTGAGAATCCATGGCAAAAATAAAAACAATTAGATTTGTTAAGACATATCAGAAATATTAGGTTTAATGTAATTTACAAGATATGTAATGAAGAGCTTCTAATATCTATAATGATTAGAGGTTTTGTATAGTTTCTTATTCCCACATGTTTTTATAACTACTTCTTTCGCTTGGGCCATTTTTGCCCATGTGCATCTATTGAAATCTGGCTTTACGTGTCACATGATCATCAGGAGAGAATGGACAGACGTCCAATCACAGCTGACTTCCGGGAAATGAGGGTCCCGCCCCTTTTTTTGGACAAAAATCTTGCTCGCGCGCGCAGGTTCAGAGCGAGCGAGGGAGGGAGATTTGAGAGCAAGCGAGCACGTAAGCTCCTCCCCTCGCTCGTGACATGGTATTTTGCTCTCAGGTTCAGTTGCGCGCATGCGCGGGTTGAAAAAAAAGCTCGCGGTTTGTTTCTCTGCGCGCGCGGACGCTCAAATTTAATATTATGCGCGCGTGATTACCAAATACACGCGCTCGATTATTGTCACGGAATTGCCGCCATACACTGCCACTGATCTCTGGAGTAGTGGAGTAAGTAAAGTATTCCGGGCTAAAGTTGAGCCGAGGGTTAAGCTCAGGGGATAGGCACCTTAGACTGAGAAGGCGCGAGTAGCTTTTGCTATTATAGATTATTTTTTTTTTTCCTCTTTCGCTTATACATAATTTCAACATTTTATTAATTGTACAAGCAATTTCACCCATAAATACCACTATATTAAACTCAAAAAGCATTCACACAATGCTTATCTGTTATATATGTTATATTATATATCTAATGCTTAATATTTGCCTCACCTCCTGCACAAGTTTCTCTATCGCGTCCCAAAAAGGCGCGTGCACGTCCAGGCTCGAGCGCGCAGGTCTGATCACCGACAGCCGCTCCATCTCCAGGAGCTCAATCTTGCTCTCGAGGTGAGCCGTTCTGACGTTCACCAGCAAACACACTGCCATCGATGTCACCGACAAGACAACACACACCAGGGTCGTGCAGCAATTGAACACATGAGGAATGTCCTGTCCTTTCCTCTGTGATGACACATCTTTTGAATCCCCGTCTGAACCCGTGTGTGGCATTGGAACTTTATCCTCCCGAATCCTGTATTTGAGTCTGATAAAGAAATGAAACTGTAGAGCTTTAACTTTACTGCGGATGACAGGCGACGCAATGTGTGACGCACGCCACTGAAGAGAGCGCGTGTTCTGAAAGTCTACAGAACGTCTGAAGGGAGCAGTTGACTCTGGTTTCCTCCGAAGTGTGAATCAGACAGCCCGATCTGCCCCTTCTCCATGCTCAGCTAGTCAAACTGAACCTCCCCCTCTCTTAGGGTAAAATGTCAAAGCCTAGAATGAGGCATGCATTTGTTTTCAACTTTTTAAACCTGTATTTCAGCTTTATCTAGAATATATTTTTACTTTTATTTCAAATGGAACGTTTGAAGTTTATTTTTAAATTAAGGTTTATATGGGAAGGAGAGTTGGAAATATATATATTCTTGCACACAGAGCTATACACACACATTTATAGATATATATTTTTTAAACGTCTTATATTAATCATAAAGACGCATTATCACTGCCAGCGGCAAAAGTTATAGGCTTTAAATATTTCATAATTAAAGAGCCGGTATTATGACATCCAGATGTCATTCGTAAATTTTTATTTGTGAAAACTATTTTGGTGTTAAGTTTTATAGACTCTTACTGCGTACCAACCCGAACACTATGCACTGCATCCTTAAAGTAGATACTGATTTTCAGACGAAAATGTACATACTTTATAGTGTGTTAGATATGAGTGTGCACAATCAGGGTCGCACTAAAACATCATGTGACTGAAGTAGTATTGCCACGTCATTATGCATGACGTGTGTGAGAACTTAACTCCTTCTTTTCCTTTCCTTCATTAAAAAATATTTTAATAATAAATTAAAGCTGCAAGCAGCGATGGGAAGGGTCTCGCACGATGCGTCCGCCGCAGCAAAGGCACCGCCTCCCGCCTTTCGAGTTTTTTCACTTGTCGTCGTCAAGAGCTCGAAACAAGGTGAAAAGGCACTTTACTAACTACTGAACGATACAAAGCTTTAAATGATGATCTAAAGATGATCTATATGGTCCATAATTCTTTCATGATTTTTGGATAAAGTATGTGAGTGCTACAGTAAGAAATCCATTTAGACCTACACATTTAAAAAAGGTCAAGTTTGTTAAGGTGCCACAGCAAGACTTTGTGATGAACTTATGAGTTTTTGATAACTTTTGATAACTTATGGCTTTTTCGCATTCAAGGGGGCGCTGCAGAGCTGTCATCCAAATTACAATTGCAGTAACAGTGTTAGATTATTATTCTTATTGAACATGACCTTCGAACACATTTTGGTAGGCTTTCTAACATGTTCAATGGGTCAAAACAGCTAAAACGAATATTTTGGTGACATTTAAGGGGCCGCTGTAGAGTCAATTTTTTAGAGCACAGTTACAGTGATGCATATCCTTTTGTTTCGCCTGACCAGGCTAATCATGCCAAGCTGTTTTTGTTGAAATTGGATTAACTTGAACCGAGGGACAATCCAAAATATTTAATTTATTTGCACATTTTTGAAAGGTGAATTTTGCTGGGGCACCACCCCAAGACCATTTGATGTACTTCTTAGCTTTTGATAACTTTTTTCGCTCATGCCTTACGAGTAACCACACCAATTGTCAGCTGGATTGGACATTTCACCTAGGAGGAGTTCGTCAAAGTATGAAGTGTATTTTTTTTTACATAAAACCTAAAATATCCGGTTTTCTGTCCAGTTTCAAACTTGACCCGATGGACTTTTTTGTAGGTCTTAAGTGTATATGCAATACCCTGCCTGAAATAGAAGTGTAAAACTAAAAATAACAGTTTTTCAATGCACGCCACTAGGTGGCGCTACGACTGATGATGTTCGTTGTCCTACAACTGTTTTCAGGCTTGGACTTTGATGAGAAAAAGACAAGTTTGAGCCGGATCGGATATTCTATGCCAGAGTTATAACAACTTCCTGTTTCAAATCAAAATTTCGACAATGGCCGGCCCTTGACCACATACTTTATGATAGTCAAAAAAGCTTCCTAATTTAACAGGTCGTATGCCTTCTGATGATACTGAAGAAGTTTGGAGTTGTTTGGATAAAATCTTTGGGAGGAGTTCATCAAAGTGTAGAACGACTTTAATGTCTTTAAACCACCATCCAATACATTTTCAAAAAGGAGCAGTGACAACAGTGAAGGTAACCAACAGTAATGGCATTTGGATATTTCAGGCAACATGAGAAAATGAACCATGTTAATGGTGCCATATTATGTAAACTCGACTCTGCTCAGAAGGAGGCATGGCAGAAACATGCAAGCGGGAGGAGCAAAGGTGAACATCACTATTAAAACAGCAGAGCTTTTAAGACAGCAGTTCATTGCATCCAATGTAATCATTTAAATCCAAAATAAACAAATCTATTTAAATGTACATTTACAGACTGAGCACTGCACTTATTAGTCTCGGTTTTTATTTTATTCTATTATTTTAATAGAATTAATATTTTTAAATATAATTGAATATCCTTTTATGCCTTATTCCTTGCTTATTCGTCTCATCTGATTTATCTATGATCTGGTTTATTATTCTGTATCACTTTGAATTGCCAGTGTGCATAAAACTGTGCTAAATAAATCCATTTGCCTTGCCTGAAAGCTATAAATCTAAGTAAACGTTTTTCCCACTCTGTCCAGTTCAGACATAAAATAATTTTAATGTTATACTGCCAAAGTACATTTTCTTCATTTTAACCAGCGATCGCTCATGTCCAGGTTTTTTGTCAGCTCAAACGCATTATTCCTCTAGAATCAAAGACTAAAAAGTTTTTTTTGCTAAAGTGAATAAACAGATGAAACCATATCTTGGCATTAAGCTTTTAATGTTTCAGTCTTTGACAGTAATACAAAACACATATTAGAAATACAGCCAAGATAATTTTGATCACATCTTACGAAATCCAAAGATTTTATCCACATGATAGTTCAAATATGGCATATGGTAGTTCAAAAAACAGCCAAACTGCCAAAGAATCAGAGAGCTTGCCTGCAGTGCCCTCTGCAGGATGAGCTGTAAATTGACACATTCAGTAATGACTTCAATTCTCACAAACAAGGCAAACTTTAATATTGCATTGAAACATCCTGTAATTTCCTGCCAGGTACATTTGCTCTTACTGAAAAGTTCAATTCAAGTATCAAAAGCATAGCAGATTTGGGACCATAAATTCCAGCAGCCCATGAATAAGAGACAGAGGAAATGCAACAGCCTCATACAGTCAGCAGCAGTCTCCCTGAGAGCTGTAAAGTTTATTTTGTGCCATTGTCAGGTCATCTTCTCTCTTTTCGCAGTTGATTAAAAAAGGGATGGGCGATGGCTTGCTCCAGTGTGATCCGTTTGGAGGAATCATACTCCATCATCTTCTTCAGCAGGTCAAAGAACAGCTCGTGGTCCGGTGTTTTAGAGGACATGTATTGCTGAAGAAGATGTAAAGCTTAAAGTATATTTCGCAAACAATATAAAACACACACATACATAAAATATATGTGTTCATAAAATACACATATATTTATGTACATTATGTACAGATTAACAAGAGGCATTTATTTGTTGGGCTAATCTTGAGAAATTAGGGCTAGAAAGCACTCTTGCAGAAAACCCTATAACTTCTCCATATACCTTTAATAGAGATTCTGAGATGGCTTCAGATTACACATTGTGTGCAGAGTTACTAGGCAAGTTCTATTTTTGAGGATTCATTTTATCATTGAGCAACTACTATATTCTCAATCAACTCAAAAGACACATAAATATCGAAGCTGAATATTTTTGGAAGTTGGAGTGGGGCTTTTTTAGTTTTGGCTATCTTAGGATGATATCTGTGTGTACAGGTAACTATTGCTGTGCAGAATTATTAGGCAAATTAATAAAAAACAAATATATACCCATCTCACTTATTTATTTTTGCCAGGCAAACCAATGTAACATCTCAACATTTACAAATACACGTTTCTGACATTCAAAAACAAAACAAACAAATCAGTGACCAATATAGCCACCTTTCTTTACAAGGACACTCAAAAGCCTGCCATCCATGGATTCTGTCAGCTTCCCAGACACTGTTTCAAGAGGACTAATGGTTTCCCTCCTTGTAGATCTCACATTTGATGATGGACCACAGGTTCTCTAGGGATTCCGATCAGGTGAACAAGGGGGCCATGTCATTATTTTTTCATCTTTTAGACCTTTACTGGCCAGCCACGCTGTGGAGTATTTGGACGCGTGTGATGGAGCATTGTCCTGCATGAATATCATGTTTTTCTTTAAGAATGCACACTTCATCCTGTACTACTGCTTGAAGAAGGTGTCTTCCAGAAACTGGCAGTAGGACTGAGAGTTGAGCTTGACTCACAACTTGGCCCCACAAGCTCATCTTTTATGATACCAGCCCAAATCAGTCCTCCACCTCCACCTTGCTGGACTCTGAGTCGGACTGGAGCTCTCTGCCCTTTACCGATCCAGCCACGAGCCCATCCATCTGGCCCATCAAGACTCACTCTCATTTCATCAGACCATAACACCTTAGAAAAATCTCTCTTCAGATATTTCTTGGCCCAGTCGTGACGTTTCAGCTTGTCTGTCTTGTTCAGTGGTTTTTCAGCCTTTCTTACCTTGGCCATGTCCTTGAGTATTGCACACCTTGTGCTTTTTGACACTCCAGTAACATTGGAGCTCTGAAAGATGGATGAACTGGTGGCAAGTGGCATCTTGGCAGCTTCACACTTGATTTTCCTCTGTTTTTGGGTTACTTAGCGCCTTCTTCTTTCAATGCGCTTCTTGCAACCCTGTTGGCTATTTGCCATGAAACGCTTGATTGTTCGATGATCCCACTTCAAAAGCTTGCCAATTTCAAGGCTGCTGCATCCCTCTGCAAGACATCTCACAATTGTAGACTTTTCAGAGTCAGTCAAGTCTCTCTTTTGACCCATTTTGCCAAAGGAAAGGAAGTTGCCTAATATTTATGCACACCTGATATAGGATGTTGATGTCATTAGACCACACCCCTTCTCATTACACAGATGCACATAAGCTTAATAATTGGCTTTCGAGCCTATACAGCTTGGAGTAGGACAACATGAATATAAAGGCTCATGTGGTCAAAATACTTATTTGCCTAATAACTCTGCACACGGTGCATAAATAAACCTTGTGCATAAATGAGTCTGTAAATAAATTGAGAAACTGGTGCTGTGCATGTCACTTTAAAACCTCCGGCGTCTCAACAGAACAAAAAAAAATATTTTGTACACTTAAATTCTTATTTTTTGATGCACACACGAAAAAAGTATTAAATATTTTTTTTCTGTTTTTAAGCCAAACTTTAAATTCCGAAATGAACTGTGTGCAAACTTTCAACATGAATGTTGACATCTATAAAATACCTCCACAACGCCTGACCAAAGGAAAAAACTAAAATGCATCCATAAAATGAGACACAGATCAAGTAGAGATCATCCTCTCACAAGGAGACAGCAAATTCTTTTTTAATTTACTTTAATTGTAAAGAAAAAATGTTGCAATAATTAATTAAAGCTCAAATTACTTTATGTAAGCACTTTTGTACGGTAGAGGAATAGGGACACTGTAAAAATAAAAAGTTCTGACTTTTTTCTCAGAATTCTGAGGATTTTTTTCTTAGAATTCCGACTCTCAAGCTAACATAATGGTGAATTTATTTGAAAAGAAAATATGCATTTATATACATATATACAATTAATGATAGATGAGCAGCGCCATAGCCTGTAGAGTCAGTGTATGACGCTCGTTTTATCGTCGTCCCAGAATCAGCGAGGCTCTGTGAGCCGGAATCACACCACATCTGATCTCTCATGAAAGGATTAATATCAGAGGTTTTTGCTTTCTGGGACTGTTGTTATGCAAACAAAGCGTGGAAAATAATAATTAACATCATAATCGAAAATTGTGTTCAATGCAATGGCTTCCTCCGGGACCCCTCTGACACAAAAAAATGCACTTAGATTGGCCATTAATCAACTTGTGGTGCTTCCTTTAGCATTTGCTCCATCGATAATTACAATGCAGTTAATGTAAACATAACTTAGATGAAAAATGTCCTCACGGGTGCCCATATTTCTAACATAAAAGTCTGAATTCTGAGAAATTCAGAACTTCAATTTTATTTTCTACCGTACGTTTTCTGTACGTTTCAATTATAAGTTAGTGAGAGAATTAATCTTTAAAAAAAAAAAAAGGCAACTGAATTTAAAGGCAAATAAAACACTTGCAGCGGCCGGAGAAGTCATTTCTGGAAAAAAATCTTATAGGTTTTGGTTGTAATCATGTTGATGTTCACCTTTAGAGGTTTACAGTGTTTCCTCACGTATCTCCCAGCAGAGCTGTGTTCGTCCCAGTCCAGTTTGTCATGACGCACAAAGCGTTGTTTCCTAACAAACAATTCACATAAATCCTAAACCAATTTTTTTATTTACAAACAAGATATGAATGATAGATATGGAAAAAAGTTGCATTTTATGTAATTTAACATTCAAAAGAAAAAATTTACAATCGAACTTTAATTATTATACTACTTCAAAAGATTCAGCTTAGGGGTGGGTGATATGGGTTAAAATTAATATCACTGTGTTTTCCACTGTCCAGACGGTATCATTTAAATTGGAGATCACATTTTAATAGACCATAATGAAATAAGAGGCAAAATGTACATTTTAACCTTATTTAAAGAGAGAGATTAGACAGAGAACTGAAAACTGTTGCCACTGTTTAAACAAAATGTTGCAAATATGCAACGTGAAGTAGGTCTTTATGAATTAAATTAAACTAGGGGTGGGCATAGATAAATTTTTTTCAGATAGATTAGTATCACTCTAATATTTAAATTAATCTAGATTAAAATGCCTCATTTGAATTCTAACAAAGAGATTCAGAATACGTATGCTACTCAAAATAACGACTAAAAGTAAGTCTTTGAGAACGAGTTTCTCAAGTCAGGTGGCGCTTAACCAGGGTCTCATTTCCTGTTTCCTAAATTCATCACACACTGTTTGAGAAAGCTGTTCTACTATCATAATAATTTCATAATTGGTGATTAAAAAAAATATGTTTAATAATATATACTTGAGCGTCACGGCGGCGCAGTGGGTAGCACGGTTGTCTCACAGCAAGAAGGTCGCTGGTTCGAGCCTCGGCTGGGGCAGGTGGCATTTCTGTGTGGAGTTTGCATGTTCTCCCCGTGATCGCATGGGTTTTCGCCGGGTGCTCCGGTTTCCCCACAAGTCCAAAGACATGTGATATAAGTGAATTGAGTAAGAACGATTGCCCATAGTGTTAAAGTGTGAATGTGTGTGTGAATGTTTCCCAGCGATGGGTTGCGGCTGGAAGGGCATCCGTCGCATAAAACATATGCCAGAGAGTTGGCGGTTCATTCCGCTGTGGCGACCCCGAAATGGAATAAAGCCGACATGAAGATGAATGAATGAATATATACTTGTGTTTACTAACTGTTTATTCAGTTAAACATGAATGTTGAACTGTATGCCTATAAAGGAGGTTGTGATGAACTATTAAATGGCATTATACAATTTAAAATAGTCACTATTGAGTATATGTTAGTGTGGTTGAGGCCATGTTTAAAAGTGTAATTTAATTACTGTCAATTCAACACATTACAATTGAAAAATAAGAAAACACAAACAATCCCCCTTTGTTGTTTGTTTAGTATTTTTGCTACCATAAAACTAAGAATTACATACCAAAATATTCCCTGTGGGTTGTTTTAAGAAACCATAAAATATCAAATCATAAAGTTCCTTCTTGTTTTTGCCACTGTTAAATATGACAAATATTTTTGTTCATTTCTACCAAATTTCTTGCGGACGTTTCACTTCAAACTGCACTCAGTGTTTAATTCTGAGGTGTTCTCAAGTAGATTAGTTGTGAAGTCTGCTACCTACAGCCTGATAGATTATTTTCATGATGAACCCTCAGTAAGAGTTTATACTTAGCTGCAAATGTGACTGCTTAACACTTTCTATGCCTTGTTTTAAACATGCTTCTCTTTCGAATAGTGACAAATATAGAGACATTTTCTGCTGTTCCTGGCGACTTTTAGCAACTTTGTTAATTCTGGCTAATGGGCTTTTCAGAACAGTGCTGATGCAATCTCTGTACCTGACAGGCTTCGTCCCACTACTCTCGGTACAAGCGCACGCGTCTCGTCACATCAGCTCCTGGTTAAGACGATAAGGCTCCTCGTCTCAACATCAATTAAATTGAGCGTGTAATGTGAAATGTATTGCAAAAGCCATATCATGGCACAACACAATACAGGTATTACCTTCATACCGATATAGTGCCCACCCCTTATTCAGCTTGTTTAATTAATTTACTAATAACTAATCGAACATCAGAAAACAGCCATTTTAAAGTAAAAAAAAAAGTAGTGAAAAAGCAGAAAGTACAGCGCAACTATTCAGTTAATTACGGGTTCACAAAATGCTCTGACACTGTACCTGGTTCTCTGAAGCAAGTGTGAAGGTATGGGGCCTAGAACCCTCTCCATCATGGCCAGATGCTCCTTACTTTCATGGGTCTGAAAGAGGCAGTAAGTTTAACATTCTGAGAGTAACTCATAATAACAGCCACTGTCTATAAAACTTCAGACCTGAAATAACGTCAATCCCAGATAGAACTCGACCAGAATACAGCCCAAGCTCCATACATCACAGGACTGGTTCCAGCCAAGTTCTGCAAGAACAGATAATATTTTACAACTGCACAACCACATTAAACAAGTTTTTTTAGGGAAATGGAAAAATATCTAACTCAAAATAACTTCGGGAGCTCTGTAATGACGAGTTGAGACCACAGAGTTGTGATGTTCATGGTCATATGTAGTATTGCCAAAGTCAACCACTTTAACATCCAGACTATGCAAGGTCCTCTCATCTCGTTTCTGCAACAAAAACAACAGTTTTATAAGGATCCACTTATTTTGATTGTCAGTATTTTGAAAATATATAATTTGATAATATGTTTGTGTCTAAGAAAATGTGCACTTTGCAACAATAAAGATTTTCAGAAATTTCAACTATTAGCAGAAATTAAAATTAAAGAAATAAAAAACTATTATATTGTGTACAAAACCGAAATCTAGTCATTTTATTCAAATACCCCAAACTGATCTAACCTTTCCATTGGATTTATTTATCACATTTATTTGGAATATTGAAATCCAGTCATGGAGGGCCAAAGCACTGCACGTTTTAGTTTCAAATCTGGCCTGTGTATACTACACTAGCTTCAGACAAGCCAAAAGGATCTTAATTTGTGCCATCACCAGTGTTTCATGGCTGTTGGAAGAACATTTTCAAACTCCTGCTTGAAGTATGAAGTGTTTTTTTGTATGAAGTATTTTTTTATTATTATTATTATAATATTGACTTTAATAAACATGTCTTCAAAAGTGATTTTTTTGCTAAATAAAAACCCCAATGCTTACCCACAAAAAGCCGGCAACTCTTACTCTAAATTGCATGGTATTTCAAGATGTTTCACTTACCATCTTGGAGTTATATTTCAAATCATAGTGGGAGTCCACAAAGAGAATGTTTTCAGGTTTTAGGTCAGTGTGAGTCAATTTATTTCGATGCAAAACTGACAAGGGGGAAAAAAATGCACCTTTTTATAACATGTTATGCATCTCAAAGGTTAAGAGGTTTTGGTAAACTCACAGCACACAGCTCGAAAGATCTGATCTGCCATGTGTCTGATCTGGGTGAGTGTAAAAGGCAGGAATCCATTCTCTTTCAGGAAGTCAAAAGTGCTCAGTCCCAGCCGCTCAAACCCTATGCAGATGTGACCATGGTGATCAAACCAGTCTAGCATCTGGACACAAGCACTGCAAAGACAAAAAAGAAGAAAGTTAAGTCATTCCAGCATTCTATCTGGAATTATGCATGTTTTCCCATGATGTCAAGTGCGGGGTCAACGTCTTACAATCTCTTCCCTTCATCCAGTGAGTTTATGCGCTTGAGCACATCAACTTCAGCTAAGGCTGCCTCTCGGTAGTGCTCAAGATTTTTGATGATCTTCAGTGCCACTCTCACATTATTATCTCTGTAGAGAAAAAGGGCATGTTACCAATAATGTTTAATGGTAGCAAGTCATGTAAAACTACAGAAAAGTTTCTTGTTCAACAATTCATTAACCAAATTCATTATTAAATGTTTATATTGCCACACTTAGTTAACCTTGAGGGTCTCTCAACACAGTGTTTCTGTTTCACTGAATGAAAATGCTGCAACTCAGGTCTGCGAACTCTGCATTAGTTTAATGTTCAAAGCTTATAAGAGACTAACGCTAACATGCATGCGCATATGCACACACCGCAAACTGACTTAACATTGGCTGCATCATCTAACAGCTACACTCTGTTCAATTCAAAGAAGTGCCTGAAGTCAGCAATTTGGTAATATTTTGTTTACACATAGAATGACCAGCACGTCTTGGATAAAGAGAAATCTCGACAGATACTTTAATAGCAAACTTATATGGCAGGTTTAGAATCTAAAAGATTGGACTTCATACAGCACTTGGAAATGCATTTCCAAGACTACATTGTAATTATTGACAAATTACTTAAATTAATTATGTTGGGAGGGAACCATTAATTGAAAATTAATTAATATAAACTGTAGCTGTGTAAGTTGTTCACAGCGTTCAGTGAAAAGTAAACTAAGATGCGTTAGACTAACTATTAAAAATTATTAAAACAATTACATATGGATGAAAGCTAGGGGTGTATCGATACACATTATTATTAAATAAGGTAATTGTTTTAAACTAATACTTTTGTAATTGGGTGAGCCAACACTCCAGTCTGCTGCGCTAGCATTAGTAAGAGTCAACATTAATATTACAAGAACAGAAATAAAGGATCCTCAACTAACTACCAACACATGCTGGCTCTCTAAGCTATAAAGTGATTGGGAGAGAGTGCTGATGCAGTGTTTTTTTTTTTTGTTTTTTTTTTAAACCAACTAAAGGGTTACTGTGGGTTTTCTGCTCATGCCTGTGCCATTTACAGGAGAACTTGATGATTGGTGTGACTTTATTTGCATTACCTCACAAACAATGCTCTGCCATTGAACACAAATGCAACAAGAAGGAACATGTATGGTCACAAAGTTCTAATCATATGCTTTTCCTGTATGGGTCCATGAATATTTTCTGAAGTCAACTTACTTTGAATGATCAAGACACTCCACGACTTTACCAAAGGCCCCTTCCCCCAGAGTCCCTATAATCTCGTCTATAAACAGGACAAAGAAGCTGTAATGAGTAAAGCTTTGAGATGAGAATGCAATAAAAAAAAATTGCATTGAGTACATACAGCACTTTGACAACTTTTCACTTAAATCATAAGGCTTAGTCGGCTATATCAATGCATTACTAATCTCCACAGAGACAAGTTAAATTCTAAATCGTTTAACTGAGAAATGTCCCTTATACCCCCTAAATGTAGGCTGATTATCCCACTAACAGAAACAAAACAGACAGTTAAGTAGAGAAAGGTTGTGTTCTATACATCTTGCTCTTAGCATGTCTCCATTGTGATAGACCAGGTGACCCTCCTCATCATCCTCAACACTCTTGCTTCTTTTCCTGCGATGACCTCTCTGGAGATGGAAACCGCCCACATCAAACAGCAGTCAGAATCAGGCCCGTACACATCATTCATTCAATTCGGGATGGATGAAAGGGACGTAGTTATTCGGACCCCCACGCCAGGACACAGCGACGGCAGCAGCACATTCAAATTGATCACCAAGCAACGGCACAGGGTCACCATAGTGTTTGTTACAGAAGAAACAAATGGCAACACGTTTTCAGAAAGGAAACAACTTTCTTTGGAGTGTACAGCTAATTCTGGTTATGACCCTAACCAATCAACTGATGAGTGAAGGAATATCCTCACCACTTACAACAGGCAAATTATAAAGTATTTCTACATTTTTAATGAATAATACAATTCAAGAGAAATGTTTTACCAAGTCTGAACGAGGGCTGTGACAGTATGAATGTTTTCGCACTCGGGTGCTGCGTCTGCTTCGACCCCTACATCCCAACAACTGGATGTAATGATAGCCTTCTCTCTCCTTCTCATCGTCTGTGACTGGGTCCATCCGACTCATGTAGCTTGCATGCACCGGAGCGTTGTCTCTAGCTCTGCGCTCTCGACACTCCAGCCTCTTTGAGCTGATGTGAAACCTGTAAATAACAAGCATCAAAAAGTGAAGCCTTGGTTTACCACCAATCATAAATAGATATCTGAATTCATATTGCTTTTACTTTGCTTTCAAAAGTCCTTTCAAAAGTGAAGAAAGAAACGCTCCAATGTGATCTTCAGGGTGCTAAGAGCATCAAGTGTCATATTGAAAGGAAGAAGTCAACATGTTAGCTATACTTAGACAGAGCCAGAGAAACAAGCTCTGAGTAAGTGGTTACGAGTGAAAGCGATGCTTCAGGCTGTCAGTATTGCAGCGATAAATCAGTTAGGTGGATGCCTACATGTTGTAAATGATTTGTTGATTTGCATCAACTGGAAGTCAAGCTGATTTATGTAATGACAAACCACTTCAAATAACACAACATGTGTTTCTAAAGAATGCGTGGCATGTGTTAGGCATTTACCCACCAAAAATATTGGGGAAATTTGATAAGCTCTTTATAAACCTTTGTATCCGTGCTTTGGTTGTTTGAAGTTATCTTTTGAGTTAAAGTATGAGTGGCCCAGAGGTGAGGTGACAGTTTAGTTCTATCACATTAAAATGAGTATAAGGAAAAAAAACTACCTTCAATGATTTTGGATATTGAGAAAATACATTTTCTCCTCACAATTTTTAAACAGCGCCAGTGCAAAACAATGAATAGAGGCTCTGCACAAATTGTGTCCACTTCGGCTTTTTTCACAAATATATATTTTTAATGTTTTTCTTATTCTGTCTAAAACAATTTCATCCACACAAGTATGGCTTTAAAAAAAACTCTATATCTGTAAAGAGTAAGTATTTAACATTAGAGTTGTCATTTAAGAATTTGGCAATCACTTCTGTCCAAAGCGACTTACACTAGGGCAAAGACAAAATGCAATTGGCTACACAGCCAAAGTCTAACTCAGGTAGGTAGCTAGATCAATCAACCATAAAAGAAGAACAATAAAACATAAGGAAGAACTGTAAGGATTTCTTGAAGAGAAGTGTTTTAGTTGCTTTTTTAAAGTTGTTAGTGTTGCAGCTTTACTGACTGGATCAGGAGTTTGTTCCACCAGCCAGGCACAGTGAGAGAATGTGCAACTTTTTTTTTGCAAGTGTAATTTCATACAGAGTTTAATACATTAGTAAAGTATATTTAGAAAAAACAAACAAAGTACAAATTCTAACATAAACCAAAGTAAATGCCAATCTGGCAAATACCCAATATAAATAATTTCATAATAAACTTAAAAAGTAAATAAAAAAAAAACAATTAATTCAAAGTGACAATATTCAATGTTTCCATGCTAATTTCTCAACTCCCCTTCCTTCAGGACCCAAATATTTTAAAAAAGGATCTCTTTTTTCATTAAACATGTGTGGTTTGTCCTTGAATGCTATTGAAAAGGCATATGAGCTAAGCAGTTGATATGGGATTCCTCCTCGTGTTATGTCAGCCCACTGAGAAATGGAAAGAGCTTGAGCAGTTGTCCAATGAACCAAAATACATTTATGTTCATTATAACACAGAACTTGGAGAAAGTGGAACTGTTGAAAGTGACAAGGGGGTGTTCCTTCATACTTCCAGGCTAAGTTCAGTAAGTGCAGTAAAAAAGTATTTTATAATTATTTTACAACTTATCCGAAAACCTTCTAATAATTATACAATGCCAAAAGCAATGAATAAATGTTCCCTCCAATACCTTACATTCATTACAAGTAATAAAAGGCATAACGACCTTATGGCTTCGAACAAATGTCATATATAATCGATGGTTAATTTTAAAGTGCAATTGCATGCCAAGTTATTTGACATATAAGATGATATATTACATAAATATTTTATTTTATCACAGTACTTGAATCAATTAACATTCATAATAAACCTTGGAGGGAGATATGAGTAATGTGCATTTGTATAATTGTTCTCCTAATTTAGAGATACCAAAACCACTTTTATGTGTTAAGACGTTGTATGTATTAAGACATAGGTTTTTTTTTAACATAAAACCAAAAATAACTGGTTTTCCATCCAGTTTTGAAACTCGACCCAATGGACTTTTTTTGTAGGTCTTAAGGTACTACACACATGTGACAAGTTTTAAGGTGGCACTAATGAGGTTCGTTGTCATGTGACTGTTTTCAGACTTGGACTATGATAAGAATGAGACAAGTTTGAGCCGGATCGGATATTCTATGCCCGAGTTACAACAACTTCCTGTTTCAAATCGAAATTTGGACATTGGCCGTGACCACGACCACATACTTTATGATAGTCAAAAAAGCTCCTCAATTTCACATGCCATATACCTTATGTTGATACTGAAGAAGTTTAGAGATGTTTGGATAAAATCTTTGGGAGGAATTCTTCAAAGTGTAGAACGAGCAAAAACGCCAATTTTTAGAGGTTTTTGCGAAATAACCGACTTCATGTCGATTTTGGAAACAGGATATTAGTAAAAATTGCAGCTTGGTATTTTAACCATGCGTATCAAATTTCTTTCACCTACGACAAACTTTTAAAAAAATTTTAAATCAGTTTTTGGACCGAAAATTTTCACCGGGTCTGAGGCGTGTGCAAAAAGCTGGGACTTTTCTTAATGGTCAGGCCCTCGAAAGTCCCTGCAAAGATGGTATAGAATAGTTAAAAACCACTGGTGCTCGAGCCCTAATTAAACGTGGAATGGAATTATGTAGAGAATCTAGGAAGATTAAAATAGCATCAGCATATAGGAAATTTTTTTAATTTTATTTTTAGATGAACTCATTGAACAGATAGATCATCTCTTATAATTACAGCCAATTATAATTACATTAAGGCTCGATAATCAGTGCAAATATGAAAAAATATGAGTGATGAAAAAGGGGCTCCTTGTATAGTGCCTTGTGACAAGGAGAATTTAGAAGATTTTAGGCTGTTGGTGATCATTGTTGCAGTAGGAGAAGAAAGTAGAAAGTAGAGCGGTGTTTTCTGCATCAAATGAAATCACAAGCCCATTATTTGTGCATCTTTTGGCATATAAAATTATATTAAGAAGACTTTGAATATTGTGACTTGATTATCTATTTTTTAGAAAATAAAATGATGACCTCTTTGGTCATCATTTATAATTGTGGGTAATATTTTTAAAATTTAGAAGCTAGTAGCAGGAAAAAGGAAAGAAGATAAGGAAACATGGTGGTGGAATGAGGAAGTTCAGGACATCATCCAGAGGAAGAGGCTAGCTAAAAAGAAGTGGGACATCGAAAGGACTGAAGAAAGTAGACAGGACTACAAGGAATCACAGCGCAGGGTGAAGAGGGAGGTGGCAAAGGCCAAACAGAAGGCAGGTTGTATGCCAGGTTGAACACGAGGGAAGGTGAGAAGGAATTGTACAGATTAGCGAGACAGAGATGGGAAGGATGTGCAACAGATAAGGGTGATTAAAGATAGAGATGGAAGGGTTCTAACGAGTGAGGAGAGTGTGCAGAGAAGATGGAAGGAGTATTTTGAGGAGTTGATGAATGAGGAGAATGAGAGAGAAAGAAGGGGGGAAGAGGTGAACATTGTAGAGCAGGAAGTTGAAAAGATTAGAAAGGATGAGGTGAGGAAGGCTCTAAGGAGAATGAAGAGTGGAAAGGCTGTTGGTCCAGATGACATCCCTGTGGAGGTGTGGAAGTGTCTAGGAGAGACAGCAGTGAAGTTCCTACCTAGGTTATTCAACAGGATTCTAGAGAGTGACAAGATGCCTGAGGAATGAAGGAGAAGTGTCCTAGTGCCAATCTTTAAGAACAAGGGTGATGTGCAGAGTTGTAACAACTACAGAGGTATAAAGTTGATGAGCCACACAATGAAACTCTGGGAAAGAGTAGTGGAAGCTAGGCTAAGAAGGGAAGTGGAAATTTGCGAGCAGCAGTATGGCTTCATGCTCAGGAAGAGCACTACGGATGCAATTTTTGCTCTGAGAATGCTAATGGAGAAGTACAGAGATGGTCAGAAAGAGCTGCACTGCGTCTTTGTGGACTTAGAGAAAGCGTATGACAGGGTGCCGAGAGAGGAGCTATGGTCCTGTATGAGGATGTCAGGAGTGGCAGAGAAGTACGTCAGAGTAGTTCAGGATATGTATGAGAGGAGTATGACAACAGTGAGATGTGCTGCAGGTCAGACGGAGGAGTACAAGGTGGAGGTGGGGCTACATCAAGGATCGGCTTTGAGTCCCTTCTTGTTTGCTATGGTGATGGACAGGTTGACAGATGAGGTCAGACAGGAATCTCCATGGACAATGATGTTTGCAGATGACATTGTAATCTGTAGTGAGAGTAGAGAGCAGGTGGAGGGACACCTGGAAAGTTGGAGGTCTGCTCTAGAAAGAAGAGGAATGAAAGTCAGTCGTAGTAAGACAGAATACATGTGTTTGAACGAGAGAGGTCAAGAAGGTGGAGGAGTTTAGGTATTTGGGGTCAACAGTCCAGTGCGACAGGGAGTGTGGAAAAGAGGTGAAGAGGCGAGTGCAGGCAGGTTGGAGTGGGTGGAGAAAAGTGTCAGGGGTGTTGTGTGACAGAAGAGTGTCAGCAAGAATCAAAGGAAAGGTGTACAGAACATTAGTGAGACCAGCTATGATGTATGGGTTAGAGACTGTAGCAGTGAGGAAGAGACACGAGGCAGAGATGGAAGTAGCAGAGATGAGGATGTTGAGGTTCAGTTTAGGAGTGACAAGGGTGGACAAGATTAGGAACGAGCACATCAGAGGAACAGCTCAGGTTGGTTATTTTGGAGACAAAGTCAGAGAAGCCAGATTGAGATGGTTTGGACATGTGTAGAGAAGGGATAGTAGTTATATTGGTAGAAGGATGTTGGAGATGGAGCTGCCAGGCAAGAGGGTAAGAGGAAGGCCAAAGACAAGTTATATGGGTGTGCTGAAGGAGGACATGAAGGTAATTGGTGCAACAGTAGAGGATACTGAGGCCAGAGTTAGGTGGAAACAGATGATTTGCTGTGGCGACCCCTAAACTGGGAACAGCCGAAAGAAGAAGAAGAAGAAGAAAAAGCTAGTATTGTAGATAAGCTCTTGGTGTCTACATTGAGTGATTACGTAGGATGGCAGGATCCACAATCCTCAGGCCATTTGCCCTTTTTCAAGAAGACACAAATATCAGCCTCTGACATAGTACTTAGTACCAGGGAGTTTCCCATATCAGAACTCAAAGACAAATAGAAAGTTCTATTGAGAGACTTTCTGCCTTTCAGATACGGAACTACAAGACATTGTTCCTTCTCCGAGTGCAAGAATCTGGACGGCATGTAAGGCTGAACAAGCTTGTAGACAGGCTGATCTGCAGTAGGTTTGTATGCAAGCATCAGTGATTTGAACTTAACATAATCTGCAACCAGGAGCCAGTGAAGAGTGACGAAGAGGGGAGTAACACGGGCATGCTTAGATTCCTTAAGTATTGGGCATGTTTAGATTCCTTAAGTATTAGACAAGCTTTATGAGAGATGAGGAGTCCAGTTCCACCATCTTGCACGGAGTGTGAGAGAGCATGAAGGGGCAGGAGAGGCCTGCAGGTGTTGCTGTTCCCTCTGGAAGGATTCATGTCTCAGTCAGGCCAATAAGGTCCAGCGATGACTTAAGAGCAAAAGAAAAGATTGTTGCCAATAGTCTGGCAAATCAACAGACCTAGAGTGTGTGTGGCTCTGGTGATTTAAAAGGAGGTGAGGCTAGGTTGAATGAGTTGTTTTGGGCTCAGCAAAGACAGAGCGACCAGGGAACCGTCGAATGTACAACAGCAATGTACAGACAGCACATGTTAGTAAATGTGTAAAGAAATAGCAGGTAACACAACTAAAGCCAGGGAAATACAAAAGAAAATGATACAAGAATGTAGCTTACTGTGTCGTTGCTCGTGAAGTCGCTCATCTTCATGTGAGCAGGCTGAAGAAGGAAAGCCTAAACGCTTCTGCTGACACTTTCACAACAGCAATAAAGCAGTGTTTTTATAGGCCCAAAATTATGGCTGAGTAACAGTGCCTGAGAGATCACTACTGCCTTAACTTGACAGAAACAGGCTAAACCACTTTTTATTTCACACTAATGGCTGTGAAACTATTGCTCAGATGTGCAGTGCCTTTAACTCCAAATAAGCTAAGAACGCACTACACAATGACTTCCACCTCAGTCAGAGACTAATAAATACACTGAAACAATGTAAAGGTGACTAGAACAAGTCTTAATTATGAACAAAAGTGGCTTCTGTTACTGTTTGTTCTGTTACCATGTTGAGCTCTCCAACACAGACCTGGCATAATGTGCACTGATTGGATTCTCTCCCAGAATGCCTGCTACATTTCAGCTTAAATACACTTCAATATTGAATTATTCTCTTTACTGCCTTCTTCTTGCCCCAACCTTGCCAGAAACCAGACTAAAACAATCTCTATCTCTTTCCAACAGCACTGAAACTGTTGCTCGGAGGCGCAGTTTAAGTGTCATCTTAAAAGCTTTCACTCAAAATAAGCTATGTATGCATTATGCAATGGCTTCTACCTCAGTCATGGACTACTAAATAAACTGAAGCAGACGCGAGTGGAAAAAAAATCTTATTAAGATCAGCAATGTCTTTTGGCTGATGTTTGTGATGTCACTTTCTATGTTGAGATCGCCGACACATACTTGGCTGCGATGTGCACCGATTGGATTCTCTCGTATTCCTATACCTTTTGCAACAATGTATACATTGTTCAAGATGAAGTACAAGATGAGATAATAAAAAGCATGCATGCAATCCAATGAAAGTCAAGATTTGACACGGTGGAAGTCTTCACTAAATACTTTATAGACTTAGGTCTTTGTACATAAAGGAAGCTCTGCCTCTAAAGCCTTTTTTATACTTCTGTGCCAACTCTAGGAATTGTCCTCTGTGACATCTGCTTGTTTACGTAACCTCACCCTGACCCTCCTCCAAAGCTCGACGTGCACCTCAGAAATTTTTCAAGTTCGCAGAGCACAAGCTACATAATTGGCTGAATTTGTGCAGAGCAAACTCTTTTCTCTCTTTCTGTGCTTTTGCTCAATGTTAAATGCTGGATAAAGAAGTAACTTTGATGATAACGTAAATAACCTTTGTTATCTGTGCTGAGTTTTAGCTGCTAGAAGTTAGCAAGGTCATCATGACATGTTGTGATATTGATCAGTTTAGAGGCAGTTCTTCTACAGCTACAGCAGCGGACGTATGTAAGAAGTTATATTGATACAATATATGATAAGGTAAATAAAACCTGTATTTTGTTAGCATCTGTGTTGTGTTTTGGTTTGCTAGCAGTTGGCATTTGTATCGAACCAGTATTGATCAGAACATAGGTAGCACAAATGCAGCGCACAGCTATAAATGCTTTGTTTACAAATGGATGTGCAAATGGAAGCTTCCACAATAGGGCAATTTGTCGAGTTTATGCATAAGTATAAATTAGACGTAACCTTGCAAAAACTCTGTTTATACCATCCACAGGAAATTGCTGTGACCTGTGTAAAACCTTTGCTGGCAAAAAAAAAACTCTGTTATGTGTGAACTAACATATTAACCATCTAGAAATACATACTGTTCTCAAAATAACCGGGTAGGTGTGGATGGGGCTTCAGAGCCCCAGTAAATATCAATTCATCTATTTGAAACATTCATTAAATGAGCAAAATCTGTGGGAAAGATTGTGCTACTGTGATTGGATCCACTACTGACACTTCTTGAGTGGTTGTTTGTTCATTGTTCAGCTTATGGGAGCATTTATATCGGCTTCACATTAAGTAGTCAGTTTAGCAATGAGAGTCACATGAACAAATAGCCAAATCACAGCTGTTTCATGCAAGGGGTGGGTATTCAGAAACAAGGCAGCTGCGTTTGTTGGAAAGTCACACATTGATAAACTTTGGTAAAAGGATTTATTTTCTTCCTGTTCAGTTGATACAACAAGCTGAGATGGACTTTGTGTAACAAATTGCATACGGTCTCTCCCCTTCTGTAAGTCACTTTGGACAAAGTGTCTGCCAAATGCATAAATGTAAATGTATTTATTGAGAGCTTTTCTAATACATCTAGGTCAGCTTGGTACCCAAGCACCCTGGCACTGCAAAGCCAATATCATTAACAATATTTGTGTTATTGCTAGTGTTACTCATTTCAGAAGTAACTTGTTTAAAAGGTTTTGAATTGTACCATTTTTTCAGCAGCAGTTTAAACATAAAGCAACATTGTCCTGGTGACAAACCGATTCGTCTTGATGACCAACTCAAATGTCCTAGCTTATGTTAATGTTACATTACATACTGTAACATGTCACTTAGTGTTGTATTATGTTACTTAGTGACATTTTATCAAAAGTTAGCCACTGTTATATTGGTTAAATTATTTTAAATAAAGTGACATTTTGTCTAATAGTTTGTCATTTCCAGGTGATGAAAGTGACTGAAATGTCATGTTGTTGTCATCATTAGGAGGCGCCAGTGGCTAAATAAAGCTTTACATGGTTTTTTTACACAAAATGTATATAAAATATATAATAAATGCACATCTTATGTTATTGGAATTAATTTCTGAGTCAAATTAATGGTGATCTCTCAGCTGGTGACCCCTTACTAAGCCTAAGAGGACTCACAAATGTCATGTTGTTGTCAATGGGTGACCAACTGAATTGTAAATAAACTGAAATTTATTGTATATTTACTATACAATTAGTTTAAACCAGGGGTGGGCAAACTTTTTGAGTCGCGGGCCACAATGAGTTCTAAAATTTGAAAGAGGGGCTGAGCCAAGAACAGATGGATGGAGTGTTATATAAATGACATACAGGATTTGACCTTTTAATGATTAATGGTTAATTTAATTACATTTCAGTTTAAAAAACACAGCAGGAAAACTCCCTATCAGTTTCAGTGGGAACAATGTTGTTGATCTCCCTGTTTTGTCAGTGCATCAAAGTCTGGAATAAGTTTTGTTGTGACGATTCTCAGGATAGATCCGAGGTGTTCGTCGGTTATCCTGGATCTGTGACGGGCTTTGTTCATGTTCATAACACTAAATGTCTGCTCACAAACAAGGTTAGCATCTTCTGTGCCGTCCTCCGTAGGTTTGGAAAGGTGGCTTCGTCCAGTGAAGCATAAAACTCGTTAAGTTTAAGAGTGTTGAACTTTTCTTTCAAGATGGCGTCAGACTGAAGATCGATCAGTTCTAATTGCGCCTCATGTGGTACTGTTTCAGAGTCTTGTGAGAAGGGACAAGACACGAGCTGAAGTGACTTTTCAATGTTTTCAAAATCAGAGAACCGGCAACTGAATTCTCTGTGCAGGTCATCCAGTGATTTGCTGTATCGTGTCGCGTCTTTCTGTCTTGAGTGTCAAGTGTGGTGAAATGAGTGAAGGATGCGTTCGCAACTTGTCTGGAGAATAAAACGAGCTTAGATTTAAACGCTGTAACATGTTTCTTCTTCTGGGAAAAGCTTAACCGCGAAGAAGAGGGGGCAAATGCTCAAGCGCGCCATCTATTGGGGAAATGTGGGCATTACAGGGGAAAGTAAATGAACAAGGTTTGCCGGTAACGATATTATTAATTTTATATTTTGATATAACTGGGAGATGTTTGGCGGGCCGGTTTAAAAAGACCAACGGGCCGTATATGGCCCGCGGGCCGTAGTATGCCCATGTCTG
This sequence comes from Danionella dracula, assembly GCA_900490495.1. Taxonomy (NCBI): domain Eukaryota; kingdom Metazoa; phylum Chordata; class Actinopteri; order Cypriniformes; family Danionidae; genus Danionella; species Danionella dracula. Next base: position 6,569,957 of record UELW01000322.1, read on the forward strand.
GTTTAAACAAATGTATGTAGCTTCATTTAGCCACTGGCGCAACCTACTGACAGCAACGTGACATTTCAGTCACTTCGTCACCTGTAAGGAACAAACTGTAAATGAAACGTCACCTTATGTAAAATAATATAACCAATATAACAATGACTAACTTTTGATAAAATGTCAATTTATGTAATATAATACAACTCTAAGTGAAAAACGTTAGGTGACGTTACAATATGTAATATAACACCAAGAGGATCGGGTGACGTTTTATTTGGTCACTAGAATGATGTCACTATATGGTAAAATTGCTACGTCATTTTTTATTAAACAAACTGCAGTTATTTATGTGGATCAACGTGAATGCATTTTTCACTTGTATACCCTCACAATCTGTATAGAGTAAACACTTCAAGTGCTATGTTATCAGGCAACAACTTCCTTTTTTTGGATATTATTTTTAAAAACAGATTTATTTTGTTTTGCCATTGAATGTTCATTTTGAAATATAAGTTTTAACAGAGAAAACTAAAGCTTCCTTCTTTGGAAGTTGATGGTACAAGAAGTGCATATTATCCAAAAAAATTTATAAATAAATAAATATATGACTAACAGAACTGGAACCACTCAAGATTGTATGCCATCATACAGCATCGATTGGATATTCATCAAGTTCTTGAACTTATTACTGTACTTACCACATGTTGATATGCACTACTTTGCCATCCAGTGCTTCATTGTGTTGAGTATACATTGAACCATTACAGAACATTAAACATGAACAGAACCCTTCTCTATAGAACAGTTTTCATGTTATTGTATATGTCTTACAATTATTATTTATTTGGGAGCTTTATTTGCCCATATGTAAAAACTGTGACATGGTTTGTAAAGTGAGAAGTTGAAGAACATTTTAAATTCACACAACTTACAACTGAAAGAATTATCCTAATGCACATGATCCTGGTTTTCTCACCTCTCATATGTCTTGTAGTGATGTGCTCGGCCAGGCTGGTGTTCTCCGTCTCCAACGTGTGAGCTTCGCCTTGGTCTCTTGAGCAACTCTCTCTCCTCCCAGCTGTATTCCTTACTCCAGCCATTTGGAGACCGCATCCGATTCGAGCGCCACATCTGACCATACCAAAATAGAAAAACGAAAAGTCATAAAAATTCCGACAGGGAAACCATATCCTACATTACTTACATCCTGGTGGCTTGTAAATTCTAAATAGCAAGCTCTCTGATTGATCAGGTTATTGAATTTCATGTTGGCACAGTGTTAGGAGTGTGTTGACAAAGTACAAGTTTAACGTTAGACGTCATACAAGCTGACATCAATGAACAAAGTGTTACAAGACGTATTCAAAAGGACTCAAGCAATTTTGACAATATAAATAAAAGTTTGACAGACCCCTTTTCAGGTTACGACCAACACAATGTCTCCATTTAAGCTAATATGATGTCTTCAAATTCTATCGACATCAAAGTTTAAGGATAGTTGTCTGCATTTATAGGATAACGTAAAGGGTTTTCCTATGTATCCTATGTAATGTAAAATGCGCGCTAAGCCACCGGCCCGCCACACACTTCGAGATGTGTGGATCCCTACCCGAATTTAACGATACTGTAGCGTTAACAACTTTAACGCTCTCTGTGTTCAAAACAAAATTTGTTTACGGAAGTAGAAGGTAGCAAACAGTAACTTTTCACATGACAAGTGTTATTTTAACCCTCCAGTTTATAGCTAAATGTTATTGTATTGAAGAGAATAAAGTTAGCAATGGTATGAGCTAACGTTACCTTAGTTGACGTTAACTTAACTTAGTTAACGTTAGCCTTCTACGAAAAATCGAGGAGACAAATGGCTTAAACGTGAACAATTATATAGCATGAGGGGATATTTTAGCCTGAATTATCCTCACCATTCATCAGTTGCCGAAAAAATACAGATGCTAAACGTCCCAGAAGCCCGCAACCGTGTTTATGTACTTAAAAGGCTTCTTCTTCTTCTTCGGTTTTGTTTATTGGCCGTTTGCAAACCTCACTATTGGCGCATTACCGCCACCTACTAGGGATGTGTTTGGATCAGAGTATGAGGAAAGGAAAATTTCTGTTTTTTGTTTTGTTTTTTGTTTCTAAGATCTTGTTGTGTATTATACTTTTAGCCTCACTTTTTCCTATAGATATTTCCATTGTTATTTTGTCTTGCTTAGCTGTTTGTTTAACTGCTGCATCCACTTCTTTATTTCCGTCGATTCCTATATGTGCTGGTGTCCATAAAAAATGTATGCTTTTATCTTCTCTGTCCATTTCTTCAATCTTGCTGATTATTTAATTTACTATGTCTTGTCTTGCTTCTGATTTCTTTTCCTTTATGCTGATTAATGCAGATGAGCTGTCTACGCAGATTAATGTATTTTTTTCTTTGTTTCTACCTATCCATTCCAGTGCCAAATTTTTTGCAGTTAATTCAGCTGTAAATGCGCTTAAATGATAAGTTATTCTGTTTCATTACTACCTTCTTTGAGGGGATCACGACTGCAGCACCTATTCGATCTATTTTCTATGTAATCTTTAACATATGTTACTTTTTGAGTTTGGATTTTAAGTATCTTTATTTCTTCTATTAGGTTTACATTTACTCTTATTAGTTGTGAGTTCCATGGTGTTCTCTGTTCCTCTGTACTACTGTATTTAAATTTGTCTAATTCCATTTTGTTGGCCATTATATTGCCAGTCCATCCTAGATTATAATAGTTAGATTTTTTATGTTTCCAGCAGTCCTTTAAGATTTCTTTTATTGGTTGTTCTTCTCCTTGACTTTGTATTTGTACCCAATAATTCATCATTGTCTCTATTCTTCTAAGCCTAAGAGGTATTTCTCCTGTCTCCACCTGTACCGCTGCCAGAGGAGATGTTCTTATTGCTCCGCAGCTTTGTTTCTCCTGTCTCCACCTGTACCGCTGCCAGAGGAGATGTTATTATTGCTCCGCAGCTTTGTTTCTCCTGTCTCCACCTGTACTGCTACAAGAGGAGATGTTATTATTGCTCCGCAGCTTTGTTTCTCCTGTCTCCACCTGTACCGCTGCCAGAGGAGATGTTATTATTGCTCCGCAGCTTTGTTTCTCCTGTCTCCACCTGTACCGCTGCCAGAGGAGATGTTCTTATTGCTCCACAGCTTTGTTTCTCCTGTCTCCACCTGTACTGCTACAAGAGGAGATGTTATTATTGCTCCGCAGCTTTGTTTCACCTGTCTACACCTGTACCGCTGCCAGAGGAGATGTTATTATTGCTCCGCAGCTTTGTTTCTCCTGTCTCCACCTGTACCGCTGCCAGAGGAGATGTTATTATTGCTCCGCAGCTTTGTTTCTCCTGTCTCCACCTGTACCGCTGCCAGAGGAGATGTTATTATTGCTCCGCAGCTTTATTTCTCCTGTCTCCACCTGTACCGCTGCCAGAGGAGATGTTATTATTGCTCCGCAGCTTTGTTTCTCCTGTCTCCACCTGTACCGCTGCCAGAGGAGATGTTATTATTGCTCCGCAGCTTTGTTTCTCCTGTCTCCACCTGTACCGCTGCCAGAGGAGATGTTATTATTGCTCCGCAGCTTTGTTTCTCCTGTCTCCACCTGTACCGCTGCCAGAGGAGATGTTATTATTGCTCCGCAGCTGTGTTTCTCCTGTCTCCACCTGTACCGCTGCCAGAGGAGATGTTATTATTGCTCCGCAGCTTTGTTTCTTCTGTCTCCACCTGTACTGCTGCCAGAGGAGATGTTCTTATTGCTCCGCAGCTTTGTTTCTCCTGTCTCCACCTGTACCGCTGCCAGAGGAGATGTTCTTATTGCTCCGCAGCTTTGTTTCTCCTGTCTCCACCTGTACTGCTACAAGAGGAGATGTTATTATTGCTCCGCAGCTTTGTTTCACCTGTCTCCACCTGTACCGCTGCCAGAGGAGATGTTCTTATTGCTCCGCAGCTTTGTTTCTCCTGTCTCCACCTGTACCGCTGCCAGAGGAGATGTTATTATTGCTCCGCAGCTTTGTTTCTCCTGTCTCCACCTGTACCGCTGCCAGAGGAGATGTTATTATTGCTCCGCAGCTTTGTTTCTCCTGTCTCCACCTGTACCGCTGCCAGAGGAGATGTTCTTATTGCTCCACAGCTTTGTTTCTCCTGTCTCCACCTGTACTGCTACAAGAGGAGATGTTATTATTGCTCCGCAGCTTTGTTTCACCTGTCTCCACCTGTACCGCTGCCAGAGGAGATGTTATTATTGCTCCGCAGCTTTGTTTCACCTGTCTCCACCTGTACCGCTGCCAGAGGAGATGTTCTTATTGCTCCGCAGCTTTGTTTCTCCTGTCTCCACCTGTACTGCTACAAGAGGAGATGTTATTATTGCTCCGCAGCTTTGTTTCACCTGTCTCCACCTGTACCGCTGCCAGAGGAGATGTTATTATTGCTCCGCAGCTTTGTTTCTTCTGTCTCCACCTGTACCGCTGCCAGAGGAGATGTTCTTATTGCTCCGCAGCTTTGTTTCTCCTGTCTCCACCTGTACCGCTGCCAGAGGAGATGTTATTATTGCTCCGCAGCTTTGTTTCTCCTGTCTCCACCTGTACCGCTGCCAGAGGAGATGTTATTATTGCTCCGCAGCTTTGTTTCTCCTGTCTCCACCTGTACTGCTACAAGAGGAGATGTTATTATTGCTCCGCAGCTTTGTTTCACCTGTCTCCACCTGTACTGCTACAAGAGGAGATGTTATTATTGCTCCGCAGCTTTGTTTCACCTGTCTCCACCTGTACCGCTGCCAGAGGAGATGTTATTATTGCTCCGCAGCTTTGTTTCTTCTGTCTCCACCTGTACCGCTGCCAGAGGAGATGTTCTTATTGCTCCGCAGCTTTGTTTCTCCTGTCTCCACCTGTACCGCTGCCAGAGGAGATGTTATTATTGCTCCGCAGCTTTGTTTCTCCTGTCTCCACCTGTACCGCTGCCAGAGGAGATGTTCTTATTGCTCCGCAGCTTTGTTTCTCCTGTCTCCACCTGTACTGCTACAGGAGGAGATGTTATTATTGCTCCGCAGCTTTGTTTCTCCTGTCTCCACCTGTACTGCTACAAGAGGAGATGTTATTATTGCTCCGCAGCTTTGTTTCACCTGTCTCCACCTGTACTGCTACAAGAGGAGATGTTATTATTGCTCCGCAGCTTTGTTTCACCTGTCTCCACCTGTACCGCTGCCAGAGGAGATGTTATTATTGCTCCGCAGCTTTGTTTCTTCTGTCTCCACCTGTACCGCTGCCAGAGGAGATGTTCTTATTGCTCCGCAGCTTTGTTTCTCCTGTCTCCACCTGTACCGCTGCCAGAGGAGATGTTATTATTGCTCCGCAGCTTTGTTTCTCCTGTCTCCACCTGTACCGCTGCCAGAGGAGATGTTCTTATTGCTCCGCAGCTTTGTTTCTCCTGTCTCCACCTGTACTGCTACAAGAGGAGATGTTATTATTGCTCCGCAGCTTTGTTTCTCCTGTCTCCACCTGTACTGCTACAAGAGGAGATGTTATTATTGCTCCGCAGCTTTGTTTCACCTGTCTCCACCTGTACCGCTGCCAGAGGAGATGTTATTATTGCTCCGCAGCTTTGTTTCTTCTGTCTCCACCTGTACCGCTGCCAGAGGAGATGTTCTTATTGCTCCGCAGCTTTGTTTCTTCTGTCTCCACCTGTACCGCTGCCAGAGGAGATGTTATTATTGCTCCGCAGCTTTGTTTCTCCTGTCTCCACCTGTACCGCTGCCAGAGGAGATGTTCTTATTGCTCCACAGCTTTGTTTCTCCTGTCTCCACCTGTACCGCTGCCAGAGGAGATGTTATTATTGCTCCGCAGCTTTGTTTCTCCTGTCTCCACCTGTACTGCTACAAGAGGAGATGTTATTAGTGCTCCGCAGCTTTGTTTCACCTGTCTCCACCTGTACCGCTGCCAGAGGAGATGTTATTATTGCTCCGCAGCTTTGTTTCTTCTGTCTCCACCTGTACCGCTGCCAGAGGAGATGTTCTTATTGCTCCGCAGCTTTGTTTCTCCTGTCTCCACCTGTACCGCTGCCAGAGGAGATGTTATTATTGCTCCGCAGCTTTGTTTCTCCTGTCTCCACCTGTACCGCTGCCAGAGGAGATGTTCTTATTGCTCCACAGCTTTGTTTCTCCTGTCTCCATCTGTACCGCTGCCATAGGAGATGTTATTATTGCTCCACAGCTTTGTTCCTCCTGTCTCCACCTGTACCGCCGCCAGAGGAGATGTTATTATTGCTCCGCAGCTTTGTTTCTCCTGTCTCCACCTGTACCGCTGCCAGAGGAGATGTTATTATTGTTCCGCAGCTTTGTTTCTCCTGTCTCCACCTGTACCGCTGCCAGAGGAGATGTTCTTATTGCTCCGCAGCTTTGTTTCTTCTGTCTCCAACTGTACCGCAGCCAGAGGAGATGTTATTCTTGCTCCACAGCTTTGTTTCACCTGTCTCCACCTGTACCGCTGCCAGAGGAGATGTTCTTATTGCTCCGCAGCTTTGTTTCTCCTGTCTCCATCTGTACCGCTGCCATAGGAGATGTTATTATTGCTCCACAGCTTTGTTTCTCCTGTCTCCACCTGTACCGCCGCCAGAGGAGATGTTATTATTGCTCCGCAGCTTTGTTTCTCCTGTCTCCACCTGTACCGCTGCCAGAGGAGATGTTATTATTGTTCCGCAGCTTTGTTTCTCCTGTCTCCACCTGTACCGCTGCCAGAGGAGATGTTATTGTTGCTCCACAGCTTTGTTTCACCTGTCTCCACCTGTACCGCTGCCAGAGGAGATGTTATTGTTGCTCCACAGCTTTGTTTCACCTGTCTCCACCTGTACCGCTGCCAGAGGAGATGTTATTGTTGCTCCACAGCTTTGTTTCACCTGTCTCCAACTGTACCGCTGCCAGAGGAGATGTTATTATTGCTCCGCAGCTTTGTTTCTCCTGTCTCCACCTGTACTGCCGCCAGAGGAGATGTTATTATTGCTCCGCAGTTTTGTTTCTCCTGTCTCCACCTGTACCGCTGCCAGAGGAGATGTTATTATTGCTCCGCAGCTTTGTTTCTCCTGTCTCCACCTGTACTGCCGCCAGAGGAGATGTTCTTATTGCTCCGCAGCTTTGTTTCTCCTGTCTCCACCTGTACCGCTGCCAGAGGAGATGTTATTGTTGCTCCACAGCTTTGTTTCACCTGTCTCCACTTGTACCGCTGCCAGAGGAGATGTTATTGTTGCTCCACAGCTTTGTTTCACCTGTCTCCAACTGTACCGCTGCCAGAGGAGATGTTATTATTGCTCCGCAGCTTTGTTTCTCCTGTCTCCACCTGTACTGCCGCCAGAGGAGATGTTATTATTGCTCCGCAGTTTTGTTTCTCCTGTCTCCACCTGTACCGCCGCCAGAGGAGATGTTATTATTGCTCCGCAGCTTTGTTTCTCCTGTCTCCACCTGTACCGCTGCCAGAGGAGATGTTATTATTGCTCCGCAGCTGTGTTTCTCCTGTCTCCACCTGTACCGCTGCCAGAGGAGATGTTATTATTGCTCCACAGCTTTGTTTCTCCTGTCTCCACCTGTACCGCTGCCAGAGGTGATGTTCTTATTGTTCCGCAGCTTTGTTTCTCCTGTCTCCACCTGTACCGCTGCCAGAGATGTTCTTATTGCTCCGCAGCTTTGTTTCTCCTGTCTCCACCTGTACTGCTACAAGAGGAGATGTTATTATTGCTCCGCAGCTTTGTTTCTCCTGTCTCCACCTGTACCGCTGCCAGAGGTGATGTTCTTATTGTTCCGCAGCTTTGTTTCTCCTGTCTCCACCTGTACCGCTGCCAGAGATGTTCTTATTGCTCCGCAGCTTTGTTTCTCCTGTCTCCACCTGTACCGCTGCCAGAGGAGATGTTATTATTGCTCCGCAGCATAGCCTGAGTGCCTTCATTTGTTCTCTCTCTAATTGTTTGAGATACGTTTCTGCCGCTGCCATGTACGCTAAACAACCATAATCTAGTTGTGGTCTCATTATACTACTGTATATTTTAATTAATACATTTCTGCTACCTCCCCACTCTCTTCCTGCAAGGTTTCTTAATATATTGGTTGTTTTTTTACATTTATCTTTAACATATTCTATATTTTTTTTGCCAGGTTAATTTTTCATCAAATATTATTCCAAGGAATTTAATCTCTGTTACTTGCTTCAGGCTTTCGCCATATAATTTAAAAGTAATAGTTTGTGTCTTTTAGCAAAGCATATAATTTGTGTTTTGCTTACTGATAACTTGAAATCCCATTTTTTGTCCATTTTTCAATTAAATGTATTGTGTGTTGCATTTTTGTTTCAATATACTTTAGATTTCTGCCCCTAATCCAGGGGTGTCAAACTCATTTTCACTGAGGGCCACATTAGCTTAATGGCTGTCCTCAAAGGGCTAGATGTAACTTATAAATGTAAAACTATGTACTCGAATGTAATGTACAATAAATGTAATTAATGTTAAATAACTTATTATTTATAACTTAATCAAGTGACAATTCAGTTGCATAGAAACAATTGTATGCTTGTTGTTCTAATATATAAATCCTTTTGGGGGGTTCGCAGCCGAATTTCCGCGCAGAAACTCAGCTGGAGCGACGGTGAGCCAAACAGGACACATTTCCTTTCGGTTCATTCAAATGTCGACGTTGAGCTTCAATAAAGTCCTTAAAAGAAACTTGTTTGCTATTGTTTTTCGTTTTCACAGTTGTCTTTTGCATGTCTTAACATTTTATCTTGTATTAGTTTATAGTTTAATAGAGAAACATTAAAAACGGACCAAGAAAACATGAAAAAAGTGCAACATAAAAATATGTTCCCCTCCACAAATTCACAATCCCATGCACACAATAATAATAATAATATTATATAATGTATGAGTGGCATCAATGCTAAATCTAAGTTGGAATAAACACATAACTTGTGCGATAAGTATGATAAAATAAGTAAGGCTAACAAACAAAATGCTATAAATTACAAAGTAAACCAAAACTTACAAACCTGCTCTAAAACACTTGAACTCGTTTTGATTATTTTAAAATCAACATTTAAACAAATTAATATTTAAAAGACAAGTAAAAAATAAATGACAACTTTATATTTTAATACAAACATTTTTAATAAAAGAAAAAAGGTGAATAGAAAAATAAAATACACTTTCAAGCTTTGGCGTTTTTATTAACAGCGTGAACCTTTTTGAGCATTCTGACTTTCCGTACATACAGCTGTGATTTTGGCGTATTCTAAGCGATTCACAAACTAAAAGTACGATCTCTGTTGTTGTTGCGTAAAGGGAACGAAAATTCCGGAGGGATAACCGATCGGATGCGACACCGGCGGCTGTGTGATGGGCCTTGGATTTCAAAGAGAAAAATAACTGAGAGCAGAGGATTCAACGTTTCATTGTAGCGAATAATTTCAATTGATTGCCAATGCGGAATGTAGTGAGAATTTGTCAAATAAGAGAGAGAAGAGTAATGTGGAAAGACATTTCCAGGGAAGGCATCCACATATTTAGTAACAAAGTGGCTGTTTTTATAAAGTGATTTCTTATTTTTGTCAGCATATATTTAAAATTAAACTTAGGGATATTATTAAATCAAACGTAAACTGTATTAATTTGATTTTATATACTTTATCTTCTTAAAAGGCTGCAGTTTTATTTTTATAAGTTCAGGCTGCGTTTTATTGCATTGTTTGTTGCCCAGATAAGGGATGCGTTATGTACGTGCCATTTTATATTGTTTTTTGGAAACATCAAAAAAAAATTACATAAAAAATCAGATTTCTTTATTGAATTTCTTTAATTTCATCAAAGCAATGAAACATAATTCATTAATATGGTAATGAAGTTAAACTTGAGGCGTCATCATACAACAGAGTAGTCTGCGTCATTCTCTACAGGATGCACTGCAGGGAAAATAAACATTTAATCATGAAGGCTCATTATGTATTTGTAGCCAACTTAGTCATTTTTATAGTAGGCTAATATAAATACATACAGCAAGCGTTGCCTTCATTATAAGGCTTATACATGGCATTTAATTTTTTGCGGCTCCAGACAAACATGTTTTTTGTTTTTTGGGTCCAATTTGGCTCTTTCAACATTTTGGGTTGTCGACTCCTGGCATAAGGGAAGAAGAAATGCACACGAGAGACGACTTATACTCATCACCATCCGAGTGTAAAACACAGAGAAGTGAGTAAGGTAGTGCTTATTACAAAAAAGGGAATCACTAGAGTTTAGTTTTGATTATTATGATTCCCTGTGCATTTTTATAACTGGGTTATTTATAAAATTGGGTTGACCACGTGTGAGAAGGTTCGGGGTAAACGCTTTTTCCTCTCTACTTCGCAGATCTCCGATGAGAAGTTTCCCAGTGGAAGCTGATCTCAGGAAAGTAGTCAGCAAATTCTTCATGCAAACATGGAGAACAGCTGTACAGTGGTCATAATAGCAACAGTTAAATAAAGTTTTTTTTAAATAAAGACTTCCTTTTTTTAACATCAAGACAATTGAAATGTCTTATTGTACATAACTGCTATTAATTAAATCTTTTATATATTTGCATAAGTGCAAATGTGCATTACATTACAATCTTATTAAACTAAAATTAACGATATTTTTTGTGTGTGATACGTTAGCTAATTATGATAACCTTGTCAACTTAAAATTGTAATGTTACTTTGAATTTTGTGTAGCATAAACACAGATTTTGTGTCCTTTAAACTTGAATATGCAGTTGTTTGTTAGAGGTCTAAATTATGTCTAGGTTAGTTTTGGTCTACAGTTAAGCGTCTTTTAAACTTTCACTGACTGCCCAAATTTAGCTGTGATTTAGGGTTAGGCTGGTTTATGTTTTGGTGTCTTTTAAACTTTCAGACAGCCCAAAATTAACTGTAATTTAGCCTAGATCTAAAATCATCGTTTATTAAAAGTTGATGTGTAGCCATCTAAATGAGGGCTAGACTAATTGCGGTCTATGGTTAAACATCTTCTGAACTTACACTGTCAAGGCTATGAATTAACGTTTATTAAACATCTTTTGTACCAAAAATTGCTAGCTGGATACAGAACTTGTAGCACTGCATATGTGAACTCAAAGCAGCATGCAAAACAAACTCCAGAAAGGTGTTAGTTACATCAACATCTGTCTTAACATCTAGCCAGAAGAGTCTTTTTTTCTCGATCAGGATTCTATTTGTTGGAAGTCATTTTATTTCTAATCAGACTTTAGATGCCATGGCAGCTTATCTTAACCGAATCCACCCGTCTGCTGTGATCGATTGTCTCAATGATCTCCATACACACTTTTTCCTTAACATCGGTTTAACATACATAAGTGCTAAAGAGCTGACATGATTACTAATTACAAAGAAGTTAACGTTACCTACAAAATCTGGTCTTTTCAATAGTTTCTCAACGGTTTCTTTCACCAGAAACATAGTACTTGTGGATCATTTTCACTGTAAAGAGAGAAACGCCACATTAAAGATGCTGCTGTGGGGTGAGGAGCTCTCCCCTCGCGCACACATTAATGATCACAGTAAGCGTCCAGATTCACCCAAAGCATCTGTGTCCCACCAAACTGTACGTAGTTTGTGCTTTTTTCTCATGAAAACAAATGTGATCTGACCTGGAGTGCGGGGTTCATCTATGTTGCGCGTGCGTGCACCATCCAGAAGTGTATGGACCTGGAAAAAGAACTGCTAATATTTACAAGTGCGGTTCACTTGAACTCAGTGAAAAAGAGAATCAGACGAGATTATTCCAAGGCTAAAACTACACAGAGAGGAAATGTTCAACATAGAAAATATAAATTGCCCCATAGTTTTAGCTTTTATTATTTACCAGAACTCTTTGATAAAAAAATACCCTTTTTACTTTGACAATTCTTTTTATCTTTTTATAGAATTACATTATAGGTTATTATAGAATACACACTTACATTTTGTATACTTAAGAGTACACGTTTATGAGCATTTTAGTGTACAGTCAATTCAATTATCAGTTGATTTTGATTGTTTGGCAGAATTGAAAACATTTACATTATTTGAGTAAATGATAGTATGAATACAAAGTAATTGAATACATAATTTATTAGTCATAATTGATTTTTGAAAATTACCTCTAATGTGTGTTGTGTGTAGCATAGCTTTAGGTTTGAGGAACACCGCATTTTTACATTTCTGCTACTTTATTTTCTCTAAGACTTTGAGGTATCAGTGTTGGATCTTCTATTTTTCCTCCATATCCCAACAGAATCCTATGCTGTGTTCTCTGAATTTTCCTGCGGCTAAGCTACATAAATCTACACCCATACAATACTGGATTCACAAGAAAATATTATATTCGATATGTGGGCTCTGTTCTTTACCTGGTTCAGTTTTACTGTAACCTATTGAATTGGTGCTCATTACCAGAAGGCAGATGCCCTTCCATCCAGGCAGAGAGCATGCTCTCTCTCTTCTATATTTGGTTCTCGTGGCCTTCCATGACACATGATGTAAAACAGGAGCTCCTCAGAGCTACATGGAGCATCCTACCTTTTGGCAGGTTGAAACCCTTGCCTACTCACAGTCCCCCATAGTCACACTGGGAGTAGATTTCATTACTTATTTAACTACTTCTGACTGTCATACGTGAGTTCTAGTAGCAGTTAATAGTAGCAAAGGTCTACCTCTGAAAACAGCAACAAAACGTTTTACTTTCACAAAAGGTTTTTCTCAATTTTGCGTTACCTGAAAATATTGTTTAAGATATGGGTCCCAGTTTATCTCTCAGGTATGAAGGGCTTTCTTCCAGAAGTTAGTTTGAACCTCTCTTCCAGATATTATCCTTAAACAAACTGTAAGTGAGTCAGGAAAGACCAGTTTATAGTCTCAGCCCATCGGGACGCAATGAATCAGGTCAGACTACAGCTTAATTTCTATCATTTTAGTTTGGCTCCGCAGGGCCCATTTGAAATGTTCCTTGCCAAGTGAGCTTAGAGAAACGGAAGGATTGGCGGCAGGAGGAACATGAAACTTGAAAACTAAGTTACATAGCGTGTAAAATATGATTGCTTCTATTTGCAGACAGATAGATGTGAATGGAAAAAAAGATATTATCTGCCAAGAGCAGCTGGGTGGTGCTTGATACATGCTCTTGCATAGACTAATGACAGGAAATAGTGAAAGAAGTTTATGGAAGAGGTGATGGATATTAAGAAGCTCATAATGCTGGGCTCTAACAATCACGAGTGGTTCGATAAGTTTACAAGAATTATAAAAGCACAGACAAAAGGGAGGAAGTACGGTTTGGCATTGCCATGGAATTGGTGGTTGACGGTGAGTTTCATTACACTTCTGATGATCATTTAGCACCACCCAAGGGCAAGAAGTAGAGATATGAAGCTTATGCTAAGCCCTTGCAGAGAAGCCAGAATTAAAAACTGTGGGGGAAAAGGGGTGCTGAGTGTGTCACCCATTCCTTTAGACTCTATGTGCATGAGGTCCTTCTGTCATAGTGCAGTGTGACAGAAACCTTAGCCAATGCAAGGAAGATTGTAGGTCATTTTAATTTTGATTGATTGATGTCTATCAGCCTACAGAAACATGTAGAGGTTAGATTCCTCTTGACACGTTTTTTTATGTATTTCTATTCATTTTCTATTCCCCATACACTAAATTTAGCAATCCACTAATACTTGACATGCTCTTCACCTAATTTGTACAATAATAAGGTGAAACCTGCTCTCTAACATGCAGATACAGTAGCACAGCGGCCTCTAGAGGCTGCAGAGTCTACTGCAACAAAATACACTCTTAGTGCCTCTGCAGCTGAGCGCACTGTATCAGCGACTCTGACTGCTCATCCGTGGGAGCTGATGAATTAGACTGCTGATGCGCTATCCCCTTTGAAGAGCTGACCAGAGATGTGAGCAGGGAGGCTGCAACTGCAGCTGATGTGATTTCCACCATAACAAGTCATTTATTGTTTTATTTATTATGTAACTGTTACATTTATTGACAATAATTCCATTCTGAAGCATTCATTAGGTCATTCATTCACTTACAAGTCCTCAGACGTGTTCTGTCTCGAGAGGATGTTAATGACCAGGGAATAAAAACAATGAAGAGAACTCTGCTGGAGGCAGAAAAGAAGCGCTTTGCAGATGTTGAGAGTATATTCTAGATCCCAGATACAAAGATGGGCAAGTGTTTTAATAAAACTATCCTTTTGTACATGCTCAAGTCAAGTCATCACCACACACCAGTAATTAATTAAAGCCCATTTATTTTTACTTCTTTTTTCCTTTTAGTTTTGGGTAACTTAGTTCCACATCAGTCGGTTACTCTGGCTTATGTCAGTGCTGTAAGAAACTGAATTATGCCTTCGTGTGATCTGCTTGAGAAGACCTAACTAAGCAAAAAAAACCAGCAACAAAGCATAGAGCCAAAAACCGGTTCTGGGTGTCAGAGTAATATGTGCCCCACTGTGTTTACTGAATCTGCATATGAGTGTATTTGAGTATCAAAAGCCCATGGAATTAGCCCGAAATTTAAACCTAAATCTCTTGATGAGCCACACCTTTTCTCTGAGAGAGCCAATCATGTATGTTTCAAATCTCTCCAGCTTCCACTGATGATCTCTCATATTTCTGGTTAGGTCACTCCTCTATGGGAGAAGACTAGTCTGAAGAAGCCTTCAAAGGCAGATTCAGATTACAAATCCTGTCCCTTTTCGTATTTGAAATTGACCCATGAAGGAAGAGCTCTAGAGCTCCATTATCATGTAGTAATCTGGGAGTTAAATTGTAATGCCTTTCTTTTAGTGTGATCTATACCAAATTAAATGTAGAAAATAACTCTTTACTCTGGGTTCATATTTCGTAAATTGTAAGCTGGTTGAACCTGATGTATTGCCTACCTACACATTAATGATAAATGTTTGAACCTTTACAGTCATTCTGCTTTTACTGAAACACTTATAAGGGTTAATATTAACATCAAGTGTGAGTAAGATAAGCAACAACCTTAAAACAGTGGGGATGGTAGTGAATTCAGGAGAAGCCCCCCTGCGCACCCTCCCTTTACCATCATGAACAGCACTGTGGAACCAGTGGAGACATTCAGGTTCCTGGGCACCATCATTTCTCTGGACCTGAAGTGGAACACAAACATCGACTCCATTGTGATGAAGGCCCAGCAGAAGCTCTACTTCCTGCACCGGTTGAAGAAGTTCTCTGCTCCTTACATCATTGTCTGTTTTAGCTCCGCCTCTAAAGCAGACGTCTGTAGTAGTGATGTGTCATTCATGAATGATTCGTTCTTTTTGAACGACTCTTTAATGTGACTCCGTAGAAAGGAATCGTGTCGGAGAGGGATTTGTTCAGTGGCGCATCCGCAACATTCTTCTGTTTTTCCAAGCGTAACATGCTCATCATTAATGACAAGAGACCGAAAGGAGCCGGAGGACTCGGGGAAAGAAGAATCTGTTCTGTTTCCGGCTCAAACTGCATTTGGTTAATATTAGGGAGCGTCACATGACAGAAGAACGAAAGGAGCCAGAGGACTCGAGAAAAGAACGAATCTTGTAGGTTTCTGGCTCATATTGTGTTGGTAAATATTAGGGAGCGTCACGTGACAGAAGAAAGAAAGGAGTCGGAGGACTCGGGGAAAGAAGAATCTGTTCTGTTTCCGGCTCAAACTGCATTTGGTTAATATTAGGGAGCGTCACATGACAGAAGAACGAAAGGAGCTGGAGGACTCGGAGAAAGAACAAATCTTGTAGGTTTCTGGCTCATATTGTGTTGGTAAATATTAGGGAGCGTCACGTGACAGAAGAAAGAAAGGAGTCGGAGGACTCGGGAAAGAAGAATCTGTTCTGTTTCCGGCTCAAACTGCATTTGGTTAATATTAGGGAGCGTCACCTGACAGAAGAACGAAAGGAGCCGGAGGACTTGGGGAAAGAACGAATCTTGTAGGTTTCCGGCTCATATTGTGTTGGTAAACATTAGGGAGCTTCACGTGACAGAAGGCCCTGGGGCCGGACTGCACTTGGGATGTGTGAGGGACTTTAACCTCAAGACAGATCAGAGCTGAGCTGAATCAGACTAAAAGACCCAGGTAGGCTTAATTAAAAAAAAATTGACTTCTAGCATTATAGTTTTTTTATTATTTGTAGTGTGATTTGGGTTTGTGTATATACTAAATGTGATAGGGAAGAAACACACAACACTTTATTGGTATTTTACTAAAATGAACAAAATGACTAGAAAAAAAGATTTGTTCATTTTGCTTAAAGGGAACTCAAAGATCCGAGTCGGTGAAATGATCCAAACTTCCCATCACTAGTCTGTAGACTTTAGAGGACAATTCATACGACTGAGAAGATCATTGGTGCCCCCCTACCCTCTCTCCAGGACCTGTACACCACCAGAGAAGGATAGCGATGTACCATCTCCTTCGGGAGAAGCGCCATTTCTCTCCCATGTAGCAGAGGAGATCGCATCATCAGGCGCACAGGAGTCTTCAGAAGATCCAAGCAGCACATCATCCGGTAACTCACTGTAGCGGATAGCAAACGCACAGGGGGAGCAGAGGGCGGAGACATGCACTCGTCGACCCTTGCGGGTGGGAGCTATAAAGCCTCTTGTGGCAATCAACACAGTCTGGTCCCTCAATCGCTACCTCAGCATGTTTATGCCCAAGACAACCGAGGCAATGATCGTGGCTATCCGTCAATGCGATTGATCCAACAGACTTGCACGGTTGCGACATGTTTGGAACACTCTACAAACAGTCAACTGGGAAACATGTGCTCTACTAAAAAAGGAGTCTTACTTGTTGGCGGAAGATAGTGAAAGACTTGAAGTCTGGGGCGTTCAACCTCGCTGGTTGCCTTCTAGTCACCAGATCTCCAACTAATAACTGTTGTCTGTGATTGTCTCTCACTGAGTCACTCGTGTGTCGAGAGTAGGTTCTAGGGAAAAATGGGAAGAGTGTCACGCTTGCGTACGCTTTGTGCTGGACAGCGTGATCACGTGACCATAGCGCATTCGGTAATTGGCATTTTGAAAAAGTATGCAGAGAGTAGATTGCTCCTAGTGGAATTTCCTATAGTCGTCACCGACATAAGTTGTATTGACCGACTGATGGGGAACTAATTTCTCAATTAAAACAAAATGTTTGTTCACATGAGTGGGTCAAGCAAGCAAGAGAGTAGTTTCCTCTTGTTGATCATTTACTTTAATTATATACATTTTTAGAAAGTGAAAAGTCTACGTTTTATCAATGTAGAATCCTTTCAAAAAAGTGAAACATTTCGTTTCAACAATGTGATCTCAAGTTATTCTCCAGAACTATTTGACACATGTAAATTAATTACAAGCAATGCAATTTCAAGATTAGTTTAATGATAGTGTATATGCTTTAAACACATTTTGGCAAAGCCATACCTGACTATTCTTCTTTTGAGGCATGCAAGCAAGAAATTAGAAAATAGAATGCTAGAAATTGTGAGCCCCCAGAAAAAAAAGTTGTGGCCCTCATGCCAACACACAAAAACCCTACAGGTTAAGAAACATTTACAACTAGTATTGTAGGCTAATAATAAACTTTTAATCACAATTGTTGTTTTTAGTCTATAATGGATCTACAATGAAACACAAAATGCTTACATTTGTTGCATTTTAATGATTAACGTAATGAAGTGAAAAAAAATGTGACAAAAAAATAACATTCAAAACACTACACTGGAAATTATTAAAGATTTCTTTCAAATAACACAATGAAAACATTTCAATAAAATAAATTAAGGGCTAAATATGACTTAATAGAACCAAGTTTTGTTGTGCAAATCAAGCAGTTTAGAGGTACATTTTATCCTGAAAGGATTAAATCTATAAATATACAGAATATTTATTGATTAGTACTACAGCAAAACAATAATTATGCAGGATAGAGGTTATGTCGGTGTTTTAACCCTGCATTCTCAGTAGACACTAAGAAAGAAAAACCAGACAAAAGCTTTCATTCAAGCTTCTTTTATGTAACATAACGACACTCGGGTTAGGATCCATATGCAGGCTTTTATTTACAACGTAGTCAGAATAACAGGCAGGTAGTCAGGGCAGGCAGCAAGAGTAGTACAAAGGGCAGGCGGCTAGGATCGTAACGGTACACAGGCAGGGTCATAACAGGCAGGCATACAAACAGGGTGAACACTCAGAGTTGCAGCACAGAGACAAACAAGACTTCGCAATGAACAACGGGAATCAGTCTGTTAAATAGCGCTACTAATGTTCTTCAGCTGGGTGTGTAATCAAGATACCCCTGGGGTGTATGGGGAATGTAGTCTGATGTAAGGATATGAGCAGTGCTTAGCGAGACTAGGGTGCCCTCTGTTGGTCTAAGGCGGGAGTGACGAGGTTAGCCTCTGTGACATTTTACTTGTGGATCTTGAGGAGCATAAAAACCCTACAGCTTGTGGCAACTGAAAGCAGTTATACAGAAGTGATAACAGTGTGCATGACGTGGGATAGACGAAACATGCAGCGTCAGACCACGTTTGCATGATTGTCGCTCAGTAAGTGACGCAATTAATATGCTGCCAATCTTAAAGGTCAGGTACTAAAACCATCTAACTTCTTTAGATAAAGGACCCTTCTTAGGAGCCAGACTGATATTTTCATAAAATTAAGACCAAGTTATGACTTAAAGAAATGTTGATTTAAATCCCTCAGTTGCCAAAATAACCACTGTTCCTTTGAAAATGTTTTTTTCTTTGTATAAGGCTAATAATATTAGAGTAAATAATTTACATAACTCAGAAGAACCTTGCCCTCCCAAACCATATGAAAACTCTTCAAACTTATTATATATTATTATTTAACATCGAAAACTTTTCAGTTAGGAGCTTTTCCAGTCACATGTTTAAACAAAATCCTCACATCTTTTCTGTACAGTAGTGTAGTAGTATGATTTTGTTTAAACATCTAAAAACATATTGTTTAAATATCTAAAGGATATCAATTCAAACAAAAATATGCAATCTAAGTACCATGATTAATGTGAATACTCAGCTTATTCTATAAACAATGGAGACACCCACTATTAACTCATGTTGTTATCATCACAGTTCTGCTTCAGAACGAGTCCCACAACCTCAGTTCTTCTGAAAAGTTTATCATGAGCAATATATAAAAGAAGCTGTCTATTATAGGGGCTCAGGGATAAAATCCTAGTTAAAAGGCCTAAAAACAGGCTACTTCACCTCGGGTACAGCCCTTGAGTGGAAAAAGTACCTTGGTCAGACTGTACTAACTTCTGGTACAATTAAAGTAACAATTTTTGCTGGCTCACTCAGTAAAAAAGTCTATTTAAAGTATATTTGTCAGTGAGATGCCTGCATGACAATGTTGCTAAACTTCTACATGATCTTCTTCTTCTCCTTTTTCTTTCGGCTGTTCCCAGTTTAGGGGTCGCCACAGCAAATCATCTGTTTCCACCTAACTCTGGCCTCAGTATCCTCTACTGTTGCACCAATTACCTTCATGTCCTCCTTCAGCACACCCATATAACTTGTCTTTGGCCTTCCTCTTACCCTCTTGCCTGGCAGCTCCATCTCCAACATCCTTCTACCAATATAACTACTATCCCTTCTCTGCACATGTCCAAACCATCTCAATCTGGCTTCTCTGACTTTGTCTCCAAAACAACCAACCTGAGCTGTTCCTCTGATGTGCTCGTTCCTAATCTTGTCCATCCTTGTCACTCCTAAACTGAACCTCAACATCCTCATCTCTGCTACTTCCATCTCTGCCTCGTGTCTCTTCCTCACTGCTATAGTCTCTAACCCATACATCATAGCTGGTCTCACTACTGTTCTGTACACCTTTCCTTTGATTCTTGCTGACACTCTTCTGTCACACAACACCCCTGACACTTTTCTCCACCCACTCCAACCTGCCTGCACTCGCCTCTTCACCTCTTTTCTACACTCCCCGTCGCACTGGACTGTTGACCCCAAATACCTAAACTCCTCCACCTTCTTGACCTCAGCCCCTTGTAACCTCACTGTTCTACTTCCCTCCCTCTCGTTCAAACACATGTATTCTGTCTTACTACGACTGACTTTCATTCCTCTTCTTTCTAGAGCAGACCTCCAACTTTCCAGGTGTACCTCCACCTGCTCTCTACTCTCACTACAGATTACAATGTCATCTGCAAACATCATTGTCCATGGAGATTATTGTTTGACCTCATCTGTCAATCTGTCCATCACCATAGCAAACAAGAAGGGACTCAAAGCCGATCCTTGATGTAGCCCCACCTCCACCTTGTACTCCTCCGTCTGACCTGCAGCACATCTCACTGTTGTCATACTCCTCTCATACATATCCTGAACTACTCTGACGTACTTCTCTGCCACTCCTGACATCCTCATACAGGACCATAGCTCCTCTCTCGGCACCCTGTCATACGCTTTCTCTAAGTCCACAAAGACGCAGTGCAGCTCCTTCTGACCATCTCTGTACTTCTCTATTAGCATTCTCAGAGCAAAAATTGCATCAGTAGTGCTCTTCCTGGGCATGAAGCCATACTGCTGCTCGCAAATATCCACTTCCCTTCTTAGCCTAGCTTCCACTACTCTTTCCCAGAGTTTCATTGTGTGGCTCATCAACTTTATACCTCTGTAGTTGTTACAACTCTGCACATCACCCTTGTTCTTAAAAATTGGCACTAGGACACTTCTCCTTCATTCCTCAGGCATCTTCTCACTCTCTAGAATCCTGTTGAATAACCTAGATAGGAACTCCACTGCTGTCTCTCCTAGACACTTCCACACCTCCACAGGGATGTCATCTGGACCAACAGCCTTTCCACTCTTCATTCTCCTTAGAGCCTTCCTCACCTCATCCTTTCTAATCTTTTCAACTTCCTGCTCTACAATGTTCACCTCTTCCCCCCTTCTTTCACTCTCATTCTCCTCATTCATCACCTTCTCAAAATACTCCTTCCATCTTCTCTGCAGACTCTCCTCACTCGTTAGAACCCTTCCATCTCTATCTTTAATCACCCTTATCTGTTGCACATCCTTCCCATCTCTGTCTCGCTAATCTGTACAATTCCTTCTCACCTTCCCTCGTGTCTAACCTGGCATACAACTCATCATATGCCTTCTGTTTGGCCTTTGCCACCTCCCTCTTCACCCTGCGCTGTGATTCCTTGTAGTCCTGTCTACTTTCTTCAGTCCTTTCGATGTCCCACTTCTTTTTAGCTAGCCTCTTCCTCTGGATGATGTCCTGTACTTCCTCATTCCACCACCATGTTTCCTTATCTTCTTTCCTTCTTCCTGCTGACACACCTAGCACCTTCCTACCTGTCTCCCTGATCACTTCTGCTGTAGTTTCCCAGTCCTCTGGAAGCTCTTCCTGACCACCCAAAGCCTGTCTCAGCTTCTGTCTGAATTCCTCACAACCGTCTTCCTTTTTCAACTTCCAACACTTGGTCTTCTTTTCCATCTTTCCTCCCCTCTTCTTCCTGACCACCAGAAACATCCTACACATCACCATCCGATGCTGTCTGGCTACACTCTCTCCTACCACTACTTTGCAGTCAGTGATCTCTCTCAGATTGGCTCGTCTACTTAGGATGTAGTTCACCTGCGTACTCCTACCACCACTCTTGTAGGTAACTCTATGTTCCTCCCTCTTCTGGAAATAAGTGTTAACTACAGCCATTTCCATCCTCTTGGCAAAGTCCACCACCATCTGTCCTTCTGGGTTCCTTTCCTTAACACCAAACCTGCCCATCACTTCCTCATCACCTCTGTTGCCCTCGCCCACATGACCGTTGAAGTCTGCTCCCACCACTACTCTCTCCCCTCTGGGAATACTCTCCATCACCTCATCTAACTCACTCCAGAATCTCTCCTTTTCTTCCAGCTTACAGCCTACTTGTGGAGCATAACCACTCACTACAATCAACATCACCCCTTCAATCTCTAACTTCAAACTGATCACCCTGTCAGACACTCTTTTCACCTCTAAAACATTCCTCACAAACTCCTCCTTCAGGATCACTCCTACCCCATGTCTCTTCCTATCCTCACCATAGTAAAACAGTTTGTATCCCCCTCCAATACTGCACGCTTTGCTACCCTTCCACCTGGTCTCCTGCACACACAGAATATCTACCTTCCTTCTCTCCATCATGTCCGCCAGCTCATCGTACCAACGTTGAGAGTCCCTATTCTCAGACCTATACTCTTGCCTTTCCTCTTCTCTCTCTGCCTACGAATCCTTCTCCCTCCTCTCCTTCTTTGACCAACAGTAGTCCAATTTCCACCAGCACCCTGTAGGTCAACAGCACCGGTGGCGGTCGTTGTTAACCCAGGCCTCGACCGATCCGGTATGGAAATTGAATTGATGACTTGCATATTTGGTTTTGGCATGTTTTACGCCGGATGCCCTTCCTGACGCAACCCTCTCTATTTATCCGGGCTTGGGACGTCACTGGCTTGAAACCCCTGTGGCTAGATTTAAACTTCTACATGATGTTATCTCATAATGCTATGCACCGACTGTAGCAGTGTGATTAGTTAAAAAGTTTTTGAAGTGGTTAAAGCAGTTTTTAGTTCAAATCAGTCTGCATTATGTTAAATGACTAATATACTAAGCCAGAGTTAATTTGGAAGCATACCGAGACCACCTCTTCACAAAGGTTTTGGTATGCTTTTTAGGCCTGCTTTCAGTTAACCCTCAAGTTAGTCGCAGTCTCACTGTCCAAACAAAGTGTGCTGAAAGTTTGGTTCCATTCTTCTTAACTAAGGTGTAAGACAGGTTAAATTTATAAATGTATTAGCTGGTGCATATCAGGTCAGTTTAGATGCACCAATGTGGTTAAGCAGTTTAAATCAGACAGCTGTCACAGCTGCATTATGATGTCAGAAAGCTGACACACAAGTGGAAAAATAATAATAAATGAAATGACCTGATGGACTCGCCTCTCACATCCAGGATCAAAGATGAAACTATGTCAGTGTTAAATCCCGCTGATCCCATATCAGCTGACAGTGAATGCTCATCAAACAGAGATGAATCTACTGCACGAAAATGTGAATCTACTGTACAAAGTGGAAAAAAAAGTTATTTAAATTAGGATAATATACAACCTACAAAAGCTGTTCCAATTTTTCTTGAAACAAAATGTGTGTTTAAAAGTCAATGATTTACAAATCCACCTTTCATCCTAAATTTTTTATTCCCTTTTAACACTGAATTTCAACACGCATAGCAGTTCACTTCACACATTCTAAATTTAAACCATAACTGGTAAGTATGTAAATGTGCGAATAAGTTTTCATATTTAGAATAGAGTAATGAGTGAATGAAAGATCTGTAGAGCTCTGTGGAATATATGTAAAGGTTTTAAATGTGATGTCCATTTTAACAGAAAGGTAACAACTGTCAGTTTAGGTGTCTGATCTGGTTTTATTTTTATTGTTTTATTTCGGCTTATTCTAATGTATTTGTATAACTGGTCTATTGTCAGTCACACAGCGCCCAATGATAGTGCTGTTGGGATGCTTTTCCAGTGACACGTTGATATACAGGCTCGGTCATTGGTCTCATCTAAGTCTGTCAATAGTAATAATAAAAAATATGCATATTTTATAGCATATTTCTAAGGCTCAATGCAGCTTTAATAATAATAGTCTTGCCTTTAATTTATAGAGCACTTTTTCAGAGCACTTTGTAATTTTCAGAGCATTATTCATTCACTCCACGTTCACACACAGCTACCTTGGTAAACCTTAGCTGGCCTGGGGCAGTTTAACATTTTTCACCATTTTTTGGTTTTGGCCTCCCGACCACCACCAAACACACCCCACCAGTCGAACACATCCACCAAACACACCCCACCAGTCATACACATCCACCAAACACACCCCACCAGTCATACACATCCACCAAACACACCCCACCAGTCATACACATCTACCAAACACACCCCACCAGTCACACAAATCCACCAAACACACCCCACCAGTCATACACATCTACCAAACACACCCCACCAGTCACACACATCCACCAAACACACCCCACCAGTCATACACATCCACCAAACACACCCCACCAGTAATACACATCCACTAAACACACCCCACCAGTCATACACATCCACCAAACACACCCCACCAGTAATACACATCTACCAAACACACCCCACCAGTCACAAACATCCACCAAACACACCCCACCAGTCACTCACATCCACCAAACACACCCCACCAGTCATACACATCTACCAAACACACCCCACCAGTCACTCACATCCACCAAACACACCCCACCAGTCATACACATCCACCAAACACACCCCACCAGTAATACACATCTACCAAACACACCCCACCAGTCACACACATCCACCAAACACACCCCACCAGTCACTCACATCCACCAAACACACCCCACCAGTCATACACATCTACCAAACACACCCCACCAGTCATACACATCCACCAAACACACCCCACCAGTCATACACATCTACCAAACACACCCCACCAGTCATACACATCTACCAAACACACCCCACCAGTCATACACATCCACCAAACACACCCCACCAGTCACACACATCTACCAAACACACCCCACCAGTCACACACATCTACCAAACACACCCCACCAGTCATACACATCCACCAAACACACCCCACCAGTCATACACATCTACCAAACACACCCCACCAGTCACTCACATCCACCAAACACACCCCACCAGTCATACACATCTACCAAACACACCCCACCAGTCATACACATCTACCAAACACACCCCACCAGTCATACACATCCACCAAACACACCCCACCAGTCACACACATCTACCAAACACACCCCACCAGTCATACACATCTACCAAACACACCCCACCAGTCATACACATCCACCAAACACACCCCACCAGTCATACACATCTACCAAACACACCCCACCAGTCACTCACATCCACCAAACACACCCCACCAGTCATACACATCTACCAAACACACCCCACCAGTCATACACATCCACCAAACACACCCCACCAGTCATACACATCTACCAAACACACCCCACCAGTCATACACATCTACCAAACACACCCCACCAGTCATACACATCCACCAAACACACCCCACCAGTCACACACATCTACCAAACACACCCCACTAGTCACACACATCCACCAAACACACCCCACCAGTCACACTCATCCACCAAAGCCACCCCACTAGTTACACACATCCACAAATCATATCTTGAAGAATGAGGTTTTTAATTTGGAATAAGAGCTGAACCAATGTGAGTACACAGAGGGGATGAGAGTTTCAGGGTGCAGAGACACTGAATTATAGAGGGGTGTGTGAAGAAAACTAGTATCAGAAGACCTCAGAGTATAGAGATGAATGAGATCCAATAGATTTGGAAGGGGTGATGGCGAGAAGGAGATTTTTATACATGAGCATGTATTGAACAGATTGCCAGTGTTGAGTAGTTTAACAAAAGGTTGAGATGTGAGCAAATATTTTTGGGCAAACTGAGAAGCAGTCTCACTGAGTGAAGTGATGTGAGGAAGGAAGGAAATAGAGATGAGGGCGAAGATGATTCCCAGTCTTTTAACTGAAGGAGGACAAACTAAAACACCAACATTTGTAATATTATAAACAGTGACATAGATGATGGGTTAATTAACTATCAATATATCTGTTCTATATGTGCTGGGGTTTAAAGAAGTTACTGTTCATGCAGGATTGTACTTCTGAGATGCAGGCTGAGATGTAGCTAAGAGAGAATGGAGCAGTGTAATTTGAACTGAAGTACTATTGTATCATCACTGTAGCAGTGAAAAATGGGGCTGTAATTGTGAAGTGAGGGGGAGAGACACAAACAACCTCTCATTCGCTCTCAAGTCCGCTACATATCTATCTGAACTGAGATTCACACGAGTCTTCAGATGGCTTCTATGCGAGATGCTTTTCATAAGCTAGTTTTAAAAGTGGATGCAATGACGCTCCTTGCCATTGGATAGCTCTCATGTGTAGTGATGTGTCATTCATGAAAAGAATGAATCTGACTCGTTAGTAACAACTCTTTACACAGAATAAATTGTTTTCTTGGGTGCATACGGATTACACTGTTAATAATCAGAAGACACCAAGAAGGCATGATTATTTTCTCAGATTAGTGTCTTTTTTTATATTTTAGGTGCTTTGTTGTAACATTTTGGAATTCAATCAGACTTTTCCAGATATTAACGAAAATCGTTCTTTTATATGAACAAGAGTCAAAAGAACGAAGCATCACTATTGAGGGGTGTACATCTCCACGCTGGCCGTTTTATAGTCTTTGAGGGCTTTATTGAACAACTCTTGATGGTCGAATCCCAGCAATACGAGCTTCTGCATATTTATATTTTCCTCTTTCTCAATCTCTTCCTTGGCTCTTTAATCTCGATGTTTTTTGGTGCAGTTTTTGTCATGGAATCATGAAGTGAGAGTGTGTATCGAGCGTCATCCAGCATCCCTTTCATGTCCAATTCACATCAATTTAAAACAGCAGCTTTCATTGCTCATTCTCTTGAGAAAAAACAATCTGATATAGCAGAGCTGAACTCTTTTTTTTGTGCACACCAATCGCTCGGAAAGATGTGTGATGTGCACATGCTTTCTAATCGAGGTATATCCACACACCTGGGTGGGTGGATGGGGTGAATATTTAAAAACATACCTTCAAAGTGAGGAAAATTTTTTATTTAGAGTTAATGTTTTTCTATGATTTTCTAATTAATTAAGACACATATATAGTAAAAATGTGTCAAATTAGCTCTGCTGCCAATCCGCAACAAGCTAATGATCAATACATTTTTTGAGGATTAGTTATAATAAAATATGATTTTAATGGCTTTCGGAATGGGTGGAAAAGTGTCATGTGAGTGACTAGTGCACTTCATTTGACCGCAGTTAACTATGAAGCTTTTCAACAAAACTATGCTACTTTAGATAAGTTGAATAAAGTGAAACAGTTGTTCTTAAATAAAGGAGGAACATCTTTTATATGAGGAAAGTCATTATCTTTGTGTGCACAGACCTAACAATCAAACAATGAGGGTGTTAAAATATCCACTCCCCCTGAAAATTGCGCTGAAATGTACAGAACTGAGCTGTGCTGAGCAGAGGAAAAGTGCAAAAATGGAAACCTCTGATGAGCAATGAAGCTCTGAAAAAAGTAAGCGATTAACAATGTACCACCTGGCAATGAAAAAAGTTACACACACTTTTGTTTTCAAAGTAAAAAGTTTGTTTAAAACCATTGTAATTTAGAAACTTAAAATCTGACTGAAGATATCGTCCATCATACATTTGCAGTGACCCTTGTGTGTATGAAAATGTTTATGGACAGAGGACAACTCTAGCAAGCAATACATTTCTTTATACCTAAACATTACATAAACATTACAACTGATTAAAAACAGCTTTTCACAATCATCCTCAGCATAACTGTCAATTATAATTCATATTTCATTGCACAATTATGGCAAGCACATCTGTATATAATAAGATCTGTATAAATTGTGTTGAAAATCTGAAGAGAGCAGCAAGCATGTTCGTTTACATTCAGTTTCTTGTAATTAGATCAACTTTAGGGTTTGCTAGTAAAAGTTTGCTTGTAGATCAGGGGGGTTTTCCTCAGATGTATAATATAAATTAAGTAATGTTCAAAGTTTTTAATGAATGAGGGTCAAAGAGCAAATCACCAACATGAACAAAACCACTACATTGCAATTGCAGGCAACATAACCGCACTGGCAGCCAAGATGCTTTTTGAAAGCAGCTTTCCTTATTTTGTAGATGAATTCTTTTTATTTTTTAGAGTTCATCAAGCCTTAACAATGGATGAAAAAATAGGTCTTAGCTTTATTTGTCAGTTGTCACTTTTTTTTACTCTTAATATATATATATATATATATATATATATATATATATATATATATATATATATATATATATATATATATATATATACGATTACACGATTGCAAATGCAAATACCGAAATTAATTTTACATAATCCACTGCCATATTGCATAATGATTTCAAAAGAAATTTCTCTGCTCGTGTTTCTTTACTGTATTGAAAGCAAGTTTTAAATGATATCAGGGACCTTTAAGTTTAAGTGTTCATTAATATAATTTTAGTTACAGTACTAAACAAAACGCTTATTCGCTTTAAAATGTTTTTTTTTTGTCACTAAATATTCAAATTGTAGATTTCGATTTTGGTCTAGTAGGGTAGTTCCGATCATCTTCAAGCATTCCTCTAAGAAGACGCGTCGTTTCCAGTAGACTGAGGCAGAAGCTTCAGGAGAACTCTTCGGAGGGGAGCTGAGGATGCGCTCACTCGCGCACTGAAATTATGAGATGCGCGCTAACACTAGTTGACACAAGTGTACTATTGGCGAGAGAGCTCGCTCGCTTCCAGCATGGCGTGGATACACTCATGGTTTCTCCTCTCCTGGTATGCTGAAAAGTGCTTTTATCGCTCTTTTGTCGTGTGTTTGTTTTTTGCTTTGCTCTCTCATGTGTTGGATCACGGATCTGGAGTTTTTGGGTCCGTTTACAGGGTTGGACAGGCTCTGGCTAACCCACCGTACGAGACCAGGATCTATCTGGATAACATCACGCGGATTTTAGATAGATTATTAGATGGGTATGATAACAGATTGAGACCTGGATTTGGAGGTAGGCATCGTCTGGATTCTCTTAATATGTTTGTTTAACTTTGTAGAGCTGAATTGCTAAACAAAAATCATCATACTAAGAGTAATAAAATTTAAAAAACGAAATAAACATTTTAAATTGAGCTCATAGCTTTCTTACAAAGTTTTCAAATGAAAAAAAAGTTAAAATGCACACATTGTTCTGTAATTATAGTTATTTTTTATCATTACTTGTTTTACTTGAATTGAATGTATTAATTTATAGTATATATATTTTTTTCAATAGGACCTTTTACAGAAGTTAAAACGGACATCTTTGTCACCAGCTTCGGACCAGTGTCTGATGTGGAAATGGTATGTGAATAAATGATGTGTACATATCATGAATGCAAACACAAATCCAGTACATCTCTGTGTTTTCTCTGCTAATGTTGGCCTGGCGTCATTCTTTACTGCCATTTGGGCAGGATGTCATTAGAGCAGCTTAAGAGAATTTAATCTGCCGGACAATCCCTGACAGTGAGGGTCCCGGCTCAGCTTTTTTTACTCTCAAACACATTATGATGGACTCTGTGCACAGTTTTCCAGTGACCCAAGTCATGTGACGCAGAGTGAAAATCCTAAAGACTGAATAGATAAGTCTCTATCAAGATTAGTGAGGGGGTGCAGATAAAACTGCATCACTAAGTGATTGTTTACCAGCTGGGATCGGACATATCGTTTTCACTCATATAAAAGTGTTTTAAGCACTGTCAGTGATTGTTTAGAGCAGGGACAATGAAGCACACCATTATTAAAACACACCTGCTGGACTAACGAAGCTCCTCTTGGCTCATCTGAAGCTAAAGTTGTAGTATGCATGATATGCATAATGCAGTTTTGCAGCTAAACTGTTCTCCAGGACCAGATTGGAGTACTCACTCCAAAATAGTTTTGTTGTTGAGTTGAGTTGTTCTCTATGTTGAGTTAAGTTTGTAATTGGTTTTTATTGTACTCCAACTTAAAAAAAAAAGTAAATTCCAGTTCAGTGAACTGAAATGTAAACAACATTTTCAATCACATACGTCTTATGAATCTCTCCCCTTATGAAGTTTTCAAGGCTTTTGTTGTCATTACCTCAAAACTTAGTTTCGAATACATGGGTTTATCAGTAGAGCAATTTGTTTGTATTTTGTCTGGTATTAGATCATCTTTCATTACTTCCACCATTAAAGTAATAATAGCCATAGCTTTATGAATCTTACATTGATTTTGGGAAACAAGATCATTAGTAATTAGTTCAGTGTGCCATTCCTTATTCATTTATAAACATATCAAACAACTCTGGTTAAGTTTCAAACTCTCATGTTGTAATAATGCTTAAGACACATGCATGATTCCCCTCAAACTTAATTTTTGCTATTTTAACTTGTTTAACTTCTTCTGGTATATTTGTAGTCTCCATAACTACCACTTTATCCAATATATCAGTGTCACTAATGATTAGGTCAGTGTTCGGGACTAGTTCTATTAATTTCTCAGACACTGGGGGAGGGACTGGCTTCACCAAGATGTTTACCATCATCTCGCATGAATCTGATGTGATCTGCTCCGTCGCACACCAGAATTTCTCGACATCCTCTTTGGTTATCCGTGCCAGAAATAACGTGACAGAGCTGCCATTTTAGCTCCAAGAAGCCAGGCAGCGAGGAAGATGTGCTGCACCAAACAGAGTTCCAAAGTTTTTATTCGCAGGGGTTTTTGCAGAGGTAATGAACCCAGGACCTCACATTTCCCTCGTTACCATACCTGGTAACATACTCTATTTTTCCTTCAGAACCCTCCTGAAGGTGATGATCAAGTAGGAACACCCCTGCTACAAACCACAGGAAAAAGAAGCTCCGGAAGATGTTTTCCATCTCCTCTGCTGATGATTACGCCTGCTGTGCACTTCCAGGTCCCTCTTCAACAGGCTTTGGAACTCTTTTGCAGTGGCTTGCGTGGATCCAAGTGGCTCTTTCTGCTACTTCAACTGCCGTCTGCGTAGTGAGAAGAACTTGGAATGGACCCTGCCAGCGATCTGTCTGCCACTCAACTGTGCTCTTCCCCTTACTCTCGTTCACATACACATAAGCACTAGTGGAAGAGCGTTGACCCAATTCAACCCAGTTTCTTCACAGCATTTTGCCAGCTTGTTTTCCAGGGATCCAATCTCCCTTTCAACTGCTCCTGCGCTAGCAGGATGATAAGCACAACGATGCCTCAAATTGAAACCAAGATAATCATGTTCACATGCTATCATGTTCACAGAAGCTTATAACAACTGTGGTTAGTCACTTATTGATGGTGTTTTACAGCAGAAAGCAATATTTCAGGTGTTCCCCATCAGTTGGTCATTACGACTTATGTCAGTGACAACTATGGGAAGCTCCGCAAGGGGCCCCCTACTCTCCATACTGTTTTCAAAATACCAATCAGCGAACGCTTAGATGGTCACGTGATCATTCCGTCCGGCTTAAACCGGACACGGGCGTGACGCTCTTCCTGTTTTCCACTGTAGCCATACGCTTGGTACACGAGCGACTCTGTGAAAGACACCACAAAAACAGTTGGATTACCTTGTGTGTGGATTATTGGAGATCTGGTGAGTTGAACGGCAACCACCGAGGTATTTCAGCTGGATCCTGAGGCTGAAACCGCTACACGCCCCAGACTTAAGTTCTTTCACTGCCTTCCACCAACAAGTAAGACTCCTTTTGTCTTAGTAGAGCAATTGTTTTGCCGGTCGACTGTTTGTAGCGTGTTCCAAATATGTCAGGACCGTGCAAGTCTGTTGGATGCGATGGATCAATTCCATTGACTGATGGCCACGATTATTGCCTCGGTTGTCTTGGGGGTAGACATGCTGAGGCAGCGGTTGAGGGATCAGATTGTGTGGATTACATAGTTCTGTCCGGCAGTGCACTTAAGACGAGGTTGGAATACTTTCAATCCACCACCAGAGGCTTTGTAGCTTGCTCCCGTAAGGGTCCGCGACCGCATGTCTCCGGTGCTCCCGTACTTTCCACTCCCCCGGTGTGTCCGCTGCAGTGAGGTATCGGATGATGCGCTGCTTGCATCTTCTGAGGACTCCTGTGCACCTGATGATGCGATCTCCACTGCTCCATTGGAGAGAGACGGCGCATCTCCCGAAGAAGAGGGTGACAGCAAATTGTGCTGCGGAGGAGATGGCTGAGATGCTTAACAGGGCTGCTAGAGAATTTGGGTTGCAGGTGGCCCTGCCCCTGGCACCCGAGATCTCAAGGCTGGATGCGTGGTTTGTGTGGGCCACGCAGGAATGATACCCCACAGCCCCCTCCTATTCCGTTCAGGAACTGATTTAAACTTGGAAGGCACCTTCCAAGTGAGGTTGGTCAGTCTCCCCTCTTCGCTCCCTTTGGCAGTGCGGTAGCTAGGGGGTACGAAGCGATTCCCCAGGTAGAGCAGGTACTGGTGGGGCACTTATGCCTGGATAACCCTGCCGCCTAGAGTGAACAGCCGAGGCCTCCATCCTGCCAGCTAAGCCTGTCGTTGGACCTGACTCTAAGGGCTTATGCTGTGGCGGGTCAAGCTGCATGCCATAGCAGCCTTTCAGGTGTTCCAAAAGAGATGGAGGAGCCATGAAAGAGATGCAGGAGGGGAGTTGTGGCCCAGGTCTTACAGAGGATCTGAGGGCGGGTATGGACCTACGCGTTCTAGGCGACAAAAGTTTGCTCGCTTTGCCACACAATGTCTACGCTGCCATCTTTGGTTGACCCAGGCTGACATGCTCCCTCTAGACTGGAGGCACTTCCTCAACACACCTGTGGTCCCAGATGGCCTCTTCGACATCGTAGATGACCTTACGTCGCGGGTCTCTACGATCAGGAAGCAGGTGGAGGGTCTGGGAGAATTCATGATGCCGCGTAGGAAGAGACGTGGCAGGTCCCCTTTTAAGTCAGCGCCCCCACTGCCTGCTCGACCTTCACAGTCCTCCCCTGATCGTCAGCCTCCAGGTTGAAGACGTCGACCAAGAACAGCAACAAGGAGTTGACGGAGGAGCAGTCCTGTCCAGGGGCCCCCCCAACATCATCGGAGGAAGAAGGTTCATCGGAGTGGCCTTAGGACAGGCTGGTGTGTGGACCTCACCACCAGCCCGCCCCCCCTTGGAGGGAGGGGGTGCTACCACCATCGATCAATGGACCAACAGGTCAGATCTCAGTTTTTCATTAAATATGCGAAACTTGAACTCCCTGGGTTATGTGCTTGCATTGCAGATCCAAATGCAGTTCTCATCTCAGAGGCACATTCAAGGGCGTGGCGTCTGATGCAGTGCAGGCTGGATGGCTCTCAGCTTTTGTGTCGGAGTCAGCCTCGAGTGGGACCTCCTCGGATGGAACCGGATGCTGCTCCGAGGTCGAGTCTGGACGCCCAGGTAGGCCTCCACCTAGGCTCCCTTCGGACCCCACCGCTAAGTTTGCGGCCCCACTATGGAAACTATCGGCAAAGTGTGTATGACGCCATTAGTGGAGTTTCAGGAAGCCTAATGGGAGCTTCCCAATATTTCCCCTTGGCTTGTACGCACTATCCGGCATGGTTATCAACTGCAGTTTGCTGCCAAGCCGCCCAGGTTCAACGTGGTTCTAATGACCTCTGTCTCAGCCACAGAGGCCCCGGTCCTGCGCGAGGAGATCGATTCCCTTCTATGGAAAAGTGCGTTCGAGCCGGTCCCTCCTGCCGACAGAGAAAGAGGGTTTAACAGCCCATACTTTCTAGTTTCCAAGCACACAGGCGGGTTGCGTCCAATCCTCGACATTGCGTCTTTTGAACGCTCATCTTCTGAGACTTCCGTTCAGGATGATATCCCTCAGACGCACGGTCCACTCAGTCCGTCCAGGGCAGGGGTGTCCAACGCCAGTCCTGGAGAGCCTGGAGCCCTGCACATTTTAGTTGCAACCCTGCTGTAGTATGCATACTACTCTTCTTCAGCCAATCAGAGGACCATAATTAGTGCCACAGGTGTGTTTCATGATGGTTGAACCAAAAATGTGCAGGGCTCCGGCTCTCCAGGACCGACGTTGGACCAGGGGATTGGTTCGCCACAATAGATCTGAAGGATGCATATTTTCACATGAGTATACTCCCTCAGCACCGACCCTTTCTTCGGGTTGTCCTAGAAGGTTGAGTGTATCAGTACTGCGTCCTCCCCTTCGGCTTGTCTCTGTCTCCTTGCACCTTCACAAAGGTGATCGAGGTGGCTTTTTTACCGTTACTACGGGAAGGGGTTCGAATCTTGGTTTACTTGTCAGCTCTCGCCTGGAGACTGCTCTTCTGTAGTCAGCATTGGGGTCTGTTCTAGTTGCAGTCCATATACCCGGCAAGTTGAATCAGACAGCGGATGCACTGTCTCAGTGGAAACCCCGGTCAGGAGAATGGCAACTCCCTCCCCTGGCAGTCCAGCAGATCTGGGAACGCTTTGGTATAGCGTAGAGAGACCTGCTCGCCACCCTAGAGAATGCTCAGTGCAGGCTGTTCTACGCTCTGTTCCATGCTCCTCTGGGGATAGATATGCTGGCGCATTGCTGGCCCAGGAAGAAACGCCTATATGCTTTTCCCCCAGTGAGCCTCCTTGCACCCCTCCGGTGCAAGATCAGGGAGGACGAGGCAGAGGTCCATCCACCCTGAAGGCTTACATCGCCGCTAGTTCTGCCTATCACCTTCTGGTTGAAGGTTACACGTTGGGGTGACATGAGTTAACGGTCAAATTTCTTAGAGGGGCCAGAAGGGTTAGACCCTCTAGGCCATCTTTAGTTCCCTCCAGGGACCGTTCCATTGTCCTTAGAGAACTTCAAGGTCCTCCATTCGAGCCACTTGAATCAGTAGAGCATAATTTTCTGTCAATTAAGACAGCGCTCCTGGTTGCGTTAGCCTTGATTAAGAGGGTGGGGGATTTTCAGACTCTCTCTGTTGATGAGACCTGCTTAAAGTTCGGATCTGGTGATACTCATGTTATTCTTAAGCCCAGGCCTGGATATGTGCCCAAGGTTCCTACCATCCCCTTCAAAACTTAGGTAGTGAACCTCCAAGCTCTGTCTGGAGAGGAGGCAACACCACCCCCTGGTCCCAGTTGCCCAGTTCGAGCACTGAGGATCTATGTAGTATGGATCTGGAACCTTAGAAGTACTGATCAGCTCTTTGTATGCTTTGGAGGAAAGCATACAATGATATGGAAAGCGGTCTCTAAACAGAGGTTTGTGGAGGCCATCTTTACCGCATACACAACGTCTGATGTCCCTTGCCCCCTGCAGTCGAGAGAAAACTGATTAGGGGTGTCGCGGCCTGCTGGGCTTGGCAAGAGGTACTGCGCTGGCAGAGATCTTCAATGCTGTGGGTTGGTCGACACCCAACATCTTTGCCAGGTACTATACCCGGAGCGTTGAATCCATCTCTTCAGCCGTGCTAAGTGGTGGTAATATTGTCTGAGATGGCTTCGGTAGGTCCCTTAAAGAAACCTTGCATGTATTAAACTGTCGGAAGTAGTAAGTTCAGCCTTCGAGGTGGCGAGTACGGCCTCCGCGCGTCTCCCTTCAGCGCTGGGATTGATGCTCCCTCCTCTGGTATAAGTCGGTATGCGAGAGAATTGCTGATTGCCCATTAAAAATTAAGTCTATACTTAAGGCCATGGCGGAGGAAGGCCCGCTTTGTGCAGGACTATTGATATGCCCGGCTTGGCTTGGTGTCGGCCGATGTGGAAGGACCTAGGTTGTGGCTTTTTGCAGGGTTTTCCCATAGTGGTCACTGGCATAAGTTGTAGTGACCGACTGATGGGGATCGTAATGGTTTCTTTCGTAACCCCCATTCCCCGAATAGGGAACGGAGACTTATGTCCCCCAGCCACAACCGTAAGGTCGTGAGTAAGTCTGGTTGCCTACGGGGTGAGTACAGCTCCAGCTTCACAACAGGAAGAGCATCACGCTTGTGTCTTGATAATGCGGGACGGCGTGGCGACGTGACCATCAGTGCGTTCACTGATTGGCATTTTTGAGATAGTGTGGAGAGGTGGGCCACTCCTAGCGGAGTTTCCCATAGTCATCACCATTATAAGTCTCCGTTTCCTATTTGGGGAACGGGGGTTAGGAAAAACAACCATTACATTCTCACATTAATATTCAAGTTTTTCTAAATTCAGTATAACTGTTATAGGGCAAGTAATCTTTTGACAGCACATCCTATGAGAAGAAATGAATTAGGTATAATTGCCACCTAGCAATAAAGTTTATTTTTATCTATTTGTCTTTGACTAATAGCACATCAGTTAAGCCTTTACTCATCATTCAATAATTAAGGTCCTTACACAAATATACATCTGCCGCCTTGCAGGGGTTGCATGCAGTGCCCAGAAAAAAGCCAGAAACTCCAGCCAGAAAAAAGTGTGTTGAGTCCGGTGTCAAAAAAACAGGAGTCTTTTTTTATAATTATTCGTATATAATGTGTCGAACTGCTGTGATTGATTCCCTTGTTCACTTTTGGCACATAATGGATGCTTGAGATAAATACAGAGAAGAAAGACAAGAAGAAGTGCATCTGTGTCTGTGTTATCAATGAAGTGATCGATCAGTTCAAAGACATAATAACCTCCCAGACACATACACAAGATTCTTAGAGGGTTCCCAAATATAAATTACGATTAAGTAAAAAAAAACAGTAATTTTGTTGTTGTTGTTTGAGAAATCATTACAGTGAAGTGCCACAACTTTATTTATTTCTATACTTCAACAGCTTCTTCACTTATTTTATTAAATAGTTACCTAAAATCTCTGTCTTTGTTGATGGCTGTAGGATTAGTGTAACTTTAGAGCAAAGATGACTCTGGTTTCTGTTAAATTTTCGTTGGTTTATTTCTCAATTCCACAATAAAAAATCAAAGAAAACAAACTCCGGTCAAAAGATCATGTGCTCCGTATCTTTCTTTCTTTCTTAATCAGGTGATCATAAAATCATACTAGCACCCTCGAATGTTTAGTTTAAATAATACATTTTCTATTGGAGGAAACCATTTAAAGGAAACACAATAATAGTAGATAATATGTACATACTCATTTTAATACTTAATATACAACAAAGTTGATTTTAAAATGATTATGGCTCTAATGATGGCCAATCAAAAAATTAGATTGTGATGGTGCAGTACATCCTCATATCTATTAAAACCTTTAAAACAAACTCTTTCATAGGAATACACCATGGATGTGTTTTTTCGGCAAACTTGGATAGATGACCGGCTGAAATTTGAGGGCCCCATTGAGATCCTGCGCCTGAACAACCTAATGGTCAGCAAGATCTGGACACCGGACACTTTCTTCCGCAATGGCAAACGCTCCATTTCACACAACATGACCACCCCCAACAAGCTGTTCCGTATCATGCAGAACGGAACCATCCTGTACACCATGAGGTATGCCAGAGCATTCTTTCTCTGAAACCAACATGAAAAACGCAAATTTCACAGCATGTGGAACTGGTGTATCAACTCATAAAATAAAGTCAATTCTGCACAGGATACATCAAGCATGGTGTAATCCAGAGTAGGTCTTTTGATTTCATTTGTCAAAAATGGGTCACTTTGACATGTTTTTATCCGACTAAAATCATCCTTCATATTTTACTTTTGTTTTAAAGTCTGATTAAGCTATAAATATGTGATTGTAATTCCTAGTCATATTTCTTTAACTGTACAAACAAGTTTTAAAAACAATAACAACAAACCATATGAATGAAGTCATAAACAATCAAAAAGAGTAATTTCATGACTTTCATTTGCATGTTCTATTTGAACTGTTCTGCATTTAAAACAAATGTGTTACTTTTAAAACAAACACAAACACAATAAATCACATTATTCAAAAGAATAGTTTCAAAATCATGTTAATTTCTGCAAACATGGCTGCAATGTTTTCAGG
This sequence comes from Danionella dracula, assembly GCA_900490495.1. Classification (NCBI taxonomy): domain Eukaryota; kingdom Metazoa; phylum Chordata; class Actinopteri; order Cypriniformes; family Danionidae; genus Danionella; species Danionella dracula. Next base: position 6,607,704 of record UELW01000322.1, read on the forward strand.
TTAACTATCAATGCAGAGTGCCCTATGCGCCTGATCAATTTTCCCATGGATGGACATACATGCCCTCTGAAATTTGGCAGCTGTAAGTATGATTCAATTGCACAACTTCACAATGCATGGGTTTTCTCTTTATGGCTATGATGTACTCTGTCTCCAGATGCTTACCCAATGAGTGAGATTGTTTACACGTGGAAGAAAGGGCCATTATTTTCTGTGGAAGTTCCCCAGGAGAGTTCCAGCCTCCTTCAATATGACCTGATTGGGCAGACAGTTTCAAGCGAGAGACTCAAGTCAGACACAGGTACGTTCATTTGGTTTGTTTTGTTTGGGAGGGGAGGGTGGGCAGACAGATGGCGCAGTGGTGGAGTTGGTCATTCTGTAACTGGAAGGTTGGTGGTTTGATTCCCGCTAGGGCCATTCTGCCCTTGTGTCTTCAATTTCAACACATTACTTGATTGGGATACGATTTCTAAGTCATTTGAACTTGTATTATAAAAGTCTTCCTATCACAGCAAATAACCATAACGCGTGCTTACAGTATTTATTTGTTTTTCAATATAAAGTGTGGGTTACCTGTCATGGCCCAAAATTATGGCGATTTTCTAAAGCTCCCTTATGATTTTGGACCCATAGTTATATATATATATATATATATGTTTTCGAAAATATTTCCTGAATTAAGTTCTCTATGCTTGTTTGACTTTATTAATTATGCACATAAAAGCAATCAGTGGCAGCTACAGTTTCACAATCAGAAAAATGTGCTATCAGTATTACTATTTACTGAGTCCCAGAACTCACACACGGCTTCTTCAGATTTCTTCAGGGAAAAGAGAAACTGGAGTTAGCAAATATGAGAGAGAAACGGAAACAATGGAAGTAAGTTGGAGAAATAATCACATCCATTCCCACAGGTGAATACATCGTGATGACCGTGTACTTCCATCTGCAGAGAAAAATGGGATTTTTTTTGATACAGACCTACATCCCGTGTATCATGACAGTGATCCTCGCGCAGGTTTCCTTTTGGATCGACAAAGAGTCTGTACCTGCCAGAACTGTCTTTGGTAAGTCATTTTATGTTGTTCTCTATGTTGCTGAAGCAGAGGAGGTGAATGTTGAAGGTCTGAAGCACAAAAGTTCCTGTTTTACTGACAAATGTAGTAAGAAATTTTATGCTTTTTATGAAAAACTTCTTTTTGTCCAACTCCCAGTGACTTTCTATGAAATGAATCTGTATAGCAACAAGCTCTGAAGAAACTATTTATAATTCCTTTCATGCTGAAAGTTGTTGGTGGAGTTGAAGTTTCTAGGATTGACTCCATTTAAATGTATCGATTGATCAAAATGAAAACTATTTAAAGATTTTTAATGTTTTCTTTTTTTCCAACTAATTGTATTTAGATTTAACTAAATTACATGATAAGATGTTACATTTATATTGACATTACATATACATTACACTAAAAGTACATGCTATACTGCACCTAACAATTTCATTCTATAATGAATATCATGACAGAATATATCCACTTAGTCATACATGTTTTGGAGTTGGAAAAGTAAACATAACTTAATTGTAAACATATTTTTTTCCTTGTAGGTGAATATAATAAACCCAAACTGATCTGAATTTTTTGTAAAAACCCCAAAACAAATAATAGGATGAAATGTATTCTAAAAGGTTCAGTCTATGTATATATATTCATTGAAAAGCTATTTTAAAAAATGCATTTGATTACTAGCTGTGTCAGACATTTTATTACATTTAATTTAAAGAGAAAGCAATTTATTTAAAAATTTGGTTTTAAAAAGTTAAACTTGTGAAAACAAAGTGAAATATTTAGTTATAAATATTTAGTTTAGTTATCACCTGCTAAAAATAATTCTATATAGAACAAAAACAACTTAAACTAGATTAAAACCCTAATATAAAAACAGCTTCACAAACAAGACTCTTAACATTGTAGCTTGTAATAAGCCTGATTTAAAGGGGTCATGCCATGGTGAGCTTTTTTGTGGCTTTTATAGTGATTTATAAGAGTAGAGTGAATCAATTGAAACATGGATGTTACCAAACAAAAAACGAATTTGTTTCTTTTAATAACAGGTTTTATTTGCGCCATTGATGATGTCACACGAGTTGACGATGCCACAAAGTAATGCCTTCTCTCGTGATATTAAGAAACAATTGTGCTCTAGTCAAACAGAGAGACAGAGTGAGCAGGACACAATTTGGACTTGTGTTATTTAGGATAGCAACAAGGATTAAAAGAAGATGGTCAATTCCAGGGTGTAGAGAAACCAAACATCTATAAGACTCTGGCTCATAGAGGTAAGGTTGTATACTAGTGTTCCCTCCAAACACAATTATAGTGTCTATTAATGTTGCTAGCTCTGTGTTCGTGTGTTGAATTTGCTCGTAATCAATCCCTCTAATATCTCTCAAATCTATGTTGACCATCAGATTAACTTTGCATCCACGTCATTGAAAATGCAAATCACTAACCAATTGGTGATTAACTAGGGGAGTGGTTAAGACGTTTGGTGAATTAAATTCTCATCTCATTTCTCATAGTTAGACCAATGTGAACAACATATTATTGAAAATAACAGTGTCACTGAACCTTTACTATACATAATCCCCTTACTTTAATATTTTTATTTTATTGGAGAATACAAAAATGGAGAACCAGAAGTAAAAATAATAATGCACTTATGAGGAAAACACAAACTCCCGGAATGAGACAAACCTCTGTTCACTGTTGGGAGAAACTAACAGTGTGTCCCCCCAGCTTTCGAAAGGCAGCACTGAGATCTAGAAGAACTAAAAGAGAGCTATTCCCCTGATCCCATTCCAGTAACAGATAGTTTACCCAGCATAGTCTCTGTGCTGTAATACACTCTGAATCCAGACCGAAGATCTTTATAAAATTTGCTCTTCAGAAAGAAGGAGCTGAGCTGAGCTATTAAAATGTTGTCTAATATATATATTTGTTCTCACCTGTCCTGTCCTACTTCAAAGCAACCCCATGAGAAGGGAGGTGCTTTGTATGAGTTGGTCAGTTTTGGTCTTTCCAGGAAAATGAAGATATTATACAGTGAATATTCCTCTGGATAGAAGCTCTTAATTTATTTTATTGATCATTTTTTCATAATTACATTAATCAATCGTATAAACATACATCAGGACAGGATGGTGTTAATCAAAAAGGTGAAAGAGGAGAGAAGTAATTGAGGGGGTAAGAAAGGGAGAGAAGTTTTGAGGGGGAAAGAGAAGGTGAGAGGTAATTGTGGGGGAAAGAGTCAGGATTGAGTTGAAAAATAAAAATAAAGTAAATAAATAAGATTAGATACCTACCTTAACACATCCAAGCAGTTCGCATCTATCTACACATATGCATACAAATATAAATACATACTCGCAGTTAATGATCTATGCACCAAACATAAAAATAATAATGATAATAATAAATAAAATTAATAAATAACTAAATATCTTTAATTCGCTAATATTTTTGACAGGAATGGAAGGTTAGAGATTGGCCTACAGTTGGTGTTATGCTCACACAAAGGGAAACGACAAGGCAGATGCAGGTAAGTGAAGTTTATTTACAGGTGGTTAGAATACACAGTTCAATGGTATTCCGAAGACAGGCAGAATGACTACTCTGTAAGCACGGGTAAGTTAAGACATAAGAGTTGAGTAAACCGTTCGATCACTTCCCTTATGATGCTGTCTCTCTTTCTTCCAAGAATGGACAGGCAGGTTCAGACAGACGATACAAGTGAAGGTTCAGGAGTGGTGAGTCTCTAGTAACCTTGATCCAGGACAAGGACGGAGTGAACTGGGTGAGTATATATAGTGGTGGTGTGATTGAAGGACACAGGTGCGGGTGATTAGTACTCAGGTGATGGTTCTCGGGATTGGATAGGTGCAGATGGATCATGAGGGGTGTCGGTGCAGGTGCTGGGTGTGACACTACCCCTCTCCCCCACGGGTGACTCCTGGCACCCGAGACCGACGACGGGGCCGACCACGGCCTCTGGGAGCGGGGCAGTCAGGATGCTGAAGATGAAAGTCTGTGAGGAGGGTTGGATCCAGAATGTCGTCCTTGTCGACCCACGACCGCTCCTCAGGACCGTACCCCTCCCAATATACGAGATACTGCAGTCGACCCCCCTGTCGTCAGGAGTCCATTATCTCGTTGACCTGGTGGACTTGGTTCCCTTGGATTTCGGGCTGGAGTGGAGGAGGAGGCGGTTCAGGATCTGTGGAGGAAGGGACAACGGGATCAGTGAACCGTTTGAACAGGGAGACGTGAAAGGTAGGTGAAATTCGATAGTCGGCAGGTAAGTTGAGACGGTAAGTGACAGGATATGTAGCGGGGACTCAGCTTCTTGCAGGGCAGGCGGAGACGAATATTCCGCGTTGAGAGCCACACACACGATCTCCAGGTTGGTATTCAGGGGTATCGGCTCGACGAGTGTTAGCTGCCTGAGTGAATCTACGCACTGCCCTCTGCAGATGGATGTGAGCTGAACCCCACACCCTCTCACTCTCCTGGAACCAGTGATTTACCGCAGGCACTTCCGAGACTTCTCCAGACCAGGGGAACAATGGAGGTTGGTAGCCTAGAACACACTGAAAGGGGGTCAGTTGGGTAGAGATTTGACGTAAGGAATTTTGAGCATTCTCAGCCCACGACAAATACTGATTCCAGGTGTCCTGATGGCGAGCACAGTAAGTGCGGAGGTAGCGGGAGATCTCCTGAATCTTCTACTTGGTCTGGCCGTTCGACTGGGGGCGATAGCCTGAGGAGAGACTGATGGTTACGCCCAGGAGCCGGAAAAACGCCCGCCAAACCCTGGATGTGAACTGAGGTCCTCGATCGGAGACGATATCCTCCGGTAGTCCAAAATCACGAAACACAAAGTGGAAGAGTGCTTGAAATGTCTCGAGAGCTGTGGGAAGATGTTTCAAGGGGATTAGTCGGCACATTTTAGAAAACTACCACCAGGATGGTGGTGTAACCATTGGAGGGAGGCAGGTCCGTAGCAAAGTCTATGCCAATGTGGGTCCAGGATTGGCGGGGTATGGGTAACGGATGAAGCTTTCCCTCGGGCAGCTGGCAGGGAGTGTTACTTACAGCGCAGCCCGAGCATCCTCGCACATACCTCGCTACCTCCGGGGCCATCCGAGGCCACAAGTACCGTTGTCGTAGGAGTGAGAGGATTCGACTGCTGCCAGGGTGTCTAGAGCCTAGGGAGGTGTGGACTTGCTCCAGCAGAAGGATACGTAGACGAGTGGGGACGAAGGTCTTCTCTGCTGGGGCCTCCAGCGGAGCAGGCTCCTCGAGGGTGGCATTTTGAATCTCCTGATCCACTTGCCAGAGTATGGGTGCTACAAACATGGTGGATGGCAGAATGGTTTCAGGTTCGAAGTTGTCTGGTTCGATGGAGTGAAGACGTCCCGTCTTCACTCCATCGAACCAGAGCATCGGCTTTGAGGTTCTTTTGCCCGGGTTGGTAGGTGATCTGGAACTGAAATCGGGCAAAAAAAAGAGAGACCAGCGAGCTTATCGGGCATTGAGTCTTTTGGCTGTACGGAGATATTGCAGGTTTTTATGATCAGTTATTACCTGGAAGGGATATTTGGGCCCTTCGAGCCAATGCCGCCATTCCTCGAGGGCCAGTTTGATGGCTAGAAGTTCTCGGTCCCCAATACAGTAGTTCTGCTCCGCCGGAGATAGTTTCTTCGAGAAGAAAGCACATGGATGTAGAGATAGGGATTCACCTGACCTCTGTGACAGCACTGCTCCTACTCCCTGGTTAGCAGCATCCACCTCCACAATGAAGAGCTTATCCGGGTCAGGGTGTCGTAGGACGGGAGCGGAGGTGAAGGCTTGACGGAGGGTATCGAAGGCCTCTTCGGCGTTGGAGTTCCAGGTTAGAATCTTTTTGGCGCCCTTTAGTAGAGAAGTTAGGTGAGCAGAGATATGACTATAATTTTTAATAAACCGGCGGTAAAAGTTTGCAAACCCCAGAAACCGTTGAAGTTCTTTGATTGTCTGAGGTTGGGGCCACTCCGCGACTGCCCGGACCTTGGTGGATTTCATACTCACTCCTTCTGCGGATATTACGTAACCCAGGAAGGAGATGGCGGACTGGTGAAATTCACATTTTTCCAATTTGAGATAGAGATGGAGTTCACGGAGGAGTTGTAAGACCAGTTTGACATGATAATGATGTTCTGACAGATTTCTGGAGTAAATGAGTATGTCGTCTATGTAGATTAGAACAAACTTGTGAAGGTAGGGCCGGAAGATTTCGTTCATGAAGTTCTGAAACACGGATGGACTGTTGGAAAGGCCGAACGGCATGACCTGATATTCATAGTGGCCAGCAGGGGTGATGAAAGTGGTCTTCCACTCATTCCCTTCCTGGATACGGATGAGATTGTAAGCGCTGCGCAGATCGAGTTTGGAGAATATCCAGGCCTTGCGGAGTTCTTCTAGGGCCGCCGGTACGAGTGGAAGAGGATAAGCAAACTTTATCTTGGCTTCGTTTAGGACTCGGTAGTCAATACATGGTCGGAGACCCCCATCTTTCTTTGCCACGAAGAAAAAGCTTGATGCGGCTGGGAAGGTAGAAGGACGGATGAATCCTTGATCGAGGGCCTCTTGAATGTAGGTTTCCATGGCTCTCTTTTCAGGGATGGACAGCGGATAGACTTTACCGTGAGGAAGTCGCGCACCTGGCAGCAGATCGATACTACAATCCCAGGGCCGGTGAGGCGGGAGACGGGTGGCCTGTGACTTGCTGAAGACGTCTTGGAACGGGTGATACACGTTGGGGATAGTGATCGAACTGGTAGTGTTGGGACTTTCGACGGAGGTGGATTGTAGTGGTAGGGCTGTGGAAGGTTTGGAGGGTTGATGGTGAGACAAGAGGTATGGCATGTCGGACTCCACTTCCTCACCTGTCCCGTTTCCCAGTTGAGGATAGGACTGTGATACATGTGATACTTCCCAGTACCACGTCGACCGTCGCGTGTGGTAGCACCAAGAGTTGTAGCCACTCTGAATGTCCGTCCGGGAAACGAAGCCGGAGAGTGGTGGTTCGCCGATTTACCTTCCCTTCGCCAAGCAGAGTTCCTTGGATAGTGGTGATATGGTACTTCGTCTCAGAGGGGACATGAGGTATCCGACAGGATTGAACATACCGGGAGGAGATGAATTTACCAGCCGCTCCGGAACCGATGAGTACATGTATGGGGAGAATACTATCCTTGTGAATTAATTGGGCAGGTATGTGCGGAATATCTGAGACATAGGGAGTAAGTTGAATTGTACTCACCGCTTGACGAGGGGGGGCGAACGAGGCAGTCAGAGATGCTGTGATCAGAAGCCCCACAGTACAAGCATAACCCTGCCTGAATCCGGCGGCTCCGTTCTGAGGGTGATAAGTGGTAGTTATCCGTGAGCATTGGTTCGGGGAAATCCGAGGTGAGAGGAGTGATGGTGGAAAGATCGAGGGTCGTGACTTGAGACTGACATGAAGACAAATTTTGAGAGACGCTCAGAGCTTTCTTGATGAAAGTTTCCAAGCTCACTGCATCATCGTAGATGGCTAGCTGCTGGCGAATGGGACTCCTTAACCCTCGACGATATGCAGCCAAAAGAGCGATCTCATTCCATCCACTCCGTAAAGCTAGAGAACGGAACTGTAAAGTGTACTCATGGGTGGTTAAGTTGGACTGTCTGAGATTCAAAAGTTCTTCATGGGCCGATAGGGAGGAATGAGAAACCCCAAATACCTCTTTAAATACCGTGACAAATGACGTGATGGATTTTATGGCTGGGTGACTTTCATTCCAGATGGCGTCAGCCCACTGTAAAGCTCAACCTGTCAATAGAGAGATTATAAAAGCCACCTTTGTCACGTCATTCTGGAACATAGAAGGATCGGCTTCAATATAAAGTGAACACTGTAATAGAAAGCCACTACAACCTCCAGGCTCGCAATGGAGGCGTTGGTGGTTATGGAGCGGGGTTGAGAGAATGGAGAAGGAGCTGTACCAGCTCAGCGAAAACATCCGGTTTGTCCGCGGCTTCCATGATAGCCGAAATCACCGTTTTAGTAAAAGGGTCCCGGATCCTGTTATGCTCACACAAAGGGAAACGACGAGGGAGATGTAGGTAAGTGAAGTTTATTTACAGGTGGCTTAGAATACAGTTCAATGGTATTCCGAAGACAGGCAGACAGACTACTCCGTATATATAGTGGTGGTGTGATTGAAGGACACAGGTGCGGGTGATTAGTACTCAGGTGATGGTTCTCGGGATTGGATAGGTGCAGATGGATCATGAGGGGTGTCGGTGCAGGTGCTGGGTGTGACAGTTGGATTACTCAGGAGGATCAAGATGGGCTTTCTTGATTATTGGATTAATTACTGCATTTTTGAGCTGTTTAGGGACGTAACTTAAAAATGAGGTTATTATATTCAGAAACGGTTCTTGAGCTATTCGTAGCAATTACTTCAGTAATTTCAGTCACATGATTAAAGGGAGTATGTCGTTGGTTTAGATGCTGTGATTATTTTTAGCAGTTCTTTCAATTTCAGTTCTTTTCTTGATAAGTGAAAAAGCTGAGAGTATGAGAAAATGTATAAACTTTGGGTATATTATGATTTGCTTTGTCTGTTCTGCATTATATAGACCAGTGGTTCTCAAACTTTTTTCACCAATTACCACCTTGGAAAAATGTGCCACTCCAAGTACCACTATAATGAGCAACATTAAAACACATTGTCACACCTCCTGCACGTTCCATCAGCCCCGATCACCAGTCACATTCTCCAGCCAATACACGACGCACTCAATCACCCGAGTACTAACCAGACACACCTGGGCACTCATCACCGTCATCTGTTCCAGTCATCAACACCACACTATAAAGACTCACCCACGCCGTTCACTCACCGTCAGGTATCATCTTCACTGGATCGTATCTCTCTCCGTCTTCTCATCCCGATCTTCTGCCAGGAGCTTCTGCTACTCGTTGCACCCAGAGACTAACCCCTGTCACCGGCTTGCTCTGCTCGAGGGAAGTAACGCTACTACCACCTAGACTCTCTATTGAACTGTCACTAGTACTTCGGTACGAAGCCTATTGTGTTCAATAAACACTGTGTGAATCACACCTTTCGCTTCTGCCTTCTGTGATCCGTGACACACATGAGTACAGTATAGCCACAGCGTATAGCCCTTCCTGTTCAGCTATAGTTAAGTTCAAATAAAAGACAATATTAACGATAATAAAAATATGTATTCATTTAGCAGCAGTATACAGCCTGAACATTAAATTTCCCATGTTATGCCCTTGTTATAGCACTTAGAATCAATATTTGAGCTCTCTACTCTAGAGCTGCACTGTTAATAACCTTCAAAAGGCAGTATTCAACGTCTTTGAATCACCTCGTATTTTTGGCCCAGCAAAACACTGGTCCCTCCCAAAGACGAGCTTTCTGCACCAACCCCTATTGACCAACGCACTCAAGTACATCCGATTTCAGCAAACAAGCAACTATAAGCAACAGATTAACCACGTGTTATTGTTTTAAAACATTATAATTGACAGGCAATGGTTATGCGGGATGTAAAAGCACCTTATATGTGTGAACCAGAGTCTGACACAGAGTTTGAGTCCACAGATTGAACCAGAAACCAGAGGAAAAAGGCTCCTCGGCGCCATGTTTATAGGTAAATCAGATGGGAGGCACCCAAAATACTCTCTCTCTCTTTCTCCTGGTGTCTCTCCTCTCAGTCCGTTCTCGCTCCCTCCCTTTCGCTCTCTCTCCCTCTTTCATTTTCTCTCTCCCCCTTTATCCCTTTCTCTCTCTCTTTCATTTTCTCTCTCCCTCTGTCTCTCTCTCTCTCTCTCTCTCCCTGGCGAATGCACCGTATGGTTGTAGAAAGCTTCACTGACACATAAGATATGATCTTTATCATGTTTGGAAAGAGTAATAAATTGGTGTACATATAACAATGCTATTGTGCAAAGCTTGCACATCAAAAAGAAAACTTTGCGGACAGATCTTGTATTGCCATTTTACACAAGTACACCTATAACAAAATAAATAATTCATAAAACAGTACGTCGATATTATAAACAGTGTAAGAGAAGCCCAAGATTGTACACTAGCACATCAGGTGACACAATCATCAGGTGACAGACCCAGCGTTGTCATAAACCCTTTATCAGACTGTTCTTTGTTGATGAACCAGGTGAACTTGAAGTGCTGGTCACAGACAAACGTGACCTTTCTCTGATGGGCAGACACAAAATCGAGCCATTTCTGAAGAAAAAACTCCATCTTTTGGCAATCCAAACACAAGATTAGGCTTCATAGGCAGGGATAAGGAAAGCAAAAATGTTTTCAGCTCAGAAAAAAATAATAAAGGATTACTCAAACATGCATGAACTAATCTGAATACTACTTGAGGCATGTTTTTGATGAGGGAAAAACACTTCAGGATGCACAGAAAAATTTAATGATTACAAATTTTAAAAGTATCGAGTTTGATGGCAAAATATCTGCTTTTTAATTGTCTCTATCCTCCACTATCTCTCTCTCCCTCCTCTTTCTCTCTCCCCCTCCTTTCTCGCTCTCTCTCTCTCTGTAAATTAGGGAACGTTATGTAAATGTTATTAGCTCTGCTTTAAGTTGCTCTCAATATAACCATGAGATATTTCAAGAGATTTAATATTATTATAAGAGATGATGTATGTGAGGCTGTTTTTAAACTCTGACCTTTAGTTATTCATCTCATATGTTTGGTTTCTTCAGATCAGCATCGGTGCAGAGTGTAGCATAAACTTGTGCTGTATTCAATGCTTAAATCTAATATAAATTGTTAATTTTTTGGTTAAAACCAGTCAATTTTGGGACAAAACTTATCTTGAACCGCAACATCTTTTTTTACGCTAACTTTTGATTAACTTTAAAGTGAAGGTCTTTCTGCTGTAATTAGAGACAGACACATACAGGGCAGAATGCGTGTGAGTAGCTTTACTTTTAAACTACCTCAAAGTAATGTTATATGATTTACCTGTGTAGGAATTTTTCCTATTTAAAATGAAACTTGAATTGAGATTAGACTGATTCAAAGGGCACTGATTCTGAGGCACCTTTGGTCTACATTTTCAAGCACGATCAAATTTATTTTTGCGACTCTGGAGGGTCAAACAGCAGATTGAAACAGAGGCTGGAAGGAAGTGCCTGTGATTTCATTGGACAAGCCCAGTGTCCTTCAAAATATCAACCAATGGGCCAGATGTCAACAACAGATTTTTTTAGTTTGACACTCAGTCACACAGTGATGACAGCCACCTTTTTTTTTAGCTTTTCAAGTACCACAGTGACTGAATTTTGCTTAAGAACTAGTAAAAACATATTATAAGGTAGTTTCTTTGGGTATTTAAATCTGATAATGTTTAAATAGGTCAGCCATTGTTTCAAACACAAGGCCTGGGTTATGGTTTATTTATATTAATTTATGATAGAAGTCAGCTCTTGGTGTTTTTAATGCTAATTCACATAAAATTAAAAAAAATACTTTTAAACTATTTGTTTCTATATTCATTCATACTTTTGTGGATATTTTTGACCAATCTAATTTAAGATAAATAAATTCATACAAAAAAATTGTGTGGTTTGACCAAAATAATATTTTGATCCTTTAACAAATACAAAAGTAATTTGGGCACCTTCCCACGGGGTGCTCAGGTGTAGTGTGGAGTCTGTGCGGGGATGGGCGAATAGTGTGGTTGAGCTTGACAAAGTGTGCAGATATCAGCATATTAATCGAGAAAGTTATTTCAGAAGACCATTCATCGAACGTTTCATGCATTTTCGAGCTATAAATTCTCTGTCTGAACACGTCTTGAAAAGTGTGTCAATTTACTGTTATGTCCTCAGTACTTTGTAGGGCATGCTTTTGCACAAAGTTAACATGATGGAGTAAATCAGCATTTGACTCAATATGAAGTGTTGAGCTGAGATGCGTCTCAGCATGGTTTTTCTGAGGTAATTAAAACAGTTATCTGAAGTTTTGTATTTGTGTGCAGCAAATCTTTCTAAAAAAAGTCATCATCTGCCTTACCTTGTCAGCAGCAGGAAGTGCTCTAATAAAATTATTTTAGGTGTTACATTTTTGAGGGCACATACTGTAACCAACGTTAAAGAATTATCATCAATCTGATAACGTTGCAAGTTATTTATATTTTTAGAATACAAAGACTAGTTTATGAAATCAGCACATGTTCGTTCATGTGTTATCTGGGTTGAAATCTATAATGTTTCAATATAATATATTTTTCCAAAGTTCTTAATATTGCACTGAAGACAGAAGACAAAGTGAATTTGCACTGTGAGTTGACTCTCTTGGGATTATCACTATGGTTACTATATTTTTTTATTCATTTTTTGTGAAATATCAGCAGCCGGTGTAGGCAGAGTGCAAAATAACTTGCCAAGTTTTGGATCTATGCCACTAGCCAGCTGGAGGCGTTTGCATTGTAAAACATACAAGGTGAAAAACAATCTGCAGTGAAAGGTTAGAACGTTTGAGAAAAAAAGCACTTCTCATTAACATACCAGTAAAAGTATTGTTTCCTTATGAACAGAAACGAACAGATGAATTTTATGAGCAGTCATTTATAAAATGATGAGATCATACACATTTTCTGCTTGTAACACAAATCTCCATTCAACTTCATTATCTTAATGCATTCTTATTGGCAGGTTTGCCTGTGCACCTAGATCACTGAAAATGCATTTGGCCTTCTCGTGTGATGCTTGTGATATCATTTGAACAGACTCATCTTTTCCATTGTCTTTTTCATAGTTAAAGAAGAGCGTGTGATCTTTCAAATGACACCATTCACTGGAACCCTTTGTGATAAATTATAATATTACCATAAACTATAACATTGCAGTTTTGATGGTATTTTCCTCTATTTTAATGATAATGATAACTAAACTGCATTGTCAACTAAACAAATAAATACTGTGTTAATGTGGCATTTTAATGTTCATGGCTTATTGACTCATATATACAGATGAATTAAACTAATAGCACACCTGCATGTCTTGTTGCCAGGGCAGGGTCTTACAATAATAAAAACACTGATTGATTGACATGCTTTGAACAAAAAGATTTCAGGAACTGCCAAATGTAAAAGCCTTCAAGTTTTTAGTGTTCAAAGTTCTCACAGTGTTTCAGGGGAGCGTGGTTAACATACAGAGTGGTGTCAGCTATATACTGACTATAGCTATATACAGAGATCGTTCCCTAACCCTGCAACTTCCAGTGTCACAGAGCAGCTGATTACACTCAGAGGGGAATGAGCCAATTGACAAAAACACATCAAGTGAAAGGGAAAAAGACAACCCTAACATCTGCACACACAACTTAGGCAAGGCAAGTTTATTTCTTTAGCACATTTGGTACACAGGGTAATTCAAAGTGCTTTACATTGGAAATAAAGAGTAAAAAGATAGTACATTTAATAAAATCAAGCATAAAAAAAGTCATATAAAATCAAATTGATTAAAAATTGAAAATTAAAAACATTACAAGGATTCACCAGCAAATTTCCCTTTAAATGCACCATTGTCTTTATATCACTGTATAATAACTCCCTTATCAATACGCGTTATCTTCTGCAGAGCGTGTTACACAAATTTAATCAAGTACGGGACGTCACTCTTTACAGGATAACTCTCTCAATTAAATCACCGTATAATAACGCCCTTATCAATACGCGTTATCTTTTGCAGAGCGCGTTACTCAAATTTAATCAAGTACGGAACGTCACTCTTTACAGGATAACTCTCTCAATTATATCACTGTATGATGACTCCCTTATTAATACGCGTGATCTTCTGCAGAGCGAGTTATTAAAATTTAATCAAGTACGAAATGTCACTCTTTACAGGATAACTCTATCATAATTTCTTATCATCTACAATTAAATTTTTCTCAAAAATGGAATATACCTAAACTGGCAAGGAAAATAAATTAAAAAATTTATTAAAACAAGGATTAAGATGTGAAGTGCAGAGGTAAAATAGTTGTTCGGACGTTGTTGCTCAGTCGACAAAAGCGCAACTAAACAGGTGAGTCTTTAGCCTGGATTTAAACATGACTAAAGTGTTGGCACCCTTCATCTGTGGGCCGCATGGTAACTAAAGGAGTATTTTCCATGTTTGGAATTTACCCAGAGGTAGATCTAATTTATTTGAACTGGGGGATCTCAGTTCCCTGTTTGGTGTGTAGTCACTGAGCATGTTTGTTAGGTATTTAGGTGCTAAGTTATGATAAATCTGAATAATAAATCTATTCTGAAGGAGACCGGCTACCAGTGCAGAGACTTAAGAACTGGAGAAATGTGTTCTGACTTTCTAGTTTTCGTTAGAATTCGAGCCGCTGCATTCTAAACGAGCTGGAGCTGTTTAATGGTCTTTTTGGGAAAACCGGTGAAAAGGCCGTTACAGTAGTCCAGCCTGCTGGAGATAAAAGCATGAATCAGTTTCTCTAAATCTTGTCTGGAAAAAAAGCATCTGATTCTTGCAATTACGTGGCTATTTAGATTAAGATTAGAGTCCAGAATCACTTCAAGATTCCTGACCTGATTTGTAGTTGTTAAGCCCTTGGCATTGAGATACGTGCTAACTCTAACAACCTCGCTTTTGCTTCCGAATGCAGTGACTTCAGTTTTGTCCTTGTTTAATTGAAGAAAGTTGTTTTCCATCCAGATTTTAATCTCATCAAGACATTGGCAGAGAGAGTTTATGGGGTTGTAGTCATTTGGGGAGATACATTTGTGTATCATCAGCATAACTGTGGTATGATATCTGGTTCCTTCTCATAATTTGGCCCAGTGGAAGCATGTACAGGGTAAATAGTAGAGGAGCAAGGATTGAACCTTGAGGGACTCCAGATGTCACTGCAGTCCACTTCGACATGTAATCACCTATGTTTACATAGAAGCCTCTTCCTTCTAAAAATTATCTGAACCATTTTATCACAGTTCCTGAAAGACCAACATAGTTTTCTAGTCTATCGAGAAGGATTTTGTGATCAACTGTGTCGAAGGCAGCGTTCAGATTGTGAGTAGAACCAGGACAGTTACTTTTCCTGAATCGGTGTTTAACCAGATGTCATTTTTGACTATCTTCAGTAGTGCTGTCTCTGTGCTTTGATGAGCTCTAAAACCTCACTGATTACAATCCATGAGTTCATTTTGGTTCAAGAATTCAATCAATTGTTTTGCCACAATCTTTTCCATAATTTTACTAATAAAAGGGTGATTTGAGATGGGCCTGTAGTTGCTCAGTACAGTAGTGTCTAAGTTTGTCTTTTTCAGTAGTGGCTTTACCACTGCGGTTTTAAGGGTTTTTAGGAAGAGTCGGAACACAAGGTGGTGTTTATAATTTCTAAGAGGTCCTTTTCTAGACTCTTAAGAACCATTTTAAAAAAGGTTGTTGGTAGAGTGTCAAGACTGCACGTTGATGTTCTAAAGCTCTGAAGCGTCTCTATTAATATTTTGCTATCGATTAGATTAAAGGTACACATTGAGAGAGGAGGCAGAGGATGTCTATCCCCAGCCCTGCAGAGGGAAGCACTAATGCCTTTTCTGATGTTAATGATTTTATTTATGAAAAATGAAGCAAACTCATTGCATTTATCCTCAGACAGAAGCTCATTTGGAGTCTAGTTTGGTGGGTTGGTTAACCTCGCTACTGTTGCAAAGAGAGTTCTCGTATTGTTGAGGTCAAGTTTGAGAAATACTCTTGCCTAGCTGAGATTAATTCTGAATTAAAAGCACGAAGACTCTCTTTATAAAAGTCGTAGTGGATGACAAGTTTGGATTTTCTCCACCTTCTTTCAGCCTTCCTGCAAAGTCTTTTCATACTTTGAACTTTTGTTGAATTTCTCCAGGGTGTTTTTTGTCTCCCAGGTTTCTTCTTGACAGTTATAGGTGCGATGTCATCTATAAATGACTTGATTTGAGAAGTAAATGCGTCAAGAAGGAAGTCGGCTGTGCCAGCAGTGATGCTTGGTGTTTGAGATATGGCATGCATAAACATCTCGCTGGTGTTATCGTTTATGTGTCTTTTTCTAACAGAAGTTTTGATGTGGGAGATTGCCGCATCAACAAAAACACAGAAGTGATCAGACAGAGCAACATCTTGGACAACGGTGGATAAAATATTTGCCCTTACTAATTACTAAGTCCAGTGTGACCGTGACAATGTGTGACACCCTGAACGTGTTGAGAAAGTGTTTAAAATATTGTTGAGTTCTTTGGCAGCATTATTATCCGGCTTGCCCATGTGAATATTAAAATCCCCAGCGATGATAAAAGAGTAAAACTCTGAAGAGATGGCTGAAAGCAGTTCAGTGAAATCATCAGTAAACCCTGTAGTGTACTTTGGAGGCCTGTATATAGTTGTGAGAAGTACCCTTTTGGTGCTTTTTAAAGCTACACTCAAATATTCAAAAGATGTGTAATCCGCAAGATGGACCTGTTTGCATTAAAAACATTCTTGTACATACTTGCGATTCCACCTCCTTTCTTATCAGAACGAGAGGCATGACTATATAAGAAGTTTCTTGGTGCAGCCTCGTTTAGTGCACTACAGCTATCATCTAGCTATGTTTCAGTTAGCAACATAAAATCTAAGGTATGTGTTAAAATAAAATAATTTACAAGGTGTGCCTTGTTTCTAAGTGACCTAACATTTAGAAGTGCTATTTTTACCCTGTTTTCTGTGGGTTCAGATATGATGGTCTCTGGCTTACAGTTAATTTTAATCAGGTTTGGTCTGCTTTATTTCTAGCAGACCTTTTCTTCCACTTGTTTTGTCTATTTCTAGCAGGCCTTATCTGTATCGCTAATAAAGTAAGAGCTAAAGGGGCTGAGGATATCTGCCTGTTCTGAAAACATTTCCCAAGGTCGCCTTCTTGAGACAAAATGTCCTGCTTATCTCACTGCTGGTTTGGTGGAGTAAGGGTGGGTTGGGGATGATTTTGCTCCAGGCGGTTTGATCGCAGAACTCTTTCTGCTGTAGGAGGGGGAGGTGCCCACCTTTTTTGGGGCGATGGTCGGGGGTTTGCACAGAGAAACTGAGATGGGGGGGATCCTGAAGATGTGGATATTGTTGATGTGTCCTCCAGGGAGTTGTTTTGTTGACTCCGGTTATTGTCCAGGGGGTTATCCTCGTCCTCGTTCGGTGGTGATGTAGTCTTTGAGATGGTGTGGCTATCCTCATTCAGTGGTGGCGTGGGCTCTGAGATGTCCTGGTGGCTTTGAATGTGATCAAAATGTTGATTCTCATCTTGTCTTTTTGTCTTCCCGAGGAATGCGAGCTGCTGATAGAATCCCGTTTCTCTTTATCCAAACTTTTCTAGGTTTTGTTTTCAGGGCATTAGAAATAGCTTCGTCTAAATAGACATTTAAAAACAGGAAAAAAGAGAGAAAATAGAAAAACTGATAGTGTGAGTGAGGTGCACAAGCAGAGTACGTCTGAACAGCAGCACAGCAAGAACTTAGCTCCGTAACATTCGCTAGCATTTAACAGCTATAAAATAGACATAGTAACTATTTAAATTATAACACAAGACCTCTTTGGGATTTTTTAAAACATTGTTTTTAGGCCTATGGTTATTCTTTAAACCAAATGCAAATTAAATCTATTTCCCCAGAGTAAATTATTACAAATTCTTGATTAATCCAATCCAAATATTAAAATACAGAAAAATATTTATTAACAAACTTTGCAACAAATTAGCATGATGAAAGTTTGAGAATCATGGTTAAACAAGGTAATTAGCTTCTCCATCCTGGATGTTTGTAGTACAGAGTTTTCAATGAGGGATGAGTCGTCCTTATCTCTTCATTTTGCTTTCTGTGAACCAGACACATGAGGAGTGTGTTCTCATTCTCTTTTCAAACAAAGACATGCTTAAACTCGTGCCATGAACATTACTAAAGGCGGGTGACATTGACACATACATCATGTTTCTGACAATAATTTTAGCTGTAATATGAGCCAAAGAAGTGTTTGCACTCGGTCTGAAGCGAGTTCTTATCTCAGGAGCATGCCTAATACCTGGCAACCTAGAAGTGACAGTGGGTCCACATCTTCCCAAAAACCTCACCTGCACCCCTCCCCTGTGGTATAATTATATATATAATATTTCATCACTTTTAGAATAATAGCTGCATAGAAATAAAGGGTGAGAGAAATACAAGAAAAGATGCAAATGCACTTGCAAAAGATGCACTTTTAAATTTATCCAGCCATTAACTTTTGGGCTGGGTGATTTGAGAAAAAAAATTATACACAATGTATATGGTTAGTTTTAAAAAGCTTTTTAATTTTTGTGTTTATTTTATTGTTTTTCAACAATACATTTTTTTAATTTCCATTATCAGTTGACAACTGTGTCGACAGCGTGCCAGCTCAGAGGGTAATTGCATCACCTTTAATGAAACACGGCAATGTCTCACTTCTGAGGTGAGAGCTTCTCAATAGTTCAATTTGACATAAGCGTTATGAAAAATTAAATGTTAGTTTAATGTTAATTAAATGTTACACTGCAAAAAATGAATTCTAAGCAAAGCTGAAAATGCTTAAAATTAGATTGAAAATCTTGATTTTCTTATTTTGGAAGAATTTTCTAATTTAAACATTTTGGGTATAGATTACTTTGCTTATTTTGCGAAAATAACACTTATATTTTCTTGAGGAGAAAAAAATTCTTATTCTGGTCATTTATTTTCTTGAATTAAGAAACTATGTGAAACAAGTTGCCGATTTTGCCACTGATCTTAAAACAAGAATCTTAAAACAAGAATTTTTGACTCAACATATTCTTATTTCAAGAATTTGAATGATATTTTATTGTAAGAAATCAATATTAAATATTGGTAAAAACATGCATCTTGGAACAAGAAAAAAAATCTTAAATCTAGTTCTACTCTAGACCAAGTGAAGGTAAGAACATTTGATTTCTTGAAATAAGATTCAAATGTTTGTGAAAAGAAAAGAAGAAAAAGGAAATACACCATAAATAAATCATCAATACCCCAAACCTTAATAACCGTCCAGTTGTGATCTAACTTTGATGGAAGAGATCTGTACTTCAAAATAGCACTCTTGAAACAAGAAAAAAAACCTCAATTATAGATAAACTCTTCCTAGATCAAGCAAAAGAATCTGCTAATGGGGTGAGCAAATTTGAGTTGGCAAGAATTCTTTAAATTAGCAAAAACTTTTGGATCTTAAAAACATACAAAAACTCTCAAAACAAGTCTTTCAAAGCTGTAAAAACGCATTGAAACTAGAATATTCCAACTTCTATCTAGTCACTAGTGGTCTTAAAACTAGACAATATGTCTGAAAACTAGGATGTTTTCTTTTTTAGTTTCATATAGCTTATCAGAATGTATTTAGTTTGTCAGCATGGATAGCGTAGCGGTCAGAGCGCTAACATGTGGAGCTGAAGCCTCTGGTGACGGGGTTCGAATCCAGCTCTGGTCCTTCCCCGATCTTCTCCCCAGATCTCTACTAAGTGTTCTACCTGTCTCCTATCGGAACTGTACTATCTAAGGATACATCAATAGGCCTAAAGAACATATAAAATATTTATTTAAAATTTTATTTTTGGCGTCACGGTGGCGCAGTGGGTAGCACGGTCGTCTCACAGCAAGAAGGTCGCTGGTTCTAGGCTCGGCTGGGGCAGGTGGCATTTCTGTGTGGAGTTTGCATGTTCTCCCCGTGATCGCGTGGGTTTTCTCCGGGTGCTCCGGTTTCCCCACAAGTCCAAAGACATGCGGAATAAGTGAATTGAATAAGAACAATTGCCCATAGTGTTAAAGTGTGAATGTGTGTGTGAATGTTTCCCAGCGATGGGTTGCGGCAGGGAAGGGCATCCGCTGCGTAAAACATATGCCAGTGAGTTGGCGGTTCATTCCGCTGTGGCGACCCCGAAAGGGAATAAAGCCGACATGAAGATGAATGAATGAATTTTATTTTTGAGCTAGAATTTCTAGTTTTAAGAACCCATACTCTACTTTAAGAACTAAAATTAAGCACAAACTTTCTTAATTCAAGGTCATATATACTTATTTTAATATTACATTTTCTAAGTTAGTCTTAAATAAAAGAGAAAACATCCTAGTTTTAAGACAGATTGTCTAGTTTTAAGACCACTAGAGACTAGATACAAGTTGAAATATTCTAGTTTTTGTCTATTTATCAGCTAGAATTTTTTTCTAATTTTAAGAAATCTTGACAAGACAAATTTGCTTACCCCATTGGCAGATTTTTTTGCTTGATATAGGAAGAGTTTAACTTTATTTGAGTTTTTTTTTTCTTGTTCCAAGAGTGTGTTTTTTGCAGTGTCATATTTTAGTGATTGCTTTTGTTTTAGCCACAAATTTTTGTCAACTAAAAAGGATTTGCTAATGTTATTTGTTCCAACTACTATGACATATAGATTTTAATAAACACTGTATGTTTTTGTTAATGGTGCACAAAAAAAAGTTTATTGGTATCATAAACAACAGTTAAACCACAGATACCAAAGAGTTATCATTTTCTATTAAATAGTTGATATGAAATATTATTAAATAGTATTGCACATTTTTAATTGCAAAATATATTTTATATAAATGTAATATAATAATTTTACAAGTTATAAAATGGGTATACGTCTCTATTACACTTGATTAACCATATGTGGCAGTGACATCACAAAGACATGAACTGAAACATTCTCTCAAGTTAAAAACCTGGAAAGATTCTTTAAGGGCAGCTAGAATCGATCATTCATTTCGTTTTAGCAAGGTTAATTAACTTTGGTTTGACTACAGCAAGTCACTAACACTCCATGATTCGAGCACATTTAAACCTTTAAAAACATTTTTTAAAACAATACAACTCAGATCCTGTATTGTAATAAAATTAAGTATTAAGCCAGAGTCCCTCTGACAATTTGTCAACTAGTCTCCTTTTTACTAGTTGAGAAAAATATGTTTATATGTAAATATGTTTACTTAATTTAGAATTTCATGGTGATTTTTTTTGTTATCATCCATTAAACATCTTTTAAAACTCTTAACTGAGAAAAACGATGTTAAACACTGATGTGAAGTAAAATTTTATCTGTTTAAAAGATAAACAGCACATCCACAGCAAATATTAAAAGCAGGATGTGATGCACTTACAGCCCACATCCCAATCTTTGACCCCAAATAGACTGAAATGTCCCTAAAGCATTTGGGTCATTTAAAGCAGGTTTGTCCTTAAAAGCATTCTTGAGTCTCCAGGGTTTATCTTTGTTCCATTTGAAAACATCTTCGTCTATTAGCAGGATCTATTATTCCTTTTATCTATTCCTATTATATATAGTTGCATATTAATGTTTGTTTCAAAGTATACACATATATTTTGTCATAAAGGACTTATTTTAAGCTAATGCTTCAATATTTCATGAAAATGTAGAAAAAGTCTATTAGCCTAAATAGACTATATCAGCTGATCCGCGCTGGCTTCGTCCCCAGATCTGAAGCTGTTGTGACAATTTTTTGACAACTACAACCATGTTACAACCAAAGGCCCTGGTTTTCTGACCGCTAGTTGGGTGCTATACCCATAGCTCTCCAATTCTATGGAAGTGCTTGAATGGGAAAAGAAAAGAAGAAAAAGGAAATACACCGTAAATAAATCATCAATACCCCAAACCTTAATAACCGTCCAGTTGTGATCTAACTTTGATGGAAGAGATCTGTACTTCAAAATAGCACTCTTGAAACAAGAAAAAAAACCTCAATTATAGATAAACTCTTCCTAGATCAAGCAAAAGAATCTGCTAATGGGGTGAGCAAATTTGAGTTGGCAAGAATTCTTTAAATTAGCAAAAACTTTTGGATCTTAAAAACATACAAAAACTCTCAAAACAAGTCTTTCAAAGCTGTAAAAACGCATTGAAACTAGAATATTCCAACTTCTATCTAGTCACTAGTGGTCTTAAAACTAGACAATATGTCTGAAAACTAGGATGTTTTCTTTTTTAGTTTCATATAGCTTATCAGAATGTATTTAGTTTGTCAGCATGGATAGCGTAGCGGTCAGAGCGCTAACATGTGGAGCTTATCAATTCTATGGAAGTGCTTGAATGGGTTAGATGCTGGGCACAAACCTATGTTAAGAGTTACTCTATAGATAAAAATCACTTAAAAAAATCACTATTAAAGTATAAATATAACCATAATCACACAATCATAAAGTATTGAAGGAATGAGTAACGTTTGAACAATCCTTTACAATATTTTTGCAAAAAATATTGTTATAGATAGATATACATCAACATGCGATCTTGACACTCTATTTTATAAATTCTTCTTAGACGTTATAAACACCTCTTTGTGCTCTGGTTCTTTCCCCAAATCCCTAAAAACCGCAGTGGTAAAGCCACTACTGAAAAAGACAAACGTAGATAATACTGTACTGAGCAATTACAGGCCCATCTCAAATCTCTCTTTAAGTAGTAAAATTATGGAAAAGATTGTGGCAAACCAACTGAATGAACTTCTATCCTTAAATGAATACATGGATTGTTATCAGTCGGGTTTTAGAGCTCATCACAACACAGAGACTACTCTACTGAAGATTATCAATGACATCCGGTTAAACACCGATTTAGGAAAAGTTACTATTCTGGTTCTACTCGATCTGAGCGCTGCCTTCGACACAGTTAACCACAAAATCCTTCTCGATAGACTAGAAAACTATGTTGGTCTTTCAGAAACTGTGATAAAATGGTTCAGATCGTACTTAGAAGGAATAGGTTTCTATGTAAACATACACTCACCTAAAGGATTATTAGGAACACCATACTAATACGGTGTTTGACCCCTTTCACCTTCAGAACTGCCTTAATTATATGTGGCATTGATTCAACAAGTTGCTAAAAGCATTCTTTAGAAATGTTGTCCCATATTGATAGGATAGCATCTTGCATTTGATGGAGATTTGTGGGATGCACATCAAGGGCACAAAGCTCCCGTTCCACCACATCCCAAAGATGCTCTATTGGGTTGAGATCTGGTGACTGTGGGGGCCATTTTAGTACCATGAACTCATTGTCGTGTTCCAGAAACCAATTTGAAATTATTTGAGCTTTGTGACATGGTGCATTATCCTGCTGGAAGTAGCCATCAGAGGATGGGTACATGGTGGTCATAAAAGGATGACCATGGTCAGAAACAATACTCAGGTAGGCCGTGACATTGAAAAGATGCCTAATTGACACTAAGGGGCCTAAAGTGTGCCAAGAAAACATCCCCCACACCATTACACCACCACCACCAGCCTGCACAGTGGTAACAAGGCATGAATGACCAAATTCTGACTAATTTTTCAAGTCTACAACTGTTCAATTTTGGTGAGCTCGAGCAAATTATAGCCTCTTTTTCCTATTTGTAGTGTAGATGACTGGTGCCCGGTGGGGTCTTCTACTGTTGTAGCCCATCCGCCTCAAGGTTGTGCTTGTTGTGGCTTCACGAATGCTTTGCTGCATACCTCGCCTGTAACAAGCCCATTCTCTTCTGACCTCTAGCATCAACAAGACATTTTCGCCCACAGGACTGGATGTTTTTCCTTTTTACACCATTCTTTGTAAGCCCTAGAAATGGTTGTGTGTGGCAATCCCAGTAACTGAGCAGATTGTGAAATACTCAGACCGGCCCGCCTGGCACCACCAACCATGCCACCCTCAAAATTGCTTAAATCACTTTCTCATTCTGACATTCAGTTTGGAGTTCAGGAGTTTGTCTTGACCAGAACCACACCCCTAAATGCATTGAAGCAACTGCCATGTGATTGGTTGATTAGATAATTGCATAAATGAGAAATTGGACAGGTGTTCATAATAATCCTTTTGATGATTACATGTCGAAAAGGACTGCAGTGTCATGCGGAGTCCCTCAAGACTCAATCCTTGCTCCTCTACTATTTAACCTGTACATGCTTCCACTGGGTCAAATTATGAAAAGGAACTAAATATCATACCACAGTTATGCTGATGATGATCCACAGATTTATCTAGCTATCTCCCCAAATGACTACAACCCAATAAACTCTCTCTGCCAATGTCTTGATGAGATTAAAAAAAAACTGGATGCAAAACAACTTTCTTCAATTAAACAATGACAAAACGGAAGTCATTGCATTCAGAAGCAAAAGTGGGGTTATTAAGGTTAACACTATCTCACTACCAGCCTAATAACTACAAATCAGGTCAGGAATCTTGGGGTGATTCTGGACTATCATCAAAATTAGGAAGTCAGAACACATTTCACCAGTTCTTAAGTCTCTGGACTGGCTGCCGAGCTCCTTCAGAATAGATTTTAAGGTTACCCAAATACATAACAGACATGCTCAGTGAATACACACCAAACAGGAAACTGAGATCCCTCAGATCAATAAATTAGATCTACTCGGGTTAATTCCACACAGGGTAAATACTCATTTAGTTACCATGTGGCACACAGATAGAAACAGCTTCCAGAGGAGATCAAGGGTGCCAACACTTTAGTCATGTTTAAAACCAGGATAAAGACTCACCTGTTTAGTTGCGCTTTAGTCGACTGAGCACCAACGTCCGAACAACTATTTTATCTCTGCACTTCACCATCTTAAACTATATCTTGACTTGTTTTATGCTTGATTTTATTAAATGTACTTTCTTTTATATTGTTTGTTCCCAATGTAAAGCACTTTGAATTACCCTTTGAACAAAATGTACTAAACAATTAAACTGAAAAATCACTTTATTCACTTAGAGGAAAACAGGAAAAATTTTTTAATTTCTTATGAGGAACACAGCAAATTACTCATCTGAGTATTGGATGTAAATCTGCTCACTTCTGGGACCAGTGGTCAAGTGGTCAGTCAAGGAATTACAACTTCGGTCACTATTTGTGCAAATGGTGGAAACATGGGGGTTTGCCGCTTGGTAACAAGAAGATATTTTCAGGTAGGTAAGTCTTTGTTTGTACCTCCAGTGAAGCGGGTGAGCATGCAAGACTGGTGAAATAAGATGTTTATAGGAATTGGAGAGCTGACTTTAGTTCCGGTGATTCATGGCAATGGAGCTGGTCATTGAGGCCATGATCATTTTCAGGTGCAGGTTCTTTAGATCAGATGATAGGTTAGAGAGCATTCGAGTGAGAGAGCTTCATTGAGCAGCTCTGGTGAGTCCCTGACATCTAGACATTATTATTTTAATGATACAGTATGCTTCTCTATGAATCTCTACAAATACCTGGTTTATTTTCCCTCTAATCACAGCAGATACGATTAGATCTCTTTGGAGGGTAGAGCTTATCTCATTTCTAGCCGCTCGACCCGATGACCATGAGCTGGTCTATAGATAAAGGAGTGCTCCAAAAATCACAACATGCCAGTCCTGCTCCAGATGGCTCACCAGATTGTTTCAACAAAATTCTTGCCATTTTGAGAAGATAAGCTGTATGATTCAAGTCCTGCTTTTTATATCTGGCAAAAATATCGTACACATCTAAGTAAAAAGAAAGCTAAAGAAAATTTAGCTGAAAGCTCAAATTCCATTTATAATATTAATTAAGTCTCAGTCATGGAGTGCAAATGTTTTAAAACATTTACAAACTCATGGTTGCTTCTTTTTTCACTTTTAGTGGTTCTCATTTACATTCAAGTAATGTAATTCTGAATTACCTTTAAAGATAATATAACAAATGTTTTGTAAGATCTTTAAAAACCCTAATTGTACATATAAATGGTTTTTTGTAATAAACAAAATTGTTGATTGAACTATATTAATTGAATATATTTAATTAACTAACAAGGTTTACACAAAAATAAAGAACTGCAAAGTGTCCTAAATTATGTTCTCCATCTCTTGAAGAAATCTCCAGCCTTTGTAGTCTTTATCTTTTAATGGCTGTACTTTATCCTGGAGGTATTCTATGGGAGTTGATGCGTAGCTCTGAGTAAATGACCCCTTCAATAGAAGCTGCACGAACCCAGCGAAGCATAGGTCTGTAATGAAAAACTGCCCCCACCTCATCTTACCACCTAACCCTTTATGATTCCCTTTTTTCTTGAATGCAAATCCTTGGAGAGTGGATCTCAATGTAGCTTACTTCAATAATCAAGCAAATTAAGTTAATTTAAAGTATTTCTCTAAAATACTTTAGCTTGTTTTACGCTATATTAGAGACAGAATAAAAATGGTTTGATGTAAAGTAAATGGTGCTGATGAAATCTTCACTCTTCTTGTAGATGAATACAATCGTCCAGCTTGTTATTTCTGCTTCTGTTTTCTGTAGCTTTTAGCCTCGACCTGAATCAAATGTCCAAACAAAAATATAGAAAAAACTTTATTGCTTATACTCAGGTTGCGACTGCAACCTCAGTAGAGAAGTGCCCCTTGAAGCCATCCCTCATCCAGATGGCCTCTCTGCCAGAGTGGTTTGCAGCAACCCAACAATGATCCTGTCTTTTACTGAGTCTTCTGGTGCCACTGCAGATCTCAGAGAGTTGTGTTGGGCACAAACAGTGTGAACCTCTGAGCTAATAGTTTAATATGTGTCGTCAACATCTTAAAGTGAACAGATTTTACTTAAGTTAATTTGGTTTATACTGTTAGACTCCAATATTGTTTGCTACCTTTCTATTACCCTTCAAACCGTAATATATTAAATGCAAAACACTCCATTTGCATGGAGATAATGATTATTTTTAATATTGTTGTACATTTCTGTGGTTGAGAACAATATGCTTATGGAGACACACAGAGTGTAATCAACTTCTAATTCAATGCATAATTAAAATTTACTTAATGAAGGCATAAAAACAGACACTCTGCTGGTGGAATAAGGGATGTTGACAACAAAGTTTTAGAAGCAGCACATGAAGACGATTCATCTATTAGCTCTGAGTGGTCATTATTGTCCTCAGATATTTCTTTATAAACCATCAGATTGCACAGTTCCTCTTCTCTAGTGTCCAGCTGAGGATATTCCACATGTTTCCTATTCTTGATTTGAAAATGACTTTACCCTTTTACAGTACCTCTGGTACTTTGACATGTAATTTGTGATTTACTGTAGTTCATTCAATATTATGTTTAATGCTAATCATTTTAGAACTACAAATATAGTTGTTTAAAATGCTAAAACAACTGGGTATGTTTTGGCAGTAATATGTTAAATCAATTACATGTTAATTTAAATGTAGAAGAATTTAACTGATATATAACAAAAAAAAAATCTCAAGACGACTGAACAAACACTAGCACTAAGCCCAATGATGATGCAAGAATGTAAAAATGTTTGTCTTCCTTTTTGCATGCAAATTAATTGTGAAGCATTTTAAAGACTGTGGGATGCTGGTAAATACGGTTAATATCACCTCCGATGAGAAAGCATAGAAAAAGCTGAGTAACATAAACAGAGTAGATGATATGATTTTACCTCTGGGTGAACTCAAGTGTGACAGCTGCCTCCTATTGGGAATCAATGTAAATCGACGTCTCCATAACAATCATTCCTCCCAAGACCAGTAACCATAGTTTTTAACCAAAATTGAATCCCCAATTTTGTTCATAGATACATTAAATAAATCAGCAATTTTATATTTATATTTTATAAAGTAAATCTAACTTAAATAGCCCTAGCAGGGATATTTTCTCTTCATTACGAGTTATTACATTACATTAAAATGTTTTGACATCTTCAGTGGCAATTGTTAACACTTCACTAGTTGATTGTTAATGATAAGAAGTATATAATGTGTAAATAGGGACCAAGTAAACATATGTATGATACCTTTATGATCTTCAAATCTGACATAATAGTATGATGCTCTTATGATCTTCAAATCTGACATAATAAATCAATTAACATAAGTTTGGCAGAAGCTTGGCTGATAATTGACCTAATCATATGGTTTACATGTCCAGTATATAAGACATAACCTAAAGGACAACAGCAACGTTTTGGAAGCTATTCCTCCTTCCACCCCTTCACCACTTCGAGGGGGCAGGGGGTGTTCCCTGGGTGCAGGTTGCCTCCTGGTTCTAGACTGCTCAATTGAGCTGCTCGTCTAGTTCACTTCTTCATTGTTAGCCACAAATGCTTGCTATACTAGGCAATTCATTCATTCATTGATCTTCATGTCGGCTTTCTTCTCTTTCGGGGTCGCCACAGCGGAATGAACCGCCAACTCTCTGGCATATGTTTTACGCAGCGGATGCCCTTCCCTGCCGCAACCCATCGCTGGGAAATACTAGGCAATTATAAGAGCAAACTCTATAATTCTAATAATCAAAATTCTAAGTTTATAATTCTAAAATTCCTCTACCACTTAACTCCTTTAACTCCATGTTTGCCACACTGCCTGTTACAGTCCTAGTTTAGCAGAACTGAAATGAGTGTTAGGAGAAAACAAGTTTGTAATAATAAGAGAAATCTCAATTTAGCAAAGAGCCAAAAGCTGAAATACAGGAACCAGTATCACCATGCAGAGAGCTTCTTCGTCTGGAACTTTATAAGGTAACAGGTGAATAAATGTATCCCCAACATGTAAAAATTGTCATACGTTTGCTCACTTTTACTTGCAATAAAATATGAGTTTCTTTAAATTTGGAGGACACCAAGAAAATCCAAAATGAACAACTCATTGTTTTGATGAAAAAACTCATAGCATGCAATTAAACGTGGAATCAAATGAAAAAAAAATCTAAATCTAAAATCTAAACACTTACAAATGCAAGATTGACTATCTCTCGGAATCCAAAGAAACCTAACCAAATAAATCAATGCAGGGTCAGAACCTGGTATATCAAATCCATCAGAGAAATATATTCAGATTAAATGATAATTTTTTCCTGAGAAAGGCAAAATTCTTAAAATCGCTATCTTCAGTTCTACCATATTTTCTGACTCAGTTGTTGATCACTTTCTGGTGTCTGTAAAAAACAGAACACAAAGAAAACACACACCAGTAAATATGACAGGTGCAAGTTTTTGTTGTTGTTTTTTTTTTAGATTTTGTTCTAAGTGTTGATGTCAGACGACACAACATTCTTGGAGATGGAGTTTCCCCAAGGTGCATTGCAGGCTGCTGGTCAAAATTTTTCTTTATCCAAGCTATGCCCCACCCTCTTATGCGATAAACTCGCCTTTATATCCGTCATTCCCTCGGAACTCAGACACCACAAGCATATATAACAGATTCCAACCAACACAATAGAAAGATTAAAACGCTGCAGATCGGTTATGCACAAAGTTAATACACTAGGATGTCTTTCACAAGTTTCTACTCTTTTCAAATGGGGGAATAGTTATTTTAATGTGATCCCAAACATAAGTTTGCCAAACCTTATTGCATCTGCAGGAGTAATCGGCTTGCTCCTGAATAAAAATTTTAAGATTCCAGATCATCATGTAGACGCAGGAGAAAATCACATTTAAGTCTAATTCAAATTTCTCTGTAGTCTTTCACTGCAGATGGCATTACACGATCTCACCATTTCTGAATTAGTTTACCAAACTTTCATGCAGAAGCAGGTAGAGTCCTGTCTTCTGGAAGAAGAACTCTCTTTTTGTGTTTTAAATTGATCAATTCTTTCATTCAGGTTTTAGTAGCTGCACCAAAAGGGCAACCATTGCTGTACAAAAAAACCTATAACTCTTAATCACTTTCTCTTTTTCTTTTCTTACTAGTGTTTATTTTTTGCACATTAAAATTTAAACCATTTCTGTTTTTCCAAGTGAGTCTAGTCAACCTCATGAAAACTCCATTCAATACTATTTCAATCTTGAGAAACTGGGATACTTTTTGGAAAATAATGACAAAGTACTCCTGTTTTTAAAAATCATTTTAAAAAGCCATTACCATCTGCCAAGCCAACATTAATTTTGTCTCTTTTTTTCTCTCTGTTCTCACCAGGAATAACTACAGTGCTAACCATGACCACACTAAGCATCAGTGCGCGACACTCTTTCCCTAAGGTGTCCTACGCTACAGCTATGGACTGGTTCATCGCTGTCTGCTTTGCCTTCGTCTTCTCTGCTCTCATTGAGTTTGCTGCTGTCAATTACTTCTCCACCTTACAGGCCAACAAGGAGCTTCGAAAGGCAAACATGGCACGTACAGCAGCTTCCAGAAGTGATGGAGAACATGTGTCTGTAAGTCTTTATTCTACAACCCAAATTAAGATATAAATGAAAGAAAATGAGTTTGATTTCCTCACGTATTTCACCCAGTTTAATTAACTACAGTTTGTGTGTTGACTTATAGTTCTTTGAAAGGTCAATTAGAGTCTCTGACCTCCTAAATTACCTTACCTTCATGATGTGCTTGATCATTCTTGATGAAGAGGTTTTTTTTCGCCCACTGCAGTTTCAGTGCTAACTGAGGTAAAACTGTTTTTAACATCCCTCTACAACCAAAGGAATGAGCAACTAAAATACTCCCAGTTCTCATTCACGAGAAAATTGTGTTTTTAAATTATTATTATTCTTTAGTATTATTCGTTACGTCTAGCTCTAAAGTTGTTCATATATGTGTTATATTAGCTGTCAAGTATCTGTTCCCAGTGTTTAAGGGAAGTTTGTTCATAAATTTGGTTCAGTGTAAAACAGATTTTAAATGATAACATCACTCCACTTTTTTAAGTATTTTTTAACCATTTTGAAAATGTTTCAGTTATTCTCCTGATCTGACATTCAACTTTTGCACAGATTATATCCAGTAGTTTAATACCAGTATAATATATAAAAAAAAAAAATTTGTTTATGTAAAATTTCATCTCTTGAGAATGTAAGCTTGTTTTCTGGCACATTGACAATTATAATATCCTGCATGCATTTTCATTTTCGGTGTTGTTTCTCAGTGTTGTTGATAGAGAGTGGTTGGACAAAATGTTTTAAAGTTGTGTCGTTCTCTGCTTGTTTCAAACTATCCATCGCAAAGTATGCTAACCTACATTAAAAAAGCTAGGATTCTTACAGCAGCACAACATACAAACTAATCCAACAGCAATGCCTTTATCTCATTACTTTTTTTTCTCTGTGCATGCGGTTGGACTCCAATAATTGTTTTCTGCATGCTTCGTTAAATGCCAGATGCTAAAGTTCAGCAAGCATAGGTGACTGCGTTAGCAAACACATCACCAATCACACTTAAATATTATCCAGTTGACTCAATCTAACTGGCAGAAAAAGTACAGGTACCAAGTATCAACAGATAATCTAAAATACTGGCAATTGAAATTATCAATAAATGAAAATCAACCAATATTCTTAAATAGAATTTGGTGAGTTGATTTTACTTTTTTAATTGGATCAGATTTTTGGGGAATCAAGACTCCTGAAACCTCATGAAAATATTCTCCTGTAAGGCTCGTTCCAACATTTGGTACTCAATATACGTCAGTGTGACCAACTGAAAGCGAACGTATTTCGCTACTTGTGTATTTCATATTCCCTGAACCCTGAAGATATATGTGCAATTGACAGTAAGACATATTCTTCTGCGTTCTCAATTCGGTGCTACATACACCAAGATTCACTAATATATGTCAAGTTTTAAATGAAAAAGGTAAGAAAAAAATCATTTGTATTTTTTTTTGTTACTCGTATGCAAATGATTTTGGTCTAATCCAATTGAATGGTCTATTATAAACAATGCAAAACATGCCATGGCCAGAAGAGTGTAATTATAATGGATAAAATTACATAAGCTACAAACTTGTTTAAAATTAATTTTTTTTTTATATTCTGTTCTTCCTTTTCTCTCCTGATTGTCTGTCGATTACAAGCAGCCAAAAAAAGAGAAAGCCAGTGGTCTCCTTGGGCATTTTAGCTGCTTCAGATTACATAATCAGTTCAATGTAGCTAAACATCCAAGTGAAGACACGAAGCGAGGAGCTCTGCCCTGTGTGTCTCTCATAATTGCTGTAGGGGTAAATGTGAGGCAGGCACACACTCGCCCGAAGACTCTAAGTTAATGTGTTACATCAGACATTGCAATCCATGAAAAGTTATTGGAATAACAGTGTAAGGTATAATGAAGCAACCTTTAATAAACAGTAAAAGTGCCAAGTCAGTTCATTCACACTTTTTTATTTTGTTGCATTAGAACAAGGGTCATGAATAATGGAAATGGAAGCGATGCATGGTGTAACTAAAGGACACAATTTATTCAGCAATACTCAATTTATTTACTTTTATTTATAAAATAATAAAAACATGTCTCAAAAGTTCAGGAAAGTAAATATAAGTAAAAACTGCCAAGGAGTACTCAACACAAACAGAGAATTCTATTTTAAGGACTGAACAAAGTAAAATCGTAAGAGAGAAAACTGGAGAGAAGAGGTTCAAATAGCAGGT
This sequence comes from Danionella dracula, assembly GCA_900490495.1. NCBI lineage: Eukaryota > Metazoa > Chordata > Actinopteri > Cypriniformes > Danionidae > Danionella > Danionella dracula. The sequence continues at coordinate 6,640,224 of UELW01000322.1, forward strand.
ACATCAGTCCACCTCCAAGTGGGAGTGATCAAGAAAGTGAGCCTAAACTAGATAATGAGAACGTAAAAAAGGAATGATTGGTTAATGATGATCAGAGGAAGCTAAAATAGGTAACTCACGATAGTGTGGGAAAAACACACTATGAACAAGATAAACTAAACACTAGAAAACACTGGACTATAAGATACTGAACCTGGGAGGCAGGGCTGGTCCTGACCAATTTGCTGCCCTAGGCAAAATTTTACTCGAAGCTACCCAGAACAACAGACCTTAATAATTTTAACACTAGTCATTCTGATTGTAATGGAAATTTCATTTATTATTTCAATTAGTAAAAGCAATCAATTTGCCTGAATACATTATTCAACTTTTTGTATCATCTTTTATTTACCTTCATAAATTGTAATGTAACTACCATACTTTTAAGTTTGTCTAAACTGTTAAGAACAGTGAGAGCTTTGTTTAGGCAACGTTTATTAAAAAATCTTTCTATTGTTTGTTGCAAAAAATCGTCTGCTCCCTGAACAACAATGCACAGAAGATTCAGAAAAAAATCCAAGCATTCTTTTTCCTACATATTTTCTTATTGTTTCTGTTATTCAAGCTATGAATGATTTGCTATCGTGCTCTGGCTGCATGTGCAACCTGTAGAGAGCACACTTTATCTGAAGTTTGAAGTGCTTTCCAAAGATGTGTGTCTGCGGAGGGATCCTGCAGTGACGTTTGGCCGGTTTCAACGTGAGCGTAGCGGGGGTGATCCCAGAAGTAGAAAAAAATCGGTCGAAAAAGCTTTTTAACATAATTTAAAAAGGGGTATATTACCCCACATCATAAGGATTGTCATTTGTAGTCATGACTACATTAATACAAATAGTATTTAAATTTATGCGCCCTCTAGATGGTTGGCATTTACCTATATCACCTAATAGGAGGGTCAGTCCTGGTGGGAAGAGACTACTTATAGGAAAACCATAAGAATACAAATACAGAGAACAGAATCCTTAAACTAGCTCAGAAAACGCTATTGAAATGGAATAGGTCAAAAGAATATGGTCACACACACAAATCTTCTCTTTAAAATTGACTGAAAACAGAAACTATACAATTTTTAATCGACCAAATGTAGCTGAAACTAATTCTCGTATAATGCTCATCAAAAAGACTAAGACAAAGACTAAAACTTCACAACTGTGTGTGAAACTTGCAGAAAAACAATGCTTAAATGATGATGCAAGACTGAAGCCAAACACAGCAAAAGAGTGTGAATGCACCATTTGCATGAGTACTTACCCTGTGTTCTCCACTGCCTGTTGGGGTGTCGGAAATAGCCATGGTGTAATGGTAGCGTGAGCCAGGTGCACACTGGGGGATTACACATGGCAGAAGCGGTGACAGCGACCTACAGCTGACACTCTCAGCTTGGAAACCTGGTCACTGATGAGATACAGTCAACACATTCAAATGCTGCCAAACCTTTCCCCAGTCAGAGCAGGAAATGGCTGTAATACTGGAAATATGGGTAGGTAGGATCTTATGGTTGGTTGGTCAACCTTATGGTTGGTCAAATCAGCCAAGGTCATCCTGAACTTATGTTAATTGACCTCATATAAAAAAAACTGTTATTTGTTGATTAATAAAACAAGTTTAAAATATATATGTAAATGTTGTATGAACCAGTGAACCTGGGAATCATTCATACCAAACATCAATCACCTCAGGACCTTAGCAGTTCATTACTTAATACACAAACGTCAAACTCCCTATTAACCCACAAAATGATTTACAAATATATTTACAACAGTGTCAAATCAATCAGTGGCACAAGCAAGATAACATTGTCACAACAAAGAAAGCACAAAGAGCGTGCTGTTGTTTTGGTTAAGTGTCAGAGAAGTTGATGAGGAGCCAGAACAACAATCAGGAGCACATAGACCAATGAGATGGAGACACGTTTTCTGGAGCAGATGTGGCAGGAAGTGATGTCATGAGTAAAACACTACTAAAGCTTTGGTCACATTGAGTTTGAGAGATCTGAATGCCACCGTATGGGCGTGTGGTAGAGTAGACCTTCCCAGCAGGTAGCACGTTTTAAAAAAAATATCAGACTCTAAATATACACAATCCAATCGGTGGCAGGTTTCACTTAAAAACCTAACTTTAAAACAAGATTTCAGTAAACACATGCTCTAACCTCTCTAATCAATGAATGAAGCTGATTTCATAGTCTGACAATGACATAACACAGAACATACATAATACAACCACTAGGGGTTGTAACTCCCTCAATATACAAAGCCTAAACATTTTCGATGTTTATACACATGCTCTAGATAAGCAGTCCCAAAACCCCTAGGCCGCGGACGGGTTGGTTTTAAGAGGACGCTGTAGTAGCAAACAGTTAGACTGGATTCATGTTTATTATTATGTTTAAAAGATACCACAGTTGACATGCAGGTCGTATTATATTATTTTGCTACATTTATCTGTCACACCTCAAAGGATGGTCCCTGAAAATATTGTCCATGGGTCTCAAATGCAATTCCTGAATGGCAGCAGACCCTGCTGGTTTTTGTTTCAATCCCGTTTCAGGAGACAAACCAGTAGCTTCAACCAAACTTAGAGGAGCTTATTCATTGGATTTAGGTGTGTTCAGTTAAGGCTGGAGCAAAACTATGCAGGGCCACGGCCCTCCAGAAATCGAGTTTGAGACCTCTGCTCTAGATAAAGAATTGTCAGTCAAATAGAGGTCTTAACAGAATAAAACGGATCGCATCAGCATGGAAATACTGAATGAAGACAAGAAGGCAGTGACTTGTTAATACTTCTATCCAGATCCAGAGAAGAGCAAGAAATATGGTGCTATAGTTACATTTCTTCCAGAAGAATCACAGACGGTGTTCATTCCCACATGCATCCTCTTGGATTAGTACTGCATCAACAACACATCAATTTTCAGGTTGAACAGTTTTGAGAATTTAGGGGAAGATAACAACAGTAGATAACAAGACTACATCTCAGCTCTCTGACTTGTTGGGTGGCAGGAAAATTAACAATGGCTCTGACTTTCTCCTCAATGGGGCATACATTATCCTCACCAACTAAGAAGCCTATGTAGCTAAATGTTGTCTTTCCAAATTCACCCAAACCTAGCTTCACGAGAAAAGCTTCACAATATTTCACATTCATAAGTTCTTGTGCATCGGATATGAAGCCTCGCTGGAGAACTGCGGAGTCTTTAGTTACAACTTCTGTGTAGGACAGCATCTGTTGCAAAAGTTGCATGAGTTGCAAAAGCTGAGATTTCCAAAACAGTAGGAGGAATTTGCTGATATCTTTTCATTAAGTTTAGAAACAAATTTAGTGTTCCAATGCAATCAATACAATCTTCAATACAAGCAAGGAGGTATGAGGCAAGTTTAGTTATAGCATTCACTTTCTGTAGTCAGCACAGAACTGATGAGAGTGGTCAGATTTCGAGACTAAGATGTAAAAGGAACACAGGGTTTCTAACAGGGCTAGAACTAAACACAACTAAGCCATCTTCAAGGAGAAAGTCTCCTGTGTCAGTAATTCATATTTGACGGAATTCACGTGATACAATTTTTGTTTCAGAGGACGATGGACTCCAACATCAATGTCATGTTCCAGGTCTGACGTTTTAGCGAAAACATGATGAAATAGTTAAATAAGTTTCAGTAGTTGAGTTTCCTGCCATCAAATGAGAGAGTTTTGAACTAAGTTATTCAACATTTTGAAAGCGACCAGAGGAAAGATCCCCCCAACATGTGGGGCGGAAAGATGGCGCAGTGGTGGAGTTGGTCGTTCTGTAACTGGAAGGTTGGTGGTTCGATCCCCGCTAGGGCCATTCTGCCGTTGTGGCCCTGGGCAAGCCACTTCACCCACATTGCCCAGTATGGATGTGTGTGACTGGTGGGGTGTGTTTGGTGGTGGGCAGGAGGCCATAGGCGCAGAATGGCAGCCACGTCCTGTCAGACTGCCCCAGGGCAGCTGAGGGCTACCATTGTAGCTTATCACCACCAGAGAGTGAACGTGGAGTGAATGAATAATGCTCTGTTAATTGTAAAGCGTCTTTGAGTGTCTTGAAAAGCGCTATATAAATTGAAGGCATTATTATTATTAACATAAACACAAGTCATCAATATCTGATGAATTAGATGAAGGAATTAATATGAATATTGATATTGACTTTTGATTGGGAATTTGTGTCACTAAGCTTTTTCTAAATTTGACGCAGACCTGCAAATTTAGCATAAAGCAATGATGCCGGAAAAAGGAGCAGCACTTAACACCTCATCTCCAACATGTAGTGACTGTCTTTATACTGCAGGACTCTTTCATTTGCATTTGTAGGGAGAACAAAGAGTCATGAGCAAGTTTCTATGCTGAATGAAATAATTATTTTCGACATGGTTGAGCACAGAAGCAGAAGTGTTGGAAGCAAAAATGCTCCTTTAAGCAATGTCAGCGGCCCTCACCTCACCTGAGTGTGTCCAAAACCTAATTTAGCTGACTCGAATTCTCTTCATCAGTGTTTCTGATTGCAAAAAGCAGAAGCAATATACCCAATATTTTCTAGACAGATGGTATGCAGCATGGATTTCAATGTTTGGTGCAACCATTCAAGAACACATTGGAATTGAGGGTGAAATGCGATTGATACATGCTGTTTAATACTCAGTTCCTCCATTACTTTAGTATAGATCTGTGAAGTGACGTTAGAGCTTTGGTTAAATTATATCATTCTAAATGCAGTACAAAATTTGACAATAAACACCTTCACTGGGTGTGTTAAGGAATCCTAACGGCAGGGGGATTCCTTTTGTTGAAGATTTGTTCAAAATGTATTTTGTACTTTATTTAATGGCACACCTAGTCATTGCCTAGTTGCTTTTTTGCTATTTACCTGTCATTTCTTGCTCAGTGTTTCAGAGCAACATAAATTAAATACAATTATTGATGTGATCAATTAATTTGCTTGTGTTGCGAAGAAACTGAGATGCACACACACACACACACGCGCACGCACACACACACACACTTTTCAAAGCTTTTTCTTTATATCAGTCAACAAACCATAACTTGACTGTAGCTCCCTTTAGACCCAGATAGCACACGTTTACACTGCAAAACACATCCTGTTAATCTGCCCCATTTCATGATGCAACTATGATGCACATGCTCTGTTCAACTACATCTCCCATTTTGCGCCACTAACTTTGATTATTTTGGTTATTAGTGACTATTCACAGTTAATCCCCTTCCTGTCCCCTTGAGTGAGTCAGGTTGACATACATAACGATCCTCATGGAGGGTGCCAGTCTAACAGGAACACAGCATTTAAAAAAACAAACAAACAAACCCCTATAAACCCAAACTTTTAAACTCTTTTATCAAAACTTTTTATTCACTATTACGTTCTTTAGACTTCAATATGGTTATGCGTAATTGAACATTTTTAATGTTACCACTGTAAACAATAAATTCTGAATCAGTATGCATTTTTATTTCTCTGCCTCCACTTTCACTTAGGATAAAAGCTTCTGCCCATATGAATAAACTTAAATGAAAATATAACTTTTGGAATGAGAGGTTTTTGCTGTATACAAATGTTGACTTTGACAAAATTTGGTTTGCTGCAAAACAAAAAAAACTGACTACAGAGATAATGTTCAACTTTTATTGCTTATAAACAATACTTGAAGAAATTAGCAAATATGTTTTTTTTCTTTCTCTAGCTTTGACTAACTCATCCTGTAGGTGTTGAGGTACATGTTTTTTTTTTTACCAATGCAGGCAGGACTGCAAGATTCCAGGTCCTGTCTGCATGTCCCATGTTATTTTGACACGTAAATTTTTTTTACTTGTTTCAGTTTTTTTTAAACCCCAGACAAGGTAAAATCACAAACAAAAAGAGCCAATTACATCATGTTCATGTGTATGGCTTTATGGAGGTTTTTTGATGCTAGAGGTGGAGGTTTACTTTTTTCGTTGACAGATCTTAATTTCTTTACAAAGATCCAAATCTAATAGTGAACATGGCAAGGATGTTATTCCCTGTTGTACACAATCAATGATTATTCTTCCCCATCAATCGGTCACTACGACTTATGTTGGTGACCACTATGGGAAGCTCCGCTAGGAGGGCTCTCTACTCTCTCCACACTTTTTCAAAATGCCAATAAGCAAACACGCTGATGGTCACGTGATTAAGCGGATACAAGTGTGACACTCTTCCTGTTTTTTTTGTTTGTTTTTTTTGCTGGAGTCTACTCGCAACACGTGAGCTACTTCACTGCCTTCCACCAACAAGTAAGACTCTTTTTTTATAGTAGAGCACATGTTTCAAACATGTCGCGAACGTGCAAGTCTGTTGGATGTGGTGGATCGATCGCATTGACGGATAGCCATGATCATTGCCTCGGTTGTCTTTGGCGTGGACATACTGAGGCAGCAATTGAGGGATCAGACTGTGTTAGTTGCACAGTTCTGTCCGGCAGCACACTTATGGCGAGGTTGGCGAACTTTCAGGCCACCATCCAAGGTTTTGTAGCTCCCACCTGCAAGGGTCAACAAGTGCATGTCTCCGGCGTCCAATGGAGTCCAAATGGACTTCCCACTCCCCCGGTGCTTCCGCTATCCACCAGAGTGATTATCGTATGATGCGTTGATTGCATCTTCTGAGGACTCCTGTGCGCCTGATGATGTGACCTAGACTGCTGCATCAGAGAGAGACAGCGCATCTCCCGAAGGAGACAGTACATCACTCTCTCCCTCTGGGGCAACAGAAGATTGTGCTACGGAGAAGATGGTCAAGTTGCTTACCCGGGCTGCAAGAGAAATTGGGTTACAGGTGGCTCCGCCCCTTGCACCCGAAATCTCCAGGCTGGACGTGTGGTTTGATGGATGATACGCCTACTATCCAGTTCTCGGAAGTGCATCGGGAACTGACCCAAACTTGGAAGGCACCTCTTTAAGCGAGGTTGGTCAATCTCCCCTCTCTCACTTTTTTTACCTGGGAAGCGATTACCCAGTTAGAGCAGGCGCTGGCTGTGCACTTATGCCCGGGTAACTCTGCCGCCTGTTGTGAACAGCCGAGGTCTTGTTGAACCTGACTTCGAGGACTTACGCTGCTGCGGGTTAACCTGCTGCTCCCCTCCATGCCATGGCAGCATTTCAGCCCAAGGCCCTGAAAGATGTGCAGAAGGGGAGTTTTGGCCCAGGTCTTATAGAGGATCTGTGAGCAGCTACCGACTTCGCGCTTAAGGTGACAAAAGATGCAATTAGCTCACTTGGCCACACGGTGTCTATGTTAGTAGTCCACAGCTGCCATTTTTGGTTGACCTAGGCTGAGATGCTCCCACACGATCGGAAGCGTTTGCTCAATGCACCTGCAATTCATGATGCCGTGGAAGAAGAGACGTGGCTGCTCCCCTTCTTGGAGGGAGGGGGTGCTACCACCATCAGAAATTTAACTTCCTGGGTTATGTGTGCAGCAAGGAGGCTTGCATTGCAGATCCAAAACCAGCTCTCGTTTTAGGGACAAATTTTAGGGCTTGGCGTCTGATGCAGTGAAGCCCGGATGGGTCCCAGCTTCCATGTCGGAGTCAGCTTCGAGTGAGACCACCTCGGCTGGAACCGGATGCTGCTCCGAGGTAGAGCCTGAACGACCAGGTGGGTCTCCCACTAGGCTCCCAGCCGACTTCACCGTTAAGTCCGCCCCGCTCGGAAACTATCAGCGGAATATGAATTGTGCCGTTAGTGAAGTTAGTAAGCTTGGTGGGAGCTTCCCATTATGTCCCTTGGCTCATACACTCTTTCCGGCGCAGCTGTCAACTGCAGTTGTGGAAATGCCATCCAGGTTCAACGGGGTATTATGTCCTCTGTCTCACCCACAGAGGCCTTGGGCCTGTGCGAGAAGATCGATTCCCCTTATACAGGGTGCATTTGAGCCGGTCCCTCCTGCCGACATGGAAAGAGGGTTATAGCCCGTACTTTCTAGTTCCCTAACGCACAGGCAGGTTTCATCCAATCCTCAACCTGCATCTTCGTTAAGCTTATCTCGTGAGACTTCCTCAGGATGATGTCTCCAGATACATGGTCCATTTAGTTTGTATTGGATTAGTTTGCCACACGTGATCTATACATGAGTTCCTCGGCCCAGACCCCTTCGGTTGGCCTTGAAGACTGAGTGTTTCAGTACTACGTCCTCCCCTCGACCTGTTTCTGTCTCCTCGCACCTCACAAAGGTGTTTGAGGTAGCGTAGTCCTGTTATATGGGAAAGGGTTCGAATACTGGTGTGCTGGACGACTGGCTGACACTGGCCTAGTCGAAGTCTCAGTTGATTTGTCATAGAGACAGGTTCTTATGTCACCTCCCTGGAGGTCGTGCCCTGAGCATACTGAAGGCAGAACGCAGTCTGCACAAATTGGGGGCATATGGGTTCTACAGTAGCGGTTATTCCGCATTAGAGACAACTACATCTTGGCTCAAGTGCATGTATAGCGGTGGTAGACCTGTTCCCACCCCAGAGAATGCTCAGTGCCGGCTGTTCTACTCTCTGTCTCAGGCTCCTCTGGGTATAGATGCGCTGGCGCATTATAGAACTGTGCTCCCTCATAACAGTCCCTCCCAAGCCAGTTCCCTGTGGTCGTGGACCTTTGAAATTCTTGTCAGCTCTTTGTATGCTTGGAGGACAGCAAACGATAGGGATGGCGGTCTCCAGACAGAGGTTGGCCCACTCGCCACTGGGGGCCATCTCTACTGCATACACAGCATGGAATGTCCCTTGCCCCCTGCAATTGAGAGCCTACTCTTTAGGGTTGTTGTGACCTCCTGGGCGTTGGCAAGTGGACTCTGCTGGAAGAGATATGCAAGGCTGTGGGGTGGTCGGCACCCAACACCTTCACCAGGCTCTATACCTGAGTGTTGAATCTGTCTCTTCAGTCATACTAGGTGGTAGCAGCACTGTCTGAACTGTACGAAGGGGTGTCCAGCTTGACCTGCGCCATTCCTTGGTGATAAGTGCGCTATTTTTTTCCCCTTGGCCTTTTTGGCTCCTCTCGCCCCAACAGGCATAGTAGCGTAAGTTGAGTATTCCTATGTTCTGTCCACGTGTGTGCCCTCTATGATGGACTTTTATGACCCCGGGCACGGGGGGCAGAGCAGTTCCCCGAAAGGCTAACTCTCGAAAACTTTTGCTCTAGCTAGTTACATCTATGCTATCTTCCCTCTAGAAAGACCTTTCCCTAATGGTTCAAGGCACATTTCTCTGTAGGTCCCTCAATGAAACCATACGTGTATTAAACTGCCTGAAGTTTTAAGTCCATCCTTCAAGGTGGTGAGTACGGCCTCCGTGCATCTCCCTTCAGCTCTGGGATTGATGCTCCCTCCTCTAGTATGAGTGAATTTATTGCCCCTTAAAAATGCCAGACTACTAATGTGCCCTGCTTGCCTGGTCGTCGGCCAATGCAGAAGGATTGTGGTTGTGGTGTTTTCCAAGGTGTTCCCATAGTCGTGACTGACATAAGTCGTAGTAACTGACTGATAGGGAATGAAGACTTATGTCCCCCAGCCACAACAAGGCCGTGAGTAGGTCTGGGTGCCTAGGGGGTGAGTATGGCTCCAGCTTCACAATAGGAAGAGCGTCACGCTTGCATTCGCTTTATGTGTAACGGCGTGATCATGTGACCATCAGTGCATTTGCTGACTGGCATTTTGAAAAAGTGTGGAGAGAGTAGAGTAAAGTGTGAAGCTACTAGCAGAGCTTCCCATAGTCATTACCGACATAAGTCTCCAGTCCCTATTCGGAGAATGGGGGTTACGAAAGTAACCATTATGTGCATTTAAGACCTACAAGACTCCATGTATACTTACCATATTAGACTCCAATCAATATGCAAAATTGTCTTTGCTGATTTGCTCACATTTTAAGGGACAGACAAGATTAAACTAGAACAGAAACTACTGTTGAAGCTTCTGATTAGCTGATATGACTTTCGGGTTTTAGAATCTATTGCCACTTATTGAATCTTCATTATTAAATCTATTTACCATTTTAGGGTCGATACAACTTGTAAAATATTTTTAACTTAAACTTATAACTTAAACTTTAAAAAAAACCTTTGCCCTTTACTATAATTTCTTAACATTGAGATCTGTCTAAAAGGAAGTGTGTACTGCTGTACAGACTAACAGTTTCTGTTGTTTTCTTTTCATTTCAGTCAATTTTGAGGCGACTGCTGACAACTGTTAATTAGACAACATGTTAATATTCAAGTATCTGCTGTCTATCACATGACCATACATATATAAACCATCCGTGATCAGAAAAGCTTTAATTAAAAGGCTGAAATCTCTTGACAGAACTCTTTGGATCCTGGAGGGGTGCTGAAAAAACGAATGAACTCTCTTGCTCATGGACACACCAGTGACAGGTTTTCAGTTTCGACCCATGCAGATTTTTATCAGCCAGGCTCTGGCATCCCTGCCACCATCGTGCTGACAGGAACCAGTATTATTGACAAGTACTCACGCATTCTATTCCCGCTGTCCTTTGGAGCTTTCAACTTGGTTTACTGGATTGTCTATCTCACCAAAGACACCATGGAGTCAAGGTAAGAATGTTTTCGTTGAGGTAGAGATAGGTTAGTTAAGGTTTGGGGCAGAGCTTTACTAATGCTAAAACAACACAAATTAACACAAGAGTAAACATACAATAAACAAAGTTGTTATAAAAGCATTGATTTAATCCTAATTCATAAAGTTGTTCTTTAATTTGTTTATTGTTAATTGTAAATTGTTAATTATATTATTAATGTGCCACTCTACTGCTTTGTTTAAGTTTATACTTCAATCGGTTATCCTTGCAGTAAACAAACCGATAATAAAAGTCTGTTGTAAACAAAACTCCACAAATTATGTTCCTGCCAACTTGCAAACATCTACAAGACTGATCAACAGGGGTAATACACCCTATTTCTTATATAGGAAAATATTCTAACCATATAGTTTACCCTGGTAATATTATGTGTATCCATCTCTGTTAATTCTCTGTTTGGTTCTAGAGTGTTCTGTGCATTGATCACATTCTGTTTCCTTTTCATTGATTTCACTTGCTTCTTTGTTTGTTTCCCTAAGCAAATTGAACTTCTTTTTCTGATTGTTTAGCTGTGTTCTCCTGACTTTTTTTTTTTACATGGGTATATATATTTTTCTCTATTTGTAAATAAACCTTCATGTTTATGGATCTTCTCTTCCTGCCTTCATGTTTCTGAAGAACATGACAACTGTGACAGTTTCGTTTAATCAAGAGTTCAATGTCCTTTCTTTCCTCCTAAGTTATAGTTCCCTCCCAGTCAGTCACATCAATGCATGTTCTGAATGATTTATGCCTCGGCCAGACTAGCGTTTGAGAGCTCCAAACGCCACCGCATGGCAGTGCTAAAGCGTAGAACCCAGTCCAGCAGGTGGCACATTTTTTTTAAATATCAAGCTATAAATTTAAATGGTCCAAACAGCAGCAGGTTTCACTCTTATAAACAAAGTTAAAACAGAGCCCTTAAAATAAAATCTAGCTTTAAAACAAGATTTCAATAAACATATGCTCTTACCTTGCCAATCTGTGCTTGGTAGTCATATCACATGACATGCAGGTCAAAGTTAAATTCAGCTGAACATTCGCCAAAGCGGAATCTGGAATTTCACAGCATAGACTGGAACTTCCTGTTTCACACCGTCGTATGTGATCCCATTCAAGTGAATGGAGCTGGTTCCATAGTGTCACCGCAACATTAGAAAGGTTTTCATGGGTTTCATGAGAAGAGGGAGCAAATTAACAAAAAAATCTAATAAAAGAACTTCTGATTACACATAACATATTATACAAAACATATTGTTTATTAACACCAAATCATGTCAAAGCTGTTTAGGTTTAACTGACTGCTCAATGCAGCTTCACAATTTGAGACAGCTTAACACACTTTTGATACTAAAAAATGATTCATCTGATGACACTCAAAGCCTCACTTAGTTAAAGGTAAAGTTCAATAGTCCTGGTGCATGTCCTCAAGAGAAAATGTAGCAGGTTTTTAGAATAATTACACTTCAGGTATTTGAAAAGAAATGTGACTAAGCATTGTGTGTCTAAATCCACCTAAAAAGTCTAAACAAAGCTATAATTGTTTCTGCAAACCAGCTTTCTAAAATCCCTCAATTATGTTCAGTCACCAAGCATAAATTATCTAAACATACTTTATCAGTTATCTTCTTAACAACCTGTGATGAACAGTATTTGTAAAATAGAGTCAGCTTTATTTATTTAGATATTATATAAGTTCTAAGGATCTAAAACCCCTCGCTACACATTTTTCTCAGACAGGAACTTAACATTTCCCCCTTTTTTTGACACTTGTTCTTTGTTATCCTTAAATGCAACTACCCAAGGTATTTTCAAAACAATGGACCAAATAGTTAAAAAAAAATAGTGGGAGCGAAGAAACCCAAGGAAAATAATTTGTTATTACAGAGGCTGAAATTTAATGGTGGGCGTTCCCTATCAAATTGCTTCTGCTATTGCTGGTCAGCAAAAATTCATAAAATAACAAGCTTGTTTCAATCACGCTATTCTCTGTGGGGCTGACTTGAGCGCCAATTATGCAATTCAGCATCACTTGAGTAAAGAAGCCCTTTCAAGTATACCATCAATAACTATGCCAGTTTCAAGAAATCATTTATTCCCCCTAGCATTAGTGAGGGAACTTTCTTACAATAGAAGGCATGGGACAAAAAGCATTTAAAGATCTATAAAGATTGTATTTTTAATTTGATGTTTTAAGTGTTCTAAACGGTCCTTCAAACTCATTTCAAAATAATCTATGTACATTATTACTCTTTTCATCCTATTTCTCTCTCCTGAATGCCTAGCCATTTGAACTATTATTATTATCATCCAGTAGATGTTAAGAGATGTTAACTAAAAAAATTGTTTGATTATTTTACATGAACATCTGAGGAGGAGTTGTTTTCAGACCAACAATGGGAGGACATAATGAAAAATCAGAAATGTATTTATAACTCCACATTGGCCACTCCAGCCAATGTGACTTGAATCATGTTCTTTTTCTGTGTCCAAGTCTCCAAGACCCAATATTCCACCATTCTTTCTAAAGCCTTTCTTTAGACTCCCTGTCAACACTTCATCGACAGATGCTTTACATTCAAGTTTCTGCTTTTACATATCTAATAGGGTAGTCCACTAATCTATGAAAATCTCCTTTTATGTTTCTCAGACTGCAAAAAAATACAGTAAAGGGTAATAGGAAATAAATTTCATTTAAATTGGGCCCCTTTATCGATCAATGCAGGTTACTATCACTTTTCTGTCATACTGACAACCCCCAATCCCCACCCTTTTTTTTCTTTTAACAGTGATAGTTTATTCATTATTCCAGTGTTTCCAGATCACTATGCTGGTTGGATCTATCTCGTCTATTGGATGTGCTTTTTGACTATTTGTACTTCAAGTTTTATATATCGATTTGGCCATTCTGTGGATAGCTACTTGGTTATGCCAGTATAGTCTGGAATTCATGTTATGCTACTAGTTATTTGGTAGTACAATTAGAACACTTTGGTATACTAACAAATAATCTTCCATAGTAACTTCACATGCATGTCAAGTCCCAGAACATGATTTTTACAGCAATTAGAGGATTGGCGGTTGAACTTTTTGAAACTTTATAATCTCCTCCTGTCTTAACTTTATTTATTTCCTCATCACATAATCTTTCATAGATGACACATTGATAATGAGTCCACTATAGCCATGTGTTGAGACTGAATCGGCTCATTCTAAACTACCCTGACACACGGAAGGGTTCGATTTTAGTGAAAGAGTATCTGTCTTGGAATCCCATTCCTCCTTTGCTCCAAATACTCGTTAAAGACACCAAGGTCTGGATTTTGGTTTGGATGATCCACTTACACATATTTTTATTAGTGAATATTTGTGCAGATATGGCTGAATTCTACAGTAGTATTTATAATTCTCAAGTATGAATGTAAACTATATTCTTGCCTGGCATCATCGTCCTGGTCTTTGTTTTTTTATATTATTTTTTATCCAAAAATCCATTTTTCAACATTATACGAAAATAGTGAGCATTTTTAGATGGGATAGTAAAGTCTATAAAAACATTCTATGCAACTAAAGAAACAATATTAGTTAATAATATTTGTTGTGTATTTGCTAGCTGATTGTGTTTTTCTTGAGAATGTTGTTTTGTTTAATAATGTGTGTTGATTTGTTTATTACAATAATACACTTTTTATTCTAACAATTTGTAAAGAAGCTTCAGTATCAGAGTCAATATTCACAATATTTGTTTTCAAAATTCTGAAATTTTAAATCCATATATTGATATCACCCATCCCTAAACTTCTCAGTAAATTTGTCCCTGAGTTATTTCATACAGAACAAGATTTATAGATATCATAGTCTCCTTGTATCTATGGGTTATTGTTGATGTCTGACCTCAGAGTTCCCCATCAGTAGGAAACTATAAAGTTAGAAAAATAATGATGTTCTAAATTCATTTTAATGTGACAAATTTTCCGTACTCTTGCTGATTATCTGTTTTACCTGTTTTTCAGGGAGGTGTGACCCCAGTGAGCTCCAGCTGTAAGAGTGATTTGTATCTGCATAAAGTGAAGTGTATCTCCACTTTGTGGAGGTTTCCATGTTTGTTGGAGATGTCTTTTAAATTGTTGGGTTCTTCATTTTCCATATATCCTGAAGCTTGTGTTGTGATAAGGGTGTATGTCTCCAAAAAATGAACTTGGGCATTAATAGGACACGAACAGAGAACTAAACACCATTTGCGAAATAAAACCTGCCACATCCCCTACATCACACAGTATTATGGGGCTGGAGGGGGTATTTTATGGGGCCATCTTGTCAAACTTGCACAATAATACCCACCTACCCTGAATTGTTACACTAAGGCTAATTCAGTGAAACACATCAATTATTAAATTAATTCTGTTGATCTTTCTTAAATTCATATTTTTGTATTTGAAATGGGAGGGGAGGTGTTTTGTATTTTATATAACAAGAAAATAGACTCATGGGTGAGAATAACAAAATGCAAATGTTTATCGCTTTAAATGAATTACCTGGTGGCACATTCTAGTAAATTCCATTCCAAACGTATATGTTTTGGTGATTGTTTTATTTTAGTCAAAATAAAATAGCAATCAATTTTGTTCGCATTAAACTATATTTCGCCAACAAAAGATTTTGCAAGTTTTATATAATTTTTAGAAACACTGTATTAATTATTGTATGATTTTGCACATGCTTCGAAGCAACATTACAAAACATAGAAAAATGCATAGAGATGATCTACTCTGAATGAATCAAAATAATGCTTTTCTGGTATTAAATAAACAGTTTCAGATTTGGTGTATTTTTCGATTTCATTTCATCTTAAAATTAAAGATGTTCCATGCATCTTCTCTTCTTTATTGTCTTGTGGTTGTCAGTAGCTGCATTTCCATTACAAACAAATTTGTGGAAATGTTGAAAAAAAGAATTCACAGTTCCACTGTTTTTACTAAATCATAATTATATGATTAATTACAAACCAAGGTTCTTTCCAAACATAGGGACATATGTGGATGATACTCTAATTTACAGCCGATATATTCAAATTACACAGCATTAGCGTTCATCATCACGAGTCAAAAGTGACTTCTGCATCTTTCTCAGGGGAAGGAGTGTGGTTAAGGATGAAGCAAATTTGACAAATAGTGGTTGCGATTTTACAATGGAGCTATACAATTCCGCATGATCCACTCAAGTGTGACCCTGCAGGAGATTTATGGCCCCCAAGAAAATACATCACTTTGCCCAAAGAGAATGAGGCACAGTATAAAATGTGAATGACTTATTTCTAAAAACGTTTTTTTGTGAAATTTAAATTTTGATTAATTTCATGATCAATCGAAACACGGCTACTGACAATAGTCACAAGTATTTTAAGTAATAGCCAATTGTGTGACATTCTCGTATTGAGTGTGTCTCTAGCTACAGTATATCTACCACACGAGCAACAAAAATTTATTCTCATTGAATTTAAAATAAATTTTCCATTCATATTTTTGTCTCATTTTATTAGTCATTAAAATTATTAATTATTTTCAGTTTATCGTCTATAGTATATTATTTAATTTTTTTTATTTCAAGTGAGTTTTATTTAGTTATCAACTAATTATTATTTAGTTTTATCTAAGTCTTTGTTGAATCTAGCCACAGGGGTTTCAAGCCAGTGACTTCTGTGCCGGTCCCAAGCCCGGATAAATAGAGAGGGTTGCGTCAGGAAGGTCATCCGGCGTAAAACATGCCAAAACCAAATATGCAAGTCATCAATTCGATTTCCATACCGGATCGATCGAGGCCCGGGTTAACAACGACCGCCACCGGTGCTGTTGACCTACAGGGTGCCGGTGGAAATTGGACTACTGTTGGTCAAAGAAGGAAAGGAGGGAGAAGGAGTACCAACAACGTTGGTACAATGACCGGGAAAGGTAGAGAGCTGGCGGACATGATGGAGAGAAGGAAGGTAGATATTCTGTGTGTGCAGGAGACCAGGTGGAAGGGTAGCAAAGCGCGTAGTATTGGAGGGGGATACAAACTGTTTTACTATGGTGAGGATAGGAAGAGAAATGGGGTAGGAGTGATCCTGAAGGAGGAGTTTGTGAGGAATGTTTTAGAGGTGAAAAGAGTGTCTGACAGGGTGATCAGTTTGAAGTTAGAGATTGAAGGGGTGTTGTTGAATGTAGTGAGTGGTTATGCTCCACAAGTAGGCTGTAAGCTGGAAGAAAAGGAGAGATTCTGGAGTGAGTTAGATGAGGTGACGGAGAGTATTCCCAGAGAGGAGAGAGTAGTGGTGGGAGCAGACTTCAACGGTCATGTGGGCGAGGGCAACAGAGGTGATGAGGAAGTGATGGGCAGGTTTGGTGTTAAGGAAAGGAACCCAGAAGGACAGATGGTGGTGGACTTTGCCAAGAGGATGGAAATGGCTGTAGTTAACACTTATTTGCAGAAGAGGGAGGAACATAGAGTTACCTGCAAGAGTGGTGGTAGGAGTACGCAGGTGGACTACATCCTAAGTAGACGAGCCAATCTGAGAGAGATCACTGACTGCAAAGTAGTGGTAGGAGAGAGTGTAGCCAGACAGCATCGGATGGTGATGTGTAGGATGTTTCTGGTGGTCAGGAAGAAGAGGGGAGGAAAGATGGAAAGGAAGACCAAGTGGTGGAAGTTGAAAAAGGAAGACGGTTGTGAGGAATTCAGACAGAAGCTGAGACAGGCTTTGGGTGGCCAGGAAGAGCTTCCATAGGACTGGGAAACTACAGCAGAAGTGATCAGGGAGACAGGTAGGAAGGTGCTAGGTGTGTCAGCAGGAAGAAGGAAAGAAGATAAGGAAACATGGTGGTGGAATGAGGAAGTACAGGACATCATCCAGAGGAAGAGGCTAGCTAAAAAGAAGTGGGACATCGAAAGGACTGAAGAAAGTAGACAGGACTACAAGGAATCACAGCGCAGGGTGAAGAGGGAGGTGGCAAAGGCCAAACAGAAGGCATATGATGAGTTGTATGCCAGGTTAGACACGAGGGAAGGTGAGAAGGAATTGTACAGATTAGAGAGACAGAGATGGGAAGGATGTGCAACAGATAAGGGTGATTAAAGATAGAGATGGAAGGGTTCTAACGAGTGAGGAGAGTGTGCAGAGAAGATGAAAGGAGTATTTTGAGGAGTTGATGAATGAGGAGAATGAGAGGGAAAGAAGGGGGGAAGAGGTGAACATTGTAGAGCAAGAAGTTGAAAAGATTAGAAAGGATGAGGTGAGGAAGGCTCTGAGGAGAATGAAGAGTGGAAAGGCTGTTGGTCCAGATGACATCCATGTGGAGGTGTGGAAGTGTCTAGGAGAGACAGCAGTGGAGTTCCTATCTAGGTTATTCAACAGGATTCTAGAGAGTGAGAAGATGCCTGAGGAATGGAGGAGAAGTGTCCTAGTGCCAATCTTTAAGAACAAGGGTGATGTGCAGAGTTGTAACAACTACAGAGGTATAAAGTTGATGAGCCACACAATGAAACTCTGGGAAAGAGTAGTGGAAGCTAGGCTACGAAGGGAAGTGGATATTTGCGAGCAGCAGTATGGCTTCATCCCCAGGAAGAGCACTACTGATGCAATTTTTGCTCTGAGAATGCTAATGGAGAAGTACAGAGATGGTCAGAAGGAGCTGCACTGCGTCTTTGTGGACTTAGAGAAAGCGTATGACAGGGTGCCGAGAGAGGAGCTATGGTCCTGTATGAGGATGTCAGGAGTGGCAGAGAAGTACGTCAGAGTAGTTCAGGATATGTATGAGAGGAGTACGACAACAGTGAGATGTGCTGCAGGTCAGACGGAGGAGTTCAAGGTGGAGGTGGGGCTACATCAAGGATCGGTTTGAGTCCCTTCTTGTTTGCTATGGTGATGGACAGGTTGACAGATGAGGTCAGACAGGTATCTCCATGGACAATGATGTTTGCAGATGACATTGTAATCTGTAGTGAGAGTAGAGAGCAGGTGGAGGGACACCTGGAAAGTTGGAGGTCTGCTCTAGAAAGAAGAGGAATGAAAGTCAGTCGTAGTAAGACAGAATACATGTGTTTGAACGAGAGGGAGGGAAGTAGAACAGTGAGGTTACAAGGGGCTGAGGTCAAGAAGGTGGAGGAGTTTAGGTATTTGGGGTCAACAGTCCAGTGCGACGGGGAGTGTAGAAAAGAGGTGAAGAGGCGAGTGCAAGCAGGTTGGAGTGGGTGGAGAAAAGTGTCAGGGGTGTTGTGTGACAGAAGAGTGTCAGCAAGAATCAAAGGAAAGGTGTACAGAACAGTAGTGAGACCAGCTATGATGTATGGGTTAGAGACTGTAGCAGTGAGGCAGAGATGGAAGTAGCAGAGATGAGGATGTTGAGGTTCAGTTTAGGAGTGACAAGGATGGACAAGATTAGGAACGAGCACATCAGAGGAACAGCTCAGGTTGGTTGTTTTGGAGACAAAGTCAGAGAAGCCAGATTGAGATGGTTTGGACATGTGCAGAGAAGGGATAGTAGTTATATTGGTAGAAGGATGTTGGAGATGGAGCTGCCAGGCAAGAGGGCAAGAGGAAGCCCAAAGACAAGTTATATGGGTGTGCTGAAGGAGGACATGAAGGTAATTGGCGCAAGAGTAGAGGATACTGAGGCCAGAGTTAGGTGGAAACAGATAATTTGCTGTGGCGACCCCTAAACTGCGAACAGCCGAAAGAAGAAGAAGATCTAAGTCTTTGTTGATGAAAACTATGACAAAAAGTCAACAAAATTACCTGATCACTACTCAACCGATGAGAAGACTTCTCTCCAAAAGATGACAACCGACATTTTGCAAAAGTAGAGGAAGACACAAAAGTGAATGAAAAAGAGGGTAGCTGTTAACAGAGATTACATGATGAGGAGGAGCATAAAAAAACCTGTAGAGGATAGTGAATCAAACCACATTTAAAAATATGAGAGATTTCCAAGCAGTGAACTGCAGCTGAATGTTTCTGCTGGTGTTGGTCAACTGTATTTTCTGAGGTTCGAGATCAACACACCCATCTGTCTTGAAATTTTAGTGCACTTTATGCTTTCAGCTGCTGACCAACTTTATGAGAATGCATATTTCATTTCCAACAGGACTTGGCATCTCTGTTCTTATTTGACCAGAAAACCCAAGAGAATAACAATTAGGTATTGTGAAGTGGCACAGCAGATGGAGCAACAACGCAGAAGAGCTGAAGGCCACTATCAGGGATCCCTTAACACCTGAGTAGTGCCTCAGACTGATTAACTCCATGGCAAATGGAGCCCTGCTCTGTATTAGGTGCTGTACAGGTTCACACATTTCTCCAGCAAACATTTATGAAAAGCAGTTCTTTTTATTGGTTTTAACCAATATTCAAATGTTCTATTTGAGGTTTTCATAACTTCTAGGTTATAATAGTGAAAGTAACCAGTTGGTCAGATAGGGAGTTATCCATACCCAGAATTTTTGCTCTGCATTTAAACCATCCCAGTGTACACACGCAGCAATGAACAAACAAAACGTAAACACACCCCCGAAGCCGTGGGCAGCCATGGCTGCATCGCCCGGGGTGCAGTCGTGAAACTAGCACCTTGCTCAAGGGCACCACAGCTGTGGTTGTTGAAGATAGTAAAGTAAGTGTTTCATCACGCACAGCACCTCCAACCACAAGCCGCTCTCCTTATCCACCAGACCCCAACTGCCTAATAACACAATTGAAAAAACATCACTCTGCGCGAAGTGAATTCATATAATATACATGTTTCACTTTTTGAATGCAATTACTGAAATTAACTTTTTGTTGATATTCAAATAATATGAACAGCACCAGTATATGGCTATGCAAACCAAAATAACCTGATGCTTTTGAATTGAACTTGTTCATAATCAGGTGCATTACTACACTTCAATCTTAACTATCAAAAGCAGAGCATGTGTTTTTTAGCTTTTCATCACAGAGTGCAGTGATGTGCATATAATCATGTATAGAAATTTTCCTGTGCGGTTTGATTTTGAGAAGTGCACCTATTCTGTCAATCAGTTATAATGCCATGCAAGACCTCAGATTTTATTTATCGGCACTCTTTTTAGAACATCTGTTTGATTTTTATTTCTAGATAGATTTTCTCTTGTATGATTATTATTGAATTGCCTGTTTTCTGTCATTCTGACATATACACAATGGTGTCAACATGACATCATTTCATTTTAAATCAAGCCAGCTAATCCAGCTCACAAACAAGTCAACCAATTACAGTTTAGTAAAATAAATTAAATGGAGATTTTACATTTTGACAGGGTGACTGATTTGGCACCTGAGAGGAAGGAAGACCTTCTACTGTGAAACTGTCACCATGCAGGCCAGTGTTTAGTTTATTTTGTGTAAAGTTTATGTGTAATCATTGGGTGAAATTTGATCAGCATAAACCCATGGTCTGTTCATGATTTCATGCACAGATAAACACATTTACAGATTCCATGACCTGTTTCCCTATGACATGAGAGTGAATCCCACTGTGTGTGGAAAATAAACAGAAACAGCTTGTTTCACATAAAACATGTCAAGACCGCAGAGGTGAGATGTTAAAAAAAAAATACTTTTTTAAGTAAAATTATTTATGTACTTGTAAAAATATTTACTCAGGTAGGAGTAAAACTAAAAAGCAAATGATTTTCTTGTGAGCTCACACCTGATAACATTTAAAGGTTGGTGGCTCCATCCCCACCAGGACCATTCTCTCGTTGTAGCCACTTCACCTGTATTGGCCTATTTTCAACCAACAGATACTACATCCATCTTTCAGTGTCAGGAGGAGGGGTGAGGTCTCCAACCCTCATCGACTGGTCACCAGGGTTCCTCATTGGCTCAATCCTTGGTCCAGTTCTCTTCTCAGTCAACACCACCTTCCTGGGCCCTATCTTCCACTGACACATATTATTATATCACTGCTATGCTGATGACACACAAATCTGTCATTCCCCCTCGATGACCAATCAGTAACTACCTGCATAATGTACTGCCTGAACGACATCTCTACATGGATGAAGAAGATTCACCTACAGCTCACCAATTCCGAAACAGAACTTCTGGTAGTCCCGACCAATCCCTCTGTAAATCATGACCTCACCACGCAGCAGCTCAAACTTTCAACATTCACCCCTTCTCGTTCAGTCAGGAATCTGAGTAATTTTAGGTGAACAGTTGTCCTTCAATTACCATATCACCAGGAAAACTCAAGGGTGTAAGTTTGCACTGCATACCATCGAAAAGGACGATCCTTGCGTGTTCAAAAGACCAGGACTACAGTTTGAGAATCAAATAACAGAGGTTTCATATTTTGATACAATAAAGATCATACAGCTGGGTATTCTCTGCAACCCCATACGCTTCTACATAGTTGTTACAAACATTTATACTAGAGCTCATTCTTTCTCATCTGATCATCCTTCCTCGAGAGAGAGAGCGATGAGGATCACGTGGACAGTGCAATGCTGGGCAGTGTAGTCCTAAGCTGGTGTATTCCATTCTTCCTGTTTTAATTATGCTGTTTTCTGAGAAATGCGGCTCTAGACGCCCCCAACCTGACCTTTAACAGAACTTTCAGATCCTCTCCTATCTATTCATATCAGGGCGTTTCTAGCCCTGCTTCTAACGAGCCATTACCCACACCTGGAATTACACAATGTTATCTGACTGAATGTCCTTGAAGACTAACTGCGAGTTCTGCACGCAGGCAGTCTGTTTCACTGGAGAGACTTTAGTTATGCCTTGTTCCAAATGGATTTTCTCTATGCCCAATATTACCCCCATTATAATTATAATGATTATCCCCAGCACTCCCATTAACCTTGAATTTTCCTATAAGCGCATTGTAAGCTTGATTGATACCATACAATAATAAAATTACCATAAAAATCTTTAAAAGGAGTATAAGAATAATTGAAGCTAAATAAATGTGCAGCCGCAATTGTTATTAAAATGCAATCAATAAAAGGGAATAAAACAAGCTGATTAAAGCATTCGTTTTAGTAGGTGAATAAATAGTGATGTGGCTTTTTGAGTTGTCATAAATCACACACAAAATTTGGTGGACCTTCTCAAAGTCCAGTCCATCCAATCTACACCCCAGCCGAGATGCGAGTAATATTATTAACCTCGCACAGTTCATATAGCGCTGTTACGCTGTTGCGAAACCGTTGTGTGATGTTGATACTGTCTTTTAATACGGTGTTTTGTCCATGGATGGTGTTGGCTGGTGAAGAATTTTGTAATCCTGGAATATTCTGATCTTTGTTAATGGTATCTCCTTCCCTCTCATGGGCCTGGGAAACCAAGTCCATGGCAATCTCTCTGAGCGACCTGTTGGGAGGATCAAAAAGGAACACACAAACTGAGGTGATGCCTCGTGTCTCCTTTCCCATACAGTTGGACACAGTGGGATGTCCTGGCAGTGACCCTCAATGGATCAGTCAACCTGGGTTCCGTCCACTTCCTCCAGGAAGACTTTGAGTCTGACACCTTTGCAGTCTGCATAGAAAGGGTAAAATCAAAGCAGTTAATTTGTCAAAATGTATGTGCGAGAGGTGAAGCTCTTTCCGGGTACAGCTAGCAGGAGAGACCTGGAAACTGATGACCAGTAAGCAAATCAAAGGGTGTGAAACCAGTGACTCTGTTGATGGATGACCATACAGACATGAGAGTGATTGGCAGGGCAGAAAGCCATGTCATTTTAGTCTGAGCACATATTTTGGCCAATTTAAATTTCAGTGTCAAATTCATGCGCTCGTCTTTCCCTTGGCTTTGAGGATAGAATAGAATAGAATAGAATAGAATGCCTTTATTGTCACTATACACATATACAATTTGCATTATAAACATGTACAATGAGATTAAGAGCATCTCACTAGTCAGTGCAACATTTAGTAAGGAAAAATACTATAAAGTGTCAAGTACAATAGAAATATCTTTAGTAATAGTGCAAAGAAGAGAGGGGGGAGGTAGGTGGGGTGGCAGTTCTGTTTAAGAGCTAGACAATGTATAGTGTTAAAATTGCAATTGCACAGCAATCATAGTTTTTTTCACCTATAAGGTTATTGTCCATGTAAAGTGAAATAAAGTGAGTATATTGCACATGTTGATGTCACACAGGGTGATGCTTAGGTCCGGTGAAGTGTAGATTAAGCCAGTCCCTGTGTGCGCCTGTTAGAGTTTAGGGTAGTGATGGCTTCTGGGAAAAAACTGTTCTTGAGTCTGTTTGTCCTCATTCTGATGCACCTATAGCGCCTTCCTGAGGGCAACAGTTCAAACAGTCCAGAAGCCGGGTGAGAGCTGTCCCTGATGATGTTCTCGGCTCTGCTGAGGCAACGGGAAGTGTAAATGTCCAGTAGGGAGGGGAGAGGGCAGCCGATGATCTTCTGTGCTGCTCTGACCACCCTCTGGAGTCTCTTCCTGTCTGCCAGGGTGCAGCTGCCGTACCATACTGATGGATGGTATACTGCTCCAAATGAAAGGTTTAACCCAAGGGTCTGTTGTACAATTTTCAATTGCTCATTTTTGAAATGTGAACCGTTGTCAGATTGAATTCATTGTGGAAAACCATAATGTGGAATGTAATGATTGATTAGGCATTTGATAACAGCGGTGCTGTCCTCTCGTCCTACCGAAAAGGCCGCTGGCCACCCTGTGAAGTAATCAATCGTAACCAGCAGATATATTTTCCAGTGTACCTCTTCATCATGTCTATGAAGTCAATAACAATTTCATCACCTGGGTCCGGAAGTGAGAGGGAACCACCCTCTCTTTGTCTTAAAAGAAGGCTTGACATTATGTTTTAGACAGATTTCACACTTTTGAATATGGTTTGCAATCAAACGTGGCATATAAGGATGCCACCAAACCTGTAAATTTTTAGCATTTGTTTTTCCCTAACATGAGCCAGACTGTGGGCTTCAGCTAGCACAACAGGTACAAGGCGGGCCCTCCACCTTGTGCCTGCCAAAAATTGTCATGGGAGCACTAAGCTCCATACTCTTTCCATGCAGAGATCTCTTCTGGTGTGGCACCTTTTTGCTCAATTACAATGAATTATTTAGTAAACTTCAACGTACCATCCTCTGCCCTGAAACAACAGCCGTCTGTAAACAAATTTAGTAATTCTGGAGCTGGTGCGAGCTCAATTGCCTGTCCTTCAGGAATTGCAAGTCCTTCAGGAATTTTTTATTCAGCTTCTGTCAGTGGGGCACAGTCATGGTGTTCACCGTCAGTTATTAGTTCGGCCATGTTTATTCCCTCATGGGAATAAGTGATGTTAGGGCTGATCAGGGTCTTGGCCAATCTTTGCTGTCTCAAGGAAGAAAATGTAAATGCTGTTGAGGACTGTTGGACTTTTCAGGCGTCCATTGCATGTTCAAAATGACCAAGAGACAGATTGCCAACTGATCTAGTTTTAATGAAGACTTCAGCAGAGGAATCAACAGTGTTTACAGCGCGCTGGAGAAGATCCCACATCTTCTGAAGTTACATTCAAAGTTCCTTTCCTTTTGTACCCAAATTGTTTACTTTCTCATTGCGTCAGCCAGGAGCTGTTTTCCATAGAAACAAAACAAGATGTCCCTTTCTCAAGGTGAGACGGTGGGAAGCAGGCGTGAGAAGGCCGGCCCGGCTTCCGATAAGGTTTTGCTGGAATTTGTTGCTGGAACACCTCGTCTCTCCCCCTATTCAGACACACAGCCTCCTACAAATCCTCTCTTATTCAACTCATCAGTTTTTAGCAGTTTTATCTTAAAGAATAAGAAAGTTAATTAATAAAATAAGTACTTAATAATATAAAAAGATAGAATAAACTATAAATCCCACAGGACATAACAGAATGAGATGTCAGTACATTCAGTTTATGGCCCATAACAATATGGCTTTTTTTGTCAATGATTTTAGCCAATCCAGCTACAAATCTGGTGCATGTGGGTTGCCTCTGTTCACAGTTATTCAAGAGAACACTGGCGTAGGTCAAGACCTTTCTTTGTTTGGCCGTGTTGTTTCTGGAACAACACCCCATGTGCACAGGTTTTTGTTTCAGAGACATTCAAATAAAATAGAGGTGTGTAGCAATTTAGGGAAGCTGCTCTAGAAAACTGCAGCTTTAAGTCAATGAAGGATTGTTCCGCTTCCGGGGTCCAATCCAGTCTTGACTTCAGATTCTTCATTCTTCATCCCTTTCACCAACTGCTTTAAGGGCATTGTTGATGCTACATACATTGGTATGTAGTGTCTGCTGAATCCAGTTAAACCTAAAAAAGACAACATGTCAGAAACGGTGACTGGTTTAGGATGTGAAAGGATGTTACTCCTATGGGTGCTGGTCAGAGACGACCCTGTAGCTGTGATAAATCTTCCCATAAAAGTAACAGTGGCTCTGCAAATTTGTAGTTTATCTTTGCTGCCTTTGAATTCTAATTTGTGCAGTTATTACAGAATCAGTGACATTGCTTGGAGGCAACTTTCTTGTGAAGAAAATGTCATCAACATACATTATCATGACACACCAAGTTGTTGTTTTAGCATGCTGTTATAAATTCCAGGTGATAAAACAAAACCTTGTGGCAATCTGTTGTGAGAGTACTGGTTTATCCTGAAAGTAAATGCTAGATAAGCTTTACATTCTTCTGCACGAATGTATTTGCCAAATCAATGCACGTGAACCTCTTCTGAGACTTTGTCAAAACAGAGAGTGGTACATAAGGTATATGTACTGCTAATGAAGGTGTTGCCACCACAGAATTGATTTGTCTGAGTTCATGCACTAATCTGTATTTTTGCGTACCTGCTTTAGGAACCGGAAAGAAGGGAGTGTTCCACTCAGAGCCAAATCAAGGTATCACTCCTCTCTCTAGGAGGCCAGCCATTGTACTGGCCACTCCTTCCTCAGATTCTGGTTTTTAGTGATACTGTGGGACCCATATAGGATTGGTAGCTGTCGATTTAAATATTACAGGGGTTACATTACAAAATCCCACATCTGTGGAGCCTTGAGACCATAATTCTTCAGGCAGTGTTGCAATGAGCTTCTCTGAACCTTCACTATCTGTGTTTTCTCTGCCATGACACCAGGATATTCTTTCATTAACTAATATTCCTACAAGTTTTCCTGAATCCAGTAAGCTTCCTCTGCTCTCGAGTACACAACATTAGTTCCACCTGTTTCTTCCCAGTCTGTCACCTGCAGTAATCTTTTGGCCATTTGGCCCAGCTCTCTTGCTTCATGTCTTGGATGTAATGCTAAGGAAATGTGTGGTACTGCCGTATCTGACATTTCATATCATTTCGTCTGCTCTTCAGTAAGGTCTATTGCTCCTTCTTTCCCTATCATGATTCCTTCTCCTCTCAGGACCCACTTGTCTCCTTCTACTTCCTGGAATAGAGTTGTGTCATTCCTGTCATAAAAAAGTGTACAATGTAGAGGGTCAATTGGGGGCACAAAGACATTTAGCTGGTGAATCCAAGGGCTACATTTAGCATACAGTTTGATGAGACTCATGTCATCTTCTCTTTCCTCTAATCGTACCCAGCAAATGTCTGCATCAGTTATCTGACCCCTCACCTGTTAAAACCCATTGATTCCCTTCTCTACTAGTCTGTGTTGAGCAGTTAGTTACCGTTCCGTCCGGAAAGGTCACCACTACACCCTCTGGTGTACAAAAGATGCTTGCTCCTAATTTGATTAGCAGATCTCTTCCAAGTAGAGGTACAGATGTTACAGGAGTAAAGGAAAGAAAGAGTTAGTGATTGATTTGCTATTTTAACTAGTAATTGTTTTGTCAGGCCATTTCTCAACCATACCAGAAAACCCTCTCACAGTTAGACATTGTGTAGACAGTTGACTCTTGTCAATATGCCTTTTCCCCATCGAGTAAGTTGTCGCTGTGTTCAAGGCACTTAGTGGTCTGTTGTTGACAACTATCTCCATGAGCATGTCGGCCGTACCTCTCATTATGATTTTCTGTAGACCCCTTCAACAGTGCTCCGCACCAACCGCTAGGTCCCATGTTGGGAGCATGGGCGTTTGTAGGTTAGATGATGACAAAAGGTGTTGCCCCTGGTTTCGGGGTTGTGCTGGCCGCCTGCCTAGACCAACCGAGCCACATCCTCTTCGGGGACCCCATTCCCCCGCATTCGGTGCTCTGAAATGACCATTGCCAAGGACTTGGCCAGGGTAATTTACAATAAAGTGTTTTATACTGCCACACCCATAGCAACATCTTTCACTCCTGTAATTAGCTCATTTATTCTATTTCCCTTCTGGGGTCTGCTCCACCCTTGTGGGTGCTGCTCATATCTGCTTGTGTCATACTGTGGCTGAGGCTGACTCTCTGTTTGTTGAGGCATCTGCTTCAAAGACTTCTTAGCCGCTTCCAGCTGCAGTTCC
Organism: Danionella dracula; assembly: GCA_900490495.1. Lineage (NCBI taxonomy): Eukaryota > Metazoa > Chordata > Actinopteri > Cypriniformes > Danionidae > Danionella > Danionella dracula. The sequence continues at coordinate 6,668,311 of UELW01000322.1, forward strand.
AGAAGTTGTGTCTTGGTTTTCTCTATCTCTTCCTTGTCCTTTGATGTCCTGTCCATTGCCTTATCTATGAGTAAAATCAAATGTCTTTCCCATACCTCATTTGAAGCCCCCTGCATATCTGGGTTGTTGTCCATAGCCTGCTTCACTGCATTTGGTGCTCCTGACATCACTGCTGTTCTGAAAATGTCTTTGATTACAGCATTATTAGTACCATTTTCTTTTACCACTGATTCCCATTCACTAGCACAACGAAAATGATAAGCTGTTCAAGTCTCTCCAGAATTGTATCCATATGTAATGCTTTGGTACACTGTAGGGGAATTAGGAACATCGCCCGCAGTGCGTCATCAATGTGTTCACCTGTGTGAAGGGAACATCAATTTTACAGGTTAGAATTTTTGCAATTTGTTCAAAATAATGTTCTGTCATATAATCAACTGTTAACTGAACTTCTTTACAGCTTGATCAAAAGAAACATTTCTTTTCAGTCTTTCTACACTCATTATGGGATTTTTGATTTGATGGGTGGGGGTTTATGGGATTCTCGTTAGTATGCTAGTAATGATAATTATATTGTATTAGAAAGAATAGGTGTTTTAATGTATGTATTATAATAGTCAGGAAGTTAGATAGAATAGGCCAAAGAAACTAAAGTCTTTTCAGTGAAACATCTGCACACTGATCTTCAAGGACATTCATTCAGATAACATTGTCAATGCAGATTCAGGTGTGGGAAATTGCCCTGGAGAGTCCCTGTTAGAGGGACAGAGTGGGGTCGTCTCCATGCGCATCCCTTAACGAGAAAAACAATTATACCAGCTTAAAGCTACACTGAACAGAAACTGGATGTGGCCAGCACTCTCCCTCTCTCTCGGAAGGACGATCAGATGAGGAAGGAGGAGCTCTTTTCAAGAATAAATGTCTATGTTTAATTATGCAAAAACTGTCTTCTCTTGGTACGCTAAAGAGAACACCCAGCGGCTGGTTTCATTGTCTCAGAATATTAAACCTCTGTTATTTGATTCTCAAACTACATTCCTGATCATTTGAACATGCAAGGATCTCCCAGATCAACAATTTGGTGACCCCGCGATGTGATGATCTAGGGATCGACCAGTAATTGACCACAACGAGGAAGGATTCAATTTCAACACAAAACAGTTGGCCGGCTTAAAAAGGTAAGCAGAAACCTGTTTATTCAAATTCTGCTATTTACTAAGACTAAATTTGTGTGTTGAATTTGATGAACACCCCATTTTAAAAGTAACATTGAAAGAGGTTGAAACTGTGTGGTCAGGTTTAAATTCTTTTAGAGAGCGGTTCTATAAAATAACTGTGTTGTCAGGTTTAAATTCCTTTAGAGAGCAGAACAAGAAGCAAAAATAGAGATAAAATGCAGATTTAGCTCATTGGGCAGAGACAATATGTGCCCCCAGACTGATTAAAGACAAAGAATATAACAACAGTATTCACACAGTATCACAACAAACCAGAATCTGAGGAAGGAGTGGCCAGTACAGTGGCCGGTCTCCTAGAGAGGAGGAGTGATAACTCGATTTGACTCTGAGTGGAACTCTCCCCTCTTTTCGGTTCCTAAAGCAGGTACACAAAAATACAGATTAGTGCATGACCTCCGACAAATTAATTCTGTGGTGGCAACACCTACATTGTCGGTACTTAATCCTTATGTATCACTCTCTGTTTTGACACCATCTCAGAAATGGTTCACGTGCATTGATTTGGCAAATGCATTCTTTTGCATACCAATTGCAGAATAATGTAAAAAGTATGTAGCATTTACTTTCAGGAAAGAGCAGTACTCTTATAACAGATTACCACAAGGTTTTGTTTTATCACCTGGAATTTTTAACAGCGTGCTAAAACAACAACTTGATGGCTGTGAACTAGGGGTGGGCGAAATGACCTAAAATTAATATCACAGTATATTTCATCTTTTGAACGGTGACGGTATAATATCACGGTATAGCTTTTTTTTGGTACATTTTGGGAGGAGTAGCCTATCCTGTCTCTTTAAGTATGTGAATAAAGTTAATATTTTTATAATATAATAAGTAAATAATAAGTATCCTTATCAGAGACATGGAGAGTATGCATTCTCAACATTTATTTTGCAAAAACCTAAAGATCTTACTTAACAGTGTACAACAAAACAAACATTTTCTGGCTTAAGTGATGCCCTGGAGCTTGTTACAATATTGCCCCCTGTGCTGAATGCACGCTCGGAGGGTGAACTTGTGCTGGGATGCACAAGTATTTTTTTTGCCAGACGGCTAATGTGCGGGAAGTGGGAACATTGGAGACGACACCACTCCAGTGTCACCATCAGCAGGTAGCCATCTAGCTCCATGTCAATGCCCTGCTGCTTTGGTGGTGCACTGCTACACTTTTTGAAGAAACTGCCCAGGCTGTGTTTGGGCTTTTTCAGTTGTACAGGAGCAGTGGTAGTTTCCCTCTCCCTTTGGTCCTCTGTGGAAGAGGCATCTGTGGCTGTCTTCTCCTCCAGTGCTTTGGTTTCTATAGCTACTCTGCTCCTCACTTCCTCCAACTTTTCAGGTGACATGTAGGTGGTCTTGAACCGTGGGTCCAGGAATGTTGCCATAGTGAGCAGCTCATCAGTGGCAGGATCTTTGTATTTTTCATTAAAATAATCCAAGACCCTCTTCTTGATGTCCTCGCACTGTCCTGCTTTGTCTTATTCTGGCTTCTAAATGTTTGTATTGAGTAGATGGAGGACTGGCTTAACTTAGGACACACTAACATACTCCTCTCCTGACCGGGCATCTGTAAAATCTTGCAGAGGCTTCAGTGCTTTGGTTATGGCCTCCAACACATCAATGTCTTGCCAGGTGGGTAGAAGGTGGCGTGACTTTTGGTCTGTAGCCAGGACCCTGGCATATTGTGATGATAATGTATGTTGATGACATTCTGTAAGAAACTCCTTCACAAGAAAGTTGCCTCCAAGCAACATAACTGATTCTGCAACAACTGCACAAATCAGGATTCAAAGTAAGCAAAGCTAAACTACAAATTTGCAGAGACACTGTTACTTTTATGGGAAGATTGAATACAGCTACAGGGTCGTCTCTGACTAACATCCATAGGAGTAACATCCTCTCGCATCCTAAGCCAGTCACTGTTTCTGACATGTTGTCTTTTTTAGGTTTAACTGGATTCTGCAGACACTACATACCAATGTATGTAGCATCAACAATGCCCTTAAGGCAGTTGGTGTAAGAAAAAAGGATGAAAAACCGGAATTCGAGACTGGATTGGACACTGGAAACGGAACAATTTTTCATTGACTTAAAGCTGCAGCTTTCTAGAGCAGCTTCCCTAAATTGCCCAGACTACACATCTCCATTTTATTTGGATAACCCTGAAAGAAAAACCTGTGCACATGAGGTGTTGTTCCAGAAACAACATGGCCAAAGAAAGGTCTTGACCTACGCCAGTGTTCTCTTCAATAACACTGAACAGAGGCAACCCCCATGCCCCAGATTTGTAGCTGGATTGGCTAAAATCATTGACAAAAAAAGCCATATTGTTATGGGCCATAAACTGAATGTACTGACATCTCATTCTGTTATGTCCTCAACAGCATTTACATTTTCTTCCTTGAGACAGCAAAGATTGGCAAAGACCCTGATCAGCCCTAACATCACTTATTCCCATGAGGGAATAAACATGGCCGAACTAATAACTGACGGTGAACACCATGACTGTGCCCCACTGACAGAAGCTGAATCAAAAATTCCTGAAGGACTTCAGGCAATTGAGCTCGCACCAGCTCCAGAATTACTAAATTTGTTTACAGACAGCTGTTGTTTCAGGGCAGAGGATGGTACGTTGTAGTTGTAGTTGTGAATCTGTAGGGGAGAGCTTTGTAACAAGAATTTCAGACATGTTGTAAGGGATACAGTCTGCACAGAGAGCTGAATTTCTGGCTATGATACAGGCTCTGAGGTTTGCAGCTGGAAAAAGAGTCAACATTTATAGTGATTTATATTTATATAAATATATAACATTTATATTCTGCTTATGTGGTGACAGCTGTGCATGTTGAAATGCCTGTGTGAAAGATGTGGTTTTACTACCTCGACGGGTCGACCCATTGTGCATGCGAAAGAAGCACTGGACCTCTTAGAGGCTCTTATGCTTCCTATTGAAGTTGCTATCATCAATTGCCAAGGGCACTCCAAATTGACAAAACCCCATTTCAAAGGGAAATGAAACAGCTGATTTGGCGGCCAAACAAAAAGCAGGGTATGTAGCTACCCAAGCCATGGTGAAATCTGATGCTACTTTTACAGACCTCTTACCAAAATTTTCTAAAGAATTCATTGTAATTGAGCAAAAAGGTGCCACACCAGAAGAGATCTCTGCATGGAAAGAAGCATAGTACTCCCATGACAATTTTTGGCAGACACCAGATGGAAGGTCCACCTTGCTATCCTCTCTTGTGCCTGGTGTGCTAGCTGAAGCCCACAGTCTGGTCTATGTGAGTGAAAAACAAATGCTCAAAAAGTTACAGGTATGGTGGCATTCTTTTATGATATCTTTGATTGTAAACCGTATTCAAGAGTGTGAAACCTGTCAAAAACATAATGTCAAGCCTTCTTTGAAACCAAAAAGAGGGTGGATCCCTCTCACTTCCGGACCAGGTGAGGAAGTTGTTATTGACTTCACAGACATGACGGAAAAGGTACACAGGAAAAGATATCTACTGGTCATGGTTGAAGAGAAGACAAAACCGCTGTTGTCAAATGCCTAATCAATCGTTACATTCCCCATTATGGTTTTCCATGAAGAATTCGGTCTGACAACAGTTCACATTTCAAAAATGAACACTTGAAAATTGTAGAACAGACCCTTGGGTTAAAACATTCATTTGTAGCAGTATACCATCGTCAAAGCCAAGGAAAAGTCAAGCGCATGAATTTGACAGTGAAATTGAAACTGGCCAAAATTTGTGCTCAGGCTAAATTGACATGGCTTGCTGCCCTGCCACTCGCTCTCATGTCTGTAAGGTCCTCTATCAACAGAGTCACTGGTTTCACACCGTTTGAGTTGCTTACTGGTAGTCAGTTCCAGGTTCCTCCTGCCAGCTGTACCCGGAAAGAGCGTCACCTCTCGCACACGCTCAATATTTTGACAAATTAACCGCTTTGATTGCACGTTATTCTATGCAGACTGAGAAGCTATCTGATGATCCACTGCCAAAACCATCTGAGTGGGTCAGGCTTTGAGTCTTCCAGAGGAAGTGGACGTAACCCAGGTGTACTGATCCATTGAGGGTCACTGCCAGGACATCCCACTGTGTCCAACTGTATGGGAAAGGAGACACGTGGCATCACCTCAGTTTGTGTGTTCCTTGTGATCCTCCCAACAGGTCGCTCAGAGAGACTGCTGTGGACCTGGTTTCCCAGGCCCAAGAGAGGGAAGGAGATACTGTTAACAAAGACCAGAACATTCCAGGATTAATAAATTCTCCACCAGCCAACACCATCCATGGACAAAACATCGTATTAAAGGACAGTAAAGGACAATTTTTGACAGCTCAAAAATCCACATCACCATTTATTCGCTTCCTTAAACGAAAGCTTTTATCGGCTCTTTTTATATTCTCTTTTATTGATTGCATTTTAATGACAATTGCAGCTGTACTTTTTATTGGCACTATTATTTATCTTCAATTATTCGTATACTTTTTTTAAAAATGGTAAATTTTTATGGTAATTTTATTATTGTATTGTATCAATCAAGCTCACAATGCGCTTATGGAAAATTGGAGACTAATGGGAGTGCTGGGGATAATCATTATAATGATAACGGGAATAACATTGGGCATAGAGAAAATCCAATTGATAAACAACTGTTTTTATAAATAGTAATATCAATAAGTGTTTTTTTTAAACAATAAGATTGTAACTGCAATTGAGAGAAAAGATACCCCACCACCACCACCGTATAGCATGCCTCTACTGAGCCAGACCATAATTGAGGATGATGAGGAGAATGCTCTGTAAGGGATAATGTGAGTGAACTCTTAAGAGGTCAAGAGAGGGAATTGTGGGACTTTTATTATTGTTTAATCAATGCTTATTAATGTTCTGTCATATAATCAACTGCTAACAGAACTTTTTTACAGCTTAATCAAAAGAAACATTTCTTTTCAGTCTTTCTACACTCATTATGGGATTGCTGATTTGATGGGTGGGGGTTTATGGTATTCTTGTTATTATGCTAGTAATGATAATTATATTGTATTAGAAAGAATAGGTGTTTTACAGTTTTTTTTACAATTGCTAAGACAGTTTTTTCAATACATTTGCTTAACTCTTAACGCGCCGAATCAGTTAAAACACACAATTGGCAAAACAGTTCATTTTATTCTCAAAACCCCTCGTTGTAAACAAAACTCCAAAACTCATTTTCAAAATACAAAAATACAGTTTTCAAAACACTAACACATGTTTTCTTCCGATGGCAACATTTAGTTGATCATAACACATTGAGAAAAAAATGGTTTTAAAATAACATAGTTTTGGTGTTTGGTGGAGATTGTGTGTAAAAGAAGTTCAAGCATTTGACATTTGGGTTAACTGAAAGAATTTTGTATCAAAGCAACAAAAAATGTGTTAATTGTGGAGCCTACCTCGACGGATAATGTGCTAATAGTGTTAAGAGTTTAGGAAATTTGTGAAATGTATTGAAAAAACTGTCTTAGCGATTGTGAAAAACTGTAATGTGTGTATTATAATAGTCAGAAAGAGTTAGATAGAACATGCCAAAAAAACTAAAGTCTTTTCAGTGAAACAAACAGCCTGCACACTGATCTTGAAGGATATTCATACAGATAACATTGATGCAGATTCAGGTGTGGGAAATTGCTCTGTAGAGTCCCTGTTAGAGGATCTGAAAGTCCTTTTGAAGGTCAGAGTAGGGCGTCTCCAGCCGCATCCCTCAACGAGAAGAACAATTACACCAGCTTAAAGCTACACTGCACAGAAACTGGATGTGTTAAATATGCAAAAACTGTCTTCTCTTGTTACGCTAAAGAGAACACCCAGCGGCTGGTTTCATTGTCTCAGAATATTAATCCTCTGTTATTTGATTCTCAAACTGCATTCCTGATCATATGAACACGTAAGGATCTCCCAGATTTACATGCTGCAGTTAAAATTTGACCCAAAAGGCATCTCACATCACCCAAAGCCAGTGTAATTCCATGACATAATGAAGTGAGTTTACTTAACCAATGGCTCCCTCCAGAGGTTAGTGTTGGTCACCTACTCACAACAGCATTCATGTCTGTGTGTGTCCATGGTTGGTACACGTCAAGTCCATCTGCTATCTGTAGCAGAGGAGCCATAAGAGGGATGGCATGTTTCACCATTGTGGGATTTATAGTTTTTTCTACCTTTTTATATTATTAAGTACTTATTTTATTCTTTAAGATAAAACTGCTAAAAACTGATGAGTTGAATAAGAGAGGATTTGTAGGAGGCTGTGTGTCTGAATAGGGGGAGAGATGATCTGTTCCAGCAACAAATTCCAGCAAAACCTTATCGGAAGCCGGGCCGGCCCTTCTCACGCCTGCTTCCCACCGTCTCACCTTGAGAAAGGGACATCTTGTTTCGTTTCCATGGAAACCAGCTCCTGGCTGACGCAATGAGAAAAGTATACAATTTGGGTACAAAAGGAAAGGAACTTTGAATGTAACTTCAGAAGATGATTTTTGGGATCTTCTCCAGTGCATTGTAACCACTGTTGATGTCTCTCTGCTGAAGTCTTCATTAAAACTAGATCAGTTGGCAATCTGTCTCTTGGTCATTTTGAACATGCATTGGACGCCTCAAAAGTCCAACAAATTGGTGACCCCTGACGTGATGACTCTAAGAGACTCCTAAGAGATTCCTAAATTCAACACACGAAGGCGGCCGCCCTTTCAAAAGGTAAGCAGAAACCTTTTAATTAAATTCTGCTATTGGTTACATTAAATCAAGTGTTGAATTGGGGTTTCTCTATAGAACCGTCGATTATTTTATACAGATTTTGAAGTTTAAAGAGAAAAAGCAATCCTTTCCATGTTTCCAAATTTTTGACTGCGGAGAGAGATCAGCAGTGGAGGTATCAAAGAAAATACTTCGTAATAAGTATAAAGAGAAAGCTTCGTGATAAGCAAAATACCTAGAAAAAACTTCGTGATAAGTGAAAGGTATAAAGAGAAAACTTCGTGATAAGTAAAATACCTAGAAAAAACTTCGTGATAAGTGAAAGGTATCAAGAGAAAGCTTTGTGATAAGCAAAATACCTAGAAAAACTTCGTGATAAGTGAAAGGTATAAAGAAAATACTTCGTGATAAGTATTTTGTGAGGACATCTCACGAGTAATAAACTGTGTTTGGCAATTGAGAGAAAATTGGGCAGACCCGTTTTCAAAAGCCCCAGTTCTGATGAGGCTGGTGGAAGGTGAAAATTGTGGAAATCCTCTGGTCTGCGGGGTAGTGGGGAGTGCCCAATATAAAAAATTTAATTAGACGCTAAATTAAACAGTAGGTAAGAATAGGGAAAGGATTAAAATCATTAAATAGGGAAAGATAGGGTTTCTAAAATTATAAAACCTACTGTATTTGAGAAACAATCATGGATTTTGAGAAGGAACAAGATTTTGAGGTGACTCTGGGGAAACAATGGGAAAATATGAGTGAAATCATAACAACCCAAGTTGAACCCAGGGAAATCAAAGCGCGCCAGCAAGCATTAGAGACTTGCCAAAAAAGAGATAATAGAACATTTTTGGGCCAATAAAAAAAGAGAAGCTTGGTTGCAACTACACATATTTTTATGTGTTATAGCGCATGCGAATAAGTTAAAAGCCCAGATTTTCATTGCATATGACACAAATGTGTGATGAAATCTGTGAATGTGTGAGAGTGACATCTAGTGGTTGAATGCAGTGGGAAGTACTTTCCTAATAACACTGGGGAAAATTATTAAAATTCAGAAGCATTACGCTTAAACTTTAATATTTAGTTACTAAATTAAAAAGAGTATAAATTAGAACAAGCCTAAAATAAATCTATCAAACAACTTTGACTAAAATTGTGGAACTAAATTATTGCTACATAATTAATTATACATCTACAAATTGGGGAGAATAAACAAGTAAAAGGTTGAGACTTAAAAAGTAAAAGGGAAAAAAAAGGAAAAGTAATTAAACTAACTGCTTTGGTGCTTAATTAAATTTAGCAAAAGACAAATCAAACATGCTATAGAAGACAAAATCTTGCTAATGTAGACATGAAAATTCATAATAGTTATGTTAAAGACATGAAATTTGACTCTTTGAGGTGACTTTTCCTTTTTGCGTAAATTCAATCGACTTAGTTGGTGTGTTTAATTGAAAGGTTGTGGTTCTTCCCTAAGAGAATTATTTTAGATAGAGGGACTTTTGTTTAAAAAAAATAATAATAATAATAATAAATAAATAAAAAATGCACCATAACTTGAAAGGAAACTGAAACATTAAGTTAATTGGGGAATTATTTTGTGTGTAACTAAATCAAAGCAGAGTTTGATGTACCAAGCCAAGATAAAATCTGAATAAGAACTAACTTGTTTGTTTTGTTTATTTTGAATGAGATCTTGATCAATTCTGAGTTCGAAGCATGCGGATGGCCTTCTGAGAGTGGAGATGATGGAGTTCTTCAAGCACCTGGATTCATCATGGCCGTGTTCAGATCTGCCCCATGGACTGCACAGGCTTCTGGCCTTATTTGCGTATGCAAACATCATCTGCATGCGAACGGATCATCTGATGCAAGTACCCTTCTATTTTTTCTCCCCACCCACACGAACACTTCCTTCCCAAAGACTGTATTCCTCCAACATGGTGGTGCACCCAAGGAGGGGTGGAGCAGACTGTGACATTGGGATGGCGTAGCTTGTTCTGGTTACAGAGACTGTTTCTCACACACTATCCTGTAAGTCCATTAAGAGTCTATGGCCTGGAGTGAGCCGCTTGAGGGAAAAGGAGGAAGGATGCATCTCGCGAGGAGGTGTGGTAGAGAAAAGAGGAAACGGAGAGGAGAGGGGTCAGATCTGAGGAGGAGACAATCGAACTGTGCAAATCACTCGTCTGACAAAGATATCATCACAGGCCTTCATCAATCATCTCCTGATCTCTCTCAGAATGGTTCAGAATCATGAAGGTTTTGGAGCTGAGAAGCGGAAAATGGCTACAACATTAGGTATTTTTATACTAACAAACTCACATGTTTGAAATGGGTTTGGAATCATTAGGATTACTGAAACCTGTAAAACTCTGCTGAGCATATGCATTTATCAAACTTAAACCAAGAGTGAAGCTCAAAGTAAAATTTAGGCTGATTGGGGTGCAAACAGATAGAATAGGATTTATTTTATGAACTTCAGTGAGAAGTTGAGTGACTGGTTTCTGACGTCCAAAGGGATTGTGGGAATTTAAAAGAAATAAATTCTAAATTATATTGACTTTGAAACAAATCACTTTTAGACTGAAAATAATCGGATCCATTGAAAGGAAAATTAAATCAACTGATATTGATTTTGCAAAATAAAAAAATATAACATAAAAATGTTGAAATTTTTAATTCTTAACTAAAAAAAAATTGTCATCTAATTATATTGGGTGTAGATTGAGGTCATCTAGACTAATGTAATGAGTTCTACCAGAAAAACCGAGTATTTTATAATACTCTGACTCATTATAATGCGTCTATGTGTGACAAATTGATATTAAGATGGGCTGACAGTAACCAAACCACTCTTGTTTATGAAGAATTGAAATACTAATAAACTAAAATGACTAATGTGAAGTCCGAAGACTTCTGTTGCTTATGACATCCCTATATTTCTGATGATGATTTTTTGGGGGAAATGAAATGGGGTTTTATGAATGAGAATTATCAACTATGAGGGTTTTATTTATTTTTTTTTAATAATGAAAAGGGGGAAATAATTAGAATTTTGAAACCCAACTACAAACTTTCATGTTAGAGGAATCTATTTTGTGAGTTTCATTGACTAAACATTAAAACATTCATGATATTTACTGGTATTTCTGATTGGTCACAGTGTTAACGGTAACAGAGGAGCACGTAGTGTGCCATTTTATGTGAATGTTTATTCAATGAGAGATCTTGAATGGATACATGACTTAAGACTGAGTAATAAACAATGAAGAACAAGTGTTGCTTGTGGACAGACTGAAACTGGACAGTCTTGTGATGATGCTAATTGAGAATAGAAACTCAGGTGGACTTGAAAAATGACTATACAGTGAAGACATTTCCTAAAACAATATAGAGAAATTGGTATTCAACTAGCAGTGACAAATTGATAATTATAAGACAATAAAAGGGTAAACAATGGCAATATCTAAAAACAGAGGCCTTTAAAACACTTAATAGAAAAAGAAAGTGTAACATTTAGCCAAATCTGGGGAGATGATTGATTGTGATGAATGAGACTGAATGAAGTGTGTCTAAACTAACCAATGTAATTTGCTTCCGCAGGGAATGATTTTTTTTATGCATTTTTGTGGGAAATCTGGCCATTGACTTTTTCATTTATTTATTTATTTTATTTTTTTCTAATTTTTTGGGGGGAGTGTGTCGACAAGGCATACTGTGTGTTTTATTATTATTTTTAATTTTTCGTTACTCGGAAATGAATCCTATGCTTTTACACATCAGGTGTCGAGGTTGTTGTGAATTTTCTTTTAGGACTGATGAGGTTAGCGATAGTTTAGTTAGAATTTGGTTGTGTTTTGTTGCAGAACAAACCTGATAATTGAAGAGAAAAAGAAAAATGTAAATGAGGTGTCATGAATCTTGACAAAATGAAAAAAATTCAGGTTCACTGTGAGAAGAGAAAATATGAGTCTATGATGTCTTATGAAGTTCTTGGATGAGCTGTAAATGGTAACTTATCAATCAACTATTAGATTCCATAATAAACAAAGATTATGGAGTGAGGAGAAGGAAATGTTTCAAGGACTGAAATCTGTGATCACTTTGTTACAGATGCTGGAGACATGGGAAAAGGTGGTGTTTTGCTGGCAAAATGATACTAATAAACATTTCACTGACAATTAAGTTTTGTTTTTGTTGCAGATGGCGGGAGCAGTGTGTGTTGAATCGTTACCTAATTTGTGTTGTGATTGTGATGAGGATTTTTCAGATTGGAGGAGAAAACGAAGATCCAGGAGTGAGATCACATTGAGTTTAAATCACTATTATGATATTATGTATGTAGATGATCTACTTCTAGCAGCACCGACCCCAGAAACCGGTATGGAAGCGACAGAAAGCATTTTGAGAAGGCTATGGGAAGTAGGATTGAAGGAAAGGGTGACATCTGGTATCACCTCAGCCAGTGCTGCCCACATCACGATCATTGGAAGACACAAGTGTGGACCTTACTTCTAAGGTCCAAGAAAGGGAGAATAGAGGATCATCTTAGAATTCAACAGGTAATACACAAACACATACAGATACACAAGAAGAAGAAAATACCCGAAGAGGACCAGGAAACAACAGGACACGTGAGTGAAGAAAATTTTGACAAAAAATTTCCCTCAACAGGCTTTACAGATTGTTCACAGAGTGGGAGATCTCTTTACTGCTCCTAGTGGAGAACCTTTGGCACACTGTGTAAGCGCAGACTGTGCCTTCGGAGCAGGAATTGCAAAAAGATTTAGAAAAGCAAGAGAAAGTTGTTGCGTTGGATAATGGATGGAGATATACAATGTTGGCTGAATTGATAGAAAATGTTTGAGAAAAAAAATGATGAAGATGGCAAATTGTATGTGTGTGTAAGCAAGGAACTTGTGATGTGAGATGAGTAACTAGAATGTTTGAATGTGTGAGAAAGCCTAGACAAAATAACGCAGAGACTGACAATCTCACCCCACCTTTATACGCTCTCTTGGAAGAGAAACTCAAATACACATAGTAAAACAAAGATAGACTATAGAACTTAGATGAAAAATTAAGCACTGCCAAATGAAATTGATTATTGAGATATTTTCTAAATGTATTGAGATATTTTCTAAATGTAGAATCGAAATTGATTATTGAGATATTTTCTAAATGTAGAATCGAAATTGATTATTGAGATATTTTCTAAATGTAGAATCTAAAAAATTTATTTAAATGATGATAATTTAAGTTAAATTACTTCAAAGTTAAACCTGAAATTACAATCCAAAGTGTAACTGAATAAAAAATTGTAGTGTGTGGTTTTGGAAACTCTAGAATGAGTTTTGTTAAATTGATAGAATTCATTAAATGTGTTAAATCAACAGATGGTAAACATAAAGTAAAAATGTTCAGAACTGATCAAAATAACAAGATTAATTATAGATAAAATAAATGTGGACTGTAAAATAATTAACACATTTCTAAATTATAAAATTAAATGGAAAATGTTAGGGTTTTTAGGAACAACAGGCTACTGCAGTGAATACATCACAGAATATGCAGAAAAATGTTAACTAATGAAATGAACTAATGAGAGATGCAGGAATCAAACAACTAAATGCACCTTTAAAATGGACTGAAGAAGCTTTAAAAGAATTTGACCAACTTAAAAAAAGAAGTAATAATAGCAGTAGTAGAAGAACGACCAAACGAGAAGTGAAGAAACCAAATGTGACTAAATGATTGAGCAAAATGGAGTAGGAGGAGATGTAAAAAGAAAACATCTCAATTTATGCTTTGGAGTAATATCAAATTTTGATTTTGTTTTTTTCTCTTCTTAAATTTTTTGTTGATTTAAGTTTTTTCTCTTAAAATTTTGACTTTAATGTTATGATTAATTGTCTTATGTTTATTAAGTTGATTAATTTTCTATGATCAATTTTCTTATGTTTTTTGAGTTGATTAAATTTTCTTATGATTAATTTTCTTATGACTCATTTATAAATTTTTATGGTGTTTAGAATACTCTTTACTTATTACTTTGGTTACAAGAAAAATACTGTATTTTGTGTTTGTTTGTTTCTTTCTGCTATCCTTTCTATTAATTCTGCTTTATTTCAGATCATGGACCAAAACGATTGTGTTATTGATTTGATAGTAATGTTAAAATCTAAGGTGAAATCATCTGTGGTGTTTAGATTAGCTGAACTTGGGGGTCAATTGGGCACACAAGGGTTTTCCAACCCTTTCTGGGCACTCTGGTAGTAAGGATGTTTTAGCAGATAGGTTTTAGCGCAGTCTTTTGGTTCTATTTTTGTGTATAGATCTGGTGTGGACGAGAGAGCCTAAGAGTGATCGCCCACAAGCCAACTTGGGGATCGCTCGGGTGTCTTTTTCCCTCACAGAGGTTTTTCGACCCGAGCACTCTCGGACGCACCAGCAAATGTGTCAGGCTTAAGATAATATGAAGATAGTCCAGGATGCATTTTTATTCTGTATGTGTTTTGAATTGTGGCCTCCTTCTGAGGCCAGGAGAGGGATTTGTGGGATTTATAGTTTATTCTACCTTTTTATATTATTAAGTACTTATTTTATTCTTTAAGATAAAACTGCTAAAAACTGATGAGTTGAATAAGAGAGGATTTGTAGGAGGCTGTGTGTCTGAATAGGGGGAGAGATGATCTGTTCCAGCAACAAATTCCAGCAAAACCTTATCGGAAGCCGGGCCGGCCTTCTCACGCCTGCTTCCCACCGTCTCACCTTGAGAAAGGGACATCTTGTTTCGTTTCCATGGAAACCAGCTCCTGGCTGACGCAATGAGAAAAGTATACAATTTGGGTACAAAAGGAAAGGAACTTTGAATGTAACTTCAGAAGATGATTTTTGGGATCTTCTCCAGCGCGTTGTAACCACTGTTGATGTCTCTCTGCTGAAGTCTTCATTAAAACTAGATCGGTTGGCAATCTGTCTCTTGCTCATTTTGAACATGCATTGGACGCCTCAAAAGTCCAACACCATCACTGGGGGCACATATTGTCTCTCCCCAATGAGCTATATCTGCTTTCATTATTTTCATCAACTTTAGTCATTTTACCAGTAATTATTACTTGTTTTGTTTATGGTTCTGAATTAGTTACACGTTCTGAGACTGTTAGTCCTCCAGCTACACTCATTTGGTTTCTCTTGCTATAGTGTGAGGCTGGATTTATTTCACCTTTCTCTGGTCTCTCTTCTCTAACACTCTCTTGTCCTTCCAGCTCAGCAATGCTATTTTGCAGTGCTCCTATGGCCTCCTGTGCTCTCCTTGACATGCCAGCAAATTCTGTGTGTACAGTGTATTTTAGCTCTTGCACTTGATCATTTAATTAATTTATATCTGGTATCTCTACATCTAACTCCACGACTTTTACTATACAATTTGGCTGTTGCAAAGCTGAAGTTGGTTGTTCATAAGGAGGAGGTTGAACCAAACTCGGGTAGAGGCCAGGAATTTTGGTTGGAGGTGGGGCAGAGATTAGCAGTGAAACGCTTCCTGTCTCTGTCATTCTACTCTTTCTCCCAGTCTGGTAAACTTCCATCTTCTGTTCGTTTTTCTCTAATGCTGTTGCTGTTAGAGCTATTCGAGTCAAAGAACAGAGACTCTTTCGGCTTTTTTCACATTCCTTATCACTTTTCTTTTTCTCAAACCAACCACCTTCTCCTTTTCTACTTTCCTGTCCCTTCAATCTGTTATACATTCTTATTTTCTGATTTCCTGGTAACGATACTTTTACATTCTTCGGAACAGTTATTTTCACACAATTCAATCCATTCCTTCTCTAACTTCTTCTGTCTCTCTTTCTGATCCTTCTGTCTCTCTTTCTGATCCTTCGGTTCTGTTTGAGTCATTATCATATCCACCACATTTTCCACTGTGTGGTCACAGGCACACAATCATATTTCTTACTCTTCTTCTCAAACGCTGACATTTTTTCTTCAAAAACGTATAAAACACAGCAAGAATAAGTGCAAAAACGCAGCACAAAAACACAGCAGTAATTAAAAAAAATACACAACAGAAATAATGAATTTTGTACTGACCCAATTGATGTAGTACTGTCACCAAAAATTAATCAGCAGTAAAATGCTTAAATTTGGGTTTTACAGAACTGCTCTCTGAAGGCTTTAAACCTGACTTTATAGGCCTTTTTCTCATTTTACAGGATCACTCTCTGAAGGGGTCAAAACCTAATATAGCATTTTACAGGATTGTTCCCTGAGGGCTTCAGTACCTAATAATCACACAGTTATTTCATAGAACCGCTCTTTAAAGGAATTTCAACCTGATCAACCTCATTCAATATTTCTTTAAAAATGGGGTGTTCCTCAAATTCAACACACAAATTTAGCCTTAGTCAATAGCAGAATTCGAATAAACAGGTTTCTGCTTACTTTTTTGTAAGCCCGGCGACTCTTTTGTGTTGAATTTGAATTCTTCGTTGTGTCAATTACTGGTCAGTCCCTTGACCATCACATCACGGGTCATCAAATAGTGGATCTTGGACGATCCTTGCGTGTTCAAATGATCAGGACTACAGTTTGCAAATCAAATAACAGAGGTTAAATATTCTGATACAATGAAGATCATACAGCAGGGTGTTCTCTGCAACGTGCCAAGAGAAGACGCTTCTACATAGTTGTTACAAACATTTATAGTAGAGCTCCTCCTTCCTCATCTGATCGTCCTTCCTCAAGAGAGAAAGAGCGGTGAAAATCACATGGACAGTGCAATCCTGGGCAATGTAGTCTTAAGCTGGTGTAGTCCGTTCTTCCTTTTTCAGTTATGCAATTTTCTGAGAAATGCTGCTCTAGACGACCCCACCCTGACCTTCAACAGAACTTTCAGAACCTCTCATCTTTTCATATCAGCCCTGCTTCTAACGAGCCCTTACCCATACCTGGAACTACAAAATGTTATCTGACTGAATGTCCTTTAACACTAAGTCTGTTTCACTGGAGAGACTTTAGTTATGGCTTGTTCTTTATTATTTCTAACTACTTTCTGACTATTCTAATACAGACATCAACACCTATTATTTATTTCTATTACAATATAATTATCATTACTGGCCGAATACTGTAAAAACCATTAAACCCCCACCCACTAAATCAATAATCCCATATACAATTATCATTTACTAGCATACTAACAAGAATCCTTTAAACCCCCACCCATCAAATCAATAATCCCATAATGAGTGGAGAAAGACTGAAACGGAATGTTTATTTTGATTAAGCTTTAAAGAAGTAATGTTAGCAGTTGATTGACAAAAAATTAATAAGCATTGATTAAACAATATTAAAAATCCCACATACTACTATGCCATAAGATTCCAGTCAAGTCTTGTCGCAAGCAGTGTCGTGTGAATGGCTCATTTACTTTATTACTGCAGCCAATGAAGATGTGCCTGTAAATGTGGCTTTCTGCACCTCATCCTGAGTGGCTTCCTGAACCTGATTCGGAATGTTTTTCTGCACCTCCTCCCTTGTGGCTTCTTAAACCTCTTTATCTCTGCAACAGTTCATTCTGTCCAACTTACATGATTCACAGCTTTTGTGACATTTTTACAGTTTTTAATGTGTGTGTTTTTTTTATCCTGCTGCTTTGGCCATTGGCATCCATGTTGCTTCGACCACTCAAACATATTGATTACTATTTTGAAGAATTTAAGATTTTCTTTGCTTTTTTTAACCTCCACCAAACTCTGGCAGGAATGCTCAAGTTAAAATATGCTTGCAACACTGAGCTGAGTTAATGGTTTGGTTATCTGTAAATAGTTCAACTCACTTTTAAGAATAAAGGACAACTTCACTCAGAATTAAATGTTCTCCTACATGCATTCGTGAAAATAAAAGTGTTAGAGGCGAGAAATGCCACTATGCTTTAGAGGACTTAAGCAATGCCCTATTTTCAGTGTAGATGTGTATAGCACCATAGGTTTGGGGGGCTGAGTAAATATTACTGTCAGACAAAGGACACCAGATGATTTTTAATGCCTATTGGGTACTGCAAAGAGCTCAAAGTATAATCTGTGCCTGAAAGTGAGAGTCTAACTGTATTTTGACTGAAAAACAAAAATGGACAATCGTGGATGTGACAGCATCTTCAAGTCTGGGTCTTTAGAAGTAGTTTCTGACACATTCTGAAAGGTGTTTACAGGATTTCAGCTACACATAAAAATGCTATGGTTTCAGTCCATCTCTTGTGTATATTATGGAGGAAAAAACAAGTTTGCTATGTGTCAGTAGTTCACACATCAAGAACAAATACATTTGAAGCTGTCAGATTTTGAGCTTTTCCCGGGATAAAATTTATATCAAGATTTAATTTCAACGACTCCCTACAGTATGCTAGTCATAAACAACTAAGGTCAGATCTTGGAGTGTTTTAATCTGAATGTTTCAAACAAGGCTGCATTTATTTCACATGAAAACTAAAATTGGGCTCCACAAAAACACCCAGAACACAGAGGGAAAAGAAGGGATGGCAAAGTCTCCCTGTCTGATTTAACTAACTGAGATACACAGCTTGTGAAGTACAGTTATTTACTGTAACCAACTCCAGAAGATTTCCGCATCTAATTCTATTACTAATCTAGCTGCGTTCTAAATACAACATGTGGCACCCTTCTAAACTGATGTACTAAGTCAGAGGTAACCACCTAACTCACGAACCCCAATGTAAGTCACATGACGTGCTAAACTGTCCTCTGCTCCAGGGTGTGAAAACGGAAGTAGCCAGCACAACTCTGTGACACACAAAGACAGGGTGGGTAATCAAACAATAAACTGATATGAGTCACAAGCACAGCAACACAGGCAAAACAAGCAATTATAGCAACTCAGGAACAGAACTGTTTCTCAACACAACAAGTCAGAACCACAAGCTCTCGAGCCAACTCTGCAATCGGCTTATATGCAGATAAACGCGATTCGTCAAGCGTCGATTTGGCGATGCACTGATGACGTCATCCCGCCGCGGACATGCGAATGGGTCGGTGGAGAGTGGGCGGTGCCTCGTCATCGGACCTGGTTGAACACACGAGGAAGCACGAAGAAAAACAAACACACGTGGAGAAACGAAACAATGATATTTCATGAACCAAAACAAAACGAGATAACTCAGGAACGTAACAGGAAGCAGAACAATTTTGCTCACAAACGACATAACCATATATTCACCAATAACATAAACAGAAAAGAGCAAGAATAAATAAGCTAACTAATGACAAAATTAGGCACACGTGAGCATAACGAGGAGCAGGTGTAACACAGAGTAAATGTGTTTTACACAAAGTAAAATGTGAGGATTAAATGAATAACCCTTTTTTGTTATCAGAGTTGTGTTTTGGCACATTAGTAGCCAGCATTTAGTACAACATGCTGTAATATTGATCAGCGCAAAGACAGAGCTTCAATAGTGTATGGAGCTGTTTCTATACAATGTATGATGAGGTAAATAAAACCTGTTCTGTCAACATCCATGTTGAGTTTTGGTTAGCTAGCAGTTTGCATTTTTATAACGTTAATATTGATCAAGGCAATCACAGTGTGCAAACTATAGAGGCTTTTTTTTGTTGATAATAAGTGCGCGCAAATCTTTGGTTAACAGTTTGTGGGCTTGACGCCATTTCTTTAAAAGTGACTTTTTCCCGCTTTCCAATAAGACATTTAGAAATAGAAAAAAGCTTTCTGGATAAAAAAAAAACTTTCCAGATTAGAACCGATGTAGGACGTGCTGTCATTGCATGCGAACTGCATCGTCAATAATTTTTACCCTCACAATCAAACTCGTTCACAAACACGATGACAGGATATACTACATAACTACATTCATAAACCAGTGAGATGATTCTATCATGAACTTTCATCACTCATGTTTTGAAGAATTCCATGCTTAAAGGTATAAGTTAGTTTCTCATCTGATCATCCTTCCTCGGGAGAGAGAGCAGTGAGGACCACGTGGGCAGTGTAGTCCGTTTTTCCTGTTTCAGTTACGCTGTTTCTGAGAACAGAAATGTGGCTGGAGACGATCCCACCCTGACCTTCAACAGAACTATCAGATTCACTCTTATCTATTCAAATCAGGGACTTTCCAGCCCTGCTTCTAACGAGCCATTACCCACATCTAAATTTGAACAATGACATCAGAATGTCGTTGAACACTAACAGTGAGTTTTGCACACAAACAGTTTCACTGGGGCCTTTAGTTTTGGCTTAATTCTCTATTATAACTAACTACTTCTGACTATTCTAATACAAACATCAAAACACCTATTGTTTCTAATACAATATAATAATCATTACTGGCCTACTAATGTAAAACCATTAACCCCCACCCACTAAATCAATGATCCCATATACAATTATCATTTACTAGCATACTAACAAGAAATCCCTTAAACCCCCACCCATCAAATCAATAATCCCATAACGAGTGGAGACTGAAAAGGAATCTTTCTTTTGATTAAGCTGTAAAGAAGTTATGTTAGCAGTTGATTGACAGAACATTAATAAACATTGAATAAACAATATTTAAAAATCCCACAATTCCCTCTCTTGACCTCTGAAAGAGGTCACTCACGTTATTCTTCATAGAGCATCCTCCTCATCATCCTCATTTATGGTCTGGCTCAGTAGAGGCATGCTATACAGTGGTGGTGGTGGTGGGGTATCTTTTTTCTCAATTGCAGCCACAATCAGTCTGTTGCAAAGAGAACAGATACAGGGCAGACAACAACATCCACAAGTGATCAGTATTGCTACAAAAAACACTTATTAATATTACTATGGATAAAAACAGGTGTTTCACAATTGGACTTGTTCTATGCCAAATATTATTCCTTTTAAAATTATAATTATTATCCCCAGCACTCCCATTAGCCTCCAATTTTCGCATAAGCACATTGTGAGCTTGATTGATACCATACAATAATAAAATTACCATAAAAATCTTAAAAAGGAGTATAACAATAATTGAAGCTAAATAATAGTGCCAATAAAAAGTACAGCCGCAATTGTAAATACAAAGCAATCAATAAAAAATAATATAAAAAGAGCTGATAAAAGCATTAGTTTAAGGAAGTGAATAAATGGTGATGTGGATTTTTTTGGACCTGTCCTACTTTAATGCAGCCCCATGAGAAGGGAGGTGCTTTATATGAGTTGGTCAGTTTTGCTCTTTCCAGAGAATTGAAGATATTATATAATAAGTATTCCTATGGATAGAAGCTTTTAATTTATTTTATTCGCATTCATCACAATCATTACATCAATAATCAATCATATAAACATACATCAGGACAGGACGGTGTTAATAAAAAAAGGGGAAAGAGGAGAGAAGTAATTGAGGGGGAAAGAGAAGGTGAGAGGTAATTGTGGGGGAAGGAGTCAAGATTGAGTTGAAAATGAGAATAAGTAAAATAAGTAATATTAGATACCTACCTTAGTACATCCAAGTAGTTCGCATCTTTCTACACATATGCATACAAGTATAAATATACATACATACATACATGCAGATAAACATGCAGAAAAATAATAATAATAATAAATAGAATTAGTATAATATACATGTACGTATTCATACATACATACACACACACACACACACACACACACACACACACACATACATACATATACATACATACACACATACACATAAGTAATTGAGTGTTACAGGACAGGTGACCTAAACCTCAAGCATCTAGCAGCGACCAAACATCCCAGGTGTCGTGGCTAACCTTCTATGTCCCAAGTGAAACGTGGGATCTGCCTCAGGCCAAGTCCCATATATGGTCAGGAACTACCCAGATATCCAGCCCACCCCCCACAGAACGACAAGTTTTGGGGCTTGGGACCCGGAGCCGGACCCACCCCACCTCCCCTGGTAAAGTTGGCAACCCCAGAGAGCAATGCCCAGGGCCCTGGTGGGCCCACTGCAGCAGGAGGACGACCAGCCCAAAGCTAGGCGGGAATGGAGCCCACGACAGTGGGGGCAGAGACTGGGAGGCCCCAGCCACAAGCACCGCCATGCCCACATCCCCCCGCGGTAGGCCCCCAGTCCCGGGCACCTCCGTGGACCCGCCAGGAAAAAGGGAGGACGGCCAAGGAACCAGAAGGGGGCGGGTAGGGACACCCATCCCGGCAGCCACCCACACCCCCGCGATGGTGGGCCCTTACCCCCCAAGAGGGAAGACGGGGGCAGTCGTCCACCCATTCCCCAACATCTGCTCCCAGTTGTCATGTAATGCAGGTATATGTGGGTGTGTTGGAGAGATAGAATGCAATAAAAGAGGGAATGGTGTCCTGGAGTGTCACCGTCGTTTGGCGGATGATGTCCAGGCACCACCCCCCGCCCTACATATCTAATGTGTATTTAAAATGAGAGTAGCCTTCTCCGTCGTATATTTTGGGAGGTGCCACAGATCTGCAGCCTCCCCCCACCAAGATTTAGACAGAGAGACTAGCCCTCCAGGCCTAAATGTAGTGTGTCCTTGCAAGTGTGAGTCCCCGTCCCCCCCAGGGACAGCACTGCCCCCCACAGCAGGGGCCACGGGAGACCTGTGAAGGATAATGCGGGCAGCCGGGAGACAGCTACCCCCCCCCCCCCCCCCTCGGGACCAGTCCTACTCATTCACACGCACCCACCTGTCTCTCAAATGCACATACTCGCATATACACCCTCCACCCCATCCACACACACACACTCGCACATATGTTCAATCACCCCCCCCACACACACACGCACGCACACAACCACACCCATACACACTGGAGCCACTGCTTGAGCATGCACAGGGCCGGCCCCAGCCCGGTAGGAAGCCTCACCCCGCCCAGACCGGAATTGCTCCCGCGCCCAACCGATCCCCCCCTATCCCGCAAACCCCGGAAGCACCACGGGTGCAGGATAGCCTCCCGCCCGGAGACTGTGGAGATAGCAGCAGCCGTGAGTTCCAGCCCCCCCGTGCCCCCCCCCCTCACCGCCCCTTGACAACCACCCCGTCACCCTGAGCTTGCCGGCACCCCGCAAGCTCGGGCCCCCCTAGACCCCCCAAGCCCCACCCCCCATGGCCACCGCCAGCCAACGGAGGAGCAGCCAGCCAACCCATCATAAGGCACCATGCCCGACCCCCCACCACCCCGGGGTGACAGCAGCCTTAGCCCAGATGCCCCAGTCCAGATACAGGACTCAGCTCAATGCAGACAGTCTCTAACTAGAACTGGAGGTAGCTGGGGCATTAATAATTAGAGAAGTTTACATTCATTTAATTGAAAGCAGATAACGTTTCCAAGGTGAAGTAGTCTATTAGAATGTTAGTGTACTGAGTGATGCATAGTTTCTTTTTAGTTTTCCAGTTCATCAGAATAATTTTCTTTGCGACAAGCAAAGCATTGAAAATTAAGACTGATGTGTTGACCTCAAGATCAGACTCAATACTATCTAGGTCCCCTAATAGACAAAGTGCTGGTGTTGGTGAGATGAGGTGTCTAACCCATGATGATAGCTGTCCGCAGACTCCTTGCCAGAATTTTTGTACTGGTAAACATGACCAGAGAGCATGTAAATAGTTGTCCACTGCATTCTCATTGCAGTGTTGGCAGATGTTGGAGTCAGAGAGACCCATTTGAAACATTCTTTGACCTGTATAATGTGTTCGGTGAAGAATTTTAAATTGTATTAGCTGTAAATTAGGGTTTGTGGATACTTTAAATATGTTTTTAAGCATATACGATTCCAGAATGACTGATTTGTAGTTGTTGATAAATCTTTTTCCCATTTGGTAGTGGGTAGACATACTAAATTGTCTGTTCTCAATAATAAAATACATATTTTAGAGATTAGCTTAAGTGTTGTCAATCCAATAAATTTTTCTAGTACTGAGGTTAACTGTAGATCTAGGGGATTTATTTTGTGTGTTTCAGTGAGTAAAGACTTAAGCTGTTGATATTCCAGGAATCTACTTGTAGCTAAACCGAAAGTAAAAACAAATTCTTCGAATGAAATGATTTTATTGTCTGAGATGATATGTCTGAGATGTGTTATTCCGTTATTTTGCCAGCTTGGAAAATGTATAGCCTTTTTGTTTAGTTGAAAGTCTGGATTGTTCCAAATTGGTGTGCGTTGGCAAGCAGCAAGCGGTGAACCAGTCATTTTCAAAAATTCCCACCAGGCTGTTAGTGAAGTACGTATGCTCACATTCTGAAAGCAGTAGTGATGTTTTAGTCTTACGCTTATAAATGGGAAATCTGCTATTTTGGTGTCTTTGCAAAATGTCTGCTCAATGTCAAGCCAGGCGAGGTCGGTTGGGCTAGAATTTATCCATTGATGGACATGTTGCAGTCTGTAAGAGAGGAAATAGTTGTAAGGGTTCGGTAGCTCCAGTCCTTAGATTTTCTGAGCTTTTATAAGCTAATGCGTGGTGTTTTGTTTTTCCATAAAAATCTGGAAAAATAAGAGTCTAATGACTTAAACCAATCCTGTGATGGGTGATTAGGAATCATTGAAAACAGATAATTAATTCTGGGCATAACCCTCATTTTAATGCTAGCAATTCTTCCCATAAGTGATATGGGCAAGGGCTGCCATCTTTTGAGGTCGTCTTCTATTTTTTTAAGTAATGGTGAATAATTTAGTTGTACCAGATCTGACAGCCTAGGTGAGAATTCAATGCCCAAGTACCTGATATTCCCTGATTTAAATGTGGTTGAAGAGGAGGTGTCCTGGAAAACCATGTTGATTGGCATAATAGTCGATTTTCCCCAATTTATGGAATATTCAGAAATGGCTGAAAAGGATTTAATAACACAAATAGAGAGATGTGGGTGAAGTAGGAACAATAACAAATCATCTGCGTTAAGGCTTATTTTGTGATGTATATTTTTTGTACTTATTCCAGTAATTTTAATGTTTTGCCTAATTGCTTCAGCTAGTGGTTCAATAAAGATTGCGAATAGTGAGGGAGAGAGTGGGCAGCCTTGTCTAGTTCCTCTTTGAAGGTTAAATCTAGAGGAAGTTTGGTCATTTGTTCTAACTGACGCATTTGCAGAGCTATAAAGTATTTTGATCCATTCTATAAAAGAATTGCCAAATCCAAATTTATGGAGTGTAGCTAATAGGAATTTCCAGTCTGTCAAATGCTTTTTCTGCATCTAAAGAGATAATGGTAGACTCTAGCTTTTGGTTGGTTGTAAGATCAATCAATTTAATCAGTCTATACATGTTATTTGATGAGTGTCTACCCTTGATAAAGCCAGTTTGGTCTGGGTGATTTATATGGGGGGTAATTTTTTCCAGTTTTTTAGCGAGGGCTTTACAAATTATTTTTACGTCTACATTTATAAGAGAGATTGGTCTGTAGCTTGAAGGCATTGTTGGGTCTTTTGCTGGTTTGAGGAGCAGACTTATAAATGCTGAGTTCATGTTTGATGGCATTTTACCTTCAGATTTAATTTCATCCACCGATCTGCAGAAGGTGGGTGCTAGCACATTCCAGAACTCTCTGTAAAGCTCAGTTGCATAACCATCTGGCCCAGGAGCTTTTTTATTTGCCATTTGCTCTAGAGCCTCGTGAAGATCATGAGATAGATGATAGAAGCAGAAGATAATGGCGAATCTAAGTTTTCTATTTGTTCATTTGATAGTTTTGGTAATTCTAGACTGTTTAAAAATAAGTCAATGTCAAGCACAGATGGGTCACTTTGAGATGTGTATAGATTTTTATAATATTCCCTAAAGGTATCATTAATCTCTTGGGGGTCCCCCTTTTTGTTAATTACTGATGAGATAGTTTGTTTTTCTTTGTTATTTTTAAGTAAATTTGCTAAAAATTTGCCACATTTGTTAGCATGTTTAAGGTTATCCAGACGTAGCCTTTCTATCTGGAATTGGGTTTTCCTATCGATTATGTTATTAAGTGCTAATTTCTGTTTCCCTAATTCTTTTAGGATATTTTCTTGAGGATTGTCTGCGTAGGCAGTTTTGAGTGCTTTAATTTTGGTTTCTAATTCCAGTTCTTGCCTAATATCCTGTTTTTTCTTAAATGAGGAATATGAGATTATTTTACCTCGCATTACTGCTTTTGCAGTCTCCCATAGAACACATGCTGAGGTTCCTGGGGTGTCGTTGATTTCCATGAAGGTTGCCCATTCTCTTTTGAAATAATGTATAAAGTCCTGATCTTTAAGTAGTGATGTATTAAGTCTCCAGCTTCTGCTTGATTGTGAAAAGGTTTTGGTCAGTGAGAAAGAGACTGGTGTGTGGTCGCTGATTGTGATAGAGTGAATGCTGGTAAGCGAGATGTCTGATAGAACCTTGTTTTTTACTAGGAAGAAATCTAGTCGTGACTGTGAGTGGTGAACTGATGAATGAAAGGTGTATTCCCTTAAGGTAGGATAAAAAGAGCGCCATGCATCACAGAGACCAAAATCATTCATATATTGTTTGATAATTCTTGTTGACTGAGAGTTTCTACAATTTGCGGCTGTACTCAGCCTGTCCAATTTTGGTTTTAAGTACAAGGTTAAAACCATCTCATATTACAAGCTTGGCACCAGAATGAGCAGATAGAGCAGTCAAGAAAGTGTGGAAAAAAGAGGGGTTGTCAATATTAGGTCCATAAATACTAGCAATGCAGTATTCTATGTTAGATATTGTTATGTTAGTTATAATAAATCTTCCTTCAGGATCTGTAGTATTATTATTATGGGTAAAGGTGACGTTCTTACTTATAAATATGGCGACTCCTCTTTGTTTGGAATTGTAACAGGCTGAGTACACATAGGGAAACTGTGGTGAGTAAACTGTGTTATCAAATAAATTGGGAAGATGGGTTTCCTGTAACAATACAATATCTGCCTTCATTTTATTTATATGGTTAAAAATTTTAATTTTCTTCTCTTTCTTATTAATGCCACGCACATTCCAGGTGACAAACCTCAGTGATGTCATAGTTAGCTGAGTGACAGGTTTGTGTTAGTAAATCTTATGTGTATGTGGTGACTCGAGGTAATTAGGGGCGGGTCCCTTAATGAGTCTCCACGCCAATATAAAATAAGCAGCGCTTACCGTTCCAATGCATGTCGGGAAAGACATTGCTTCCGGGTAGTCGTGGCTTCCGCTCTCCAGGTAAGCAGTAACCCAGGTTGATCTACTGGCCCGCTATAATCACACGAGATTGACGCGAGCGTTGTTGCTTTCAGTGTGGACCTAGGGAACCATTCCAAATGTGGCTGTTGGTGTGCAGATTGTGACCGATACTACAGGTATATCGTTCGCTTCGAGTGCCATGAGTGCAGTGTTTGGGTCTTCTTGACACTTGCTTTTATCCTACAGTCCACCGCATCTCCCAGCCGTTGCAGCAGGTCGTTGTGTGGGGCCGCTTTCGCGGGTCGGAGCGTTTCTAGGTCGCTGTGTGGGGCCGCTTTCGCGGGTCGGAGCGTTTCCAGGTCGGTGTGTGGGGCCGCTTGGTTCGCGGGTCGGAGCGTTTCCAGGTCGCTTGTTGGGCTGCGGATCTGATCGTCGCTGTCCGGTTCACCTCGCTACATCGCGGCTGATTGTCCCGGCGGGACGAGTGAAGGCACAGCGGGACTGTTGGCGTCATTAGCTGGGGACTCGTGGAGTGCACGAAATCACGCGCATCTAAGCCGCGCTCGTTGAGTGCGGTTTTCAGTGGAGTCTCTCTCTCGCTTACTGTTGCGATCGGCCGATCGTTCCTTTCCCAGACACAACTCTCGTCTCGACGTGGTTTCCCTCCTCTGTTTGGACTGTGTACAATAAGGTTGGTGCCCCCCCCATGCTCGGCTGCTAACCCCTTGAATTACTGAATGTGGGGACGAGTGCAATATAGTGGGTTTCTCTTTCAACGTGGGATAAGTGCAATAGCTTCCTTTTTTTATGCTGGTCTTCTGGGTTGTGTGAGTGCGTCTCATCAAAGTTGAAAGGTTTTACATAAAATTGTGATGAGTGTTTCCCTTTCAGAGCTGAGCAACAGGACCATTAAGTTCGATCCAGACTTTGGGGTGCTGTGGTTGTTGCCTGATTCACATTGCTGTGTTGTGGAAAGTGTACACGAGGATATTTAGAATGTTCCAGTAGCCTCAGCTCTGAACAGGGTTTCCCTTTTTTTATTCTAGTGTGTGTGACTATTTATTATTAGTGCCAAAATTGATATTTAATAAAAATGTTGATTGTTCCTCTCTGGTACTGATTATTTGCCTCAGCCACAACGAATCTGTGTGCCGTTTAGGTTTATCTGGGGTAATTCTTGGGCCCCCACCCAAGTGGCGTAGTCGGTTTATTGCAGGTAAATTTAAAATAACTCTTTCCAATTCCACTCGGTTGCCACATGTATGTTAGTCTGGGCACTCATGCCAATACATGCAGCTGCTGGTGAATGCATGATCAGAACTGCGCGTGTGCTTGTAAGTTGTGGTAGGTTAGTTATGAAATAGCTGTCTATTTGCTTCTGAATGTAGTCTAAACTATAAAATAGTGGGGTTAACAGGTAGGAAAAAAGAAAAAAAATGCAAGGGTGTAAGTGGTTTAGGTAGAGGCCCCAGAAGTGCAAAAGAAAATATAAATAGTGAAGTAAAAAGAGAGAGAATAGAGATGGAAGTGAACAACCTGTGAATACATTTTTAACATTAAGGACATTGACGGATCTTACCTGTGAGACACAGTGCGCCGGTGTATAAACATAGAGGTGTACGTGCTATAATAATATTAAATTCTGACCACCTGTAATCAGTAGAGCCACGGGGTGGATTCCCGGTCGCGATATAGTTGACCGTTCACATATAGTTTGTCCACGCTGATGACCGCTCTGCAGCCCTCATTGAGAAATCGCTTTCTCAGAGGAAAGAGCCAGGATCTCCGGAGGAAACTGGTCATTCATGCTGAAATGTGTTCCTTTTAGCTCACGTCCGCGGCTGTTCAAAGTTTCCTTTTGCTTGTAATCGGCAAACTTCGCTACGATTGGCCGCGGTCGCTGGGCATCCGGTCTTTTCCCTCCCAGGCGGTGCACGCGGTGGATCCGAATGTTCTCCACGATTCCTTCCTCGAGCTTCAGGTTGTTCCTCATGAAGCCCTGGAGCGTTGCTTCTATATTTTCATTTGTCTGCTCCGGGATCCCCAAGAAAACCAGGTTGTCTCTCATACTGCGTGCCTTAATGTCCAAAACGCTTTCATGGATTTGTTTATTTTGCGCAGTTAAGCAAACGACGTCCTCAGAGAGAGATTTCACGTTGCCTCTGAGCGACTCGTTCTCTTTGGTGAGAGAAACCACCTGTTTGTGGCAGAACTCGAGTGAATCCCGAAGCGCAGAAAACTCGCGGTGCAAAACTTCGACCAGAGCCAGACGCGCATCGAAGGTCGCAAGTCGCTGCTCGATTGACTCCAGTATGTCCCTGAAGCCTCCGTCAGCGTGGTCTTCATCTGGGGAATCGGATGGACGCGATCGTTTGTTAGCTGGAGTGCTAACTGGAGTGCTTGACGGAGTGGCTTCTGTAGACTCGGGACTAGCTTTCTTCTTGGATTTTCCCATCGCTACTTTGTCAAAATACTCGTCGATAAATTTCTCTAAGTGATTCAGATTGTCGAGGTAAGTGATTCCAATTTCACAGGTTAGATAAATTATGTAATTTTACAACCTCTTGCTGGTTATTGGGCACAAAGTTGAATAAGTTTGTTTGGAGTTTAGCTGTATACGGCCCGCATTGAGACTCGGCACTCTGCTAACGCTGTCTTCCGTATCTCACAAAAAATCACACACAGAATTTGGTGGACCTTATCAAAGTCTAGTCCATCCAATCCAGACCCCAGTTGAGGTGCAGAAATGTGAGTAATATTGTTAACCTTGCACAGTTCACGTAACGCTGTTACGCTGTTGCAAAAGTCAGTGATCTTTGGTTTGTCCCACGTGTTTGTTTTGGTAATCAGATGAAAAACAGTTCTCTTGTCTGTTTCCTTTATAAGCGCACAATCTCCTGCTGTTTTGCGTTGTTGCTTTACCGTATCTGGCTCTGAATTGTAAGACGATTCCTGCTCCAAAACCACAGTCTGTGCTTACATAGTGGGTTAACGCCTCTCCTGTTGGCAAGAAAAAAAATCACCTGTCTTTTGTGTGACGTTGGTACTGTCCTTTAATATTGTGTTTTGTCCATGGATGGTGTTGGCTGGTGGAGAATTTTGTAATCCTGGAATCTTCTGATCTTTGTTAACGGTATCTCCTTCCCTCTCTTGGGCCTGGGAAACCAAGTCCATAGCAGTCTCTCTGAGCGGCCTGTTGGTAGGATCACAAGGAACACACGAATTGAGGTGATACCACGTGTCTCCTTTCCCCTGCAGTTGGACACAGTGGGACGTCCTGTCAGTGACCCTTAATGGAACAGTACACCTTGGTTCCGTCCACTTCCTCCCTCTGAGGGAGCTGGCAGTGGATCGTCAGATACCTTTACAGTCTGCATAGAAAAGTGTGCTATCGAAGTGGTTAATTTGTCAAAATATTGAGTATGTGCGAGAGGTGAAGTGCCTTCCAGATACAGCTGGCAAGAGGGACCTAGAAAATGACGACCAGTAAGTAACTCAAAGGGTGTGAAACCAGTGACTCTGTTGATAGAGGACTGTGCGAGTGGCAGGGCAGCAAGCCATATCAATGTAGTCTGAGCACATATTTTGGCAAATTTCAACGTCAAATTCATGCGCTGTGAGGATGGTGTACTGCTCCAAACGAATGTTTTAACCAGAGGGTCTGTTCTACAATTCATTACATTTTTGAAATGTGAACCGTTGTCAGATCGAATTCTTAGTGGAAAACCATAATGTGGAATGTAATGATTGATAAAGCATTTGATAACAGCGCTGCTGTCCTTGTCCTCTTGTCCTACCGAAACTACTTCACGCTGTGAAGTAATCAACCATAACCAGCAGGTGTATTTTCCTGTGTACCTCTCCATCATGTCTGTGAAGTCAATAACAACTTCCTCGCCTGGTCCGGAAGTGAGAGGGAACCACCCTCTCTTTGTCTTAAAAGAAGGCTTAACATTATGTTTTTGACAGGTTTCACACTCTTGAATATGGTTTACAATCAAAGTTGGCATAAAAAGTATGCCACCATACCTGTAAATTGTTTTTCACTGATAGGAGTCACACTGTGGGCTTCAGCTAGCACAGCAGCAAAAATTGTCATGGGTGCTCCACCCTCTTTCCATGCAGAGATCTCTTCTGGTGTGGCAAATTTTTGCTCAATTTCAATGAACTCTTTAGAATATTTTGGTAAGAGGCGTGCAAAAGTAGCATCAGATTACACCATGGCTTGTGTAGCTAGATACCCTGCTTTTTGTTTGGCAGCAAAATCAGCTGCTTCGTTTTCCTTTGATATGGGATTTGTCAATTTGGAGTGCCCTTGGCTTTTGATTATAGCAACTTCATTAGGAAGCATTAGAGCCTCTAATAGGTCCAGACCTTTTTTTTGCATGCGCAATGGGTCGACCCGTTGAGGTAGTAAAACCACACCTCTTCCACACAGGCATTTCAACATAAACAGCTGTCACCACATAAGCAGAATCACTAAAAATGTTGACTCTTTTCCTAGCCGCAAACAGCAGAGCTTGTATCATAGCCAGAAGTTCAGCAACGTGTCTGAAACTCTTGTTACAAAGCTCTCCCCTCCAGACTCCACCACAGAATAAGCAGACTTCAACGTACCATCCTCTGCCCTGAAACAACAGCAGTCTGTAAACAAAATTAGTATGTCTGGATCTGGTGTAAGCTCAATTGCCTGTCAGTGGGGCGCAGTCTTGGGGTTCACCATCAGTTATTAGATCTGCCATGTTTATTCTCTCATAGGAATAAGTGATGTTAGAGCTGATCAGGGTCTTGGCTAATCTTCTCTGTCTCAAGGAAGAAAATGTAAATGCTGTTGAGTTAACAAAGGACATAAAAAGATGAGACGTCAGTTCATTCAATTTGTGGCCGGTAATAATATGGCTTGTTTTGTCAATGAATTTAGCCAATCCAGCAACAAATCTGGCACATGTGGGTTGCCTCTGTTCAGTGTTATCCAAGAGAACACCGGCGAAGGTCAAGACCTTTCTTTGCCCGTGTTGTTTCTGGAACAACACCCCTTGTGCACAGGTCTTTGTTTCAGAGACATCTCAATAATATGGAGATGTGTAGTCTGGGCAATTTAGGGAAGCGGCTCTAGAAAGCTGTAGTTTTAAGTCAATGAAGGATTGCTCTGCTTCCGGTGTCCAATCCAGTCTTGATTTCAGATTCTTCATCCTTATTTTTATTTTTTTTTTACCAACTGCCTTGAGGGCATTGTTGATGCTACATACATTGGTATGTAGTGTCTGCTGAATGCAGTTAAACCCAAAAAAGACAACATGTCAGAAACAGTGACTGGCGTAGGATGCGAGAGGATGTTACTCCTATGGCTGTTAGTCAGAGATGACCCTGTAGCTGTAATCAACCTTCCCATAAAAGTAACAGTGTCTCTGCAAATTTTTAGTTTAGCTTTGCTTACTTTGAATCCTGTTGTTGCAGAATCAGTGACGTTGCTTGGAGGCAACTTTCTTGTGAAGGAATCAATGCATGTGAACCATTTCTGAGATGGTGTCAAAACAGAGAGAGTTACATTAGGATTAGGTACCGACAATGTAGGTGTTGCCACTACATAATTAATTTGTCTGAGGTCATGCACTAATCTGTATTTTTGTGTGCCTGCTTTAGGAACCGGAAAGAGGGGAGTGTTCCACTCAGAGTCAAATAGCTGATAACTGAGAGTTATCACTCCTCCCTCTAGGAGACCAGCCACTGTACTGGCCACTCCTTCCTCAGCTTCTGGTTTGTTGTGATACTCTGGGACCCATATAGGATTGGTAGCTGTCAATTCAAATGTTACAGGAATTACTTTACAAAGTCCCACATCTGTCAGGCAGTAATGCAATGAGCTCCTCAGAACCTTCCCCATCTGTGTTTTCTCTGCCATGGCACTTGGATATTTTTTCATGAACTAACACTCCTACATCTTCTGTGTTTTCCTGAATCCAGTAAGCTTCCTCTGCTCTCGAGTACACAACGTTAGTTCTACCTGTTTTTTCCCAGTCTGTCACCTGCAGTAATCTTTTGTCCATTTGTCCCAGCTCTCTTGCTTCATGTCCTGGATGTAATGCTAGGGAAATGTGTGGTGCTGCTGTATCTGATATTTCATACCATTTGTCTGATCTTCAGTAAGGTGTATTGGCGCTACCACTCCTTCTTTCCCTATCATGATTCCTTCTCCTCTCAGGACCCACTTGTCTCCTTCTACTTCCTGGAACACTCCCTGGTATAGAGCTGTGTCGTTCTTGTCATAAAAAAGTGTACAATGTAGAGGGTCAACTGGGGGCACAAAGACATTTAGCTGATGAATCCAAGAGCTATATGTAGCATACAGTTCATACTAGCATACTTCTCTTTCTTCTAGTCGTACCCAATAAATGTCTGCATTAGTTCACTGACCCTCACCTGTTAAAACCCATTGATTCCCTTCTCTACTAGTCTGTGTTGAGCAGTTAGTTACCGTTCCGTCCAGAAAGGTCACCACTACACCCTCTGGTCGTACAAAGGATGCGTGCTCCTAATTTGATCAGCATCTCTCTTCCTAGTAGAGGTATTCAATCCAATGAGCTATTTTACCAGTAATTATTACTTGTTTTGTTTTGGATTCCAAATTAACAGTTGACTCCAAGGCTGCTCTTTCTTCCCTGTCACTGTATTGAGATCGCATGCTCCGTTGTGAGGCAGAATTAACTTCTGATATTTCTTCTTCCATTTTTTGTTCTTCTCTAATGCTTCTCTCTATCTTTTCTATGACTGCTTGTCTTTCCTTGAGGCGGTCTTAAATTCTGAAGCTACAAAAGATTTCAGCTCCTTGACTTGATCAGTTAAATCCTTTATTTCTACTATTTCTGCATCTATGGTTCCTTCTTTCACCTTCACTATTGGTTGCTTGAGGGTGGGTGTAGGATGCTCATATGAGGGGGTTGAACCAAACTCGGGTAGAGGCCAGGCATTTTAGTTGGAGGCGGGCAGAGGGTGGCAGTGAAACGCTTCCTGTCTCTGTCATTCTACTCTCGCTCCCTGTCTGGTGAACTTTCTTCTTCTGTTCTGTTGCTGTTAGGGCTATTCTAGTCCAAGCACGGAGATTCTTTCGGCTTTTTTCACACTCCTTATCACTTTTCTTTCTCTCAAACCAACCACCTTTATTATTTTCCTGTCCCTTCAATCTGTTATACATTCTTTTCTCCATTTCTCTGATTTTTCCTGCCAACGACACTTTAACTTTCTCCAGAACAATCCACCCATTATCTTCACACAGTTTAATCCATTTCTTCTCTAACTCCTTCTGTCTCTCTTTCTGATCCTTTGGTTCTGTTTGAGCCATCATCATATCTATCTCATTTGTCCACTGTGTGGTCACAGGCACACAATCATCTTTCTCACTCTTTTTCTCAAACTCAGACATTTTTCTTCACAAACATATAAGCACAGCAGGAATACTAAGCGCAAAAACACAGAACAAAACAACAGCAATAAAAAATGAATTTTGTACTGACCCAGTTTATGTCTTATTGGCTCCAAACATTAATCAGCAATAAAATGCTTAAATTTGGGTTTTTTCAGAACTGCTCTCTGAAGGTTTATCTGAAGGCCTTTTTTCTCGTTTTAAAGATCTTACTGTCTGAAGGCATCAAAACCTAATATTATTTCTCATTTTTCAGATCTTTACTGTCTGAAGACATCAAAAACTATTATTATTTCTCGGTTTTCAGAGCTTTACTGACTGTAGGCATCAAAACCTATTATTATTTCTCATTTTTCTTTGTCTCATTGTAACAGAATAAAGTGTCAACCTCTTGCAATATTTCTTTTAAAATGGGGTGTTCGTCAAATTCAACACACAAATTTAGTCTTAGTCAATAGCAGAATTAAAATAAACAGGTTTCTGCTTACCTTTTTAAGCCGGCCGACTGTTTTGTGTTGAAATTGAATCCTTCTTCGTTGTGGACAATTACCAATTGTCAATTATCAAATTGTGGATCTGGGAGATCCTTGCGTGTTCAAATGATCAGGAATGCCGTTTGAGAATCAAATAACAGAAGTTCTGAGACAATGAAAACAGCAGCTGGGTTTTCTCTTCAGCGTGCCAAGAAGTTTTTTGTATAACACTCACACGATTTATTCTTGATACTTGATAGCTCCTCCTTTCACATCTGATCGTCCTTCCGAGAGAGAGAGAGAGAGAGAGAGAGCGCTGGCCATGTCCAGTTTCTGTGCAGTGTAGCATTAAGCTGGTGTAATTGTTCTTCTCGTTGAGGGATGCGGCTGGAGACGCCCACTCTGACCTTCAACAGGACTTTCAGATCCTCTAACAGGGACTCTCCAGAGCAATTTCCCACACCTGAATCTGCATCAATGTCCTTGAAGATCAGTGTGCAGGCCGTTTGTATCACTGAAAAGACTTTAGTTTTTTTGGCCTGTTCTATCTTACTCTTTTTGACTATTATAATACATACATTAAAACACCTATTCTTTCTAATACAACATAATTATCATTACTAGCATATTAACAAGAATCCCATAAACCCCCACTTATCAAATCAAATGTTTTTGTAGCGATACTGGTCACTTGTGGATGTTGTTGTGTGCCCTGTATTCATTCTCTCTGCAACAGACTAATTGTGGCTGCGATCGAGAAAAAGATACCCTACCACCACCACCACCATATAACAAGCATAAGCGAAGGTTTGAGGGGTTGGAGGGTGTTCTACGAGGACGGGCGGAGAGACGTGCAGCTGAGTAGATGACTGCAATGTACTGAAGGCACATGCTAGCAGATGTATGAGGAAAGTAGCAGGGAAAACAAAGGAAAGGAATAAAAGAGAAATAGATACGAAATATAGCTTAATTGGCATTGACTCTATGGTGTTTTTCAGTGGACTTGTGCAGGTAGAGTCGGTTCTCATTGCACAAGTAAATGTGTAGGTAGAGTTGATCGTCTTTACACAAGTAGTTGTGCAGGTAGAGTTGATTGTCTTGAGGGAATATAATATACTATATATAAATATAATCTTTTTGTTAATCATTGTATTCAATAACTTTGTGTGACTTTAGTCATATGTTCTGGAAATGTGCTTACTTTATAATTAGAGTTGAGAATCATGTAATAATCAATAACTGAAAATTTGATTTTGATTTATGGTTATATTTCAAGTAATCATTTTAAGCTTTCAGCAATCTAATAAAGAAAGCACAACATAGCTCTTTATGCTCCCTGTGAGAAAAACTGTCTTCAGGGCCCCTCTGTGTGCTCCTTTTAAGATGCTGGACAGCAGTTACTGGAGATGGAGACATAGGCATCATGCTTTGATTCTTGTGTTTTGTCTCGAGTGACTCACTTCGGAGCTCTGAGAACATGGCTCATTCATCTCTGTAAAATAAAATTTATAAATTTGGTTCCTGTCTGAAACTCGATCATTGAACTGGGTTAAAAGGATATCGGTCTTAAAGGCTTTACATAAGTAGTTGTGCAGGCAGAGTTGATCGTCTTTACACAAGCAGTTTTGGAGGTAGAGTCGATCTTTACACAAGTAGTTGTGCAGGTAGAGTCGATCGTCTTTACACAGGTAGTCTTCATGCGAGGAGGTTGAACGCTTCCGCGACAGCTGCACAGCACTACTTTTATAAACCCCTGACTATTGTAGGACTTTATGGCGTCCAATGCATGTTCAAAATAACCAAGAGACAGATTGCCAACTGATCGAGTTTTAATGAAGACTTCAGCAGAGAGAAATCAACAGCAGTCACAGCGCGCTGGAGAAGATCTAGCATCTTCTCCCTCTCTTGGAAAAAGCATCTAGCTTTTATCTGCTCACAAGACAATGTTTCTTTTTCTGGCGAAACGAAACCAGGTGTTCTTCCTCCATTGAAGTGGGAGGCATCTTCTTCTGCCTGGTACAGGCTGGTTCGGGTGTTTTCCGGTCTGTTGCAACAGGGGCTTTCCTCTTATCTGCTGAGTCCAGATGTTTAAAAAACAAGATGTGCTATGGCCTTCAGACACACAAAAGGCACACAAACCTTCATGAATCTTATTTAACTCTTCAGTTTTTCTTAATCAGAATTTAGAAAGTAGAAAGTTGGTTAATAAAATAAGTACTTTTAAATATATAAAAGGTAAAATATAAATCCCACACTATGGGTATCGCTACTGGCTCGTCCCAGCACACCTTGCACCAAAACCTGTCTAAATCACTCTGACACTCGCGCTAACGGCCAGGAGATAGACAATGTCCCTGCTGGCTGATGTTCGCGATGTACAATCTCTGTAGAGCTTTCTGGACAGACTTCCTGGGATGTTAACTTGTTGCAAATCTCTCATTGCAAAACATTTAAAGCATTTTTTAAAATATTTGACTATAAATTCAAGATCATTTTTTAATAAAAGGTTGTCTCCAACACAGAGTTAACATTAAACAAATTTTGGTGGTGTCTTGACTGGAATAATGTTAATGTGGTGACTCAAGGTAATTATTGGAAATTAGGGGCGGGCCCCTCAATGAGTTACCACACCGATAAAAAACAAGCCAGAGCTTACCAGTCCCTATGCATGTCTGGAAACTCCTGTGACATTGCTTCCAGGTAATCGTGGATTCCGCTCTCCAGTTAAGCTGTAACCGGGGTTGATCTGCTGGCCCATTATAATCAAATGAGATTAACGCGAACATTGTTGCTTTCAGTGTGGACCTAGGGAACCATTCAAAATGTGGCTGTTGGTGTGCGGCTTGTGACCTCTACCACAGGTATATCTTTCGTTTTGAGTGCCATGCGGGCAGTGTTTGGGTCTCTTTGACGCTTGCTCTGCTGTTACAGTCCACCGCATCTCCTAGCCGTTGCAGCAGGTCGATTTATGGGGCCGCGTGGTTCGCTGGTCTGGATGTTTCCCGGTCGATGTGTGGGGCCGCGTGGTTCGCTGGTCTGGACGTTTCCCGGTCGCTGTGTGGGGCCGCTGATCTGATCGTCGCTGTTCACCTCGCTATACCGCAGCCGATTGTGGGAGAGCCCTGTGGGATTGCCGTCTACTACGAGTGAAGGCACAGCGTGAGTGCCTGGCACAACCAGCTGTGCACGTAATTGTGAGCATCTAACCCGCGCGCTTTGAGTGCGGTGTTCATTGGAGCCTCTCCCGTACTGTTGCGATCGGACGATTGTTCCTATCCTCAGCCACGACTCTCGTCTCAGCCTTGCCTTCCATCCTCAGCTTGGGTTATGTGCAATAAGGTGGGTGTTCCCTCCCATGCCAGGCTGCTAACCCCTTGAACCGACTAACTGTGGGGCCAAGTGCAAAATCGTGGGTTTCTCTTTCATAATGTGTAGTTATACAAAATCACTGAACTACTGATTTTAGTGTGGGATAAGTGCAAGATTGCGGGTTTCTTCAAGTGCAGTTCAGCCAAAGGAAGTGTGGGATAAGTGCAATAGTTTTCCCTTTTTTATGCTGTTCTCTGAGGTGTGTGAGTGTGTGTGTGTTTCATCCATGTAAAATGTTTAATTATAATATTGGTGATGGTATGATTGAAATGAGTGTGTTTTACTTTTTCTCTTTCAGAGCTGTGCAACAGGACCACTAGGTTTGATCCAGATTTTGGGGTGCTGTGATTGTTGCCTGATTCACCTTTGATATTTGCTGTGTTGTGGGAATTGTACACATGTTCCAGTGGCCTCAGCTCTGAGCAGGGTTTCCCTTATTTTTATTCTATTGAGTGTGACAATTTATTATGATTACTGCCCAACTCTATGCTAAATAAAGATGTTGACTGGTCCTTTCTGGTACTGATTATTTGCCTCAGCCACAACGAATCTGTGTGTCCTTTAGGTTTATCTGAGGTAATTCTTAATTTACCAACTCAAGATATAATCTGAATAAGAACTAACTTGTTTGTTTTGTTTATTTTGAATGAGATCTTGATCAATTCTGAGCTCGAAGCATGATGATGGCCTTCTGAGAGTGGAGATGATGGAGTTCTTCAAGCACCTGGATTCATCATGGCCGTGTTCAGATCTGCCCCATGGACTGCACAGGCTTCTGGCCTTGTCTGCGTATGCAAACATCATCTGCATGCGAACGGATCATCTGATACAAGTACCCTTCTATTTTTTCTCTCCACCTACATAAACACTTCCAGCCTTGTCCATACTTTTCTTCCTCCAACATGGTGGTGAACCCAAGGAAGGGGTGGAGCAGACTGTGACATTGGGATGGCGTAGCTTGCGCTGGTTACAGAGACTGTTTCTCACACACTATCCTGTAAGTCCATTAAGAGTCTATGGCCTGGAGTGAGCCGCTTGAGGGAAAAGGAGGAAGGATGCATCTCGCGAGGAGGTGTGGTAGAGAAAAGAGGAAACGGAGAGGAGAGGGGTCAGATCTGAGGAAGAGACAATCGAACTGTGCAAATCACTTGTCTGGCAAAGATATCATCAAAGGCCTTCATCAATCATCTCCTGATCTCTCTCAGAATGGTTCAGAATCATGAAGGTTTCGGAGCTGGGAAGTGGAAAATGGCTACAAAATTAGGTATTTTTTACAAACTAACATAGTTGAAATGGGTTTGGAATCAATAGGATTACTGAAACCTATAAAACTCTGCTGAGCATATGAATTTATCAAACTTAAACCAAGAGTGAAGTTAAAAGTGAAATTTAGGCTTTGCAATTTGGGTGCAAACAGATAGAATAGCATTTATTTTATGAACTTCATCAAGAAGTTGAGTGACTGGTTTCTGACGTCCAAAGGGATTGTGGGAAATTAAAAGAAATGAATTCTAAATTGTATTGACTTTAAAACAAATCAATCTTTTAGACTGGGAAAACATCTAAATCCATTGAAAGAAAATTAAATCAACTGATATTGAATTTGTAAGAGAATATAACATGAACATGTTAAAATTTTTAATTCCTAAATAAAAAGGGTTGCAATCTAATTATATTGGGTGTAGATTGATGTCATCTAGACTAATGTAATGAGTTCTACCAGAATTGCAGAGGTTTGGAATACTCTGACTCATTATAATGCGTCTAGGTGGGACAATTGATATTAAGGTGGGCTGACAGTAACCAAACCACTCTTGTTTATGAAGAGTTGAAATACTAATAAACTAAAATGACTAATGTGAAGTCCAAAGACTTCTGCTACTTATCACATCCCTATATTTGGCGAAAGGCATAACAGGGAATTCTTTTAAACGAGTAATATTCATTTAGAAACAAATTGTTTGAAATGACTTGGGGGTTATATGAATGAGGATTTTCAATAATTAGATTTTTATTTATAATAAAAGGGAAAATTTATTTATAATTTTGGAACCCAACCGCAACCTTTCATGTTAGCGGTATCTGTTTCATAAGTTTCATTGACTAAACATTAAAACATTCATGGTATTTACTAGGGATTCTGATTAGTCAGAGTGTTAACAGTAACAAAGAAGCATGTAGTATGCCATTTTATGTGAATGTTTATTCAATGAGAGATCTTGAATGGATACCTGACTTAAGACGGAATAATAAGAAATGGTAAACAAGTGTTGCTTGTGGACGGACTGAAACTTTTGTGGACAGTTTTGTGATGAGGCTAAATGAGAATAGAGACTAATGTGAACTTAAAAAATGATTACAGAGTGAAGACATTTCCTAAAACAATATAGAGAAATTGTTATTCAACTTGCA
Source organism: Danionella dracula (assembly GCA_900490495.1). Lineage (NCBI taxonomy): Eukaryota > Metazoa > Chordata > Actinopteri > Cypriniformes > Danionidae > Danionella > Danionella dracula. The sequence goes on from UELW01000322.1 coordinate 6,709,102, forward strand.
GTGACAAATTGATAATTATAAGAGAATAAAAGGGTAAACAATGGCAATATCTAAAAGCAGAGGCCTTTTAAACACTTAATAGAAAGAAAGTGTAACACTTAGCCAAATCTGGGGAGATGATTGATTGTGATGAATGAGATTGAATGAAGTGTGTCTAAACTAACCAATGTACATTGCTTCCGCAGGGAATGATTTTTTTTAAGCATTTTTGTGGAAAATCTGGCCATTGACTTTTTCATTTATTTATTTATTTTATTTCTTCATAGGAAATGAATCCTATGCTTTTACACATCAGGTGTCGAGGTTGTTGTGAATTTTCTTTTAGGACTGATGAGGTTAGCGATAGTTTAGTTAGAATTTGGTTGTGTTTTGTTGCAGAACAAACCTGATAATTGAAGAGAAAAAGAAAAATGTAAATGAGGTGTCATGAATCTTGACAAAATGAAAAAAATTCAGGTTCACTGTGAGAAGAGAAAATATGAGTCTATGATGTCTTATGAAGTTCTTGGATGAGCTGTAAATGGTAACTTATCAATCAACTATTAGATTCCATAATAAACAAAGATTATGGAGTGAGGAGAAGGAAATGTTTCAAGGACTGAAATCTGTGATCACTTTGTTACAGATGCTGGAGACATGGGAAAAGGTGGTGTTTTGCTGGCAAAATGATACTAATAAACATTTCACTGACAATTAAGTTTTGTTTTTGTTGCAGATGGCGGGAGCAGTGTGTGTTGAATCGTTGCCTGATTTGTGTTGTGATTGTGATGAGGATTTTTCAGATTGGAGGAGAAAACGAAGATCCAGGAGTGAGATCGTATTGAGTTTAAATCACTATTATGATATTATGTATGCAGATGATCTACTTCTAGCAGCACCGACCCCAGAAACCGGTATGGAAGCGACAGAAAGCATTTTGAGAAGGCTATGGGAAGTAGGATTGAAGGAAAGGGTGATATCTGGTATCACCTTAGCCATCATGATCATTGGAGGACACAGGTGTGGACCTTACTTCTAAGGTCCAAGAGAGGGAGAATAGAGGATCATCTTAGAATCCAACAGGTAATACACAAACACATACAGATACACAAGAAGAAGAAAATACACGAAGAGGACCAGGAAACAACAGGACACGTGAGTGAAGAAAATTTTGACTAAAAATTTCCCTCAACAGGCTTTACAGATTGTTCACAGAGTGGGAGATCTCTTTACTGCTCCTAGTGGAGAACCAGTGGCACACTGTGTAAGCGCAGACTGTGCCTTCGGAGCAGGAATTGCAATAAGATTTAGAAAAGCAAGAGAAAGTTGTTGCGTTGGATAATGGATGGAGATATACAATGTTGGCTGAATTGATAGAAAATGTTTGAGAAAAAAAATGATGAAGATGGCAAATTGTATGTGTGTGTAAGCAAGGAACTTGTGATGTGAGATGAGTAACTAGAATGTTTGAATGTGTGAGAAAGCCTAGACAAAATAACGCAGAGACTGACAATCTCACCCCACCTTTATACGCTCTCTTGGAAGAGAAACTCAAACACACATAGTAAAACAAAGATAGACTATAGAACTTAGATGAAAAATTAAGCACTGCAAAATGAAATTGATTATTGAGATAATATTTTCTAAATGTAGAATCTGAAAAATAAATTTTAATGATGATAATTTAAGTTCAATTACTTAAAAGTTAAACCTGAAATTACAATCCAAATTGTCACTGAATAAACAATTGTAGTGTGTGGTTTTAGAAACTCTAGAATGAGTTTTGTTAAATTGGTAGAATTTATGAAATGTGTTAAATCAACAGATGGTAAACATAAAGTAAAAATTTTCAGAACTGATAAAAATAACAAGATTAATTATAGATAAAATAAATGTGAACTGTAAAATAATTAGCAAATTTCTAAATGATAAAATTTAATGGAAAATATTTGGGCTGTTAGGAACAACAGGCTACTGCAGTTAATACATCACAGAGTATGCAGAAAAATGTTAACTAATGAAATGAACTAATGAGAGATGCAGGAATCAAACAACTAAATGCACCTTTAAAATGGACTGAAGAAGCTTCAAAAGAATTTGACCAACTAAATAAAAAAGAAGTAATAATAGCAGTAGTAGAACAACGACAGCAAAGATGCGGGTCGAGAGGAGAAATTGTGGGAAAATTGGAAATGAATGATTCTCATTGGAATAATTGCAGTGCTAAGAGTAGGGGGTTAACACTGTCGGAAAAAGTCATGATCTAGAAACCAACAGAAACATCACAGTTGTGGTGCACAGATCTAATCAGACCCTAATCAGACCCAAACGAGAAGTGAAGAAACCAAATGTGACTAAAGGATTGAGCAAATGGAGGAGGAGGAGATGTAAAAAGAAAACATCTCAATTTATGCTTTGGAGTAATATCAAATTTTGATTTTGATTGTTTCTCTTCTTACATTTTTTGTTGATTTAAGTTTTTTTCTCTTAAAATTTTGACTTTAATGTTATGATTAATTTTCTTATTTTTTATTAAGTTGATTAAATTTTCTTATGGTTCATGTTCTTATGATTCATTTAATTTTCTTATGACTCATTTATAAATTTTTATGGTGTTTAGAATACTTTTACTTATTACTTTGGTTACTGTATGAGTAAATGTCATTTATTTTCTCAAGACAAGAAAAACCTGTATTGTGTGTTTGTTTGTTTCTGCTATCCTTTCTAGTAATTCTGCTTTATTTCAGATCCTGGATCAAAACAATTGTGTTATTGATTTGATAGTAATGTTAAAATCTAAGGTGAAATCATCTGTGATGTTTAGATTAGCTGAACTTGGGGGTCAATTGGGCACACAAGGGTTTTCCAACCCTTTCTGGGCACTCTGGTAGTAAGGATGCTTTAGCAGATAGGTTTTAGCGCAGTCTTTTGTTTCTATTTTTGTGTATAGATCTGGTGTGGACGAGAGAGCCTAAGAGTGATCCCCCACAAGCCAACTTGGGGATCGCTCGGGTGTCTTTTTCCCTCACAGAGGTTTTTCGACCCGAGCACTCTCGGACGCACCAGCAAATGTGTCAGGCTTAAGATAGTATGAAGATAGTTTAGGATGTATTTGTATTCTGTCTGTGTTTTGAATTGTGGCCTCCTTCTGAGGCCAAGAGAGGGATTTGTGGGATTTATAGTTTATTCTATCTTTTTATATTATTAAGTACTTATTTTATTAATTAACTTTCTTATTCTTTAAGATAAAACTGCTAAAAACTGATGAGTTGAATAAGAGAGGATTTGTAGGAGGCTGTGTGTCTGAATAAGGCAGAGATGATCTGTTCCAGCAACAAATTCCAGCAAAACCTTATCGGAAGCCGGGCCGGCCTTCTCACGCCTGCTTCCCACCGTCTCACCTTGAGAAAGGGACATCTGGTTTCATTTCCATGGAAACCAGCTCCTGGCTGACGCAATGAGAAAAGTATACAATTTGGGTACAAAAGGAAAGGAACGTTGAATGTAACTTCAGAAGATGATTTTTGGGATCTTCTCCAGCGCGTTGTACCCACTGTTGATTTTCTCTGCTGAAGTCTTCATTAAAACTAGATCAGTTGGAAATCTGTCTCTTGGTCATTTTGAACATGCAATGGACGCCTCAAAAGTCCAACAATGTCCAAATTTCGATTGGAAACAGCAAGTTGTTATAACTCGGGCATAGAATATCCGATCCGGCTCAAACTTGGCTCAATCTCATCATAGTCCAAGCCTGAAAACAGACATATGACAAAGAACATCATCAGTCATAGTCACCTAGTGATGAGTATTGAAAGCCTGTTTTTTTTAACTTAAACACTTAAAACTTGTCAAATATGTGTCGGACCTTAAGACCTACAAAAAAGTTATGAACTTACATATTTACTCTCTTGGTAATTTCTCAAATGCTACAAAATCTTTTTCATAAAAATTGGCTTCATGACTTTGTAAGCCAACATCAATACCTCTAGCTCAAAAATTTGTAATTGAAGCATGAATTTCACATTGCAGGGTTATAGTCAACTAATGAATTTTGGTAAAGAAAATAAAGTTAGACACTACATTAGCATTAATCTGAACTGAGATAATATATGTTCTCCTTCAGTTATTAATTACAATGCATGTTACAAACATGCCACACCTGCGGTCCTTTTGTGACAGATGACACTAATGCTTCGGGCACCTCAGCAGTCTGAACTTCTTCCTGAGGAGCAAGCAAGTGAAGACAATTGCAGTTGCAAAAAGCATATATGATACACACACCTGCTCACAGGCGGTAGCAGCTGAGATTGTGGCTAAGACTTTTCAGCTGCTTCAAAAGGGAGATACCCTTAGCATATCGACCAGGATTTCAAACCGGTTTGATTTTATTTTTGATATGACTTCAGATCAGGAGCTTGATGTGAGCTGATGTTCTCTTGACCCCAGGTACACTCCATGAGCCACTACACACAATTCAACTGAAACTCGGCCAAATGCACAAAATTTGTCCAAGATCACACACGGTCTGCCCAGCTTTACAATAGAACTTCAATACCATTCAGGTCAGCCATTCAGGGTACAGGTTCTGACAGGGCGTTCAGACCAAGTGCTACACACGCATACAGAATGCGTCTCTCACACCTATCTGACCGCTTTCAAACCCGGGGTGCACTCGCATGACTCGCGTGGGGACGTCCACTCCGAGAACGGCGCAGTGCTAAGCGTGAGCTCACTGGGAGAGGCGTGGCAATGACGAGACCGGGGCATACTGCAGCTGACCCTCTCTTTCTCTCGTATTTCTTTCTCCTCTCCTTCAAAAAGTGTCCCTCAACCCTCTGAACTTCTTTCTGCACACTCCCTCTGATAAATTATCATGCTTAGCTTTAGCTAACATCAGCACAATATCCATTTATATCAGGTTGATTAATTAAAAATGTGTGACTTACCAGATTCAGCCACCTCAGCACCCACTTAATTCCAAGCAAGGTCATTTTATCTTCCACATGGATAATAAAACAAGTTATTAATTCTGGCTGGCCACAAACTCTGATATTTGTCTCCTCTATTGTTGTTGCTCATGTTCCCGCCTTCACAGAACAACCATGTAACTACAAGAGCAAGCCCTTGATTGGTTGTCGCGCAAACAAACTTTGTCTATGGAGCTGAAGATGATTAAAATGGTAAATCAAACACTTCAGAGAGACCTGGCTTATTGGCGCAATATCGGATGTCATTCTCAATCTATCTGAAATCCAGCAGATCATAGCGGACCCCGACTCGAGCAACAGAAGAGTCACCCTACACTGTAAAAAATAATATGTTGAGAAAACGTTAAAAAAATTAGGCAACTTGATGCAGAAAAAACTTTGAGTTGTTTCAAAAGTAATTTTTTGTTTTTTCTCAGTAACAATACTTTGTTTAGTCAACCTAAATTAGTTTGTTCATGCAATGTTGATTGTCTTATTTAGCTAATAAAGATGTTCTTGTCAGATCAACTGAAACAACAGTTACTGCTGTTGAGTCAATTCATTTTTTTCTGTTTATGGGATTACTTTTATTTAATTTGCAATATATATATATATAGATATATAGATAGATGATAGATAGATAGATGATAGATAGATAGATAGATATAGATAGATAGATATTGTTTTTTTACTAGCATATCATCCTTTTTTAACCCTTTTTAAAGTCTTTAAAAATTCGCTTCAAATGCTTTAAGCACAAATCACAAACAAAAATGTTGATTCAGACACCAGCTCTTAAACATTGACAACAAAAAAATGCGTAGTGTTTTAACAAATTGAACAACTTTTTTGAAACATGACAAATGGAAACACTGACAAAACAATCAGATCAGATGTACTAATCAAACTGTACATTGAGTCTTGTAAGACGCCAAGGTGATTGCCAGTAAGTTCTTTATTGTTCACATCCCATGCTCATTCACTTATCTTCTCAAAAGTACTCCACTCACTACCGACTGCTGGTAGTGACAACTAGTGGTTAACACCCGTTACTACACACAATCACAACATCCCCCTTTTTCTGAGGCAAAATGAAATAATATGAACTATCACGTCTGTCAATTACTTGTGCCAGCTCAGTCAGTATGATCCCTAAAGAATAACAGTGTAACCCAGCTTGCTTAACCTAAATCAAACTAACTATAAGGCATTAACAACATTAACTAACACACATTTTGTTTAACAGGTGAACATAAATCAACTTTCATTTTTTTTTTTTACAAGTTCAGTCTATCAGGCTTTCTGATTTCTCTTGTGGATCTTCTCAACTCAGGAGTTGGAGTGGGTATGTCAGGGCCACTGTCGATCACAGGTGTGGGAATTACCTGAGATTCAGCACAGGTCACACTAAGCTCACCCACAGTTCCTTCAGGAGTTTTCAACAGACTGCGACGATTGCGTCTGAGGATTTGTCCATCATCCGTTCTCACCGTGTATGATCGTGGAGTAACTTCTTGCAGAACTGTTGCTCTGGTGCTCCATCCATCAGCATCTTCAATTCTGACGGTGTTGTTGGTTGTCAGTGGAGGAAGGTGCTTGGTTGTCCTGTCATAGAATGACTTTTGCCTCATCTTCTGCTGTCGTAGCTTATGTTCAGCCTTTGCACTATTTGTTTGTTTCAATGTGTTGCTTAGATGACTTGGTAAGGTGGTTGGAAGGTTCCTCTTCATCAATTGTTCAGCAGGTGACAGAACGCACTGGAGAGGTGATGCTCTGTAACTTAACAGAGCCAGATATGGATCAGCACCACTGTCAGCTGCTTTCTTTAAGAGTTGTTTCAGAATGTGAACCCCTTTTCCGCTTGTCCGTTTGACTGTGGATAATGGGGCTTGATGTTACATGATTAAAATCGTATTGCACTGCAAACTTCTGAAAATCTTTGCTGTTGAAGTATGGGCCATTGTCGCTCACCACAGTGTGTGGAATACCATGCCTGGCAAAGATAGATTTTGCATGTGTTATGACACAGGTTGACGATGCGTTTGCTAATAGCGCCATCTCAGGGAAGTTTGAGTAGTAATCAATTACCACTAAATACTCTTTACCTTCAAGATGAAACAAGTCCATCCCTACTTTATGCCATGGTGCTATTGGTAACTCGGCTACCACCATAGGCTCTTTGCTCTGCTTGCTTCTGTGTTTCTGGCATGTTTCACAGCCACTGATAAGTGTTTCAATATCGTAGTTAATTCCAGGCCAGAAAACTGACTCTCTCGCCCTCCTTTTGAACTTTTCTATGCCAAGATGCCCTTCATGTATCCAGTGCAACATGTCCATTCTCAAAGCTTGTGGAATTACAATGCAGCTCTTTTTTAAAAGCAGACCATCCACAACACTAAGTTCACCTCTGACATGGTAAAACTGTGGACATGCACCGACTGGCCATCCCTCATCCATGTTCCTCATGACCTGCTGTAGCTGCACATCCTTTGCTGTAGCCTCCGCTAGCTGTCTTGACTTCATGTCAGACACAGGCAGGGCAGCCGACACCATGTTCATGTGACACTGTATGTCCTCATCAGTTGCACTCACACATTTGTGTGTCAGTGTGTTCTTAAGTTGCCACTCACGCTCATGTTTAATTTTCCATTTGAACTCACAGTCCTTATGCAGTAGTTCACGTATGCATGATGTCTTTGATGTTAGATTGGGAACGAATTTTCCTATAAAATTTACCATCCCCATGATGCGTAACACACCTGTCTTGTCAGTGGGTCTTGGCATGTTCTGTATTGCATGTATTTGCAATGGCTGAACACCCGTGTCAGACAGTTTATCGCCGAGGAAGAGTATTTCTTCCACACCAAACTCACACTTATTCTTGTTAAGTTTTAGTCCATACTTTTGTATGCGCTCCATCACTCTGCACAGTCTCTCATTGTGTTCCTGAGCTGTGCAACCCCATATGATGATGTCATCGATGTAGACTCGAACTCCTTCCAAATCTTCAATGATCTGCTCCATCGCTCTGTGAAATATTTCAGGTGCTGACTTTATTCCAAAGGGCAGTCTGATAAAGCAGTGTCGTCCAAAAGGAGTGTTAAAGGTACAATACCCTGCGCTGCTTTCATCCAGCTTCAACTGCCAAAAGCCTTGTGAGGCGTCGAGTTTTGTGAAATATTTTGCACCTGACATTTCGCTTATGATCTCTTCACGTGTGGGTATTTGATAGTGTTCTCGTTTTATGCTCTCATTTAGGTCTTTAGGGTCCAAACATATTCTCAGCTCTCCATTCTTTTTCTTTGTGATGACCATTGAGTTGACCTTGTCTGTAGGCTCATTAACTTTTTTGATTACTCCTAACATGATCATTCTGTCCAACACTTTCTTTAGGCCATCTTTTAATGGAGCAGGAACCCTGCGTGCTGCATGCACAACTGGTTGAGCACCGTCCTTCAACTGTATTTTATAAGTGAAGGGCAAAACACCAAAACCCTTGAACACATCTGAGAACTTCTGTATGATTGAGTTTACAGAGTCATTTACTGTGCTTATCATTGGGATGACACGATGCACTCTTTTTGCTAGTCCCAGTTCTTCACAGGCTCTATCACCGAGAAGTGATTCACGTCCCTCATGTACAACAAAGAAGAACATGTGGTGCACTTTTCCTTTTACTGTCATATTCAGTCTGCATGTGCCCAAACATTTAATTGGATGCCCATTGTAGTCTTTTAGCCCAAATCCTTTCCTTCTAATTTGTGGCTTATTTTCCATTGCATTTATATCAGACATGTTGATCAGATTCTCTTTTGCCCCAGTATCCAATCTCATGGTGACTTCAGTCCCATTTATCAATAGTGGCGCTAACCATTTGTCTTCATTAGTGACATTGTTTTCATTGTCTGTATTATTTTCAAGTTCACAATTTACTATTCCAACAAAGAACGTCTCACCAAGATCCAGCTCCTCAACTAAGTTTACAGTTTTCCCTTTCTTCCCCTCTTTTCGGTTGGAGAAACACTGTTTAGCAAAATGGTTCTTGCCTTGGCAGCTGGAGCATTGCTTACCATAGGCTGGACACTGTCTGGGCCTGTGCTTCGAGCCACAGCGCCTGCAGCTGATCTCCTCCGACTGCTGTGCATGCCGGGTCTGTGTGCGTCTTTTCCACTGATACGTCACTGCTCCGACCGCTGCCGCATTGTCATTCACTCACGCTGAAGTTATCGCAGACATGTCATTAAACGTCTTCACATGTTTGTGGGACAACTCACTGGCCTGGCATATATTAATAGCTCCCGCCAGCATCAGTTCCGTCTCTCGTAGTAGCCTCTCTCTGACCTTATTATCCTCCATGCCGAAAACAATCTGGTCCCGGATCATGGAGTCCTTTAGCATAGCAAAGTTGCAGGACTGTGCCTTTAAACGCAGATCCGTCAGGAAGCTATCAAACGGCTCTTGTTCCCTCTGTGTCCGAGACCGAAACATGTACCTCTCATACATCTCGTTTTTCTTCGGTGAACAGTGAGCATCAAATCTGTCCAGTATTGCGTCCAACTTTTCTTTATCACCAGGGTCGTAAAACACGAACGTGTTAAATACTTCGATGGCCTGTGGCCCCTCTATAGTTAGCAACAGCGCTATCTTTCTTGCGTCGGGCTTCGTCTCCAGTCCCATCGCTGCAACGTACAGCTGGAACTGCTGTTTGAAGCTGCGCCAGTTGTTGTCGACATTCCCCGTTAGTTTCAAGCTTTCCGGTGGTTTCAGATCCATGTCGTCCTTTACTTTTTTACTCCTGGTAACATGTTATGTTCGTGTTTACACTGAAGACGCCAAGGTGATTGCCAGTAACTTCTTTATTGTTCACATCCCATGCTCATTCACTTATCTTCTCAAAAGTACTCCACTCACTACCGACTGCTGGTAGTGACAACTAGTGGTTAACACCCGTTACTACACACAATCACAACAAAGTGTACTTCAGTTCTTTTGGATAGGAAAAGTTGAGGGCATAAAGAAGGCCGAACAGGTATGCCACAGCACTACAGGTATCTGGAATATCTTTCAAAACAACAACCTCTTCCAGTACAAGAGCAATGTTCTGGATCACCGGTGATGCTGCCTCATTGGTGTTATCTTCCATAACATAGAGGATACCAATAGATATCCCCTTCGTTCCATCTTCAGTTTCCTGTGAAAACATAATGTAATATGATAGATTGAGCATAGAAACAGAAAAGATGTCATAGCACTGTATCTCTAAATGCAAGCAAGATGTTACATTGCAAGACTATAAATATGCTATGTAATATGCTTTTCTTAATCAGTCTTATAATTCAAAATCATTAAGCAAAAGTGAATGTAACAAGTAACAATTTAAAGAAAGAGTAACCAAGGTTTACGACAAGTAAACATCAGGATTTATAAGTAATATTTACTGCAGTGATTCCAGTGCTTTAAACCATTTAAAATCTTTGACACCGACTTTACATTTCTTGAAAAGCTTGGTTGGGTTCTCTCATAGAAACAAAGGCAGCCCTTCCAAAGCAGCCATCCTTCTGTGACTGACAATTTATGTTGTCTTCAAAAACACAAAAAATTAGATGAGCAAAATGTCACAATATGAAAACTAAAATACTATCAGCATTATTCATACTGTAAAAACATATTAAAAAAAATCTCAACTTGGCCTTTCATCAAGACTCTCAAGGAGCTCTTCCATTTCATGTCCAAAAGCTGCTTTTCTGGCTCTGTATAATTTCAAAAGTTTTTGTGTGTACTTGTCAGTGGCTGCCATGAAGACTCCTAGAAGGTCTTTGTTGGTGATACGGAAATATTCCTCACAGATCTGTTTAAAACAAACAATTCAACGAGACTTACATCAATCAAAATTTCTGTAAACAGAGCATATAGCATACTGTAAAATTAAAGCCTTAGATTAAGGGAAAAAGCACCTCTTTACCTGTTCTTGGAAAAAGAGTGCAGGCCACCTCTCCTGATCCTCTACAACCATTGGCTGCTCTTGGACAATTTCTTTTCTTCTAAGCGAAAATGTTAGTTCCATTTTCTCACTTATGGATGCCAGGTTTATTCTTGCGTTTTTTGTTTCTTCCACCAAAAGAAGTCTTTGCTCTTCAAGTGAAGTGTCAGTGTGGTTGAATGGATGTTCTGGAGCATGACTGACTTCTCCACGCTTTGCCTTTTTCAGGGTAAAACTCCTCAGACCACTTGCATCATCTTTTCGCTTTCAGTTCACAATAACTTCACTGCAACCTGCTTCTCGCAACTTTGCCCTATAATTGTTTAGCTTGTTCTTGATGCTGATCAACCATCCCTCAAATCCCTTTTCTTTGCCAGGCTCCTTAAGGCAAGGATACTTTAAAACCAACCCAGATGCAATGGATTCAATTTCCTGATTGTCAGGGTATGCCTTTATGTCAAAAACTGCCTGCACAATTTCATCAAGAATCTCTATTTTCATGTCTCTACTCACATCAATGCCTATTTTTGTTTTTTTCATATGTCTCGTTTCCTCGTCTTAGTTTCAGCTCAACATCAAATGACAGAGTTGGTATGGGGAATGGCGAGGGCCATTCTTTGGCAGTGCGTAAAAAGTTTTGCACAGAGACTGAGGGGCTGTGCAAGGATTATTCAGATGAGTTGACACTAGCAGTATCAAGTGATGAAACAGACAGAAGGCTATTGGTTTCAAAAGTTGATGAATTGCACCACTGAATATGTAAGACTGCTTTATCACTGGGCAATTCTGAGATCTCAGACAGGTTGCAAAGTGCATTGCCAAAGTCAGGATCCTCAAACTTCAGGGACAACTTTTCTTGCAGCTTCTCTTGAAGAATAGTGATGAGAGATTCCACTGATTCAGGCACACCAGGGAGCTGGACTCTCTGGGCTTCAGTGGAGGAAATGATGACTCGCAGTAGTAAAGGCTGTAAATCAGTAAGAAGTCAGTTTTAGTTATAACATTTAGACAATAAATATATTAATTAATTTATGTGGTACATACCCTTATAAACCACAGTCAATGCTGCAAATAGGTCCTCGGGGTCACAAACACGTTCACTCCAACACTGTATGAAATCAATGGGTGATAACCATGTAGGTCACCAAGATCTAGGACAACAATGTCAGCAATGTGGCTTTCAACATGTTCATATTATCTCAAATGTTCTATATACCAGGCAGAAAGACTTTTTGATATAAAGGACACTTTGGCAGAATTTATCAACAACCTTTCGATTCTGAAGAACTCAGGCTGTCCATTGCAGTATCCTGCAGAAATGATCATGTTTTTAGCATATCTAGTTCCATGCAGGCAAACATCTTTGGACAATGACAGAGTGTGCAAATGTGGGAACTTTCTTTGTACAGCATTCCTCAGTGTTGCATCCAACAATGATATGCTAACCGTATCCAATTTTTCAACATGCAAGTGTGATTTCAAAAGGCTTTGTGCATCCAAGTGGTACGCAATCATCTGTTGATGTTTTGTGGAAAGAGTGAGAAGAACATTTTTTACATTGTGGGCATCACGCACAACTTTCTTGAAGAAAGAGTGCTTAGACTCAAATCGCATAGTCCACAAAGTCACCAAAGGTCCAACGCATTTAGTAAGTTCTGGGTAGTGTTCGATAAAGTGATGCTTAGCCTTTAATGTAAAATCCGGAAACGTGGAAGTAAGAAGCAAGCGGTGGTCAGACAATTTAAATGACAAATAACAAAGAGTTTTGCCTGAGAGACTGTCTGACAAAACAATCTCAACAATTTATTTTAGGTCCATTAATACATTCCATGATGGCTCATGTTCTGGGATGCAATCCCCAATCATAAGAGAAAGAAGGCGTAATAAAGTCCAATTTTCATGTCCATTTCCCCCGATTGATCCTTTAGCAAGACCTGTTTTTTGAATTGCCTTTGGTTTGTTAACCCTGTCGGAGTCCTTGTAAGGAAATATTCTAATGGAGTGATTTAATCGTTCAAGAGTAATGAAACCTTTGGAAATCAAGTCTTGGAGGCACAAAGCTAATTCCACAGGTATGATGCCTTCAAAGAAATCATGTCAAGTGTCCGGGGGAAATCCAGTTACTGGGTGAAAATACCTTAAGTGTTTGCTCAATGCACACTCACCCTTTATACCATTAACACTCTGAATATCACTCTGCTTAAGCTGTTCTACAGATAAATCATGCTGATCAACAGTTCTTAAAGGAAAGTCGCAAGTTGCAATCTGACAACGACTAGTTAAACAAAATCGAGAGAACTTTTCTACATAAAAATTTTCCTGGGACCCAGCAAGACCATGTGCTCCGAGATTATCTGCACACACACAGAATACAGTTGGCTTTATGTGATGCCCTAAAGCATCCACAAACAAACCATCATGCTCCAGAGCTTTTAACTCTTTAATTAAAGGTTCCAGAAATTTCTCAAAACCAAATTTTTTAACATCCACACTTTTTCCTAATACGGCTAACTGGATTGACGTTAAAGTAGATCTACACTTTGCAGGTCAATTTAAGATCACCCAGTACACGGCAGTGATTTTATGGATTTTCCAAGATGTTCCTAAAGGGTTCCAAATTTCAAACTCATCCACATAAAAGGCTAAACTTAAATTAACATAGTCTTCTCTTACAAAACCACTTTCCCTGTAGTGAACTGAACTGTACTTACCAGGGTGATGTTCATGTGCGAATTCAATGTTATTTAAAAAGCTCTTCTGATTTAAAAGGGTTTTAAAGCAGCCGAATGACTGGCACCCAAACAAACACTTCTTTATGAGAATGCTCATATAGATATTTAGTAGGTTCAATTACAGAAAAGTTCTCTTTAAAATACAGATTTCGTCTATAGTCAGTAGAAAAAGTACCTTTTTCAGTAATGGATGCTAAAAGTGGATTTGTAAGAAAAACAGAATCTGTTATTTCTTTGATTAAAGTACTGTCAATGTTAATACTGTGCTTTGTTAGAATTGCTTCTGTTGTATGAAGTGCATGAGATTTTGAGCATAAAATACATTTAAGCTCCTTAACAATCGTCTGAATAGCACTTTTTTGAGGCATGCAAAACCATTTGCATACACAATAACAGCGAGGCAATCTTGCATTCAAGTGTATGAACATACACATCTTCAACAGACTCTTTTACATCATCAAATCCACTTTCTAGAGTGTTTTGTGATGTACACGGAACTTCGTCATCAACACTCACTGAGACTGTCTGTGATACAGTTCGAAAGTCCTTTAATGTATGACCTCTGTGGTTTCTGCTTCTATGAGAGCTGAAAGTTGGGCGATTGTTTGCTTTAAATCCACATCCTTTAAAGGGACACTGAATTGTTTCTCTGCGTTTCAGATGATTTTGTAGGTGATTGAAAAAAAGTTTTTCAGTACATATGTCTCGAAATTCACACAGATCACATTTAAATGTTGAAAGTTCTTTACTGACTGTGCCAGTGTTGTGGTGACATTTAGATAAGTGGGATTTTAAAGGCACACACACACACACTCCGTACAAAGGCAAGGCCAGTTGGAAATTCTTTGGTGATGTACCTGGTAGTGCTTCAGAAGGACATCCTCACTTGAAGTGCTGAATTTTCAGTTTTTACACTGCATAAAGTATTTGGATCACCCTGCAAAACATAAATAATCAGTTATAACCTTATATTGGTAAATCACAACTTTACATTAAAAATAAATATTACAAAAATAATTTTAAAAGCTACACGTTAAAAAGCTTCAAATATTATTGAAGTTCATGCCCCAAAGAAGAGTCTGCTCATGATGTAATATACAGCCATGGAAAAAAACAAGAGCCCAAACTATTATCTGAAACAAATTATCTGTTTATATTTATTTAATTTGTGTAGGTCTGTGTTTGAATGCTTGCTTTTGTTTTACTGTATAATTTGTTTCTTGTAATGTCATTCAATTTCCAAATATAAATAATATGTAAAAATATATAATAAATAGGTGTCACTGTGGCGCAGTGGGTAGCACGGTCGTCTCACAGCAAGAAGGTCGCTGGTTCGAGCCTCGGCTGGGGCAGGTGGCATTTCTGTGTGGAGTTCTCATGTTCTCCTCGTGATCGCGTGGGTTTTCTCCGGGTGCTCCGGTTTCCCCACAAGTCCACAAGTCCAAAGACATGCGGAATAAGTGAATTGAGTAAGAACGATTGCCCATAGTGTTAAAGTGTGAATGTGTGTGCTGGAAGGGCATCCGCTGCGTAAAACATATGCCAGAGATTTGGCGGTTCATTCCGCTGTGGCGTCCCCGAAAGGCAAGAAAGCCGACATGAAGATGAATGAATGAATATATAATAAAATAGTATGTATTACATTAAATGGTCTCTTATTTTTTATATGGCTGTAGTTAGTAATGTATTTTTATCATTATTATTATTACATTAATAATCCATTTTCAACCTGATACTATGAATATTCACTTGATAGTGTGATCATGTCACATTTTAGGCAATACATAAATACAAAAAAATAGGCAACATTTGCATATTACTTTATCTATGGCTTACTGAATATTATATTTAAACTGTGTACGTGTCAAAAAATATTAAGGTGTTAAATAGGTCTTATGCCACCGTCTTTCGATCCCTGTCTTTCAAATGCACGCGCACACAGAGTGAAACGTTATATTATGATGGCGCCCTAGATATAAAAACATAAGTTACCTAGAAAGGAAAGATTTGAATTGCCTTCATGTCAACGACTTTGGGTCAGGCCTTTATGAGCTTTCGCTGACCTACGTTAAGCTAACTGCTAACGTTAGGCTAGTGACTAACGTTAGGCATCAAAAATGTAGGTTTAAGTCGTTTTAGTGTTCACATCAAACGCTTTTAACTTAAACGCTACAGAAACTGTTTTAAATAAATTTTCCATGTAACGTTAACATCATAAATACACATAAACATTATGAGCCTGGACCTTCTAAAACTATACATTACCCACTGGATGAATACGAAAACATTCTCGTCATCTGTAACACACCGTCAGTTTGGGAAATACAATTCGTCGCATGCATATCATTAAAGTTGCTGGAGTTACTCACCTACAGCGATATGTCCTCGAAGAGAAAATATAAGGTCACCAGACGTCCAAAACGGCACCGGAATATACTGGAAATGAGGAGCGAATGCTCAAAATGGGGGAGGGTTGGCGCCTTTTTCAAACGGCTTGTAACGCATGCGCAGATTACGTAAATACCAACATCCTGTTCAATGCAAAAATGTTTGTCCAGAAAACTCAGTTAAACATGTAGGCAAGACATTTTATTTATAGCGAATATTGTTGAAATAACATGTATTTTTATGTAGATTATTTGTTATTTACAATTATTGGTATATATGACACAAAAAATACAATTTGCTGAACAAATGGTGATTTTATTTTTTACAGTGTAACCCCTCTTTTGAATGACATTTGGAACTGGTGATTGAGCTTTATCTGCCCTTGTTCTACACACATCATAACAATCCCATGTTTGCTGGTTGTATCATGATTAAAAATGTGTTTACTGACCAGACCAACAGGAGATAAAATTTAATAGGTCAAACTGGTCATGACAAGTAGTGGATTGAGTGTATTTTTAGAGAATTGACAACCAATATACACGAAGGTACACTTAACACAGTAAAGTCCAAATCAAACTGCGCAATAGAATAATGATTTTGAGTCTAACTCACTAGAGATGCTGAAGTCTGCATTCTGAACAACACTCCCTGGTGGAAATAGAATTCCAGGTCCTGTATTTGTGTTACCAAACAAAGAAGAAGTTCAGTTCTCAATTGTGATAGAGATTTCAAACCATTATATTGGGTATTAGTAATAATAAGGATTTTTATTAGATTTTCATTAATCATTTCATGTGTGTTTAAGTATTGCCTGTGATGGGCCCGTCCCTTGGGAGTGCATAAATTAGGGTACACGGAGACTTTCGCTCTCTTTATGGCTTTCTTCCTTCATTTCTAGTTTTTTCAGCTTTAATAGGGCATGATTTCAGTGTTTGTTTAAATGAGAAGCACAAAATAAAGTTGCCATTTGTGCTGCTGTTTTATACCCTGCCTCTGGAGTGATTAATGTTCTTCTCATGTGTTGCTGCTTGCCTTGTGATTAGGCTCTCTATTTAAGCCTTCTCACTCTTCAGGTTAATTACGGATTATTGCTTGCAAATGTGTTACACTTCTCTTGAGATCACTCTTGTTTTTGTCCGCATATTCGCTCTGTTGTCTTGTACCGTTCAGACCCGTCGTGTGTGCCCGTTCCCTTGTGGAGAGGAGAGAGAGGAGTTTCCTACCTGTACTCAGCTAGTTGCCTGGAGGCGACAGTTCGTCCAGCAGCTGCGCCCCAGCCTGGAGCGGTCTCCTGTAAAGGTTTTGCAGAACCTGCGTCTGACTCCCGCCAGAGACTTTAGTTGTCCTGTTCTGTTGAACAGTGGGTTTTTGTTACTTCCTCATTAAAGACGTTGAAGGAGCTCCTGTGGCATTTGAGTCATCTTTCCAAACCACCACAGATTCCTATGAGAGAGAGACAGAAATGTAAAACCAATCAAAAAGGAAACTACACATTTAAACTAAAATCGTATATGTTTTCAAATTAGTTTATAGCCATAGCAAATTTTCCTGACAAGGAGTTGAACATTGGTCATTTGAAATGGAAACTCCAGTGAGAAAGGACATGGAGATTGTAGCTATGGCAGTAAAAGTACAAGGACTGCTGCAATAGTAGAGTAAACCCTTCAACATGAAGGCCATGTTTAGTTAGGTATGTTAGCAGAAGTTTGATTTGTCTATGATACTTGTGAATTGAGAAAGAAAATATAGTTAACACAATTAAATTCTAACTACTATATAAAGACCCACTTTTATGTTGAGTCGATTCAATCTGCTCAAGCTAACTGTATGCAATCTAGCACTGACTATGCACAGCTGCTTCCATGAGCCATAGGGGAAATGAGGTGTGAGATGTAGAACACCGTGTGCTATTTTAATTGGCTGACGTAGTATTGCATAAATAATAGAAAGGAATTCTCATTACAAGAGGCTGTTTCTCACCACAGCTTCTAGTCGTGCTTATGACCTACATAAATGATCCCATGGGTGTCAGTTTTTATGAGGTAAAACTAGTGTTACTTTCTCCTTTTTAAATACATAAAACATATTTCAATTGGTATGAAGATCCATACATTAATACAGTACATCTATACAGAGCTGAATATGTCACAATTTATTTAAAAACTTGAACACAAACAACTTTGTATAGAGTTTATTTTTAATAGATGATGAAGATGAGAACGATGGAACGCAAAGAAGACAAAAACTAATAGGAATACAAACTAATATGAGCAAAATAGAGTTTAAAAGAGTTCACAGGGGTAACAACATATTGGCAGATGGTGAGTGAAAAGGAGTGCTATCTTTTTATGTGAATCCAAAATGGCCTCTATTGCATAATCTGGACGAGATTGGATAATCACTGGTTGAATGACCTATTTACGATTTAAACAGGAAGTTGTTATAATTCAGTCATACAGTGTACGATCGGGCTCAAGCTTATCTCATTCTCATCACAGTTCAAGTCTGAATATGTTCATATGACAATGCACGTTATCAGTCATAGTACCACCTAGTGGTGACAAATGACATCTTTTTACACCTCTATTTCAAGGCAGTGTATGATGTGCAAAAATAAATTAATCCCACATGTGTAGGACACCAAAACCTACACAGACGTGTATTGGGTCGAGATTAAAAACTGGACTGAAAATGGTTATTTTATGTTTTCAATCACAAATATAGGCTTCATACTTAGGAGATTTTACCAATTCGTTACTAAACTCAATCATATATAATCTTATGGTTTGTGCAGTATGAAATGTAACAAAAGACTTGGATATGAGAAAGGGCAAGATTTCTAAATTTGGATTAGAGCAGAAAGTTGTTATATTATAGCTATACAATGTCCGATTGGTACCCCAACTTTGATTTTCATGAGAGTCCAATCCTGAAGAAACTCATATTATGATGCACATAAAATCATAGCACCGTTTCTACATTTCTAAAAAGGAAACAGTTCTAGTAATGTTCTAGGATCAAATAATTTCTGAAACAACTAGTGGTGATGGAGCTTAGCGCTACGAATCTGCCATAAGGATAAGAGTGCCGAAGGTGCGTCAGTCCTTTCATCACTGCTTGCAGCTTTAACTTTTTTTAGTAAGAACTTTCCCTAGCTTTAAAGCTCTGCTATACACTCACAAACATGTGCTCCAGGTCCATGAATAAACTAATGCTTTAAAAGCCAATAGAACATTTTTCTGGTTGCTAAACCAGTAGAGACCATCACAGCTGTCTTCACATTTGAGGTAAAAATTTATCAGCAGGAAAAAATAACAGATAAGAGATAGTTTAATAAAAGTCGGATTTCAATAAACTGGGAAATAGCAATATTTTGTAAATAAGAGCACTTGTGATTATGAAAATAAACATTTAAATACAGGATTATTCCATTAGCAGTTACACTGATAAAATGATTTCATTTAATTGAAGAAATTTCTGCCCTTGAATTTCTAGATGTGGATTTATTCTTAACAAAATCCAAACCTTTTTTTGATGGAGTTGCCAATAGACCACCAACAGACTCCTTTTTTGTTTTTACACAAACTTGAAAACTGTTTGATGCAGCATGATGTTTATAAAGCTAAGAGGGATGTCTTTCAAAAAACAAATGGCTGAAAATTCTTCAAAATCTCTGTTGAAGGAATTAAAAAGTGTAAGTGTAAAAGTTCCTACGGGAAGAGCGAAAGATCGCTGACTGGTACAAGGCCCACTGGGAAGAAATGGAACCTGTGACCGAGGCTAAAAGGAGAGCCCAACTAGCTTACAAGGCCAAGAAGCCCAACCCCAGTATGCTACAAGCTCTGCGGTATGCCAGGAGCAAAGCCCAACAGACTGCCCGCCACTGTGCTAACACCTACTGGCTGAAACTCTGTAGCAGCATCCAGGTAGCTGCCGATACAGGCAACGTTATCATTGACCAAGACATGCAGATGAAACGGTGGACTGAGCATTACCTCGAGCTATACACAACACTGAACACCGTAACAACCACTGCTCTGAACGCCATACCAGATCTGCCAGTCATGGAAGAACTAGACACCACTGTGGAAGAGCCATAGACTGTCTCTGCGAAAGTGACGGAATTCTTCCAGAGGTCTTTAGGTGTGGGAAACCGATCCTGCTACGGCCGCTCCATGACCTCCTCTGTCTCTGTTGGGAACAAGGTTACGTCCTGCAGGACATGAAGGACGCCAAAATCATCACCTTGTATAAGAACAAAGGTGACCGGAGCGAGTGTAACAACTGACGGGGCATCTCCCTCCTCAGCGTCGTTGGTAAGGTGTTTGCCCGTGTCGCCCTCTTCCGCCTACAGACTCTTGCTTCCCGCGCCTACCCAGAGTCCCAATGTGGCTTCAGGGCTGGTGGATCAACAGCGAATATGATTTTCTCACTACGTCAGCTGCAGGAGCAACACATGTCACTCTACCTTGCCTTCATAGATTTCACAAAGGTGTTCGATTTGGTCAGTCGAAGTGGACTCTTCAACGTGCTACAGAAGATTGGCTGCCCCCCACAACTGCTTGCAATGATCATGTCCTTCCACGACAACATGCATAGCATGGTTTGCTACAACGGCGTAACCTCCGCGTCCTTCCCAATCAGCAGCGGGGTAAAGCAGGGCTCTGTTCTTGCGCCTACACTACACTGTTTGGCATCTTCTTCTCCCCATACTCCTACAATACGCCTTCAAGGACTGCAGCGAGGGTGTCTACATCCACACCAGGCCCGATGGCAGGCTCTTCAACATAGCCCGTCTTCGTACCAAGACCAATGTCACGAAGGTACTTTTCTGCTAAATGGTTTACGCTGATGACGCAGCCTTGACATCGCACACTGAGGTCAGACTTCAGCAGCTTGTTACCTGCCTTGTTCATGCATGCAAGGAGTTTGGACTGACCATCAGTCTGATGAAGACCAACGTCATGGCTCAGGGCACAGAGTCTCCTCCAAACATCGTCATTGACAAATACACCCTGAAGGTTGTTGAGAACTTCACCTACCTCGGATCCACCGTCTACAGCTCACTGTCCATCAACTCAGAGATCAACAGTAGGATCGCCAAGGCAGCCGCAGTCATGGTCAAACTGAAGCAGCGAGTGTGGAACAACTACAGCCTCTCCGTGAGGACAAAAATGCGTGTCTACCAAGCCTACATACTTAGCACTCTCGTTTATGGCAGCGAGACGTGGACTACCTACGCATGGCATGAAAGGAAGCTCAATAGCTTCCACATGAGGTGCCTGCGGCGCATACTGCAAATCCAGTGGCAGGATATGGTACCCAACACTGAGGTGCTGGAGCACACCAACATGAGCAGCCTGCAAGCAGTTCTTAGGGCGAGACGTCTCAATTGGCTCGGCCCATATCAGGAAAATGGACACGGTCCGCATCTTCAAGGACCTCCTCTACGGTGAGCTGATTGAGGGCAAAAGGACAACAGGGCGTCCAAAACTGCATTTCAAAGATATCTGCAAGAAGGACATGAAGCTGTGTTCCATCAACTCCAACACATGGGAAAGTGAAGCCGATGACCGACATGCATGGCGGCTCGCAGTACGGCATTCGTAGACCCTGAGAGGATCGATAATATCCTTCAAAGAAGATCCAGGCGGAAGCAGCGGCAACAGCAGCCACAACAGCCATCCGCTTTCGTCTGTACCAAGTGCGGCAGAGACTGCCACTCCCGAGTCGGACTCCACAGCCATTCTTGGCGGTGCAGGTAGACTCATAATGAGCTACACCATTGTCTCTCGAGACGGAAGGATGCCAAGGGACAGAAGGTATTTAATACAGTTGACTAAACACTATTTTTCTCAAAGGAAATCAATTGGTTTAAATGAATCTGCACTCAAGAAGTTTGGTTGTTATTTTTACACAAAGACAAGTTTGTTGAGGTTTAGGGGCTCAATCTAGGTACTGTCAGCTCACTCGTGGAGTTCCTCAGGGCTCAGTATTAGAACCATAAAGGCCTCTACACATTTGAATATTCATTCCAAAATTTAGTGCGTGAACATACCTTTATTTAGATTTACCAGCGCCAACATCACACATCTGTCTAATAGATTGGTGCGCATGAAACAGGGTTTGTCATATAGAATTGTATTTTTGCAAGAGAACAACCAACGAAAGCTTGTGTTTTAAAGATGTGAGGGAGACATGAAAGAGCTGCTGGATGGAATAGCTGCTCTATACTCATGAAAGAGCTGCTCTATACTCACTCTCATAATGACCTAACGACAGGAAGCCGTGCTGAAGAACAATGCATAAAACCATTACTTAAATTATCATCATAAATCCAACTCATTACTGAGTAATACATTATTCTCAACTCTAATTGAGAGTTGACTGCAATCACACAAAGTTATTGAATACAATGCCTGTGTAACATGATTAGCATCCCGCCCAAACAATTAGATAATTAGCCTATCACTAGGCTATTAGATTGTATAAAAGGAGTTTGCATCACTCCTGCGTCATTTCCGCGACCATGTGTAATTTCAGAGAAACCAAAGCTTTTGGACACCTTGAACCCGTGCTACTATTTCCCAGCACTGAGGTATTTCCCCACCTTGGGCGTTTTATTTTGAAGTGTACTGCTGCGAGCAACAGAGTGACTGCTAGAGCTGCTGCACATTTCCAGTTTCTTGCCCTCTTGCTGTCTTGCTGAAAAAGCGTGAAGCTGTTTCGTTTGGGTTCCTTGCGTCTGCGAGCATTTGCTGCGACTTTTAGCTGCTCTCAAGTGGAGAGGGGCGTGTCTGCATCCGCAAGCGTTGCAACCTGGGACGCCCCCAGCGAGTCTGTGTAGACTTGCGCTGTTGGGAGAGTAAAACTCTTCCTCTCTACATCCTCACTCTCTTACCGGCAGACTGGTAGTCTTTATAACATAAGTGATTGGTTTTCCCCTTGTTTTCATTGTTTTGTTTAGTTTAGGTTTCTTTCTGACTTGGTTTATTTTTGTCTTCCTCTGGAATTATGATATTTTAATCTATTCTTTTGATCCTTATTGATTTGACTTTTTTGTGTTGGTTTTTCTCCTTAATTGTGATCAGTGGGAGTATTGTGATTACTTTATATGGTTTCATATAAATTTTTGTTTAGATATAATTTCCATTGTGTTTTGTTTATAGGTGGGGGCCTTTCTCGAGGTGTGCTGTGCTTCTGGTTACTCACTGTGTACGTGTGCGAGTGGATGTTTGAACTCACTGTGTGGTAGCTCGAAAGCGCTCCATGGTAAATCGCGACAACCTGCCCCTGGAGTGTGCAAGCCCTGTAAGCTTCAAATTTAAAGTGAACTCATCGAGGAAACCAAAACTACTCCAGTGATTTTAACTTGGTGGCCCGAACCTGTGTTTGCCTTGTGGGATTTTAATTCCTTTTTGGGATATAGTTCCTTTAAAAGGTGGCGTAGTCGGATCTCTACACTCTAGTCATGGTCTAATCATTGCTAGCGATTATTCTTACAACTTTGCAGCACACGACCCGCGCCACAACTGCATACAATGATTGAAGAAAAAGATTAAATTTCTTCAATTCTAATTGCATACGTTACTCTAATTGGCTCCGCATGTGTCCTTTTAACCGCCGTTGGGTTCTTGTGTGTGCCATCTTGCTCCTTGCACTGAAAGGCCCAGCAATCCCAAAATACACAGAAGCTGATAGATAAAATGGTTTCTACTAAAAAAACTATAAATGTGATAATTGTGTGGTGAAGTAATTATTTTCATTCACCAACATGTAAGACATTCAACAATTCAACCTGTCTGCATGAAACACTTAAGAGACAAAATATGGAAACTTTCTTACAGGAAAAACATATAATATTAGTGTTGTGGCCTAAAAATATTCCGTACTTCAACGAAATGTAATACCTGTAGTGAAATTATATTATTAGCCCATATAATTATCCAATAACAGTTTTATTTAAACTATGCTAACACACATCAGGCCTCCTGTTTGAGAAGCTGTTTGAAAGCAACAAAAAGCATTATGATTGATTTAAAATGGGTTTGAGGTGGATCTTGTCTAGATAACTAAACATTAAAAAAAAAAAATTTAAAGTCGAGATTTCGCCAGTGGCTGTAGACTGACAAAGCCCCTAAACTAACTATATCTGTCTCCAGCAGAATGGTTCTGTAACTGAGTAATGCTACAGGCTGATGAGAGTGAAACAGGCATGTGTTTATAGCACAGGCTTGAGTGGCATTACTGGGGGTGCTCTGAGAAGCGCTTGGGGCTGACGGGAACAAGACAGGTCCATTCTGGGATGAGCTTCTACGGTAAGACAGTTCACCCTGGACCTTGTCATCCTTCGAGCCAACAGAATGTGACAGTTATATGTTGGAATACAGTGAATCTAGAGCACAAAAACACATAAATAGTTTCCAGTATAAGCTCATTGTTAATTTGTGAGTCGGCCAGCCGAATCCCGGGCCTTGCTTGCCCACCTGTCTGCTCCCCAAGACCCCCTTTTCCAACATAAGTCACCCTATTCCCTCACAGCCACTCAAATGTCATCCCCACCAATGCCTTGGCAGCTGAACCCCCTCAAGTCATTCAAGTCTATGAGCCCAAATCCTTGCAGGGCCAGAAATTGACATGGCTTTCCTCCTTTCTTATCTCTCCTCATCAGAGCCAGTTCCATAGAACCAGTCTCCCTATCGGGGGGCTCTAGACATTGACCTCCACAACAAGGTCTCCCAAGGTGGCAAAATATTTCCTGCGGCATCTGCCGACCCCCTGCTCACGCCACGGCAGACTGCTTACAAGTCAACTCAGCAGCCAAACCGAGCTAAGCAAGATGTATCCACGCTTCAACTAGTTACACCCCTAAGCCCCTGCCTAGCACAAACTCAGCACCTGTGGGATTTATAGTTTACCTTTTTTTAAAGTACTTATTTTATTCACTAACTTTTTACCTTCTAAATTCTGATTAAGATAAAAAACTGAAGAGTTAAATAAGAAGGTTTGTGTGTCTGAAGGCCATTAGCACATCCTGTTTTTGAGTAAAGAAACATCTGGACTCAGCAGATAAGAGGAAAGCCCCTGTTGCAACAGAAAGGAAAACACCCGATTTCAGCAAAAAGGAACCATCCTGTACCAGTCGAGAAGGAGAGCATCCCACTCCAAAAGAGGGAGTTGTTTCACCAGAAAGAGCTTGTGAGCAGATAAAAGCTAGAGGATTTTAGAAGAGAGTCAGAAGATGTTAGATCTTCTCCAGCGCGCTGTAACTGCTGTTGATTTCTCCATGCTGAAGTCTTCATTAAAACCCTACACAATAAAGTCCTACACCCCCACCATATATACAGTGGTGTGAAAAACTGCATGTTTGTCACACAAAATGTTTCTGATCATCGAACACATTTTAATATTAGTCAAAGATAACACAAGTAAACACAAAATGCAGTTTTTAAATGAATGTGTTTATTATTTAGGGAGAAAAAAAATCCAAACCCACATAGCCCTGTGTGAAAAAGTGATTGCCCCCCTTGTTAAAAAATAACTTAACTGTGGTTTAACACACCTGAGTTCAATTTCTGTAGCCACCCTCAGGCCTGATTACTGGCACACCTGTTTCAATCAAGAAATCACTTAAACAGAAGCTACCTGACACAGAGAAGTAGACCAAAAGCACCTCAAAAGCTAGACATCATGCCAAGATCCAAAGAAATTCAGGAAGAAATGAGAAAAAAAGTAATTGAGATCTATCAGTCTGGTAAAGGTTATAAAGCCATTTCTAAAGCTTTGGGACTCCAGCGAACCACAGTGAGAGCCATTATCCACAAATGGCAAAAACATGGAACAGTGGTGAACCTTCCCAGGAGTGGCCGGCCGCCCAAAATTACCCCAAGAGCGCAGAGACAACTCATCCGAGAGGTCACAAAAGATCCCAGGGCAACATCCAAAGAACTGCAGGCCTCACTTAAGGTCAGTGTTCACGACTCCACCATAAGAAAGAGACTGGGCAAAAAACGGCCTGCATGGCAGAGTTCCAAGACGCAAACCACTATTAAGCAAAAAGAACATTAAGGCTCGTCTTAATTTTGCTAAAAAACATCTCGATGACTGCCAAGACTTTTGGGAAAATATCTTGTGGACTGACGAGACAAAAGTTGAACTTTTTGGAAGGTGCGTGTCCCGTTACATCTGGCGTAAAAGTAACACAGCGTTTCACAAAAAGAACATCATACCAACAGTAAAATATGGTGGTGGTAGTGTGATGGTCTGGGGTTGTTTTTGCTGCTTCAGGACCTGGAAGGCTTGCTGTGATAGATGGAAGCATGAATTCTACTGTCTAACAAAAAATGCTGAAGGAGAATGTCCGGCCATCTGTTCGTCAACTTAAGCTAAAGCGATCTTGGTTGCTGCAGCAGGACAATGACCCAAAACACACCAGCAAATCCACCTCTGAATGGCTGAAAAAAAACAAAATGAAGACTTTGGAGTGGCCTAGTCAAAGTCCTGACCTTAATCCCATTGAGATGCTGTGGCATAACCTTAAGGCGGTTCATGCTAGAAAACCCTCAAATAAAGCTGAATTACAACAATTCTGCAAAGATGAGTGGGCCAAAATTCCTCCAGAGCGCTGTAAAAGACTTGTTGCAAGTTATCGCAAACGTTTGATTGCAGTTATTGCTGCTAAGGGTGGCCCAACCAGTTATTAGGTGCAGGGGCAATTACTTTTTCACACAGGGCTATGTGGGTTTGGATTTTTTTTCTCCCTAAATAATAAAAACATTCATTTAAAAACTGCATTTTGTGTTTACTTGTGTTATCTTTCACTAATATTAAAATGTGTTAGATGATCAGAAACATTTTGTGTGACAAACATGCAAAAGAATAAAAAGTCAGGAAGGGGGCAAATAGTTTTTCACACCACTGTATATATATATATATATATATATATATATATATATATATATATATATATATATATATATATGATAAAATTCAACCATCTCAGCATTAATAGTCTTATTGCTTCAGACAAATTTATTCGGGATTCGCTGGAACGAGAAGTTCTATTTTGCAGTGCGTCAAAGCAGCCCAAACTTGTTTTACATGCTTTCCGAAGCGGTTTGCTGGATACTGGCCAACAACTATGACTTTACGCACATCCTACACTTGCTGGATGATTTTTAATAATAATCTCTCTACCACACACTATTAAAAGTCTTTATTTGCAAACGGCATCCCCATCACAGAGGAAAAAACCTTTGGACCTACGAAAACCATAGAATTTTTTGGGATTAGGCAAGGTATAGAACTTTTCATACACAGGGTAATTCAAAGTGTTTTACATAGAAAACAAAGAATAAAAAAGAAAGTACATTTAATAAAATCAAGCATAAAAAAAGTAATATAAAATCATAGTGATTAAAAACTGAAAATTAAGACATAGATTAAGATAGTGAAGTGCAGAGATAAAATAGTTGTTGGGACGTTGGTGCTCAGTCGACAAAAGCACAACTAAACTGGTGTGACTTTAGCCTGGTTTTAAACGTGACTAAAGTGTTGGCACCCTTGATCTCCTATGGAAACTGGTTCCACCTGTGGGCTGTATTGTAACTAAAGGATTATTTACCCTGTATGGAATTAACCCGGGGTAGTGTGCGACTTTTATCATTGTTTAATCAATGCATATTAATGTTCTGTCATATAATCAACTGCTAACAGAACTTCTTTACAGCTTAATCAAAAGAAACATTTCTTTTCAGTCTTTCTCCACTCATTATGGGACTGTTGATTTGATGGGTGGGGGTTTATGGGATTCTTATGTTAGTATGCTAGTAATGTACATTTTATTGTATTAGAAAGAATAGGTGTTTTAATGTATGTATTATGAGTCAGGAAGTTAGATAAAACAGGCCAAAGAAACAAAAGTATTTTCAGTGAAACAAACAGCCTGCACATTGATCTTCAAGGACATTCATTCAGATAACATTGATGCAGATTCAGGTGTGGGAAATTGCTCTGGAGAGTCCCTGTTAAAAGATCTGAAAATTATCTTGTAGGTCAGAGTGGGAGCGTCTCCAGCCTCAACCCTCAACAAGAAAAACAATTACACCAGCTTAAAGCTACACTGCACAGAAACTGGACATGGCCAGCTCTCTCTCTCTCTTTCTTTCTCTATTTATCTCTCTCCTGGAAGGATTCAATTCAATTTTAACACAAAACAGTCGGCTGGCTTAAAAAGATAAGCAGAAACCTGTTAATTCAAATTCTGCTTTTGACTAAGACTAAATTTGTGTGTTGAATTTGATGAACACCCCATTTTAAAAGTTAAAAGGTTTTAAAAAGTTGACACGTTATTCTGTTACAATGAGGCAAAGAAATTAACTGTATAATATTAGGTTTTGATGCCTTCAGACAGTAAGCTCTGTAAAACGAGAAATAAAATCAGGTTTTGATGCCTTCAGAGAGCAGTTCTGTGAAACGAGAAAAAAGGCCTATAAAGTCAGGTTTAAAAACCTTCAAAGAGCAGTTCTGAGAAACACAAATTTAATCATTTTATTGTTGATTAATGTTTGGAGCCAGTACGACATAAATTGGGTCAGTACAAAATTAATTTTTTGTTGTGTATCTTTTATTGTTGTTGTTTTGTACTGTGTTTTTAGATTGATCTGTGAGAAGATAATGGGTCAATTAGTCCAGAGAAAGTAAAAGTGGCGTTGCCAGGAAAAATCAGAGAAATGGAGAAGAGAATGTATAACAGATTAAAGGGACAGGAAACTAGAGAAGGAAAAGGTGGTTGGTTTGAAGGAAAGAAAAGTGATAAGGAGTGTGAAAAAAGCCACAACAAAAGAACAGAAGAAGAAAGTTCACCAGACAGTGAGAAAGAGTAGAATGACAGAGACAGGAAGCGTTTCACTGCCACCCTCTGCCCCGCCTCCAACCAAAATGCCTGGCCTCTACCTGAGTTTGGTTCAACCCCCTCATATGAGCATCCTACACCCACCCTCCAGTAACCAATAGTGAAGCTGAAAGAAGGAACCATAGATGCAGAAATAGTAGAAATAGAGATTTAACTGATCAAGTCAAGGAGCTGAAATCTTTTGTAGCTTCAGAATTTATGACCACCTCAAGGAAAGCACAAGCAGTCATAGAAAAGATAGAGAGAAGCATTAGAGATGAACAAAAAATGGAAGAAGAAATATCAGAAGTTAATTCTGTTTAACAACACAGCATATGATCTCAGTACAGTGACAGGGAAGAAAGAGCAGCCTTGGAGTCAACTGCTAATTTGGAATCCAAAACGAAACAAGTAATAATTACTGGTAAAATGACAGAAGTAGATGAAAATAATGAAAGCATTTCAATGCGAAAAAGAAGCAAAAATAGAGACAAAGATGCAGTTATAGCTCATTGGAAAGAGACAATATGCACACCCAGACTGATTAAAGACAAAGATTATCCAGTGACTCAGTTACAGACCCCAGTGATGGTGAACCAGGCCATCCCTCTAAAGGCTCCTCTGCTACAGAAAGCAGATGGACGTGACGTGTCCCGACCATGGACACAAACAACATGATGCTGTTGTGAGTAAATTACCACCACTAGCCTCTGGAGGGAGCCGTTGGTTAAGTAAACTCACTACATTATGTCATGGAACTACACTGGCTTTGGGTGACGTGAGATGCCTTTTGGGTCAAATTTTGACTGCTGCACAAATGACGGACTTTGAACAAAATGCAAGAATTCTAACCTGTCAAAATGATCAGGACCACTCTTATTGGCGCAGCACTGCGGGCGATGTTCCCTATTCCTCCTACAGTGTACCAAAACATTACATTTTGAATCAAACCTGGAAAGACCTGTGCAGCTTATCATTTTCGTTGTGCTAGTAAATGTGAATCAATGGTAGAAGAAAAGGGTATTAATAATGCTGTGACCAAAGATATTTTCAGAACGGCAGTGATGTCAGGAGCACCTAATGGAGTGAAGCAGGCTATGGACAACAACCCAGATATGCAGGGGGCTTCAAATGAGGTATGGGAAAGACATTTGATTTTCCACACATATAAGGCAATGGACAGGACAGCAAAAGACGAGGAAAAGATAGAAAAAACCAAGACACAACTCCTGAAACTGCTGTTGGAAGAGACAAGGAAGTGAGACAAAAAAAAAAAGCCTTTGAAGCAGATGCCTCAACAGAGAGTCAGCCTCAGCCACAATATGACACAAGCAGGCACAATATGAGCAGCGCCCACAAGGGTGGAACAGACCCCAGAGGGGAAATAGAATAGGTGGAGGTGGAGGAGCTTATTACAGGAGTGAAAGATGTTGCTATGAGTGTGGCAGTATAGAACAC
Organism: Danionella dracula; assembly: GCA_900490495.1. NCBI lineage: Eukaryota > Metazoa > Chordata > Actinopteri > Cypriniformes > Danionidae > Danionella > Danionella dracula. The sequence goes on from UELW01000322.1 coordinate 6,739,501, forward strand.
TTTATTAAAAATTGCCCTGGCCAAGCCACTGGAAGAGGTCATTTCAGAGCACTGAATGCGGGGGGATGAGCCCAACCCCGACAACAGCTTCAGTCATCCTCTCACTTTCAGGCGCCCATGTTCCCAACCTGGGGCCGACAGGATGGTGTGGAGCACTGTTGAAGGGGCCTACAGAAAACCACCATGAGGGGTTTGGCCGACCTACTCATGGAGATAGTGGTCAACAACAGACCGCTAAGTGCCTTGGTGGACACAGGGGCAACTTACTCTACGGTGACAGATCAAATTGACAAGCGTCAACTGTCTACACAATGTGTAACTGTGAGAGGGTTTTCTGGTATGGCTGAAAAATGGCCTCTGACAAAACAATTACTGGTTAAAATAGCAAACCAATTGCTAACTCATTCTTTCCTTTACTCCTGTAATGCACCTGTACCTCTACTAGGAAGAGTTTTGCTGATCAAATTAGGACCAAGCATCCTTTGTACACCAGAACGCGTAGTGGTGAAATTTCCGGACGGAATGGTAACTAACTGCTCAACACAGGCTAGTGGAGAAGGGAATCAATGGGTTTTAACAGGTGAGGGTCAGAGAACTGATGGAGACATTTATTGGTTACAACTGGAAGACAGAGAAGAAGACATGAGTGTCATCAAACTGTATGCTAAATATAGCTCTTGGATTCATCAGCTAAATGTCTTTGTGCCTCCAATTGACCCTCTACATTGTACACTTTTTTTATGACAGGAATGACACAACTCTATACCAGGAAGTGCTCCAGGAAGTGGAAGGAGACAAGTGGGTCCTGAGAACAGAAGGAATCATGATAGGGAAAGATGGAGTGGTAGCACCAATACACCTTACTGAAAAGCAGACGAAATGGTATGAAATGTCAGATACAGCAGCACCACACATTTCCCTAGCATTACATCCAGGGCATGGAGCAAGAGAGCTGGGACAAATGGCCATAAGATTACTGCAGGTGACAGACTGGGAAAAAACAGGTAGAACTAACGTTGTGTACTCGAGAGCAGAGGAAGCTTACTGGATTCAGGAAAACACAGAAGATGTAGGAGTGTTAGTTCATGAAAAAATATCCAAGTGCCATGGCAGAGAAAACACAGATGGGGAAGGTTCTGAGGAGGTCATTGCATCACTACCTGACAGATGAGGGACTTTGTAAAGTAATTCCTGTAACATTTTAATTGACAGCTACCAATCCTATATGAGTCCCACAGTATCGCAACAAACCAGAAGCTGAGGAAGGAGTGGCCAGTACAGTGGCTGGTCTCCTAGAGGGAGGAGTGATAACTCGATTTGACTTTGAGTGGAACACTGCCCTCTTTCCGGTTCCTAAAGCAGGTACACAAAAATACAGATTAGTGCATGACCTCAGACAAATTAATTCTGTGGTGGCAACACCTACATTGGCGGTGCCTAATCCATCTCAGAAGTGGTTCACATGCATTGATTTGGGAAATGCATTCTTTTGCATACCAATTGCAGAAGAATGTAAAAAGTATATTTCATTTACTGTCAGGAAAGAGCAGTACTCTTACAACAGATTACCACAAGGTTTTGTTTTAGCACCTGGAATTTTTAACATCGTGCTAAAACAACAACTTGATGGCTGTGAACTGCCAGAAGGGTGTGTCATGATAATGTATGTTGATGACATTCTGTTAGCAGCTCCTTCACAAAAAAGTTGCCTCCAAGCAACGTCACTGATTCTGCAACAACTGCACAAATCAGGATTCAAAGTAAGCAAAGCGAAACTACAAATTTGCTGAGACACTGTTACTTTTATGGGAAGATTGATTACAGTTACAGAGTCATCTCTGACTAACAGCCATAGGAGTAACATCCTCTCGCATCCTAAGCCAGTCACTGTTTCTGACATGTTGTATCGTAGGTTTAACTGGATTCAGCAGACACTACATACCAATGTAAGTAGCATCGACAATGCCCTTAAGGCAGTTGGTGAAAGAAAAAGGGACGAAGAACCTAAAATCGAGACTGGATTGGACACCGGAAGCGGAACAATCCATCATTGACTTGGCTTCCCTAAATTGCCCAGACTACACATCTCCATTTTATTTGGATGTCTCTGAAACAAAAACTTGTGCACATGAGGTGTTGTTCCAGAAACAACACGGCCAAAGAAAGGTCTTGACCTATGCCAGTGTTCTCTTGAATAACACTGAACAGAGGCAACCCACATGCGCCAGATTCGTTGCTGGATTGGCTAAAATCATTGACGAAACAATCCATATTGCTATGGGCCATAAACTGAATGTACTGACACCTCATTCTGTTATGTCCTTTGTTAACTCAACAGCATTTACATTTTCTTCCTTGAGACAGCAAAGATTGGCCAAGACCCTGATCAGCCCTAACATCACTTATTCCCATGAGGGAATAAACATGGCAGACCTAATAACTGACGGTGAACCCCATGACTGTGCCCCACTGACAGAAGTTAAATCAAAAATTCATGAAGGACTTCAGGCAATTGAGCTTGCACCAGCTCCAGACATACTAAATTAGTTTACAGACGGCTGTTGTTTCAGGGCAGAGGATGGTACGTTGAAGTCTGCTTATGCTGTGGTGAAGTCTGTAGGGGAGAACTTTTTAACAAGACTTTCAGACATGTTGGAAGGGAAGCAGTTTGCACAAAGAGCTGAACTTCTGGCTATAACACAGGCTCTACGGTTTGCGGCTGGGAAAAGAGTCAACATTTATAGTGATTCTGCTTATATGGTGACAGCTGTGCATGTTGAAATGCCTGTGTGGAAGAGATGTGGTTTTACTACCTCGAAAGGTCAAGCCATTGCGCATGCGAAAGAAGCACTGGACCTCTTAGAGGCTCTTATGCTTCCTACTGAAGTTGCTATCATCAAATGCCAAGGGCACTCCAAATTGACAAACCCCATTTCAAAGGGAAATGAAGCAGCTGATTTGGCGGCCAAACAAAAAGCAGGGTATCTAGCTACACAAGCCATGGTGAAATCTGATGCTACTTTTGCAGACCTCTTACCAAACATTTCTAAAGAATTCATTGTAATTGAGCAAAAGGTGCCACACCAGAAGAGATCTCTGCATGGAAAGAAGGTGGAGCACAGTGCCCCCATGACAATTTTTGGCAGGCACCAGATGGAAGGCCCGCCTTGCTATCCTCTCTTGTGCCTGCTGTGCTAGCTGAAGCCCACAATCTGGCTCATGTGAGTGAAAAACAAATGCTAAAAAATGTACAGGTATGGTTGCATCCTTTTATGCCATATTTGATTGGAAACTATATTCAAGAGTGTGAAACCTGTCAAAAACATAATGTCAAGCCTTCTTTTAAGCCAAAGAGAGGGTGGATCCCTCTCACTTCCATACCAGGTGAGGAAGTTGTTATTGACTTCACAGACATGACGGAGAGGGTACATGGGAAAAGATATCTGCTGGTTATGGTTGATTACTTCACAGGGTGGCCAGAAGCCTTTCCTGTAGGAAGAGAGGACAGCACCACTGTTATCAAATGCCTAATCAATCATTACATTCCCCATTATGGTTTCCTCGAAGAATTCGATCTGACAACGGTTCACATTTCAAAAATGAGCACTTGAAAATTGTACAACAGACCCTTGGGTTAAAACATTAATTTGAAACACTATACCATCCTCAAAGCCAAGGGAAAGACAAGCGCATGAATTTGACACTGAAATTGAAACTGGCCAAAATTTGTGCTCCGACTAAATTGACATGGCTTGGTGCCCTGCCACTCGCTCTCATGTCTGTACGGTCCTCTATCAACAGAGTCACTGGTTTCACACCTTTTGAGTTGCTTACTTACATGACAGCTCAAAAATCCACATCACCATTTATTTGCTTCCTTAAACGAATGCTTTTATCAGCTCTTTTTATATTCTCTTGTATTGGTTGCCTTTTAATGACAATTGCAGCTGTACTTTTTATTGGCACTATCATTTAGCTTCAATTATTCTTATACTCTTTTTAAAGAATTTTATGGTAATTTAATTATTGTATGGTATCAATCAAGCTCACAATGCACTTATGGGAAAATTGGAGACTAATGGGAGTGCTGGGGATATTAACCAGCGATGGGTTGCGGCTGGAAGGGTATCCGCCGCATAAAACATGTGCCAGAAGAGTTAGCAGTTCATTCTGCTGTGGCGACCCCGAAAGGGAAGAAAGCCGGCATGAAAATGGATGGATGGATACCCCACCACCACCACCACCGTATAGCATGCCTCTACTGAGCCAGACCATAAATGAGGATGATGTGGAGGATGCGCCGTAAGGGATAACGTGAGTGACTTGTGAGGGGATTGTGGGACTCCAAATGTGTTCTGACTGTAAAGAATTCGAGCCGCTGCATTCTGAATAAGCTGTAGCTGTTTAGTGGACTTTTTGGGAAGACTGGTGAGAAGAGCGTTTCAGTAGTCCAGCCTGCTGGAGAAAGCATAAATAATTTTCTCTAAATCTTGTCTTGAAACAAAGCATCTGATTCTTCATCAGCATAACTATGGTATGATATCTGGTTCCTTCTCATAATTTGGCATGTACAGTTAATTAGTAAAGGAGCAAGGATTGTGTCTTAAGGGACTCCACTTCGACATGTTATCACCTATGTTTACATAGAAACATCTTCCTTCTAAGTATGATCTGAACCATTTTATCACAGTTTCTGAAAGACAGAGATAGTTTTCTAGTCTATCGAGAAGGATTTTTGTGGTCGACTGTGTCGAAGGCAGCGCGCAGATCGAGTAGAACCAGAACAGTCGCTTTACTTGAATTGATGTTTAACCGGATGTCATTGACTATCTTCAGTAGTGCTGTCTCTGTGCTGAGATGAGCTCTGAAACCCGACTGGTAACAATCCATGAGTTCATTTAGGGTAAGGAATTCAATCAGTTGTTTTGCCACAATCTTTTCCATAATTTCACTAATAAAAGGGAGATTTGAGATGGGCCTGTAGTTGCTCAGTACAGTATAATCTAAGTTTCTCTTTTTCAGTAGTGGTTTTATCACTGCGGTTTTAAGGGTTTTTAGGAAGAGTCGGCGCACAAGGAGGTGTTTTTAACTTCTAATAGATCCTTTAATACACTCTTAAGAACCATTTAAAAAAAGACTGTTGGTAGAGTGCCAAGACTGCAAGTTGATGTTCTAGGGCACTGAACCGTCTCTATTAATGTTTTGCTATCGAATAGTTTAAAGGTGCATATTGAGAGAGGAGACTGAGGATGTCTATCTCCAGTCCTGCTGGGGGAAGCACTAATGCCTTTTCTGATATTACTGATTTTATTTATGAAAAATTAAGCAAATTCATTGGATTAATCCTCAGACAGAAGCTCACTTGGAGTCTGGTCAGGTTTGAGATATGGCATGCAAACACATCTCGCTGGTGTTATGGTTAAGTGTCTCTTTCTAACAGAAATTGATTTTGCAATTTTGCCATGGGAGATTGAAGCATCAACAAGAACACAGAAGTGATCAGGCAGAGCAACATCTTGCACAACGGTGGATAAACTCCAGTCCAGTGTGTGACCGTGACAATGTGTGACACTCTGAACGTGTTGAGTCATGTCGAAGGTGTTTAAAATATTGAGTTCTTTGGCAGCAGTATTATTGGACTTGTCTATGTGAATATTAAAATCCCCAATGATGATAAAAGTGTCAAACTCCACAGAGATGGCTGAGAACAGTTCAGTGAAATCACCGGTAAACCCTGTAGTGTACTTTGGAGGCCTGTATAAAATAGTATAAGATTGGCGCCTTGTAAAACTAAACTCAAATATTCCAAAGATGTGTAATCCCCAAGATTGACATGTTTGCATTCAAAAATGTTCTTGTACATACTTGAGGCTCCTCCTACTTATCAGAATGAGAGGTATGACTGTATGAGAAGTTTCCTGGTGCAGCTTCGTTTAGTATGGTTGCACTGCAGCTACCATCTTGCCATGATTCAGTTAGCAACATAAAATCTATGTTATGTCTTAAAATAAAATAATTTACAAGGTGTACCCTGATTCTAGGTGACCAAACATTTAGAAGTGCTATTTTTACCCTGTTTTCTGTGGGTTCAGCTTTGGTGGTCTCTGGCTTGCTGGTTTGGTCTGCATGATTTTTTTAATTCTAGCAGATATTTTCTCTCACTTGTTTTTTTATTTTTTATTTCTAGCAGGCCTGATCTGTATCGCTGATAAAGTAAGAGCTAAAGGGGCTGAGGACATTTGCCTGTTCAGAAAACACTTCTCAAGGTCGCCGTCTTGAGGCAGAATGTCCGGTTTATCTCACTGCTGGTTTGGGGGAGTAAGGGTGGGTTGAGGGTGATTTTGCCCAAGGCGGTTTGATCGCAAAACTCTTTCTGCTGTAGGAGGGGGAGGTGCCTGCCTTTTTGGGGAGATTGTCAGGGGCTTGCTTTGAACGAGTGGGACATTTTGGTTCCTGCAGGGACTAGTTTTTCGAGCTGGCTGGGAAACCAAGATCGGGGATCCTGAAGATGTGGATAGTGTTTATGTGATCATCCAGGCCTTTGTCCAAGAAATATAAATGATGGTTTATTTTAAGATGATGGTTTACATGTTTATCTTGCTCCTGTCATACATTTGGCTGCTCTGAATTTTTCCTTCTCTGAGCTGTTGGGTCTTGCAGCCCTCTGGAGGATGTCTAGGTCCAGGGCAATGCTTAAACCTTAAAATTGTTACTTTAATTTAAGAAAGATGCGGCATGAATGTTGCCAGACGGGGCACCACTGGCTCAAACATTTTCAATAACACTTATTGAAGACAGAATACTGTAAAGTTCCATGAGACTGCCTACTTGTCTACTTAAGTGAAGAACAAAGCCACTTGTACCTGTCATACTATGATGAGGTGGTAGATGGTCCCAGATGTGAGGAAATCAGGAACAGAAAGTCTTTATTTATATAAGGAAGCTCTGGTCACAGTCCAAAAACATAAAACAACAAAACTTGGCTGAGAAGTACTAAAAAGGAGGATTACTGGTGTTCACAGAGGCTTAGGTTGAGAGAAGCAGAAAGAGTTAAGGCAGGTCCCAGAGCAAGAGCTTAGGGAGGTCAGCCAAACTGGGATCCTCTTTAACTATAGGTGAGGGCAGAGAGAAGCATCTGGAGTAATCCACTTAATACAAAGTTTGACAGGACAAGAAGAGGAAGCGCTTCAAATTGAGCACTGGGGATGAGCCGTAGTTAAATAATAAATCTCACAAGATGAGACAAAAACAGGAGCTTAAATAGTGGAGTGATTACTATAGTGGCAACTATTGTGCCAGCTGAGGCTGATGAACGGAAGTAGCAGGAGTGTCATGGAAAGGTGACAGAGGGGGAGAGGAAGACAAGCTAAACGATTCAAAATAAAGGGTTTATTTATATTATATTTAATGTTGTAGTGTGGCACTAGCTTATAATTAATTATGTCTTCAAGGCTTTCCATAATGCCTGACATTAATTTTGTGAAAACTTTACTCTTCTGTGGTTACCTTTTCAGAATCTTTATGATGTGAAAGAACAGTGTTCAATAGTTTGTGGTAAAGTTTCACAAACACTCCTCTCTACTAAAGGGAATCTATTGCCTTAAAAAAAATTGAAGTTTCTCCCTGTAAGAATGACAGACTCTGTATTACATAATATTTTCCCTAAAATGTCCAGAATGATGAAATTCACACATGACTTACCAGAAAAACAACGTATGCCAACCAGTAGATGCTTCCTTTTTGCATTATGTGATTACATGTGATCTCATGCTTTGGGAAGCCTGGAATTGTGGTTGCCATCTCCTACAATAGTGGCAGATCTGCTAGTTTTGAGTGGCTGAAGCACATTGGTCTTGATTATGTCACCTCTTACAGCATATTATTTATGGGTGTGAAGAAATTGAGATTTATTCTTCCATGACTATTTCGAGTGTGGGTTGACAGTTTCTGGTGACAGCAGCAGACCTCAAAACTGGGAAAAAGAAATGCAGTTCCACTGGAATAAGCAAACTTATTTTATTTTATGCTATTAGAGGATATAGGGTTCTCAACTCTCACATTGATGCTGGTTTCATATGCTCACATACCACACTTCTGATTTATCACACACAAAGAGTATGACGTTTTTAACAAAATACAGAATATGATTCGTGTCCCAAAGACTCTAAGATCCAACTTAGAGCTCGTAGCATTCAGAAGACATCTCAGGGAGCAATTAAGCATGCACAAATCACAAACACAGTAATGTGTTCAACACGTTTTATTGTCTATTCTACAACACACACGAACTACCTATCACTAACTATACTCACACATGCATGCAGAGAGAAGAAATGATTGGCAACTGTAATCTGAAATCTAATATTAAACAGCTTAAACTGATAACCCTTAATTGTGAATCTCATCAAACGTCTGTCTTAAAGACAATTCATGGCGTTCAGCTATGAATCAATTGCACCGTCAGCAAGTGATAAATGCGCTTTGTACCTTGTTCTAGAAGTTCGGTGAATCGAGGAGGTTCCTTGCGTGGTCTGTGCGAAGATGGCTGAGTTAATGATGACAAGATTGAATATGACTCAGGAAGAATCACAGAGAATCCGTAGAGTTTACGTGAGTTGCAGAGTTCATTCAGTTCAGGAGTCGCGATTCGGATCAAGCTTTTGGTGACTCGTAAATCGTTGTCTAAAGCTTTGAGTTCGAGTTTGCTTTGTGGAAAGCTTGTCGATTTGTCCGTTTGGGAGTTTGCTTAGGAGGAGCGCGAAAGAGAGTTAGGAGCAGAAAGAGAGAACAGAGAGAGCCGACCAAACTCTCTTAAGGCAGGAGGCAGGGCTCTGCCTTGCAGAGCTTCGCCAATGAGGTTACTTTGAAATCGAGCTGTGATGACGTCACAGACTCGAGCGCAGGGCTGAAGCAAACTCAACTCATAATTCGTATCAGTTAATAGAAGGGATCATATCTAGCAAAGAGGATACAGAGTAACTTCCTACGAAACGTCATTCGTTCAGAAATAATATTTCCAGCGTATGATACGACACGACTAATTTAAGACTAAAAACATCCGTTCACCCATTCATTTGTTCTTGCTAACTGGTCAAGCCTAGATATAAGTTCTCAGTTTACACAGTACCAATTAAGGCATGATACGATTATTAATCAAGGTCAAGTCAAGTGTGTTTATTGTCAATTCTGCCACACGTACAGTGCATACATACAGAGAATTGAAATTGCGTTACCCTCAGGCCCTTGGTGCATACATAAATTACACAAAACATAATAATAATTACTCAGAACATAAGTACTACTTAAGTAAAAATAAGAATAAGAAATGCAGATGCAACAATGAGTAGTGCAAAAACATGAGGTAGAGGTGGTGACTGGGTAATGAAATGATAATGTGGTAGAGTAAGACAATTAAGAGTCAATTAATGTGGCTAGAGTGTTCCAGGCTAGAGTGTTCCAGGATTGAGGTGCTAAGTCCAATGCCTCCAATGCTGGATAAAGTGACTGGTGCTGTGTCCGGTGGGGTAGGGTTCAAGGGGAATGTGAGGCTAGAGAGAGGGAGGGGGGCAGAGTCACAAGTGAGTTCAGCTTCCAGATTGCCTGGTGGCAAAAGATGTTCTTCAGTCTGCTGGTCCTGATGGCAGCAGGCTAAAGAGGCTATGTGTCGGGTGGATGGGATCACCTGCAATACTGAGAGCTTTGCGTGTGACCTAGTGCTGTAGATGTCCTGGAAGTCAACACGAACGATCTTCTCAGCTGATCTCACTACGCGTTGTAGGATCTTGCGGCAGGATGCATTGCAGTTCCCATACTACACAGTGATGCAGCTGGTCAGGATGCTCTCGAGGGTGCCCCTGTAGAAGGTGCACATCATGGGGGCAGGAGCTCTCGCTCTTCTCAGTTTGCGGAGAAAGTAGAGGCACTGATGTGCTTTCTTAGCCAGTGCTGTGGTGTTGTCTGCCCAGGAGAGGTCCTCGGTGATGTGGACGCCCAGAAACTTGGTGCTTCTCACTCTTTCCACAACCGCACCGTCGCTGGTTAGAGGAGCGTGCTGAATGTGTGCTCTCCTGAAATCCACAACAATCTCCTTCGTCTTCTCCACGTTCAGTAAGAGATTGTTGTCACCACACCACCTGACCAGGTGGCTCACCTCGCTCCTGTAGTTTGACTCGTCTCTGTTGTTGATGAAACCGACCACAGACCGCAAACTTGATGAAGAAGTTGGAGTTGTGTGATGGTGTGCAGTCGTGGGTCAGCAGTGTGAAGAGGAGGGGGCTCAGCACACATCCTTGCAGGGCCCCGGTATTCAGTGTGATGGTGCTGGATGTGTTACTGCCGACACGCACGGCCTTAGGTCTTCCGGTCATGAAGTCAAGCAACCAGTTGCAGAGTAAGGTATTGAGCCCCAACTTAACCAGTTTTGAAGTGAGCTGTTGAGAAATGATTGTATTAAATGCTGAGCTGAAGTCTATAAACAGCATTCTGACGTAAGAGTCCTTTTTTTCCAGATGAGTGAGGGCAGAGTGGAGAGCAGTGTTGATGGCGTCATCGGTCGAGCGGTTGGACCGATATGCAAACTGAAAGGGGTCCAGGGAGTGGGAAAGTGCAGATTTAATGTGTTGCATGACTATGCATTCAAAGCACTTCATAATGATGGGTGTGAGTGCTACAGGACGGTAGTCGTTGAGGCAGGATGAAGATGTTTTTTTTGAGATAGGGATGATGGTGGTTGCTTTGAAGCATGTGGGAACAACTGCCTGACTTAGCGAGCTGTTGAAGATGTCTGTGAAGACATCTGCGAGTTCCCCTGCACAGTCTCTCAAAACACGCCCAGGGAGGTTCTCAGGGGCCGGAGCTTTACGTGCGTTGATCCTGCTAAAGGATCTCCTCACTCTGTCCGGAGACAACACTATCACCTGGTTGCCAGGAGGAGGTGGAGTCTTCTGTGCAGTTGTGGTGTTTTGTTCTTCAAAGCGAGCATAGAAGGTGTTTAGCTCATTCAGCATGGAGATGGTGCTATCAAAGGTCTGTGGCTGGGGCTTGTAGTCTGTGATGGTCTGAATCCCCCGCCACAGGCTTCGAGTATCCCTGCTGTCACTAAAACTATGGGCTAGTCTCCTGGAGTACTTCCTCTTGGCCTCCCTGATGGCCTTGGCCTCTCTGGAAACAGGTCACCCTGGCAGTAACTGCACCCTCTTACTGCTACTTGGCGCTACTGGTGGCCCTGAGTCCATCAAGAGGTCCTCGGGTACATCCAATGATGCTCCATCTGTGCCACTTCATCCATTCCTCTTAGACTCCCCGAAGGAAAACTACATCCTCTTCCCATCCCAAACCATCCCTGGTCACACTTAGATGTTGATTTCATCACCGACCTGCCCCTGTCTGAAAATAATACCACTGTCTTAATAGCTGTTGATCGGTTCTCCAAATCAGTGAAACTCATCGCTCCCCCAGGTTTACCAACAGCAATTCAGATGGCACAAGTTCTCTTTCAGAATGTCTTCCATCACTTCGAACTAGGTCAGCGGTCCTCAATTTATATCCCAAGTCTGGCGCAGCTTTTTCAAGCTCCTCGATGTCTCTGTAAGGCTCACATCCGGCTATCATCCCCAGTCCAACGGCCAGACGGAGCAGAAAATTCAGGAGCTGGGACGATACCTATCCTCATCTGGCTCAACCGCACAGTCACGTGACCACAATCACCGGAATACTGAACACCTGCATCCTCTTCAACAATCCCCAGCTGCACCTCGTCACCACTGCTACAAAGACTCACTCCTCACTCAGTTCACCCATCGGTCCTCAAGGCTACACTCCCTATGACGATCTCTTCTCCTTCCACGGGAATCCTTCCGTCTTCTCCAGCCCCTCAGCACACGGCCTGACCATCTCCTCTTCGGAGTGTTAAGTCTACTAGCGAAGCCTGTTCTTATTGTTTGACACAAGTGGCATTCCTCTGTTCTTCCTTACACCTGAGTTAATTGATTTAAAGCCAATCCATTATAATCTTGTCTTCTTGTACCTCTCTCCTACGAAACGTGATATATATACGTGCGTGTGTGTGTGTGTGTGTGTAAGTAAAATTATTATTATTTTTTGGACAGGGTCCAGGTTGCACCGGTAATCAAGAGGAATAGGGACAGGTGCTATCTAATGATGTAGCACGCCTCAAATTTAGGCTCAATGATTCGCAGGGTATTCCAGGACAAATATTCCAGCCCAATTCTGTGTAGCAGAACATGTTGCAGATTGTGAGGACATTAGCATATATGAATCATATCAGTTTTAATATCACTGTGGTTAGTACGAGCACTTTTACCATGATATTAATTTATCCATTTATATTAGCATTTTAGCCGAGTCGCTAGTGGATCCCCGCAGTCCTTCGGAAGCTTTGAATGAACAAGTCAACTGCTGTGAGTATGAGTTTATTCAGACAAAGATTTCAAGAAACACACAGTACAGACTCGTATACCTCCACAAGGGAGGGGTAAACTGGTCACACAAGCACATTGTTAACAGTTTCGGCCACCACCCAAAACACTTACTTTACAATAACATCTCTATATATGGCAAGGTAAAGGTCCCGAGTAAAGATAAAGAGGATGTGTGAGCAGGAAAGATAAAACACAGGATGCTCTAATCACGTGCAGCAGAGAATATCAGTTTCCCACAGACCTAACACAGACAAGAGAATAACATGAATATCAGCCTTATTCTCACAGGATACTCTACCCACCTCTGCTGGCTACCATTGTGTATGTTTCATCTGATTCCTGAAATGGAGAGCCATTTGTTTGTTGACTGCACAAAGAAGAGTACTGGTAACAAAATTTCTAATTTCTTAACAAATCTTGTTGATCTTTGTTGAAGGATACTTTTAATATTTATAATTCACAGTGTTTAATTAATATTATACAAAATACTCAAATTATTATAGAAATATATCTATAATAATCAAAGAAATGTGATATAATGAATAAATGGAAAAATGGTGTAGTAGCAAAATGAACCTAGCATACATTAGCACCATCTGCTGAACTGAGATGCCATATCACTTGCTATTACTCCGTCGGAGGTTCAGGCTTACCACTCGGATTGCTGAAGGTGGGACTTGAGCAGCTTAGGTCAATTGTCATTGCATAAAAGAACAAATCAATTTTTTGTTAAAATTTTACTTCAGTGTACGAGATAATAAGAAATGTTTAAGTTAAATCCGGCCTCTATAATACAAATAAACAAGCCGAACTGTATTTTGATAGGACCTGTATATTTGGCATAACAATAATGTTACCTAGTTTTACGTAGTGTTTTTTTTTTTCTCTGGAAACAAAATAATCTGAAAGACATTTATTAAATGTGCATAAGGCCTTGTACTTGATTGCACTTTAAATGCAGAATTTGTCTCAGTATAGCAATCATGTTAAAACATGCCTAATCGTTGTATGAAATAATTTAGCTTTACATCCAAAGTAATTTAATTAACAAGATGAAACTTATAGATTTTTTGTAAACAATTTATAGTTTGATTGATATTAAAACATAACTCACCAAAAAATCTTACTATGTATATGTATTGCACTGTTTAAACAGCTACAGTAAACAGTACAAAAACAGCTATATAATAATTGGCTTGCTTTATTCCATGATGATAAATGCACTAAACTAACAATTTTAGTACATTTTGTTCACTTAGATTTGTTACCTTACTTGCAAACTATTGTAGGTAATCAAACTTCCTCAAAACAAGCTAAGTCTTTGCATGAGGCAGCTGCAACTTGCACTCTGCACCAGCTAAAACATTTTTTGTAAATTTACAAACTGTTTTGGTAAGCAACCTAGATTTTACTTGTCCATATATTTATTTAACTTTTTTTTTAATTAATGAAAATACCATAGGTTCCTTGGAAAAATACACAACACTCAGTGGATAAACGAGAGTATGACTTTAACCCCATTAATCCATTTGAGGATATGTCGTTCACATTATTTACAAGTTTTCTAGTAAAAAATGTTCTGCTAAACTTACTTTGAAATGTTTGTGATGTTATTGTTATAGGTAAGAGTAAAGATGGTCATTTAACATTATAGCCTTAACAATACTATGCAGTAGCTTGTTTGTTATTACAAATGTAATAATATTGTGTAATATTGGTAGTAACTAAATGTATGTACATCATGAAAAGTGGCGCTTTCCAGTTTGTGTTTACAGTTCTCATTACAGTTTGTGTCAGAAATTAAACGTTCATGCAGTTTTAATGGAATATATATAAAGGAATGAGCTTTAACAATATATTGATTTGGTCTTTTAAAATGACATTTAGTTTCTTCATATATGCTTTTACTCAAAGTGAGCTATAACTGATTGAAGAAACAAAGAGTAATTTGTCAGAAATGTACAGAAGGTGTTGAGGTTAAGTGTGGACATCTGAGGTTAAGGATATCATGCAGTCTCTTTAACCTCACTAATGCACATGTATTAGCAGAGGTAAATGCTTGATGTTATAATAATAAGATATTAATAGTCAAACTCGTTCCATTTTGAGCCACTCAAGCTCATCACGAGCAAGTGCATGCTCAGCTTTATCAACAGTAAAACAGCATCTCTTCCTTTGCCTCATCATTAGTCACAGGGAGGATCTTCAGAGTGACTGCTGCTTCCAGAGACTGGTGCCTGTCCTCAGACAGCTCAGCGAGTATGCTTACTATACTCACTCATAGCATTGAGATTATGTATCCTATGAAAATGTGATTGTGAATCAATATGAGGTTATCAAAAGGTGATACAGATGAAACAGATGGCATGAAGAGTATTAATGCGTGCAGTGGTACACTAAATCCCCAGCATGGAACACTGTTACATAAACCGCTCTCTGTCTCCTCCCTGTAGATGCAGAAACACCATTAAACTACAGTAAGCGAATGGACATGTGTACCATATTGTGTTGAGAGGAATTGTGTTGGTCTTATGGTGGCATATGTTTATCTTCATTAAGACATTTGCAATGCCTAATTAAAATCAGTTTCTTATACATGATTAGGAAAGGCACAAAACCTTTGTAGTGTTTGTGGTTTCTCAGTCGGTAGTGAATGGCAGGGAACAAACCAAGGATGCATTCAAAGCTTGGTCCAATTAGATTGCGTTATACGCAGAGATATGAAGCTATCAGCAGAATGTCTTTACAGATTCTGACATAATCATCAGTCTTTAACGACTTCTGAGAGATTTGGAAAATGAGCCTATCTCTAATAAAGGTGCAGTTTTATTACAAAATGTTTACAAAAAGAATCTTGTCTCAATGTCCTATTATTATCAGTGTTTTAAAGATCTTTTGTTATGCAATTTTCAATTAATTTGGAATAACTGTTATACCTCTCTAGGCTAGCACTGCACTGTTTATAACTATTAAAATATTATCATATAGAAAATAGTGGGTTCCTTTTAAAGCTGTATAAACGATAACAATTGAAAATATACTTTCTCAGCATTGTTGTACAGTACAGGTCTGCTACTTTCACACGTGTCTGCTACTCTCACAAGGTCATATACTTTTACATGGGTCTGCTACTCTCAAATGGATCTGCTAATTTCACATTGGTCAGATATTCTCACACCGATATGCTACTCTCACATGGGTCTGCTACTCTCACACGGGACTGCTGCTCTCAGGGTTCTATGTTTTATTTGTTTGTTTTATGCCTAACTAATATAGGAGCAGTTTCATTATAAAATGCAATGTTTACAAAAAGAAGGTTGTCTCAATGTCCTATTATCTTCAGCGTTTTAAAGATAATCTTAAACTGTTTTACCTCTCTAGCACTGCACTGTTCATAACTATCAAAACATTATCGTTTAGAAAATAGTGCATTTCTTTTAAAGCTGTATTAACAATAACAATTGAAAACATACTTTCTCAGCGTTGTTCAGTACAGGTCTGCTACTCTCACATGAATCAGATAATCTCACATGGGTTTGCTACTTGCACACGGGTCAAATACTCTCACTAGGGTCTGCTGGTCTACTACTCTCACACGTGTTTGCTACTCTCACACGATTCTGCTACTCTCACACAGGTCTCCTACTCTCACATGGGTTTGGTACTCTCACACGAGTTTACTACTCTCACAGAGGTCTGCTACTCTCACACGGGACTACTATTCTCATACAGGTTAGATAATCTCAAACGGTTTGCTACTTTCACGCAAGTCTGCTACTCTCACACCGGTCAGAAAATCTCACAAGGGTTTTTACTTCTGCCGCTGCTCATTAACTCCCATGGGCCACCAGGCGCTCGCCTTCAAGCCCCAACCCCAGGCCTGGCTCCAAGGTGGGACCCCGATAACGCCAATCCGGGCGACGTCATGGAATCCATTGTCATCATCATAAGAGGTCTTCTGAACCGGTCTTAGTCTGACCCGTCACCTAGGACCTGTTTGCCTTGGGAGACCCTACCAGGGGCAGCAAGCCCCCGACAACATAGCTCCTAGGATCCTTCGAGCACGCTTACCCCTCCACCACGTTAAGGTGGCGGTTCAGGGAGGGCTCAGCAGCCATGTGTTTGAGTTCTCCCCAGTGAGCGAGAGGGTCGCTTCCCTTCGGGTTGGGGGCAGGTCTCACTGTTGTTACGGTCTATGGGCTGAACAGCAGTTCAGAGTACCCGGCCTTCTTGGAGTCCCTGGGAGGGATGCTGGAAAGTGCTCCAACCGGGGACTCCATCGTTCTCCTGGGGGACTCTATGCGCATGTGGGGGATGACAGCGTCACCTGGAGGGGCGTGATTGGGAGGAATGGCCTCCCTGACCTGAACTCGAGTGGTGTTCTGTTATTGGACTTCTGTGCCCATCACAGTTTGTCGATAACGAACACCATGTTCAAGCACAAGGGTGTCCACCGGTACACGTGGCACCAGGACAGCTTAGACCGAAGGTCAATGATCAACTTCGTTGTCGTATCATCTGACCTGCGGCCATGTGTTTTGGACACTCGGGTGAAGAGAGGGGCTGATCTATCAACCGATCACTATCCGGTGGTGAGTTGGATCCCCTGGCTGGGGAGGAGGCCGGAAATACCTGGCAGACCCAAACGTACGTTGAGGGTCTGTTGGGAATGTCTGGCCGAGCTCTCTCTCAGAGTGATCTTTAACTCCTACCTCCAGGAGAGTTTCGACCAGATACCAGGGGAGGCTGGTGACATGGAGTCCGGAGTCGAGTGGACCATATTTTCCGCCTCCATTGTCACTGCCGCGGTGCGAAGCTGTGGCCATAAGGTCTCTGGCGCCTGTCGCGGCGGCAATCCCAGAACCCGGTGGTGGACACCGGAAGTAAGGGATGCCGTCAAGCTGAAAAAGGAGTTCTATCAGACCTGGTTGGCTTGTGGGACTACGGACGCAGCTGATGGGTACCGGCAGGCCAAGCGTGCCGCAGCCAATGCTGTGTTGGAGGCAAAAACTCAGACCTGGGAGGAGTTCGGGAAGGCCATGGAGGAAGAATATCGGTTGTCCTCAAAGAAATTCTGGCAAACTGTCTGGCGCCTCAGGAGGACAGGACCGAAAGGACAAGATCCCGGATACAAGCGGCCGAAATGAGTTTCCTCCACTGGGTGGTTGGGTGCTCCCTTAGAGATAGGGTGAGAAGCTCCTTCACCCAGAGGGAGCTCGGAGTAGAGCCTCTGCTCCTCCACATCGAGAGGAGTCAGCTTAGGTGGCTTGGGCATCTGTTCCGGGTGCCTCCTGGACGCCTCCCAGGGGAGGTGTTCCGGGCATGTCCAACTGGGAGGAGGCCCCGGGGAAGACCCAGGACATGCTGGAGGGACTATGTCTCCCAGCTGGCCTGGGAACGCCTCGGGATCCCTTCCGGGGAGCTGGAAGAAGTGTCTGTGGAGAGGGAAGTCTGGGCATCCTTGCTTAGACTGCTGCCCCCGTGACCCAGCCGCAGATAAGCGGGAGAAGATGAGATAAGATGAGGTGAGCTTGGATCTATATTTCACTTTTGAAGGCTGATTAAAACAGTACCTTTAAAGATGAGTGTTCTCGTATGATTACGAGCCAATGAACCAGATTTGGTACTATATGTAGCACTGATTTTTACAGTGCTCTCATACATTCCTAGAGATGTCTGAAGGCAAATCATTCAATATTTTTTAAATTCCAGCTATTGGTTTTATTTCAAGTAGTTATTGGTCATGGGTGAAAATGTAATAATGATAGATGGGCTTATTTTAAATAAGAATTTGGAATGGAAATGGGTCATTATGTCGTCTCGTGGTGCTGCCGGGAGACGAAGCCCTCAGGGTCTTCACCGGGTATAGTAGATCGAAGAGCCGGGGCAGGAGAGCAGAGCGTGGTTAGGAGCTGGCGGTAGGTCGGGTAGCCGGGGTTGAAGAGCAGAGCACAGTCGGGAACTGGCAGGCGTTGGCTCTATCAGGGCAGGAGAGTTGAGCGTGGTCGAGGTGGTCCGAGTCGTCAACGGGCATTCAGGGTTGGCAGACAAACAACAGGCAGTGGGGACAGAGAAACAGACAGGCAGGAAGCACGTAACAAAACAGGAGCCAGGAGTCACAAAAAGCTTGCCTCAGCGTGTGCTGTAGGTTCACAGACGATCTGACACCGACTGTCTGAAACCAGGTGCTTAAATAGGGAGAAGCGTGATTAAGGATAAGCTTCAGGTGTGATGATACTCAGCGTGAGAGCCAGGGGGCGTGGCTACCAATCAACCTCAGGTGTAATGGAAAACTACCAGGTGAGAGAGAGACAGCGAGTACGCTCGTGACACATTATTGATGAAAAATCAGTTGTTTTCATCTGCATTTTAGTCACAATCAATTATACTCACAGATAGACCACATAAGTCATAAAACAAAAATTTTGCACAATAATATAACACTAAGTTTGGCATGCTTAGTTATTCTACTTCACACAAAGTCCATTTCACCACTGAAATAAACCTGCTCGGTTAACACTGGAAAAGAAAATAGATGAACTGAAACATAATAGCTGAAAATCCGAATCTGGAGCCATTTCTAAATACGGAGAGAGGGTGCTGTCTCCTGCATGTCAGATGAAACTCTCATGCAAGTTTGATCAGCCATCCCCTGCTGTTCGAAATATTCAGTGCACGTGTCTACTGCTGCTGGAGCATCCGTGCTCTCTCCTGCTCTCCTTTCTGCTCACATTGTGAACCAAGCAGAGTAAAACCAAGGATTAGCATCCTGCAATTATCAAATTATCAACGACATGATACTTGAGATTTAATTTGGTTTTCCCCATATAACTTTAAATAAGATAACAAATAAAATAACTTTAAAAAGCAGTACTCATGCGATCAAGTGTAACCATGGCAACCGACTTTCATCAATTTTAGACTACCTTCTTTATGATTAAAAGCAACAAACTCTTGATGTCTTCAAATGATTGATGAAGGACAATGGCTTAAACGATTATTAAGTTATTTCAACGAAGCCGAATAGACGTGATTTTTTTCCTAAAATAGTAACGCGTGGAAGGAATGATGTGACCATATTAACGAGCTCTAACCGCACATGACGTTGTCTGCGCCATCACGTGCAAAACGTGATGCGCGAGATGCGAATTTCTTTTCTGCTGTGTAACAACACTTGAAGAAATCAAAGTTTAAACGTTTGAATCTCGCCTTCGCAGCTGTTGCTCGCGGAAATCAGGTTAACGAGCGAGGACGACACAAGCATCGATTACCGTTCCTTGCAAGCAGGCGGATGCTCGAGCGCTCGCGAATGCATTCCTCTGAGTGTAATCATCACGCTTTAGCAGGAGCACGCTCGACTGCCGTGGCCTCCAGTGAGATACGCTTTAGTTTGC
This sequence comes from Danionella dracula, assembly GCA_900490495.1. NCBI lineage: Eukaryota > Metazoa > Chordata > Actinopteri > Cypriniformes > Danionidae > Danionella > Danionella dracula. The sequence continues at coordinate 6,759,335 of UELW01000322.1, forward strand.
GGCACGTGTAATAAAAGAGCCTCCGGGGGTCAGTCTGCGTCCTCATCGGAGACAGAGACTCTGCAGATGCGCTCTGACTGCGGATCTTCCTCAAGCGTCTGACTGCGAAAGATCTGTGCGCCATCTGTTTGGAGGAAGACCGCTGGACACAAGGTGAATCCACAGACAAATTTGGATCGTCGGTAGGATTTTTTTCGGTGAATTGTGCATGTTTTGTTTGATTTAAAGATGTGTTTGGTGTTCACGCTTTGACATTGTTGCATTTTTCCCGTTTGATTTGCGTGAAAATGAACGCCTATTAAATATGATTGTCATGGCGCGCGTGTTGCTCGCGCACTGCGAGAAGAATTCGGGCGGAATGTAAGAGGATTTTGAAAAAGCTCTGGAAGAGATTAACTCGACAGCAGCGCGAGTGAAAACGCAAAAACGGGTCTGTCAATTCGATACCCCCTCTATCACATCAACGCACACGGGTCTCATCTGAGAGCCGGAGTGCAACTCTCCCGCGGTAACAGAGCTGTGTTAGGCTCGTTCTGGTCGGTTAATGTCGGTGTGAGCAGTGAAGACTTTGGAGGAGGAGAGCGGGCGCCCGACAGCATCCTCAGCATCAGCACCGGACGGCTGGAGCTCAGAGGCTGCACATTTCTCAGCATCACCACCTCACATACAGACTCAACTCTAAACCAAGGTTTGTTCTCGGGAAAGAATGTGAGACACGTTCCTGGAAATCTCGTATTCAGGGCTACTGTTGCTATCGCTTGTGATTGCCTCTTGTGAACTTTGCTTTGCGCTATATTTCTGAATTGCGTTTGGGAAGAAGATACGTTTTAATCCTCCATTAATTCACTGCAAGACACTGAACTGTAAAAGTGTGAATTTGTGTTGAGCTGCCCAAATGTGCTAATCTCTTTGAATGTGAAGATTTGTGTGCTCCGCTGCTAGAATCGATGGTGCTTCTGGGGATTAGAGAGACGTGATCTCTTGTGGCTTTAATGCGATATAGACAGAAAAAGCACGCGGCTGTGTCTCCAGAGACATGTTGACAGAGGTTTGTGTTCAGATGAGCATGGTTTCTAGCATGATTGTGTTATTTGTGGATGGTCATTAAAAGGCATCTGATGTGTGTATCCGTGAAATATGAATCTCTCGGTGAGCTGTAAATTGGGTTTGGAGCAGCATAGCACTCGTTCTCCTGCTCTGTTGATCAGTGCTGGCGAACGCTTATGAATTTAAATGTAAGGATCTAATAGAGGAGAACATTCTGTTCTGAGTTTACCTCATTAGCAGTGAGGATGCAGGAAGAAGGTTTGCATCTTGAATCATTGTACCTTCATGCAGACTGTGATGGTTAGAATGATTGCAGCATGCAGCATTTCTCTCAGTATGAAGGTTTCCCGTTTTAAGGCCAGCTGTTGCCTTCCTGGGGGCTTTTTTCTGGACACAATGTTTCAGGTGGATTGCTGTCATTTAAAAAGTGAGTAAAAAGTGTAACCCTGTAACCATGGTTAACTGTGTATTAAAATGGATGGATTGTATTAAAAAGCTCATACTTCTTTCTATGACAGCGTCATTGCATTTTAGAGCGTAATAAATCATTTCAATTTAATCACAGTTTGATAAACCACAATTTACAAGTCACAAAAATGGAAATTATACTGTTACCTCCAGCTAGCATTTTTTGGTTCAAAATAATAAACGTATATTCATAGCCTTGACGTCTAGGCTTTTTGGGCTGCCAGTGAAAGTTCAGAAGATGTTTAACCATAGACCACAATTAGCCTAGCCCTCATTTAGACAGTTATTAAACGACTACATGTGAATGTTTAATAAACGGTGATTTTTGGTCTAGGCTAAATCACAGCTAAATTTGGGCTGTCAGTGAAAGTTTAAAAGACGTTTAACTGTAGACCAAAACTAACCTAGACATAATTTAGACCTTAAACAACTGCATATACAAGTTTAAAGGACATAAAACTGTGTTTATGCTACACAATATTCAAAGTAACATTACAATGCACATACAAAGAAATGCAATTCATTTACATTTTAGTTTAATAAGTATGGAAGGTCTAATTCTGGTCTATTTCTAGACAATTTTTTTCCTGTGAAATGGCGGCTACGGCTGCACGTCTAGTTTGGAGCTAAATCGGGGCTATATAAAGACCATGTAATAAATTGACATGTAACTGTTGTAAATATATTATTGATATTGTAAAAATAAAGAGATATGGTCAATCATATGCACTGCGAGTCCAAAAAATAAAACAAATAACATTCGTCTACAAGTGGGCTGTAAACAGACGAATAAAAGATGAGCTGAAGTAGAGCTACGTGTAACCCACAAATCAACCTTTAAAAAATAAATAAACAAGACACCTACTAATCACTGCTGACTCAGTTCACATCATAAAATGTTTAAAAAAAGTTTCATAAAAGTTATTTTGACAAAAACAACATAAAACGAAATATATGGTAAGTTGGCCTAGATTGAGTTACAAATAGCCGGTCTTATTTTGGTCCATGCTTAGCCTAGACGTTGAAATGACGTTTTTTGTCTGCTGGGACCTGGTTACATTCCTTCAAGAAGAGGAATAAAGTTGTATGATACACCTAACTATAATATTTTACATAAAGGTTTCAGTATCATTATAACCTGATGCTGTGGAAACAACCGTCAAAGAGGAATATGCCCACTGTATGAGAGTAATAGTAAGAGATAATATACAATGCTGGAAGTTCTAGAAATCAGATTATTGCATTATAGAATTTCATTGCAATATGTAGGCTTGCTCGTAACCACTTTATAATAACTAAACAATAGTAATCATTAATTAAGAATTAGCAAATATTTAATGATTAACTTTAAAAGCATCGTTTCTATGTTAATACACATTTAAAAGCAGCTTATGATCTGAAAAACTGATTTATACGCATCTTTATACCGTCTATATAATTCTCGGTTAAATCACTTTATGTATCACTGCTTGACTGTTGGAACTTTCGTCAGTCCATTCGAGCTCATTAGACCGCAGTTCACAGACTAAAACCAATATGATTTTTTAGGCGCGGTATTATTAGGTTGTACAGTCAATGTTTTTTTTTAACTAACCATGGTTTGAGGAGCTCTCCTGGGGCCTGATGTATAAACGTTGCGTACGCACAAAATGGGCATAGAAATATGCGTACGCATTTTTCCACGCACATATCGGGATTTATAAAAAATAAACTTGGCGTAAATAAGTGCGCACAGTACGGATGCTCTTGACCGTGCGTACTCACTCTTTTAGAAGAATATGTGTTTTGGCGACACCAACTGTCCCAAATAGCAATAGCTATTTAAAATGAAAAACTTCTAAATTATCCTATTACATCACCCAATAAATCAAATTGTATCAACCTGAATTATCATTATTAGCATTCTTAACCAGGTGCAAATACTTTTTTTTTGAGTACGAATTTACTCATTTGTTTTAATGAATGGGCTATAAAAAGGTATGTGCGTATGAAACATATCATCATAATGGATGCTCTAGCGCTGTTAGAAGACCTTGCTAATGACCCTCTACAGAGGGAGCGTGTTTTCAGAGACCGTGAAGATTTCCTTGCTCATGATGATGATTGGTTCATGAGCCGATTTCGATTTCCAAGAGCCATCCTCTTGGAATTGTGTTCTGAAATACGGCCAATATTGGAAAGACCGTCGTGGAGAAACCATGCGCTGTGTGTTCCTGTTCAAGTATTGACCACATTAGGCCACTTGGCCACTGGTACTTTCCAGCGAGAGTTGGCAGACCGATCGGGTATGTCGCAGTCATCTCTGAGTCGTGTCATGCCAAATGTATTGGATGCCATAGTGGGGATGGCACCCCGATACATCCGTTTTCCTTACACGCAAGCTGAACAGGCCAACATCAAAATGCAATTTGCAGCAATCGCCGGTTTTCCCAATGTAATCGGTGCTATGGACTGCACTCATGTTGTAATAAAGGCACCATCTGAGAATTAATTAGCTTTTGTTAACCGAATTATTGGTGGTATTAATATGCAGGGAGATCATACATATTCAAAATGGGCGGTCTTAACCTCCAAATATGGTTATTTCGGGAGGAGATTGGGGTAAGGAATACGCACAATATTCAGATAATTTTGATTTATAAAGCGAACCTTGCGCAGGTTCTGGCGTACGTATGGTTTTATGAATCTTAAAACTTTTGTGCGTACGCAAATTCTGCCTTATGTGCGTACGCAAACTTTAAGGATTACATCTACGCAAAGTTTTATACATGAGGCCCCTGGACTGAAACTGAACGGCTTGTTTGATGCAGCTGCTTTCGCAATCCACGACAACATAAGCTAATGGAGACAATAAAGTGGTGAAACGTTACTATAGACGTATCTCCCAGCAAGCAAAAGATGTCATTTCAATGTCTAGGCTAAGCATAGATCAGAATTAGACCTGCTATGTGTAACCCAATTCTAGCCCAATTAACCATATATTAGTTTGATGTCGTTTTTGTCAAAATAACTCTTATAAAACTAAACAATATGTCATATTTTATTATGTGCATTGAGTCAGCATTGATTAGTAGGTGTATTTATTTTTTAAAGGTTGATATGTGGGCTACATGCAGCCCTATTTTAGCTCGTCTTTTAATTGTCTATTTGTAGCCCACTTTTAGAGAAAATTATTTGTTTTTGGACTGGAGCACATATGATTGACTATATCTCTTTATGTTTACAATATCGATAATATATTTACAACAGTTACATGTCAATTTATTACACCGTCTTTATGTAGCCACAATTTAGGTCTAATTTAGATGTGTAGCCGTAGCCGCCATTTCACCGGAATAAAATAGTTTATATATAGATCAGAATAGAACGGCTATATGTAACCCCAATCTGGTCCAAAAACCTTGCATTTTGTTTTTATTACATTGTTGTCAAAATAGCTAAAAAATATGTCTGTATATGATCTGCAATGATTACAATGTGTCAATAAAGATTTAAGTTAAGAAAATAAGATTGATTTACAAAAGCGGTAGGTGGAACATTTGAGCCGGAACCTTTCTTCCAGCGCTTGAAGTAACCCGGAACACTGGATTGTCACTCTCCTTTTCGGATTTTACTGAGAAGCATGTTCATGGCGCTCCTTCTATTGTTACAGGTCAGTAAGTGCATTTTAAAATGACCAAAGTCTCTCCTTAAAGTGAAGCTATGTATAAAGTACAAATATTAAGCATTGTGTCCATGTTGTGGTAAATATAAGACGTTTTCCGCTCTTTGATAATGTTTTGAATTGCTGAGCACGACTCTTCATGGCTGCGTTCACGAGACAGATTTCAGGTATTAACAAACACGGTTTTAGATTCTTTATAGTTAATCTTAGCGTCCGTAAAGCTTGGATCCTAGAATTGTTTTCTATTTCAATTACCTTAAAAACAAATAATACTTAAATACAGAGCTGTAGTTTAAAACATTAACATGTAGGTAAATGTTGTTGTTTTTTTTAAGAAACTGAGTATAATGCTCACCAGCCCAGATGTGCATCCAATACATTGCATGCCAATATAATGTTAGTGTTTTCTCTAACGCTTTTTCCTCTCTACTTAGCAGTACCCTGATGAGAAGTTTCCCAGTGGAAGCTGATCTCAGGAAAGCAGTCAGCAACTTCATGCAAACACGGAGCACAGCTGTACAGTGGTCATAATAGCAGCAGTTTTTTTTTAATAAAGACTTTTTTTAACTGCGTGTGTGTTTGAAATATCTTATTGTACATAATTGCTAGTAATTACATTTTTTGTATATTTTCATAGGCGCAAGTGTGTTAGATTACAATCTTATTAAACTAAAATGTAAATTAATTACATTTCTTTTTTAGCTAATTATGATAACATTGTCGACTTAAAATGGTAATGTTACTTTGAATATTGTGTAGCATAAACACAGATTTTATGTCCTTTAAACTTGAATATGCAGTTGTTTGTTTAAGGTCTAAATGATGTCTAGGTTAGTTTTGGTCTACAGTTAAACTTCTTTTAAACTTTCACTGACTGCCCAAATTTAGCCGTGATTTAACCTGTTATTACCTGAATTACCATTAATTAAACGTTGACGTGTACTTGTTTAATAGCCTTCTAAATGAGGGCTACGTAATTGTGGTCTATGGTTAAACATCTTCTGAACTTTCACTGACAGCCCAAATTTAGCCGGGATTTAGCCTAGATGTCAAGGCTATGAATAGATGTTTATTAAATGTCTTTTGAACCAAAAAAATGCTAGCTGGGCTTGTACAATTCCATATTAAAAGAAAACAAGGAGCTTCACGTTTGCCTTCCCCGGTTTTCATTCATGCGGATATCTTACACTGAAGAGATTGTGGAAATTAAAAATGTTTACATTAGGCTTCATCACAACATATTTCTCACTCCCTCTCAGCGTGAGCTCCTCCAGCTTCAATGTGGTAGAGTTAGGGTACACTGTTGAAGATAAGTGGTTCTAGTGACTATATTCACATATATGTTCAAATAAACTTCACGTTCGGTGAATGTAAGTGGAGCCCACTATAGAAAGGGAATCGCACACATGATTTTCTTGTGTTAAAATAATTTTCACACTTTCCATGTGAATTTAAAAGTCATGAATAAAGAACAATTTTTTTAACAACGATCAACCATGGTGTGCCTTTTGTGTATAAAGCTAGTGAGTGCACTTTAACGTTAGATAGTTCTCTGATGCTAATGCGTAGCTTTTGCATATTTGTCCTGGATCTCTTTTAAATGTAACAGATTTTCTCACCGAACTGTTAAGAAGCTGGATTTAGCCTCGTCCAGTCTGTTGATGAGTGGAGCGCAGAGAAATTTTACCTTAACTTACATGACTAACGTAACCATTATTTCTTATCTCTCAGGAGTGAGAAGCAGTGAAACAGACACAAATAATAATTTCCGCCAGGACGTGGGCGTAGTGGCCTGGGGACGCAGCGTCTCGTTCCCTCAGGGAACCTTGGTTACCTACATAACCTGAGACGTTCCCCTTCAGGAACTCGAGCTGCGTCCAACGCTATGGGGAACGAGTGTCAAAACATGCCATGCAGCCCCGGACTGACTTTGTGTCTTACGTGACAGCAGCTTGAAGAACTGCCGAGGCTGGAGAGTCATCAAGGTCCAAGCTGTAGGACCGGACGAAAGTCAAGGGCGTGAACCATCCCGCTGCGTTACATACCTCTCGCATAGAAATGCCGGATGAAAGGGCCTTAGAAGCCGCCATACCTCTCGTAGAATGCGCTCTAACCCCAAAGGGGGCCGGGAGACCAGAGGCCACATAAGCCGAGGCGATAGCGTCCACAATCCATCTGCTCACCGACTGCGTGTTAGCAGGAGAGCCCTTCCTGTGTGGACCATAGCACATGAAGAGCTGATCCGAGCTCCGAAACTGAGCCGTGCGACGGACATACAAGTCCAGGGCCCGGACCGGACAGACGTTATGAAGGAGCTCCTGCATCGAGGACTCAAAAGGAGGAGGAAACGCTCGCAACCTGACCGGACCGGGGGTGACGGAAGGCACCTTCGGGACATAGCCCAGTCTAGGGTGTAGAGATACGCTAGCCATCCCTGGGGAAAATTCAAGGCACGAGGGAGCCACAGAAAGTGCGTGCAAGTCCCCTACCCGTTTAAGGGAAGTGATCGCAAGTAAAAATGCTGTCTTAATAGACAGAAAGCGTAAGGATACGTCACCCAAGGGTTCGAATGGAGGCCCTTTCAAGGCCTCCAATACGATAGCCAGGTCCCATACAGGCACTCTTTGCATGGACCGGGGGCCTCAGCTGCCTGGCACAGCGAAGAAAATGAGATATAAGGGGGGACCTGCCCAAGGGAAGCCCATCAATTGGGGCGTGGCAGGCCGAAATGGCCGATACATTTACCTTAATGGTAGACGGCGAAAGCCCCTTGGCAAACTGGGCCTGCAGAAAGTCCAGCACTGACCCCACCGGGCAACGAGCTGGATCCAGGGTGTGGGAAACACACCAGGCAGAAAACCATCGCCATCTCGCAGCATAAGATCTCCTCGTAGAGGGAGCCCTGGAGTGGAGAATGTTTTCAACAACCTCGGCCGAAAGGCCTGACTTTAGGAGCTGTGCCCCCTCAGGGGCCAAAGACACAGCCTCCATAACTCCGGACGGGGATGTACCACCATCCCCCTGTGATGAGAGAGAAGATCCCACCTGATTGGGATCTCCCATGGTACACCATCCAGGAGGGCCAACAGGTCCGCAAACCATGACCTGCCTGGCCACCGTGGGGCCACAAGGAGGAGAGGTAGGCCCTCTATACGTACCCTCTCCAGGACTCCTGGAAGCAGTGCTACTGGGGGAAAAGCATACACGGGAAGCCTCGGCCACTCCTGTACCATGGCGTCTAGCCCTAGAGGCGAGGGAGGACCGAAAGAGAACCAGAGGGGACAGTGCGAGGTCTCCCGAGTCGCAAAAAGGTCCACATGAGCTCTGTAATACCTCTCCCAGATCAACTCCACAATCTCCAGGTGGAGACGCCATTCCCCAGGTGTCGGTCCCAGGCACGACAAAGCATCAGCCTCCACGTTCAACCGGCCCGGAATGTAAAAAATGTCTCAGAATACTCAGAAACGTCAGCCTTTGGGGTCTGCTCCCGCCCAGCAGAACTCCCAGGGCGTCGGCGGCGGGGGAGAAACCTCTGGAAGACCGCGGACTGGGACCGGGCCTCCTGGAACCTGCTGACTACTGCCGTGACAGCATCGCCAAACAGGCTCGAGGCAACCACTGGGGCGTCGAGGAGGAATGATCTGTCCTTTTCATTCAGTTCAGATAATGTCAGCCATAGGTGGCGATCCACGGCCACCCCAACGCGCGAGCGAGATCAGTCACCTTCCTCAGCTCGGCCACCACTGGAGCATCCCCCAGGTCGAGGTTCCTCAGGAGCTCGGCCTGGTAAGCCTGCAACACTGCCATGGTGTGCAGGCAACCGCCAGCCTGCCAAGCTGTGGAGAAAGCCTTCCCCACCAAGGCCGAGGTGCCTCTGAGCAGCCTGGTGGGGAGCGCCGGGGCCTTCAGGAACGATGCCGTACTAGGGGAGAGATAGCTCGCAAGCGACTGCTCCACCTTTGGAATCGTCCCATAGCCGCTGGATGTTGGCATAATAATGAACATCCGGGGAAAAAAGGTGGGCCGAGTAGGTGTGATTCCATGACCTGGACACCTCAGTGTGCAGGTCTGGGAAAAACGGTAGGCCCCGGCGTGGAGGTTGCGACCATGGGCGCAGATAGCGTTCATCCAGCTTGCTCTCTGGACGAGGGCCCTGTGCTTCTGGCAGCCAAGAGATATCCAACCTTTCGACAGCACGAGTCACAATCTCCAGCAGCTTTATTATTAAGGTTCATGAGATCATTAAAGATCATAGAACATGTTAATAAATTATTATTAAACTTTAAAAGCACATTAATTCCTTGTATTATTCAGAGATATAGTATCAGTTACTCAGAGAGATAATAAATGCTTTTTTAACACATAATCCTAATGTAAAGTAGGGTCTGCCGGTTTCTGGTGATCTCACTTAAAGTATGGACTGTTAATGCCTTGTAAAGCATTTACACATCATAGAGAAAATGTCACTGAAGTGGTTTTCTCACCGCTGTGTTATTCCTTTTACTGTTTAGAATAAAATCGTTGGAACTACCAGAGGATGAAACTTTAGATTTCTCTTCAAAAAGCCATTTGATAGCATGTTCTTTTATTACGATCAGACTACAATTGATAAACCAAACATAGCTAGTCATTATGAGTGCTTTGAATGCTGCACACTGTAAACAACTGATTGTGTTAAAGATTAGAGCAGATTTGGAATCTCATTCAGTTTCTATGCTGTTCATACACATGCTTGTATTGTTGGTTACCCAATGCATCAGCCATGGGGCTAGTGAGTGGGCTTTACCATGCAGCTGCGCTTCGGTTAACCTCATTTCAAACTCCAGCACATGGATATTTCCTGCACATTGTCCCCATCCTCTGATTCGAGTGAAATATGAATGAGTTTGTGAAGATTGGTAGAGTTAACCTTTTTAGTTTTATCGTGTGTAAGAATGTTTTTCCACAGTTTTCTTGTGAAGTCAATGATTTATTCTTGAAATAAAAGAAATGTCTCTTATTTCTGTATTTCATCCAGATTTGAATAGGCTGATCATCCCAGAAGAAGCTGCCTTCTCTTCTTCAGCGAGGACTTGCTTCTGGGAGAAAGATGTGGGGAGGAAGAGGTGCAGTTTGGCTCAGCCTTTGGGTCTGTTTAATGGTGACCTGTGTCATTGCTGGGAAAAGGTAAGTGTGTGTTTGGCTCAATAAAATCTCTTGAATCAAGTTATAGCTTGCTGTGCTGAAAATTTGCAGTATTGTTCAGTTCAACATGAAAAATTTAGATATGACCACGTCTTTGATTAAAACCTTCAACTAAGATCAGAATCACTGACACCACAGTCCCGGTGCAGGAAGTGCAAATATAAAAGAAAGTAGTTTTTAAACATAATCTAGATGTTATCAAAGCTGTAATTTAATTTGCTGTTAATCCTGAATTCCTTCTTTGAATCATTGTCATATTTATTGATGAAATGCATTCACAAAACACTTTTCCCAAGTTTCCCTAAACTTTTATGTAGATTTAGACAATAACTCACAACAAAATTTACATAGTACAATAATAGAAATAAAAATGTATCAAAAGTTTCAGTGTGAAACTACTAAACACATTTTAATGATATTGTTATCAAATTAGCCAATTTACAGTTGAAATTTTAATTTTAAAAGTGTAATCTTTTGTTTTTTTGCTTCTTCATGCTTTTACAAGTTGAGTATCTTGACATGTTTCATAACTGTTCTGCCCTTTATTATGTCCAGATAGTGATAATTTAATTGAGTTGTATTTCGCACTTTTTACGGTCTTTTATTTTGAAGACGTTATGGTCTTTTATTTTGAAGATTCTGTTAAGACAGGAAGTGGGCCGTCTGGTATTTTTCTCAGCAAGCACATAGATGAAAGTTTATCCTCTGACATCTGCTTTTGTGTTCAGGCTTTTGACATCATCATCTGTAAGTTGCTTTATTTTCACTAGAAGTACAAGATTGAGTCTTTATTTGTGAGAAAACGTTTGTGGGAAAAATGTTTAAACGATGGTGGATTAAGCGTTGTACAGCAACTACACCACTGGCATTCTGATGTGTGTAAGTTAATGTTATTCATATTTTGATTGTTGTAAGGACAGGTTTATTTTCTGTTTTACAGTTTTTTACTCTGTTTTGGAGACATTGTTGGAGCAATAACTTTGGAGCTAAGGACGCTACATCCTGACTCTGCTCATGTTTCCGAAAGGAGTTAGGCTTACTGCTGAATTGCGTTAGATACACGCAGGGAGAGCAGGATAGTAAAAAAAAGATGATACGCAACTAGCTAACAATAACAAAGCAGACAGATAAAGTCAAACATGGAAGACACTTTCCAAGATGGAGCATCGGTAAGAACTCGGAAGAGTTCCAGTTCAAGTTGATCATCCGTGAGTGCTGCAGCAGCAAAGGCCAGAGCCATAGCAGAGGCTGCTCGTGCACGTGCAGCATTTGCAGATAAAGAGAAAATAATCAAGCTTGAAAAAGCCAAACTAGAGGCCAATCTAGAAGCACTGAAGTATGAAAGAGAGGCTGCAGCTGCTAACGCTCAGGCAGAAGTATTGGAAGCAGCAGCAGACCTAGAAGATGAAGAAGTGCGTAGCAGGAAAAGTTATCCCATGTCACTTAAAAATGCACATGACCGTGTTAGTGACTACGTTCAAAACCAAAATGTTTATCACAGACGCCCCGATTCGGCCAACATGTCAGAGCCATCAGAACAATCTTTGGAACCTCGCCGCAATCTTCCATCTCCGTTTGTCTACCAAGGGAAAGAATATGTTGTCAAAAACTCCTGGCATGTTCTACCAAAATATGAGCATAGTCCAGGTTTCCCACATGTTCAGCAGATTGGACTCAGTCACAATCCATATGTCCAACCTAAAACTCAAGCTCTGTCTCAAATCAGCGAAGAATTAGAGCGCAACATCCCTAAACCAAAGGTAGATTCACCAAAATACATCAATACATCCCATACAAGTGTTCCAGAGCCTTCAGCCTTCATGGACATGGCAAAGTATCTAGCATGGAAAGAGCTCGTTAGCACGGGCCTTTCAAACTTTGACGACCGTCCAGAAACATACAGAGCATGGAAGTCCTCTTTTTCGAACACAACCGAAGACTTGGATCTAACAGCAAGTGAGAAACTGGACCTACTCTCAAAATGTCTTGGGAAGGAATCGGCCGAGCACGTCAAACGACTGAGAGCAGTCAATCTAGCTAATCCAGTAGCTGCATTGAAATCTGAATGGAAAAGACTTGATGTATGTTATGGGGCTCCAGAAGTGATAGAGAGTGCTCTTTTTATAAAGCTTTACAACTTCCCTAAGATCACAAATAAGGACAATCACAAGTTGAGAGATCTCGGAGATCTCTTAAACGAGCTACTCTCAGCCAAAGAGGATGGGTACCTGTCAGGCTTGGCATACCTAGACACCGTACGTGGCATAAAACCTATTGTGGAGAAGTTGCCATATAACCTTCAAGAAAAGTGGCTAACTCAGGGATCAAATTACAAAGAGAATTATCAGGTAGGTTATCCACCATTCTCCTATTTCACTTCCTTCATCTGTTATCAAGCTAGAACAAGAAACGATCCCAGTTTCACACCGGCAGTAAACAACTTCCAAGCAGAACGCACAATTCCAAAGCTTATCAATCCCAGAACTGCAATATCAGTGCACAAAACCAAGGTCACCAATGTCAGCACTCTACATGAAGCAGTATCAAAAGAGGACATAACCAAACAGTGTCCTATCCATAACAAGCCACACCCCCTAAAGAAGTGCCGTGGCTTCAGACTAAAGACTCTGGAAGAAAGAAAGACGTACTTAAGGGAACAAGGCATCTGTTTTAGATGTTGCTCGTCCTCTTCTCATCTAGCTCGCGACTGCAAAGTCATGCTGAAATGTGAGGAGTGCGATAGTGAAAGTCACATAACAGCTCTTCACCCTGGTCCACCCAAATGGGCAAGCAAAGAATCAAATCCCTCACAAGTTGATGGTGGGGAGCAAAGGATTGAGGATACCACAGCTTCTCCAGTCATCGGCTCTTTGTGCACCAAGGTCCATGGAAACAAAATCAAGTCAAAATCATGCTCAAAGATCTGCCTTGTCAAAGTCTACCCCAAGAATCACCCGGGAAAAGCTGTAAAAAAGTATGCAATGCTCGATGATCAGAGCAATAGATCTCTTGTCAGGTCACAGTTTTTTGAGATGTTTGAGATCCAAGTGGACGCATACCCCTACACACTAAAAACTTGTGCAGGCCTCACCACAACATTTGGCAGGAGGGCAACTGGATTCATAGTCGAAGCAGCTAAGGGTGGTATTAGCCTCTCACTCCCAGAACTAATTGAATATGACGATTTACCAGACAATCGTGAGGAAATACCAACACCTGAGGCTGCCCTCTACTATCCTCATCTCAGGGATCTTGCAAAGAAAATACCAGCTCTGGATGACAACGCTCAGATCCTTCTTCTTCTAGGCCGTGATATTCTCTGCGCTCACAAGGTGAGACAACAGATTAATGGCCCTGGTGATACACCCTTTGCACAAAGACTAGACCTAGGGTGGGTGTTGGTTGGAGATGTGTGTTTGGAAAACGTCCATAAGCCAACAGTCTACAGTTGCAAAACAAACATACTAGAAGATGGCAGACCCACATTTTTTAAGCCCTGCATGAATCGCATCCATCTCAAACAAGCAGTTACCTCCAGTCGAGCTAATGGATTCACTCATAGTTGCAGTAACAGTACTATGGACACCGACACTTTTGGCCTCACAGTCTTTGCAAGAACTCCAAATGACGACAAGCGTGCTTTCTCAATGGAAGATGAACAGTTCCTGAAAGTAATGGAGGAGCAAGTTTTTCAGGATGAGTCCAACAGCTGGGTCGTCCCTCTTCCTTTCAGGTCACTGAGACCACCTCTGCCAAACAATCGCAACCAAGCCATGACACGTTTCTCTTTGCTTCAACGCACACTAGAGCGCAAGCCAAAGATGAAAGAGCAGGATGTTGCCTTCATGCAAAAAGTAATTGACAACAATCATGCGGAGCCAGCACCTCAACTGCCAGATGGAAAGGAGTGTTGGTATTTGCCATCATTTGGAGTCTATCACCACAAAAAACCTGAAAAGATCAGAGTTGTATTTGACTCAAGTCAAAATGCAACGGCATCTCCCTCAATAACATTCTGCTCACTGGACCCGACCTCAACAACAGCCTCTTGGGTGTCCTTATTCGATTTAGGAGGGAAAGAGTAGGTGTGATAGCAGACATTGAACAAATGTTTCATTGTTTTGTTGTGAGGAAAGATCACAGGGACTACCTGCGTTTCCTTTGGTTTCAAGATAATGACCCCAGTAAGGACATTGTCGAGTACAGGATGAGAGTCCATGTGTTCGGGAATAGCCCTTCTCCAGCTTTGGCCACATACTGCCTCAGAAGAGTGGCAATGAGTGGAGAGCAAGAGTATGGGTCAGACACCAGACACTTTGTGGAGCGTGAGTTTTACGTAGACGATGGGCTTGTCTCTACACCTACTGAGCAAGAAGCAATCACGCTGTTACAGAAAACTCAGGATTCCCTCTCAGAGTCAAACCTGAGGCTCCACAAGATTGCATCTAATAGCATCAGAGTTTTACAAGCGTTTCCAGCAGTAGATCATGCCAATGATGTTAAAGAACTCCGCTTGGGTGCGGAAACAGTCCCTGCACAACGCAGTCTTGGTCTGAGCTGGGAAATTGTAATGGACACCTTTACATTTCAAGTATGCATCAGTGACAAGCCATTCACACGTCGAGGAGTCCTCTCCACCATAAACAGTCTCTTTGACCCTCTCGGGTTTGTGGCCCCTGTGACAATTCAAGGGAAATTTCTGCTACGACAACTCACGCTAGAGGGAAGAGATTGGGACGCTCCACTTCCTCAAGAGAAACACGATGTGCGGAAGACATGGAGAGACTCGCTACAGGAACTTGAACACCTTCATATTCCTCGTGCTTACACCACCACTTCTCCGTCCAGAGCTAAGCAAAGAGAAATCTGCATCTTCTCGGATGCTTCCACGAAAGCTATTGGGGCAGTAGCATATCTCAAAACCACAGATGAAGATGGTCAAGTTCACGTAGGTTTCATTCTGGGAAAAGCCAGACTTGCTCCCGCAAACGAACCCACCATACCCAGACTAGAACTTTGTGCAGCAGTACTGGCTGTAGAAATGGCGGAACTCGTTGTGCAAGAAATTGATCTCCCTCTGAACGCAGTAACCCTTTATTGTGACAGTAAAGTGGTGCTGGGATATATTCACAACCAGTCCAAACGTTTCTACGTTTATGTCCACAACAGGGTTCAGAGGATACGCCAGTCCACAGAGCTGAAACAGTGGCGGTACGTGCCCACCGAGGATAACCCTGCGGACCATGCGTCCAGATCTGTTCAAGCCTCGCTCCTTACTAAAACTAACTGGTTCACAGGTCCGGTTTTTTTGTACAAACCCCCAACAGCAAGCGACCAGCAACAAACATTTGAGCTTGTAGACCCGGACTCGGACATTGACATCAGACCAGAAGTAACGAGTTACATAACAAGCCATAATGATGAGCTGCTCAATCCTGAAAGATTTGAAAGATTCTCTTCTTGGAAATCGCTACAAAGAGCAGTTGCGACCCTTTTACATCTGGCACAGTCTTTCAAGTCAACAAACAAAGACACCACTGGTTGTAGTGGGTGGCACCAGTGCAAAAGACCTCGCACAGTTGATGAGCTACACAAGGCAACCACAGTGATCCTACGCACTGGGCAGATGGCGTGCTTTCCTGAGGAACTTAAAGTCTTGTCAAAGGGGGCCGAGGTAAACAAGAGAAGTCCATTGGCAAGATTGAATCCTGCTATCTCTCCAGAGGGATTGATGAGAATAGGGGGCAGGTTGCAGCAAGCAGATCTGAGTGAAAAAGAAAAACATCCAGTTATTTTGCCAGGTAAACACCATGTGTCTACACTTCTCATAAGACACTATCACGAGCAGGTTGAGCACCAAGGCTGCACATTTACGGAAGGTGCAGTAAGAGCTGCCGGCCTCTGGCTGATTGGTGGCAAAAGAAGCATTAGCAGCATTCTGCATGGGTGTGTCACTTGCCGAAAACTTCGTGGGAGAAGACAGACCCAAGAAATGTCAGACCTTCCACAAGAGCGACTGAGCGTTTTACCTTCTTTTACGTACACTGGCGTGGATGTCTTCGGCCCTTGGTTTGTTACTGCCAGACGCACAAGAGGTGGTGAAGCAAAAAACAAGCGCTGGGCGGTTCTCTTCACTTGGTGTTCCACTTTGCCATTCGTGGTCCCTCTGAACAACTTCGCTCGGACTGTGGAACCAATTTTGTTGGTGCTTGCAAACAGCTGCAGTTTTACAAAGTGCTGCATGAGTCGGATGTCCAAAGATACACTAGCAGTCAAGGATGTTCATGGTACTTCAACTCTCCTCACTCTTCACACAAGGGTGGAGTGTGGGAACGCATGATTGGGGTTGCAAGAAGGATTTTGGACTCAATGTTAATGCGCACCCCATCTTCGAGTTTGACTCATGAAGTCCTGTGCACTCTCATGGGAGAAGTGATGTCAATCATCAACTCCAGACCTTTAATCTCCATTTCCTCTGACCCAGAAGTACCTCAGATACTCACTCCAGCTATGCTTCTTACCCGCAAGCAGTGTGTTCCGCCTCCACCTGGGGAGTTCACTGAGAAGGACATGTACAAGCAACAGTGGCGTCAAGTGCAACGACTGGCAGACCAGTTCTGGTGTCGCTGGAAACGTGAATACTTGCACACATTGCAAGTGCGGCACAAGTGGCAAGAGTCCAGTGACAACATCGAACAAGGTGACATCGTACTGCTAAAAGACAGCCAAACCTGTCGCAATGACTGGCCCATGGTGCTCGACACCCAAACCTTTCCTGGACGAGATGGAAAAGTCTGCAAGATCGAGATTAAGACAACGAAGGACGGTTACGTAGAAAAGTTTCTTCGGCCTGTCACAGAGATCGTTCTTCTTCTAACAACACAGGACTGAATGTTAATTTGTCAAGTTTTCAGTTTGTATGGCATCCTCACAGGTGGGGAGTGTTCTGCCCTTTATTAGGTCCAGATAGTGATAATTTGATTGAGTTGGATTTCACACTTTTTACGGTCTTTTATTTTGAAGACGTTATGGTCTTTTATTTTGAAGATTCTGTTAAGACAGGAAGTGGGCCATCTGGTATTTTTCTCAGCAAGCGCATAGACGAAAGTTTATCCTCTGACATCTGCTTTTGTGTTCAGGCTTTTGACATCATCATCTGTAAGTTGCTTTATTTTCACTAGAAGTACAAGATTGAATCTTTATTTGTGAGAAAACGTTTGTGGGAAAAATGTTTAAACGATGGTGGATTAAGCGTTGTACAGCAACTACACCACTGGCATTCTGATGTGTGTAAGTTAATGTTATTCATATTTTGATTGTTCTAAGGACAGGTTTATTTTCTGTTTTACAGTTTTTTACTCTGTTTTGGAGACATTGTTGGAGCAATACATTTGGAGCTAAGGACGCTACATCCTGACTCTGCTCATGTTTCCAAAAGGAGTTAGGCTTACTGCTGAATTGCGTTAGATACACGCAGGGAGAGCAGGATAATAACAGATCTTTAATTTGGGCCGCACCAGTGAATATTGCAGAAATTGACCTGTAGATGGAGATTATGGATTATATTTCAACACAATATTTCAGCACTGTACTACACTACTATATTTCTGCTCTTCATAATCACTCTCCATGCTTCTCATATCACAGATTCTATATTTTACTTACTGCATTTGGTTTACATTTTCTGGGGAAAAGACATAAAAATGAAAAAACAACACAATCCATCCTTGGTTTTCAATACTAGTCTAGAATACAAATAGTCTTAGTCATCAAGGAAAACCCCAAGCAAGCATGTGTAGAACAGTCAATATATACTCATTTCACATTTCTGCCCATCGGTATAAGGAAGATACTTAAGATGCACAGTCACCTACAGTGATTTAAAAAAAATAGGACAACCTATGCAAATCTGGTTATTTTGTAACATTTTAAATGTATGGGTAATTAATCGCAAAGGTAACAATAGGGACATTTAATTAATGTAACTAAATGTAACATAATTTTAATACTTTTAATTTAATAAAACATGTTTAAGAGTAGCTGTTTGAAATTGCATACCCTTGGAATTATAAGGTTCTATAAATTTTTGGTCCTCAAAATCTCTCTCAAATCTGATCTCAGGAAGATCAGTCTGAAAAAGGTTTTTCTGTGAGCCTGTGAGAGGCTTGCTGATTTTCTTTCATCTACTGCTTGCTTCACCACTCAGTGTCTCAGTGGTATTAAGATCTCGGCCACTTCAGGACTCTCAGTTTCTTAATTTTCAGCCAGTTCTTAGTTGATTTACTGCTATGTTTTGGGTCAGTGCCCTGCTGCATGGCCCAGTTTCTCTTCAGCTTTGGCTTTTTGAAAATTATTTGGTTTCATGTGTGCCTCTGATACACCAAAGAATTCATGGTGGATTTTATTATGGTAACCACAAACCATCACTCTTTCACCACAAAGGTTCACAGCAAAATGAACTAGAGTGTATCCTTATCTGGGTAGAGTGCAAAAACATTCTGAGTAAAAAAAACTAAATTAACAGCCAATTTTTCACTGAAAACTTTGAAAGTTGTCTCTAAATAGAGAAGGAACAAATAAACTCAGATCAAATTACTGTGTATGAGGCTGTTCTCCTGGAAGGCTGCACTTGGTTTACGCCAATCGTGTCCTCTGATCTGGGGGCCAATTTTTTTTATTTTTGACTCATCCGTCAGTAGGAAGCACTCAGCAGGTTGGAAAAAGTTGGTCTATGGGTAAAGCGAAAGAAAAGTGAGTTTTTCAAAAATTCATTAAAATATTTAGAACATGTCATTAATAAAACTGTTCTTCATACGTACATCTGCAGGTAAACTAAGAGAGATTGCTGATGGACCAGCACCAGTGAATGTGAATCTGTTGCCCTGGTATGTCATGTTACTTTTCCAAATCTGGCAACAATTCTCCACAAATGGAACATTGGATGTTTATCCAATGTTCCATTTGTGGAGAATTGTTGCCAGATTTAGAAAAGTAAACAAAAACAACAAAAATGTTTATGTACAATGTAAATGGTCATGAGACCATTTCCATTTTACATCTTTAAGTTTTCACATCTACAAGTTTTCAAGAAGCTAATGCTTAAATGTTAACGCCAAAAGTGCTGACTCCAGTTTATGATGCATTCTAATCTGGGATGGGTAAGTGTCAGGCAAATAACGGAGGAGGATCCAAATGCAGTGAGTACAACAGTTTATTAACGAAAAGCTACAGAAGCACTGTCTTCTGGGTGTCTGGAAATAACTTAAACTGGAACAACAAAAAGGAGAAAATAACTGCGAAGTCAGGTAGACTGAAAACTCGTGCAGCAACATGAACTAATGCACCAGTAAAGGTAAGGGAAGGGAGGAGGAAATAACTCGTGAAAATAATTAAGAAAACAAGGAGCAGCTGAGAGCAAGGGAAACGAGGAGAGAGAAAACAGGTGTGACAGTAAGGTGTTTTCTCAGGTAATGCCTTAAGGCCAGAATAAATCAAACCCGAATCATGGTTAAATCAGAACAAATCTATGCACGGTTGCATAGGAAAGCTTTGGTATTAATTCTTGTAGAAAGAAAATTACATAAATACCTACATTATTTTCCATTAGTAACGGATCACCAACCACTATCATTCTGAACCCAAGGAAAGCTTCTTCGGCTGCTGCTCGATTGCAGAGATGGGAGCTAATCCTGACAGCTCATAATTGCACCACTGAATACAAAACTGCCAAGAAACATGGAAACGCTGACAGACTTTCTAAATTACCATAGGCAGTAATGCACAAGGACAAGATGGATTCAATGTAAACTTACCTTGTTAAGCAGATTAAAGCAATACCAGTGTGGAGAGCTGAAATCAGAAAATAGATTATAGGTATATAATGTATACCAAAAAATACCAAAAGAGTTTGCTGCAAGCCATCCTGGTGTATCGAAGAGGAAATCTTTAGCGTGTAGCTTTATTTTTTGGCATGGGGTGATGCGCAGATTGAAGAAAAAGCAGAAGTATATTTATCATGTAAACAACATCAAAAAATCATTAAATATTTATATGTCATTAAAATCATTAAATATGTATATGTCATATATATGTCAAAAAATCATTAAATATGTGTATCATTAAATACTGGATTGACCTGAAGTACCAAAGCAACAGATTCACTTTTTTTTTTTTTTGCTATTAAAGGGTATGTGTTTGTTGGGATTGTGGATGCTTGCTCAACACAGCCAGACATTCTTTTAATGAACTGAATTACCTGAAGCATTTTCTCCACATTTATCTAGCAGAGCACAACAGAAAACATAACCTGAAAGAGATCGACAGTTAACATCCATACACACAATATTTACATTTATGCATTTAGCAGACACTTTTGTCCAAAGCCACATACAGAAGGGGAAACTAACGATGCCACTCGTGGAGATGCTGGGGATTGATCCCAGGACCTCATGTATGCAAAGCAAGCGCTCTCACACTAAGCCAGCCACCCCGCTAAGCCTCTGAATTATGTAAGTTAAAATGTTGAGTTTAAATGTTATTAAAATGTTAAGTTAGATGTTTGAGTGTTGACGGAGTCCTACTCTAGATGGAGTTCATTTTACTCTCAATATTTTACTGTATACACACATTCTTAATGATAATGGAATTTAAAGAAACCTGTAGAAATCCTGTTTTTAGTAGAAATCCTGGTGAAGTCAGTTGTTAGGTGAACTCTATCGTACCTGTTCAGGATTAGATTTTTTGATAAAGTAAAGTCTGATACAACTGTTATTCTGGAAATGGAACCCTGATTTACCATGTGCTGCTGACTTTGTGATTAAAGAACAGGAAACTGCATCACAACAATGCACGCCCAAACTTATGTTTGTTAAATGTAAATTTCTGCCTGGACTTTAGTGATATTAGTATAAACATGATTTCGTAAAATTTTATGACATACCAGGGCCATTTCATCACTGCGTGTGCTTTTCATATACAATGACTTGGGGAATAACATTACAGTAGCAATAACCTTAAATAATCGGCAGGTGTAAATAGTGAATACTGACTATGATTTGTAATGGTGACAAGAATGAGACAAGGCTGCCATCAAATGGACTTTGTGTGTAGCAGTGGCATGCACGCAAAATGCATAAGACAAGCTTTTTCGCTCATGACCTCTTTTCCATCGCTCTAGGTGTCTGAGCGCACATGTGTATGTGAGCATTAGTGTTTCTGTGCAGATGGGGGAAGGGTGCTTGAGGAAGAATTCATCTTTTATTTTTCATCCTGCTGTATTTGTACCAGCTGTGGTTGAATCCAGCGATAGGCTAATAGATGAAAGTCACTATTTTTTATTTGGGTTATATATTGTCATTATAGGTGAAGTAGTGCTTTCGAATGGTCTGTGTGATAAATTTATGCAATTCTTTTTTATGCATTCTCCAAAAATGAGGCTTTACTTCAGCCGCCCACCACATCTGCTTAGCCCCTTTCCCTCCGTCCTATTTCATCACATTCTCAGATATGTTGCGTTTACTTCTTTTGAATTATCAAAAATTCTGGGGATGCATTACTCTCAATTCTGGGGATGCTAGACCTCACTGCAGCATTACAGGCCATATTTTGGTTAGAAAACTCGAGTCAGTCAGTTTATTTGGTTCAACCTTAACCTGGTTTCAATCGTGTCTCACTAACATGGGAAATTACACTTTTTTTTTACAGTATCATTCCATTCCAGCTTTGTTCCTCAGGGCTCTGTTCTTGACCTATTACTATTTGCATTCCCCAATAGGATCCTTTTTTATGAAATATGGGTTTACTGCTATGCAGGCAACTATCTTCCAAACATCATCTAGAATTCCCTGTCTGTGTCATCACCGGGCATACACAGCCAATATAGTCATTGCACTCGTTACACCAATTGATTTGATTTCTGCAATGCACTTTACTGCGAGCTTGAATCTAAATCAATTCACCAGTTACCAATTAAACAAAGGATTGAAAACAAAATTATGCTGCTATCATTTAAGGTCATAAATGATTTACACACTCCATCCCACGCTATCTACTCATTATCAGCTGTTTCCTGTGACCATGCACATCTACCTACATCAGCGTACAGGAAATGGTCATTTTCATGGGCTGCACCTACTCTTTAGAACCAACTACTCCCCACTGGGGACATTCAAAGCCAACCTGGAAACATTTCTTATAGTTAGGCTTAGTTGTGTTGAGGTATCTTGGTTAGCTACCAACTAGTAACTTATTTTTATCTGCATGTTTGTCATTGCTTCATGTAAGGTGTCCTTGGGTATCAGAAAGGCACCAGAAAGGCACCAGAAAGTAAATATAATATTATTATTATTATTATTATTAAAGTACAGTTGAGGCTTCTCTATTTAGGGCCACATCAACACTGTCACGCATCCGGCTTTTATTTCCGTGGCTCCTATGCACGAGTTTCCAGAAACAGTCGAAAACAGTCCCACACTGGAAATTTTTTTTAAACAAATCTTAAAACTTTTCTTTTTAGGCAGGCATTTAAGTTATGAGGTCCAGTAGGAAATTTGTTGCAAAGACATGATTTTATATTCTGATTAACATTTTTTAGTACAATATGTTTGTGTACCTGTGTGTTAACCATTATCACCACTCTGCCTTCCCACCTTTTTCAAAGCTCACTGTTTTTCTATTTCTGTGTTTTCCTTTTACTTGAGTGTATGGTGACCTTGAGAGCCCTAAAAAGTGCCTAAAATAAAATTATATTCTTAATATTATTATTGGACAAAAAAAAATCTAAATCCATAAAGTTCTTATTCAAATGATTGTAATAAAAAAATCCACTTCTATTTTGCTGACTATTTTGCATTTTTATATATAAAAGATAGAAGGACATTTGTGTTGAGATGTATATTTATGTAGTCTTGAGGGGATTAAAATCATGCTGTAATTGTACCCTAATAAAGATTCCAGCATGACGACCTCAAGCTGGGTTTTGGAACATGGTAGCTGCTTTAAGCTTGAAATCATCCACAGCACAAACCAGCTATGACGTGCCATTTTCCAAAGCACAGCTTGAGCTGGCTATGCTTGAGTTTCCACTGAAGTAGCACCTGAGGTTTAATATTTACACAATTTTTGTGGCGGAAGGTAATTGATTTAGCTTCTTTGAAAACAGTTTATTTAGCAAATACATTGAGTATGTTTGTGCTATAGTCAACATTTAGTGAAAGGCAGTGCTGTCTGCTTCTGTTGTGCCATTGTTTTAAAGCAGTATTGCAAGGCACTGTAGTTCTGCTTTTATCACAGAAAAGTACATATTAAACCATAAGCAATCAACAGAGCTGGGTAGTAAATTGTTACATTTTTTTTTCTTACATTTACTTACATTTTTAGGGTACATTTTTTTAGGATACATTTTAGGGTACATTTTGAGTTCTTTTACAAATGTGTACTTTTACTCAAGTAAATATTTTGTGAATTATCTGCACTTTTGCTGTTACATCTGAGTTACATTTGACCTGCATTCTCCCATTACTAATGTCATGGAAATAAATCTAAACAAATCTATTTTTTTTACGTTACTGAGTCTTATTAGATGTTGCAAAGGCTGATGCACGCCTTTGTAATAAAGGTTTGATTATAGTTTGTAATCAACTATTCATTATTTTCCCCTTAAGAAAAAAAATTAAGTAATCCATAGGAAATACGATTTAATTACTAGCTTTTTGCTTTGTATCGTTCAGATCAGAAGAAACTAATAACTAAGTACTTGAGTACATTCTGTTTATATACTTTTTTTACTCTTACTCAAGAAAATTTACTTTTACTTGATTAAATATTTGTAAAAGTACTTTTACTTAGGTACATTTTTTGATAGTCTACCACCTCTGGCAATCTGTTACTTTTTTTCATTTCAGAATCTTGTGAAACTGACTATCAAGTAAATATACTAATATGCATCCCATAAATCCCATAAAATAACTTGACAAACGTGAACTTTAAGTGTGAACTTCTTAATATGATGTTGGTTTTACCTTTAAGTCTGTCTATTTCAGCTCTATAAAGTAGTCCTCAAGCGCCCATGCTCTGTTACTAATGAATTACCACCATCTGTTGGACTGACTGAAGATTTTATTTCCTATTAATCCCTTGGTTCAGAAGCTCAGCTTGTGGCGCTTTTCCACTTTTTTTATGCAGCGCGGCACAGTACGACACGGTTCAGTTCGGTGCAGTACGGCCAGCTTTGCTTTCCCATTGTCAGTACGTTAAATAGTCAACGCCACTCCATTTTAGCTCCAGCCCCACATGCTCCTGTTGGTTTTCCATGCTAGCGGTGCCTGTGTGTGGGTGTGTTCATGGACATGAGCAGAACACCTGTGTTCTGCTCTGTGACGTAATTACTAACTCGTCACAAACAAGGGTGAAAAAAGACTGCCATAAGATCGTAAATCATGTTGACAGTTTAATATCTGATTTTATCCTAAAAGATGTGGACCACGGTAAAATAAAGTAGTGCTAAAAACCCAAGAAAGGTTGGAGTTGGACCGATGAAGCTATCAGCTGATTTCACTTCACAAAGATCGACGATAACTCTTTCAAACATAATTTCTCTCTTGCTTTAAAACTCACCTGTTATTATTACACAGTTAATGCTGTGATATTTGTGTAACAGGCTGTTTCTGAAGATGAAATCATCATTCATAGAACATAGACCAAACACGTGTAACATCATTTGTAGTCAATTGCTTTTGAGTAACTGTGCTTTCTTGTCATTTTTTGTCTCTGCTTCTTTTTTATTCACTTTTCACAATTAAATATTGAAACTATAGTAATCTGGAGATTAGATGATGCATAAAGTTTTCCAAACGGCAAAATTGTGATTAACGCATATTATGAAAAACTCCACAAACCCTGTTTGCACTCTTAGTGAATAACTCATCATTTAAAGCTGCATTTTGGCTGGGATCATGCCAAATGGGAGAATACACAAAATATTTGTTATAATGCATGTCTTTTGCTAGTTTCGATTTCAGTAGATGAAACCCTTATTTTCGTTGAGAAATAAAGAACATACAGAAGGGTTACAGGTGTGTAAACATAGCAGTCTATGAATCAATCTATAAATCCTTTTATGAAACATTTTAATAAATAATTGATTGTTTGGTTGTATTTGCCAGTGTTTTATTTTGAGCATCATTAACGACAGATTTTCTAGTAATATTTAATTGTCTAATCGATTAAAAATATTAGTTATGAAGGTAGATTAAAATATTCATTTTTAGTGATGATTCATGAAGATACCACTGAGATCAGTTTTCGTTCAGATGGAAGATTGTGGTGGTTTTCCAGCAATCATGTTGTGTGTTTCTTCAAGTAAATGTTTTAATCATTACTTAAGAACAAACAAATAACTGCAACAATGATTCCAGAAAATAAAACTAACTTTTGTGATTCAAAGAACATCACATACTCTCGTGATCAGTTTAAAATAACACGAGATGTTTATTAAATTTCTCATTCCCTTCAGAGGGCTCCAGGTGCTCACAGGTCACCTGTCACAGCCATACTAACCCATCGCGCTAGGTGAAGGGTTCTGCCGGCGCATGTTTCATGAAGCAAGAGTGCAGATTAAAAGGGGTGTTAAAAGCTGTCTTCCAGTCATGACCTTCCTTAATGAGAAGCAGGTTATATGCATTGACAGATCTATTTTAGAGAAGATTATAGTTCCCTGTATGATACTGAAGGCTGCAGACATCAAGGGTAATGAATTCTTATGTTAGCCCCCGATAATCAACACAGGGTCGCAACGAACGACTCTGTTTTTACTGTGCTGTAGAGATGATTGTGACTGAAAATTGAATGGAAGCTGGAGCAGTACAGAAAGAGCGTAGATGGTTATATTTCCATGCTTCTTCGATCACTCCTCTGTGTTGGGGTTTGTTTTAATGAGAACTTGGTCAGACATCACTCAGAGATTGGAGGAGTGTAAATACTGAGAACACACTGTGGTCGCCTCTATATTCGACTATAACTGTGCATCACAGGAAGTGCAAACAATACATTTGCATCAAATGATGTTAATCATCCTGTAATATCCTGACAATACATTTGTGTCAAATGTGTTTAAACAGTTGTTGTGTGCTCGTATGTAGTATCCTGCTCTCCTAGTGGTCAGCTCCAGCTCTGAAACTGTGTGTTCATGCGTAGTATCCTGCTCTCCTATTGGTCAGTTCCAGCCCTGATGCGTGGTGTTCGTGCGTAGTATTCTGCTTTACTAGTGGTCAGTTCCAGCCCTTATCCTTTGTGTTCTTGCATAGTATCCTGCTCTCCTGTTGGTCAGTTCCAGCCCTGATGCTGTGTGTTTGTGCGTAGTGTCCTGCTCTCCTATTGGTCATTCCTGTTGGAACTTAAATGAGCACCAGATTTGTTACATACAGGTGACTTTGAGTGTTCACTCTTTTGATTGGGAAGCGTACCTGTCAATGTTACAAAGAGTGCCACAGATCTGGTTCAGGTTGAAACTGTAATATCAATCTGCAAAATAGTCTATAATGTTTTATTTATTAATGTGTTAGTATAAGACATAAAGCCATCTCTGTTCTTCGTCTTTTTTTAGGCAGCTATATGTCAAGGAGATGGAGGTGTTTTTCATATTTTGTGTTGGAATTGTGTCTAATTAACCAGAAACGTTCAGATCATTTTTTCACAGACTTTAACTTTGCATACTGCTTATTTTTTTAAAGTATTGTGTAAAATGGATTAGAACTAGTTGAAATCATGACAGAACAACTAATGAAGAACACGCCCTTTGAGCATTTGACTTTTTTTGTGAAATCTCTTGTGGTCTTCAAAATTTTTTTGGGGAGCTGAGTCGCATCCCTGGGTAGAGAGGAGGAGAGTTTGTTCTCCTCATCATAGAGCAGAGGGACCATTCTGAGTGATTCCAGTCAGTGCATTGGTTTGCAAAATTTCTGTGTTAGTTTCAGATCCTTGTGTAACAGACACAGTGGAATACAGTTATTTTCTTATTGTGAAACTCTGTTAAATGAAAACTGTACAATGCTTTCCGACATTTTAGTATGTGTGCTCTCCCTCTATCCATCCATCCATTCCTCTCTCTCTCGCTCTATCTCTCCTCTTTCTCTCTCTCACTCTATCTCTCTCCCTCTCTTTCTCACTCGCTCTATCTTTCTTCCTCGCTCCACTCTTTCTCTCTCCCTCTCTGTATTTCTGTCATGAACACTCCCTCTCTGTTCAGCATTTCAAAGCACTCATGGGGGATGCAAACTAATTGTGATGGCTTCAGCCTCTCCTTCAAATCCATTTCCATGCCAAGCTTATTTATAAAACTCCAAACAGTTTATTGAGACTGCATTCCCTTTTGTGATCCAATTCCTGCAAGTGATGAAAGAATGCAGATTACTGCTCAAAATAAAAAAACAGCCAATTTTGTATAAACGAGAGATCTGTGATTGTATTTATCTGAAGAGCATCCAGCATTTCATAAAGCACTATTTTTCCCACAACAGTTAATGTAGCTTTTGCTGCTAATAAATATTTCTGAAAAATTCATGAGGAAAATGTTTGCTGCCGTTGGTGTGTCTGGCTTTGTGTGTTCAGCACTCAGAACATGCACATGGTTATTTGCATCTAGAAGAGTATTTTTTTTCCTTCTGTTAAATTAATAATGCATTCTTCCTGGTCTCTCCTTCTGCAACTGACATACGGCTTTTGTTGTCTTGCGGCCATTACATCGCAAATTCTCGCAAGTTCATGCTACTATTCACCAGAAACAAAAATACATCTCTGGGATGTCCTTGGAAAATGACTTTGAAGCTTCATTACACAGTTATCATTATGATCTTCAACATTTCTTCAGGCACAGTTTTGTGCAATATCAGAATTTGTCTCCATACAGCGTTCTCTCACACTAACTTTCTAGAGGACTGCGTGTTGTTGTAATTCTCAAATTGCATTAAAAAAATCTGCAATTTTTTTTACGTCATAAATTTTCTAACCCAAATTTATTTTCGTGATCTTGTTTTTCCCAAGTAAAAAGAATGTTTTTGCACCAGGTTCTCCCCACCTATGTGAAGTTAATTCTTTTCCTAATCAGAGGTTGGTAGTAACTCGTTACATGTATTTAATTACTATAACTTGAGTGCATTTTTGTTAATAGGTATTCTTGTTCTTTTGAGTGATAGTGACTTTGTGATGTGTACATTTACACAAGTAAATTTTTTGTGAAAGATCCGTACTTTACTTAATATTACATTTTGGTTAGATCTTAGCTGTGTTCCTCATTTTTAATAGCAAGCTATTTTCAACAAGTTAGCAGGTCTTGCGAGATGTTGAAGAGACTGATGTGTGAGAGATTGAATCGACAATGGCAGATCACCCTCATGTTTGTTTTTCTCTCAAAAATGAAAGAAAAGCAGCTTTGTGATGTAGTGTTAGTGTGTAATTGAGATCAAGGCACTCCTTAATTTCAGCTATAAGAGATAACATTAATTTCTTTGAAACATATCAGAGTTGATGTTACTATGGTTGCTGCAAGCCCTTTAGTTCTGATGTTATGATATAAACTGTTAGTTTGTTCCCATAAGTTTGCTCATGAACGCTGAACCTTTCTTTACTGTGAGGTGCAAACAATCCATAAAGTTAATTACATCTTTTTATAACACTACAGTTTTTATAAATCATAATTTCATACAACTTAACAATTATCGGCACTTGCATGACTTGAACAGCAAGTTTATCTTATGTGCATGTGCCATTAACAGACTGAGATATTTTTTTACTTAACCCTTGTGTTGTCTTGCGGATCAAAAGTGACCCACTACTATGTTTAGTTGCAGAAAAAAATACCTTCGTTTACCTTTTCCAACTTGAAATTGTATTGCCATCATGTGAAAAAGTGATACTTTGCTCGTTTATCTAATCCTTTATTTATATAGCACCTTTTATAATGAGAGAAGTTTCCAAAGTGCTGCACAAAACAGTGTTAAAAAGAAATCAAAATAAAACTCCTAAAACAATATTTAAAATGCTAAAAAAAACTAAAACACAATAAGCAAATAAAAAAATAAACTACATAGATTAATAAAATACACAGAGGAACACACAAACTCAAGCAGAGTTAAAAGCCTAAGGGTAAAAATAGGTTTTAAGACGAGTTGTTCAGTTCAAGACGAGTTGTTCTAAGAAGGGGAGGTTGTGCAATCCACAATCCCCCCCCCCCCCCCCACACACACACACCAAAAACAAAGATACAGTGAATCAAATGTCCGTTAGTTTGCTCCTTAAGGAAAGAAAAAGGAAGCTGGTTGTCACGTGATCACGCGTCCCGCATAAACTGGACGCGAGCGTGACACTCTCTGTTTTTCCTCTGGAGCCATACTCTGACACGCAAGCGACTGTGTGAAAGACACCACAAAAACATTTGGATTATTACCTTGTGTGGATTTTGGGGATCTGGTGATTCAAATGGCAACCAGCGAGGTTTTACGGCCTGCCGGAAGGATGAAACCGGTGAAACGGCCCAAACTCCCTTACTTTCATTGCCTTCCACCAACAAGAAAGACTCCTTTTTGTTAGTAGAGCACTTGTTTTAACGGTCTCCTGTTTGTAGCATGTTCCAAACATATCGCGACCGTTCAAGTCTGTTGAATGCGGTGGATCGATTGCATTGACTGATAGCCATGATCATGGCCTCGGTTGTGTTGGGCGTAGACATGCGGAGGCAGCGGTTGAGGGATCAGAATGTGTGGATTGCACACTTCTGTCCGGCAGCACACTTAAGGCGAGGTTGGAGTATTTTCAATCCACCACCGGAGGCTTTGCAGCTCTCGCTAGTAAGGGTCAACGAGTGCATGTGTCCGGTGCCCAGTAGAGTCGAGCAGGGTCACGCTTCCTGCTCCCCCGGTCCGTCCACTATCCGCCACAGTGAGTTATCGGATGATAATACCCTGCAGCCCCCTCCTATCCCTTCTTTCAGAAGTGTATCAGGAACTGACCCAAACTTGGAAGGCACCTGGTCAGTCTCCCCTCTCTCGCTCCCCTTGACGGCATGGTAGCTAGGGGGTACGAAGCGATTACCCAGGTAGAGCAGGCGCTGGCGGTGCACTTATGCCCGGGTAACCCTGCAGCCTGGTGTGAACAGCCTAGGCCTCCATCCCGCCAGGTAAGCCTGTCGTTGGACCTGACTTCGAGGGCTTATGCTGTGGTGGGTCAAGCTGCCGCTGCCCTGCATGGCATGGCAGCCTTTCAGGTGTTCCAAGCCAAGGCCCTGAAAGAGATGCAGGAGGGGAGTTGTGGCCCACGTCTTACAGAGGATCTAAAGGTGGCTACAGACTTTGCGCTCAA
The DNA here is from genome assembly GCA_900490495.1 of Danionella dracula. Lineage (NCBI taxonomy): Eukaryota > Metazoa > Chordata > Actinopteri > Cypriniformes > Danionidae > Danionella > Danionella dracula. The sequence continues at coordinate 6,790,047 of UELW01000322.1, forward strand.
GGCATCAAAAGATGCAGCTAGCTCACTCAGCCACATGATCTCTACGTTAGTATTCCACAGCCGCCATCTTTGGTTGACCCAGGCTGACATGCTCCCTCTAGACCGGAGGTGCTTCCTCAACACACCTGTGGCCCCAGATGGCCTCTTCGGCATCACCGTAGATGACCTTACGTCGCAGGTCTCTACGATCAGGAAGCAGGTGGAGGGTCTGGGAGAATTCATGATGCCGCGTAGGAAGAGACGTGGCAGGTCCCCTTTTAAGTCAGCGCCCCCACTGCCTGCTCGACCTTCACAGTCCTCCCCTGATCGTCAGCCTCCAGGTTGAAGACGTCGACCAAGAACAGCAACAAGGAGTTGACGGAGGAGCAGTCCTGTTCAGGGCCCCCCAACATCATAGGAGGAAGAGGGTCCATCGGAGTGGCCCTAGGACAGGCTGTGTGGATCTCGCCACCAGCCCGCCCCCCCCTTGGAGGGAGGGGGTGCCACCACCATCAAGCAGCGGACCAACAGGTCAGATCTCAGTTTTTCATTAAATATGTGAAACTTGAACTCCCTGGGTTATATGCGCAGCCAGGAGGCTTGCATTGCAGATCCGAATCCAGTTCTCATCGCAGAGGCACATTCAAGGGCGTGGCGTCTGATGCAGTGCAGTCCGGATGGCTATCAGCTTTTGTGTCAGAGTCAGCCTCGAGTGGGACCTCCTCGGATGGAACCGGATGCTGCTCCGAGGTCGAGCCTGGATGCCCAGGTAGGTCTCCACCTAGGCTCCCTTCGGACCCCACCGCTAAGTTTGCAGCCCCACTATGGAAACTATCGGCAAAGTGCGTTTGACGCCATTAGTGGAGTTTCAGGCAGCCTTATGGGAGCTTCCCAATATTTCCCCTAGGCTCGTACGCACTATCCGGCACGGTTATCAACTGCAGTTTGCTGCCAAGCCGCCCAGGTTCAACGTGGTTCTAATGACCTCTGTCTCAGCCACAGAGGCCCCAGAGGCCTTCGAAAAGTGCGTTCGAGCCGGTCCCTCCTGCCGACAGAGAAAGAGGGTTTAACAGCCCATACTTTCTAGTTTCCAAGCGCAAAGGCGGGTTGCGTCCAATCCTCGACATTGCGTCGTTTGAACGCTCATCTTCTGAGTCTTCCGTTCAGGATGATATCCCTCAGACGCACAGTCCACTCAGTCCGTCCAGGGAAGGGGTGTCCAACACCGGTCCTGGAGAGCCGGAGCCCTGCACATTTTAGTTGCAACCCTGCTGTAGTATGCATACTACTCTTCTTCATCCAATCAGAGGACCATAATTAGTGCCATAGGTGTGTTTCATGATGGTTTAACAAAAATTTGCAGGGCTCTCCAGGATCGATGTTGGATCAGGGGATTGGTTCGCCACAATAGATTTGAAGGATGCATATTTTCACATGAGTATACTCCCTCGGCACCGACCCTTTCTTCGGGTTGTCCTAGAAGGTCGGGTATATCAGTACTGAGACCTCCCCTTCGGCTTGTCTGTGTCTTCTTGCACCTTCACAAAGGCGATCGAGGTGGCTTTTTTACCGTTACTACGGGAAGGGGTTCGAATCTTGGTTTACTTGTTTCCTTGTCAGCTCTCGCCTGGAAACTGCTCTTCTGGAGTCAGCATTGGGGTCTGTCCCTAGTTGCAGTTCAAATCCCTGGCAGGTTGAATCAGACAGCGGATGCACTGTCTCGGTGGAAATCCCGGAGGTAGACCTGTTCGCCGCCCCAGAGAATGCTCAGTGCCGGCTGTTCTACGCTCTGTCCCAGGCTCCTCTCGGAATAGATGTGCTGGCGCATTGCTGGCCAAGGAAGAAACGCCTAAATGCGTTTCCCCCAGTGAGCCTCCTTGTGCAAGATCAGGGAGGACGAGGCAGAGGTCCTAGTGGTGGCACCTTATTGGGCCAACCTACCTTGGTTTGTAGAACTCGGCTCCCTCATGACAGTCCTCCCTCGCCAGTACCCCTGCGGTCAGACCTTCTGACCCAGGGATGTGGGGACAAGCACCCGGGTCCAGACTGCTGGAATCTCCATGTCTGGCGTATCATGCCACGGAGGACCCCCAGGTAATGCCACAGTCTGTGTTTCAAACTCTGTGTCTTGCAAGAGCTTCCTCTACTAGGGCCTGTTATGCCGGCAAGTAGGGTCGATTCATCGACAGGTGTCGCTATTGCCAAGTAGACCCGAGTAGCTGCCCCGTTGAACTCGTGCTAACCTTCCTGCAAGAGGGTCTGGATCGAGGACTGTCTCCATCCACCCTGAAGGTTTACATCGCCGCGATTTCTGCCTATCACCCTCCGGTTGAAGGCAACACGTTGGGACGACACGAGTTAATGGTCAGATTCCTCAGAGGGACCAGAAGGGTCTAGGCCGTCCTTAGGTCTCTCCTTGGACCTTTCAATTGTCCTTAGAGGACTTCAAGGTCCTCCATTCAAGTCGCTTGAATCAGTAGAGCTTACATTTCTGTCAATTTAGACAGCGCTCCTGGTCGCATTAGCCTCGATTAAGAGCATGGGGATCTATGGGCAATTGCCCAGTTCGAGCACTGAGGATCTATGTAGAAAGGACCCGGAACCTTAGAAGTTTTGATCAGCTCTATGTATGCTTTGGAGGACAGCAGACAATAGGAAAGGGTGTCCCTTTTGCGTTTGCGTTGTCCCTTGCCCCCTGCATTTGAGAGCCCACTCTATCAGGGATGTCAAAGCCTCCTGGGCGTTGGCAAGGGGGACTCGGCTGGCAGACATCTGCAAGGCTGCTGGTTGTTTAACACCCTCATCAGGTACTATAACCTGAACGTTGAATCCGTCTCTTCAGCCGTACTAAGTGGTGGTAGCATTGTCTGAGATGTACGAAAGGGTGTCCAGCTTGGGTTGCACCATTTTTAGTGAAATGTGCGCTATTTTTGCCCCTGGAGATAACTTCCAGCTTTTTGGCTCCTCTCGCCCCAACAGGTGTAGTAGAGTAAGCGGAGTATTCCTACGTTCTGTCCACATAAAAATTTCCTTATGCTAAATCCAGATAAAACAGAAATATTACTTATTGGCTCTAAAAAGCAATTACAGAATCTCTCTGCTTTACATATGGAACTGGGGGGGGACACTGTTAATTTTTCCACTACAGTTAAAAGTCTTGGCGTTATTATAGATAGTGAACTGACGTTTAAGAACCATATCTCTTATGTTACTAAGACTGCTTTCTTTCACCTCAGGAATATTGCGGAATAGTGCGGAACATGCTGTCTATTGTAGATGCAGAAAAATTAGTGCACGCTTTCATGACCTCCAGAATGGATTATTGTAATGCTCTGTTAGCGGCTGTTCAGCCACCACGCTACAAAAATTACAGTTAGTCCAGAACGCAGCAGCTAGAGTTCTCACAAGAACAAAGAAATATGATCACATTACACCGGTTTTGTGCTCTCTTCATTGGCTTCCTGTACAATATCGCATTGACTACAAGATTCTGCTCCTTGCCTTTAAGGCGCTGAATGGCTTGGCTCCGCTCTACCTGAGCAGTCTCCTATCACGATATATTCCAGTTCGCTCTCTCCAATCACAAGAAGCAGGACTATTGATTGTACCGAAGGTTAGTAAATCCACAAGAGGTGGAAGAGCGTTCTCATATAGAGCCCCGAAGCTCTGGAATAAACTCCCGGATGTTGTCCGCAGCTCAGCTACGCTCACAGATTTCAAAACTAAATTAAAAACATATCTGTTTAAACTGGCATTCCAATAATTATCTCTTGGTATTTGTCTAAACAGATCTGGTGTCTGAGCACTATATACATACAAACTGTTGAAAAAACAATGTGGTTCAATGTTCCTCTCTAACCTATCCTCATCATTTATCTCTCCTCCTGCAGCTGATGCTGATCACTTGTTTGTTGTCTGTGTTACAGTTTACTAACCGTTCTCTACATTTGTTAGTTCCTGTTTTGTCTTTGTTTGTTTTGTTTTGTTTTTTGTGTTTTTTTTTTTTTCAGGTCCTGTCCGGCAAACCGTTCATCGATGGATTTTAAGTTTGTATGTTCTTTATGCTGTGGAGGTGATTAGCGCCTGCCTCAGTCAGCGGGAGTTCCTGTCTGCTCTGCCTGATTCTCACGGGGACTTTGTGAAGCTGCTTTGAAAGCAATTGCTAAAGAAGCGCTATATAAAAACGGATTGATTGATTGATTGACATGTGTGCCCTCTATGGGGGAATACCGGCTGAATCTTTTATGACCCCGGGCACGGGAGGGCCGAGCAGTTCTCTGAAAGGCTAACTCTTGAAAACTATTGCTCTAGCTAAAACCATCTATGCTATTTTCCCTCTGAAATACCTTTCCCCAGTGGTTCAAGGCGTATTTCTGTAGGTCCCTCAATGAAACCTTGCATGTATTAAACTACCGGAAGTTCAAAGTCCAGCCTTCGAAGTGGTGAGTATGGCCTCCGTGCATCTCCCTTCAGCTCTGGGATCGATGCTCTTTCCTCTGGTATGAGTCGGTATGAGAGAAAATTGCCGATTGACCATAAAAAATTAAGTCTATACTCAAGGCCAGGGCAGAGGAGGGCCCGTTCGGTGCCAGACTACTTATGTGCCCGGCTTGCCTTGCCGTCAGCCGATGCGGAAGGACCTAGGTTGTGGCATTTACAGGGTGTTCCCATAGTTGTCACCGACATAAGTCGTAGTGAGTGACTGACGGGGAAATTAAGGGTTACTTTGGTAACCCCCGTTCCCTGAATAGGGAACTTAGACTTATGTCCCCCAGCCACAACCGTAAGGTTGTGAGTAAGTTTGGTTGCCTAAGGGGTGAGTACGGCTCCAGCATCACAACATAAATAATGTCACGCTCACGTCCGGTTTATGCAGGACGGCGTGATCACATGACCATCAGTGCGTTCGCTGACTGGCATTTTGAAACATTGTGGAATGAGTAGAGCGCCCCTAGCGAAGTTTCCCATAGTCGTCACCAACATAAGTCTCCGTTCCCTGTTCGAAAGTAACCATTACGTTCTGCCCCTGGAAGAAAGACTGCACGACAAAAGGTTTATGCTGCACATGTGAGAAATACATCTGCAAAGTCCATTCTCACATACTGTTCCACATGTGCTAAATAGAGTTATGGAAAAATTTTCAAGTGAAGGGATTGTTTTGTTCGTTTGTAGTTTTATGAGAAAAGTATTTTTTATCTATAATTCACTTATTTTAGAAGTAATTACTTTGCTTTCATATAGTAGCAATAATGAACCTTTACTGTGTAAAAGAAAACTGCTGACAGTTGGTTTGTTGTAAAAGAAAAAGTGTAATAATGTTCATTGCCAAATTTTGCAGTATCGCCCAGCCCTAACAAACTTTTATTCTTTATCTTTTTCAGTTTACTGAAACTGTGTTAAATATAATAATTATCATCTTAGTATGGGGACCTAATCTCAACAAGGCATTCACAGAGAGAATTTATGGGGTTGTAGCCATTTTTCTATTACCTCAGTTCAGCTACACTTTAACGTAATGTGGATTTATATTTAATAAAATCATATGGGACACTCAGATTCCACATGTGATCTACACACCCCTATTTGTATTTGTAATGACTCTTTTCTTTGTTTCACATGGCCAGTTCAAATCAGAATGCAGATGAGCAGAAGGACAACACCACAGTCTTCACCAGGATTCTAGACAGTCTCCTAGATGGCTATGATAACCGACTTCGCCCTGGACTTGGAGGTGAGGGCACTTAATACTGGATTCATGCATTTGTGTCCATCAGGGATGATTCAATATTTCTATTACAATGCTAAGATTAACATTATTCTGTAGTTCAGCATTGTGGATGCAGTGGTGGGCTATTTTAAGCTGTTTTCAGACCGCTCTTTTTTTTTTTTTTTTTTTTTGGACCAACATTTGTCCTAGTAAGAAAATCTCATGGAAAGGCTGTAAACAATTCTGCCAAGCGAAAGCACATCAGATGAACACTGTTTTCCGCATAAATGCAGATCATTTAACACCTGACACAAATGAGCTTTGAACAGAAATGATTCTGTTGAATATTACTCAGAACCCAAAACATCCACACACAGGGAACAGCAGATCTTTTTATATTTCAACATGTCAGTTTGACATCTAACACATTGCCTAAGCACCAACAACAAGCCAGCGGGTTTACGAACCATGTTAGTTACTGATGCTCTGTCAGCATCAGTCTTCATGATGTATATAGACATTGATTCAATATAGAATTGAAAATCAATAGTATTTTTTGTGTTTAAGCTCTTTATGCATAATATTACAGTGAAATATATGAAATTATCAATGAACTCCTAAATTAATAGTTCACTAAAACTGTAAATGTAAACTGTATATCAAAGAAGAAGTGGCTGCCTCTGGACCTTAGAAGCTCTGTTGAAAGGCCCCTATTGTGATTTTGAAGGGTTCATTATTTGGTTTTGGGAGTTGACAGGTTTATAAGCACTCAAGATTAAAAAAGCTTTTGTTGTCTTTAAATATGCATTTAAGCTCACCGGATTGTTTAGTGACTCCCGTATAACTCTTTCACTGAGTCGTTTGCACTAAGACCTCCTTAACATGTCTCAACACTTTATTTGCACCGATACTATGAGGGAAATAACAACCATTACAGCCTGTGTCACGTTTGGACAGACATAGAGTTAAAATGGCAGCTACGGGACAGCTCTTGTCGTTCAAAGTAAGGGTTTGGAACGGATGGATTTAAACAAAACATGCAGAAAAAATCTGATCTTGTGTTTCATAACTGTGAGTGTAAATACATTTGAAGGATTATTTTGCTGCAGGTTCTGTGTGTATATGTTAATTCAATACAGTATACACATTTTACATTTTAACACAATTTATTTCCTTAAATGGGTTGGTTATAAACAACAATGTAATTATGTACTGATATTTACATTTCGCACCAATCTTTGCATATTTTTATGAGGGAAAGCAGATTTAAGTATATAAATAAAAATGTTTATTGTCAGGTGTGCATGTGCAAGTCATTATATATATATATATATATATATATATATATATATATATATATATATTGTAGCTGGGTGGAGTGAAAATATATATATATGCCAATGTGTTCAATCCTGTAAAAAAATGTTATGTGTAAGTTGCTGATTTTAACATTTGTGGCAGTTATGATAGGCTTAGTCTAGATTTATTTTTAAAGTATTTTATAGAAAAAATTTGTTGATATTTGTATATTAAAAGTTGTATATAAAAAGGCATCATATTTTGCTTCAAAATTTGGATCCAATTACAACACTAGGAAATAGGAGATTTATGAAGCACGTAGTACATGCAATAGCAGCATGTTCACCTGGATGCAGAGGTTTAATCATTAATTTAGTCCTACTAAGTTGAAAGTTTTTCTGTCATGGGTGATTTTTATTTTAAAAATGCATTAATTTCAAGTGGCTTTTAATGTGGATGACTGAGGTTCATTTGTTTGGGCATTCTGAATCCTTCAGAACGGATCTTGATTTAATCAGATAAAACTAAATGCAATTTTTGAATTTGATGTTTTACTTATAACTCTAACACCATAAATCAGGGTTTTATTTATGTATAGAAGTACAACTTAAAAAATGCAAAAACCACAAATAGAGTTGAATGATATTTAATTCTGACATTTTAAACCTTAATTGAAAAACAAAGTTTGTTCTTGAACTGTAAAACTTCTCAAAATATAAATTAATGAATAAATTAATAAATAACGAGCAAAACACTTATTAAACAATTAATTTTGAAAACAGATTTGGTAGTTATCAAGTGAACTTTGTTGTGGACTAGAAATGAAAAAAAGCTTATAGTCTTTATTAAAATCAAAGGAAATAATAACTTTCATTGGTGTACAAATGAACTGTTACTTGCATTCACTGAAAACCACAACAATTACAAAATGTAATATTCTGCTGTTTGCAACGTTTCATTTAAGCTACTTTAAAGTAGCACCATTTAACTAATCACTATTTCTCATGAGGCGATTGCGCAGAGTAATGCCAGCGAGTTGCAAATGAACTACTGAAGTGAATGAGTTACTGGCACAACTACTTCTGCGTCAAAGTCGATGGCCGCGGTTTTGTTTTATACTCACTCTCTGCAGAATTTCCAAAAATTGGTGTGACAGCTCTTTGTTATCTGTGTAACATAGTCAATGAGCTACAAATCTGTTTGAGCATAAATAGTCCTTTTTAGAGATCGCAGAAATATATTACTGTCAATACACGAGCAGTTGAGAAAAGACAGCCGGGTGAGCCCCTACAACCCCAAAAACACATTTCTGCGATCTCTGAAGAAGGATTATTTCAGCCGAAACAGCTTTGTAGCTCGTTGACTATGTTACCTAGATCACAAAGAGCTCTCATATGTTTATTATCAGCGCTTATACCTCGAGATATTGAGCCGGGAAAAATGAATCTGTGCAAAAAAAAGCCATGGCCATTGCTTTTGCTATATCTTCTCAGGAGTGTTTAATTACAAATGATTGCACACTGTGGAAGATTTTGGGCGCACCTGAAGACCTGAAGACTCCGTGGCCAACTAATCGATAATGCCATTCGTTGACAACGAATTTGATCAATTAGTTGTTGCAGTCCTAGTTTACTTATTCAATTTGTGAAACCTAAGGCAACTATTATGAGGGTGGACAGTGCTCTTAAATTTGTGGCACAGATTAGTTCAGTGGTTAAGTTGAGCTTTTTCAGTTGAGACTGCTGGCCAAAGTCAATCCACTCATTTCTCGCATCATTTTCAGATTTTAATCCATGTTTTTATTTCCACTTATTTAGAGTACTGCAAATTACTTCATCAGGGCTTAGCCAAGAGCTGCTTGTTCGACTTCAACTAGTTTAAAACGTTGATAGACTGGTGTAAGAAAAATTTTACATTACTCCTATTCTAGCATCACTTAAATTTCCCTCAGTTTGTTTTCGCATTTTTAAATTATTTTATTTGTTTTTATAAGCCTTCGTGATCTTGTCTCACTGTACCTTCTTTACCCGTACAATTCCTCATGCTCTCTCAGAGCAGAGCTTTCACTATATGTGGCCCCAAACACAACAAGGAAGCTTAGAAGTGATCAAGCTTTTTCAGTAGCTGCTTCTAAACTGTGGAATTAGCCTTTGCACATCAGGCACTCAGACTCACTGTCGGTTTTTAAATCTTTACTTAAGACTCATTTTTCCTCCTTGGCTTTTAACTCAATTCGAGGAGTTGGCTTGTACTGTTGATATTTATGGTTTTACTACTTTTCTTAATTATTTGTTTATTGATGTTTTAATCATTTTATTGTTTATTATTTCTGGGTCAGTGTTTGTATGACAAAACCCTCCCACAGTTTTGGGTTGTATGTGAGTTTTTTGTTTTTGTTTTGTTTTGTGTACAGCACTTTGGTAAACTTAGTTGATTTTAAAGTGATAAGTAAATAAAATTGAGTTGTATTGTATTTTAGAGTGTTGCCACACCCAAATATTGTGTTTTGTTTCATCACAAATGTCTTCTATTTATGTCCAGCACTAGATAAACTAAGATTGCCCAATTCAACAATTATATTGTTTCATTCCATCTTGTTTTGGCTCTGACTGATGTAAGCAGCTGTGTTTATGTGAATTGCCAGCCTAAGCCTGTTAATCAGGAAAATATCACAAACTGGCTTTATAATGATCTTTGCTGATGTTCATTTCTTGTGTCAACAGAGCGTGTGACCGAAGTCAAGACTGATATATTTGTCACCAGCATCGGGCCTGTTTCTGACCATGACATGGTATTGCATCTCTTAAAACTCTTTCAAATTCTGTCTTCATATCATTCTACCCTTTCATCTATGGTTCATCTTGTAACTGTGAAACAAAAATGAAACAAACAGCTCCACCTCCTATCATCAGAACATCACGAGAAATGTTGATACTTACCTCACTCATTTTAGAGAGAGAAGCCAAAATATTTTATACCTTTTATTTCTTGAAAAAGTGACAGTTATAGTTTCTGATAGCAGCAATGTTAGGCCACAGACCTTTATGTTTTTAGTCACTGGTCTATTTGTGTGAATTACAGTATTCAATATAGCCAGCTGTCAAGGCAGTCAATCTTTGGCACTGCTCTTGTGTAATGGAAGCTCAGGTTCCTTTGATCGTGACCCTCGAGTCGCGTTCATGTTTGAACCTCATGTCTCTCATCTGTTTGGAGACCATACAGCTTCAGGGCTCAGGTCAGGTGTGATTGCTGGCCAAACAAGAAAAGTGCCCCATTGTGTTTGAGCCAGACATTGTTTGTGGCACATGTTGCACGAATACAAAATCAGCATCTCCATAAAGCTTGTCAGCAGAAGAAACCGTGAAGTGCTCTAAACATTTCAGCTCGATGACTCTTGCCTGTGGAACTAAAATATTTCTAAAATTGGACCAACAACAGCAGACGACATTGCAGCCATAACCAGCCCTGATTGTAAATATATTCGGATATGCCAATTATTAGAACTGTATCTGCATGTTTTAAAAGCAGGTCAAACATCATTGTCTCAGAAGACTGCTGATTGAGAACTATATTTTCTTGTGCAGGAGTACACCATAGATGTGTTCTTCAGGCAGAGCTGGAAGGATGAGCGGCTCAAGTTTAAAGGGCCCATGGCTGTGCTGCGTCTCAACAATCTGATGGCCAGTAAGATCTGGACACCTGATACATTCTTCCACAACGGCAAGAAGTCTGTGGCTCACAACATGACCATGCCCAACAAACTCCTGCGCATCACAGAAGAGGGAACACTCCTGTACACCATGAGGTGAAGATCCTTCCATTGATACGAACAAATTCATTCTTCATCAGCAACTTCCTATAGTAGTTAATCTGTAAAAAGGTAATAGAATAGTTTTGACAAACTTAAATTCTGATGACATCATTATTTTTCTCCAGCGCAAATTCACAAACATCTCGATATTAATTTGTTTACTTTATTTTTTCCTTGTTGTGAAGATTTGTCTGAGAAAAATGGCACAGTGGTATAATAGAACAGATGTCAAACGTGCATTTTTCTGCCAAATCACAGCTTTTACACTGCAAAAACAAACATTCGTTGCATGTGTTGTTATTGTTTTTTTGCATTTCCTCGGGAACTCATATGCAGAACAATTATAACGTTCAACTTAATGGGCAGTATTATAATATTTATAATGCAAAGCGTGTAAAAATGAAATTTTATGAATGAACTTCATAAAAGAACGAAGAATAAAAGAACTATATATATACTCTCAGAACAATTTCGCATTTATTTTCGGATTCTCTGATATTTTGGTTGGTGGAGTTGCCGCGCTTCTTTGGAGACGTCGTCGACGTGAGAAAGGAGCGGGGACTCTAATCAAACTCAGGCAGCGAGGTCTTAGAACACCGCTGCAGCGTTTACATCTGGCAAACCTTCGCTCTCTACCCAACAAAATGGACGAAATACATCTGCTGACTCATACAAACAAGGACTTTTCAAGCTCTGCTGCTTTGTGCTTCACCGAAATGTGGCTAAACCGAGACATTCCAGAGAGCGCATCATTTGCCCAGTTTTCAACTGATCAGAGCGGATCGCAACACAGAGGTCACCTGTAAGTCGTTCGGCAGCGTTTGTTTCTATATCAATGATAGCTGTAACAACGCTGAATAAGATCTGTTCTCCCGATTTCGAGCCACTTTTTGTTAACTGTAAACCCTTCTACTCACTGCGTGAGTTCGCCTCAGTCGTGATTGTCATTGTTTACTGCATCAGCTGGCTGAAAGGATTACAAACACAAAGCTGCAACACTTATTATTCTCGGGAACTTCAATAAAGCACATTTGAACCATGAATTGCCTAACTTTAAATTAAGTTAATAATCAGATTACCATAAATTAGGGAGGAGATTTGCTGATAATTGACTAATCATGTGGTCCCACCTACCTATGTTATCTCCAGTATATAAGACATGACTAAAGAGCTAAAATCTACATCAAGCAAACTCTCTCTTGCAGCACAAACCAACAAAAAATATTTTTACCTCATCAGCAAAAATGCAGACCAGCTGCTAACGGCTTCATCTCATAGGCCACAGACCAGTAGCTTGGCATCCAACTAGCCGGAGCCCAAAACGGTAACGTTAGAGCAAGACGAATGTCATTATCATTATCTATCCATCCATTTTCATGTCGGCTTTTTCCCTTTTGGGGTCGCCACAGCGGAATGAACCGCCAACTCCTCTGGCATATGTTTTATGCGGCGGATGCCCTTCAAGCCGCAACCCATTGCTGGGAAACATTCACACACACTAATTCACACTTTAACACTATGGACAATCGTTCTTACTCAATTCACTTATACCGCATGTCTTTGGAAACCGGAGCACCCGGCGTAAACCCACACGATCACGGGGAGAACATGCAAACTCCACACAGAAATGCCAACCGACCCAGCCGAGGCTCGAACCAGCAACCTTCTTGCCGTGAGACGACCGTGCTACCCACTACGCCACCATGACGCTTTCATTATCATTATTATCATCAATTTCATTATCAACAAAATGGTTCCTAGCAATTGTGTTTTACATGCATTTGTCTGCTCCATGTGGATCAGAGGGATCCTTGCGTGTTCAAATGATCAGGAATGCAGTTTGAGAATCAAATAATAGAGGTTTCATATTCTGAGACAATGAAGATCAAAACAGCTGGGTGTTCTCTACCACAGGGTGAGAAAAGACAATTTTTGCATAATTAAACATAGACATTTATTCTTGAAAAGAGCTCCTCCTTCCTCATCTGATCGTCCTTCTGAGAGAAAGAGAGAGAGAGAGAAGGAGAGAGAGAGATGGACATGGTCAGTTTTCTGTACAGTGTAGCTTTAAGCTGGTTGTAATTGTTTTTCTCGTTTAGGGTTGAGGCTGGAGACGCTCCCACTCTGACCTTCATCAGAACTTTCAGATCCTCTCTTATCTATTCATAACAGGGACTTTCTGGCTCTGCTAACAAGCAACTGCTCACACCTGAATCTGCATCAATGTTATCTGAATGAATGTCCTTGAAGATAAGCGCGCAGGCCGACTGTATCACTGAAAAGATTTTAGTTTCTTGGCATGTTCTATCTAACTCTTCCTGACTATTATAATACATACATTAAAACATTTACATTTACGCATTTGGCAGACGCTTTTGTCCAAAGCGACTTACATTAGGGGAGAGACAATATGCAATCTGTTACACCGTCAAAGTCTATCTCAGCTTCTCATAATAGAATTGTATCAACTGATCAATAACCCAAAGCAGTGAGGAAGTAGAGGAAGAAAATAAAGACAGAGGAGGGAAAAAAGAAGGTAGTTTTTTTATAGTAGTTGTTCCCTGAATAGAAGAGTTTTCAGTTGCTTTTTGAAAGCTGTTAGTGTTGTTGCTTTCCAGACTGGATCAGGGAGTTTGTTCCACCATCCAGGGACAGTGAAAGAGAAGGTTCTGCTGAGAGAAACACCTATTCTTTCTAATACAATATAATTATCATTACTAGCATATTGATATAAAAACCCTTAAACCCCCACCCACAAAATCAATGATCCCACATACAATGATCATTTACTAGCATACTAACAAGAATCCCATAATGAGTGGAGAAAGACTGAAAATGAATTTTTCTTTTGATTAAGCCATAAAGAAGTTATGTTAGCAGTTGACTATATAACAGAACATTAATAAGCATTGATTAAACATTAATAATAGTCCCACAATTCCCTCTCTTGACCTCTTAAGAGGTCAGTCACGTTATCCCTTACAGCGCATCCTCCTCATCATCCTCAATTATGTTCTGGCTCAGTAGAGGCATGCTATACGGTGGTGGTGGTGGGGTATCTTTTCTCTCAATTGCAGCCACAATCAGTCTGTTGCAAAGAGAACAGACACACAACAGGGCACACAGCAACATCCACAAGTGACCAGTTTTGCTACAAAAGCACTTATTGATATTACTATGGATAAAAAAACCAGTTGTTTACCAATTGGATTTTCTCTATGGCCAATGTTATTCTCGTTATAATTATAATGATTATCCCCAGCACTCCCATTAGTCTCCAATTTTCCCATAAGCGCATTGTGAGCTTGATTGATACAATACAATAATAAAAATACCATAACATTCTTTAAAAAGAGTATAAGAATAATTGAAGCTAAAAAATAGTGCCAATAAAAAGTACAGCTGCAATTGTCATTAAAATGCAATCAATAAAAGAGAATATAAAAAGAGCCAATAAAAGCATTCGTTTAAGGAAGCGAATAAATGGTGATGTGGATTTTTGAGCTGTCAAATCACACACAAAATTTGGTGGACCTTCTCAACATCCAGTCCACACCCCAGCAGAGATGCGAGTGATATTATTAACCTCGCACAGTTCATGTAGTGCTGTTACGTTGTTGCAAAAGTCAGTGATCTTTGGTTTGTCCCATGAGTTTGTTTTGGTAATCAGATGAAAAACAGTTCTCCCGTCTGTTTTTGTTTGTAAGCGCACAATCTCCTGCTGTTTTGCGTTGTTGCTTTACCTTATCTGTCCCGTATCTGGCTCTGAATTGTAAGGCGATTCCTGCTCCAAAAGCACAGTCTGAGCTTACACAGTGGGCTAACTCCTCTTCCTGTGGGCAAGAAAACAAATCACCGGTCCTTTGTGTGACTTTGGTACTTTCCTTTAATACAGTGTTTTGTCCATGGATGGTGTTGGCTGGTGGAGAATTTTGTAATCCTGGAATGTTCTGATATTTCTTAACGGTATTTCCTTCCCTCTCTTGGGCCTGGGAAACCAGGTCCACAGCAGTCTCTGATGAACCTGTTGGGAGGATCACAAGGAACACACGAACTGAGGTGATGCCACGTGTCTCCTTTCCCCTGCAGTTGGACACAGTGGGACGTCCTGGCAGTGACCCTCAATGGATCAGTCCACCTGGGTTACGTCCACTTCCTCCGGAAGACTCGAAGTCTGACCCACTCAGATGGCTTTGGCAGTGGATAGTCAGATAGCTTCTCAGTCTGCATAAAAAAACGTGCAATCAAAGCGATTAATTTGCCAAAATATTGAGTGTGTGCGAGAGGTGAAGCTCCTTCCGGGTACAGCTGGCAGGAGGAACCTGGACACTGATGACCAATAAGCAACTCAAAATGTGTGAAACCAGTGACTCTGTTGACAGAGGACCATACAAACATGAGAGTGAGTGGCAGGGCAGAAAGCCATGTCAATTTAGTCTGAGCAAAAATTTTGGCCAGTTTCAATTTCAGTGTCAAATTCATGCGCTCGACTTTCCCTTGGCTTTGAGGATGGTATACTGCTCCAAATGAATGTTTTAACCAATGGGTCTTTCCTACAATTTTCAAGTGCTCATTTTTGAAATGTGAATCATTGTCAGATTGAATTCTTAGTGGAAAACCACAATGGGGAATGAAATGATTGATTAGGTATTTGATAACAGCGGTGCTGTCCTCTCTTCTCACTATAAATGTTGCCTCTTTTCCCAGCCGCAAACCACAGAGCCTGTGTCATAGCCAGAAGTTCAGCTCTTTGTGCAGACTGCTTCCCTTCCAACGTGTCTGAAACTCTTGTCACAAAGCTCTCCCCTACTCAATCACAGCATAAGCAGACTACAATGTACCATCCTCTGCCTTGAAACAACAGCCGTCTGTAAACAAATTTAATATGTCTGGAGTTGGTGCGAGCTCAATTGCCTGAAATCCTTCACAAAGTTTTGATTCAGCTTCTGTCAGTGGGGCACAGTCATGGGGTTCACCGTCAGTTATTAGGTCTACCATGTTTATTCCCTCATGGGAATAAGGGATGTTAGGGCTGATCAGGGTCTTGGCCAATCTTTGCTGTCTCAAGGAAGAAAATGTAAATGCTGTTGAGTTAACAAAGGACATAACAGAATGAGATGTCAGTACATTCAGTTTATGGCCCATCACAATATGGCTTGTTTTGCCAATGATTTTAGCCAATCCAGCAACAAATCTGGCACATGTGGGTTGCCTCTGTTCAGTGTTATCCAAGAGAACACTGGCATAGGTCAAGACCTTTCTTTGGCCGTGTTGTTTCTGGAACAACACCCCATGTGCACAGGTTTTTGTTTCAGAAAAATCAAAATAAAATGGAGATGTGTAGTCTGGGCAATTTAGGGAAGCTGCTCTAGAAAGCTGCAGCTTTAAGTCAATGAAGGATTGTTCTATCTCCGGTGTTTAATCCAGTCTCGAGTTCAGGTTCTTCATCCCTTTTTCTTTGACCAACTGCCTTAAGGGCATTGTTGATGTTACATACATTGGTATGTAGTGTCTGCTGAATCCAGTTAAACCTAAAAAAGACAACATGTCAGAAACATTGACTGGCCTAAGGCTGCTGGTCAGAGATGACCCTGTAGCTGTAATCAATCTTCCCATAAAACTAACAGTGGCTCTGCAAATTTGTAGTTTAGCTTTGCTTACTTTGAATCCTGATTTGTGCAGTTGTTGCAGAATCAGTGACGTTGCTTGGAGGCAACTTTCTTGTGAAGGAGCTGCTAACAAAATGTCATCAACATAC
The DNA here is from genome assembly GCA_900490495.1 of Danionella dracula. Taxonomy (NCBI): domain Eukaryota; kingdom Metazoa; phylum Chordata; class Actinopteri; order Cypriniformes; family Danionidae; genus Danionella; species Danionella dracula. The sequence continues at coordinate 6,806,601 of UELW01000322.1, forward strand.
ATTATCATGACTCACCCTTCTGCCAGTTCACAGCCATCAAGTTGTTGTTTTAGCACAGTGTTAAAAATTCCAGGTGCTAAAAAAAACCTTGTGGTAATCTGTTGTAAGAGTAATTCTATTTCCTGAAAGTAAATGCTAGATACGTTTTACATTCTTCTGCAATTGGTATGTAAAAGAAAGCATTTGCCAAATCAATGCACGTGAACCACTTCTGAGATGGTGTCAAAACAGAGAGTGATACATAAGGATTAAGTACCACCAATGTAGGTGTTGCCACCACAGAATTAATTTGTCGGAGGTCATGCACTAATCTGTATTTTTGTGTACCTGCTTTAGGAACCGGAAAGAGGGGAGTGTTCCACTCAGAGTCAAATCGAGTTATCACTCCTCCCTCTAGGAGACCAGCCACTGTACTGGCCACTCCTTCCTCAGATTCTGGTTTGTTGTGATACTGTGGGACCCATATAGGATTGGTAGATGTCAGTTCAAATGTTACAGGAATTACATTACAAAATCCCACATCCGTGGAGCCTTGAGACCATAATTCTTCAGGCAGTGATGCAATGAGCTCCTCTGAACCTTCCCCATCTGTTTTCTCTGCCATGGCACCTGGATATTTTTTTATGAACCAACATTCCTACATCTTCTGTGTTTTCCTGAATCCAGTAAGCTTCCTCTGCTCTCAAGTACACAACGTTAGTTCTACCTGTTTTTTCCCAGTCTGTCACCTGCAGCAATCTTTTGTCCATTTGTCCCAGCTCTCTTGCTTCATGTCCTGGATGTAATGCTAGGGAAATGTGTGGTACTGCCGTATCTGACATTATATATCATTTCGTCTGCTTTTCAGTAAGGTGTATTGGTGCTACCACTCCTTCTTTCCCTATCATGATTCCTTCTCCTCTCAGGACCCACTTGTCTCCCTCTACTTCCTGGAACACTTCCTGGTATAGATTTGTGTCATTCCTGTCATAAAAAAAGTGTACAATGTAGAGGGTCAATTGGAGGCACAAAGACATTTAGCTTATGTATCCAAGAGCTATATTTGGCATACATTTTGATGACTCTCAAGTCATCTTCTCTGTCTTCCAGTTGTGCGCAATAAATGTCTGCATCAGTTCTCTGACCCTCACTTGTTAAAATTCATTGATTCCCTTCTCCACTAGCCTGTGTTGAGCAGTTAGTTATCGTTCCGTCCGGAAAGGTCACCACTACGCCTTCTGGTGTACAAATGAGGCTTGCTCCTAATTTGATCAGCAAATCTCTTGCTAGTAGAGGTACAGGTGCATTACAGGAGTAAAGGAAAGAATGAGTTAGCAATTGGTTTGCTATTTTAACCAGTAATTGTTTTGTCAGAGGCCATTTCTCAACCATACCAGAAAACCCTCTCACAGTTACACATTGTGTAGACAGTTGACTCTTGTCAATATGATCTGTCACTGTAGAGTAAGTTGGCCCTGTGTCCACAAAGGCACTTAGTGGTCTGTTGTTGACCACTATTTCCATGAGTGGGTCTGCCAAACCCCTCATGGTGGTTTTCTGTAGGCCCTTTCAACAGTGCTCCGCATCATCCTGTCGGCCCCAGGTTGGGAACATGGGTTCCTGAAAGTGAGAGGATGACGGAAGGTGTTGTTGGGGTTGGGCTGGTCCCCCCCTAGGCCGCCCAAGCCACCTCCTCTTCGGGGACCCCAACCCCCCACATATCGTGCTCTGAAATGACCTCTGCCAGTGGCTTGGCCAGGGCAATCTTTAATGAAGTGTTCTATACTGCCACACCCATAGCAACATCTTTCACTCCTGTAATTAGCTCCCCCACCTCCACCTATTCTATTTCCCCTCTGGGGTCTGTTCCACCCTTGTGGGCGCTGCTCATACCTGCTAGTGTCATACTGTGGCTGAGGCTGACTCTCTGTTTGTTGAGGCATCTGCTTCAAATGCTTTTTCTCTTTGTTTCCTTTCCTAGCCACTTCCAGCTGCAGTTTCAGGAATTGTGTCTTGTTTTTTCTATCTCTTCCTCGTCTTTTGCTGTCCTGTCCATTGCCTTATCTGTGTGGAAAATCAAATGTCTTTCCCATACCTCATTTGAAGCCCCCTGCATATCTGGGTTGTTGTCCATAGCCTGCTCCTGACATCACTGCCGTTCTGAAAATATCTTTGGTCACAGCATTATTATTACCATTTTCTTCTACCATGGATTCCCATTCACTAGCACAACGAAAATGATAAGCTGCTCCGGTCTCTCCAGGTTTGATTCGAAATTTTATGTTTTGGTACACTGTAGGAGGAATAGGGAACATTGCCCGCAGTGCTGCGCCAATCAGAGTGCTCATCTGTGTGAGAGGAACATCATTTTGACAGGTTAGAATTCTTGCATTTTGTTCAAAATCCGCCATTTGTGCAGCAGTCAAAATTTGACCCAAAAGGCATCTCACATCACCCAAAGCCAGTGTAGTTCCATGACATAATGAAGTGAGTTTACTTAATCAGCGGCTCCCTCCAGAGCTTAGTGGTGGTAATTTACTCACAACAGCATTCATGTCTGTTTGTGTCCATAGTTGGTACATGTCACGTCCATCTGCTTTCTGTGGCAGAGGAGCCATTAGAGGGATGGCCTGGTTCACCGTCACTGGGGTCTGTAACTGAGTCACTGGATATTCTTTGTCTTTAATCAGTCTGGGTGTGCTTATTGTCTCTGCCCAATGAGCTATATCTGCATTTTAGCTCTATTTTAGCTTCTTGTTTGCATTGAAATGCTTTCATTATTTTCATCTACTTCTGTCATTTTACCAGTAATTATTACTTGTTTCGTTTTGGATTCCAAATTAGCAGTTGACTCCAAGGCTGCTCTTTCTTTAATGTCACTGTACTGAGATCGCATGCTGTGTTGTGAAACAGATTTAACTTCTGATTTTTCTTCTTCGATTTCTTGTTCTTCTCTAATGCTTCTCTCTATCTTTTCGATGACTGTCTGTGCGTTCGTCGACATGTCAGCAAATTCTCTGTGTACAGTATATTTTAGTTCTTGCACTTGATCATGTAATTCATTTTTTATCTGGTATCTCTACATTGATGGTTCCTCCTTTCACTATAACATTTGGCTGTTGCAAAGCAGAAGTGGATTGTTCATACGAAGGGGTTTGAACCAAAATCGGGTAGAGGCCAGGCATTTTGGTTGGAGGTGGGGCAGAGGGTAGCAGTAAAACGCTTCCTGTCTCTGTCATTCTACTCTTGCTCCCTGTCTGGTGAACTTCTTTCTTCTGTTCTTTCCTCTCTAATGCTGTTGCTGTCAGAGCCAAACTAGTCCAAGCGCGGAGATTCTTTCGGCTTTTTTCACACTCCTTATCACTTTTCTTTCTCTCAAAATTCTTTCAATCTGTTATACATTCTCTTCTCCATTTCTCAGATTTTTCCTGACAACGACACTTTAACTTTCTCCAGATCAATCCACCCATTATCTTCACACATTCATTCATTCATCTTCAAATCGGCTTTCTTCCCTTTCGGGGTCGCCACCTCTCCGCCAACTCTCTGGCATATTTTTTAAGCGGCGGATGCCCTTCCAGCCGCAACCCATCACTGGGAAACATTCACACACACACACACACTCATTCACACTTTAACACTATGGACAATCATTCTTACTTAATTCACTTATATCGCATGTCTTTGGACTTGTGGAAGCCGGAGCATCCGAAGAAAACCCACACGATCACGAGGAGAACATGCAAACTCCACACAGAAATGCCAACTGACCCAGCCGAGGCTCGAACCAGTGACCTTCTTGCTATCTTCACACAGTTCAATCCATTTCTTCTCTAACTCCTTCTGTCTCTCTTTCTAATATATAATAATAAATAAATAAATAATCAATAAAATAAATTAAGAGCTCCTATCCAGAGGAATATAATTAGCATTACTAGCATACTAATTTAAAAACCCTTAAATCCCCACCCACAAAATCAATTATCCCATATACAATGATCATTTACTAGCATACTAACAAGAATCCCATAATGAGGGGAGAAAGACTGAAAAGGAATGTTTCTTTTGATCAAGCTGTAAAGAAGTTCTGTTAACAGTTGATTATATGACAGAACATTAATAAGCATTGATTAAACAATAGTAAAAGTCCCGTTTCCAGCAGCTCATAATGTTGACGTTTTTGAATGAATGACAGGCAGACACCTATGGTGTCCTCCTTACTCCACCACAGAAGAATGCAACCTGATTAATCCATGCTTATGTAATGTTATCTCTGCCGTGAATCCATGCCACAAGTTGAAAGTTTGTGTGCAGGGGACTTCCTAGCTCTTCGGAGGTGGTTTGCATCATCAGATTAATTCTCTGCATATGGCATACTCTACATTGCTAAACTCAAGAGAAGATCCGCCCGGGCAGCTCTTGGCTAACTGCTACTCCTTGTAATTTGTCAGACCATGAAATCAGCTCCATTCACTTGAAACCAGAAGTTCCAGTTTCTAAGCTGTGAAACTTTGCATTCCGTTCCCACGAAAGTTTGAAGGTGAAATTTAACTTTTACCTGCTGCAGCGCATCACGTGAGGTGACTGATGAGCACAGACTAGAGCGGTCAGATCATCTGTTTACCAAATGTTGTTTAAAAGCTAGGTATTATTTTTTATGTATTTTTTTCCTTAGGGCTTCATCATTCGTTGGAGTAAAACCCGCAACCGCTTGGACCATATATATTTAGAGCTTTATATTTTAAAACGTGCTACATGTTAGTGTTACTGCCCAGCCGTTAAAGGATCGCCATGGCAGCGTAACATGAACTGATTGATGCTATGCAATGGATCATTAGCTCGTGCAGCGGTGAGAGACAACTCGCTCACACACAGATCTGCAATGAACCTGCAACATTAGACAATGCCCATGCTGCTGCTCGACCATAAAGTGGCGTTCGCAGCTCTCAAAAGCAATGTGACCAAAGCTTTTAGGCCTCTTCACATCTAATGGAACTGAGATTCACCCGAGTCATCGGATACCTTTTCTGCGGTGGATGCAGTGACGCTCCTTGACATTGATCAGCGCACATGTGTAGTAATGTGTTGTTCGTGAAAGAACGAATTTGACTTATTAGTAATACCTCCTCTAAGAGTCCCGTTGTGCCTTAATTTAAACAGGAGATATTACAGTGCTTGCAGTCAAACTTTAAGTCCACTGGCACTATTCCTTTTCTTGTATATGCGATGCTCACCACATTCATTCATAGTGTATATCTCTGTGAAGCGCGTGCCATTGATTGTTTGATACTGGCACAGCAGTACTCAGAGACATGGGGAACATGAAAGCAGAACCTTGAATTAGCCTAACTTTACATTTCTAATTTTCTTTTTACCCCAGCTAACAGTGTATTAATGTTTCTTTTTTCTCCACTCTAGCCTTTCTTTATCTGCAAGAAGGCAGTTGAGAATATAGTCTACCAGAACTACAGTATAGGTGTTTGTGTCTCCCTTTCTTATTGGCTCAGAACGGTGACGTATCACTTGGTAGCATCCGGGTCTCTGGCAAGACAATAATAAATCATACATTCACGGTAATGTATGCCCAGGTAATCAATAAATCATCTCTATTCCTAAGCAGCAGAGAATGGCCGGGGAGGGGCCGACGGATGATTAGGCATTGATTTGGTAAAATACAGTCAATCGTTGATTGCAGAGCAGGTCCAATACACAGTGCCGGCGACACAATGCAAGGATTCTTTGCTACAGGCAGCTTCACAAGCTAAGCTCCACATGGCACCAACAAAACAACTGGTTCGTCATTCCGACCCGGATCGTCACCTCCTCACATACTCCCCATTTAAACAACCGGTAATCCTCCATAATTTCTACCCGTCTGCTCATGACATTGAAACTCGGGGGTTCTTTATCGCAGGGCTCACCCCCCTACTAGTCACACCCTGAAGGCTTCACTCCAATGTGGCAATGAACTGAAGTTCTCGCTAATGCACAACCTCTTGGTTCCTTTCCTCTCAGCAGCTTGGGTCCCCTTGAGTCCCTTTCTAACTTGCGAGGTTTCGGCTTTAAGAGAGTCTCTTCAATTAGAGAGCTAAACAAGTCAGATGCAGGGGAAGATGGGGTTGACTGCAAAGCATTCTAAACCAGCCAGAAGGCCACTGATTCCTACTTCCTCTCTATCTGAACCCCCCTTGCTTGGTTCCAATAGAATCTTCTCTCCCTTTCGATCAAGCGATCCAGGCAAGGTGTTGGTTACCAGGGAGCCTAAGGCAGCAACTGAGATCCAGCTAGTTTTAAGATCCTTCCAGCAGCAACTGAGCCCCACTAGTGGCTAGGCCTCCAACTCCAAGACAATTTTAGCCATGCTGGTTGCCATGTTAAATAAATTCCCCCTCATTCCCACAGGGGTTTTGGCCATTATAGCCATGCTAGTTGCCAGGTTAACCAAAAACCCTTCCACCGAGCAACGCCCCAGCATTCACCAACCTTAAGGGATGAGGATTTTTCTGTCCCAGGACTTCCCCTAGTACGCTTATCCATTTCTCGCTAACCACGCTTGTGATACTTTAACTCGTAAAACACCATATAGAATGCCATGCCAGAGAGAGGAATATTTTGAACCAGTGCTACATGGACATGGTAACCACTTCTCAGGTAACCATCCTGCATCAATGTGGAGAGGCCTGCAGACCATCACCAACTACTGCAGTTTGCCTACTGATCCAATCGGTCTATGGATGCAGTCAACATGGGGCTGCACTACACCCTACAACATATGGACAAACCACAGACTTATGTGAATATCCTGTTTGTGGACTTCAGCTCAGCATTCAACATCATCATGCCATCACTTCTCCATAAAAAAATCCACCAGTTCTCAGGTCCTGTGAGTGGATCACCAGCTTCCTGACTGAACAGCTAGTAAAGATGGGGAACTTTACTTGACAACCGCACCATCAACACTGGCGTCCCCAGGAGTATGTTCTGTCCCAATACTCTTGTCCGTCTACACCAATGACTGCACCTCGCAAAACTTCTCTGTGAAGCTCCTGAAGGTGGCAGATGACACCACTGTCATCGGTCTCATCCAGGAAAGCGAGGAGTCTGCATACAGACAAGAAGTGGAACGGCTGTCTCTCTGGTGTGGCAAGAACAACCTGGAGCTTAACACGCTCAAAACATTGGAGATGGTAGTGGACTTCCTGGGAACCATTATCTCACAAAACATTTAGTGGCGTGCCCACATTGACTCCATTGCAGAGAAGGTGCAGCAAAAGCTGTACTTCCTGCACCAGCTGAAGAAGTTCAACCTCCCACAGATGCTACTGACCCAGTTCTTCTCAGCAGTCATAGAGTCTGTGCTCCTCCATTACTGTGTGGTTTAGCTCAGCATCTAAATCAGACATCCAGAGACTCTAGAGGACAGTTCAGATTGCTGAAAAGATCAGTGGAGCCCCCCTACCCCTCCTTCAAGAACTGTACACCTCCAGAATGAGAAAGGCAACCACCTCTTCCAGCTATTAACCTCTGGTCGGCACTTCAGAGTCCCAAACATAACAACATCCCAGCACAAACATTCCACAATTTGTTTTTCTGTTGCTGTACTTTATTTTTTAGTTTATTTTTACTTTAAGCTTTGGTCTGCAAATTACTTCCAAAGCACATCTATTATCCACCTGTGATGTCTATAGTTATAGTTCTATTACTTTATATTTTACTACCTCTATTTCTATAATATTACTATATTCTATTTTCTATTAACTTGAGCAATTGACTTATATAATCTGTGTCACTGAGTTACTGTTTTTTTGTACCAAAACTGGATACCCCTGTACAACAACAAAAAAAAAAAAAAAAAATATATATATATATATATATATATTAAACGTGAATAAATCTTGAATTCATGTAATGACATAAAAAATTGTTTTAATAGCTTCCTGTCTGCTACATTTTTTTTAGTTTGTTATGTTTTTTCATTTATTAAACTTCAGCCTCTGTCTACCTCTCACATTACCTCATACTATTATTAATAAAGTCACAATTTAAATCTTTGCAATGGAACAGTTTACTGGACTGTGAGATTTGAAACTTGATATCAACAAGTTAAACTTATTAAATTATTTTTGCAAGATGTAAGGCTGTGCCAATGCAGTTTTCCAAACATGCATCACAACAATGTGAGGTTGCAATTTCCTTTCGAAATTGTGATGAAGCAGTTATTAGAAAAATGGAAAGCAAAATTTGATCAAGTTTAAAAACTTGTGTTCCCCTCACCTGACCTTGTTGCTGGAAGTGTGTTTCTCAACAGGAGAGCTGTTCGCTATATATGTTCTGTGATGATGCCCTTCCGTGCCCCATCCCCAGACACCGCCCAAAGAGGAATAGTTGTACATCGGCGACCCCTGTGAATGGTTTTTCCAAATTAGGGAAGAGAGAGGAGGAGGGTATTTAAGGTGTTCTCGGGCAGCAGAGAAGGAGGTGTGACCCAGTGTAACATGCAGGACGATCAGGTACCAAGAGAGTACTAGAGAATGATCAAAGCTGCCTGGATCAGAGTCGCAACGCAGACGCCGGCCAGAGTATGAAGCTGCCGCCCGCTACACACTGTAGAGTGAGACTGATTCCTGGCTAGCTGAAAGCCTGAGGAAGTACTTAAGCACAAGGACTGAGTTTTTCTTTTGTTTTTGTTTTTTTGTTATTGTAATGGAAATATAAAAAAACTCTCTCCCATATGAATCACTCCGGAGGCAGGGTATAGAACAGCAGCACGAACGGCAACTTTATTTTGCGTTTCTCAATTAAACAAACACTGGAATCATGCCCTATTAAAGCTGAAAGAACCAGAAATGAAGGAAGAAAGCCAGGAAAGAGAAAGCAAAGTCTTCGTGCACCCGAATTCATGCCCTCCCCAGGGGCGGACCCATCACTGCCCGGAGACTCCGCCTGCTCCACCAGTCACCTCCCTTACAGAAAGACAAAACGGTTAACACACATTCAATATCGTACTAAAATAGATATTTACTACTCATCATTACTAATACTATTATAATGAATTAAAATTTCTATTACACTATTAAGCAAACGTTTATTTCCTGTTTTCCCACTGTAGCAGTTGTTTATGCTCGGTGCTTGTTAATAAACTTATCCCATGAGGAATAGTTCTTGTCTGTGTCTCATACTACCAGGGAACCCCCTGACCCTCGCATCGCAGTATGACAGGCCTCCTCAATCAGTTCAGCTAAAGCAGTGTTGAGACGCCTGGTAGGTGTCAGGTGTTTCTGCGATATATATTGTGACATATACAACTTTTATTCAAGTTGACATTTTTTCACATATTACTTTTATAATTCAGTAATTTTAAACTTTGCCTGCTTTGAAAATATAGTTAGAGATACTCACCAGCAACTTTATTAGGTGCACATTGCCCCTTTTGCCTTCAGAACTGCTTTAATCCTTCGTGGCACAGACTCAACAAGCTACTTGAAACATTCCTCACAGAGTGTGCTCCATATAGAGATGATAGCAAGTGTGCGCACACCATTACACCACCACCTGCCAGAACTGTTGATCCACAGGGTCAATGATGTCATGTGGTAGAGGTTAACATTTGAATGCTGCAGCAGAAAACAGGACTCATCTGACCAGGCAATGTTTTTCCTTCTATTGTTCAAATAGAGCTTGAGCAAAATGTAATTTAGTGTGATATATTTAACAAACTATTAATTAAAAGAAATTTAATTGATTGCAATTACTGATTTTTGAGTTTTGATTTTAAAAATGTTTTTAAATCTAAAAGCTTAAGAGGAAGAACTGATGACAAAGGACTCTTCTGACCAAGCTCTAAGCATTTAAAGCTTAGAATTTAGGGCAGATTCGACTTAATTAACCTAACCTGAGAATAATAAATAAAAAGGTTGAAAGTATTAATTGAACAATATAAAACAAAACCCTGGATATGGTTGTGTGTGACAATCCCGGCAGGTCCTTCCATGTCAGAGTCACTTATTTTTCCTTACTTCCTCATTCTGCTGCTCACTTTGAACTGGAGCAGAGCATCTTCACCATATCTTCATGCCTAAATGCATTGAGTTGCTGCTGTTAGATTGATAGATGTTAGATTGGCTTATTAGAAATGTGCATTAAGGAGCATTAGAACAGGTGTACCCAGTAAAGTGACCAGTAAGTGAAAGTGGCTGTCAAAACAATTTATCGACTCTGATATATTAATTTTTGGAATCAATGCGTAACTTTTTAAAATCACACTAATGGATGATGCCTGACCTTATCATAGCAATCTCGATTTTAGTTCTGACTTTGACCCACCATCCATTTTTAAGAAATCACAGGTAAAGAAGCAGAAATTAGAATTTTTTTTATTTATTTGTTTGTAGAACATACTATCCTTGCTTCTCGCATTGTTCTAACCATTTTCTTATCCATGATCTTTTCTTTTCATTGTTTTTGTTGAAAATGACTGCAATTTGCATAACAAACTTCTTGCGCGTTACCTTTATTGTTGATAATCCCAGTCTCGCGTGACCTTGCACAAAGTCATGCATTTTGAAAGCTCCCGACACCGATCTATCATGCAGCATGAACTCAACAGCGATTGAAAGCTACCCCAGAGAGAGAGAGAGTCGTACAGTCTGAAGAGATCTGTGAAACGTTTACATTGAAAGACTCTGCATTGCTCATCCCTTATCATATTGTGATGTCATACGCATGTTAACGCTCATAGAAGTTTATGGACCTTATTCTACACATCCTCTAATGTGTCCCTCTCTAAACTTGTATTACTTGCTCATTCATATCAGTTTTGAAGGCAGAGGGGTAAATGTTTATAATTATGTTTCAGTGTAAATAATTAAGGCGTTTGTCTTTAAATACAATTAAACATTTTAAATTGTAAAATACAAATTAACTTAATGTTTTCATTCTTTCTATCCCAGGCTCACTGTCAGAGCTGAATGCCCGATGCACTTAGAAGACTTCCCCATGGATGCCCATGCCTGCCCTCTCAAATTTGGAAGCTGTAAGTATTTTCACACTTTGTTGTCAAATCATATAGAAACCAGACTAGTATAATAATTTCAAAAATATTAACAATGTAAGAATACAAACACAAATTCATTGTTTAATTTTGACCAAGAAAACTTTTGCAAGACTAACGTATAAATACGGAGTATTAACAGAAAATGTTCACATTAGAAAAACTTAAACCACTGTCTGCACTCACTCTTTGTGTATGTTACGGTTTGTGTTATGTTAACTACTTTGGATGTCAGCCTTCTTTAAGACACAAAAAAAATCTGAATTTTCTTAACACAAAATACTGAAACTCGTCAAAACTTGACTCTAATCAGACACATTTTTTGGTAAAAAAAACATTTTGGGAAGGCTATGCCGTTTGAGATATTTAGATCAAACTTGGTTCTCTTGATCTTAAATCTGATATGAGTTTCAGAGGACTGTCCTTTAGCGTTCAAATATACATACGTAAAAACAACACCTCAAATGAATTCAAAACAAATATAGTTTATGTTAAAAAAACAGAATCTGAATTCACAAACTAGGCTTGGCTTAATAGCCCGTCAGGTTCGGGGGTGTACGTTGAAGGATAGATCTCATACGCGGAGACAGCTTTACTTGAGACGCTCTTTTATTAAAGAATAAGGCAAATTAAAGAGATGGCTAAAACAAAAGACCCACGAGGGGGCCAAACTAGAGCATTGGTAAACCCACACCAAGACAATTAATGCGCCCGTGAAGAACAACACAAACACAGCGGTATAAAAAGGGAGACTAATAAGTGAGATCCAATATTACTTTATGGCTCACAAAGGGTCAGAAATAAGGAGAGCGGAAACCACTAGCTCCATAGTCTACTGGTTCTCCAGATTCCAGTGATGAGTGAAAGAGAGGAATGGTACACAGATACCATATCATAGCATTAACCACTGTAGAGAGGGAGATATTATAGAAAATATATTTAAAAACTCTCAAGAAAGTATCAGTGTCTACATGTTTTCTTAGCTTCAGTTAGAGTTGAGATTATATCCAACATGACACATCACACGCATTCCACTCAAGCAAACAGAAAGAATTAGCCAGATCAACCCTGACCAAACACATCCTTGTGTAGGAGAACAGATGCATCCACGCTGGAGGAGGAATAAGACAGAAAAAACACATGAATAAAAAACAATCTTGGCCTTACAGCCAGGAGGCTATAAATACTTTAGTGTTTGAGAATCCACTACAGTTGGACACCAGGAAACATCTCCCAAGGAGCTTTGTTACAGTGCCACTGAAATGTGTTAAGGACAGTTTTGTAAAAGGCTTTTACAGGAATAGCCTTAATGTTCCTTAAAAGTACTGCATGATCCACTAGAACGTGGATCTCCTCCGGCTGAACGGGGTACTGCTATGGGTTAGTTCAAACTACACAGGTTTGGTCAGATGTTGATCAACATATGAAAAAATAATAAACATAAACAAATTTTTTTTAAAAAGCAGACATAAGTGTGCATTCGACTTCTGCAGAGTAAAATTAAGGTATTAAATTTTCTTTTGGGGCACGTTTGGGGTGTAATTCAAATACAGGTTAAAGCAACTCCAAATTGCAACACTTGCAGATATTTAGCAGCATTAAGTGTTATACATTTATTTATTTAAATAAACAAATAATTCATTGCCTATATAAATTAAACCTTTTGTAAACTATATAAATTAACATTTTTCAGCATGGCATGGTGACTTGAGTACCTCAGTATTAAAATTAGCTGTGGACAATTAGCTCTTGTCTACTTGTTCTACTGAATAGTGATTGTGTTGGGATTCACCTGACTCAGCGTTCTGTTCATTTTTTGCACGTCTGCCCAAAGATGCAGCAGGTAGTGCTAACACACCAAAAAGCTCAGTGTCAACTTCAATAAGAACAAGTCTATTGATCTAGGATCAGAGATCCGTAGTATTTGCAATTCAGTTTTTTTTCTGTAGCTACAAAAATGCTTGAGGAAACGTAACGATAGCTTTATATATGTTTATATATGTATATATATATATATATATTTATCTCAGTATATATTTATCTCAGCAGTGCTGAGATGAAGGAGTACCTCAAAAAGGGGGGTCCTGGGTCTCAGCTGCTGTCTAGGAGAGAGAAGAGGTTAGCGTCTGCATCCCTTGCCAGTTGAAGCTTGTCTGGCTTGTGTGCTCTTCTCTCTCTTATGCGGTCCTGGTGATTGGCAGCAGCTGAGGCTAGGCGGCGGATGATTCCAGGATGGGTTCCAGGTGTAGGTCGTTTGTGCCAGGGCAGCGATGAATGGTATGAGCCATGGTATGGTGGCGGACTTCAAAGTGGAAGTCCTGGAGCGCCAGGAACCAGCGGGCCACCCAAGCGTTGGTATCCTTGGCTCTGAACATCCACTGGAGGGCTGTGTGGTCCGTGAGGAGGGTGAACCGCCGGCCCAGGAGGTAGTACTTCAGCTCCAGGACTGCCCACTTGACGGCCAGGGCTTCCTTTTCAACGGCTGCATACCATGTCTCGGCTGGGCTCAGCTTTCTGCTAATATATAGCACAGGGTGTTCCTCACCTTCCTGGACTTGCAACAGAACGGCTCCCAACCCTTTGTCCGAAGCGTCCGTTTGTAGCAGGAAGGGGCAGCTAAAATCCGTCACTCGCAACACTGGCTCGGTGGTGATGGCTGTCTTAATGCTGCATAAGGCCTTCTCCAGCTCTGGACTCCAGGTCACTTTTTCCAGCTCCCCCTTCCTGGTCAGGTCTGTCAGGGGGGCGGCTAGGGAGCAAAAGTTGGGGATGAAACAGCGGTAATATCCCGCCAACCCCAAGAAGGCTCATACCTGGGTCTTTGTGCTGGGCCGAGGGGCCTCCTGGATAGATGCCACCTTCCTCTCCTGGGGCCGGATCATCCCTCGACCCACTCTGAACCCCAGGTACTGGGCGTCAAATAGAGGCAGGTGACATTTTCGGGGGTTGGCGGTCAACCCTGCCCACCGGAGCTCCGTGAGCACCCTCCGCAGAAGGTCCAGATGTTTCCCCCCATGTCTCCGAGTGGATCACGATGTCATCCAGGTAGGCGGCGGCATAGGGCTGGTGGGGGCAGAGCAAGATGTCCACCATCCTCTGGAACCCCATGGAGCTCGAAGGGAAGACGGCAGTACTACCAGTGGCCAGAAGGTGTCGAGAAGGCCGTCTTCGCCTTGTCTTCTGGGGAGAGCGGGACCTGCCAATACCCCTTTGTTAGGTCCAGGGTGGAGATGTAGCGGGCTCTCCCCAGACGATCCAGGAGCTCATCCACTCGGGACATGGGGTAGCCGTCGAACTCGGAGACTTTGTTCAGGTGTCGGAAGTCATTGCATTGCATTTTGGGACCATGACAATCGGGCTGGACCACGGGCTCCGGGATGGTTCGATGACCCCCAACTTCAGCTTTTGTTTGATTTCCTCCTCTATTGCCTGCCGATGGGCTTCCGGGACTCTATAGGGCCGCTGCCAGACGATGACTCCAGGTGGCGTCCTGATGGAGTGTTGTACCACGTTGGTCTGCCCGGGGAGATGGGAAAACGTCGTCAACCTGACTGACCAGGTGCTGCAGGTCCTTCTTCTGGGCAGCCGATAGGTCAGTGTTGGTGCGACCAACACCGGGGAGAGGGAGGCGATGGCAACGAGCTGGTCTCGGGTCCCCACCCATTTCTTCAGAATGTTAACGCGATAGATCTGCTCAGGCTGTTGTTTTCCAGGTTGTCTTACCCTGTAGTTCACGGTGCCAACTTTCTCTATGACGGTATACGGACCTTGCCATTTGGCCAGGAATTTGCATGCGGAGGTGGGGACCATCACTCGCTCTCCGGTTTGGAACTCCCAGGGTTGGGCTGCCCGGTTGAAATGGCGTTGTTGGGCCTGCTGTGCTTTCACAAGAAGTTCCCGGACCAATGGCATGACTCGCTCGATCTGCTCACGCATCTGGGTGACGTGCTCAACCACAGAGCAGAGCGCTACCGGCTGCTGCTCCCAAGCGCCGTGGGCCACATCCAGCAGGCCTCGGGGCTGATGGCCAAACAGCAGCTCAAAAGGGATGAATCCCATGGACGCTTGTGGGACCTGTCTGATGCCGAACAGGGCATACAATGAATGGTATGGACACCAGTCACACTATATATATATATATATATATATATATATATATATATATATATATATATATATATATATATATATATAATAAAGAAATGTTAATAGCTAAATATATATAATAACACTTGTTTTTCTTTAATTAGGTGCATTTTTCTTGCCATAATACAAATTCTAACAATCCACTCAGTTGTACTATCAGCTGTGTATATGGGGCTATAAGCTATGCACAACACAACTGATGGTCCCGACCCTATTTATAAGGCAAGAAATCCCACTTGTTAAACCTGACATGGCAAACCTGTGAAGTGAAGACCATTTCAGGAGACGACCTCTTGAAGATCTTCAAGAGAAGGCCAAAAGTGTGCAAAACGTATTCAAAGAAATAGGTTACTACTTTAAAAAAAGCATGACGTATATGCTAATACGTAGAATGACGTATTTTCAGCTGTTTCACACTTTTTTGTTATGTATACAATTCCACACATGTTGATTCATAGTTTTGATCCCTTCTGTGTGAATCTACCATTTTCAATTTTCATAATCATGAAAATAAAGAAAACTTTTGGTCTGTACTGTATGTATACACACACTCACATCACATTAGTCATGTATTAATACTGCATAGTTATTAATATTTTTATTATTCACAGATGTTTTTCTTGTGAGTAAACAGGATAATGGTGCTGGTAGCCACTGGTAGACGTTTCACTCTTCAATAGTGTCATGAAAAAAATCTGAAATCTGTTTTATTCATGTCACAATATTGAGAAACTGACAAAAACAATACAGCATTCTCAACATGTTTAGTTTCATATACCCATAAACCCTTAATAAACCCTTCATTATACCCTTAAACCAGCCTTGGTGTGTATCAAAACTGTTTATTTGGCCCATTAACAGATTAACTATTTTACGTATGAAACTGGACATTCAGACTTGACCATCAGAATAATAAAAAGGTGATTAGTCAGAGGAGACACTAGAGAGAATTAGAAGAGACAGCATTGGAAAATATTTGTCTGAAACATCAGATTAAAGTTCTGAGCTTGAGTATTTAAAAACAATTTTAGCTGCATCAACTTGCTGCATGCTTTTGCACCACCACCCTTGAGCTTACAAGATTCAGGTAAATGGATTAGTTTTGATGGGTATACAAAAAAAGCACTTTTTCTCCTGGTGAGATTGAAAACTCAATAAAGAAAATTAAGTTAGTATAGGGGTTGAACTGGTGAATTACTGTTGTAACACACCTGTACCTCAAAGAAACACATGTAAAGATTTTCTAGGTGTTCCAGTAAGTGTTGATAAGCACTGAACACCAAGGAAACTATGAGATTTTCTTAGCATCTTGATTTAGATTTGTGTGTGTGTGTGTGTGTGTGTGTGTGCGTGTGTGTGTGTGTGTCAGATGCCTACACTAGAGCCGAAGTAGTGTATGTATGGACTAGAGGAGCAGCGCAGTCTGTGGTTGTGGCTGATGACGGCTCTCGTCTCAACCAGTACGATTTACTGGGACAGACTGTAGACTCTGGAGTGGTACAGTCCAGCACGGGTAGGTTTCTTTAATGTCTAAGTATACAAAATGATCCAAAACACAAGAAGATATTCATTGATAGTAAAGCTGAAATGAATTGTGAATTGAAAGTGCTGCCCCAATTCTCATTTTAATGAAGGCTTATGCCTCAAAACGGAGTGGCTTCTAAAAGCTTCCTAGAAATAGTGGGGTGGGATTAATTTCACTGTAGACTCACAAGTCCATCATTTACATCACATATAAAAATGGCTTCCAACACAAGTGGACACCAAGAAAAATAACTTCACAACATTTCATATAACCTCCATCAGTGACAACCATCAGTATAACCTTCCCAAGTGGTGCCCCATTATATTTTATTTATATTTTCAGCACAACACTTTAATATGGGGATCAATGAGTAAGGAAAAGATATTCATTTGGGATAAAATAGAGATTTTTAGCTTTAATTCTGGAGAGCCCTGTTTAAACCATGCTTCAGAACTAGCAAATTATGAAAAAGTGTGTAGGCTGTGTATTCCTCCAGGACATTTGGACATGCCTGTTTTTGATTTAAATGAAGTGTTCCAAAAAAAATAAATGAGTTAATTTTCTTACCTGTACTTGAATATCCATAATTCGAATCTTTCTGCACTTCCAGGAGAATATGTTGTCATGAAGACACACTTCCACCTGAAAAGGAAGATTGGTTACTTTGTGATCCAGACGTATTTGCCTTGCATCATGACAGTGATCCTGTCCCAGGTGTCCTTCTGGTTAAACAGAGAATCAGTTCCTGCCAGGACTGTGTTTGGTGAGTGCCATCAGTTTCACCGGTCACATCTCACAAGTTAAGATATATATACAAGCCATTTCCAAGGTTTACATACAGTGCTGTATATACTTTAAAATAGATATAAAACGAGCCTATTTATTGGCCTGGGGAAATGCTCCTTGTGGCAGTTGGTTTTCTGGTTATATTTTTAAGAGTCATAATGGAAGATTGTACATAGCGCTTTTCTCTCCAAGTCAACCCCAGCCTGACCTCCAGCTTTCAGCTCTGATTCGTGTATCTGTCTTGCAAAATACAGCCAGCACTGAGCATAAATTCGACAGCTTTGTGTTTTTTATGGAAACATGGCTAAACGGAGACATCCCTGAGAGGGCACTTCGTGGATTCCAGCTGATCTGAGCTGACCATGACTTAGAAGTCACCGGGAAATCATGCAGCAGCGGGGTATGCTAATACATCTACGAAGGGTGGTGTACAGATGTAACAGATGCTGAATCAGATCTGCTCTCCCGATTTGAAGGTTATTTTCATCATCTGTAAACCTTTTTACTCGCCGTGAGAGTTCTCAGTCTTGCTTATTAACGTGTATATACCACCGCACGCCTATGAGGCTCTGCATCAGCTGGCAGAAGGGATTACAAACACAGAGCAACAGCATCCATATTCTGTTTTTATTATTCTTGCTGATTTCAATAAAGCACATTTGAACCATACACTGCCTAAATTCAAGCAGCACATCAAGTGCCCCACCAAAGACTCTGGACCACTGCTACACCTCTATAAAAGATGCATAAAACGCTGTCCCCCGAGCAGCTTTAAGACTCTCTGACCATTGCCTGGTCGAGTTTATTCCATCATACAAGAAACAGCTCAAAGCAGCTAAACCTGTAGTGAGAACTGTTAAAAGGATCTACAAGCCTGCTTCGACTGCACTGATTAGAGTCTTTTTGAAACTGCTGCCTCAGACCTGGGCAAGCTCACTGACTCTGTCTCATCTTATTTCCGTTTCTGTGAGGACATAGGCATTACCACCCAGACCTTTTTAACATTCAACAATGACAAACCATGGTTATCTGGAAAACTCGGATATCTTCACCACGTCAAAGGAGATGCCTTCAGGAGTGGAGATATGTCCTGTACAATCAAGCCAGGAGCACACTGAATAAGGAAATTAGAGCAGCTAAAAGGAGCTACTCCAGGAAGCTGGAAAACCAGTTCTCTGATAACGACCCTACCTCGGTGTGGGGAGACCTGAAAAACATCATCAACTAAAGGGATAGCTCCCACCCTTTATGGACAATCATATTTTGGTGAATGAGCTCAATAAGTTCTACAGCAGATTTGAAACCCAAAGTCTGACACCCCCCACTCACTCTGATTAGGATGTTGGCTTAGCTGTATGGTTAGTAGTTTGCCTACTGATTTAACCAGCAACCTGTGGATGTTGCAGTAAACATGGGGCTGCACTACATCCTGCAACATCTGGACAAACCAGGGACTTATGTGAGAATCCTGTTTGTGGACTTCAGGTCAACATTAAACACCATCATTCCATTACTCCTCCAGAATAAACTCTACCAGCTCTAAGTTCCTGACTCTACCTGTGACTTAATCTCCAGTTTCCTGACTGGTAGATAACAGCTAGTGAGGGGAATTTACTTCTGACACCTGCATCATTAGCACTAACGGCCAGGGGCGAGTTCTCTCTCAGCTACTCTTTTCCCTCTACACCACCAAATGCAAGGCAACTGTATGTCAAGGAGTCTGCATTCAGACATGAAGTGGGGCTGCTGACTTGTTTGGCAAAAAGAACCTGGAGATTAATCCGCTCAAAACAGTGGAGATGGTAGTGGACTTAAGGAAGCCCCCCTGCTCACCCCCCTGCCATCATTCAGGTTCCTGGGAACCACCATGGGACCTTAAAGATCCCATGTTATGCCCTTATTATAGCACTTAGAATAAAAAATTGAGCCCTCTAAGCTAGCGCTGCACTGTTAATAACATTGAAAATACAAAACCAGACACAACTAGAGATGTTTAAAACACTTTTCCTTGCTCTCTCTTTTTTATAAATCAGAAATAAAAAAGACTATCAAAGCAGCCATTTACTATTTCTTTGCCAGAGATAAGACGTTATGGTAGCACTTTATATTAACTACACACTCCTAATTATTAATTAAGCAATAGTAAATAGTTAACAAATAGCTTATAGAGCATTTTTCTTTTTTATTACACATTTGTTTTCTACATATTCTTTTAAAGACTTTATTCTTGGTTTGTAAGCATCTATATAATTTGCTTAATAACATTAATTTCATGCTTTATTGAGGATCAGTTAATCATTTATAAATTAAAGCTTAAATTAAATATTTTGTGAAAAAAATCAGTTGGTTGTTAATTGTAAGCAATTTGTGAGATACTTTAGAACATGTTAATAAATGATTATTAAATTATTTAAAAGCACATTCATTCGCTTTATTTTTCAGAGATATAGTAAGAGTTAAGGTGTCACAGTGGCGCAGTCGGTAGCACGGTTGTCTCACAGCTTGGAGCTTCGCCTGGGTCAGCTGGCATTTCTGTGTGGAGTTTGCATGTTCTTCCCATGATCGTGCATCACTACATTTACTGAGTTCTCCGGTTTCCCTCATAAGTACAAACACGTGCAGTAACAATGAATTGGTTGACCAAAATTGTCCATAGTGTTTGAGTGAGAATGAGTGTGTGTGAATGTTTCCCAGCGATGGGTTGCCGCTGATAAGGCATCTGCTGCATAAAGCGTATGCCAGATGAGTTGGCGGTTAATTCCGCTGTGGCGACCCCTAAAGGGACAAAGCCGACAAGAAGATGGATGGATGGATGGATGTATAGTAAGAGTTTCTCAGAGTGATAATAAATGCCTTATTAACACATATTATCTCATGATTAAATCAGGTAGTTGTAACACATTTGCTAGCTGCTAGTTAACTGTTTTTCTGAGCTCATCTGAGCCTTATAAAGTATTTACAATTGAGACTCAATATTTCACTGATCTGGTTCTCTCTGCGCTGTGTTTTTTCTATTGGTTTAGAAAAAAATCTTAGCCTTTAAATCTCATGGGTTAATTTTGTTAATGCTTTATAAGTAAGTCATAAACAGTCCTCATTTTCATCAGTCATCATCAAAAACTCTCAGTAGAGTAGTGTAAGAGCTGTTTAGAGACTTAAAACCTAAAACCTTAAAAACATAAAGGAGTTTAAACAAAAAAAAATTTAGTTTTGTTGCCTGACAGGTGAAAAGGTGTATTATCCTAAAGGAATAACAGAAAAAAGGGCCTTCATTCATATTTCTTTTTTCCATGGCAGGAGTGACCACTGTTCTGACCATGACCACTCTGAGTATCAGTGCCAGGAATTCTCTGCCTAAAGTGGCCTATGCCACAGCTATGGACTGGTTCATTGCTGTTTGCTACGCCTTCGTCTTCTCAGCCCTAATTGAGTTTGCCACTGTAAACTACTTCACAAAGAGAGGCTATGCATGGGATGGCAAAAGTGTGGTGCCAGAGAAGGTAAGGGCAAATGTCTGCTCTGTGTGTTCATTCAGAAAAAAAACTGAATTAGTGCTAGGAAACCTTTGGATTTAGTTCAAAACTGGGTTAAACATTTGGGGGAGAAACTAGAAACGGAAATCAAAATCTCCGTTGCCGTTGATATTCTGCAATAATAACACCTGGGGACCTGCTTCTTTTTTAGCAAAAGAAAAAGAAGGAATCTCTACTGAAAAAGAACAACACATACACTGCTGCGACGGCAACGTCATTTGCCCCAAGCATTGCCAGAGACCCTGGTTTGGCTACCATTGCTAAAAGTGCACCTCCACCCCCCACCGAGCCCAAGGAAGAGCCAAAACCCAAACCTCCCGAGGCCAAGAAGACCTTCAACAGTGTGAGCAAGATCGACAGGATTGCTAGAATAGCTTTCCCGTTGCTCTTTGGAACCTTCAACTTGGTGTACTGGGCCACCTATTTGAATAAGAAGCCCAAAATACAGGGTGCCCTACAACCTCACTAATTTTCCAATTTATCACCTCTTTTTTTCTTTAATGGGTTTCTAAACAACAACTAAAAGAATCAAATATAAATAAATGTCTAGTCTCAAATATGACAGTCAAGTTCCCACTTTGTTTCATGTAAAATATAAAACACTGTATTTTCCTCTAAAAAAACAACATGTAGGCATAGAGCCAATGTATATCACACATGAAGAAAGGCTATTCTGATTTTAAAGGAAAAAAAATTTCAAACTCACCTTTTCAAAGAATAGTTCACCCATAAAAAGAGCTTTTGTTCTTTATGTGGCAACTTGTGGGTAAAAAATTGACTATGTTAGCCACATCATTTAATGAATTATATTTGTACATATGTATCATAAATAATATTCAAATGAACACAAATGGAAAGAAACATTTCTATGGTTTCTGGAAACATCTAGAATAAATTGATATAAATGGCAAAAAAGTAATGTGTTGTTCAAAAGTTTGGGAGTAAATTAAAATATAACTCCATTTCTGTTCTTCCCACCTCTAATTCTAAACACTTGATGTAAACACACAAATGTAAACTTTCTACTTGACCCTAAAAAAATCTGTTCTCCTTCGTATGGTCGATACTGAAGTGACTGAAGCTGCAGACTATCGGCACCAGGCACTCAATCATAGATTCATTTTAAAACTCCCTGCTTAATTAAAGCAATAAAACCAATAGGACCAATCATCGTCTGCCTTATGATTCTAATTTTGACCTTCATAACAGCTGTGAAGGACTAAATTTTTGTTTTGTTAATTTGAGCTAGAAAATAAAGTATGAAAACGAATAAGTTAAAATACTCCTTACATCTCAAGTACCTCTTCCCCAAGCATTCTGAACACTCGTTCTATTGCTTATAATTTGGAGATATGCTTGTGTGCATGTACATGTATAGTTTGCCACATTTTCAATACTACATTTTCTATGTAGTAAAAGAATGTTAAAGAAAAAAACACTTTGGGTGAACTGTTCTTATGAGAGGTTGATAATACAACAAAAGCATCATTTACTTTTGTTCCAGTAGTTGTATAAAAGAATCACAATATTATTATGACTTTCTGATAAAAAGACATTTCAAAGTTTACGTTAAGGTGGCACACTATTGCCTATTGTTGGATTATGCATGTTGTTATCCCTTCAGTTATCATGCTTGTTGAATGGCTCCACTATGGGAACATCACAAAGGCTTTACTCAACTACATTGGCTTGGATGACTTCTGTTGAACAGATCATGACCGTTATGGTAAAAAAACACCTCACAAAAATTGGGTAGGAGTTCAGACATGCAAAATATCAGATGGAAGATAACTTAGTCAGAGAAATTATTTTATATGAAGAATCATATTTTCGGCCGGCCCTGCTCAGTTATAACAGGGGACCAGACCGGTCACTTTTTTTACAGGCTCAGAGGTCCCAGGCATGTATGACTGCTCTGCTCAATCATACGCTGAAAGGGGGACAGGAGCCAAACTTGAGGAGTGTTTCCACAGAAGTTACAAATATATGGTGCTATGTGGATGCTCAGGACAGCTTCGATGAATCTGATTGGAAGTTCCCAATTTACTTATCGGTTTATGTTAAATCTGAGGGAGAGAGACAAAACTTAGCCAAGGCATTTGGCTGGCTGGATGATGACTTTTCAATAAAACCTGACTTGATTTGATTTCTAAAAGCTTTACTGCTATCAAAAAACCTAATAACTGTAATGCAACACAACTTTGAAAGTACTGCAAAAAAATGGCCATTTAAAAGTATTTTGATTTATTGAGAAGCTTTTGCTAGGGGACTGGTGGCTGAGTCCAATATATCAGGTCCTTCCTCCCCGAATGACAATCTATGATCGAGCGGAGGCTCTTTTCAACAATGAGCTGGTGTCAGGGTTGTTCCGGCTGATGAAGAATTAGGATGTATCCTCATGTGTGGTACCATCAGCTTCCCAGACCCTCATGGTTGTGAATACTTGTGACATTAAGTCCTTAATTCCACTGATGAAGAGGGCATTTGATGACACAGATGCATCTAGAAACATGGGCGACTAAAGTGGACATCTTGTGGATGCACACATATCCTTCGGCAGCAGCTCACCTCGTGCAGTTTTTTCAGCGCTTTGGCCTGGACAACCTGAATGGCATCTACACCATTGAGTGGGGCGAGGTAGAAGAAGCGCTTTACCCTTGAATAGCGGGATGCTAGAGGAGTGCTCTGATAATGCTAATAATATATCTTCAATGTACTTGCAATAGCTTGTCATATCATCTACTATTCGAGTTTAAGCAATCTTTAATGCAACCAAGATCTTTAACCACCAAATAAATAGTCACTGTCAGTTTTTGTCTGAAAGAAAGCCAGTTTCAATCAAAACACATTGTCCGATAAAGTGGCACTGTGCATACACTTGGAGGCCTCAATTGCTTCCTAAGAATGTGGGCTCCTTGACATTCAAACACAGTGATTATGGACTTTAAAGGTACATGGAGTTCAACTAGGATCATCAGGTTCCCATTGTCAAGCCATTCGACATGTTCAAGTGACCCTTTTAACTCCTTTTAATGCACTACAATTTGTTTTTGCATTCCAAATGATTTGCACAAGGAACATTAATGCATGGATTCCCCTTTTCTAGACCCAGACAACCTATGGGTTTTAACAGTCGTGTTTTGTTTAAGCTTTCTCACATTCTTATGTCCTTCTGAATAGGTTTCCATTAACAGCAATAACACCTATTTGTGGAAATAAAAAAAAGAATTATTATGTACTTCCTCATGTGTACGAAAACTGTACAGACAAAAAAGAAAGAAAGGAAAATTGTATTTATTTATTTTTTGTGTGTATAATATAAAGGGATAAAGATGTCACTACTGTCATGCCTTGCTAAATGTGATTACAAGGTGGAAACTCAGTGTCAGATTATGTTTTTAATTTATTCAGATTTGCATTCAAGATATTTTTTCTCAATATCTATTGCAGACCTAGTAAGCATAATAGAATATATTTGACATGCTGTTTTGGGGTATCAGAAGATACAGTACATACTTAGAAAAAAATATAGATCTGTGGCAGAACAAAAAATAATTGTTTACAACATATTGGTTTTCTCCTTGGAATAGTGGCTAAATTGAACAGGGTGTACATGTGATTACATTTTAGTTAGCAATTACGGTTTGAACAAAAACTTACGAAGGTTAAAGTAGCTTGTGCACATGTTTTGCATCCGAAAAGCCTTCTTATTTCTTATCTAATTCTGATTCTGATTCTTTTTTCCAAATCTCTAAAACGTGTTATGTGAGTACATGTATTTATTTAGCAAAAAAAAGTCACTATAGGGATTAAAATGTATTATTAGCAGGATTTGTGCATATTAAAACCAGTTTAATTTATATTTTAAAATATTATTTAAAAATATATTTATCCTGGATGATTATAATTTGTCAACCTAACCCAAGGAAGTATGTTGTTTAAACAAACTAAATTGGATGAGTTTTTTTTAGCAGTTAACATATATGAACAGGTCTGTGTAAATAAAGAGTAGTGCCTTGTATGTATTTGCAAGTTGAAATAGTAATTTATTAGAATTTGTTCTTATAATGAGATAGGCAACCCTTCTACAAGACTAGTAAAGAAATGATCAGCCTCACTGCCTTCTGTCTCACATACCATGCTGAACATATCTAAATAATCCAGTGGTACTAACGGCAGCTTTTTTGTCCCTGCGTGTAACCGTACACTAAAAGAAAATGTTCAGGTGCATGAACATTTTGTGAATACGCCACTATACATTTAAAATATGTGTTTTGTATTACTATAATAATATCTACTTTTTCAGTTTGTTGCATGTAATTTGCTCAAGCAGACACTGAACAAAAACTGCTCATTTTATTTAAGAAAAATATATGGACCTACATAAATTGGCTTTTCTTTTGCAAAATAATATGCTCAAATCCACAGCGGGAAAGGACTTGCCAAAAAAACAAAACAATTTACTATGTGCATACAAATGTTGGTTAAAAAAAATGCAAACATTGCAAGATGCAAATGAAAGTCAATTCATTACTTCTCATAAGAGTCAGCCCATACATTTGATGATGGACAAATAGATGAAAGAGATAAAAAAAAAATAGTGAATTAAAATGTGAATGAAATAATACTAAGTATTCTGCTTAGTATACTTTTTATTTTAATCTTCAACAAAGTCTGTTTTAATAGTGAGATGATAGGAAAGGGGCAGTCTGAGGAAGGGGGCTCTATTGGAGCGTGAATGTGCAACTATGTACCTTTGATACAGCTAATTGAGTGAATCAAATCACAGTCATGAATCATAATCACTGAAACACCTATCTGGATGGTATATATGACATGGGCCTGGTAGGGTTTAACCACTATTTACCATTAGAAAACTAAATACACTGAACAAATGTATAGATTTATGTGGAATTGTCTGTCGGATTGTGCTTATAAGCTGTTTCTAATCAGAAGCACCATGTTAATGTAACAGCTCATTAACTTGATTTCGTGTTTAATACCACTGAATGCCAGTACTGACATCTTGTTAAGCATCTTGCACAATTCAGACACATGATATTAATGTACTAACTTTGTGCTATGCAAGTATAGCAATGAAGCATTTGAATTAGCTTCTCACCACACATCTTTATTGATTGCTAATTATTTTGTAAAAAATTTAAAAGTCCCTGACAAAATTAGCTTCGCTTTTAGAAGTATAGGAGTCTTTCTAAAAAATCCAACAGGTGAAGTTATATATGAATATATTTATGGGATGAGGCAATAAAATGATGGTTTAAAATTATAAGTGTGTTATGGTGTACACTCAACAATTAATACATATATACATATAATATTTTTGTTAAGTGTGCAATATTAGGAATCCATACTTTTAATTTGGTTTGCTACAACATTTCAACACATTGTGAACGTGACTTTTTTTGTATTCGTAATAAGAGGTTACCCACATTCTGTAATTAAACCAATGTATATCTGTGCTTGGAAAGTAACAGCTACCAAGATGTAACCGGTCCAAACATGTTCTGGGGCGCACAGGATTTTTCTGTAATGAACACTGGTAAATAGCTAATGTCTTTGTAATGGTTTGCTTTCTTAATGTAATAGCTATGTAGAATTTGATTATCTCCATTAGTCATACAATAAAAAGTATATGCCTGAGAACTGTCTTCAGATTTTTATACAGGGAAGTACATTAGCAAATTCTACCACCATTTCTACAATGGACAAGAATATTCGAGAATAATGGACAAGTTATAGACAATAATTAATCAAAATAACAAAAAGAAAAATACCTATTTCCATTCAAAATATTTTGAAGCGTTTATAATTCTTGTTTTAAAGATATGTTATGTAAAAACACTCTTCAGAATGCAGCAGCCATTGTCATTACCTGATCTTCAATGACTCCTGATTCATTTCATTTAAAAACCATTCGAGGGGCAGGTGCTGGAATATCATAAAGGGGCAAATCCAATATTTCTATATTCTATATATAAATTGTGACATTTATCACATACTATGTTTGAATTAGGGGTCAAACTATTAAATAAAATATTTTTAATACATTTGTTTACAAAAAAATAAAAATCCTCTATCAACATATGAATGCTGTTTAAAGTGCCAAATTATTGATATCCTAGGAGAACCTCAGCTGCCAGACATCTGTAAGGCTGCTGCAGATTGCTTGACACCTGACATTCTTGCCAGATATTAAAATGTATAATGCATCTGTTGCATTACAATCCATCTGTATTGATTGGTGGCAATACAGTATAAAGTGTATTAGGAGGTGTACACTGCTCTGAGCACATCGTTAACATTAACCATTTGTCTCTGTTCTCTTTTCTGGGAACATGATTTACTCAAGTAAACAAAGACCCGGAATGTCAAACTCACTCCTGTAGAGCCGCAGCCTCTGCTGGTTTTTATTCCATGAGACACACAAGTTGCTTTAAAGAAGCCAAGAAGTACTTTATTAGTGGTGCATTTATTTAAGGTTGGCCCAAACTATGCAGCACTGCGGCCCTCCAGGAATTGAGTTCGAACCTCTTCCATAGACGTTAGCACTAGTCAGAATACAATGATACAGAAATATTTTTATGGTTAACAGCTTACCATCAGTCACTGCCGTCTTTACCTCGTCACATAAACTGAGTTATGCAGTTTATGTGTAGGTGTAGCATAAAACCACGCCTTTATATCCTGTTAATTATTCTTAAATTTACCAGAATATGTCAAACAGCTACAATAAAGCTGAGAAAAACTTTTGTAACATTTACGTCACCATGTTGATTTTTAAGCAAGGGGATACCGAGAAGATCCTTTAGGGATTCTAACAATCCAGGCTGATGAGCCTAAAACCTTGGTCACGTTAAAAAGCATAATTTCAGTTTTAGGTGAATGCAAAACCTCCAACTTTATTCTGCTACCAAAACATTAATTTGAAACTTAAAACAGGTGGAGCATAGAGCTGTGACTGCAGTCTTCATTTTCCTCTCCTTGAATTGACTCTCGTTCAGTATCTTCCTTTTCTTTCAGCTCTCTTCAACTACAAATACAGCAGTTCTTTAACAGTACAACGCTTCGATGTATTCGAAGTTGTAGTGTGTGCTGAAAGAAGTGGAAAACACTGATGGAGACTTAGAATGGTTTGTTGATACTGAAAAACTGATTGTACTGCACTAAGGTGACCGCAAACCTCCAGACTTTTTTGCTATCATACAGCATTAGGTAGCTATACACTCTAAAATATGTATTCCAAAATATGTATTATCGCAACAATCAGACACTTTAGGTTGCTGCACATAAAAAAAAAAACCTAAGTACAGGATTGTACCTAAAAAGGTATGTGGGCTGTCGCTCCAGCGGTACCCTATTGTACCAACAATGAACCTCTCAACATTGTACATATTGGTACCTTTTTAGTTTTGTAGCTCTAAATGCAGAGTGACATCAAACTATGACAATATATTTTTTTGAACTATTTGTTTTTATTTTTACACAAAGCAGTTAAGGAAGATTTACCTATTTATTCCAAAATAGGTTTTTGTTTATGAAATAAAAAATATTATGACTAAATTACTGCATATAGTACATTAAGCTTACTTATAGCACAAATATGTATCCTTTGCTTTGAGCAATGATTTAGTATATTTATAATGAAACAAAGTGTCGCGGTTGTCCCTTTTAGGTACATGTTGTAACCTAAATGGTGTTTTTCTTATAAATGCACCTGTAGGAACAGAACTAATATCCCTATTTATCTCTGTGTTGGATACAGAGAAACTGTTTTAAAAACTTGTTCAGCACGTCCAGCTCAGCAGAGAACTCCTCCATTTCCAAAATATGCATGGAGCTGTTTGATCATACCACCTGTAAAAGGATCTATAAGAGGCACAAGCTAAATTTCAAAAGATTTGTTTATATATGAGTGCATCTGTCTATAAACTGCAGGCATCCATATTGTATCATGAGATATTTACAGAGAAAGATAGTATAAATAAATATATGTTCGATTCCATCCTTCTAATACATACATCAGTCATGTTTGTTGCTCCTGAAGGAAGCCTGAATGGCACTAGATGACGAAATGACTGCAGATGAAAGTGATGGGCTGTCTCTAGCTGAATGTGAAAGTAAGTCGACCTAACCCAAGTAAGTTGATAATCCACCTTGGTAGCCTTCAGCTGCCCTGGGGCAGTCTGACAGGACATGACCAATCTGATCCTACTGCCTCCTGACCACCTCCAAACACACCCCACCAGTCGAAGTTATCCACCAAACACACTCCACCAGTCACACTCATCCACCAAACACACTCCACCAGTCACTCACATCCACCAAACACACTCCACCAGTCACTCACATCCACCAAACACACCCCACCAGTCGAAGTTATCCACCAAACATACCGCACCAGTCACAATCATTCACGAACATACTCGACCAGTCACACTCATCCACCAAACACACCCCACCAGTCACACTCATCCACCAAACACACCCCACCAGTCACTCACATCCACCAAACACACCCCACCAGTCACTCACATCCACCAAACACAACCCACCAGTCGAAGTTATCAATTAAACATACCGCACCAGTCACAATCATGCACGAACATACTCGACCAGTCCCACTCATCAACCAAAAACACCCCACCAGTCACTCTCATCCATCAAACACACCCCACCAGTCACACTCATCCACCAAACACACCCCACCAGTCACTCTCATCCACCAAACACACCCCACCAGTCACACTCATCCACCAAACACAGCCCACCAATTCACACACATCCTCCAAACACACTCTACCACTCACACTCATCCACCAAACACCCCACCAATCTAACACATCAATCAAACACACCCAACCATTCACTCACATCCACCAAAACACAACCCACCAGTCGAAGTTATCCACCAAACAGACCCCACCAGTCACAATCATTCACGAACATACTCGATCAGTCACACTCTTCCACCAAACACACCATACCAGTCACACTCATCCACCAAACACACCCCACCAAGTCACACACATCCACCAAACACACCCCAACAGTCGAAGTTATCCACCAAACAGACCCCACCAGTCACAATCATTCACGAACATACTCGATCAGTCACACTCATCCACCAAATATACCACACCAGTCACACTCATCCACCAAACACACCCCACCAAGTCACACACATCCACCAAACACACCCCACCAATTTAACACATCCATCAAACACACCCCACCAGTCACACTCATCCACTAACTGCCAACCTTCCTGTTACATGACAAACAACTACGCCACTAAGCCATCTCTCCGTACTTTAGATTACAGCAAAATCAGGGTAATTTCAGGGTTCACAATAACTACTGTAGTGTACCCCTTTGTTACCGGTAATTTACTTATTATTTCCATATCATCAAAACAAATTAGCCACAGGGGTTTCAAGCCAGTGACTTCTGTGCCGGTCCCAAGCCCGGATAAATAGAGAGGGTTGCGTCAGGAAGGGCATCCGGCGTAAAACATGCCAAAACCAAATATGCAAGTCATCAATTCGATTTCCATACCAGATCGGTCGAGGCCCGGGTTAACAACGACCACCACCGGTGCTGTTGACCTACAGGGTGCCGGTGGAAATTGGACTACTGTTGGTCAAAGAAGGAGAGGAGGGAGAAGGATTCGTAGGCAGAGAAAGAAGAGGAAAGGCAAGCGTATAGGTCTGAGAATAGGGACTCTCAACGTTGGTACAATGACCGGGAAAGGTAGAGAGCTGGCGGACATGATGGAGAGAAGGAAGGTAGATATTCTGTGTGTGCAGGAGACCAGGTGGAAGGGTAGCAAAGCGCGTAGTATTGGAGGGGTATACAAACTGTTTTACTATGGTGAGGATAGGAAAAGAAATGGGGTAGGAGTGATCCTGAAGGAGGAGTTTGTGAGGAATGTTTTAGAGGTGAAAAGAGTGTCTGACAGGGTGATCAGTTTGAAGTTAGAGATTGAAGGGGTGTTGTGGAATGTAGTGAGTGGTTATGCTCCACAAGTAGGCTGTAAGCTGGAAGAAAAGGAGAGATTCTGGAGTGAGTTAGATGAGGTGATGGAGAGTATTCCCAGAGGGGAGAGAGTAGTGGTGGGAGCAGACTTCAACGGTCATGTGGGTGAGGGCAACAGAGGTGATGAGGAAGTGATGGCCAGGTTTAGTGTTAAGGAAAGGAATCCAGAAGGACAGATGGTGGTGGACTTTGCCAAGAGGATGGAAATGGCTGTAGTTAACACTTATTTTCAGAAGAGGGAGGAACATAGAGTTACCTACAAGAGTGGTGGTAGGAGTACGCAGGTGGACTACATCCTAAGTAGACGAGCCAATCTGATAGAGATCACTGACTGCAAAGTAGTGGTAGGAGAGAGTATAGCCAGACAGCTTCGGATGGTGATGTGTAGGATGTTTCTGGTGGTCAGGAAGAAGAGGGGAGGAAAGATGGAAAAGAAGACCAAGTGGTGGAAGTTGAAAAAGGAAGGCGGTTGTGAGGAATTCAGACAGAAGCTGAGACAGGCTTTGGGTGGCCAGGAAGAGCTTCCAGAGGACTAAGAAACTACAGCAGAAGTGATCAGGGAGACAGGTAGGAAGGTGCTAGGTGTGTCAGCAGGAAGATGGAAAGAAGATAAGGAAACATGGTGGTGGAATGAGGAAGTACAGGACATCATCCAGAGGAAGAAGCTAGCTAAAAAGAAGTGGGACATCGAAAGGACTAAAGAAAGTAGACAGGACTACAAGGAATCACAGCGCAGAGTGAAGAGGGAGGTGGCAAAGGCCAAACAGAAGGCATTTGATGAGATGTATGCCAGGTTAGACACGAGGGAAGGTGAGAAGAAATTGTACAGATCAGCGAGACAGAGAGACAGAGATGGGAAGGATGTGCAACAGATAAGGGTGATTAAAGATAGAAATGGAAGGGTTCTAACAAGTGAGGAGAGTGTGCAGAGAAGATGGAAGGAGTATTTTCAGGAGTTGATGAATGAGGAGAATGAGAGGGAAAGAAGGGGGGAAGAGGTGAACATTGTAGAGCAGGAAGTTGAAAAGATTAGAAAGGATGAGGTGAGGAAGGCTCTGAGGAGAATGAAGAGTGGAAAGGCTGTTGGTCCAGATGACATCCCTGTGGAGGTGTGGAAGTGTCTAGGAGAGACAGCAGTGGAGTTCCTATCTAGGTTATTCAACAGGATTCTAGAGAGTGAGAAGATGCCTGAGGAATGGAGGAGAAGTGTCCTAGTGCCAATCTTTAAGAACAAGGGTGATGTGCAGAGTTGTAACAACTACAGAGGTATAAAGTTGATGAGCCACACAATGAAACTCTGGGAAAGAGTAGTGGAAGCTAGGCTAAGAAGGGAAGTGAATATTTGCGAGCAGCAGTATGGCTTCATGCCCAGGAAGAGCACTACTGATGCAATTTTTGCTCTGAGAATGCTAATGGAGAAGTACAGAGATGGTCAGAAGGAGCTGCACTGCGTCTTTGAGGATTTAGAGAAAGCGTATGCCAGGGTGCCGAGAGAGGAGCTATGGTCCTGTATGAGGATGTCAGGAGTGGCAGAGAAGTATGTCAGAGTAGTTCAGAATATGTATGAGAGGAGTATGACAACAGTGAGATGTGCTGTAGGTCAGACGGAGGAGTTCAAGGTGGAGGTGGGTCTACATCAAGGATCGGCTTTGAGTCCCTTCTTGTTTGCTATGGTGATGGACAGGTTGACAGATGAGGTCAGACAGGAATCTCCATGGACAATGATGTTTGCAGATGTCATCTCTCAGATGACAATCTGTGGTGAGAGTAGAGAGCAGGTGGAGGGACATCTGGAAAGTTGGAAAGGTAATTGGTGCAAGAGTAGAGGATACTGAGGCCAGAGTTAGGTGGAAACAGATGATTTGCTATGGCGACCCCTAAACTGGGAACAGCCGAAAGAAGAAGAATTAAAACAAATTATTTAAGATTATGCTATGTTAGCATTATTGATAACCCATTTACAACACTGATTACCCTGTGATTTGCAGAGTATTACCATGTAGATACAATTAATTAAAGGGAAGTACCCTGTTATTGCTAATAATTACCCAGTTTTACCCTGTGGTTTGCTGGCTGGCTGTTACAGACATTGCTTCACATTGGTGACTGGTTATTACCAGTAACACAACACATGCTCGCTTCAGTGCAGTGAGTTTTTTGAGCTATGCAGTGTGGCCTCGTTCACACTCTCCTTTCTCCTATTGCACATCAGATAGGTGTTGCTAACTCATCAGCAACAAAAAAACGTTAGAGGACATCATTTGCATAGTATCATGTGTCATGAATGATTTTTTTGGACAACACTATTATTATAAAGATGTTTTAAGTTATAAGTAATTAAACTTATAAGATTAAAAAAATAGAATCATAGTAAAAAAATTATACTCTATAACAAAATAAATAATTATGGCATGACATAAAATTAAAAGTATAACTTATTTAGGATTCAAATTTTTAAGCTAGACACATCTATTGACTGTTTGCTTTGGGGCGTCTATCAAACCATATTGTGTATAGAAAGTATGGTAAACCTGGGTTACTTGGAACAGATAGGAATACTTGAAAGCAGAGATCACAGAGCAACATCTGATAATCTCAATACTCTTCACCACAGAAATGAATTAGTTTGATGATCAAATGTTGAAATTTAGATTCACAGAACTTTAACAGTAAATCTTCAACAGAACATGTTTTAGTCTTGCTTACACAAAGAAGAGGGGAACAGTGTGTGCAGCCTAAAAAAAATCTGCTCATTCAAAGCTTTGATTTTAAACTCTGCTGCAGTGTGTCTCTGTAGATAATGGCTTAGTTTGATCATGCACGGAGCCTTTGAAGCCTCTTTTCGCCTCTCTGACAGAGAGCAATAGGGGTTCTGTTCAGCGCTGGGAGTGGAGAGAGGTTCTTTATGTGGCCATGAACTGCTAATACTGCTCTGTGAAAGGAGCCAAAACGATGACATCAGAAGTCGTTAAAAAAGGAGAAGTTGTTAAATTTTTCACTAGTTGCTAGATTTTTAAAAAGTCCCTAGATTTTTTTTAAGTCCCTGGTGACTCTGAAAAGTTGCTACATCTAGCAACAAAGTTACCAAGTTGTCAAAGTTAGATCAGATCTGTTTAAGTTCCTGTGCACTTTAACAATACCTCCATCTGAAATGAATCTCTTGCATCCGTCTGGAATTTTCTTGTCCTCTAATTAGATACTAAATAAATATTTCCACTTTAGCTAGTTACTAATCCAGTATACTTTAAATACAAATGCAACAGGCAATCATCCACATTTGTGACAGCAATCTTACCTCCCACCCCTTCTCCGTGTTCTGGGGTGTTAGTAGGCCCTGGTAATACCACAGAGAACCATCCCAAAAGTATAGAAACTGAGGTTTATTGGCGATAAATGGAGAGCACAGATGTGTCAAAATAAGCAACATTAACATGAATAAAAGAAAGCATTATAGCATTTGTTGTTTCTGATCGGCAAGTTCCTTCATGACTCTATTTTTAAATATAATAGTTATTTAAATAATGTAATTAATGCTCTTTGATGACTGGGAAAGAGCGTTTAAAACCTTTGCTAGTGCTCAAAAACCTTTGCAAGTGTTCAAAAGCAATGGCAAGTTACCAATACTCAAAGTCAATGATCTGAACAGGTATGTACACCCTTTTCAGGAGCTATGTGGCTTCATCCACTTGTCCCAGGAAATGTTTGAGACAAGTCCCCCCCCCCCCCCTCCCTTACCTTTACAGCCCCAGAACTCATTGGACAGAAGACAACTTTTGTAAATAAACACTGGGGTTTTATATGGCTTTTATATGTTATTTTTGTAAATTAGTCGCTTAGAAAAATTATCTTCTAAACCAACTGATTCTAACCCCATCTAATTCAACCTTGCCCTGATAGTGAGAACTCCGTGCAAGACCTCCAGCTTCCTCCAATTGGGCCTGCCATTAAGAACACAGTGTGCTGTAACAAAATTACAAATCTGCAGAACAATGAAAGATGAGCAGTGAATAATGACTGTGCTCCATATTTTGCACTCCTTTTCATTGTCTGCACCTGTGCTTGTCAGAAAATGCAGAAATTTCAGTTGTTGGTAAACAGTTCCATTTAGTTTGGAAATATATAAAACATACCACCTGCAAGACACCCTCCTCTATTGCTAATCAAAACCTGGTAGACAAAAGAAAGGAGGTTTATTAAAATACAGTTTGAATTTATGTTTTTTCTTTTAAAAAAAAGGTTGATTTTGTTGTTGATATATTCCTATTATTGATCCACTGCCTCAGTGCACTCTTCAGTTAGCCGACTGATAGAAAATTTGATAAAACATTAAAGCAAAAGGTCATTAATAGATTTTACAAGGAATGAGAATGGAAGATCAGCTTTCCAGCTATGCATTGTGGAGAGAAAAACTAGGTGGATCAATGATCCACACTACTTAAACAATCACGGACTTGAAAGTGTTCCAGAGAAAACATTTAAAAGTTCTTAACTAAATCCATTATACCTTATTAAGGCAGCTTCCGCAGAACAAATGTGGTCCGAAGAGCCAGTAATTGCCCTCTGGCAGAAGGAAACTCATTCCTGGATGTTATCGAGAACTGCAGCTGTTTGCATTTGGATCAATTTCACTGAAAAGGTTTGTCTACTGTTGTCAAGGTGATGGGGATGATGCTGTCAGCATAATTTTGGAATATATTATTCTAAGGGTTTAGACTGGAACAACATCCAATGGTTACATCACAAACTTAAATCTGTTTTTTTTTTTGCCCAGAATCAACGTGTCGGAAATATCCTCCCACAACTGCTCAGGCTTTGTTCTTCACTGGAGAGTACCTTCTGATTCTGTGCAGCATGATACTGGAATAACAGGGTTTTAATGTTCAATGCTAAATCTCTTAATTTGACTCAATGAGATGAATTATGAGGTTCATATTTTATTGTACTTCTCTGGTTGATTAGTCATTTTGTACATTTGAATATAAGTTCATTTTTTTATAAATGATTATAAATCATTTAGCATCCAAGATAATGGTGTAAGTGCCACACTTTTGGAAGTAACTTCATTAAAGTTCTATCTGACAGTGCTGGCCAAGAGAGTAGCATGGAGCTCAGACTGATGACAATAAAGTGATACTTACATAACAAAAAGTAACCCCCAGGAAGTAATGGGCAACAAATCAAATGACCCACAAGGGGTATACGCAATACGAAAAACAGCTGTTGAGAAGACTAAGAAAGAATGCAAATAAAATGTTGCATTGAATTTGTGGCACACACACAAAAAAAGGAGTCATTATCATTATTTAACTGTGTAGCAGAAAATAGTTACAGAGGGTGGAACATTTGATAGGGCTTTAGTGGCAGAGTTGCCAACTCCTCAGTAAGAAAAGTCACCTCCAATTGTTGCTATTGACTTAAATATTGTTGCTAAAATGAAACCATCGCCTAATTTGCATTAATGCAATAATGTTGGTCTTTTTTCTATAACAACACAAAATTATTATTAGAGCTGTCAAAATCAATCCCTTAAGGCATGCAATTTTATTTCTGGAAATGATCAAGTTAATTTATATTCGCACAAAAAACTCAAATGTATCGTTTGCACATCCTGAGGAGTGCAAAAGTCAATTATAATCAAACAAAGAGGCTGTATGTGATTGCTATGCTGTTACCGCAGTGATATCTGAGTGAGGTTTTACCATCAACTGTATATAAAATATATATTGGCTATATATTCAAGGGCACAAACATTAAATGGAAGGGGTTCTGACTGGCCCTTCATGTGAACTACACTGTATACTCCTGATCTGCTGAATATTTACAGACGGCGATTTAAAGTAACATAAATTTCTGATATTTAGCTTAGTTAAGAAATTTAGAGTGTCTTTATTAAATTACAAACTTATTATTGAGAACGGGAACAAAGCAGTTAATGACATTAAACTTGAAAATAACAATACAACAAACATGGCCAAGTTAGCTCACAGTTTAACTAAACTTGCTGAATATATATACAGGTCAACATATAAAACAGCATTAAATGATCCTGTAGGCTATACATATGTACAGTGATACCTAAAAATACAAATGTTTCATGTTATGAAAAATCCAACAGGGTCAATAAACAGACATCAATAGCATTTCAGACATCAATAGCATTTCAGATGCCAAAGTCACATGCGTCATTTCCAGTTAATGATTGGCTGCTATCAATAGCAGAGAAGCGATAAAATAAAATTATCAAAAGTTAAGGGTCATTACAAAATAGTTTTTCTGTTCAGATTAGTGAAAGGCCTTTCTCTAAGAAGCGAGCCCCTGCACTAGCCTAAGCTTTCTCTTTTAAGTAGCTTCCTGTACCAGTGGCTGTGAGTCATAAGTTTATTTGGAGCTCACGATGTAGAGACAAAAGACTATGTGAGAAGATGGCATGAGTGGAAGAAGCTGAAATGTTACCTCAATCTCTGTCATGCTTAACACAGAGATGCAACATGGAGTCTATATGCTCTAATTTAAACTAATGTAAAGTTGTTTGCTATCTGAATAGCTTCTGCTATTGCTTATTGACAACACTTTAAAAAAAATCTTACTTGCTAGCTACATTAAAAAGTATGGTTACATTATTACACAAATAATGACTAAGCCGTTTTTAATGCTTGATTTTTATATTTTTATACTTAAATAAATCGTGTAAAAAAATCTAAATTAACCAGCCAGACACATAATTCTTGTTAATTCACACAATCATTAGTGAATTAATATTTTTTAGTTTAACAAGATGATACAATATTTACTTGAAAACGCATTTTTAAAATAAAATGCTTATTACATGTTATAGAAGTATTAGGTTGGCAAGCACTGCAGCATTAGTACAATAACAAAAAGGCTTCTGAAAGCTTTAGCCAGAGCTTTATATCAGTCATGACTCGCACATCATCCTGATCAAAGATGATGTTCTTCTAGAGCTTTGTAGAATTCCCAGCTGAAGAGAAACACCTCAGTCTCAAGCTGATATTTTCTTCTTGTTTATTTCTTTGCAAAACAACGTAAGAGCTTGGTGGAAACAACAACAAAAATAACAGCCATATCAATCAAGTGTAAAACATTACATCAAATATGTTTATGAAATAAATACAAACACATAAATAAATGACAAACCAACCATAATTAAGTATTAAAGTGAGCAAACATGCTAACGAACCAAACACAACACAGTTAATAAAAATATTAATAAACATTTAATAAAAGTTAATAAACATTTCAGAACAACAAAATACAATAGAAATATGTATTTTTACTAAAATACAATAGAGATACAAGCATTACCTTGTGGCCTTTCCAGCTATGAGCTAAAGGAAAGCCATTGAACTTGATGTGCTTCTCAGTTTGTTGAAGTGTTCAGACTGTCCATGAACCATGTCTTGCCAACTTCAGGCCACAGGCCTAAAACATGTGACCCATCTACTTCCTCATACAAAGAAGAAAGGCTGCCCCCTACTGCCTTGGATAAACCAATGGCTGAAAACAACATTTCATGATCTCTTACGCTCCCACCAAATTATGATGTGAATTTGCGATACACATAATTTCCTACTAATTGTCCAAACGTCTAAGTTGATCTGATAAAAAGTGTCTCAATGTCTAGTTCAATAGGTCAATCATCAATATTATCCAACAACAAGACCAGCTTCTGCACCGGGCGTTTAACGTTGGATAAAAATCTTGATTTTCTTATTTTAGAAAGAATTTTCTAATTTAAACCTTTTGGGAATAGATTACTTAGCTTATTTTGAGAAAATACACTTTTAAATGATTCTGGTTATTTATTTTCTTGTGAAACAAGTTGCCGATTTTGCCACTGATCTTAAAACAAGAATTTTTGACTCAACATATTTTATATATCAAGAATGTTATTGATATTTTATTGTAGTTTATTTTTTTTTACTTGAAGAAATCAAAATCAATATTAAATACTGGTAAAAGCATGCATCTTGGAACAAGAAAAAAAATCTTAAATCTAGTTTTAGTCTAGATCAAGTAAAATATCTGACAATGGAGTAAGAACATTTGATTTCTTGAAATAAGACTCAAATGTTTGTGAAAACAAAAGAAGAAAAAGGATCTACACCATAAATAAATCGTCTCAGGTAACGTATGTAACCAAGGTTCCCTGAGGGAACGAGACGCTGCGTCCAAACACTCGCTTTGTTCCCGGCTCTGAATTATGTGTCAAATCTTGTCCAACGGACAGGTGTGACATCATCCGAGCGTGACGTCGCACCCGTAAACGTGCAGTATAAAGAGCCCGCGATGGAGACGGCAACCAGCTTTTAGGCACAGTAAGCGGTGTCAGGACGCGGGCGGAATGGCCTGGAGACGCAGCGCCTCGTTCCCTCAGGGAACCTTGGTTACATACGTAAACTGAGACGTTCCCCTTCAGGAACTCGAGCTGCGTACAAACGCTTTGGGGAACGAGAGTCAAAACACGCCAAGCAGCCCCGGACTGACAGTGTCTTCAGCCCGGAGAATTATCCAGATCCAACTGTAGGACCGGACCACAGTCAAGGCCGTGGACCATCCCACAGCATTACAATGTCCTGGATAGAATACCAGATGACAAGGCCTTAGAAGCCGCCACACCTCTTGTGGAATGTGCCCTGACCCCAAAGGGGGCCGGGAGACCAGAGGACGCATAAGCAGAGATTATAGCATCCACAATCCATCTGCTCACTAACTGCGTCGCCCAGGGGCTCGCAGGGGGCCTCTTCAGGGCCTCCAAGATGATGGCCAGGTCCCATACGGACACTCTTGGACAGAACAGAGGCCTCAGCTGCCTGGTACCGCGAAGACAACGAAATATAAGGGGGGGACCTGCCAAAGGAACCCCATCAATTGGGGCATGACAGGCGGAAACGGCCGATACATACACCTTAATGATGGATGGCGAAAGCCCCCTGGGGAACTGAGCCTGTAGAAACTCCAGCACCGGTCTCGACCGGGCAGCGAGCGGCATCCAGGGTGTGCGAAACACACCAGGCAGTAAACAGTCGCTATCTTGCATCTTCGTAAGACCTCTTCGTAGAGGGAGCCCTGGAGTGGAGAATGGTTTCAACGACCTTGGCCGAGAAGCTGAAAGCTAGGAGCTGTACCCACTCAAGTGTCATAGATATTCTCCACAACTCTGGACAGGGATGTACCACCGTCCCCCTTATTAAGATGATGTGCCAGAGAGATGGGGCCGGTCCCACCGACCATGGGTAGAGCAGTTCCCAAGATCCTGGCCTAAGACAGGCACGTCTGCACATTGGTGGAATCCCATACCACACATACTTACCTTTCTTATTTTGGGTTGGGGAGAGCACACTCTTGCAGGGGATACAGCTGAAAACCTAATACCTTCATGTGGGTGAGGACGATGTCTCGATGCCAAACTACGTCCACACACTTGGTGAAGGTCCTGGGCGAGAGCGAAAGGCCGACAGGAAGCACTCGGTACTAGTAAGCCATGCCCCCTACAGCGAACCGAAGAAACTTCCTGTGAGAAGGACAAATAGGGACATGAAAGTATGCGTATTGAGGTCGATGGAACAAACCAGTCGCCGTTCTTGATCTGCACCACGATCTGCTTTAAGGCAAGCAACTTGAATGGCAACCTCATGATGCGACTTTTCAAGAACCTCAGATCGAGAATGGGGCGCAGGTCCCCGCCCTTCTTCGGAACCAGGAAGTAACAGCTGTAAACCCTTAATTTCTGTCATGCGCAGGCACCACCTCAATGGCCCCTTGCACAGCAGGGTGCATACTTCCTGGTCCATGAGCAGAACTTGCGAGGAATCCACAACAGTAGGCAAAACCTCGAATAAACGGGGGGCCCTGGATTGAAACTGGATCCTATAACCCAGTTTCATGACCTGCAAGATCCACTGGGAGCGGCCTGGAAGACTGAACAAGCCCCTATGAAGTGACTCAGGGGAACCTACCTCTCAAGGTGGTTCTGGTGGGTGACGGCTCCTGATACAGGCAAGGGACTCAATGGAAGACCCGATGCCCCGGTCACCGAAAGCCTGGGTGAGTGCAGGGGCAAAGTACACGCTCCCTGAAGCACCAAGGGTGGCCGGGTTAGCAGAATATGTGTCGAGGGGTCGCCGAGAGACAACAGCCTTCCATAAAGCGCGTCGCTCGATGAAGCCGGAGACCCCCCCCAGACCGTCAGGAGCGCTTAGCCGCAGCCCGTTTATTGAAATGATGGTCCTCATACCATATTTCCCTGGGCTGGGGCTTGTGTCGCCACCCCTTCGGAGGGGCACAGGCAGCGACACTCCGCTTCTGGGCCCCCCTGTACCCAGAAGCGCCAGCCTTAGGAGTCTGCTCCCACCCAGCAGAACTCCAGGTAAGCCCTCCCCACCAAGGCCGAGGTGACTCAGAACGGCTTTGTGGGGAGAGCCGGGACCTTCAGGGACAACCCATACAAGGGGAGAGATAGCTCGCAAGCAACTGTCCACCTTGGATCGACCCGTAACCATGCCCCTGCATCCCCTAGATGTTCGATAATGAACATCAGGAGAAAAAAGGCAGGCCGTGTAAGGCTGATCCCAGGACCTAGACACCTCGGTGTGCAGGTCCTGGAAAAACAGTAGGCCCCGGCGTGGAGGTTTCGACCGCGGGCACAAATAGCATTCATCAAGCTTGCTCTCTAACGAGGGGCCTGTGCCGCTGGCGGCCAGAAGAGATCCAACCTCTAGACCGCGCTAGTCACAACCTCCAACAACTCCTCGAACTGGAGCGGCTGTGCCGGTTCAAGCACAGAGGCTACCAGTGGAGGGACCGACTCAACATCAACCTCCTTGGAGGAAGACAGGAGTAATCCCTCGTCCATTGCATGGGGGGAAGAAATCACCGGAAAGCGCACTTCACGACGCACACGATGACAATGGACTGGCACTAGCGGGTGATGCCGACAATAAGGATATACCCGTCCCCGTGCCCTCCACTAGTGAGCCCCATGACCGAAGCGGCCGCTCCGCCTCAGCAAAAGCGGCGGCCCGGTCACCAGAGATGCCAAGGAGAGAATTCTCATCAAAATATGCTCTCCGCTCGCAGCGGTCTCCTTCGAGAGCCGACTGGGCACGATCCACTTCCAAGCGCCAAACAGAGCACGTGCAAGTCGAACCTGGTGACCGAAGCAGGCACTCTGCCACGGCAGGAGCAGCAGTGTGGCCACCTGGGAGCAGGGGAGATCACTTTTCTCAGTAAATGCTATCCGCAAGCGGAGTGTGTGCATGAGCATGCACTCACATTGCTCACAGCTGATCCGGTCCCAAACACCATACGGAGGGCGTGCGAGTCGAACCTGGTGACTGAAGCGGGTGCTCTGCCTCGGCAGGAGCGGCAGCCTGGCCACCTGGGAGAGCACCTTCCTCAAAAAATTCTCTCCGCGAGCGGAGTGTGCGCATGCGTTCTCAATGCTCACAGCCGACTTCCTCGAGAGCCAACTGGACATGCTCCACTCCCAAGCACGCCAAACAGAGCTCGTACGAGTCCTTGCCCGTGATAACTCGGGCTTTCAGGGAGCGGCTGGACTTCGAGAAGCGCTTCAATATTTCTCTCCCAACAAGTACAATATATAGCCACACTTTTTGAAAAAAGAAAACACATATAGAGCTCTTATTGAATGCAGAAAAGCTTGTTGCCATCTCCATCGTTGGCTCCTATATACTGCACTTTTCTGGGTGCGACGTCGCGCTCAGATGACGTCACACCTGTTTGTTGTCAAGATTTGACACATAATTCAGAGTCGGGAACGCAGCGAGTGTTCCCCATAGCGTTTGGACGCAGCTCGAGTTCCTGAAGAGGAACATCAATACCCCAAACGTTAATATCCCATCCAGTTGTGTGTTAACGTTGATGGAAGAGATCTGTACTTCAAAAAAGCACTCTTAAAACAAGAAAAAAAACTTCCTAGGTCTAGCAAAAGAATCTGCTAATGGGGTGTGGAAATTTGACTTGGCAAGAATTCTTAAAATTAGTAAAAACTTCTAGCTGGTAACAAATGCTGTTAAATCTTAAAAAAATACAAAAACAAGTCTTTCCAAGCTGTAAAAACCAATTGAAACTAGAATATTCCAACTTGAATTTAGTCACTAGTGGTATTAAAACTATACAATCTGTCTTAAAACTAGAGTGTTTTCTCATCAACCAAAGTATGTTCTCCTTCACATATTTTCTCCTTTCTTCCAAAGGACAGTTGGAAAGTCTATGTGTGATATTGTCTGTGGGATTTTTATTATAGTTTAATCAATGTGTAT
Organism: Danionella dracula; assembly: GCA_900490495.1. NCBI lineage: Eukaryota > Metazoa > Chordata > Actinopteri > Cypriniformes > Danionidae > Danionella > Danionella dracula. The sequence goes on from UELW01000322.1 coordinate 6,849,978, forward strand.
TATTCATTCATTCATCTTCATGTCGGCTTTCTTCCCTTTCGGGGTCGCCACAGCGGAATGAACCGCCAACTCTCTGGCATATGTTTAATGTGGCGGATGCCCCATCGCTGGGAAACATTCACTCACACTCATTCACACTTTAACACTATGGACAATCGTTCTTACTCAAATTGTGGGGACTTGTGGGGAAACCGGAGCACCCGGAGAAAACCCACGCAATCACGGGGAGAACATGCAAACTCCACAGAGAAATGCCAACCGACCCAGCCGAGGCTCGAACCAGCGACCTTCTTGCTGTGAGACGACCGTGCTACCCACTGCGCCACAGTGACGCTTCAATGTGTGTTAAATCTTCTGTCATATCATCAACTGCTAACAGAACTTCTTTACAGCTTAATAGAAAGAAACATTCCTTTTCAGTCTTTCTCCACTCATTATGGGATTATTGATTTGATGGGTGGGGGTTTAAGGGATTCTTGTTAGTATGCTAGTAAATGAAAATTGTATATGAGATTATTGATTTGATGTGAGGGTGTTTAATGGTTTTTACATTAGTAGTTTCGCTGCTCTGTACTTCAGTAAGGACAGAGTTCATCCAGTTACTAATACCTGATGCTGTGATATCGACGGTGCTGCTTCTTTTGTCAGTGTCCTCACCAGATACAGTGGCTGATGCACACTCTGTATTCTGAGGAGTTCCCAACACCTCACCATCCTCATCTTCTGTGACGCTTGTCTCCGAAGCCTAGCTTTCTACAAGACCTGTACTTTCTGCTCTATCCTGCATGTTGTTATCATCAGCTCTATCTTTTTCACTCATGTCCTCAGCAGCATCAGACTCATTCTGAGTTGCTCTCTCGGGACACGCTTTAATTAAATGACCTTCAAAGACACATCCAAAACACTTCTTTGTGTTTGAGGTCACATATATCACGTAATCAAAGTCCTCCACCTTCACTTGTAGCTTCAGGTTTATTTCCTGCCGATTGTCTGTGATCATATAAGCCTGGTGCCTATGGGACACTACGTACTTCAACAGTGGGGACTTGCACCCAAAATTTTCTTTATTGGGGACACTATTTTTCCATGACGCAATAGCACATTTCTTAGAAAGTCATCGCTGATGAAAGGGGGTACGTTGGCTAGCATGATTTTTCTAGCTGGGGTCAAGAGGGGGTGAACCGCGACAAAATGTTCCTTCACTGTGATCCCCTTCTCGATCAGCTCGTTAACCTTCTCAGCCTGCTCGATGAAGATAACTACAGCGCCGTTCATTCAAGCAGCTGATCTGATGCTGCTGTGACTGACAACCTCTCCTACCGCCAGCGCGATATCCTCCACCTAGCACGGAAACCCACTGGAGACCTTCACGCCGTGTTTCCGCATCAGGTGAGTGAAGTCCACTGCCATCTCCAAACACACACTGGCGCGGCGCTCAAACACACACTCACACACGCGCCCCCCTTCACCCGCACTACACCCTACAGGTTACCCTACACTGCCAAAAACTAATAAATAAACCACAACATAAAAGTGTTAGTAATGAAACAAAGGTAGAAAGTTTAGTCCACTCACTCAGCAACACTGCCGCTCTCACTCCGAGCTTCCGCTCACACGACCACTCACTCCCAACATGCACGAAAGAGAGAGAGAGAAAGGACCATCAGATAAGAAAGGAGGAGCTCAAGTATCACATATAAATGTTTGTAACAACTACGTAACACTGTCTTCTCTTGGCACCTTGCAGAGAACACCCAGCTGTATGATCTTATTGTATCAGAATATTAAACCTCTGTTATTTGAATTGCAAACTCAAAGTCCTGATAATTTTGAACACGCAGAGATCTTCCAAGATCCACAATTTGGTGACCCACCGATGTGATGCTCAAGGGACTAACCAGTAATTGACCACAACGATGAAGGATTCAAATTCAACACAAAAGAGTTGGTCAGCTTAAAAAAGGTAAACAAAAACCTTTTTTTTTAAATCCTGCTATTGACTAAGACTAAATTTGTGTGTTGAATTTGGTGAACACCCTGTTTTAAAATTGATATTGAAAGAGGTTGACACTTTATTCTGTTTTAATGAGATATCAGGAGATATCAACTGTGTGACATCAGGTTATATTCCTTTAGAGATTGGTTCTAAGAAATTAGCTGTGTGATATCAGGTTAAAATTCCTATAGAGAGCGGTTCTATAAAATAACTGAGTTATCAAGAATAAGTGTTTGTGATTATTATGCAAATGACTGTCTTCTTTAGCCTACGACAGAGAACACCCAGCTGTATGATCTTCATTGTCTCAGAATATAAAACCTCTGGTATTTGATTCTCAAACTGAAATCCTGATCATTTGTACTGTGTTTTTGCGCTCATTATTCTTGCTGTATTTTATATGTCTGTGAAGAAAAATGTCTGAGTTTGAGAAGAAGAGTGAGAAACATAATTGTGTGCCTTCCTCTGGTGTCTCTTCTCCAACACTCTCTTGTCCGTCCATCTTTAGGTTTTTATGCCTTCAGGGAGCGATCCTTAGAAAAAGGCCTATAAAGTCAGGTTTAAAGCCTTCAGAGAGCAGTTCTGTAAAACCCAAATGTAAGCATTTTATTGCTGATTAATGTTTGGAGACAGTACGACATAAATCAGTTCAAATTTTTTTGTTGTGAATCTTTTACTGCTGTGTTTTTGCGCTTGTTATTCTTTATGTGTTTTAAATGTTTGTGAAGAAAAAATGTCTGAGTTTGAGAAGGAGAGTGAGGAAAAAGGTTGTGTGCCTGTTAAAGTTTAATTGCCAGGAAAAATCTGAGAAATGGAAAAAGGAATGTCTAACAGATTGAAGGGACAGGAAAGTAGAAAAGGAGAAGGTTGTTGGTTTGAGAAAAATAAAAGTGATAAGGAATGTGAGAAAAGCCGAAAGAATCTCCGTTCTTAGACTTGAATAGCTCTAACAGCAAGGGTGTTAGAGAAAAAACAAAAGAAGGACGTTTACCAGACAGGGAGCAAGAGTAGAAAGATAGGCCATTTCACTGCTACCCTCTGCCCCACCTCCAACCAAAATGCATGGCCTCTACCCGAGTTTGGTTCAACCACCTCTTTTTGAATAACCCACTTGAGCTTTGCAATAACCAAATGTTATAGTAAAAGGAGGAACCATTGATGTAGAGATACCAGACATAAATGAATTAAATGATCAAGTGCAAGAACTAAAATACACTGTACACAGATAATTTGCTGACATATCTAGGAGAGCACAAGAGGCCATAGGAGCACTGCAAAATGGCATCGCTCAGCTGGACGGACAAGAGAGTGTTGGAGAAGAGACACCAGAGGAAGGCACACAATTATGTTTCTCACTCTTCTTCGCAAACTCAGACATTTTTCTTCACAGACGTATAAAATACAGCAAGAATAATGAGCGCAAAAACACAGTACAAATGATCAGGATTTCAGTTTGAGAATCAAATACCAGAGGTTTTATATTCTGAGACAATGAAGATCATACAGCTGGGTGTTCTCTGTCGTAGGCTAAAGAAGACAGTCATTTGCATAATAATCACAAACACTTATTCTTGATAACTCCTCCTTTATCATCTGATCGTCCTTCTGAGAGAGAGAGAGAGTCACGTGGACAGTCCAATTTTGGGCAGTGTAGTCCATTTTTCCTGTTCCAGTTGTGAAATGTGGCTCTAGACGCTCCCACTCTGACCTTCCACAGAACTTTCAGATCCTATCTATTCATAACAGGGACTCTCCAGCTCTCTTCTACCTAGCAATTTCCCACACCTGTATCTGCACAATGTTATCTGTCCTTGAAGACTAGCAGTGAGATCAGCACGCAGGCCGTCTTTTTCACTGGAAAGAGTTTTAATTTTGGGGGCTTGTACTAACTACTCCTGACTATTATAATACACTAATTAAAACACCTATTATTTCTAATACAATATGATTATCATTACTGGCCTACTAATGTAAAAACCCTTAAACCCCCCTCCACAAAATAAATGATCCCATATACCATTATCATTTACTAGCATACTAACAAGAATCCCATAAACCCCCACCCATCAAATCAACAATCCCAGAGTGGAGAAAGATTGAAAAGGAATGTTTCTTTTGATTAAGTTGTAAAGAAGTTCTGTTAGCAGTTGATTATATGACAGAACATTAATAAGCATTGATTAAACAATAGTAAAAATCCCACAGCACGGAGATTCTTTCGGTTTTATTCACCCTCCTTATCACTTTTCTTTCTCTCAAAACAGCCACCTTCTCCTTTTCTACTTTCCTGTCCCTTCAATCTGTTGTACATTCTTTTTTCCATTTCTCTGATTTTTCCTGGCAACGACACTTTAACTTTCTTCGGATCAATCCACCCATTATCTAAACACAATTCAATCCATTCCTTCTCTAACTCCTTCTGTCTCTCTTTATGATCCTTCTGTCTCTCTTTCTGATCCTTCGGTTCTGTTTGAGGCATTATCATATCCACCACATTTTTCCACTGTGTGGTCACAGGCACACAATCATATTTCTCACTCTACTTCTCAAACTCAGACATTTTTCTTCACAAACGTATAAAACAGCAAGAATAATAAGCGGAAAAACACAGTACAAAACCACAGCAATAAAAGATGCACAACAAAAAAAATAATTTTGTACTGACCCAATTTATGTTGTACTGTCTCCAAACATCCTGTGTATTAGACCTGGTGTGATGAAGTCCGATGGAGCCTATGAGTGACTGCCCACAAGCCAACTAAGGGGTCGCTTGGTGTCTTTTTTCCTCACAGAGGTTTTTCGACCTGAGCACCCTCGGACGCACCAGCAAATGTGTTAGGCTTAAGATAGTATGAAGATAGTTTAGGATGCATTTTACTCTGTCTATGTTTTGAAATGTGGCCTCTTTCAGAGGCCAAGAGAGAGATGTGTGGTATTTACTCAAGTTAATTTCTCATTATATATTTTAATTACATTTTAATCAAGCTAAAATACATAAAAGGTCTAACAGATACGAGTCAGTTTAGATCATATATTAGAGTGTGCTTCAGAGTGTGTTTTCAGCCTTGCGGCCATCCTGTACCAGTCGAGAAGGGGAGCATCCTACTTCAAAAGAGGGAGGAAAAACACCTGGTTTCGTTTCACCAGAAAGAGAAACATTGTCTTGTGAGCAGAGAAAAAACTAGGGGTTTTTCAGAAAAGAGTCAGATGATTTTTGAGATCTTCTCCAGTGCGCTTGTAACTGCTGTTGATTTCTCCCTGCTGAAGTCTTCATTAAAACTCGATCAGTTGGCAATCTGTCTCTTGGTCATTTTGAACACGCATTGGACGCCTTAAAGTCCAACAGGGGTCACCAAATTGTGGATCTGGGAGATCCTTGTGTGTTCAAATGATCAGAAATTCAGTTTAAGAATCAAATAATAGAGGTTATATATTCTGATACAATAAGATCATACAGCTGGGTGTTCTCTGCGGTAAGCAAAGAGAAGACAGTCTTTTGCATAATTATCACAAACATTTATTCTTGATACTTGATAGCTCCTCCATTCTCATCTGATCATCCTTCCAAGAGAGAGAGAGAGAGAGTCAAATGGACAGTGCAATTTTGGGCAATGTAGTCCGTTCTTCCTGTTCCAGTTGTGAAATGCGGCTCTAGATGTCCCCACTTTGACCTTCAACAGAACTTTCAGATCCTCTCCTATCTATTCATAACAGGGACTTTCCAGCTCTTCTAACGAGCAATTACCCACACCTGGATACAAAATGAATGTTATCTGAATGACTGTCCTTGAAGACTAGCAGTGAGATCCACACGCAGGCAGTATGTTTTCACTGAGACCTTTCGTTTTTGGCTTGATCCTCTGTAACTACTCCTGACTTGTCATGGACCATGCTAGAACCCAGGTCTCTAGAATCAGAGTCTGAACCCTTAACCACTCAGCCACACAATGGTGATGAATCCCACAGCGAGATGGTCCTTGCACTCAGAGATTTATTTACAAAAATCCAGTTTTAGAACAAAAATGCAGAGAACAAAATAAGCTTAGTCAACAGGAAGAACAAAAGGCAAAACTGAAAAATATCTCTTGAGAGAGATAACCTGGGTAAGCATCAACAATAACCGAGCAAAGAAACAGGGAAAAATAGTCCACTTAAATACACCTTGTCAAACAGGGCACATGTGAAAACAATAAGGTAATTACTGGATTTAAGTAACACATGGGGAGAAATGAGGACATCTGGTGGCGAAACAAAATCATTACATGTAACAACAAAAATTCATACAATGAAAGGTCCTGACATGACTACTATAATACGCCAATTATATGTAATGTAAAAAGATCTTTCAAAGATCTTTCAACATCCACACTTCAAATCTTCATCTCCACCATTTGGGTTATTTTTAGTCGTTGAATGTACATGCAATAAATTAAACCTGCTTTGTTTGTTATCCTTAGGATTCCATTTTTCCATGGTGAAATCAGAAACTTGAAGAGCCCCAAAGGAGGTGATGGGATTACAGGCAATCTCTGCTTTAATGGACATGAAATTTACAAAATCAGTAAACTTGGGAAAGTTATGACTCTCAATCAGTGTCTGTGTAACTTGGCGGTTCCATCATGTTGCAGCCCAATCTGGCAATTTTAGTACGAGATTTTAATTTTCATCACAGTAATCCAGTATTTCAAGACCTTTCACATGAGGTATAGCTTGACTACATGCCGCCAAGAAGTCAGAGAATTCTCAAAAGCCTTCTGAATCCCTTGCTTGAATTTTTGCCTTTTTCGAAAATTTTTCTCTTTATGCCTTCTGTATAGCAAATAGTTGACCATATCTTTTAACAAGCTTGTCCCATGCATCCTTAAAGGCTTCCTTATCGATCCTGTACAACATTCCATCAAGAGTCTCCACTCACATAACGTTTTAAATAAAGCTACTTGTCAGTAGAAGAAATGACTCTTTGATCAATGAGTGATTCAAAAGCAGCCTTCCACTCGTTGAACTGGATGGGATCACCATTGAATACAGATGGTTCAGTTGTAGGTAGCCTGTTCATGAAAATGGCATCTTGGATAGCCTGTGCGATATCAGATAAGTCTGGTTTCTGAAGTGTGGACCTTGGCGTCATATTGGTGGTAGTTCGAGGGTGACTTGAAACCATCAATTCCGTGAGATTGAGGAATACGTGCTAACTTCATTGGCTATTACTTGGTCATAAGCTTGTAGTTTTGCACTTGCAGCTCTCAAATCCTTTTCAGTCTTTAATTTCTCTAGCTCACATTTCCGAGCCTCAATCTCTTCAATCATGGAGTATTCTGCTTCTTTAACTGCAAGTTCAGCTGTTGCTTCTGCCCGCTTGGCTGAGATGGATGTAAATGAAGACCGCAAAGATGTGACATGTGAAACAATGGATCCATACACTGAACGAGCATAGTCATGCTTAAGTAACTCACGAAAAATTTATCTGACATTATCTTCCTGAAGGCATGGCATTCTGTCATGAATTATCTTTAAAATATCCTTTGTCACAGCTTCATAAGTGTCCACTCTCATTCTTATATCACTGGATGGGGCAATGAAATCTCTTCTTCTTCTTCTTTTGGCTGTTCCCAGTTTAGGGGTCGCCACAGCAAATCATCTGTTTCCACCTAACTCTGGCCTCAGTATCCTCTACTCTTGCACCAATTACCTTCATGTCCTCCTTCAGCACCCCCATATAACTTGTCTTTGGTCTTCCTCTTGCCCTCTTGCCTGGCAGCTCCATCTCCAACATCCTTCTACCAATATAACTACTATCCCTTCTCTGCACATGGTCAAACCATCTCAATCGGGCTTCTCTGACTTTGTCTCCAAAACAACCAACCTGAGCTTTTCCTCTGATGTGCTCCTTCCTAATCTTGTCCATCCTTGTCACTTCTAAACTGAACCTCAACATCCTCATCTCTGCTACTTCCATCTCTGCCTCGTGTCTCTTCCTCACTGCTACAGTCTCTAACCCATACATCATAGCTGGTCTCACTACTGTTCTGTACACCTTTCCTTTGATTCTTGCTGACACTCTTCTGTCACACAACACCCCTGACACTTTTCTCCAACCACTCCAACCTGCCTGCACTCGCCTCTTCACCTCTGTTCCACACTCCCCGTCGCACTAGACTGTTGGCCCCAAATACCTAAACTCCTCCACCTTCTTGACCTCAGCCCCCTGTAACCTCACTGTTCTACTTCCCTCCCTCTCGTTCAAACATATGTATTCTGTCTTATTACGACTGACTTTCATTCCTCTTCTTTCTAGAGCAGACCTCCAACTTTCCAGGTGTCCCTCCACCTGCTCTCTACTCTCACTACAGATTACAATGTCATCTGCAAACATCATTGTCCAGGGAGATTCCTGTCTGACCTCATCTGTCAACCTGTCCATCACCATAGCAAACAAGAAGGGACTCAAAGCCGATCCTTGATGTAGCCCCACCTCCACCTTGAACTCCTCCGTCTGACCTGCAGCACATCTCACTGTTGTCATACTCCTCTCATACATATCCTGAACTACTCTGACGTACTTCTCTGCCACTCCTGACATCTTCATACAGGACCATAGCTCCTCTCTCGGCACCCTGTCATAAGCTTTCTCTAAGTCCACAAAGACGCAGTGCAGCTCCTTCTGACCATCTCTGTACTTCTCCTTTAGCATTCTTAGAGCAAAAATTGCATCAGTAGTGCTCTTCCTGGGCATGAAGCCATACTGCTGCTCGCAAATATCCACTTCTCTTCTTAGCCTAGCTTTCACTACTCTTTCCCAGAGTTTCATTGTGTGGCTCATCAACTTTATAACTCTGCATATCACCCTTGTTCTTAAAGATTGGCACTAGGACACTTCTCCTCCATTCCTCAGGCATCTTCTCACTGTTGAATAACCTAGATAGGAACGCCATTGCTGTCTCTCCTAGACACTTCCACACCTCCACAGGGATGTCATCTGGACCAACAGCCTTTCCACTCTTCATTCTCCTCAGAGCCTTCCTCACCTCATCCTTTCTAATCTTTTCAACTTCCTGCTCTACAATGTTCACCTCTTCCCCCCTTCTTTCCCTCTCATTCTCCTCATTCATCAACTCCTCAAAATACTCTTTCCATCTTCTCTGCACGCTCTCCTCACTCGTTAGAACCCTTCCATCTCTATCTTTAATCACCCTTATCTGTTGCACATCCTTCCCATCTCTGTCTCTCTGTCTCGCTGATCTGTACAATTCCTTCTCACCTTCCCGCGTGTCTAACCTGGCATACAACTCATCATATGCCTTCTGTTTGGCCTTTGCCACCTCCCTCTTCACCCTGCGCTGTGATTCCTTGTAGTCCTGTCTACTTTCTTTAGTCCTTTCGATGTCCCACTTCTTTTTAGCTAGCCTCTTCCTCTGGATGATGTCCTGTACTTCCTCATTCCACCACCATGTTTCCTTATCTTCTTTCCATCTTCCTGCTGACACACCTAGCACCTTCCTACCTGTCTCCCTGATCACTTCTGCTGTAGTTTCCCAGTCCTCTGGAAGCTCCTCCTGACCATCCAAAGCCTGTCTCAGCTTCTGTCTGAATTCCTCACAACCGTCTTCCTTTTTCAACTTCCACCACTTGAACTTCTTTTCCATCTTTCCTCCCCTCTTCTCCTGACCACCAGAAACATCCTACACATCACCATCCGATGCTGTCTGGCTACACTCTCTCCTACCACTACTTTGCAGTCAGTGATCACTCTCAGATTGGCTCGTCTACTTAGGATGTAGTCCACCTGCGTACTCCTACCACCACTCTTGTAGGTAACTCTATGTTCCTCCCTCTTCTGGAAATAAGTGTTAACTACAGCCATTTCCATCCTCTTGGCAAAGTCCACCACCATCTGTCCTTCTGGGTTCCTTTCCTTAACACCAAACCTGCCCATCACTTCCTCATCACCTCTGTTGCCCTCACCCACATGACCGTTGAAGTCTGCTCCCACCACTACTCTCTCCCCTCTGGGAATACTCTCCATCACCTCATCTAACTCACTCCAGAATCTCTCCTTTTCTTCCAGCTTACAGCCTACTTGTGGAGCATAACCACTCACTACAATCAACATCACCCCTTCAATCTCTAATTTCAAACTGATCACCCTGTCAGACACTCTTTTCACCTCTAAAACATTCCTCACAAACTCCTCCTTCAGGATCACTCCTACCCCATTTCTCTTCCTATCCTCACCATAGTAAAACAGTTTGTATACCCCTCCAATACTACACGCTTTGCTACCCTTCCACCTGGTCTCCTGCACACACAGAATATCTACCTTCCTTCTCTCCATCATGTCCGCCAGCTCTCTACCTTTCCCGGTCATTGTACCAACGTTGAGAGTCCCTATTCTCAGACCTATACTCTTGCCTTTCCTCTTCTCTCTCTGCCTACGAATCCTTCTCCCTCCTCTCCTTCTTTGACCAACAGTAGTCCAATTGTAGGTCCAATTGTGACCCTGTAGGTCAACAGCACCGGTGGCGGTCGTTGTTAACCCGGGCCTCGACCGATCCGGTATGGAAATCGAATTGATGACTTGCATATTGGTTTTAGCATGTTTTACGCCGGATGCCCTTCCTGACGCAACCCTCTCTATTTATCCGGGCTTGGGACCGGCACAGAAGTCACTGGCATGAAATCTCTCATTTGTGAAAATATTTGCAAGACATCTTTCATTCCTTTTTCCAGTGCATTAATAAGTTCAATTAGTTGGCTTTCATTTATGTCTGATTTTAAAACTCTTGTCTTGTTTTGCAAGCAAGATTCTTCCAGTGTTCAAACATCTTCATAAATTTTTCATTCTTTTTTTGTGGCCTCTTCAGTTAGGTACTGATGGATCTTTTCCATAGGCTTTTTTTGTCGAACAGATCTGGGAGACTTCGCCGTTTCCATTCCTTTAAACATAATCTTCCAAATACTGATCATCATGTTTTTTTATCTGAGGCATCCATTGTTTAGCAAGAGTATATCATTACAAGTGTGACGTAATTAGTTTACGAACAAAAGTGCTTCTCCTCCAGAGCATGCTAGTGGTTGGTTTCCAGAATTGGGTAAGCTCTTAATGTAGCATTCCCAGCTGAACAGAAACACCTCAGTCTCAAACTGATATTTTCTTCTTGTTTATTTCTTTGCAAAACAGCATAACAGCTTGGTGGAAACAACAACAAAAATAACAGCCATATCAATCAAGTGTAAAACATTACATCAAATATGTTTATGAAATAAATACAAACACATAAATAAATGACAAACCAACCATAATTAATTATTAAAGTGAGCAAACTTGCTAACAAGCCAAACACAAAAGAGTTCATCAAAATATTAGCAACATTTCAGAACAATACAATTCAATACAGATATGTTCAAGCATTACCTTGTGGCTTTTCCAGCTAGGAGTTAAAGGAAAGCCATTGATCATGCTGTGCTTCTCTGTCCATGAACCATGTCTTGCCAACTTCAGGCCACAGGCCTAAAACATACGATCCATCTACTTCATGGAAGGAAGGCTGCCCCCTTCTGCCTTGGGTGAACCAGTAGCTCAAAACAAAACTTCATGATCTCTTACAAGCTTCATTATGTGCATCTTTAGCGACCTGCAACACAATACTGGTAACAAAAAATGAGTATAACTTTAACTTAATGAACACACAAACTAGTTCTGGAACAAATGTATAACATAAAACCACATGTAACAACACAAGCATAACCTAAACTGATATATACCTTAACAACCTAAATTGATATATAACGGCAATAAACATAAAATCCCAAACTGGGATTGGCCAGACTGGTTACTAACTTTACTAAATCTTTACTTTAAAATGTTACTTTCAAAGTGGTTGTTGTTCTGAAATTATCAGTCAGATGCCTAAAACTGAGAAAACTGTTTTTGTATGTCCAGCCTGAAAAACATGTCTCTTTTGGAAATCAAATGAAAGTGTAAAATATTAAGGGGTACCTTACCTCTTAACACTGTGTCCTGCTCATCTGCAATTTTTAAATTAATTACAAGCCTCATTATTCTTTTTTTGTTGTTGTTGTTGTTGTTGTTGTTAGCTAGCCCTTGAGTTTAGTTTGAGTTCTAAGTCTGTCCACGTATTGTGAGAGCCATTCTCACTTTAATCCACTGCATATTGTAGAAACATAGCCACAGAGAGGAAAAAGTCTGCATTGCATCTGTATATCAGGTCACTTTATCACTGGTTCTAATAAAAGCAGTTTAATACCAACTTTTTAATTCCTCAATTCAGGGCCACTTTGGTTTTAAGAAAAAACGCAGTGGGTAGCACGGTCGTCTCACAGCAAGAAGGTCGCTGGTTCTAGGCTCGGCTGGGGCAGGTGGCATTTCTGTGTGGAGTTTGCATGTTCTCCCCGTGATCGCGTGGGTTTTCTCCAGGTGCTCCGGTTTCCCCACAAGTCCAAAGACATGCAGAATAAGTGAATTGAATAAGAACAATTGCCCATAGTGTTAAAGTGTGAATGTGTGTGTGAATGTTTCCCAGCGATGGGTTGCGGCAGGGAAGGGCATCCGCTGCGTAAAAACATATGCCAGTGAGTTGGCGGTTCATTCCGCTGTGGCGACCCCGAAAGGGAATAAAGCCGACATGAAAATGGATGGATGGATGGATGTTTCCACATGAATTCAAAAATTCAGTGTGAATGAGTAAATAAATTAAATCCAAAAACGATATTGAGGAAACAGGTGGGGTTTTCTCTTGATGGAACAGCTGGAGAAGCATAACACAGAGCCGGTTCACTGGATATGCTTAGCATTCAAATTTTAATGATCATTTTTTACCCACACACAACTAATGGACCCAGCTCAGCAGAATTCCTTTCAAATAGGTTAAATATTTTAGTATGCAAGTTGTGATCTCAGCAACAGCGCTGCGCATTTGAATGAGGTGCATGTATCTGAAGTAAATGCTTTTTGATAAGATAGCAGATTTGAGGGGTATAAATGCATGCTCTGTGTATTCAGAGAGGACCAAAGCACAGCGAGCATGACCACAGGCTAGGGACACTTTCTTGGGCACAACTTTAGGGCCGAGTAATCATGGCACAAGCATGACATTAGTGGAAACGGAGGACAGGTCAAGAGCATGAATTATAATCTGATTCACATTTTTAGTTCTTTTCTGGCTAGCAACAGTGCTTGAACATAAGGACAAGTGGGGGAGACAGAAGTGAAAACCCAGGTCCATAATGCAAGATGCTGTGGTGCTCTTTCTAACAGTTGAATAAACGTTTGGGACAAATATAAAATCTTTTTAATTGATTGTTGTATTTTCAATTTTGAACCTACTCCAGACTGAGTAAAAGGGAGCAATTCTCTATGTAGCGTCTGCTCTACTCAATATCAATAGAATTGTGCTAATAGCTGTCCGAAATGTTTTATTGCCCCCTAGTGGCAGATTCCGTAACAAGTTTCCTCAGACCTTCAGAGTCTTGAAAATTTACTTAAGTAAAAATTATATTATATGTATATTGTTTATACATATATATTGACATGAATGCTTAAATAAAATATTATAATTATGAATCAATAAATAATTAAATGTTGTTGATATGTTTCTGCATTTCAACTAAACTCTATTGATTAATTTTAAATGTTATTCTTTAAAATCATTTTATATCGTTCCACTTAGAAGGAGCGGGTTTCAGGAGCAGAAGTCAGATCTTTACTTTTTCGCTTACTCCAAAACCAATCTGAGTTTAATGAGAGTCCGTTTGACTCTTTCTCTTGACAGATTTGCTCAAGGCGCACTAGCAAACCTCATGTTAATTTCCCTAGTTTTATGAGAATCCTTATCTGTGGATGAGAGGGTCCAGGGTCCAGGAAGATGGTGAAGATGGAGAAGAGAAGGGGGCCAAGGACTGGACCTCACCCCTCCACCCGACACTGAAACCAGTGAGATAAGACTTAATCAAGTACTGTGCCAGTGATGCCCGTCACAAAGAGAGTGGAGAGAAGGATCTGATGTTGACTGTGTGAAACGCAGCAGAGAGGTCTAGTAGAATGAGAACAGATGATCTGTAGTTAGCCCTGGAGTCAGGCAAAAAGGAGTCAGGCAAACAGTCGCGTTGACCAGAAGATGGAATTCAAAAATACTTCCGCAATGAAGATGATCAAAAATATGTGTACATAATAATTAAAATTCATATTATTTTATTTCTGCTTAAAATGTGAGTTAACAAAACCATATCTGTTTATAAGTGTTCAAAATATTCAATAAAGTATAATGGTTGTCCGTTTGTACATATTCCCAGCTAACAGGGAACAATCTCGTAACATTGACTAACGTTCTTTAAAGGTTGTCTAACTTTTAAATGTTTCCAAAAGAACGTTCTAGTAACATTCTAATAGGGGTAAACTAAAAGCATTATCTAAACAACATTCTCAGAAAATTAAACAATGTTTTTTGAGAGTGATGAATGTTCTAAAACTTTTTAATAACCTTGAGAGAACATTCATGGAGTGTTAAGAAACTGGAATTTGTTTGATGATTTTTCAAAATATAACAAAGATGAAAAAATGCATAAATCAATTGGGTTATTCATTTACTTACAAATTTTGGAGCGATTTCGTAGGGATGAGTGAGGAGTGAGCGAGTTAGCTACAGATCATCTGTCCTTATCCTACTAGACCTTTCTGCAGCGTTTGACACAGTCAACCATCAGATCCTTCTCTCCACTCTCTCTGCGATGTGCATCACTGGCAATTTACTCGATTGGCTTGAGTCCTATCTCACTGGTAGATCTTTCAGTGCTGCGTGGAGGGGTAAGGTCTCCAACACTCAAAGACTACTCACCAAGGTTCCCCAGGGTTCAATCATTGATTCCCTTCTCCATCTACACCACCTCACTGAACCCTTTTATCCACAGACTTGGATTCTCATACAACTGCTATGCTGGAAACACTCAACTCTATCTGTTGTTTTCCCCAGATGACCAATCAGTAACTAACATAATGACATATCTACTTGGATGAAGAACCATCACCTACAGCTCAACATGGCCAACACAAAACTTCTGGTAATCCTGGCCAATCCCTCTGTGCATCACGACCTCACCCTTCATTTGGAATCCTCTAAAATCACCCCTCCTCCTTCAGTCAAGAAACTTGGAGTGACTTTGGATTAACAGGTGTTATTCAAAGACCACATAACCAAGACAACTCCAGTGTAGGTTTGCACTGCACAACATTCGAAAGATCAGGCCCTTGTTAACTGAGCAAGCAACTCAACTCCTGGTTCAGGCTCTGGTCCTCTCACGTTTGGATTACTGCAACGCTCTCCTAGCAGGATTCCCAGCAAATGCGCTCAAACCTCTGCAGATGATCCAGATCTCTGCAGTTCGTCTTATCTTCAAGGAACCGAAAGAGCTCATGTTACTCCCCTCATCATCACTCTTCATTGGCTTCTCCTTGCAGCTCGGGTTAAATTCAAATCGCTGATACTGGCATACAAAACTATCTCATACGCTCCTACATGCCCTCCAGAAGCCTGCGCTCAGAGAAGGAAAAGCGACTAATGGTTCCATCTTACAACGGCAGAAGATCTCTCAGCAGAACCTTCTCTCTCACTGTCCCTGGCTGGTGGAACAAACTCCGGATCCAGTCAGGAAAGCAGCAACACTAACAGCTTTCAAAAAGCTACTGAAAACTCTTATCCTCAGGGAACACCTACTATAAAAATAAAATAAACTTTTTTTCTTTTCCTCTCTTTATTTTCTTCTTGCTATGGTTTATTGATCAATTGATACAACTTCTATTATGAGAAGCTGAGATAGACTTTGACTGTGTAACAAATTGCATATTGTCTTTCCCCGTCTGTAAGTCACTTTGGACAAAAGTATCTGCCAAATGCATAAATGTAAATGCTATATAATTGGTTTGAAAATTAAGTCCTAAACATTTAAAGCTTTAGTCTCAGCGCCCACATAAGTTTGTTGTGTCCCCTCATATCTAAAATAAAAAAATTCTCACTGCCCACTCCAATTAAAAATAGTTAACTGGTTGCTTTTTTTCACCCCAAAATTGGTTTAAACCAGGCTTTTATCATACGTTAGTATATTAATGCTCAGTTTAAATCAACTTTATCTTCATACTATCAGACATTTCATTACTTTTATTTAATCAAATTATCTTATAGGAATTCCTATCTCTTAACCTGCACTTCATGAGTTTGCTTACATAGAAAATGAGAGTGTATGTGGAGAGATTTGGAGATTTTTCATGGAAGGGCCTCAGGGCTGAGAAGCGACCTGGGCCCGAGAATTCACATTGCGGTAAGGGGAGCAGAAATCTCCTCTAATGGGAATCTCCTCACATTGTACTTGTGCACCATCTGAACTGGACGTGAATTATGTTCTCCATTTTTTAAATCAGATTGCCATTGACTTTTATGTATGATGATTTTTTTTTCATTTAAAGCTATTCTTTTGAGGATATTCAGAAAAATAACCCATGTATGGAGAAACTATATGGTAACAATGGTATAAAGGAAAAGAGAGTCATTTATCAATAACGGAGTTTTGCCGTTGATATGTCCGTTCATGAGAGAACCCCACAGTGTCTTCTCTTCTTCTAATCTCATCTTGATACTATAATGCCTTGTCACTCTTCATTGGTGGTTTGCAAATTCTCACCAAAACGAGGAGGCTCCCGATTGGCCCTTTAAAAGGTAAGCGCTTGATTGGTCAACTTCGTTGCGTAAATAGTTTCTTACCACATACCTTGAAGTGAAAACCTGAAGGGGAACCACTGTTACTGCAGAGTTAAGTAAGGCTCCAACCATTATTTAATTTTGTTTATTAATGTCACCAATAGACTTAGTCGACAACAAACTACTTCGTCAAATAGTCAGCATGTGGTAGTAACACGTTTTAGTATAATAGGTTCTAAAGCAGTTACAGAAAAAGGGAGAAAACTTGTCTTGGCGTCAACTCAAGACAGAAAACAGAGCAGAAGAATTTTATGGAAGTGAATGGATATCTGAATGGATATTTGTTGTGATCAAATGCAACATAGCAACTGGGTGCAAAATCTGGCTTATTAATGCTTTTCCAACCAAACTCAGAGAAGCATAATCAGTGGATTCAGGTGTGCTCAGTTAAGTCCTCCAGGAATCGAGATTGAGACCTCCTGCTCTCCCTGTTCCTGCGCTATAGGAAATGACTGAGCTGTAGTACCTCGACTGGCCACAGGGAGGGTGAGGTCAAACGTAAGCAGGTTCTCGTTCACTCTAATGGTTAAACCTGTCCAACTTTAGAGCTGAAGAAAAAAATTTTTACGTCCCTGGTGCTGTAAGGTTTGTTGATTCGGATCATTAGTTTTGACCTTCAGGGGTGCATTATTTTTTTATTTGTTTGTTTAGTACGTAATAAACAGAAACTTTCAGTCAATCAGATGTTTTCATTATGCCCATGCCCAGCCTCTCTGGACCCATTTTTGGTTACATTTATTGGTATCATATAAATATGTAAAATCGTCAAAAGAGAGAATTGGTGAAAAACGTATTTAAGAGAAGTTAAATAGTAATAATATATTTTACTACAAGCAAACTATATGACAGTATAATCTGTTGCTTTTTTAACCGTGTAAAATACAATATGTACACCTGTTACACGTTTATCCGATTAATCAACTAAACATTAGTTGCGGTCCTTGAGTTAATTATCTGTTAGTTCTTTTGTAACTTTGTAACATGAAAAGTGTCACCAATTTTTGTCATGTAAAAAATACCAATGATCAAATCCTAATATTGTATTATATTATATATTATATTAATTATATTATATTATATTATATATTATATTATATTATATTATATTATATTATATTGTCGCTCTCTCTATTAGTGCTTGATTGCTATCTGGATGTGAGGTTGACGCAGGCCATGTTCTTTCTTGACAGGATGAGTTTTATAAATAGCAGCAGAGCCTTGATTCTGCGCGCATGTGTTGTGTGAAGCAGCAGCAGCAGCGAGCTGCTTAGACATACAGCAGCCTGCTGGAGCTTCCGTATCACTTGTATCTAACAACTTTATATTGTACAGCAGCTGATTTCACTGCTGTTATCAGATCACTGCTTCTTCCAGCAGCGTTCGCTTTCTGCGACGGGTTCTGTGACGCAAGCCGACGCGATCTGCTCCGTGTCGCAGCGAAACAGGCAGAAGACGCGTCCATCTGTGAGGGGAGAGAGAGCGCAACGATGACGCTAATGGCTTCTCTTCAGCTTGCATCTAGAAGCTTGAACGCGATGACTTTTCCGAACATGACTCTGAAGCTGGTTCTGTGCGCTCTTCTGCTCGCCCATCTTCCTCAAAAGTAAGAACGCGTGTTTTTCCTCTTCATTGTGAGGCTGTAGGGATTGCGTGTGTGAACGAGTCTGCGCTGTTTATCGTGGATTCCTCTAATCTGCTCGTCTGTGCTCCTCGGTGTCTCGCAGCGGATCCGTGTGTAGATGATCGCCTATGGCTGCCTCAAACATTAAAGCTGCGGTGCTTTTACTCATCCATCATCAGATTGTGGTGGTGGAGAAGCATATTTAGAATTAACTAAATAATTATCCCAAAATGGTTGCTATGTCTCTTTTATTTGGTAATTTGCCTTGCAAAGGATACTAATGTCTGTTTTTTTGCGTGATTTTAACCATTTTTGAGCTTGTAGTTGTTTTAGTTCATTGCGCCATTTCAGTAAAGGTTTTTTTAAAGAAGATTTAAGTGAAGGATCGACTCCTCCTCTCCACCTGCTGATGAAGAAGCAGACACTGCTCTGGTCCAGAGCTCATAGCAGCAGTCAGACTCCACAAGATATATCACAGAAGTTAAGCTGCTTTCAGTGGATAGTAAACCAGTAACCGTGTAGTTCTGGGTATCTAAAGGCCTCAACATGGGTCAGACCTCTGAGACTTTCTTTATTCAGCAGAACAAATGAAAAGAGATTAAAAAGGCTTGTTGTCTATCTGACTAAATGGAACGTGCTTTAATAAAAAATAATATAACATATTTTATCTTTTTGTTGGGTGTGTTTTTAGTGATAGGATTTTAACGTGGCGCACTAGAAGCCCTTTTCAAAACAGGTTAAATAAATGCTGAGTCTCTAGTGTGTGCTGAAACCAGATTTCCTAGGGTTATACAAGTTATGTAGTATGCACTCACCTTGATGTATCAAGAGTTAAAATGGTGTATTTTATTAATGTATTTAAGCCTAACACATGTAAAAAACTTACTGTGTGGACCTCCAAATCAATGAACACAGGAGAGTTGGAAATGCATCCAATGACAGAGCCATTTGTTGATGAACCAGGTAATGTAGGAATGTAAAGTGCTGCTCACAAGCAAAGGTGATCTTTCCAAATTTTCTCTGATGGGGAGACACAAAATCGATTTCTGACGAATAAAAAATGTGGTTCTGGACATCCGAAAACGCATGGGGAAAAGGAAAACAAAAATGTTTCAGATCAGAAAAAAAGGAATACAGGATTACTCAAACATGCATGAATTTATCTGAATACTACTTAATGCATGTTTTTGATGAAGGAACAACACTTCAAGATGCCAGGAATGTCAGAAAAGTCACGTTATCATGGCATGGCACCTTTAAATGTTAAATATAGGTATTTATAGGGCAACGTGAGGTGAGCAAGGTATCAGCTAGTATGCTGTAAGCTTCTACTACTTTCTGAGCTTTTTTACAAAATTTACATTGAACACGGACCTACTCTAGCTTTTAACAGCGGTAACTAGCATACACTAATAACAAAAATGGATCTCTTTAAAAGAATGTGTTTTCCAATCTAGCTTAACAAACAACACTCAAGCAGGTTGCGTTTGAAATAAAATCTGTTTATTGTTAGTCAAAATTAAAGAGCTGTAAATGTACCGGCGACAACCAGTTAACAGTTTCTCTGTGGCTTGCATCTGATGCCCCTATCATGTAATATTATTATGTAATAATATTGGAAATGATACGCTTATACTATAGGTCTTCCTTTTAAGCGATACCGTCTCTGAAATGGTTCTCCTCAGCTCTTCGAAACCCTGAACTACTCGTGGTAAAATAATGCACATTCAAAGAATAGAAGGACGAACGTTATCAGAGGAGCTGTTTGACTGAATTAAATATCAAACTAGAAACACAATTATGAATAAAACATTAATAACACTATGCATTACTGTTATTATTATCATAAACAAAAGTACTCTGTTTTCAGGTAGTTTTTTTATTCAGGTAAACTTATATTATATACTGAGCTGTTTTCACCTCTTTACGGTCTCTGTGGTCTAAGATTGTACAAAAATAGAAATTGTGCACAATAATGGAGCACAAGGAAACTTCACCATGATGTTGGTAAACAGATGAGCTAACAGATGTTTAGTTTTCTCAGGAAGTACAGACTTGATTTTGAGGCCTATGAACACTATACACTGAACCCTTAAGGTCCGCCACATTGCGGCGAAATTTGCCGGGCGTATTTCACTATTTATCTATAATCAATTGGGTCACATCTTGTTGTAAGATAATTGATGGTGCTATTGATTCAACATAATTGTTTTATCATAAGTGTTATTTAATTAAAAACGATTTTTATTATACTTGTACTAGAACAATGCAACAAGTTGCATGTTAAAATGCTAGAAAATGGTAAATTTATTGGTTTATGTAGAGATGCAGAGATTGAAGGAGAAAAACTATGTAGATCCAATCAGACAGTATGTATATGACGGTTTATATGTAGTGAAACAGCTCATACAGTGGCCAACCCTCAGCATGTGAGGAGCAGCTCATGGAAGACAAGAGATGTTATTTGTCAAAATTATTTTAATTGCAATTTTGGGTTTTCTGAAAGACAAGCAATGATTGATTAAACCATTTAACTTTGTCGATAATAATAATTTGTTTCATATCGTTGTAAATCAAAATCTGCACATTCATCTACACCACTTCTGTGGAAAAACAGATAAACCTCAGGTTTGCACAATAAATCTTATTCAGTGACCTCTTAGACATGTCTAAGAAAGAATGAACTACTAGGAGAGAAACATGTCATTGCGTTTTAATGGTGTTAGTAAGAATGTAACCGAAAATGTGAAAACTATAGTTTTGGATATCTTCAAAATAGTGCAGCCAGAGGAGGAGAAGCACAGGGTTCTAACAGCAGCGGAAATTGTTCACAGACTAGCCAGACTTCCGACAGGCGTGGACAAGAATAAAAAGCCACGGCCAATCATCAACAGATTCATTTCAAAATGATTTCCTGAAAAAGCATACTCATTTATAGAAGATCTACCCGCTAGTGACAAGGTAGCAAGAAGCCTCTTATGGCCTGGATTAGACAGAGCAAGGAAAGCGGGAAAATTGGCTTTCTTCAGTGAAGTGAGAAGATGCTGTTTGCGTGAACTCTCTTCAAAATCAATTACATTCAATATATGAAGAAAAATCTAAAGGTGCTTTTGTCAGATCACATAGAAAATGGATGGAGCAGTGTGAAATGAACACTAAATATTATTTTTAACTAGGAAAAAAAGTCAATGAAGAATGTGATCATATTACAAGCATCATGGAGGGAGAAAGGAAGAAAGAAGAGAGAGGGAAAGAAGAGGAGAGAGGAAAAAAAGAGAAGAAAGAAAAGAGACGAGCGGAGCACATCCACCGCGCTAGCAGAAAGAGAGAGAGAGAGACAGAGAGCCCGTGAGAGAGCGGAAAACCCCTAAACCCTTGAGGTTCCCTTCAGTATAAATCCCGCCCCTCTACGTCACTTCCTGTTTCATCCCAAGTCAACATAGTCTCACACAAATTCAATCTTATTTGAGAATTACTTACAATAATTAAATATTCTAATACATTCCCCCCTTTTTAGACAATTATGTTTTAAATTTTAATCATTGAACATTCTTCTTCAGACTATAAGCATTCCTACCTAAATATTTCCTATGAAACAGTTCTATCTGTAAGACAAAATAATTCAGCAATACACATTATTCTATGTCATTCAAATGTTTCTTAATCTCTCAATCAATTATCTTACATAATTCCTTCCCATCATTATAGAAAATACACATAAATATGATAACCATCAAATTACTAATTCACATTCATAATCAACAATGACCAAACATTCCTGAATCACCCTGTCTTTTCTCAGAACAGCACCAGAAGATCAGACGTTTGACAGCAAGTTAAACTTTTCGATGCAGTACACTAGTGACAAAATTTCAATATTGGTCAAATATCAAACCTTCAAATTTAATTCTAAGGCTATATGTAGGACTAACATCTCCTAGCTTCTTTTGATTTTATCCAGGAGTTAAAGACCTAACATACCTTTAACTGTCCCTTCTCTAATTGCTGAATGCTGTGTTTGTTTTGCTTTTTTTCCCTTTCTTATTTGTACAGTTTCAGAATAACATTCAAGAAACAAAATAAGAACATGCAAAAATAAAAACAAATCTTTAATCTCAGTGTTCCTTTGAAACAGTGTCCTCGAAAAGGTAATCCACGGTATGTTCCATTTTGCATTCTCAAAAAACAAGGCAAGCTAGTGAAGATCCTCCAGATTACGATGATGAAGATGATTTTGAATTCCCATAGTCTATAGTTCCAACCAGTATTCCTAACCTCCCCACAGCTCTAAATTACATGATACCAAAATGTCTGCTTTAGTCATCTCATTTATATCTATACGTTTATTAAATATAAAATTTATAACTACAGAATTTTTCTCTAATATTTCAAGTACTTTACTCATTTGATATTGAAACAGCAACAATCAATACGTACAAAATAATTACCCAATTATTTACCTCTAATTATTTCCTAAATATTTCACATGATAATAATTCCCTTATTATTTTACATGCTAATAATTCATTAATTATTTACTTACTCCCCCCTTTTGCTGTAAAAATATCCAATGTCAAATTGCTCTTAACGATCACATCTCTAATGTTTACATTTAACCAGTCACTATGTTCTAACTTCGCTTCAGTATGATTATCTCAGAGTAACATTCTGTAAGTGAACCCATTAATAATTTAACACCACAGTTATTTCTACCTTTTAGAATTTAAAGAACACATTGTCCATCAGTGAATCTATAAATCTAATAGAACATAACCAACACCTATATCTGTATAACCCTTAGATATCCATAAATCAATGGTTAGACTCTTTGTTGATGTTCACAGTCAATAATTAGACCGGATCACATCATCTTAACATCTCTGGTGAAGCTTCTCACCCCATATTCTAATAATGACAATTGACAATAGAAAATGAGCAATTATTCAATCAGATTAAAAAAAAACATTTTCTACTTCTGTTTGGTCCACAGTTATCTTAATGTTACAATATGAAAATCCCACATAATAATTGCCTTCATCCGAACAAATACAACCTTCTGCTGTGAATGTTATTACTTCAAACCTTGCTTTGAATGCATAGGCTTCTCAGTAAAGACAAGATTTGTTTGTATCTTGTCTGGAATTAAATGGTCTTTTATTGCTTCTGCCATTAAACTAATAATAGCCACATTTTACATTAATTTTGGGAAACAAGATCAATAGTAATTTGGTCAGTGTGCCATCCCTGATTCATCTCTAAACATATCCAACCACTCTGGTAAAGTTTCAAACTCTCATGTTGTAATAATGCTTAAGGCACATGCATGATTCCCCTCACACTTAGTTTTTGCAATTTTATCTTGTTTAACTTCCTCTGGTATATTTGTAGTCTCCATAATTACAACTTTATCCAATATATCAGTGTCACTAATTATTTGGTTGGGATTTGGCACTAGATCTTTAAAATTCTTTGACACTTGGGGAGGGACTGGCTGGATCACACGGTTCACGTGAATCTGATGCGTCTGCTCAGTCGTCCAGCTCTAAACTCATCATTCCTAAAAGAAGATTAACAACAACCTCGACACCAGATGTGTAAAGCATAAGATTCGTCTTCGAGTAATGTAGAATAATTTAAAAAAAAAAAACAGTAAGCCTCGTCGACACCCCCCCCCAAATATTGAAAAACTCAATGGCCAGATTTTCTACAAAAAAATGCTTTAAAAAATCTTTCCCTGCAAAAGCAATGTACACACTTCATTCAGTCTCATTCATCACAACCAATCATCTCCCCAGACTTTGCTAAATGGTACACTTTCTTTCTTTTAAGTGTTTTAAAAGCCTCTGCTTTTAGATATCGCCATTGTTTACTTGTTTATTACAGTATTATCAATTTGTCACTGCAAGTTGACTAACAATTTTCTCTATATTGTTTTAGGAAATGTCTTCACGTTGAAGTAATTTTTCAAGTCCACATTAGTTTCTTTTCTCAATTAGCATCATCACAAGACTGTCAAGTTTGAGTCTGTCCACAAGCAACACTAGTTCTTCATTGTTTATTATTCAGTCTTAAGTCAGGTATCCATTCAAGATCTCTCATTGAATAAACATTCACATACAATGGCACACTACGTGCTCCTCTGTTACCGTTAACACTCTGACTAATCAGAATCCCTAGTAATTACATGAATGTTTTAATGTTTAGTCAATGAAGCTTATGAAATAGATTCATCTAACATGAAAGGTTGTGGTTGGGTTTCAAAATTCTAATAATTTCCCCTTTTTATTATTAAAAAAAACCTCTCATTGTTGATAATCCTCATTCATATAACCCCCAAGTCATTTCAACCCCTTTGTTTCTAAATGAGTTGGTCTCATTTAAGAGAATTCCCTGTTCTTGTGCTTTCCCCCCAGAAATAGCCACAAATATAGGGTTGTGATAAGCAACAGAAGTCTTCAGACTTCACATTAGTCATTTTAGTTTATCAGTAGTTCAACTTCTCTTCATGAACAAGAGTGGTTTGTGTAGCTGCACATGTCCATATAACGAGCCCACATCAAAACAAATGTCTTGTTGATATTCACTTTTATTTCCTTATCATTCACTTTCGCTTCGAAACCAACATGACATCGTGATAACTGAAAGAAATATAAAATAAAACTTAGTATCTCACACGTACACATGCACGAGGCATACAAAAATAATATCTATACAAAATCAACATTCCTATAAATCCTAACACAATAACAAACAGAAAGACATTTACCGTGTGCGCCTTTATGAACAATGCAGCTGAAAACTTCTTTGAGCTTGATCAGACATCCTTCTCATGCCAGAATTCTCTCTCTCAACTAAACTTAACGTTCAGTGCCCACTTGTCATTATGCAACACACGTGTCAAAATAAAAGTCCTTTGATCGCATCCAATTAACATCATATATAAACACTTATACAATTTATTAACCTAGAAATACCTGTGTATTTCATTACCCTCCCACCAAATTACTATGATTTATGAACCCAACTTTGATAAATCTAGTAATTTCATCTGTAAGTAACAACTCCCTTTCGATAATAGATTTTTATGCCTGATTGGTTTCAATTAACACAACCAATTTATGAATGGGGCGTTCCAGAATTGATGGGATAAGCTGCTCATCTTCCTTTCTAGACTTTTTGTTCCCTACTTGTATTGTAGCCTTCCTCACACAGCCATCTTCATCTTCTTGTGCTTTAACTACCCTTCCTAGTTTCCATTCACTACGAGGGATTCCTTCATCATTTAAGATCACAATGTCTCCCTTCCTTACATTGCGTCTTTAAGAATGCCACTTTTGCCTAAGCAATCAATCCCACAGTATGAAAAAGGGTGGTGAAGGCTCAACTCTGTGGATGGGTAGGTCAGCCATTCTTTGTATTTCCATAGGTCTATGTGCTCTTCTACACGAGACACATTTTTGTATGTGTTCGGCTACCACCTTGCTTCCTCCAACGATCCAAATTCCATTTGCTTGGATCTCATTGAGCGTCAGTCTTCTTACTTGATGTACTTTCTCGTGGAAATGGTCTACTATCAAGTGTGTGATCTAGTTATTTCTGGGAAGTATTAAAGGATTATTTACTTCTGGACATGAAGATTTTCTTAACCTTCCTCCCACCCTCAAGACTCCATCTTGTATAACTGGATCAAGTTGGTACAGTTTATGACTGCTTGACAGCTTTCCTTGCTCCAATGCATGGATCTCTTCCTTGAATGCATCCTTTTGTGCTAATTTGATTAGCGTCAAACTGGCCCTTTTTAGATCTTCTACATCAGTTGAGGATCTTGGCTTGATTTTCTTGGGCAGACTCTGTATACGTGCAGTAACTTTGACTGCTATATGCCATTTTGAGAAACGACTGAACCTTGTCAGAAAGTCTTCTTCATTATGAGCTTCTGTTATCAGAGCTATTGTAGTTCGCACTTCTGGGTCTCCAACCAAAAGCTCTGGCTTTTCTGAAGGAATGTCTATTTCTCTATTCCACAGAAATTCAGGACCTGTGAACCAGTTGGAATTCATCAGGTTGGCCACACTCAACCCTCTGGATGCATTATCAGCTGGATTTTCATTTGTATCTATATAATGCCAGCAATGAACATCTGCAGTTTCTCTGATTCGCTGCACTCTATTTGCAACAAAGACATGGAATCTGCGAGCATCGTTATTTATGTAGCCTAAGACTACACGTGAGTCTGTCCAGAAATATTCACTATCAACTTTAAGCTCCAGTTCTTCTTTCAGCATCTGACTAACTACAGCAGAGACCACAGCAGCGGTCAATTCAAGTCGAGGTATTGTCGTGACCTTTGTAGGTGACACTCGGGCCTTGGCGAAAATCAAGGAACAGTGGACTTTTCTTTCTCCTACAGCTCTAAGGTACGAGCACTGTCCATAGCCATAATTACTGGCATCAGAAAAATGATGCAACTCAATTCTCTGTGTTTGTCCGAGGTCTTCTGGGACAAGGCATCTTGGTCTTCCAACCAGTTGAGCCAAAGTGGCATCAAATCCTCAGACAACTGATCATCCCATCCAGATCCATTTCTACACATCACCTGTAGTAATTTCTTGCCCTTTAGGAGGAAAGGTGCCATGAACCCTAAAGGGTCGAACACAGATGCCACAGGGGAAAGGATTGCACGACGGGTTGTTGGCTTTTCTTCTATATTGGCATCAAAGAAGAACGTGTCTGAATTTATCCTCCACTTTATTCCTAGGACTGATTGCACCATAGGATCCTGGGAACTTAGATTGATGTCTTGAACACCTTTTGCTATCTCACTGCTGGGAAGGGAATTCAATACCTCTTGGCTGTTGGAAACAAATTTACGAAGCCGCAATTTCTCTTTTGCACATATAAGTCTTGCTTCTGATACAGTTTTGATGGCTGTTTTCTCATCTTCTGCACTAAGAAGACCATCATCTACATAAAAACCTCTCAATGAAGCTAGTAGCCTCTGGATGATCTCATTCTTTGAGATGCAAGATATTTAAGACCATAATTTGAGCACCCTGGGGAAGATGCCGCGCCAAAGAGATGCACCTTCATACGATAATCCTTCGGCTCTGTATCAAGGTCTCCATTCTCCCACCTCAGAAACCGTAAGTAATCTCGGTCCTCTTCAGTCACATGAAATCTGTGAAACCTGCAAAGTACTCCTGTCAATCCATTGGTGAGATCTGGCCCAGTGAGTAAGTGGTCATTAAGTGAAGTGCCACCATACTTGGCTGAGCAATCAAAAGCAACTCTGATTTTCTCTGACTTTTTAGGATGGTATACATTTTGATGATGAATATACCACACATTCTCTGCTTTTGGCTGTTGATCGGCTCTCTCTGCATCCCCGTCTTTCAAGACCTTGGCCATGAACTTTACATAATCCTTTTTTAATTTTGGATTTCCTTCCAATTTGACCTTTAAGCGTTTTAATCTCAAAAGAGCCAATTTTTTGTTCTCTGGCAGCTGTGGGCGTGACTTAAATGGAAGAGGCATTTCCAGATGACCTTCTACATTTTTGTGTATTCCACTTTGAACTGTGTGCATGAATTGAATGTCATCCTGAGAAACACACTTTTCTTTAACATTACTTTCCTTGAAGTCTGATTCAAGAGTCCTTAAGACGGCTGCAGGTGTCAATATTGGGAATTCTGTAACACTTATGCGATGGCATAATCCAGTGACTGCTGTTGATCTTACTGCTGGTTTTGAATTGCCTACTATGCTCCAACCCAAGTCTGTTTTAATAGCATAAGGCCCACACCCACAGCTCCTCATTTCTCCCAGTGATGACCTTTCTTGGAATAAGTGCCCTGGAGCAATCATACCCAATTAGTAGTCCAACTTTGCAAGTTAACTGCTCTGGTATTTCCCGTGAGATATGAGTAAGGTGACTCCATCCCTTTGCTGCCTCTGGTGTGGGAATGTGGGACCGTTCCAGTGGAATAAAGTCTCTAGTATATGTTGGGGGCAAATTAATGAAGCTTCCAGAGGAAAACCCTCTTACTCTAAGACCACTAACTCTCTCACTCTTTATGATGGAGTCTTGTCCCATCATAGTGGTCAGCTTCAACTTCACCGGCTCTAACTTTTCACCCATTTCCTCACATACTTCTTTATCCACAAAGGTGTTGCTGCTTTGAGTATCCAACAAGGCATACACTAAAATCTCTCTTGAAGGAGTAGAGACTGAAGATATCCACACTGGTACCACCACTGATGTGCTCCCACCATTTTTGTTGATACTGCAAGAAAGAGATGAAGTCTTTGCCTCTGGTCTATTTATTTGTGAAGACGATCCATCTTTAGACTCAAGCAGATGTTCTTCATGCATGACTGTTGGGTGACGTTTCTTGCAAATGCTACATATGGCTTTGTTTTGGCATTTCTTTGATATGTGACCTTTCCTGAGACAGGAAAAACACAATTAATTTTCCAAAATGAACTTCACTTCTGTGCACTTGTTCTGTGCACTTACTGGCAAACACATCACACTTGTGAATCGAATGTTTTTCTCCACAGCAGACACACTTCAACAATTTCAAGCCTGAAAATGTTGCTCTTTCTTGACAATTTTCTTTGTTTTGGAGATTTTCAGTGCAATTTCTTTCCATCCTTTCAGATGTTTTCACGTCAGTGTTAAAGGTGCTGACCCTTGAACGCTTGACCTCCTTTAAGGATTTATCTTCTGTGTTCTTTAAAGCAGAAAAGGAAGTTACTGGGTTGCACACAATATCTGTTTCTATTGACAGAAATTCTACAAACTCATTGAAAGTAGGATACTCTTCTGTTTGCTTCATTTGTAGAGTCACATGACAATTCCAGCCAACTTACCAGCCAATCTGGCAGTTTTTGCAGTAACCGCTGGTTTTCTTCACAGTCATTTAAAACTTGAAGGCCCTTCACATGTGGAATAGCATTGTTGCATGCAGTCAAAAAATCAACAAAATGTCTCAGTTTAATTGACTCCTTAGAACCAATCTTTGGCCAGTTGTTTAACTTCTCTCTGAAAGCTCGCTGAATTATAAACGAGTGACCATATCTTGCATTTAGTGATTCCCATGCCTGCTGATAAGCATCATCATCTTTTCTGTAGAACTGACCTTCCACTACAGACAAAGCTTCTCCTGTCACATACCTTTTTAAGTAGAACAGTCTGTCTGCGCAATTGGCGCATCTCCTTTCAATCAAGGCCTTAAAGCTTGTACTCCATTCCAAGAACTTCAGTGGGTAACCAGAAAACACAGTAGGTTCTAGAGCAGGTAGTCTAGAGAAAACCATAGCATCTTGCAAAGCCTGAGGAAATGAAACTGCGGACTGAGCAATATTATTGTGATTGCTTTGTGCTCTCTCTCTCCATCATCTTCTCTACCAGGAAGAAAATTTGAATTTAACAGCTTGAAATTCTCAGATTTTTCTTCTTTAGTTGCCTTTTCAGGGGGAAGATGCAAACTGGAATCCTCACTTTGCTCTGACTGGTTTTCCTCTTCTGACTGACTAGGATCACTTTTTGAGTAGGCTTCCATTTTGGCTGCGATTACTTCAAGATCTCTTAGATTTTCTAATCGTCTAAGTTCTTGTCTCTGAGTAGCGATTGCATCTTTCATTTTGATTTCAGCCTGCTTTGCTGCAAACTGTGCAGGACACTCCGCTTTCATGATGGTCAAGTCTTTAGTTGCTTGGCTAGAATGCTGGCTACAAACAATTGATCCGTACATTGTAGAACCAAATATTGATTGTGCATATTTTTTGTCCAGCATCACATGAAGCCTTGCTATTTCTGCTGCAGCATCAAAGTCATCTAGCCCTCTTTCACTCAAGCGTACATTTATCAATCCCATAATATCAGAAGTTACAGCAACACAAGAATCCACTTTTTTTTTCGCCTCACTGGAAGGCACTGCATGGGATCTTATATCACTGTACTTTCCTTCACTTGATTTTGTAGGTTTTCTAAAGAATCCATCATTTCGATCAGTTCTTTGTCACTGCATTCTTCTTTGAGGTTTTTGCGGCTTAACTTCGCTTGTTCTTTCCAATTCTCATACATCTTGAGAAATTTACTTTCTTTCTGCAGTGCTGCTTGCTGTTTTAACTCACTCCTTTTTGCAGTGTCTCTCCTTTCTCTGGATGATTTTCTAGTTTCTGTTGTCTTATTTGCTGCCAGTAGCTCTGTAGGTGCTAATCTAGACTCAGCATCAGCTACTGTTAACTCTGCTTTATCTTCTCCCCTAACCCTCAACTCTTCTATTAACTCAAGCTGAAGGAATTCGGATTGCTCACTAGTTAACTCAACTTGTATTCTGTCACAACCACTGGCCATGACAATAAATTCAAAAATAGTTGAAACAATATATATACACTTAACTTTCTTAAATTCAAAAACCCGCTTAAATACAAAACATGCAACAACAACTATAATTTGAACAATTCAAATGAACAGATAATATAAACTGAATGAAAGTCCAAACCTTAACTGTAAATTATTGCAACCAAACCTGTTGTCCTTTCAGACCGCACTAATGTAGTCTAAAACATTGATTTGTTTCAAAGTCAAAAAAATTTAGAATTCATTTGTTTTAAATTCCCACAATCCCTCTGGACGTCAGTAACCAGTCACTGAACTTCTCACTGAAGTTCATAAAATAAATCCTATTCTATCTGTTTGCACCCAAATCAGCCTTAGTTCTACTTTCAACTTCACTCATGGTTTAAGTTTGATAAATGCATATGCTCAGAAGAGTTTTACAGGTTTCAGTAATCCTAATGATTCCAAACCCATTTCAAACATGTTAGTTTGTTAGTATTAAAATACCTAAACGTGTAGCCATTTTCACTTCCCAGCTTCAAAGCCTTCATGATTCTGAACCATTCTGAGAGAGATCAGGAGATGATTGATGAAGGCCTTTGATGATATCTTTGTCAGACGAGTGATTTGCACAGTTCGATTGTCTCTTCCTCAGATCTGACCCCGCTCCTCTCCGTTTCCCCTTTTCTCTTCCACACCTCCTTGCGAGATGCATCCTTCCTCCTTTTCCCTCAAGTTGCTCACTCCAGGCCATAGACTTAAAGGATAGTGTGTGTGAAAAACAGTCTCTGTAACCAGCGCAAGATACGCCATCCCAATGTCACAGTCTGCTCCACCCCTTCCTTGGGTGCACCACCATGTTGGAGGAAGAGTCTTTGGGAAGGATGTGTTTGTGTGGCTGGAGAGAAAAATAGAAGGGTACTTGTATCAGATGATCCGTTCGCATGCTTATGATGATTGCATACATGGACAAGGCTAGAAGCCTGTGCAGTCCATGGGGCAGATCTGAACACGGCCATGATGATTCCAGGTGCTTGAAGAACTCCATCATCTCCACTCTCAGAAGGCCATCATCATGCTTCGAGCTCAGAATTGACTAAGATCTCATTCAAAATAAACAAAACAAACAAGTTAGTTCTTATTCAGATTTTATCTTGAGTTGGTAAATAAAACTCTGCTTTGATGTAATTACACACAAAAAACCCCAATCAACTTAATGTTTAATTTTCCTTTCAAGTCAGGGTGCATTGTTTAAAAACAAAAGTTCCTCTCTATCTAAAATATCCTTCTTAGGGAAACGAACCCCACCTTTCAATTAAACACACCATCTAAGTAAATTGAATTTATGCAAAAAAGAAGTTACCTCCATGAGTCAAATTACATGTCCTCAACGTAACTTTTATGAATATTATGTTTACAATAGCAAGATTTTCTCTTCTAGAGCTTATTTGATTTGTCTTATGCTGAATTTCATTCACTACTAAAGCAGTAAGTTTAAAAAAAATGTATGAACACAATCACAAACAGCATTTATTACTTATTCCAAACATGAATTAAGCTCATACCTTGATATCAATGAAGAATGTGATCACATTGCAAGCACCATGGAGGGAGAAATGGAGAAAGAAGAGGAGAGAGGAAAGAAAAGAAGAAAGAAAAGAGACAAGCGGTGCACATCCACCCGCTAGCAGAGAGAGAGAGAGAGAGAGAGAGAGAGTGCATCCGAGTTTGATGTTTGCAAACAGATTTCACTGGTACCATTACTTAGAGAAAGTGAAGTCGATACATACTTCACCATTTTTGAGCGCATAGCGACCACTTTAAAGTGGCCTAGGAGTGTTTGGCCATTGTTTTTGTAAATTGTTGGGAAAACCACAAGAAGTGTGCTCAGCGCTACCACTCGAACAAAGCTTTGATTATGATGTGTTTAAAGCAACTGTCCTAAGGGCTTATGAAGTTGTTCCAGAGGCATATGGACAGACATTTAGAAATCATGTGAAATCCCCTAGTCAAACATTTGTTGAGTTCGCAAGGAACAAAACAAGCTTATTTCAGAGGTGCTGTGTGGCGAGTAAGGTCAGCACATTTGAACGATTGTGTGAGTTGGTTTTGCTGGAGGAATTTAAAAACTGTATTCCTAATAGAATTGTGGTTGGAATTGTAGCTTTAAAACCAAAGGAATAACCTGATGGCAAACCTGAAATTGATCCTTGTTTTGAATAATTTGTGTGGGATGGGGGCAGTCTCTCTCACTAATTCAAATTATAAAAGTATCAGAATCCTTCGCTATACTGGTGCTGCACAGAGTTTCCTTCTAGATAGTGTGCTTCCATTTTCAGATCAGTCTAATTGTGGTACTGATGTCTTAGTTTAAGGTATTGGATTAAGTATTTTAAGAACTCCTCTTCATCATGTCTTTCTACTCTCTGGTATTCTGACTGGTCTTGTTAAAACTGCAGTTTGCTGTGCAGATGCAGTGGATCTGTCAGATTCTTTTATTTCCTCAGAGGTGGACAATGGGAAGGAAGAAGTGTTTCCTTTTTGCAGAAACCAACTTTTTGCTGCTCAGCAGGCTGATGAAAATTTGGGGACCCGTCACTCGTTTGTGGTTGACAGAACCAGGTTAGACGAGTATGACCTTGCTTATTTTGTGAGCGATGGTATTCCAATGAGAAAATTCAGACCTACAAATTCGAAAGATGAGTGGAGAACAATTTTCCAAATTGTTATACCAAACACGTACCAAAACTTTGTTCTTCAGTGACCACACAACCATGAACTTTCTGGCCATTTGGGTGTTTGTAAGACATATCACAATCTGCTGAAATATTTCTTCTGGCCTGGAATGCGTTCTTCATTTTCAAATTACTGTCGGTGCTGGGAAGCCTTACCAAATAGTTGCACCAGCCCCTTTGAAGCCAATCCCTGTCATGAATGTCCCATTTGAAAAAGTAATAATTGACTGTGTTGGATCTTTGCCAAAAACAAAATATGGACACTGCTATAGTCTCACCATGATGTATTCAGCAACCAGATTTCCAGAAGCTATCCCTATTCGTTCGTTAAGAACTCCACAAATTGTCAAAGCCTTGGTGAAATTCTGCACTACTTTTGGTATGCCGAAATTCATTCAGTCGGACCAAGGTACAAATTTCACCTCCCGGTAGTTTAGCAAAATGATGACCGAAATGAATGTGAAGCACAACATTATCAAGTCCTTAGGTAATTAATTAAACATCCTGCATAATTAAACTGTTTTATTACAGATTGGTGGAAAATTAAACTGTTTCGTTACAGCAGTGTGTCTGTTACTGCAGGTCGCTTGCCCAATACAGAAACTCCCTGCTCTCTCTTAAAATTGAATGCACCTTAGAGTCAGGCCTAACAAGATCAAGTAAAACATTTAGTTAACAAGTTCACTACCCTGTTTTCTGATGATCACTCCCTCACTACAGTACTGGAACATGATATTGATGTTGGAGACAATCGCCCAATCATGCAGAATGCGTATCGCGTAAACCCTGCCAAACGCGCTTAAATGAAGAAGGAAACTGATTACTTTCTTGAGCATGGTCTTGCAGTCCCTAGTACCAGTCCTTGGTGCTCCCCATGCTTACTCGTTCCAAAGTCAGAGGGTACCCCCTGGTTCTGCCCTGACACAAAGATCAATGATATTACAAAAGACTCATTGGGAAGGCTAAGTATCTGACAAAGTTAAATTTATTGAAAAGATCCAGTATTTAAGTACCTCTTACCCCTCGAGCATCAGAAATATCTGCCTTCGTTACCCCAGATGCCTTCCTACAATGTAAAGTACTGGCTTTTGGACATTGAAATTCCACCGCAACATTTCAGGGTCTCATGTGTAAAGTTCTGGGTAAGATCAATCATTGTGAGGCCTACTTGGATGATGTCATTTGTTATTCAGAGACGTGGAATAGTCACATGGAAGTTTTAGAGGAAGTATTTACTTGTTTGCAGGAGTCAACATTGAAACATTCTAAATGTGACTTTGAACCTTGCTAAATGTGACTTTGGGCCGCAGAACAAACGATAACTTAGATGCTTTCTTGGAATGTCTGGTTATTATAGGAGTTTTTGTAGGAACTTTTCATCTGGTGCCCAACCATTGACTGACTTGCTTAAGAAAGACAATGCCTTCGAGTGGTCCTCATTGTGTCAGGTTGCTTTTTAGTCTCTCAAATCTCTGCTCTGTAGTGCTCCTGTGCTGGCGTCTCCTAACTTCCTCAAACCCTTTAAACTTGAGGTAGATGCAAGGGAAAAAGGTTCTGGTGCTGTTCTGATTCAGGAAGATGAGTGTGGAGTGCAACAGGGCAGTTTCTTTCAAAGAAGTTTAAAGACTATCAATGCAACTACAGCACCATCGAAAAGGAAGCACTCTCCTTACTTGTCACCTTACAACATTTTGAAGTTTACTTTGGGTCCACAGTGCAGCCTGTTAAGGTCTTCACAGATCATAATCCCCTTGTGTTTCTTCAGAGATTTCGTAATAGCAACCAACGACTCATGTGCTGGGCATTGTACATTGTACTTTGGCTGCTGACTTGCTCTCTAGGTAATTTTGATAAACATTATTATGTTTATTCTTGTGTATGAGGGTGTTATGACCCCTTGTAGTGTTCTTTCTGTTGTAGTGTGTGAGTATGAGTCTGTTTGTTTTCCCCATCAGAGGACCTCACTTCCTGTTCCTGTGCTTACATCCCTTCCTTTTCCTGTGCTTACCTCACTTCCTGTTCCTGTGATGCATCACTTCCTGTTCCTGCCACATCCTCCTTACATCGGAAGATTTGTCACTCTCTCATTGGTCCTCTTGTTGTCTTGCCTCCTCGTCAACAGTCTCCTCCTCCAGTCTTTGTCATAAAAACTCGGTTTAACTCCCATTAACTCCGGCTTATGCTCGCTTGTGTGGTATTGTCTGTTTGGAACTTTGTACTGTTGCTAACTAGGTTTACGATCTGCTGCCTGTTTTGACATTGAATTCTGGATTGCCCTTGTTTGTTGTGAAATTGTTTGTATATAAATTGGTAAGTAGGGAGCTGATTGTGGGTTTTATTTTGGTTATGGAAATTGTATAGGTTTTGTTAAGGAGATAGTATTAGGAATTGCACACTTTGTTTTGGGAAGAAGGTTTATTTAGAGATGTTTAAAAAAGGATTAACTTTTTTTTTTTTGTAGTTTGCCCCCAGTCTCCAGAGGTATTTGTTTGACTCACTCAACTGAATCCTTATTGTTTTATTTGATCACTTCTTAAATCTCAATATTTGAACTATTTGCTTTTACAGATTAAAAAACCTCTTTAGAAGAGCTTTTATCATTTATTGCTAGTTTCTCTTCTGCTGTGAGAGAGCACTTGTGTCTCCAACAAACTATTTTTTTGTCAACAAGCTAAACTAATAGGAATCAAGAGTTGATACCTCCTTAAGAAGTATGGCTTTGGATTGATATTCTAGTCGATTACGTCATGTAACAAGAAATCATAAAATAGAATAGAATAGAATAGAATGCCTTTATTGTCACTATACACATATACAATTTGCATTATAAACATGTACAATGAGATTAAGAGCATCTCCCTAGTCAGTGCAACAGTTAGTAAGGAAAAATACAATAAAGTGTCAAGTACAATAGAAATATCTTTAGTAATAGTGCAAAGAAGAGAGGGGGGAGGTAGGTGGGGTGGCAGTTCTGTTTAAGAGCTAGACAATGTATAGTGTTAAAATTGCAATTGCACAGCAATCATAGTTTTTTTCACCTATAAGGTTATTGTCCATGTAAAGTGAAATAAAGTGAGTATATTGCACATGTTGATGTCACACAGGGTGATGCTTGGGTCCAAGACCAAAACTGACAAGCTTTCTTTTTTGCTGAAAACTGGTATAGAAGTGTGGCACTTTTAAAGGGAATATATATTGATCTTCTGGCTCTCCTGAACATGCCAAAGCTAAATTGTAGTGTTTTGTTTTTTTTTTTTTTCCGTATTTATTTTATTCATGAAAAAAAACTCTGTGTGTCAGTGATTCATGCTGTTTTAGAGGTGGTGTCACTCTCCTGTTTTCCGTTAGCTATGTCACTGATATAATGAGAAATACAGTTGAAATATGAGCGAAAGGAGCAGAACGTAAGTAAAGCAAACATGTAGAAGCTCATCTGCGGGACTTCGGTGCTGGCATAATCTTCCTGAAACAAGGTAAGGGTGCTAGTTCTTTTGGGACACTACTTCTGCCTTTCCTTCGACTAACGCTGGGAGATAATTGAGGATGATACGATCCTGTAAACAGGAAATTGACAAATACTTAGCTAATGTTCAATTGAAGTTCAATTGAGCATAATGCTCAATTAATATTCAGTGGTGGAGAAATCACATTGTTATGCAATACTGTGATCAGTTGATAGCAGCTTGTGATTTGCTCCTCATTTAGCTTTATAGGAGTTTTACAGTAAAGACCCAAATAAATAAAACTACTTTAATGTACAAAGCATTTATGTCTTAATATCTTCCCAAAGTTGTGTTTTTTCTGTAATATTGGCCCTTTAATCTTTAATCAGGAATTGTGCAAGTGTTTTACAATCGATTTCTTTTTCCCAATTTCAATCTCTCAAAAATCACATTATAGCACTCAATCAATTGTATCTTACAGACAATGTCATATTTTACAGGAAGCCAATGAAGAGAGGACAGAATTGGTGTAATGTAATTATATTTGTGTGTTCTGGACTAATTGTAAATTATGTAGCGTGGCGGCTGAGCAGCCGGCTAACAGAGCTTTACAAGAGGCCATGCTGGAGCTCATGAAAGCATGAAGTGTGAAGAGGAAGTAGGTTTGAAATTAATATTAATGAAATTAATGCTACTCAAATACTATTTAGTGGTTACTTAATGACCTGCATTTGAACTGTCTTTACTTGACCAAATGTAGAACTTACTTAAGCTGGATTTATACTTATGGATAAGTCAACTCTACGAATTGCCCATGTCAACAAAACATTTATAGTTGTGCACTCTGTCTGTACTGTCTTTATCAATATTGCTGATATAAGAATGCCAAATTCTAGAAAACCAAAACACATCACAGATGCTAATAAAAGAACCGTTTCATTTTTCATCTTATAAATTGTATAAATATAACTTAGATACATCCGCTGCTGCTGTACAAGCACTGTCTCTAAACTAATCAATGTCACAAAATGATGACAATTCTAACTTCTAGCTAGTGAAATCTCAGCACAGATAAAAAAGGAAGGTGTGTACTACTCCAATGTTTTACTTCATTATCCAGCATTAAAGCAAGCCAAGAAGAGAGAGGAAGAGCTTGCTCTGCTCCACTTCACCCAGTTACGAAGCTCATGCACGTAGAGCTACATTAAGGTGCACTCTAAAGTTAGATTTTTAAAAATATGATTCCTTCTATGCTTTTGCCGAAACAGAAAAAACAGTAGCTTACACATCCTTAAAATCTAAGTGAGGATATCATCACATGATAATGAGTGATGAAAGGGATCTATAGCCTCTTCTGCAGCATTAGATCAGATGATTAGATATCTTTCCCCTTAACATACAGGTGAAGCTCTGAAAATGCAGGATTAGGAAAACGGGTGAGAGAAAGCACATCTCCTCCACAATTGGAACATTAATATTGGATGTCTGCCTCCTACATCCAGCATCACACCCACGCTCTCATGAGGTCCCATCATTTTACGCTCAGTGCCAGTTTTGTCTTCTCATGTTCATGAGTTTAGCGTTGGTCACAGGACCAATTATGAAAAAAAAATATTGCATTTCTATAAGTGAATGCTTCCATCTGCTGTATAAGGCCTCAAAAGAACTTGGCCATTTGCTATTTTAAACCAGGTTTGCTCGTTTAGTTCTTTGAGAGTTTAAATCTTTAAGGAAATGACTGCCTCTATTTACTCTTCCATTATGTACATTTACTATTTTCTTTCCATTTCCTGCTAAATGTGATGAATGTAAAGGAAAAGTGCCTTTTTGCTTTTGAGAGTTAATTATTTAAGGTTTGCAGCTACAAGTGGAACATTAACCACAAGAGAAAATCTTTTCTGAAGTGTCAAAAATTCTGTGCTGACAGCTTTCTTCCAAGCAAATTAGAATCTATGCTTCTGTCTGATATCATGTCTAAGAGCCTAGGATCAGTAGGATTTGACTAAATAGTTTAAATATGACACATTAAAATGTCATCTCAGATATTTACCTGTTAGCGGTCAACCTGTTAGATATTCCAACCTTGTTATCGAAAGTGTGTGTACTTTTTGAAAATAAAAAATAATAACTTGGTAACAAGAAATAATCTGATCAATGATTTCTTCTGACTCTTAAATATACCTTAAAACAAAAGCAGTAATTGTCGATGAATTAATCACAGAAAGTAATATACTGACCTACACTGCTTACCTGAAACCTGACTCACTTTAATTTGGGCTAAATGGGACCCCCAGAAACACAAGAATCTATTTTAATAATCGATGAATCTATCTCTGTAATCAATTGATTAATCGGATAAGTTCTTTTAGTTTTTTCATCTCCTGATATTTTACTTCACAGACAAGTAGAAAGTGTACAGAATATAAAATAGGATGTATCACATGCTCCTCACGATATGTTGAATGTAAAGACCGGCATAAAAGTTGCCAGAATTAAAGTGTCTTGTAATATAAATATGCTTATTATACACAAAGTAGATATTTCACAAAATTATACAATACACATCTCTAAAACACACTGACAATGGTTTCTGGAGAGGTTTGACACAAAAGGAGTTAAAAAAAAAGGTTAAAGCTTTGAATAAAGTGACCAGATTTCTGTTCTGTACACTATACAATTATAAATTAAAAGGGAGCCTCCTTCACCCTAATTTCACTAAAAATAGCCATGTTCAGAAGCACATCAGTTAGTAGATAATGCTTTTCAGCATGACACCGAACAATTACTGAAATAATATTAAAGCTAAAATAGAGCCTACTGTTTATGTTTAGCTCTAACACACTACAGGTCATAGAAAAAAATAATTAAACCTTTCCAACCTAAATTTATACACTCGACATGCATACTAAACAGATGCGAGCTCATCTTCAGCGTTTGCTCTTAACCAGGCTAAAGCTTGAAATCTGAGAACTTTTGCCTCTTTCTGAGAAGCTTCACAGGCTTGCTTTGTATCTTCAACCTGCCTCTGCTGCGTCTTTTTGACGCTCGTGATCAGTGAATCAGAAGTAGATTCTACAAACAGGAAGTAAGTATTTTCGTTAAACAATGCCTCGATTCACATAAATTTTAATCGATAGTTTAAAGCTTTTAGAGTACTTAAATGTCCAGTGTTGTTTTTATAACTCCCTCAGGAATTAAATGTCAAAGGATCAATAACTTTTTGTTATCTCTGTTTATGTGTCGTACTGCGATGTGAGGGTCAGGGGTTCCCCAGTAGTATGAGACGCAGACAAGAACTATTCCTCTCCGGATAAGTTTATTAACAAGCACCAAGCACAAACAACTGCTACAGTGGGAAAACAGGAAATAAACGTTTGCTTAATAGCAAAAAACTAAATAAAAAATTCAGTACTTGTGCTCAGGTACTTCCTCGGGCTTTCAGCTAGCCAGGAATCAGTCTCACTTTACAGTGTGTAGCGGGCGGCAGCTTCATACTCTGGCCGGCGTCTGCGTTGCGACTCTGATCCAGGCAGCTTTGATCATTCTCTAGTACTCTCTTGGTACCTGATCGTCTTGCATGTTACACTGGGTCACACCTCCTTCTCTGCTGCCCGAGAACACCTTAAATACCCTCCTCCTCTCTCTTCCCTAATTGGGAAAAACCACTCACAGGGGTTGCCGATGTACAACTATCTCTCTGTGGGCGGAGTAACGAGTGTCTGGGGATGGGGCACGGAAGAGCATCATCACATTATGACCCCTTTCATCGGATGATGTTTTCGAAAGTATCAAGAGAACAAAAGAAACTGCGATAATGACAAGAAAGACCTTTAAAAGTTTCTCAGCAAAAACTCAAAAAAAGAACTGGTCTGCTTTCAAAAAGATCTTGAAAGGGGATTTGAGTTAATAGAATAGAATCTTCTGATATGTGTCTGTATGTCTGGTAAGCAAATTTACCACTATTTACTAATAACATCAAGGAACACTGTCAATTCTGATTGAGAATTGAAAAAGAGACTAAATTTTAAAAATTCAAAATCCATTTGTTTGTTTTTTTGGCTAGGCAACAAGTCAAAATTAAATAAAATGCAGCGAAACAAAAAGACAAGAGCACAACAGCTACCAAATTTGGTAACCATGAAAGCAATAAGTGTCAGGGCCAGTAAGCAGACAGAAAACCCAAAAGCAGGTGAAACCAGATAATTTATTATTGCAGGCAAAAAGTCAGACAGATCAGTTCATTGGCAAACGAAAAATTCCACTGAAGGTATTGTCTTTGTCTCCAGGGGGAAAACACAAAAACTATTTAGTTAAAAAAATGAAAACAAAATTACTCGTAGACTTGCTGGAAATAACCAGGAACAAAAAATAGACTGGCCAGTAGACAGAGGCAGGTAGAATGGTCAGAACCAGGCCAGTGTCCAGAACCTCATAACCTCAGGCAGCACAGAGCAAAGAAGTCGGGCAAGCCTACACAAAAATACTGAGAAGGTAAGGAGAGAGTCCTGGAGTCACACAGAAAAAGGTTAGCTAAACACATCCACTTCACCAATATCCAATGTTGCCGGGTCAGAAGCTAACAACAATCTGGCACATAACAGCACAAACAAAGTGAATAAATAGAGGAGCTAATGAGGAGAAAATGAGCAAAGACAGGTGAGACAAATCAACTAACTGAATGAGAACGAGGGGGTGGAGAGAAACCATTAGGAGCACAAACAAAGGAACATGTGGCTAATACAAACAAACCAAACAGATAGAACCAGCCGATCAGCCAGGAGTCATGCCATTAAGCCCATTTCAGGTTCACTGCATTTGTTTTCCATTCCATTTCTTTTTTAAAAAATTATGTTTTTAAGATTATAAATGTAATTATGATTGTAGTAGCTGCAATCGTATAAGCTATCATGAGCTCTCAGGTATACTGAACAGCTGTTAGTTAGTTATACAGAGCAAGCCTGTAGCTCAAAGGAGATTTCATTTTTGCAGCTATTCGTTAAGACTGGCCCTTCACTGACCGTTTTAAAAAAGTACTTTAACCCCAGAGAGTGATTGTACTTCTTGTATTTCTTATGTGTCATGTGTTTACTCATTTATTGTCTATTTGTTTCATCAGCTTACCTTAACTCTTTTTATCTTGCACTTTGTTTAATTTTACAGCAATGAACAGTGAAAAGATTAAAGCAAGGGTCCCAAACTCTGGTGCTGGA
Source organism: Danionella dracula (assembly GCA_900490495.1). Taxonomy (NCBI): domain Eukaryota; kingdom Metazoa; phylum Chordata; class Actinopteri; order Cypriniformes; family Danionidae; genus Danionella; species Danionella dracula. The sequence continues at coordinate 6,892,094 of UELW01000322.1, forward strand.
GGGCTAATGCCCTGCACGTCTTTGACTCAACCATCACGAAACACACCAGTTACACAAGTTAAAATTCTCTAATATGCATACTAGAACTGGGCTTCAACTAAAATGTTCAGGGCAGTAGCCCTCTTGGACCAGTGTTGATGACCCCTCTATTGGAGTAACTCCATTGCAATATAGAAAAGTGTTTTTTATTATATCCTGCAAAAACATGCAACATATTTAATCTGTGTCAAGCAATATGTGTTAAGTTATCTTGCTTTTCTTTAGTGCGCTTATAATCATGCCCACTGCAACTTACCAAATAAAAAAGCAGGAATGAAAGTGTATATGCTCTTGTTTCTATGATAAACTCCATCTTGGACTGAGCTTGTCTTTCTGTCTCTTCTGCATCAGCTCTGTCCAGCTTGAAAGTGACGATGATGAAGTAACAAACAAGACATGGGTTCTGACCCCTAAAGTGTACGAGAGTGATGTCACACACATTCTGAACAGCTTACTAGATGGATACGATAACAAACTTCGGCCAGACATTGGAGGTACATCAACAATTTTCTAGCTTGAGTTATTGTTGAAATGTCCTGTCGTGTGAATGTAAGAATGTATCATTCAGTGTTACATTCAAGGGGAAGATTAGATAAGGAGTTTTCTTGGAGACAAGATGTTTGATTAGGAGTGGAATGATATAGGTTTTACTCTGGCAGATGCTGATACCAATATTTTCAAATCTCGTTTTTTAAAACCAATTTTTATATAGATACATTATGTAACGTCCTTAACTTGCTCGGGTGCGCATGAACCTGACTTCACAATGATCAGAACATAAGTTCGGCTGTGGAGCCTAAATGTATGAATAAAACACAACTAAAATGTTACAAAAATAAATGTGTTATTGTAAAAATATCAAACAATACAAAGCAAAACAAATAATTAAACTATTTTAAGAGAGTCCAGTTCCTATTATAAAAGTCCTCCAATTTCCGTAGAGCAAGTCCAAGAGAATCTCTGAATGTATACATCCGAGAATGCATACACATATGGTCCTCATGTTCCAACCACTTTGTTGCAGTAGTCTGGTGGCTCGCCATCTTGGGCTGCTTCAATGAGGAGATTGGAAGAAGAGGGGAAAAGAACCAAAAAAACCCTTACCTAAATAAGATCAGAAACACAAAATAAAATTCTGCATAAATTTAAATGAAACGTTTCTTCTAAAATTAAATCAATCAATACAAAAGTAAACATTCAGTCACAGTTTTAAAATGGTTGCAAAACAGACTCCTGTTGATATAAACGTGACAGTTTATTGATCAAGTATCAGTACACTTATATAGTTTAAAATGAACATTTATTTTCTAATATACAGTAGGCACTAAATATATAAAGTCAATTTAGAAGGCTGTCGAACAAAACATCTGAATGAAAAAGGGCACTTCTGATAAATAAAATCTCTGGGAAACAAAGTTAAGAGTAGAAGAGAAGACTACAATCAGTATGCATTTAATTTAGATTTATTCACAAGTGTCCCAAAGTTAGATGAATTTAACATTGGTGTTTCAACCAAAATTTGATTGAAATCCTCTAACTGCCCCACACGCCTGCTCGCGACAAACAGTTAATCACACTATAGCCAAATAAAACAAATGCTTTTAATTTTCACATCTTTACTTATTTTATTATTATGAGGTAATAATGACAAGATAATGAAGTTGTTAACTATAACCATAGATATTACAGTGAACTCCAAACTAATTGTAAAAGCTGTGTTTACCTTAAAAGAGGAATTCAAAAACAGCAGGGAAAAAAACTACATTATTTTTTTAATTAAATTATTTACAATAAATATTACGAAAAGTATTTACAAGCGATGTTGGACATCAGAAGAATATCTTTAGGCGCAGCACCAGAACCGGATTCTTCTAGCTCTTCTCTCACTTGCTGCATAAAAGTTAGTTTATGAGAACAAGAATTGTTAGCTGGGACGACTCAATAAATGTTTTAAAAGGGAGTCACTGACGAGTCAACTGAGCTCAAATGCATATTAAAAGACAACGAAAGTGTTTTTTACCTTGAGTGGCTGTCAAACTGTTTGGAGTCACCCATAAACAAATAATTAACCCTTCAAAATCCCAATAAAGGCGCTTTAACATTCGAAAAAGCTTATCTTTGGAAGGTGTATGAGCTGCTACTGCTTTCAGTCAAGTTTAGTTTTGTTGGCTTCTATTAGTGTTAGTACAGATTACAGAACTTTTGAAAAGCTCATCAACGCTGAAAGCTTCTTAAACACATTCTAAGAATAAAACATAATTGTGTGTGTTTTTTTGTACATTTATTTACAGTTAAGCCAACTGTGATCCATACAGATATGTTTGTCAACAGCATTGGCCCAGTGAACGCCATCAATATGGTAAGTTTCAATCTCTGAGAACAATCGATAACTTTCCGGGATAAACAATCATGATAACAATAGAGCACAATAACCTAAGAGTGTAAAATAGAGCCTGTTTAAAACAGACGTTTATTTGACAATACTTTTTTACTCATTTTTATTTTTACAATAAGTACATTTACTTGAGACTCTGGGGTTGGCAAATTTCTTAAAAAATGTTCAGAGTGCAGGTCTTAATGGTCAATTGCTATTTACTCACAAAGTCAGATTCTTTGGTGTGCTCGTTCATGTTATTGATGGGACTCGTTTGGCGCATGTGAACGGATTCAGATGTGAAATGCCAGCACAGATGAGAAGTCACTGAGAATATGCTGTTTTACCACAAGATTTTATAGTAATCCTCTATTTTGTGAGGAAAATTACAGCCAAAAAGCCTCTGTCTCCTAAGTGCACTTTTGCAACTATTATTATGGTCATCATGGCACACAAGCGTAACACAAACGTAAAGAACTAATGATGAGCAGTGCTAGAAGGAATTTTGCTTTTTGAAATAACTCAAGGTCTGATAGTAGAGCCGAGGGTGTTTATCAATACTACAATTCTTCTGATTTCAGCCTCTTGGCCACATTAACATTTGATTTTAGTACTCATCCCTAAGCAATACAATCTCTGGAATTCTCCTAAGGTTTCTAAGAAAGTCTGTGCACGCAGATTCCCTCTGGCACTACTGATTAGAATGGCTACTTGCTCAGCCCCAAAGCAAAGTGTTGATGTCATCATGCATTCTACGATTTTTCTTCTTTCTTCTCTTCTTTCACTTCTAAAAACAAAACAAAATTCAACATTATCAAATTAAAATATTAGCCTTAAAATTCATTATAAATGTCAATATAAATCAAATATAATTCAAATACAAACTAATTGGGGTTTTTGAGAAAGCTCATGAGAGTAACTGATCTAACCCCTGCTCATTAGAAAGTCTTAGCATGCACCGGACAACTAACCCACAGAATCATATGATTGTTCAGAAATGGTCCCTGTGTGTGTGAGAGCAGCAAGCAGCCATTATAATCAGTAATCCCTCACACCTATGATGGGTAGGTGTATATCAATAAATTGGTTTGCTTTGATTTTATCATTTAAACAGTTTTTAACATTTAAATCGCAATCTTTTTTTTTATCTTTAGGAGTACACAATTGACATTTTCTTCGCCCAGACATGGTATGACCGCAGGTTGAAATTCAACAGTACCATGAAAGTTCTGCGTCTCAACAGCAACATGGTAGGAAAAATATGGATCCCAGACACATTTTTCCGAAACTCTAAAAAGGCAGATGCCCATTGGATTACCACTCCCAATCGAATGCTTCGCATATGGAATGATGGCCGTATACTGTACACATTAAGGTATGTGTGCTTTTGAAGTAGTTTTTTTTCAAGTATTCTCCATGCACACACTTGAGGATAATCTTTGTAGTACACAGTGTGAGAAAATATATAGTGTGGATAATAATAGATGGCTACATACAGAGAAAGATGGAGGCATACTTCATGTACATTTTACAAGCTGTGAACTCAGAGACATTAAAACTAAGGTCAAACTTTTTTTTTTGTCGATCGTTTGAACAGATATATGAGTTCCTGTTGGCACCGGTGGTTTTCGAGCGAGGCATGTTCATGCACGACACTTTACACCAAATATTTGAATAGATGTGTATCGGAATATAACCCTATCCCTAGACAATCAAATTCTTCATTGATCTGGATGACTTGTTCTTTTCCTTGTTATGGATAATGTATTTAAAAACACACAATTTTTACGTGTTTTGCTTCTCTACTGCTGGTGTTTAAAACTTTGTAAATGAATTCATAATTTTATTGATTTTAATTGTTGAATAGTACTTTTTGGTGGAGACAGACAGACAAACAATGCACTCACTAAATGACAAGCATAAAAAAATACAAGCATACAACAGCACAGAGCACCTTGTATGCTACAATAAAAAAAATCATAAAAATGTATCTCAAGGCACCGCCTCCCGCCTTTTGAGTTTTTTCACTTGTCGTCGTCAAGAGCTTGAAACAAGGTGAAAAGGCACTTTACTAAATACCGAATGATAAAAAGATTTAAACACGAAGACAATCTATATTATTACACAAACAACTCGTATAAAAGCAAGAGTCTGTGTTTTAAGATTAGGATAACATTAGCGTATCAATCTGTTCAGAATCAAAAGATTATCATGCTTCATTTGTTTCATGTACATTGGATGAAGTATGTGGGAGATACAGCCACAAATATACACAGGCAGTAAGTGGCGCTATAAGCGTATCGTCACCTAAGCATAGCAACTTGGTCAGAAGGGTAGGCTCGTAATTCCATAATTTTGAAAGGTCAAATTTGTTAAGGTGCCACAGCCAGACCGTGTGACGAACTTCTAAGTTTTTGATAACTTTTGGTCCCACATTCCTTAAGAGTCACCAGACAAAATTTCAGCTCAATATGGAAATTTTCTTAGGAGGAGTTTGTTAAATTGTGAGTTAAGCTTTTTCGCATTCAAGGGGGCGCTCCAGAGCTGTGTACAGTTTCAGTGACAATGTTAAATTATTATACTTATTGAGTATGACCTTTCGAAGAAGATTTTGGTCACGTTTAAGAAGGCAGGAAGGAGGCATTGTAGAGACAATTTCTGAGAATGAGACAAGTTTGAGCCGGATCGGATATTCTATGCCTGAGTTATAACAACCTCCTGTTTCAAGTCGAAATTTGGACATTGGCCCGCTGCCACGACCACATACTTTATGATAGTCGAAAAAAAAACTACTCAATATCATTTGCCTCATGATGATACTCAAGAAGTTTGGAGATGTTTGGATATAATCTGTGGGAGGAGTTTGTCAAAGTGTAGAACGAGCAAAACGCCCATTTTTAGAGGTTTTTGCAAAATATCCGTCTTACTGTCGATTTTGGAAATAGGGTTTATATTAGTAAAAGTTACAGCTTAGTACTTCACACATGTGTACCAAATTTAATTTGGCTACGATATACTGGTTGCGCAACAGCTAATGGCTAAAGAGCCATTTTTTTTATTTTGGGATCAAAATTTTACGAAATTTTTTACCGAGTCTGAAGTGTGTACAAAAGTCTGGGACTTTTCGTTAATGTTCAGGTACACAAAAGTGCCTGCAATAATAATAATAAAAAAAATAAATAAGTAAGAATTTTTCAAAAAACAATAGGGTTCTTGCACTGTTGGTGCTCGAGCCCTAATAAGTAACTTGCCAAAACCAAAAACCTGCCCAAGACCATCCCAGATAATAATTTTAAATCTTGACGAACACACATATACAGGCCTATTCCCGTACTTGAATGGGCGGGTGTGTGTATGTATATATGTCATCCAATTATTACAATTACAAAGCATGTCTGTATTTAATAGGATTCACTGCTTAATCTTATCACTGTAGTTTCTCATTCATTTCATTATAAAGGAGACATCAGCATTTTTAATATCTCTAGATTATCATTCAAAAAGCGTGGGCTGTTCTAATGACGTTCTTTTCAGGGAGAAACTAATGAATCGAATATCTTGTTGTAGGTTGACCATAGATGCAGAGTGTCAGCTAAAATTGAATAACTTTCCAATGGATGAGCATTCATGCCCTTTGGAGTTCTCAAGCTGTAAGTATGGTTCACCTTGTCCCAATCTGTGTTACTCTTTCTCTTACTCTCTTCATTGGCCTGATCTTTAGATGTTCAGAAGAGGCTTTGTGTCTTCTTTAATTTTTTTTGTTTTTATGGATTGTCCAGGATTTGAAAAAATGAATACACTGACTGGTTGTTTTTAACACAACTGTTGAAGTTTCATGTCTGTGACAAAATATGTGCACTACTGAAAAGTTTGAAGTAGGAATGAGTTTATTACAAAGTATTGAGTTAAAAAAAATCCACCCAAACCAGCTTTTTGCAGCTGTTCTTCTCCAGGTCATCTGATGAATTTCCCCCTCATTTTCCTGAAGCCAGAGGTGCGTAGTAACTATTTACATTTACTTGAGTAAATTTTTAGGGATTATTTGTACTTTTTGAGTACTGTTAAAATATGTACTTTTACTAAAGTAAATAGTTTGTGAAATATCTGTACTTTTACTTAGTTATATCTGAGTTACATCTTAGTTACATTTTAGTTACATTTTATCTGCATTCTCCCATTACTAATATGATGGAAATACATTTAAACAAAGCTATTTTTGATGTTAGCAAGTCTCGTGAGGTGTTGAAGAGACTGATGTATGACAGTTTGCAGCTACTCGAGTCAACGGTGGCAGACGGAGGTCAAGACAGAGGACGCCTGCGCAGATAAAAGTGGATTTTACAGTGGACGTATTCTGTAAAATGTGAATGTAGAAATGCAAAACGTCTTTTGTTGCATGGATCGCCTTAGTAATGTAGGTTTATATTGTAGTTTGCAATCGACTATTCATTATTTTCCCCTCAGGAAAAAAACTTATGTAATATACATGAAATACTATGTAATAGCGTTTATGCTTCGTATTCTTCGGATCAGAAGTAACTAGTTACTAAGTACTTAAGTACATTTTATTTATATTCTTTTTAGTCGTACTTAAGTACATAATTAGGGAGTTACTTTTACTCTTACTTGAGAAAGTTTTTCACTTGAGCTGCTTTTTTGGATACTCTACCCACCTCTGCCTGAAGCATATTTCACAGTATCCGTACCTGGAAAAAATCCAAGATCCCGTAACATAAATCAATTTATAATTGCATTCCTTGAATCGAATAACACAAAAATTGAGCTTTCCACCTGAATTACATACACTAAAAAAACCAGACTTGCCCCAACATGCCCATTCAAGTCCAAAAACGTAGGCGTGGCTTAAAGAAACCAAAACTTAAGTGCAATGACCTAGTTAGATAAATTACATGTTTTTGTACATTTACAATATTTGTACAACAAAAAGAAGAATAAACAAACAAACAAATTGTCAATAAACACAAATACCAACAAATGAATTTGGCTCTTACAGTATCAGTGCTCATACTTTGCCTTTAAAAATTGGTCACCTGATAAAACCAACTGTAAAGTCTTGAGTCTGTAAGTCCTGCAGTATACAAGGGACATCTCACTGCAGAAAGAACATTTTGCTAGGGATTGTAATGTTTGCGCACTCACCAAAGCACCAGCAACCAAACATGAACTCAACACTGATCTTACTAAGATTCCTTTTTTCACAAACACAATTCTGAATATTCAACAGCATCAAACACGACAATATTGGTATAATAATAATAAAAAAAAAACAGGCTGAGTAAACAAGATCGGCAGGGCAGCACACAGGTCCAGTGCATGACCATAAACAACTCAAAGAAGCAAGATTTTTAATTCAACACCACAGACATTATTTCTTATTTAGCTATGCTTTGTGTGTGTTATCTCAATGTTGAAATATGGTTTTGCTGAAAAATAATAATAATTTTTTTTCCTCATACAAGTGCTTTGTTTAGTTATTGGGTTAGTAGAATGCTAAGATGTTTTGTGTTTTATTCTATGATTGTTGCTTTGAAATGTTTGTTTGTACAGATGGCTACCCAAAGGAGGAGATTGTGTACAGGTGGAAGCGTAGCTCTGTGGAGGTTGGAGACATCCGTTCCTGGCGTCTTTACCAGTTCTCCTTTGTTGGCCTGAGAAACACCACAGAGGTGGTTAGGACTGTTTCAGGTACAGTTAAAGTTCAATTCTTTCAGTTCAAGCTGAGAGGCCTCTTTGATAAAGATATGTTTAATTTTTTATTTTATTTTTAATATTGATTGATTTCTCATGAGGTGGAAGGTGAAATAGCATTGGTAAATGTCCACAACACCTCTAAAAGTTAACTCTTAACAGCTCTAACAGATGCCATCTTAACTGACATCTCAAGATTAAAAAAGGCAAGTTTATTTGGAAAGCACATTTCATACACATTTGTAACTAACATCACATATTTCAATATTAAAAGCATACACAATGATTCAAATATTCATCAAATAAAAAAAACAAAAAATAGTGGTTCATAACAAGCGAACAGAACATGAATCATTTAGTTCTGGGTGACCACAAAATGCGATAATATTTTTCTCCTCCATTGTTTTTGAAAAAAATCACATCACTACAAGGGCAAGCCCCTGATAAAGTGTTTCAGCTTGGATGAGCGGTCCAGCTCCGCAGAGTTCACGTTCCTCATGCCACGTGGTCTGGGTCCTTCGCGACACAGATTGCATTATTGTGTCTTTACATTGAAATCATCCACTCTTCCATGATCATCAGCGCTTGGTGTGTAAACACCATAAGACAGTTGTGGTCTGATGGATTTGGAGGCCAACCGGAGATTGGATAGTTACCGTTTGGATCCCCAGATGTTGAAGGTGGTGTGAGTGATGAAACACTTGCCATCTCCATCTTCAACAACCACAGCTGTGGTGCCCTTGAGCAAGGTACCTTTTTCCCGAATGCTCAAATGGACAAACAATCCTAACACCTTCTGGAGGAACGGCTTGAGCTGAATCTTGATGCTGAGCTTGAGCTGCTAGTGCTATGTATGTTTTATTTTTGTCAGATGCACGAATACAGCAAAATAACAAAGGGAAACTGCCCGCTCTCCCTGCTCCTGTGCAATAGGAAGTGACTCAACTGTAATGCCTCCACTGGCCACTGGTCATAAGTGAGCAAATTCTCATTGACTCCAATGTTAAAACAGCCCAGATTTGGAGCTGGAAATGGCATGTTTCCACCCCTGGCTCCAGGTTTGTATATTCACATTGTGTTGATCTTCATGAAAAGTCTGAGGAGGGGTGAATTAATTTTTAATTTGTTTGTTTAAGATATATAAAATGTAAAAATTCAGCCAATCAGATATCTGTGTTATGCCTATGTCCTGCCTCTCTGAACCCATATTTGGTTACCGGGAAGTGACAGGCAAGAATTGACTTCCAGAATATTTTACATTTGAGGTGTGTCGACTCTCATGATATTCCCAGTTTGATTTAGCCTTTGAAGAGTAGTGCAGTTTTCTTATTAGGGAGAATCTAAGCACTAGTTGCCTTTGAAGATCTTGAGCTAAGATTCAATATAGATGCCATGCAGATGAAGCACTAACTCTAGTCAGTCCTCCAGAATAGCTTAACTATACCTCATCTATATTTAATTTTAAGGAAGACTGCATAATAAAAGAAACAGGAAAAACAGCTCCGCAAACAATTCAGCCTGTTCAGTGTGTGAAGATGTGCGCGTGCTTACAAACAACCATACAAAAACACATACATTTTCATGTTCTTGATAAGTGGGTTGATTTGTATTGCAATAAGACTTAAAAAATAGACAATAAGAACATAAAAATGTTTCTTGCATGATTGGTCTTAATAAAGCTAGCATTCATTAGAGTAGAATAGGAAAAAACTATTTAATGACATGTAAATAAATGTAAAACTTCCTTAAGTGCACCAATATGTGAAATGGTTTTTGCTGCCTTGAGCTCACCCCTAAGGTGATCCTGATATGCAAGTATTCATCCACCTTCGTGCGCTTATCTGGGGTCAGTTCTCAGGGACAACATTTTCTTCACAGCTTGCCCAGTAAGCTTGTCTAATGCTCACCAAATACTCTTTGCAAATTTGTTTGGAGCGGGAAGAGCGTGAAAGATAATTAACCATTTAAACAGCAGTTTGTGTTTAATTTTCCACAGTTCTAGCATATAAACAACCTACATACCATTTCCTATTGGATGAAAGAAAACTACACTTCTACCCTGCATGCTACACAATCTCTGTCTGGACCTTGAACACTTCGTACCGGGCATTTTTAGCAAGTGATTCATATGTTAAGTCAATAGCTAAACATGGTTTGGGATCCATGCAGCACCAGCTTGAAAGTCTACCATGGGTATCGCAATGCATGAAGTTTACTGTTAACAGAGAATGAGGCATCAGCATAAACGTTGAGGAAGTAGACAGTCTTATTTAACTTTGATGTATATTCGCAATTAATATTCATATCGGGGTTTGCATCAGCCAAGCAAGAGCTTCTTCTTTGGATGACATGCAAAAAAAAACGCAAAAAAAACTGACAAACATAGAGGACACGTTAAAAGATTTACTTACTGGGGGAGATTGACAGGCACTAAATAGAAGCCTGTAGTTAGCAAGCAGCTGTTATATGCTTTGGTTTTTCTGCCTTCATAGAACTTAAATAGCAGATTTTCTCTTGACTTCACCATATTTCCTTGAAAAACAACCTACTGGAAGCTCCTCTCGGGCATTCCTGTCACTGATTTTTCTTTATTTAAATTCTTGTTTGGAGTAATACATTCTTGCATTTATACAGCAACAATTCATACATTTACCGATTCAGGGTCTGAACACAGCATTAGCTCCTGGTCTGCCTCAGACAACTTGCATAGTAAACTTCTCCCATGCTGGGCTAATTCGATTTAAGCTTGTAAAACAAAGAAAGTAAAGGGACTATTGTTAGGTGCGTCCCACAAGGAATCAGAGATAGACTCAATTGCAAGAGACAGCCTTTTAATGGAGCAGAAAATGGCAAAATCCACAGGCAAATAGGCCAGAAAACAGTCACAAAAGAAATGAAATGGCACAAATAATCCACAGGCAGAATAGCCGGAAGGGTCCAAACTAAAAAGTATCAAAAATATTCCACAGGCAAGTAACCAGTAAAAAAACTAAATGCAAACCGGAATCAGGTCTGGACAATCTTGCAAACGGAGGGGCAATCCCAGATTGGGTCCTCTGAACCCGTAACCACAATACACCAGGGCTAGGAACCAGAAGAGCAGAGCAGAGTTAGGCTGGAGAAACACAGGCACATCCGGGTTACCTGAAACAGGGAATAACGGAAGCAGCCAGAGAGAGATAGAACAACAGACTCACAAGAAAGGAAAGGAAACAGGGGTTTAAATAAGGTGACTAGTTAATAGCAACAGGCTCCAGCTGTACTCTACTGAGGAACCGGGAGGGAGAGAACAGACCTAACAACTATAAACGTGTTTGAGGTTAATATTTTTTTGCTTTCTTTATTACAAATAAATAAACAGCTGATAATATCACTGAAATATAAATATTTTAATAAATTGCTGTGTTGTGATACTACTAGTTTTACACTTTTTCATATTCTGGTGCATGGTTTTTGTTCTCAGGAGATTATGTGGTGCTCACCGTCTTTTTTGACTTGAGCAGACGAATGGGGTACTTCACCATCCAGACCTACATCCCATGCACTTTGATTGTTGTTCTGTCCTGGGTTTCATTTTGGATCAACAAAGATGCAGTGCCAGCCCGTACCTCCCTGGGTAAATTATCACTCCATATTCTGTGTGATTGAACTATTTAATTTGTTATGTCTTGACTATAATATAGTTGTCATTAGGAAAATTTCATGCAAAATAATTTTCTTTTACGTTGTCATGGAAATGTAATAGTGCTATTTGGACATAAATCTGAGCATGAAAGGTGTGAACGCCAATTGTTAAATCAGTAAAATGTCAAATAATCCAAACTGTTTTCAGGCCAACTGGTTCATGTTGTAAAATCCCCACCAATGTTGATCATTAGTGTAACGGGGGCTTGTTTTAACCTAGAGATCTAGGGGTGGATAGTCATAACATAAAAATTTGAATAATTTAACTGGGATGAGTGATAAGAATGGAGGAAGACCAGAATTAGCAAAAACAACAATTGAGTTGTCAACACAAAAACAATCCCTATAAGTGAAGCCAACAATAAACTTAATGAAGCTATCCAGCTTTAAGAATTACTTTAACCCAAAATTTACAGGATCCTCCTGTTTAAGGGCCCTTGATAAAATAATAACATGAAAACAGCGTGAAAATAAACAAATTGATAAAACCAAAAGTATAAAAAATGCACAATGTGAAAGACAGTGATCAAGCAAGAGACACAAAACACTCCCAGATAAACCCCACTACGATCTCACCAATCTCACACCCATACAGCAACTCAGCAACCCCATCCCAACACTTCTACTGCTCCCTTGAAGTAGATACTTGTTTTCAGTAGAAAATGTACATAGGTTGTAGTGTGTGAGATTATACATGATGTGTGCAAGAATTTAACTCCTTTTCCATTCCATCATTAAAAAATTATAATATTAGATATAACACTCTTTATACTGCTATTATTTATTTCAATGCTTCTTCTTTAAAAAATTAATCGTTTTACAGAGAGAGCTTGCTTGTTTGGGTCCAATAGAAAACTCCTTCCTCCTGAGCGCAGTGGATTGTGGGTAATAACAACCAGTTGAGCATTCATCGATCTACTGGAAAAAGTTCACATCCAGGACCCGCTCGGATATATTATATGTACTATGGTTTGGGAAACACTGATTCTTATTTTGCACTCATAAAAGTATAAAATAGTCACTCAGGAAGATTAACAAATTATGCACGAAATGACTCTAAGAAGCCACTAGAGGGGCAGACACTCACTGCTGAAAGACCCAAACTGACAGAGACAGTTGTGGACTGATGGAACTTTTATAGCAGCAAGGCACATGGTGATTGAGCGCCAGTAGAGTGCGCCAAGTGGATTGACTGTCAGTTCAGCCAATCAAACGGACCAATGCTCCCAAAACATTAAACATAAGAGGGGGGAGGGGGGTCAGATGTAAACAATAAAGCAATTAGACGATCACCTCGGAGCATCACACCACTTTCAATTACAAGAGAGCAGAAGCACCACTGATGCACTTTCTTCATTATTACCATTGGAAATGCTCTTTAATTGAAGACAGATTTTGTTTATTTGTGCTTACCTCAGTGCAGACTCCTTTTTAAGTGAGCAGAAATCCTATCTTGGATCCGGTTGTGTCACATAGAGGAGGGAAATGTCATTTACATAAGCAAATTCTCCAAAATGAACCTTATAAATAGTGACACAGACAAACTGCCTTGGCTCATTTGTGATTCTGCTTGTAATCCACAGTTCATTCAGTTTAATATTTCTCTTATTTCTGTATCTGTTCTCAGGGATCACCACTGTGCTGACTATGACCACTCTGAGTACCATTGCAAGGAAGTCCTTACCAAAAGTCTCTTATGTGACTGCTATGGATCTTTTTGTTTCTGTGTGCTTCATCTTTGTTTTTGCTGCTCTGATTGAATATGGAACTCTCCATTACTTCGTGAGCAATCGCAAGCCTAGCAAAAACAAAGACAAGAAGAAGAAAAATCCTGTGAGTACGTCTATTAAAGAATTTTTCTGCATGATAACTCACTTTTTACAGATATTACAAAATTAGTTTTGCCTCCAGGACCATTCTGAATGTGAACTTAAAGAGATGATGAAGTTTACAAATTTAAAGGTTTTTTCCCTTTGACATATAACCTGATGGGATGATAAACACATGTCAGAAATTATATAAAAAGCTTTCGTTTGAGCCAGTGATTAACATGCTCAAGTTTAAAAGTCCTGACATCAGAACAGGCTTTAGATACACTCTCTCTCTCCTACTGTGTATCAGGTGTAGTAATATATTATTTTTTATAATATTTCTAAAGTCATTCAACTATAAAGCTTTTGGTAAGTGAGGTCAGCAACTACATAATTCATTACGTAGGGCTTCATTTATTAGACAACATAATAGCATTAAATATTTGAATACATGTTTGAATAAATATATGAATATGATATGTTTTGACAAAACTTGAATTTTTAAGCTCATGTTACAAGCCTAATCTAACCTGCCATTTTGAAGAAAGGGCAAAATAAAACAATAACTTTTGCCAATTGAGGTTGTTTTGGATCTAAAAAGCTATATAAATGGACTTCTATGAACCAGGCATCTTAAAAAATCCTGTTCATGACTCTTTTAATTAATTGTGTCTCACCAGTTAAAGTCTATGAATGTGAATCAGACAAATAAGTATACTATAGAAACTATTCGCTTAAAATACATCCGCAAACAATGTACAGTAACTATAATCATTTGTCAGGTTTGCCATGGAGTGAACAAAGAGATTAGGTATCATAATTTCCACACTATATATATGTCACATTGAATAAATTTAGAAAGAAAGAAAAAATATGTATTCATATATATATATATATATATATACACCTGTCTGCACGATATACCACAAGACATTGACACACAAAATCTTCTACACAAAAATATAATTTAAGTGTCTTTCAAGGGGAGGTAAGGAACCAAAAAGTGCTTGAAATTTTGGCATAGTGCAATTTTTTTTACAGCCAGCGATGAAGAGTGAACAGCTTTTGAGAGAAGTTCCATTTGCCAATCCATAAACTTAAACTACACCCTTAAAGTAGATACTTCTTTTCAGAAGAAAATGTTCTCAACTTTTAGTGTATAAGACAATACAGCATTATGCACACCATGTGTGAGACCTTAACTCTTTCTTTGTCTTCCATTTTTTGTGAAAATATACTGACTATACACTGTGTGCAGAATTATTAGGCAAATTAGTATTTTGACCACATCATCCTCATTATGCATGTTGTCTTACTCCAAGCTGCATAGGCTCGAAAGCCTACTACCAATTAAGCATATTAGGTGATGTGCATCTCTGTAATGAGAAGGGGTGTGGTCTAATGACATCACCACCCTATATCAGGTGTGCATAATTATTAGGCAACTTCCTTTCCTTTGGCAAAATGGGTCAAAAAAAGGACTTGACAGGTTCCGAAAAGTCAAAAATAGTGAGATATCTTGCAGAGGGATGCAGCACTCTTAAAATTGCCAAGCTCCTGAAGCGTGATCATCGAACAATCAAGCAGTTCATTGCCATATTTCAGAGCTGCAACATCACTGGAGTGCCCAAAAGCACAAGGTGTGCAATACTCAGGGACATGGGCAAGGTAAGAAAGGCTGAAAAACGACCACCACTGAACAAGACACACAAGCTGAAATGTCACGACTGGGCCAAGAAATATCTGAAGAGAGATTTTTCTAAGGTGTTATGGTCTGATGAATTGAGAGTGAGTCTTGATGGGCCAGATGGATGGGCTCGTGGCTGGATCGGTAAAGGGCAGAGAGCTCCAGTCCGACTCAGACGCCAGCAAGGTGGAGGTGGAGTAATGATTTGGGCTGGTATCATCAAAGATGAGCTTGTGTGGCCTTTTGGGGTTGAGGATGGAGTCAAGCTCAACTCCCAGTCTTACTGCCAGTTCTTCCTACTGCACACCTTCTTCAAGCAGTGGTACAGGAAAAAGTCTGCATCCTTCAAGAAAAACATGATTTTCATGCAAGGAGGGAAACCAGTACACCTCTCTGAACAGTGTCTGGGAGGCTGTGGTTGCTGCTGCACGCAATGTTGGTAGTGAACAGATCAAAACACTGACAGAATCCATGGATGGCAGGCTTTTGAGTGTCCTTGCAAAGAATGGTGTCTATATTGGTCACTGATTGGTTTTTGTTTTGTTTTTGAATGTCAGAAATTTATATTTGTGAATGTTGAGATGTTATATTGGTTTCACTGGTGAAGATAAATAATTGCAATGGGTATATATTTGTTTTTTGTTAAGTTGCCCAATAATTATGCACAGTAATAGTCACCTGCACACACAGATATCCTCCTAAAATAGCTAAAACTAAAAACTACTTCCAAAAATGTTCAGCTTTGATATTAATGAATGTTTTGGGTTCATTGAGAACATGGTTGTTGTTCCATAATAAAATTAATCCTCAGAAATCCAACTTGCCTAATAATTCTGTACTTCCTGTAGATAAAATCCTTTCTATATTGGCACTCTGTACATCAATTGTTCTGACCAGTAATGTTTCTTTTTTTTGCATGTCTCCCTAGGCTAAAAATAGAAGTCAGTCAATGAGCTAAACCAATCAGAAGAAAGCGTTGTCGGCTGTCTCATGATTACCAGGCTTCAGATTAGTTTTCCAGCATTTTACATCATGTAGATACATAAATAGAAAGTCTCCATGTTTTGCAGTTAGCAGCCATTGCGCTCTCTATCGACCTATCTATTTCTTATAGAGAAAATATATGTCATAATAATTATGTATGATATAAATGTATATATGATCAATATGTTAAATTTGGCATGTTTTCATTTGTTTGCACTTGAAATTCACCTTCATGTTGACCTAGATGGCTTCAGTCTATGTCTATGAAAGGTTCCGTCCCAGCAGCGACGTTTCCTCTCAACACACTCAGTCTGTCGAGAGCGTCTGAGACAGAATTATATTATTCATATTCATAAAAAAATTATATTATTCATATAACTGCACCCATGAAACATCTAAAAAAGCAAAATGCTTTTACTCCCCTTTAAACAATGTGGCCATAAAATGATTGTGAGTTGTTTCACTCAAGCTCTACGGACTGCAAACATTCACAACTTTCACATTATCTTCAAAGACAGTGATTTGTAGTGACTGGATTTTAAAAGGAATGGATATAAAATGACCGACACAGAGTGAGGAGGTTATGTAAGAACTACCATTAGCTATTGCTGGTTATTACAGTCACTTTTTCCTTATCTGTTGTCACTCGTTTTCGAGCAATCTACAGCAAGATTGATTGTTTTTAACTGGAAAGCTGCATTATATGTATTTCTACTTGGTTTCTATTGATTATGAGGGCATGTTGTGCTTAATAACTGTTCAGGACTGAATCGTGTTTGAGAGAGAGAGCATTCCAAGATCCAAGCCACTTATAAGTCGCCCGGCTTGCCTGCTGTTCTCATGTGTGCTCGAGAAGTGAATTTTATTGACCACTTCATTCTTTTCAGTGATCATAGAAATATCTTTTCCTCAGACAGTCTGTACCTAAACAGAAACTTACAAATTTTATAATGCACAAACTTATTTGCAACTGTAGAAAGATTAACGAACCCCCCAAATAAGACCCCCATATAACTCTTTTCTGTTAACAAATGCAATGTGTTTGCTTCATTCTTTATTAATAAGATCAACAATATTAGAAATGGGATCAGTTCTTCTCCCAGAACCATTGAGAAAAGCAACTTCCAGCCATCAGCTTTCATATGCAACTTCAATCAAGCTGAAGAAAAAAAAAAGCAAAAAAAAAGTAAATATCCGTGTGGTACGTGTGGACAGGGCCTGTATGAAGTCATGGTCAAATGCATGGGTGGAGCCATTTCAATTCAGAAAAACCACTTTAGCTGTATGGGTTGCTTTATTTCACCATAACATTTGGTTAAACCTGTTTAAACTGGGCTTTTATAGTAAGTTATTGATTGCTGCTTAGTTTAAATCAACTCTTTCCTCATACTAATAAACTTCACAAGCCCTAAGGTAGCAGTATATGCTAGTTTTCTTTCTGTCCCGATAGGGTTAGGGTTAGGTACTTTTGAACTTTTGTCTCACTCATAATTCACGTTAGGCTTTTGTGAAGCAAGTGCTAAAATAATTCTTTATAAAAAAATATATTGATTGATTGAGGCATAGGGGGGATTTTTGTGAAAGAAAGCATTGTTCAAAAATCATAATCTTTAGTTTCATAAAAAAAAACTGGGCTCTGTACAATGAAGCCGGATGAACTGTTTAACTTTGACCGCATGTACAAAATGTGACGTGTAGAAATCATGCCTTTACTGTACTACAGATTGTGATGTTATACGGCTAACCTACTCCAGGCCTTTATTTTTATCTGCTGCCCTGATCGTTTTGTGTTGGGGTTACATCTTCCATAACAAAATAAAAAATAAAGACATATTGGAACTAACACAGAAAATAAAAATGATACTCTATTTTATATTATCACCAAATGTGTCTCTTTAACTTACACATTCACACAATCAGAAATTTTCTGCCAACAATCTTGTCTGGCTTTGGCAGCAGCCACAGTTTTACTAAGACACAAAATATAGGCTTAAACTAATTTTATTTTTGAACTATAATCTCTTGCGCATCCTTCGCAGAGAAAAAAATAACCTCGCTCTATTCATATTCATCATGATTGGTTATTCAGTGTCTATGTCTTTTACATGCACGCACATGTGAAGTAATTTTAGCTTCAGAATCAAAGCCTGACTCCACAAAGAAAGTTGATGAGTTGCTTCATGGTACCAACTAAGCCTGATTGGAACAGTTAGGTTTTGTCAAGTCGAAATGAATCCGGTAATTCTGAGTTTGTTCAGCCACATTCATGGTAAAGTCCCCAGGTTGTAGGAAAATAGTTGAGTGGCATTGACAGATCTGTCGAAATGATTAGTTTAAAACTTTTCATGTAATACATTTATTAGACTTTGTCTAAACTAAAAGTATTGTTCAAAAATTAATAATTTCTTGTTTTTTTTTCACAATTTTTTATTAATTAATTTAAAAGTAAGCACTAGGTAGTCTCTAATTGGTTTAACTGCATTCGAAAGTATTGCAATAATTTATTCTTGTTCTCACTGCAGTTTGTTTTAATCTCATTTGAAATTAACTCTCTATTTGCAGATGTGTTCTCAATTCTGACTGTGCGGTCAGTTCTGTTGAATATTTTACGACTTGACTCAAAACTGTCTCAATATGCTGTCTTCGCCCTCTTTCCACCATCTCCATATTTAATGTGTTCATAATTAGTTCTCTCTCTCCTCTCTTTGCCTTTTTGAATTTTATTATACAGTGTGTCTGCATAATATTTTGTCTGTATTTTTTGTTTGTTCCTCTTTTCGTCTTCTGATGTTTTTTTTTCCTCTATGGACAAAAGCTCCTGCGGCTCTTTTCGTCAAAGGTATCTTGCTCATGTATAGTCTCTAATACTGCATGCCTCTGCATTCTGCGCAAACACACTACTCTTGTGTCTTTAAACTCACACTTCTAACATCTAGCACTGATACCCCTGTGCTGTGAAAGGCAATATGTGCCTGGCTTAATTATTTGCATCATAAATTCAGATGTAAAATGACCCACTTATCCCTCACGTTGTGTTTGTTTATGAAGCTTTAACCCTGAAAGAACCAGGGTTAGCAGAGCCTTAACAGTTTGAAATAGACAATCAGACTAATGAGCATGAACTGAGTGGCTTCGGCTCTTTTAGTCTCAGTAATCAGCTAAGTTACAGTTGCATGAGGACACAGACATGTTTAGGTTTAGATGATGGCATGCTGTATGTGAGCCTCAGGGCTTCTGAATTCATTTGTCATCAGGACCCATAGAGTAAATATAAAAAGTGTGTTCTGAAACTTTTTTATTGCATTCAAAATTTTTAAATAGATGTGTTATATTCTGACTTCACCTTGTCTGACCTTTCTTCAAATCTCAGTCTTGAAAATCCCTGGAAAAAGGCCGTTGGTAGCCTTGAGTGAATAAAATGGCTAGTTTAGCTCCTCTAATCTCTTCTGCAAGCTGGTTCTATCTCTCTCTCTCTCTCTCTCTCTCTCTCTCTATATATATATATATATATATATATATATATATATATATATATATATATATATATATATATATATATATATATATACATACATGTGCGTATGTGAATCCTTATAAGCTCTTAAATTGAAACTGTGGTTAGTTTTTGTTTTCATTAGACTAGAATGTTTTGAACAGATATCTACTTGAAACAGCTACAGTCTATGAACACACTTTTGTAGCCAGTAGTAACAGCTCATTATATTTTCCCTATGGGACTCCATCAGACATACAAAGTACTTTTGGGTCAAAGCCTACTGTTGAGAAGCACATATTTCTAGTTGAGCCCAGAGTTTCTCTTTGAAGGTTGTCATATTTCATCCAGTTAAAGCTGCTAATTCCATTGTGTTTGTTTCTTTCACGTGACAGGTTACTTGTGCTCTATTTGTGCTTTCCTCATGCTTCCGTGCAAACCCTTTGAGAATCGATTCACGTGGCCTGGTTCCACACAGCCTCGGCTGGTTCTGTCCTAAACACTGTAGAATGTTCACTCAGCTGGCTGTGCATCGGTTTTCAAAGGGATTTTAGGCATTTTGTTGAAAACTGAGTGAATTTAGTTGAAACTCACCTTAAATGAAACATCATGATGAAGATCTATAAATGTGTTTCAGTCATCCTTCTCTTTCTAGGTTTGTACGAGAAAAACTGTCAAGCTAAATACTTTTTAATTACATTTCAACCATTTCTGTAGCGTGATTCAAGGTTGGAGAGTTTTAGTGAGTAAAGTGATGAACGAAATGGAAAATGTTAGTATAATATGCTCTCCAAAAAGTAGTTTAAAACCAATATCATTTTTACACAAAACAAAAATCTTGCACACAATTTAAAAAAGGTTTTTCGTTAACTTCCATAGACTCATAAAATAAACAAAGCCATAGCTATATATTTTTTCATGATCAATTCTTCAGTTCCTAGTCATTGGAAAAGAAAATGAAAACAGATACAGTGGTACCTCGAGATACGAATTCTTTACTTTAAGGACAATTCAAGATACGCAACTTAATACGAATACTTTTTTTTTCATGATATTAAGAAAAGCGAGAAATACATATTTGGTATTCAAATACGGCGACACCACTTGGCATCACGTGACTGCATCACCTCTCCCCTAATGTCAGTCGCTTTGGACAAAGCTTCAGCCAAATGCATAAATGACTGCATTCAACGCTCCAAAAAAATATTCTGCTCTCCTATTGTTCAGTTCCAGCTCTGATGCTGAGTTTCTGTGCATAGTATCTGCCTCTACTATTGGTTAGTTCCAGCCCAATGCTATGTGTTTAGAATCAGAATCAGCTTTCCCTGTCTTCATTCACACTTTCGGTTTTGTGTTGGTGTCTTATTTTCGTGTTGCTTTTTGGCAAAGCGTGTTTTTATCGTCATGGCACTCCTCTGCTACCCTCTGTTCTCCTCCCACCTCCTCCTCTGACACCTCCCCACATCGCCTCACTCGAAAGGTAAGGGTTATTATTTTTCATTTATTTTATTTATGTTGTTTTAAGGGATTGAATAATCCTAATTACATTTTCTCTGGTTTTTCATGTCATTTCAAAACCATTTCTATGTGGCTTGGAACGAATTAGGCATTTTACATGAAAAACTTCCTTCGACATACGAAAAATTCAGCATGCGAAGCCTACCCCGGATGGATAATTTTTTTTATCTTGAGGTATCACTGTATTCAGATTTTTATGCACTTATTTTTCTTATTAAGCGTTTTGTATTGTTTTGTTTAAAAGTAAATACTTTCTGAAAAAGATTCGTACTGCAGTAAACGTACATGCGACGCTTTTGTCGAGTAATGAACCGTGAGTTTCCGTGAATTGTGTATGGAGGCTTGATTCATTTGGGAGAGGAGCCAAATGTGAACGAAGCATCGCTGGTTGGCTGTACCGACCTCCTCAGAGTCTATTGAAAATGTGGGGTTGCGGTCAGGTGAGAGTTAGAGTTTTTATATATAAAAGAGAGTTTGAAACATTTAAGAGACTGTGTGGGGTGAGGATATAACAATTAATGCAATTAATAAAAAAAATCCCTGTTCTGTATATTATAGTTGAAGCCAAATCTGTACCCTTTCCTAGTTCCACTAGCACTTTCACTGTCCGGGTCCTGTTAACGCTGATTTTTTTTTTTTTTTTTTGCACACAAAAAATTATATTAATTTTCACACATTATGTAAAACAGCTGCCTATGATTGTACACTTGGCCAGTAGGTTGTTTTGTGTAGACTTGATGCTTAGAGAAATGAACCCTTTCTCGAACCGATTGGCTGAAGTGATTCAATGCCTCATGAGGCTTTATCTCACCATCACTACTCTGTAGTGTGTATCACATAGTATAACCTGTGTATGAAAAACTCAGTAATCAAACAAAGCACAAAATGACAATTCTATGATCACACAAATCTAACTATTTAAATATCTTAATACACACGAAATCACCGGAGACACACTGTGACGCTGCTATCAGACCCAAACTGACAGAGACGCTTGCACGCTGATGGAGTAGATGGAAGAGTTTTTAGCAGCCAGCCACACAGGAGAGGTCACAGATTGGGATTGACAGCCACTTCAGCCAATCAAACGGGCCAATGCTCCCATAACACAGAACATGATGAAAATGGAAAGAAACAAAACAGACATGTTAGCAAGGAAACAATAAAACAATCCCCTAGAATTGTAACAAAGACTTTGGAGGGGCCTTCTCAAATTTCTGAATCTAATTGAGATGCTGAGACATGACCTAAAAAAAGAGTTAATGCTACAAAACCCTTGTTGGGACTGAGTGCCGAAACTTCTGCAAAAGAATTGTAACAGAATTGTAAACCCAAAATCAGACCAAGAATTGGAGACCGCACAGAAAAAAGTTTCATAACGAATGCTAGAAAGGTACTACTACTCACTCCACCTGTTGGTTTCTACGCTTCCTTCACTTGATGACTCTAGAAAACTTCTGATGAAACACCAACCATGTCTTTTACTTTGGTTTCCCCTAATAATAAATTTTTTTTTTTCAAAATTGCGCAATGGTTTTGGTTGAGTAATCTATAAAAACATCTATTTAAATAGTTTCATATTGTGAACTGAACTGGTGTTTAACTCCAAAAAGAGCTACCTATGTCAGTATTACTTCTCTCCTCTGATGCCTCCTATCTCTGTGGGGCTGCTGTATCTAGGGGTGGATGCAGAGATGGATCCCTCTGGGAAACTACTGTGGAAGCCGATGTTCAGTGTTTTTAATAGTTTGTTTTCATCAGTTCTCCCAGCCGAGTCAATCAGTTCTCTCAATCGACAGAGAGTGCCTGCAGATCCCCACCCTCTTAACTGAGGCTAACGCTAGCAGGAGCGCTGTCGTAATTTAAGCTCTACTGATTCAAGCGGCTCGAATAGAGGATCTTGAAGTCCTCTAAGGACAATGAAAAGGTCCCAGGAGGGAGCTAAGGATGTCCTGGAGGGTCTAACCCTTCTGGCCCCTCTGAGAAATCTGACCGTTAACTCGTGTCATCCCAATGTGTTGCCTTCAACCGGAAGGTGATAGGCAGAAATTTTGGGGATATAAACCTTCCAAGAAGGATGAAGGCAGTCCTCGATCAGAGTTGTTCGAGCCAACGTTACCACTAGGACATCTGCCTCATCCTCCCTGATCTTTCACAGGAGGGGTGCAAGAAGGCTCTCTGGGGGAAATGCATATAGGCATTTCTTCCTGGGCCAGCAAAGCACCAGCACTTCTAGCCCAAGAGGAGCCTGGGACAGAGCATAGAACAGTCGGCACTGAGCATTCTCTGGGGTGGCGAACAAGTCTACCTCTGACTGGGGTTTCCACTGAGACAGTGCATTTGCTGTCTGATTCAACTTGCCGGGGATATGGACTGCAACTAGGGACAGACCCCAATGCTGACTCCAGAGGAGCAGTCTGTGAGCTGACAACCGGGGAGAGCGTATCCCTCCTTGTCGATTGATATACGCCACCGCCGCCATGTTGTCCATCCTGACCAACACGTGATGTCCCTGCAGCATTCTCCTTAAGTGCTTTACTGCTAGAAACACTGCCCATAGCTCTAGGCAATTTATGCTCCAGGAAGTGTGTTTCTCTGTCCAAAACCCTGAGATTTTGTGCTTCCGGCATACAGCACCCCACCTGGTCTTTGAAGCATTGGTAGTTACTAGTATGCGCCTGGCAGGTCCTCCCAGGTAGACACCGGCACGGAGGAACCAAACATTTTTCCAAAGACGCAGATGGAGGTGCCAACGAAGTGTTACATTCACCTTGAGTCGCCCTGGACGCCATGCTCACGACGGAACTCAGAACTTGAGCCAAGGCTGGAGTGGTGTCATATGTAATAAGAGGAGCGGAATACCTGCTGCTGCGGAAGCCATATGGTCCAAGAGCCTTTGGAAGTTCTTATAATCTTAATAAGTTTAGCTCCATACTCAGAAAAAAATATTCTCTGGCAAGGGGTTATATGGCTCTTTTCTGAGTTGATATGAACCCCCAGTTGGCTGAGGTGGCATAAGAACCTGTCTCTGTGGCGAATCAACTGAGACTGGGTCTGGGCCAGTATCAGTCAATCGTCCAAGTAAGCCAGGATTCGAACTCCTTCCCGTATTAACGGTACTAAAGCCGCCTCGATCACCTTTGTGAAGGTGCGAGGAGACAGAGACAAGTCGAAGGGGAGGACAAAGTACTAATACACTCGAACTTCGAGGCCAAACTGAAGAAGGGGTCTGTGCCGAGGGAGTATATTTACATGAAAATACACATGCTTCAAATCTATTGTGGTGAACCAATCCCCTGCAAGGACTGAGTGGACCATGTGTCTGAGAGATATCATCCTAAGCGGAAGTATCAGTAGATGAGCGTTCAGACAACGCAGGTCGAGGATTGGACGCAACCCACCTGTGTGTTTGGAAACTAGGAAGTATTGACTGTAAAACCCTCTTTCCCTGTTGGAAGGAGGGACTGGCTCGATTGCACTTTTGCGTAGAAGGGAATTGAAATCTTCGAGCAGGACCTGTGGGTGAGAGACAGAGGTAATTAGAACCCCCATTGAACCTGGGCGGCTTGGCAGCAATCTGCAGTCAATAGCTGTGCCAGATAGTGTGTACGAGCCAAGGGAAAGTATTGGGAAGCTATAGCTGCATCTTTCGTCACCTTGAGGGTATTAGTGCACCGCCAGCGCCTGCTCTACCTGGGGAATCGCTTCATACACCCTAGCTACCACGCCATCAAGGCGAGTAAGAGAGGGGAGACTGACCAACCTCACTTTAAAGCAAGACCAAGTTTGGGTCAGTTCTCGGTGCACTGATAAATGGGATAGGAGGTGGCTGCAGGGCTGTGGTTGTGTCTCACTGAGTCGCTTGTGTGTCGAGAGTAGGCTCCAGCAAAAAAACAGAAAGAGTGTCACATTGCATCCACTTTATGCGGGACAACGTTATCACGTGACCATTAGCGTGTTCATTGATTGGCATTTTGAAATAGTGTGGAGAGAGTAGAGCACTCCGAGTGGAGCTTCCCATAGTTGCACCGACATAAGTCGTAGTGACCGACTGATGGGGAACAAAATAATCTCGCAATTTCATAGATGACTGAAGATGATGAGGATCATCAAGACTTCAGATGATTAAGAGAGAGTAATGCTGAGCAGCAGGGTTACATGCTTACAAGTCTTTGGGGACAACAGTCAGATATACTTGCATAGAATCAGTGTAACAATGGTACAAGAATCCATGTCTGTAAATGGTGAGAGCCAAGAAAGTCATAAGGATTGAAAAACAGACATTGAGACCAATCAGTGAGTGATGAGTTCTCTGAAACACTTGCTAGTGAGAGAGGACTCAAACTCTTTTGCGTTTTGACTAGATCCTTGAATGGAATTTTTTGTTGCTACATAACTTTATACCTGAAGAGTTTTAATCTGTGAATTTTATTTGATGACTCTTTGTGACCCACACGAAAGTCTGCGCTGGTTCATGATCACTGGAAATTCCATTCAGGTGGAATCTTTAGTGGGGGTTGGGGCCCTTTGCTTTGTGTGTTTCTTCCATATGCGCATAACCTCACTAACTGTTGTTGCCTACTCAACTTTAGCAATGGTCTCGTAACCAACTTGGCACTTGGGGAGTTCAACACATGATGTCTCTGAGCAGTGCCTCACAGTGCTTTAAGCTCACTATGTAGCAACAGCTTCAGGTAAAATACTTCAGTGCTGGAAAGTTGCATGTTTGTGGAATGCTTGAAGCTACTTATTATTGAAACTGCCACTACTAACTTTTCACCAGGGTAATCAAAACTTAAATGATATCATCTGCAAAACGAATGATAAGGTTGTCACTTACCAGATTCTTGTATCTTCAAAACAAAACAGAAAGTATGACCAGTTTTCAGCTCCTGTTTTATACCCTTAGTTGAATTTGCGCTCTCTTGAATTTGCTACTTCTCTGCAGAGGACTGTTTAATTTTCACACTCCATGCCGGTGGATGGTGCTCGGGGAATGCTAAACAACTGTCCCGGTATGACATAAGCTTTTGTGCAGATGCACTGTGGGAGAGGGGTGAATGTAATTCGCTGTAGCTATCAGCTGCAAACTCTCTCTAGTCAGACACAAACAGGATGAGCTGCTCGATGTCCATATTCTCGTTTTTTCATTCTCTGCATTTTTTTCTTCACTGGTTGCTCTTTTATAGCAGACCTCTCAACACATCATCAAAACAGACCGCTTTCATTGGTCCATCGGGAGTCTATGGCTTGGGGAAAACCTAGGCAACTTGGCAGGGTTGCATGGCTAGAAGAACATTGGAGGGGACAAACCCAAGTTTTTTTTCAATGTACCTTGATTTAAGTTAGTATTTGTGGTCAGTGCTCTATCATTAATAAAATAGACAGTTTTTTCTTCAGTTGAACTAAAAGAACTACATTTAAAGAAAGAAAACTGGAAGTAAAGAGTAAACTTCAGACTGCTGCACTTAAAGGTGAATCAGTGGGATAAAAGTATGTGGATCCATAACTAATCTAAAATTGAAGGAGATATAATCTACAACAGCTCCAATGACACTCCTTCACACAATGTCCAGACTCTTTACTATCCTCTCGTGATAATCCTGACATAAATTCTTCTCATTTTAAAGCAGGCCCCAACAGTGGACATCAGGCCACGCTCGGCAACAGCCATCCAGATGAACAACGCTGCGCATCTGCCTGAGCGGGATGAGGAGTTTGGCTACGAGTGTCTGGATGGGAAGGACTGCGCCAGCTTCTTCTGCTGCTTTGAAGACTGCCGCTCTGGAGCCTGGCGACATGGGCGGCTACACATCCGCGTAGCCAAGATCGACTCATATGCTCGCATCTTCTTCCCCACTGCATTTGGCCTGTTCAATGTTGTCTACTGGTTTTCCTACCTATATCTTTAAACAAATGATCACTGTAGACAGTCCGTATTTACCTGACCAGTTCCAGCAAGACCTAGTGCGTATCTATCTATATTTAGTCTATATATCACAGTATCAATCTCTCAATCCATCCACCTACCTCGCATCATGCTAGAAGTCAACTAATTCATACATCAAATAGTCCATGAATCAATCCTTCCAATCAACTCCAATACATCCAATGCTCAATCCCACTCTAATTAATCTATCTCAAATCTGGAGTCCATAGATCAGACTGTTTGTGAGTATAGCCATTAGTATGTCTTTCCATCGAAAAATATTCCATTTGTGTATCCATCTAATGGTTTAAACAACATTAGCCTACTTAGCATTCCCTTAGCATAAAACTGCCCACCAAACATTTGATCGTTCATCCAGTCCTGCCACCCATTCAACAGTCCATCAATACATCCATCAGTCTCTCAGATCTTTTCTTTTCTTAATTCACTAGAAATTGTATATATCTTGTGAGTCGTGGCTCTGTTTACAGTATGCTTACACAGCTTTCTAAAATATACCTTGTGCATTAAGCAAATGTTGTAGCAAAAGAATGGAGAGAATAAATCTGCATCCATCAGATTATTTCTGGAACACTCAAATATGTCTAGCACAAAAGAGAAAAAGAAACATACAGATATACGCCTTCGTTCGTTTCAGGCTGTAGTGTTTTAGGCAACAACCTTTTCCAAATCCAGGGGATTTTATAGCCCTGTTGTACATACTGTATATCGTAAAAGCAATCAATCAATCACAAAATAAAATATTTATCCTAACATTTCATTTCTTTAAAGATGAAATGTAAAAAAAAAAACATTTATATCCCATTTCTACACCAAGATTTTCATATATGGTCACAAAAAGTTAACTGATCAGCTGCTCAATTGTTGTATATATGCTGATCTCCATCTTACTGCATGCACACATGGCCAAACACTTGCCAATGTCTAAAATCGATAAAAGACAATTAAAAAAATTTCAGGTAGTATGGAGTTAATTTGAGCACTTTTCCATTTGTGTTATTTGTAAATTCAGATTTTGGATTGAATTTAAATAAGTACACTTGTGTTGTGGTTTGAAAGCCGACAACTGCTGACAACAGATTTATTTATTTATGGGGGGGTGGTCATTTCATAGTTGGTGAAAACAAGTCTTATACAGCATTGCTACTTTCCTAATGTTCAACTATTTATTGCTATAAAGAAAACCAAATGTTTTAACCTTATCTACATTTATGTTTTATTTAACATCTAAATTTAGTGGCAACTGACATGAAAACATCTATTTACTCGTCCAGAACCAGTTAATGTTGTATTCCTTTTTTTATTCTCAACTGAATAATGTTAAAAATCATTTACCCTCTTTTGAACATTACTTTTATGTTATGTCTGTGTGTATCAATAACACCATGCAAATGTACTTTGAGTTAGAATGAAAAGAAGTCCTCAAAGGTTTGGAGTTACTTGAGATGGCATGTGCCGGTTTGAGATTCACTGTACTACGCTTACAACTTTACAATCTGTTATTAGCTGTCTGTGGGGGAAGGAAAGACACTTTAGTGAACTCTATTGCAGGTTAAGGAACACATATGGAACAGTAAATGTGTCAGGTTCAATTATTTAAATAAAGTCACTTTATATAGGAAATCCAGTCACTGTGGGCTTTTTCGAAACGTATCAGCTACTAGATTTGAAATGCAAAGTTCTGAGGAAAGATTTGTGTGACTCCGTGTCAGGATTTCAGTGTTTAATTGTTTGTATGAGACCAAGACCATGATGGAGAGAGAAACTTGTCACACGTGTTACTGCGATACAGTTACTAAATGAAAACAAAGGAGGTAGTAAATGTTTATGTGTAAATAGGATCTCTGCTACATTTAATTGGTGATGCCTGCCATTTCTTTTTGCAAGCAAAGAAGCTTGATCCAGAGAAAGCCTTGTAGTTTAATGTTTGAGATTAAATTGAAACAGAAGAGTTTAGGATGACCTCTCTTAGTGGAAGTCAAAGCTTTAAATATTGTCAACTTTCTTTGTTGTCTCAGAAGTTTCCACTCTCCATTCTGAATGAATATGATTGCTTCAGGGTTAGGTTTAACAGCGACTCTAACCCAGGACATGCTCCAGCAACCGCAATCACACTTCACACAAAAATAAACTCTCAATCTGTCAGGGTGTTCTGCAGTCATCGATAATTTCAGTGTGACTTTTTCATTTAACAGTAAACCTTGAAGCCCATATTATGCCCATGCCCTCTTAAGAGGAATCGATATAGAGAAACCATGTGTATTTTTATATGGATGCAGTAGATTATCTCTAAATGTTAGTCTGAGTTTAGCTTCAGTTTTATAGTTGTTGGTAAATGGCATGCATGCAGGTTATGTTATATTAAAGAAAACTTTGAAATTCTCATTTGTCAAATGTAACTTATGCAAGCACAAATATATTTCTATTTTAATCAGCCACTGACTCAGTTTTGTTCCAACTTGAGATCTGTATTCAGCAGTATTAGCTGTATGTATGAGAAACTTTAAAACCATGTTGTAAATACAAACACTGTGACTTTGTGACAATGTGTGTTTTTTTCAGGTTACAAAGCAGATTAATATGTTCACAACTGGATTTGATTAAATAGCTCACTAATGAATCCCCACCATTGTTATAAATTACTAATTATTATACATAAATTAATATAAATTATACATTAAATAAAAAGGGAAGTACATTACTCTCATATTTATTTCTTTAAAATGCTGTTCTCTCCTTTAACTTTTGGTAGAAAATTATAGCATAACATTTCTGTTTAGAATCATTAATATTTAACTCCATTTAAAAGGTTTAGAGGTGAGTTAAGCAACCAAAAGGTTGCTGGCATTTTCACATATAACAGCTGAAGCAACAATAAGACAACACTGAAAGATTCAGGACTCTTAGGTTTTCAAACAAAACAAAGTTTTTACAGTCAGATGTTAAAGAAATTCCCTTACACACATAGAACACATCATGAAGAACATTAACTTTATCACCAAAGTTTGACTCCATTATCGAGTGTTTAACATGGAGCGGAAGCTGAGAAAGAGAGTGGAAGCACTCGCTTTGCTCAACCTCGACCGATCACAGGGCTCGCAGCTCTTCAGAGGCAGGATCATGAGTGCAAATTGAATGTGGTCATCATTTTTCATTTTTACAAGACAAGTTGACCTATTTTTTTTCTCTCTTTTTCGTAGTTATAGCAGATGATTCAAGTAAAAGGCAAAATGGGGGAAGAATTATAACTGATCTGTGTCTTTACATTCCTGAACCATAGAGAAAAGTGTGGGAAAGTGCTTCTTCTTATTTTGTCATATGCTTCTTCACTAGTCTTCATATGCTTTGGAGATTTTAAACTTTTTTAAGTCTAGTGTGGGTATCGTAATCACAAACCATTAGACTTTTAGATGGGTGTATTTGTTGCCAATAAATACAAAAAGTAAAAACAAAATAAGATACATTTAATTTAAATTTATTCAAATAGTTTACCTTGACAGCTGTTCTTTGTACACAAGCAACCTTTTAAAAGTAATTTTCTTAGTTATATCAAACTACATGTAAAATCTGACCCTACCTTTATTTTAAAATAGTTTTTTGGCGTTTCATGACCGAATGATCAAAAAAATAAAATGCATACATGTAGTCAATTTCTTGCTCTTAGCTACATATTCTTCGTCCATATCGTGCACCAAACTACAGATCCAGTTTGTGGCGGTAATGCACCACAAACAACAAGGTTGCAAACTGCAGTTAAAAAGAAGAGGAAGAAGAAGAAGAGATCCTGGAAAATTTAGCTGATAAAGGAAAGGAAATACTAATAGGACTATATAACTAAATATGGGAAACAGGGATTATGCCTAAAGAATGGAAGACAGCTGTTATTATCCCAATTAAAAAGCCTGGGAAAGATCCCAAACTGGCGACTACTTACAGACCGATTGCTCTGACATCACACGTGGGGAAAACAATGGAAAGGATGATCAATGATAAACTTATGTATTGGATTGAAACTAAAGGATTGCTGGAAAATTACCAAAGTGGCTTTAGGAAAGGTAGAGGGACAATGGATCCAATTATAAGGCTGGAGGATGATATTAAGAAAGCCCAAGTTAACAGGGAGTCGGTATTTGCGGTATTTCTGGATATAGACAAAGCGTATGATATGTTGTGGAAGGAAGGTATTCTAGTTAAACTGAACCAGCTAGGAATCACGGGTAGATTATTGAAACGGGTAAAAGAATTCCTGACAGATAGAACTATAGCAGTGGAAATAAATGGAATTTTAAGTGAGTACTACTGTGTAGAAAATGGTACTCCACAAGGAAGTATCATAAGCCCTTTGTTATTTTCAATTATGATTAATGGGATTTTTAAGGACATAAAAAACTACATGGGAGTTGCGTTGTTTGCTGACGATGGTGCAATATGGAAAAGGGGGAGAAATAAAGAATGAAGAAGAGGCAAATGCAACAAGCATTAGATAAAGTACAAGCCTGGGCCCTCCAGTGGGGATTTAGGATATCCCAAAAGAAAACAAAAACAATATTGTTTACTAAAAAAAAAAATCAAAAATGGAATTTAAACTGAAGTTGGCTGGAAAAGAACTGGAAAGTGTGGAATCCTTTAAATACTTAGGGTTGTGGTTTGACAGGAAACTCACATGGAAGGTACATATTAAAAAGATGATTGACAAATGTAAAAAGGTTTTGAATGTAATGAGATGTTTGTGTGGAGTAGATTGGGGTGCAAGCAGGCTAGCATTAAAAACTATATACACAGGACTGGTGAGATCAGTATTTGACTATGCGTGCATAGTGTATGGGTCAGCAGCTAAAACAGCACTGAAACAGCTGGATGTAGTGCACAATCAGGCACTTAGAATATGCTGTGGAGCAATGAAAACCACTCCAGTGGCAGCTACGCAGGTGGAAATGGGAGATGCCTCTCCACATTAGAAGAGATCAGCTGGCTATAGTGTACTGGGCTAACTTGAGGGGACATAATAACAAACATATGACACAGTCGGTCCTTCTCCACAGTCAAGAGAGAGAGAACAAAAGGAGCCATAGCTTTGGGTGGACAATAAAGCAGAAAATAACCGAAATGGAGTTAAGTACAGTTATAATTTCTCCTAGTGTAGTGTACCCAGTAGTTCCCCCATGGTTGATTGCTGATGTTGACATCAACTTAGAATTAATGACGGTCAAACAAGAAACTGAGTTAAACAACAATAAAGTGATGATGTATATAAGGAAAAATATAATGAAACACTTGTAGTATACAGATGCATCAAAAATTGGTAAAAGGTTGGAGTGGCATATGCCATTCCAAAGTTAAAATTTGCAACAGCAAAAAGAATTAATAAGGATTTAGCAATATACACAGCAGAATTAATATCAATATGGTTGGCATTAAATTGGATTGAGATTAATAAAACAAAAAAGTAGTGATTGCATCAGACTCAAAATCTGCACTTGTTAGTATTAAAAATGTAGAATCAGAATCCAGACAAGATATCATATATGAAATAATACAAAAGGTAAATAATCTGTCGAAATCAGGAATTCAAATTTCCCTTATATGGGTACCAGCACATATAGGAATCAGGGGGAATGAGTTGACAGACAAGTTTGCTAAACAAGCAACACAAATAGCTTCAGTAGATATTGATATAAAGTACAGTAAAGCAGAAATTAAAAGCATTGTTAAAAATAAAATTTCTGACAAATGGCAACACCTCTGGGATAATGGGGATACAGGACGTCAGTATCACACTATTCAAAACAAAGTGGGTAAAGGTAGGGTAACATGTAGAAGCAAAAAGGAAGAAGATGTGTTTACAAGAATGCGGTTTGGGCATACAGCACTTAACAGTACATTACATAAAATCAACAAACATACTGATGGGATGTGTGAGTGTAGGAATAACCAGGAGACTATAGAGCATGTAATTATGTATTGTCCATTGTATTGCAGGGAAAGACAAAGACTATTTACAAAACTACAAGAAAAGCAAGTTGAACTAAATATAGAGAACATTCTACAATTAAATACAGATAATATTTGTTTTAGGGATGTATAGTTTTCTGCAATCCACGGGACTAAGTGGCAGAATTTAGTTTATTATTAGTATTACTGTTAGGAGTATTATTATTATTATTAGTAGTAGTGGTACTATTAGGGATATATAGATATATAATATATATAGATATATATATATATATATATATATATTATATATATATATATATATATATATCTATCTATCTATATATATATATATTCTATATTATAATTATTATTATTTTTTTATATAATAAGTATTATTATTTGGGACTAGTATTTTTAATATCACAATTATTATGGATTAGCGAACTCCTGGTCCACACTCCAGTCCAGATGGTGGCGGTAATGCTCCAAAAGTTGGTTGCCAACCGCCAAAAGAAGAAGAAGTGCGTGCGCGTCACCAATCACGAGGCGCTTTGGGAGGGCTTTGACGCTGCGTACTACGAAGCTTCTGGAAACGCTTCTCTTTCGTCTACTCCTCGAGAAAGGCCCTCGCGTGTTCAGGAGAATGGCAGCGGTGAAGGCGCTTAATCCGAAAGCCGAGGTGGCCCGGGCGCACGCAGCGCTGGCGGTGAATATCAGCGCCGCTCGGGGACTGCAGGATGTGCTGAAGAGCAATCTCGGGCCGAAGGGAACAATGAAGATGTGAGTGCACCAGTCGTTAATGCCTTTGTTACCACGTGCTTCACACACGGCTTCCTGACTTAGTCGGCTAACGTTACGTATGTTACAAGTCTCTTTTTTGATTCAGACTTGTTCGAATATGGGAGAACAATTGAGTGCAAATGTTTTGCACATAATGCTATGTTTCACAAATACATGGAACTAGACGAACGAAAAGTAGATTAACATTAAGTTCATAGATAAGGGATGCTGAAAATCGGCGTAACAAATATACTTTACAACAGTTACAACACTGAAATCCTTGTTTGTTCGACTGTATTTGTGGATTATCTGCAGTTTGAACATCGAGACACATTCAGTGGTGGTTCCTGTAGCACTGCGTGCTCTGGGGTGGGGAAGATCTTTGATGGGAGGGGCATGAGTCTTCAAAATACAAAAAAGCATTACTTGAATAACTATCAATGTTTCAAGAAATTAGTTGTGTGAATCGCGTGAGCTCATTGTTTAAGTACAATTCTAAATTCTGATTCTGAATTCCATTTTATAAAAATGTATCTGAAATTCTCTTAAATTTCCCTCGTTAACAAAAATATAATTTAAAAATCTGGCTCTGTGTGTATATAGTGTCGGAATGATTTTGATTATACGTATAACTTGATTTGACTGTTAAAAAATTGTGAAAACCTCATTTAATAGGTCCCTTTTTGTTATATAAATAAAGATGTGAAAATATTGTGATAATGTGAGTAAATGCAATAAACCAAAATGATCATCAAACAAAAACATAGGGGATTAAAAAATGTTAAAAATTTTTTTAGCAAACACCCAACCAGGAGTATACAGATAATATTGCTATAATATTACCCTCATACACATATTGTGAACCTGCCAGACGAGAATCTTACTGTTTCATCACAATTTTTGCCAAACATGATTCAAAGTAGGGCTGAATGATTATTTACAATTAAATTGCGTTTTGACAAAAATGCTATTACCAACTCGCAGAGACTGTTGTTATGAATGATCATGTGATGACACTCATTCACATGACGTGCATTTGGGAAGCTTCAGAGATGGTAGAAAAAAGTTGTGTGATGCGTGTTAAGGTTTCTACACACCAGAGCTGGAGATGCACAGGAAAAAAAACAGTTCATCTGGTTTCCTTGTCTGGTTTTTAATCTTTTTGTCATAAAATTTTCTTAATATTTTTTTTGCATGTTTTTCTTTTCAGATGAAATAAAACTTTCAAAATCTGGCAAAACTTTTTTTATTACTATATGTTATAGATGCTGAGAACAGTGTGTAATAACAAGAAAAGTAAAAAAAAAATGGATTTGAATTTTCATCAGGCTTCTCTTTATAAACAGATATAAATGTAGATCAACAAGACTTTTGAGATTACAGAAATGAACCTCGAACCATTTTACCTTAACTCAAACAGTTTTGTTTGAATAGGGCTTTTAGTGTGTTCATTTCATAAGTTGTTTTATTTTGGTGTCCCTGATTTTTTGTTGTATTTTTTTGGTGTCCCTAATGCTTTGGCCTCTGCCACAGACATAATCTCCACCCCTCCAGAGGATTACCCTTCATCATAAGAATCTCTATAAATATAAACACATGACATAAGATTAGATAACATTTGTAAAAAAAAAAAAATTGTTTCTACTCAAAAATTTGCAAAAGATATAATAAAAAGATATAATGATTAGATGAAATAAAATAATGAATGAAGTAAAATGTTGTTGAATTCAAGAGCATGAGCAGTATCAAAGCAATATTATAAAATGTCAATTAGAAAAATAACATTATATATTTGAAAACATTATTGTTATAAAGCTGTGAATAAACTCTGTATAAAAATTGTATCACTTACTGTGGTTAGGTGACAGGGCGCCCCCTATTTGCTGCTGTTTTTCCTCTTCCACAAATCTCCTAGAGGCTCTCCTTCATGATCTTTCAACAAAAACAACTTTGTCAAGATTGTCTTGAGATCTTTCTCAACCATTTACAAGTGTTTTGGCACTGAAATCTAACACCAAGTGTGCCAAAAAACGACGGAAGAATGAGTGGAACAAAAGAAGAAAAGACGTGCGAATGCGTCAGATACACGGACGCGACAGAATCACTAACACAAACACAGTAAAAAACAGTACAATCTAACGCTAATAAACCCATAACTACAGCTAAAACAATGGCTATACTATTATATACAATAGAAATATAAAATTTAAAATTAAGTCGCCTCTAAAACCTAGCTAAAGTGTTGCTAAAGCAATTCACATGTAGTCAATCACGGATCTGTCACCACTTTCCTACACTTCACAAACTTCTCGTCTGGAACACAAACAATGTTGTCATTACCGTAATGAGTGTCATCATTCGAAAGAACCATATCTCAGCTTTCAGAATCTGTTCGAATTGTATTTATTGTGCAGAAAAAAAACCCAGAACTACTGTAGTTTGAAGTGCGCAAGTCATTGTGTCTCCAGCAACAGATCCGCTGTTAAAGGGATAAAGAAAACATCTGAAACACACAGCACACTTTTCTCTTTTTTTTGTGTTTTCATGTTCCATTAAATGATAAATGAATGTTATTTTCATGGAATGAGTGCTTTTAAAGCTGCCTGCTGTCTAATGTTACAGCAGCTGGGAAGGGACATACAATCTTTCATTCGTAGCAGAAATGGAATATAATGATGTACCCCGTGACTAGATTCTGTTTTCTGACACACACCAGAAACCCATGCGGCTGAGAACATGCTTCAAACAAGGAGAAGTTCAGGTTTTTTTAAGTCAATACAAACAACATTATAAAAGGCCCAAAGAAGTGCTCTCCGCAACACGCAACAAGACCTTCCAACTGAATCACGCAGCTCACCTTTGTCTCTTAGTGTTTCATTAAATGGTAAAAGAATATTATTTTCAGTAAACAAATCTACACTTAAGTTTGTGTGCCTAAATTGTAATCCAAATATAGTCTTTGTCCCCTTTTTTAGTGATTCATTACTCATCAGTGTTGAAAAATACAGAGAAGTGTTTTTTTATAAATTGCAATTCGATTATTTTCCAAAAATCATTCAGCCCTAATTAAAAAATAAATGATGTGAGTACAAAAACATTAAGACATACTTTTAGTGTAAATTAGTAGATTATACAATAAATATAGACAAACGTGAACTTAACTGAATGTGTAATACAATCAAACTGATTATCAACCAGTTGAGATCATGGCTTTTTCAGCGCTTTATTTCCCCTGAACATGAGACAAAAAATCTACTATTCACGTGTTCATTAGGGTTGGGTGCCGAAACCCAAGAACCGGTTTGGGCCAAAAAGGATCTTGAACATCGGCACATCGTTTTCGTGTTACTTAAAATACCTGTACTGTCGGAGCCACGCTGATCTTCATTCAATTATTCAGTCCAGTTTCAAGAACATGGAGATATTGAATGAGTGAGTCCTGCTCTCCCTCCAGCCACCATGCCCCCCTTTTAATAAATCAACAGCGAATAAGACCCTCCGAGAAAAGCGTGAAGTAGTACCACCTCCTGACTCAACAGAACAAAGCATGTGCAAGCACTTATGCTCTGATTCCAAATCTAAACTAAATATGACAGAAAGACAAGCCCTGTATGGAGCTGTTTTATAGTAGTAGACAAAAACACATCAAACTGTGATGTTTGTTAAAAAAAAAAAAATGTTTAATACTATCCGTTATTTGTTGTAACTTCACAAATTTGTATAAACATTTGAGAATATTAAGGTAGACACTAACAAAAGATGACTAATAATACAATTGAACCGTGTACATTTGGTATTTACTAATTAAAAGGAAATCACAACCCGTATTATTAAAAAACCTTTTTGTTAGCGGTTTAAATATCTGCCATTAAAATGATGTAGTTACATGTTTTTATAAAAAATTTTAAATAAAAGTAACAAAATAAAAGTAAAAAAAATTAAAACTTGACCACAATCTCTTTATTGTAAGATATTTGCATGAATGAAAACGTGCGAACACAAATGTGAAGTTCCTTGTTTCCTTTTAATGTGGAATTATACAAGATGAGTATAGAGAAACGTTACATCACTTCATGGTCTCCATTAGCTTGTGTTTTCGCGGCTCGCACCAGAAGCTGCTTCAATTAAGTCTCTTAGGTTTAGGTCAGCATAGGATTGGGTCGATACGTGATGCCATCGTATTGCTGAGTTGACATTCTCCGGCTCTTCTCACTCGCGCAGGGCTGGGTGACTGACTTAGCATTTCAGCCACCAGTTTAACGTGGGTTTTTGTGGCCCTCAGCTCAGGTGGTTTCATGTGATGACCATCTGTATCTTGGGTCAAGCATTTCAACTTTTAAAATATTATTGTATTTATTTATTTTCAATAAAATGTGTTCTCGAGTCCTCAGTCATAATTTTTGGCCTTTGGGAAAAAATGGTTTTGGAAAACAATTTTTGGTGACTGGTATTGGAAAAACCCCAAACAATCCCCAAACCTACTGTTCTTGCTTCCATATATTCCTCTGTCCACTCATGCACGTGTTGAAGACAGAAGCTCTTCATTAAAATAATTTTTTTTTACTGCAGCCATGCATGAAGCTACTGCCTCTGTTTCTGAAGGCTTTATATCAGCATGTAAGTAGCATATGTCCTGCACTTCATCCAATTTGGTTTTAAGCAAGGCTTCCATCTTTCTTTACAGGCTTGTATCTGGTGCAGGAGATATCAAGCTCACCAAAGATGGAAATGTTCTTCTGCATGAGATGGTGAGCGTTCATCTTCAATTATGTTATTTAGCTGATGAATGTGAGGTTTGTCACATCGTCAAAGTAAACTACACTGCACTTTCCTTGCATAATGACGAACAAAATACTTTGTCTTAGCTGTTTTAGAGAGAGAGAGATTTATTTATTTTTATTTATTTATTTATTACTAAGTTGGCTACAAATACAGTGGGGAAAAAAGTATTTAGTCAGCCACCAATTGTGCAAGTTCTCCCACTTAAAAAGATGAGAGAGGCCCATAATGGTCATCATAGATAGACCTCAACTAGGAGAGACAAAGGGAGAAAGAAAAATCCAGAAAATCGCATTGTCTAATTCTTAAAGAATTTATTTGCAAACTATGGTGGAAAGTAAGTATTTGGTCAGCTACAAACAAGCAAGATATCTGCCTCTCACAGACCTGAAACTTCTTCTGTAAGAGACTCCTCTGTCCTCCACTCGTTACCTGTATTAATGGTACCTGTTTGAACTCATTATCAGTATAAAAGACACCTGTCCACAACCTCAAACACTCACACTCTAAACTCCACCATGGCCAAAACTAGAGAGCTGTCAAAGGACACCCGAAACTAAATTATAGACCTGAACCAGGCTGGGAAGACTGAATCTGCAATGGGTAAACAGCTTGGTTTGAAGAAATCAACTGTGGGAGCAATTATTAGAAAATGGAACACATACAAGACCACTGATAATCTCCCTCGGTCTGGGGCTCCACGCAAGATCTCACCCTGTGGGGTCAAAATGATCACAAGAACGGTGAGCAAAAATCCCAGAATCACACAGGGGGACCTAGTGAATGACCTGCAGAGAGCTGGGACCAAAGTAACAAAGGCTCCCATCAGTTACACACTACGCCGCCAGGGACTCAAATCCTGCAGTGCCAGACGTGTCCCCTGCTTAAGCCAGTACATGTCAAGGCCCGTCTGAAGTTTGCTAGAGAGCGTTTGGCTGATCAAGAAGATGACTGGGAGAATATCATATGGTCAGATGAAACCAAAATATAACTTTTTGGTAACAACTCTACTCGTCGTGTTTGGAGGAGAAAGAATGCTGAGTTGCATCCAAAGAACACCATACCTTTCTGCTAAGGGACGAGGACGAAAAGGAAAAGGTTCCGTGTAAAGGAAAGAATGAATGAGGCCATGTATGGTCAAATTTTGAGTGAAAACCTCCTTCCATCAGTAAGGGCATTGAAGATGAAACGTGGCTCGGTCTTTCAGCATGACACATCAAACACACCACCCGGGTAACGAAGGAGTGGGTTCGTAAGAAGCATTTTAAGGTCCTGGAGTGGCCTAGCCAGTCTTCAGATCTCAACCCCATAGAAAATCTTTGGAGGGAGTTTAAAGTCCTTGTTGCCCAGCGACAGCCCCAGAACATCACTGCTCTAGAGGAGATTTGTATGGAGGAATGGGCCAAAATACCAGCAAAAGTGTGTGAAAACCTTGTGAAGACTTACAGAAAACGTTTGATCTCTGTCATTGCCAACAAAGGGTATATAACAAAGTATTGAGATGACCTTTTGTTATTGACCAAATACTTATTTTCCACCATATTTTGCTAATAAATTCTTTAAAAATCAGTTAATGTGATTTTCTGGATTTTTCTTTCTCCTTTTGTCTCTCATAGTTGCGGTCTATCTATGATGACCATTATGGGCCTCTCTCATCTTTTTAAGTGGGAGAACTTCCACAATTGGTGGCTGACTAAATACTTTTTTGCCCCACTATACATAATGAACTTTCATGATTAAATGTTTATTTCCCTGCAGTGCATCCTGTAGAGCAGTGTTTCTCAATTATTTTCTGTCGCGTGCTCCCTAGGAAGAAAAAAACAGGCGTATGACAACGAACATCATCCCCCATAGCGCCACCTAGTGGCGAGCTTTGAAAGCCTGTTTTTGATAGTGTTACGCTTCTATTTAGGGCATTGTATTGCATACAAACTTAAAACTTGTCGCATGTGTGTAGGACCTTAAGACCTACAAAAAAGTCCATTGGGTTGACTTTCGAAACAGGATGGAAAACCGGATTTTTTTTTTTATGTAAAAAACGTAGACTCCATACTTTGACGAACTTTTCCTAGGCAAAATGTCTGATCCAGCTGAAAATTGGTGTGGTTACATGTAAGGCATGAGAGACAAAATGTTATCTAAAGCTAAAAAGTGCTTCGAATGGTCTTGGGGTGGTGCTCTATA
Organism: Danionella dracula; assembly: GCA_900490495.1. NCBI lineage: Eukaryota > Metazoa > Chordata > Actinopteri > Cypriniformes > Danionidae > Danionella > Danionella dracula. Next base: position 6,933,020 of record UELW01000322.1, read on the forward strand.
GCGCCACCTGAAGCGGATTTGTTGCTTTTGCGCAAACAGTTTGTCATGGGCGAATGAAATTTGGTACACATATGTAGATTACCAAGCTGCAACTTTAACCAATATAAACCCTGTTTCCAAAATCGACGGGAAGATGGATGTTTTGCAAAAACCTCTAAAAATGGCTGTTTTTGCTTGTTTTACACTTTGATGAACTTCTCCTAGGTGACAAGTCCGATCCATCTAAAATTGGTTTGGTTACTCGTAAGGCAAGAGAGAAAAAAAGTTATCAAAAGCTAAACAGTACGTCCATTGGTCTTGGGGTGGCGCCTTAGCAAAGATCACCCTTCAAAAAAGAGCAAAGAAATTGGCATAATTTGGACTGTGTCTCCGTTCACGTTAATTCAATTTCAGCAAAAACAGCCTGGCAGGATTATTACCCTCAGGCTGAACAAAAGAATATGCAGCGCCTTCTTACTGCCCCCTTAAATGTGACCAAAATCATCGTTTTAGCTGTTTTGACCTATTGAACAGGTTAGAAGCCCACCAAAATTTGTTCGAAGGTCATGTCCAATAAGTATAATAATTTAACACTGTCACTGATATTGTATCTTGTATATTGTATATTGTAGCTCTGCAGCGTGCCCTTGAATGCGAAAAAAGCTTAACACGCGTGATTTAACGAACTCCTCCTAGGAAAATTTCCATATCGAGCTTAATTTTGGTCTGGTGACTCTTAAAGCATCAAAAACTTAGAAGTTTGTCACAGGGTCTTGCTGTGGCACCTTAACAAACTTGACCTTTTTTAAACGTGTAGGGCTAAAGGGATTTGTTAATGTAGCACTCACATACTTTATCCAAAAAGCATGAAAAATTAAGGAATTACGAGTCTACCGTTCTGACCAAATTACTATGCTAGTGACGATACGCTGGTAGCGCCACCTACTGCCTGTGTATTTTTGTGGCTGTGTCTCCCACATACTCCATCCGACCCATATGAAAAAAAAATGAAGTGTGAAAATCTTGATTCTGAACAGATTGATATGCTAATGTTATGCTAATCTTATAACGCCAACTGTTATTAATACGAGTTGTTTGTGTAACAATAAGGATCGTCTTAACATTTAAAATTTTATATCATTTGGTACCTTGTAAAGTGCCTTTTCACCTTGTTTCGAGCTCTCGATGACAAGTAAAAAAACTCGAAAGGCGGGAGTCGGTGCCTTTGTTCTGGCGGAAGCATCATGCGAGACCCCTCCCATCGCTGATTGCAGCTTTAATTTGCCTTTAAATTTATAAGTACACCTTTGCATAACACAGTATCCTTATTAACATATAAGAAAAAGAAGAAAGAAATATGGACCAACTTGCATCGAAGAATAGCTTTATTAACTATAGCAGAAAAGATTTAAGGTGCATCTGAAATGTGTAAAAAAAACATTAAATCCTTAATAAAACTATAAACACTGTTTGACTGACCATTTTCTGGTATAATCATTACTGTGCTCAGTGACTTATAATGGAAGAATGGACGTTCTTAATTAATTAATTAATGATGAATTCATAATTTTTCTTTATTGCTGTGTTTTAGGGGTGAGCGATATGGGTTAAAATTCATATCAAAATATTTTTCGCAGTCCAGACGGTATCAGTATTCTATTGCGATATGACAGGGAAAAAATTGGACGTCGCATTTTAGTAGACCTTAATAACATTTAGGGCTGCAACTAATTTGTTGGGCAATTATTTAATTAATCGGGTAAGACTAAATACATTTTTTATTTAATGTTTTACTTTTAATTATATAAAACCATAACTCAGGGTATTGTTTATGTCTAGAAGTAAACATAAAAAAACTGCAAAACCACAGAATTGAATGAAAATTCTAAAATTTTGAAGATCAGGGTTTGTTCTTGAACTGTAAAACTTTACTATATAAATAAACATAGAGCAAAACACTTTTTAAACAATTAATTTAGAAAAACAGATTTTGGAGTTAAAAAGTGAAGTGAATGAGGTACTTGCGCTGTTCAAGACAGAACGCAGAATTAGTTGTGCATGTCTTTCCAGTTAAAACAGTCAGTGGCCACGGCTTTGTTTTACATTCACTCTCTGCAGGAATTTCCAAAAAATTCTGTGACAGCTGTTTGTTATTTTTGTCACATAGTCAGCGAGCTACAAACCTGTTTGAGCACAAATAATCCTTTTTAGATATCTCAGAAATGTATTGCTGTCAATGTACGAGCAGCTGAGGTGCTTTGAGGGACAAGCAGGTACGAGATGATGTGACACACACGGGTTAAGAAAAAGCTTGCGGTTAGTTTTTTTTTGCGCGCACGGATCTATTTCTGCTCTGTCAAATCTTAATATTGTGATTATCAAAAATACAAGCTCCATTTAAGGCACGGACTTGCCGCTATAGGAGAAAGCCAAGGAGTCACCTGCAAAGAGCCAAGCCTAAAAACACTTTTCTGCAATCTCTGAAGAAGGATTATTTCTGCTCAAACAGCTTTGTAGCTCGTTGGCTATGTTACACAAATCACCAAGTGCTCTCACATTTATCATCGCCCCTTATACCTTGAGATATTGAGCCGGGAAAGTGAATCTGTGTATCAGTGTACAACTTTACTGAAGTAAAAAAAAATTCAGTTTTCTAGTTCACTTCAGAAAATCGTGCTAACTTTTTTGCATAAAGGAAGTACATTGTTCACACTAGTTTATGGAAATTCCTGCAGAGAGCAAGTGTGAAACAAAGCCGTTTTTTACAAACGCACTTAAACAATACAAAAATTACACGATGAAGCGATAGTTTTTACTTACCCTACTGATTTTGTAGACATTTGAAATACCAACGTGTTTTTATTTAAAGTACTCCTGGATCAACGTTGTGCTTCCATGCCATGAAATCTCGGCTGGCATAGCATGCAGCCCACCGTCTTCTAAGGAGCGTTCAATGAGAAGTGATTCTACACTTTCCTGAAGACAATGTCTTCTCCATTGCACCGGCGGCCGTGTATCTATGTTTGATCTGTGTGTCTTGGTGTCAAGCGCCACCAAGTAATTAGGCCAACTAATGATAACAACATTCATTGGCAACGAATTCATTATCGATTATTATCGATTAGTTGTTGCAGCCCTAATAACATTAGAAGCAAAATTGCATTTTAACATTATTTAACGTGCAAGATTAGACAGAGAAATGAAAATTGTTTTTCCCATTGTTAAACATGACAGATGGTTTCATTTCTACCAGGTTTACTTGCTGATGTTTGACCTCAAACTGCAATTAAACTGGTAAATTCTGAGGTGTTGTCATATAGATTAGTTGTGAAGTCCTGCTACTTTCTCCGCCTTGTTAAAAACAAATTTACTTCTTACGTTTTTACTCACTACTCCAGGCTGTTTTTTTACTTCATTTCTAGAACTTGACCTGAACACTTGCAATACAGACTGTAAATCTTTTACACATTTTCACCAATAGCCTGAGTATCTCATATAATTAATGAAAATTTTAGCATTATTAGTAATCCGTCTGTGCATTTACCTTGATTTACAAACAAGTTGAGTTATGCAGCCTATTTATCGTATCACAATGTGGACCTTAATAATAGCCATGTGACATTGTTCCCAAATCGTGTAACCATACTTTTATCAACGAAGTCTTTCTCCTTCCTTGTGTTCATAAAATCCTTAATGTTGCCATACTGTCGATGCCCGGGTGACTGACTTGCCATTTAAGCAACCAGTTTAACATGAGTTTTTGTGGCGCTTAGCTAGGGTGGTTTCATGTGATTTCCTCTGTGTCTTGGGAAAAGCAAGACCGCTTTGCTCTCATCCTTATGGCGTTATTGATATTTGCCTTCAATCTGCTCTACACCCCACAGCATTGCAGACGTGTCTGGTGGCTGTCCTCTTTCTTTCGGTGTAAAGCCAAAGTGTTGCCAGATAGGTGAATAGTCCCACCCACCCCCCGCCCTAGAGACGATTCCATCAGCGAGGTTTCTCATTAGACATTGCCTAACCCTAGTGTCTAATGGTGGTTAAATTTCCAGAGTGCACTTTCTCTGAGAATCGATTCGGAATTGTTATAGAAAGAATCATGATGCATCATCGTCACTGTAGTTGTTTTCTTCTCCTCTCACACCCCTACTGTGTATAATAGGGATTAGGCTGTAATTGCTGGTGTGTTATTATGTATGCACTTTTCTTTTGCTTTTTGTTAAGAAAATGTTAGTTATTCGATTAATGTATATCTGTGGCCCTTGTTGTTTTTGTTTGTTGCATATTTACAGCAAATCCAGCATCCCACTGCTTCACTGATTGCAAAGGTGGCCACAGCACAGGATGACATCACAGGAGATGGCACAACATCCAACGTGCTAATCATCGGAGAGCTCCTCAAGCAGGCTGATGTCTATGTTTCTGAGGTTTGGATACAATTAATACAAGTTTTTATCTATATAAATGTAATTTTCATATGAATATACATATTTTTATATCTGAGGCTGATGTAGTGTTTCTGAGGTTTGGATACAATTAATACAAGTTTTTATCTATATAAATGTAATTTTCATATGAATATACATATTTTTATATCTGAAGGGTCTTCACCCACGGGTGATTGCGGAGGGCTTTGAGGCTGCCAAGGATAAGGCTCTTCAGGTCCTGGAGGAGGTGAAGGTCAGTCGAGAGATGGACAGAGAGATGCTCGTCAATGTTGCAAGGACATCCCTTCGAACCAAAGTTCACACAGAACTGGCTGATCTACTGACTCAGGTGGGAAATACAACTAGAGACTGACTTGTGTTTAATTTAAGGTTTAAAAAAAAAAGTATTCATAAGCATGCACATTTGGGTGGGAGGAGTCATGTTGACTACATGTGTTTTCTTATCAGTAACAAATGTGTTGCAGGCTGTGGTGGATGCTGTGCTGGCTATTAAAAAGCCAAATGAGCCAATTGACCTCTACATGGTGGAGATAATGGAGATGAAGCACAAAACTGACAGCGATACTCAGTAAGGCCTCTTTGTAGAGTCGTTCCATTGCTGTGTTTATTTTCTTTTAAGGAATGTCATACCTGAAACCTGAAATTGGTTGAATTAATTGCTTTGCTTTGCTAACTACTGTGAGTAAATATTCACTGACTTTTTTTTAAAAGAATTTGCTATTCTATTTTTTGGAGTCTCTTAAGGTCTCTACACACCAGCGTAGGAGATGCAATGCAATTAATTTTTCATCTAAGTACTTGAACGATACTGTAAGGTTACAAACTGGCCGGATAAAAACGCAGTGCATCAATGCACCAATTTCCAAGGAAGCTGCGAGGGAAAACATCTGAAACACACAGCTCACCTTTCTCTTTTTGTTTGTTTTCATGTTGCAGGAAATGATAAAAAAATGTTATGTTCACTGATTGAGTGCTTCAAAAGCAATGCAGACATGCAGTGCTCTGGCTTGAATGACGTCTCTGAGAGGACAATGTCTCGTTCATAAGAGATGTGATATAAATGTGTACATAGAGCACATGTGCTGCAGGACGAGTGCTTTCCCAAGCGGTGCACATACACATGCTGTCCCTACATGCACTGTGTTATGCTGTTGTCTCAGCCAGAAATAAGACATACCCGATCTTTTTGGATGCGGCACATGCCTCTGCTTCAACCGAGAATATCTGATTGCCGATAGATTTCTTACTCCTCTTCTTCAAAAAGCATCCCTCAACACTCAATTTCTTCCTGCCCTCTTCCTCGGATAAATAAACTAACTAGCATGCTTAGCTTTAGCTAATATCAGCAAAATATCAATTTATATCAGGTTGATTAATTAAAATGTAACTTAAGTAAATGTGTAATTAAATGTATTACAGATTCAGCGACCTCCTCACCCACTCAATTCCAAGCAAGGTTGTTTTTGTTTCCATATGGATAATAATACAAGTTATTCATTCTGGCTGGCCACAAATTGTGATATTTGTCTCCTCTGTTGTTGTGCATGTTCCCGCTTCATAAAATAATCATGTAACAATAGCAATGAATGATTGCCGCGCAAACGAACTTCATCTGAGTAGATCAAATTCCTACTTCTGTGATCTGTCTGTTTTGTGGCGCCTCATCTATCGCAGCATTCGCGTCCCCCGCGCTGTGTGGCTGAACCCTTCGCACTGCGGGGTGCCTTATCGCGTCTTTACATTGAAATCAGCTGCTTTTACCGGATCATTCACGCTTGGTGTGTAGGTAGCATGAGGAGAACTGTTTTGAGTGATGGAATTTTCAAATCTCGTTAAGATTGTATATTTAACAGTGTTAAGGGTTAGTAAAATATTTTTTTTGTTAAATACATTTTTAAATACTTTTCATTCATGGAACACAGCTTAAAGGATACAAATATAATAAGACGACACGGAGGTGCGCAACAGCAAGACATGCAGATCAAACATAGGTTTACAGACGCCAGAGGAAGCGTTGTCTTCAGGAAAAAGTGTGCGCCCAAAATCTTCCAAAGTGTGGAATGATTTCTCATTGAACGCTCCTTAGAAGACGGTGAGCAGCATACTATGCTTGCTGAGCTTTCATGGCATGGAAGCACAACAGTGATGCATGAGCACCTTAAACGAAAGCATGTTGCTATTTCGGATGCTGAAACATCAGTAGGGTAAGTGAAAACTGTCGCTTTATCGTGTAGCATTTGTATTGTTTAAGTGCGTATTTTTAAACTGTTTGTTTAAATAGCTTTGCTTTGTACTCACTCTCTGCAGGAATTTCCATAAATTAGTGTGAACGATGTACGTCGTTTATGCAACAAACAAAAAAAAGCTAGAGTGATTTTCAGCAGTGAACTAGAAAACTGTATTTTTTTTACTTCACTAAACTTGATTCGCAGATTCTCTTTTCCCGGCTCATTATCTCAAGGTGTAAGCGATGCTAATAAACTTGAGAGATTTTTGTTATTTGTGTAAGCCAACGAGCTACAAAGCTGTTTGAGCAGAAATAATTGCAGAAATGTGTTTTTGGGGTTAGGCTATTTGCTTCGCTTTTTATCTCAACCCTTCCGCACGCTTCACAGCACCTCAGCTGCTCGTGCATTGATAGCAATACATTTCTGCGGTCTCTATAAAGGATTATTTCTGCTCAAACAGATTTGTAGCTTTTTGATTGTTACACAGATAACAAAGAGTTGTCACACCAATGTTTGGAAATTCCCGCAGAGAACGAGTGTAACATAAAGCTCTGGCTATTGACTTGCTGTAACTGGAAGGACCTGCGTTGTTCTGGACAGAACGCAGAAGTAGTTGTGCAAGTAGTTCATTCACTTCAGCAACTCGCTGGCATTACTCTGTGCAATTGCCTCATGAGAAATAGTGATTAGTTAAATGGTGCTACTTTAAATTAGTTTAAATTAAATGGTGCAAAGAACAGTACAGTATTACATTTAGTAATTGTTGTGGTTTTCAGTGAATGCAAGTAACAGTTAATTTGTACACTAATGCAAATTATTCTTTCCTTTCATTTTAATCAAGACTATTAGCTATTTTCTCATTTTTAGAGTTTTTATTTACAGTCCACAACAAAATTAACTGGTTAACTACCAAATCTGTTTTGTTTAAAAAGTGGTTTGCCCTTTATTTATATTGAGATTTTACAGTTCAAGAACAAATTGTTTTTCATTTAAAGCTTAAAATTTCTATTTGTTGTTTTTACCTTTTTTTTGTTTACTTCAAAACAAGAGCCTGATTTATGGTTTTATATAGTTAAAGATAAAACATCAAATAAAAAAAATGCATTTAGTTGGATCCGATTAATCGAACAAATAATTGTTAGTTGCAGCCCTTGTTTGGGGCTATATTTACAGACAATTTTGCTGCTCTTCTGCTGTTTAACCGAACCTCGCACACAAAGTTAGGTGCAGCTGCACAACGTGTTGCCGGAGCAGCATCTGCTGTTCAGGTTGGGGGAGACCTTTTAAACTGTCTTCTGTTAGTGAAGCAAATCCTTATCATTCCATCTGCTACAAGCCACCCCTGCTTACAGTTCTATCATTTTCAGCAGAAACGCGCTAATGTGACTTTACACTAAATGCAGTAAGTCACTTAGTCAGTTTTTAAGAAGTGCAGCGAGTCTCTCTTTTTTTTTTTTTTTTTTTTTTCTTCTTGTTTTTAACATGTTCTTTGTTTACATGACTGAAATTGCCTGACTTGCCACTTGATGGCACAAAAGATGCACAATTCTCCCTTGAGATGAACACAAGAAGACATGCATCTGAGTTTGAGTGAATTGATCTGGGCGGTATTCCAGAAAGCTGGTTATGTGGTGTAACCAGATATGGTTGAGCGTCAATTAGTGGATAACCCCAGATTTCTGTTCCAAAAACAAATGTATGTTTCAGATTAATTAAAGGAACCATAGCAACATATTTTCTGAACATCACCTGCTCCACTGCATAGTATGTTCGAGGGTACGTGTGTTTCTAGATTGAATAATTTGTGTGTATTTTTAAAAGCTTCTAGTTTTCTTACCCTAATGTTATTCTACAGTATTATTGTCAAGTTTGTCTTTTTTAATGGCCACCCTTTTACAGTTTGTTTCCTCAAGAATTTCACATTTTAAACAAAATATAAATTATTTGTCAATGTACCATCTAATGTTTTGACTTATTAATCAGATGAACTTTCCAACTGAGCAAATATGTACGTTTTTAAGATTGAGTCAGATTGTTCATGTTAATGAAGACTCATCAGACACAATAGCAGCAGAGCATGGAGTTCCCCAAGGATCAGTTCTGGGACCATTCCATTCTAAATCTACATGCTGCCCCTTGGCAAAATTATTAGAAGACATGGAGTTCGTTTCCATTCCTATGCAGACAATACCCAGCTCTACTTAATCTCAGCAAAACTTAATGACCTTTAAAAACTAAATCTCAGAATGTGTCGCTTATATCAGTAATTGGATGAATGAAAACTTCCTTATGCTAAATCCTTATAAAACTGAAATATTACTTATTGGCTCTAAAAAGCAATTACATAATCTTTGTTTTAAATATAGAGCTGGTGGGACACACTGTTTATTTATCCACTACAGTTAAAAATCTTGGCGTTATTATAGATGCACTGACATTTAAGATCCATATATCGTTTGTTCCTAAGACAGCCTTCTTTCACCTCAGCAACATTGCTAAAGTGCAGAGCATGCTGTCTATTGTAGATGCAGAAAAAAACGCTCTGTTAGCTGGCTGTTCGGCTACCACGCTACATAAATTACAGTTAGTCCAGAATGCAGCAGCTAGAGTTCTCACAAGAACAAATAATTATGATCACATTACACCAGTTCTGTGCCCTCTTCATTTTCTTCCTGTAAAATATTGCATTGACTATGATACTGCTCCTTGCCTGTCAAAAATACATTTCAAACATATCCGTTTAATCTAGCATTCGAATAATTGGCTCCTGGGATTTGTCCAAACTGATTTGGTGTCTGTTTTTTCAACAGTTTTTTGTTTATAGCGCTCAATATCCCCATTATTTATCACTCTTCCTGCAGCTGAGGCTGATCACCTGTTAGTTGTCTATTACATCTTTCTAAACGTAGTTTTTTTCTTCTCCCAGAGACCTTATAGAAATTCCTATTTACCCTACCTGACCCACACTAGGACTTTGTGAAGCTGATTTGAAAGCAACTGCTAAAAAGTACTATTTAAAAACTTGATTGATTGATGCCAACACTTTTTTTTTTTAAATTAAACACTGGCTTCATGTCTTTGTAAGCCAACATCAATACATCCAACCCCATGCATGGTTCAATTAAAAAAATTAAATAAGCTATTATCAACTAAGAATTTTGGATCAAGAAAATTAAATGAGGTACTTCAGTATAATAGGTATTACTTTTAACTGATGATTGGGAAGTATAGCCTATACGTAGCAGCCAGAATAAGAAAGGCAACACGATGGTTGCCAAAAATTTCATACTTCAATTTTTACTCTACACTAATTTCTGAAAAAAGATCTGAATAGGTGTGTAAATACATTAACTCTGGAGCTGAATGCATGTAAAACAACTTCTGATTGAGAAGCAAAATTTTACCAATTCAAACTGAACAGGCAGTCTAGTCGACGATGAGGTTCACTGCTGACCAATGACAACAACCTACAGAATTGAATCTAAGTTCTAAAACTGAAATTCTTTGCTTTATTATCATTGTCATAGAAATTTTGTGAAATTACTTGCACTCGATGAGCAGAAACTAATTCCCAGCACTCCTCTCCTATATGTATATTCAACTGAAATGTATTTGTTTTATTCTCAGGCTGATCAATGGGTTGGTGTTGGATCATGGAGCCAGACATCCTGACATGAAGAAGAGGGTTGAAGATTCCTTTGTTCTTGCTTGTAATGTTTCCTTGGAATATGAGAAAACGTACGTGTTGTTGTAGGTGGGTTGTAGGCAGTTTGTGAAGCTAAAAGTCTCTAATGACTAACAACTTTTTTTCACAGAGAAGTAAATTCTGGGTTTTTCTACAAGAATGCCGAAGAGCGAGACAAGCTGGTGAGGGCAGAGAGAAAATTCATTGAAGATCGTGTGAAGAAAATAATTGACCTCAAAAATACAGTTTGTGCTGATTCGAAGAAGGGCTTTGTGGTGATCAATCAAAAGGTAATCGAAACACTTAAGACTATTTATTTCTGTAAATTCTGCCTGATTTGTTTTTGTTTTTTAAACCAAACCTCGTTGTCTACTAACTTGGTTAAAATGTGATGTCATTGTTTCATTTTCATGGAAAGCTAAAATTGATAGTTGACTGCTCTGTCACGTTTTAAAATATTTGATTCTGTATTGGGGAAACAATTATACTTTAAGTCCTGCTTGTATTAGACATTACTGTCCTTGAATTCATGCCGATTAACTTTTTTTGTTTCCTCAGGGCATTGATCCATTCTCTCTTGATGCACTAGCTAAAGAAGGCATTGTAGCACTTCGCCGAGCTAAGAGGCGAAACATGGAAAGGTAGCTAGCTGTACGGTGATTTAAATGATTGTCTCTAAACATGAAGTCAAACACACTTGTTGGTATTAGGTTTATTTCTTGCTGTTCTTTTTTTTTTTACTCAATTGTTTGACACCTTTAAAAGCCTTACCAGGGCATAGGATACCCCACGGTGCATTGTGAGTTGAGCACTTGCGCTTAACATGTGCAGAATTGTTGGTGGACTGGAAACAGTTTAACGTCATTGCTGACGATGAAAGCTTTTACCACCAGCAATCTGATCCAATATATAATAAATCCGAACAATACCAATTACAAGCAAGCATCTATTAGCAGGAAATGGCAACAGCCATTTTTGCTGCAAACTACGCAAGTGATAGCCTGACTGAAGTGCGAACCTCAGAGAGTAGCCTTCATCTTGTCAGTGTACTACACCCAAGGTACAAGATCACATCTGCTTCCAAACATCCACAGCATTTAAGTCAGTATTTAAGACAGGCGGAAAGAGGAGATAGAGACAAATGAAAGTCTCCTGAAAGCTAAGAGGAAATATGACGTGTATGTAGCGCTTGGCTTCACTGTGACTGCAGTGGGAGACAAGGAGAGACAGGTGTGCTTACTGAGTCTAAAAACGTGTCAAATATTGCTAGCAATCATGATCAGTCATAAACACTATAAACAGTGTTTATAGTTTAAGGAGTTAATGCTTTTTTTACATTTTACATGCGCCTTAAATCTTTTTTCCTACAGACTTTACTTACTTTGTTGTAAGTTGGTCCATATTTCTTGTATTTTTCTCTTATACGTTAATAAGGATACTGTGTTAAGCAGAGGTGTACTTATAACAAATTTAAAGAGAAATAATAATTTTTATTGTTGTGCAGGGGGGTGCAAGATGTTTTTTTTTTTTTTCTTGCTGGGGGTGACAGAAAATAATTGAGAAACGCTGATTTAAGGAGATGTAGATTTAAGTAGGACAAGCAGCACAAGTCTGCGCGTCCTCCTCAGTTTAATCACGGTCATTCTGTGGATAAGTGAGGGTCGTACCCCCCACCAATAAGAATCAGTTTTGTGTCTCTCACACCAGCTGAGGCATGTGTCTGAGAATGTCCTTCAAACATAGAGAATTGCTAAATGTTCTGTTTAACGTCCTTCATGATATGAAAAACACAAAAAAAAAAGCCCTGAATCATGCGGAACCCCTCAGCCTGTCATGTGTCACGCACACACTTCTAGCATGGTAGAATGGCACAGAGGCGCATGTTGAAGGATGAAGTCATTAAAAAGTTTTCAAAACCCTAACAGCTACTAATGAGAAAATGTTTTTCATAAACATAAAAGCAACCTCTTACTTACATTTGGTGAAAAAACTCTTAGCCAACTTGTTGAAAGCCTACACATCCTTTGTAGGTTACGTGGTTTTTCTATGTTTTTTCTTATAATGAGAAAAAAACGCTTCTGTTTTAAGTAAAATAAAGTTTTCAATAGAATTAAGTCTAATAAAAAGGAACTGATATTAGTAACAGGGCTCGCTCATTTTTAAGTTTCTGGTAGACCGAAATAAAAGTAGGTAGCCTGAATGAAATATTTTTTTTATGTAGAATAATGTAAAGGATCAAAGCATTGATCAAAAACATTTTCAAAAGAAATTGCAATCGTATAAAGCAGTCAAATTATAAACCACTCAAATATTTGGTTCTAACTGAACAGAAATTTACATGAACTGGTAAGAAAAATTTGTAACGTGAATCAGTGAAATTGTGAATATGAAATTTCAACTGCGCTTACTTTTTGCCTCATAGTCAAATATTTCTGAACTTTTCCACTTTGTGGCAGTCTTTTTTTTTTTTCTTTTTTTTTAACCCTGATTTGTCTTACTTAGCCCAGCAGAACTGAAATGCCTCCATAAATACATGTGCTTATTTTAACACACACACACACACATCCGTAGTGTTTTTCATATCATGAAGGAGGTTAACACAACATTTGAGAATGTGCTTCAAACACAGAATCCCTAGACACATGCCTCAGCTGGTGTGAGAGACACAAAACTGATTCTTATTGGTGGGGGGTACGACCCTCACTTATCCACTGCATGACCGTGGTTAAACTGAGGAGGACACGCAGACTTGTGTTGCTTGTCCTATCAGTACTGTACTGTCCTAATATGCCGTTCGTACAAAGGTGAACCAAAAGTTAAAGTAAGATTAACAAAAAAAAGCACGAATTCAAATGCGCTTTCAACATTCCACATATTTATAGTGGCGCTCTGTTTCCCGAAAACCACATACAACATTATTATCCAACTCAATTTGTAAGCGAATGCAAAGCATTAAAATATATTGTTCCGTCCTGTAAGAAAGCCCAACGTTCTGGGCAGAGAAGTTTTGGTAGCCCGACTGGAAAACACAATAGCCCTGGGTCGTCGGGCTAGCAATTTTGTGAGCATAAGTAAAATGGCATTTAACTGATGATCGGGCAGAGCTCTGTAAATTTCAGATGGTTACACTTTGGTTCAACTATTGGGAAAAAATTGCTTACTCATCAAAGGCTTCTGCTCTGATATGCACACAGTATTGAATATAGGGCTGCAACTAATGATTATTTTGAAAATTGATTAGTTGGCCGATTAACTTTGTTGTGGGCTGTAAATAATAACTCTAGAAATGGGAAAAAAACTAAGTCTTCATTAAAATGAAAGCAAAAATTATTTTCATTGTTGTACAAATTAACTGTTACTTCCATTCACTGAAAACCACAAAAAATATTCTACTATTCTTTGCACTGTTTAATTTAAGGTGATTTAAAGTAGCACCAATAATCACTATTTCTCATGAAGCGATGGCTCAGAGTAGTGCCAGCGAGTTGCTGAAGTGAATGAACTACTTGCACAACTACTTCTGCGTTCTGTCCAGAACAACGCAGGTCCTTCCAGTTACAGCAAGTCAATAGCCAGAGCTTTATTTTACACTCGTTCTCTGCGGGAATTTCCAAACAGTGGTGTGACAACTCTTTGTTATTTGTGTAACAATCAACAAGCTACAAATCTGTTTGAGCAGAAATAATCCTTTTTAGTGGTCTTTAGCCCATAGATCTAGAGCCCCTGTCCCAAAGTTAACAAACAGTTTAAACAAACACACTCAAACAATATAAATATTACACAATAGTGATAATTATTTATAGTGATATTAGCGATAGATTTTACTTACCCTACTGATGTTTCAGCATCCGAAATACCAACATGTGGTCCACAAATTTCATTATCGATTATTCTTTTAAATTATTTTTTTAATTAAATACAAGTCTCTGAAGATTTTAGGTTTAATGTGCTGTACATGGGAAGTGTACAGAAGGTTTCATGAAGTAGTGGAATAAATGTACCTCTATAAAATATTGTTGGCTTTTAAGATAGCGATCAATAGATTGTTCAACAATGTCTTACATGAATGTTTTCCTCCAAATAGGCTGACTTTGGCATGTGGTGGTGTAGCTATGAATTCGGTGGATGATCTGACACCTGATTGTTTAGGAAGCGCTGGGCTTGTCTATGAGTACACACTGGTGAGAATTAAAATCTTTCTGGTAAATAATTTTTGCTGCAATTTATTTTCATGTACCTTTGACCTTTGTTTATTAGGGGGAGGAGAAATATACATTCATCGAGAAGTGTGGAAACCCTCGCTCTGTAACGCTGCTGGTGAAGGGGCCAAACAAGCACACGTTGACCCAGATTAAAGATGCAGTCAGAGATGGTCTGCGAGCAGTCAAAAATGCTATTGAAGATGGTAAGCAAAGGAACTAAATGTTTAATTTGACTTTTGAATCAAAACTAAAATACAAGTACATGAGTGAATATCAGACTATTCTAGTGGAGATTAGAGCTGGGCTTAGCAATGCTGTTCTAAGTAGAAATCAAAAGCAAAAGTTGTTCTGCTTCTGACCTCTCCATACAACAACAATCACAACTTCAACTTCTGACCTCTACGTAGAACAGCAATAAAAAACATTAGCTTTTGATTCCTAATTAGAACAGCGTTGCCAACTCCAGCTCTAATCTGATCTTCACTTAAAGCAGCAATCCAACTCCAGCTTCTGACCTCACCATAGAAAAGCAATCATAACACCAGCTTCTGACCTATACCTAAAACAGCAATAACAGTCACAGCTTCTGACCTCATCCTAGAACTGCCATCCCAACTTTAGCTTTTGATTCCTACTTAGAACAGCATTACCAACCCCAGCTCTAATCTCCACCAGTGGTCAAAAACTGGAATAGGGTTTATCTTCAACAACAATTCCAACTCCAGCTTCTGATCACTACCTTCAACAGTACAGATCAGAAGCTGGAGTTGGGATTGCTTTTGTATGTAGTGGTTAGACGCTGGAGTTGGGATTGCTATTCTAGTTAAAGATCAGAAGTGGGGTTTGGATTTTTGTATGCAGACATGTTTATTGATGTTCCTTTTGTTTTGTAGGTTCTGTGGTGGCTGGGGCTGGTGCATTTGAAGTGGCTGTTGCTGATGCTTTGGTCAAACACAAGCCCAAAGTGAAGGGTCGAGCCCAGTTGGGGGTACAGGCATTTGCTGATGCGCTCCTTGTTATCCCAAAGGTACTAAAAGAATTTTAAAAACTATGTAAATAACTTCCAGTAATAAACTAGCTTTTAATGTTTAAAGTTTTTTTTTGTTTGTTTGTTTTTTTTTGCTTATGGTTTGCAGGTTTTGGCTCAGAATTCAGGCTATGACCCTCAAGAGACCCTGGTAAAGTTACAGAGTGAATACAAAGAGACTGGGCAACTTGTAGGAGTCGATCTAAGCTCAGGTAAGGTTTTTAATTTCCATAAGTAGCTAAATTGCTCAGTAGTTGTTAACCTTTTAATGAACAGTCATTTTTCAAGCCAATGTAGAATTTTGAGTTGCAAGAAACACATTTGTTTATGGAGTTGATCGTATTAAGAACAGTAAAAGTACATCCATCCAGTTGTGGTCTGGTGCATAAGAAGATCGACTTGTGATCAGAAGGTCGCAGGTTTGTTCCCCAGATCCACCGAGTTAAAGATGGTGTGAGTGATGAAACACTTGCTCTCCCTTTTAACAATCACAGCTGTGGTGCCCTTGAGCAAGGCAGCAGTTTCCCGACTGCTACCCGGCTGCCACTGCTCTGAGTGTGTGTTCACGGTTTTTGTTCACTGCTGTGTGTGTACACTGGGATGGGCTACATGCAGAGCACATATTAAGGGTATGAATCACTCCATATATGGCCATCTGGTCACTTTCATCCATTTCTGTCCACTATTCACAGCTGGGTCCCAGGCCTAAATAAATAAGGCTTAGCTTTCCTCCAAGTGTGATTCTTTACCTCTACAGGGTCAGACTAGAGGTATCTTTATTGTAAAAAGGGTAACAATAGATGAAGACAGATTAATATAGATCTCAGTTGTAAAAAACCTCTGTTGACAGACTTTGACAATGACTTGAAGGCCATGGTCAGCGTAATTATAAAATATTGTTTTAAGAGTTGTTTCACTGATTTCTTTTTGTTGGTCTCTTTTGATGGAAATGTTCATATGTCTTACTGAGGTTTGAGAGGAAGACCTCTATGGCAGCACTAGGGGTAGACAATTTATATCTAGACACTAGTCTACAAAAGTATTGTAAATGGTTGTTTGACAATTGTACAAACCTACATTATCAGCATCACGAAAAGAAGCTAATTTTAAAAATGTATAAAGAAGTCAATTAGTTGGCATTTTTTTAGTTATGTGGCGATATGTATCTAATTTGTTCCTCAGAAGCCAGTTTGCTGGAATTAGAGCGGTAGATATTTAGAATGGGGATTGTTTGATCTTTAGTCACATGATTGTGGTGAATGTAAAATTGAATACTTAAAATATGTACGCTTTCGATCTTCATTAACTATTTTGAATTTGGAGTGGTGAAGTAAAAAACACATTTTTCATTGTGTTTTGGAGGAAACTAACCAGAGGCTGTGGTTGTATTTTTTTGGCTGAATAATGTAGTAAGAACTATTGCCCCTCATTACCAGAGAATAAAAACGTTTTAGGAGTTGATTATTGACTGCGCATCAGACTTGTACTATTCTCTTCAACAAACGACATTAGCTAGTCGACATTTGAGCAGAACTGCCATTTTTCCTTTTTACGTCACTTCTTTTCACCTGAATTTCTGAACTAAGCAAAACACTACTAATGTATCTCGTGCTAACTCTGAAGTTATACATTTATTATCCTTTGTGTTAACAAAATATTTAATGAATCCTCGGGGGAAAAAATACTGGGTTTTAATGTAGACATCTTGTTGTCAGGTGAACCTTTGGTGGCTGGAGAGGCAGGTTTATGGGACAACTACAGCGTGAAGAAGCAGCTGCTTCACTCTTGGTGAGAGCTCCTTTACTCCTATTTGCGTCTACAGTTTTTAAATGAATTATTAGTAGCTTTCAAATATCATTGCAACAAATAAAAATATGTTGGCTTGATGCCAAACTGCCCATGCTCCTTTGCCACTATGGTCTTGCTGGGTTACATCTGGTCATGGAGGGATATTAATGTCTGTGTTGTCTTCACACATAAATTTAAGCCCTAAAAATGTTTCCAGAAATTGAAAAAATAATGCTACACAGATTTGTAATTGCATTTTTATTATACATGTATTTATATCCTTTTTTTATTTTGTAAACTTGCTACAAAATCTTAAATTATTCTTGTTGGTCAGTGTTGAGTTTAAAGTGTCCATCCACTGATGAAGTGAGACATTTAAAACCTTTATTATATGTATCTTTAATTTAGCAAAGTCAATGCTGCACCAGCTCAGCTTCTTCCTCTTTCTTTTTCACAGCACTGTGATTGCCAGCAACATCCTCTTAGTGGATGAGATCATGAGAGCTGGCATGTCCTCACTCAAAGGATAACCTGCCTACTGGTGCAGTCCGAGTCCAGTGTGCAGAGCTTTCTTTGTTCTAGAATCTCCCATCAAAATGCTTTCTTTTGTTTGACTGTAAGAAGCAATGGTTTTGCAATACATTTTCATTTGTACCAATGACTTGTCAGTGTTTTTTTTTTTTTAGTCTGTTGATTATTTGTATTGTGTATATGATGTAAATTGATTATTAATTGACGTGTATGTTCGCATTTATAACACAAAAAAACTTTTACTAAATAAGAATCTACTATAAACAAGATTTCGAAGTTCATCAAAATTAAATGGAACAAACTAAAAATATTAATAATCAATAAGATTTTTTTATTGTTTTTGCTTAATGAAATGTGGCATTTTACTGAACTAAAATTAAGACTGTTTGAATTTCCTAATTTTATTCTTGGCGTGTTTTATAAAGGGTGGAGATTGCAACCTGGAAGAAATTGTTTCCAGAGGGCAACATGTACCTCTATTTTAGTGTGCGGATCATTTTCTAAAATCCCTTTTTACTGATCGTGTGCATCAATGCTTTAATATATTTGGTGAATCTTTCAGACACAGGTTTGGTTTTGTTTGGTGAGCTTGTCATTTCTTCAGGTCTCTAGGATTTCACCTCCATAGCCTCAACTTTTTTGTGTTTCCACACAACTTGGCCACTTTCCACTTACAGATCTAACTCTGCAACTTTTTCTCCTCCGTCAATATAATATCAAACCCAAAACAATGGCATTGACAGGAGTAGAGGCTTTTTTTTTTGGTACCATATCAGTGGGATTGATCCACTCTGCATGCAGTTTTGTGCTCTGGCTCTGCTCACGCATAACAATATAACCCTATACTCATCAGAAAGTTTTGTTTATATAATTGCAACACTGCTGTGACATAATTGCATTCAGCTGGTATCAGGATTCTAATTATATTAATTGTGTAGCCCTGATGCATATTAATTACAGTTGGGCAAAAGTTTAAAATGTTGACTTTCAATGAAAATGTATGAAGTAAAGGCACAAAATCATTAACTACTTATAAAAACAAATATGCATATTTAACAGTAATTTGTGTCTGCGGGGTCTTGAAACAAAGTGACATTTTAAATTAAACATTAAAGTCTTTAATTCACTGTTCTGTCTTAAATAATTTTTCAAAGCATTTTGCAGATGTCGGTAAAGCTTATCTGATGTGGGTAAAAACAGGTCTACCATGAACAATACTCACAGGGACCATTATAACATATAATCAAGTGGTTTGTTTTTGTAATATCGCAGTGGCTCTTCTACAATACGAGCACATCTGCTAGAATTCCACTCCATACTATAAGCACATCTGTCCGAGGTAAGTATGCTGTCCTGTGGCCCGTGTTTGGTTTAACTTCTCTTCTCCTGCAATATATTTGATCTTTTCTAATTGACTTTTAAATACAGTGATTGGTTGAAATGCGCTACATATTTTATCTTTACCCTCTGCCTTTAATTATAATTATTGTTATAGCATTACTCCAAGTGTTTGGTGATACGCAGCCTTTTGGTGTATATTTAAAACAGTAAGAGCGCATGGGGTAAACTTTCATATACTTTTTTTTTTTACTTGAGCCTGGCGACTGCATTTAGTCTTTAGTTGCCTTGGTATTGTATTCTCTATTTCTTTTTTGTTTACTGCCACAAGGGCTTTATTTTATACCTTTTATAAAGAGGGTAAATCAGAAGAGGCTTTATTTTTATGGGATTTGTTGTATGTTCACTGTTGAAATCTCTATCGAAAGTTGCAAAAGTATAGTTTGGATGTACCTTTCACCCTCTTGCCCCAGATATTTGATTCAGATGTTAAAATGTTATCAAGTCTGATTTTAATTTTTTTTTTTTTTAACTTACAAACTCCCTTGATTTGTACTACGAACCTAATTACTCTAATGATTTTCTATCTCTGTAAAATCGAGGACTTTAACATAAATGTCAAAGGAAATTGGTTTAATTCTGGATACAGTGAAGAATTGCGGTTTCGTATTGCTTCTTCATATATTAATATAGTAGGGTTTTATAATGTGCAATATATATTTAATTGACAATAATTCAAATTCAAGTTCAACTACATCATCAACAATCATTAAATATGAGATTTGATGTGCTACAGCTGCAAGTAACTTATACACCTAAAGTGTAATTCAACTTCAAAGTTGATCCGACTTGTGTGTTGATCTTTCGAATTATGTATCCTATTGATGCCTACATTGTTGACATATCAACAAGCATCAAGAAGTCAATTAAGATATATATATATATATATATATATTGGATTGCTAATTGTTGAATTTATCGCTGTCAATGAGCTTCTCAGATAACCTTTGGTGAAAGTATTGAACTTTAGAAGGTACTTGGTGTCAGGTAAAGGAACAATACCTCACGAAAACAAACACAAAGCACTTGCTCTCACAGTAGAGGCACATTCAAAAGCATCCCAACCTACCCTAATCCCTTTCGCTAGAGTTGCTGACACTGACTAACCCTTTAGAATAGCCACTCTTTCTGTGCAGTGGGAAAGTCGAAACTTCTTACCAAACCAGTCCATTTGCACTTGGTCCACTCTTCTTTGACACATTGAGAAGCAAATCTTCAACCTCGACCAGTTCAGGTCAGTGAAAGTTTATTTTTACTTTCTGGTTCAGAGTATGCTTTAACAATAAACAAGATGAAACTGTCCTTGGTCATAATTGTTTGAAATGAAATTAAGGGACATGGAAAATTGTTTAAAAAAATCTAATTTGATTAGTTATAGTACATATAATAGCCATTTCTGTTTAAAGCATATTGTGTTGAAATGATACTCATTGTAACATATGCAGTGATTCCTTGGGATTTTTTTAAAGACAAAAATGATTGAAGGTGATCAAGAACTATCAGCTTTGATTCAGGAGCTCTGGGATAACGATGTCAATCGCCTGAGACCTGGAACAGATTATCGCATTTTTTTACAGGTATGTTTCAACTTTCTCTTTGACGTTACTCTGGGAAAAAAATTGTGAAATAGGGTGATCAATTGTTTTGTTTATTTCTTCTGGAGCAAATATATCTCCTAATTCGGTACAATTCTTTCAAATCAACAATTACCGAAAAGTGGATAGAGTGAAAATAAATTAAGTGTTGCCAACATGATTTCAAAAGGTTACTTTGGTTTTGAGAGTCTCTAGCCACATTTTGATGTGCTTGCAAGGTCAAAAACAGTCATTTCATGTAAAAAAAATAAAATAAAATTCATAATAGTGGTTCTAAGATGTTAAAACAATTTAAGATTTCTGATTAAAACAACCCATAATAGCAAAAAATGAAAGCATACAGTAAGACTGCGTTCGTAGAAAGGAATTAAAGACGTTTCAAGATGTGTGTTATTTTGTAGTATCTTTATTCATGTTTAGAAGTACGTCCTTTCTTCTCGTAGTTTTTTTAATTTTTGCACTATTGAATTTAAACATTGTGTTTAGAACCTTCCCAGCTAGCATTTTTTTTTATTCAAAAGACGTTTAACATACGTCTTTTCATAGCCTTGACATCTAGGCTAAATCCCAACTAATTTTGGGCTGTCTGAAAGTTCAGAAGATGTTTAACCATAGACCATAATTAACCTAGCCCTCATTTAGACGGCTATTAAACAAGTACATGTCAATGTTTAACAAACGGTGATTTTTGGTCTAGGCTAAATTACAGTAAATTTTCGGCTGTCCGTAAAAGTTTAGGTTTTATTTTGGTCTAAAGTTAAACATCTTTTAGACATCATTTAGACCTCTAAGAAACAACTAAATATACAAATTTGAAGGACATAAAATCTGTGTTTAGGCTACACAATAATTTTACAATTTTAAAATAAAAAAATAAAGTAACACAGGTAAATGTAAATAAGTAATTCATATTTTAGTTGAAAACGATTATAATAAAACACACTTGTACCTAAGCAACTATACAAAAACTTAGTTATTAGCAAATATGTACAATAAGACATTTCAAACACATACATGCAGTTAAAAAAATTATCTTTATTATTTATTAAAAAAAAACTTTATTTAACTGCTGCTATTATGACCACTGTACAGCTGTGCTCCGTGTTTGCATGAAGTTGCTGACTGCTTTCCTAAGATCAGCTTCCACTGGGAAACTTCTCATCAGAGATCTGCTAAGTAGAGAGGAAAAAGCATTAGAGAAAACACTAACATTATATTGGCATGCAATGTATTGGATGCACATCTGGGCTGGTGAGCATTATACTCAGTTTCTTAAAAAAAACAACAACATTTACCTACATGTTAATGTTTTAAACTACAGCTGTGTATTTAAGTATTATTTGTTTTTAAGGTAATTGAAATAGAAAACAATTCTAGGATCCAAACTTTAGGGATGCTAAGATTAACTATAAAGAACCTAAAACTTTGTTTGTTAATAACTAAAATCTGTCTCGTAAATGCAGCCATGAAGACTTGCTCAGCCTTTCAAAACTTCATCAAAGAGCTGATAACATCTTATATTTACCACAACATGGACACAATGCTTAATATTTGTTCTTTATACATAGTTTCACTTTAAGGAGAGACTTCGGTCGTTTTAAAATGCACTTACTGACCTAAAAAGTGATGATCAAAGGAGCGACACGAACACGCTTCTCAGTAGAATCGAAAAGGAAGGTGTCGATCCAGTGTTCCGGGTTACACCAATCGCTGGAAGAAAGGTTCAAATGTTCCACTTACCGCTTTTCAAAATAAATTTCAGCTTAAATCTTTATTGACACATTGTAGTCATTGCAGATTGTATACAGACATATTATTGAATTTTGTTTATTTGGAGCAATTTTGACAAAAATATCATAAAAACAAAATGCAAGGTTTTTGGACTAGATTTGGAATACATATAGCCGGTCTAATTCTGGTCTATTTATAGACAGTTCTGGTCTATTTATAGACAGTGCAAGAATCCTAGGCCATGTCGTAGACTATAAAGGAGTGTCAGCCAATCCTGACAAAGTCCAGGCGATCGTAGAGATGACTGAAAAGGATCTCATGATGGAGGATGGAGTTACACCATCTGAAAAAAGGTGAAGTCCTTCCTCTGAATGGTTATGTTTGATCAGCGATTCATCCAAAACTGTTCTAGCATAGCCAAACCCTTGTTTAGTTTGACCGCTGTACCAAGAAGACATAGAAACAGTAGAGGGAAGTTTTCTGTGTTCAAGAAGTTGAGTCCGAATGATTAGAAAAGAGAACAGAGAGAGTCCTTCAACCAGCTGAAATCTGCTCTTCTGAACTCTGTGGTGCTCGCTCACCCCGATTTCAACCGTCCCTTTGTCCTTTTAACCGATGGCTCATTGGATGGATTTGGACCTGTGCTTTCTCAGGTTCCCGAGGGTGAGATCAAAGCCCGTTCTGCTTTTGCAAGCAAATCCCTGACACATGCTCAAAGTAACTATCCATAGCACCGTTTAGAATTTCTTGTCCTGAAATTCTCGGTCTGTGATAAGTTCAGCCACTGGTTGAAGGATCATTCGTTCACAGTATGGACTGATGGACTTGAATCTTAACAAAGCCAAGACTCGATGCATGTGAACAGAGATGGGTTGCGAAGCTAGCGCCGTACAATTTCAGCATCCAATTTATCCCTGGCAGTAAGAAGGTTGTCACTGATGCTATGAGCCGCCAACCATTTGTTCAGTCCAGAGTAAGTCAGAGATTAGTGAAAGAGCCCTATTCTGTCCTCACGATTGCGTTTCCGAGCAAGGTTAGACAGATAGCGAACAACAAAAAAAGAAGTCCAAGAAATCCGTGAATTTGAAAAGATGTACTTTACTGGCTGTTTCTTTTCTCTTCCACTTTATCTGATTTTCCCTTTTTCTTCTTTTTCTTAATTTTGTAAAACTGAAGAAAATACAATACAATGTATGAGTTTCTTATACAAACAATAAACTTAAATCACAATGACACAAACAAAGATTTGCAGCCATCTTGCTAAATAAATAATAATTTAGCTCTATACAACCTTACTTAACTCGTTTTGCAAACAATATAGCAACAATGAACATAGCAAATGTTTTTACGTAAAACAACTTAATATTTGCCTTCTCCAGACCTATCTATCACCAAAAAACATACATTTGAACAAAGTTAAACATTTCTACTTACAGACAAATCTACTTCCAGGCTTACACGTTAGGAGAAAACTATCTGTCTTCACACGTTGGACGCTTTCAACTGAAGCGGTCCCATCCGCTGAAAAGTGAAACTAAATGAAAAACGAAACTTAAGACATGCAGCACTTTTAACTGACCACTAGGAGGTAGTAATAACGCAAGGTCAGCACACTCCCCGTCTGGTATATTAAAGAATATGCCAAATTGTCTACTTCTTGTGACCATCTTCAGACATAAGTACAATAACTTCTGTTACAGGCCTGAGGTACGTCTTGGCAGTCCCATGTTTCATAATCTTCACCTCCACTTTCCTTACTTTGTCATCATCGCTGGGTATGGCTTTTACCACAAGTCCCATAGGCCACTCGTTGCGTTTCACTGCACTGTCCTTCAACAAAACAACGTCACCTTCTTGAATATTTTGTTTGTCCTTCCTCCACTTTTGTCTTACTTGCAATGTGGCAAGATATTCCTGCCTCCATTTTCTCCAAAAGCTGTTAGCAAGGTTCTGAACCTGACGCCACTGACTTTTGTAAAGATCCTTAAGTTCGAAATCTCCAGGTGGAGCTGGCAAAGTGCTAGCTTTCTGTGTTAAAAGCATAGCAGGTGAAAAGACTTCTGCTGTTTCGGGGTCTGTTGAGACAGGGACTAAAGGTCTAGCGTTCATTATGGCCACGACTTCAGCCATAAGGGTTGTTAGTATCTCATGTGTGAGCCGTGTAGCAGACTTCAGTAGCAACCCATCAAGAATGCGTCAAACAATGCCAATCATCCGCTCCCACACACCTCCCATGTGTGATGAATGGGGGGCATTGAAGATCCAGGAGCAGCCTTGATCCTCCAAGTATGCCTTAATGTCTGGGTCATCGATGTTTATCTTCAATTCCTTGCATGCTCCCACAAAGTTTGTGCCTCGATCTGACCGAAGGCGTTTAACTGGCCCTCTGATAGCCAGGAAACGACGCAAAGCATTGATAAAGCTGGAAGTTGACATCGACTCTATGACTTCCAGATGAATGGCTCGGGTGCTCAAGTAGGTGAACATCACACCCCATCTCTTGCTTTCAGCTGTGTGCCCTCTCGTCTGGTGTGAGGTGACACTCCACGGCCCAAAAACATCCAGACCAACATATGTGAATGGTGGATCTACTGTGACTCTGTCTGCTGGTAGGTTGGCCATTTTCTGTTCCTCTAGTCGTCCTCTGAGTTTTCTGCAATGTATACATTTGCGAATCATACTGGAAATGAGTCGTTTGCCTCCAACAATCCACAGACCAGCGGTGCGCAAGGCACCTTCAGTGAATTGGCGACCTTGATGAGCCACTTCATTATGGTAATGCCTGGCTAGTAAAACAGCCACATGATGGCCAGCTGGGATTATCAGAGGATGTTTTTCCACTTCTGCTAAATCAGCCGAATGCAAACGGCCTCCAACCCTCAGCAACCCTTCTTCATCAATAAAGGGATCAAGTTTTTTGAGAGAACTTTGCTTAGACACTTCTTTCTTGTTGACTAGACTTTCTAGTTCTTTTCTGTACACATCCTGTTGTACGCTCTGGAGGATGACAGTTTTTGCTTGAGACAACTCACTAGGTTGCAGATGGTTGCAACAGTGCCAGCCTGAGCGGTGACTTATCTGGGAAGCTTTCGAGAATGACTTAGCAATGTGAGTCAAAGTTTTCACTCCTTTCACAGCAGACTTCCAAGTAGAGAAGCGTTCGAATCTATGGGATCCAAGAAACTGTTTTACGACTTTTGTACAGAGTGAAGTCACCTGAGGACGTATATCTTTATCCAATGTTGGATCCCCAAGCTGGAAGGATTCAGCCTCACTGCCCCTTTCTTCTGACTTTTTTAAGAAGTCAGGGCCCGATAGCCACGTGCTGTGCTGTAATGGGGCTGCCGGAAGAGACCTTGTCCCATGATCGGCTGGATTTTGACCCGTACTCACATAATGCCACTGATTTGGTGCTGTGGATTTTCTGATCCGGGCCACTCTATTTGCCACATACACGTAGAATCGACAAGAGACATTCTGAATGTACCCTAAGACAACTCTGCTGTCTGTGTAGAAAGTAACGGAATGCGGTTCAACGTCACTCTCCTCTGTAACCAGCTCAGCCAGTTCAACTGCTAGTACAGCTGCACATAGTTCTAAGCGTGGCACAGTGTGAGCTGAGGATGGCGCCAACTTTGCCTTCCCCATGATGAACCCAATGTGACACTGACCTCCAGTGTCCACAATCTTGAGGTATGCAACGGCAGCTATAGCCATTGTTGATGCATCAGAGAATATACAGATCTCTCTCTTCTGGGCGTGGCACAGCGACATTGGAGTGAAAGGCCTGTGAATTTGGAGATTTTCCAGTTTGCCAAGTGAATCTGTCCATTTTCTCCACTGTGCCTCCTTATCTGGCTGCAGAGGTTCATCCCATTCCTGATGCTCCATAGTAAGCTCTCTATACAACGCCTTTCCTTGCATTGTAACCGGGGCGACAAATCCAAGTGGGTCATACAGACTGTTTACCACTGAAAGAACTCCTCTCCTGGTAAAGGGCTTGGTTTCCTGCGCTACCTGAAATGTGAAACTGTCTGTATGTAAGTCCCAACTCAAGCCAAGACTTCTCTGTGGTGGCAGCGGGTCTACACTCAAGACCAAGTCTTTCAGATCGTTTGCTCTCTCCTTGGTGCCGATTTGAGGCTATTTTGTGAAGTCTAATGTTTGATTCTGCCAACAGGTTTCTAGTGCACTTCAGAAGCCGGATGGCTTCTTCTTCATTGGGCACAGAAATAAGTCCATCATCAACATAGAAGTTACGAAAGACAAAACGTTTTGCCTCGTAGCCATGCTCTTCTTCACCAAGCTCAGCCGCTCGCCTCAAACAATAAATCGCCACAGCTGGGGAAGGACTGTTGCTAAAGACATGTACCTTCATCCGGTACTCTGTGGCTTCCTTGCTGATGTCATTGTCCTGGAACCATAGAAATCTTAGATAATTTCTATGATCCTCTCTAACTCTAAAACAGTAAAACATCTGCTCGATGTCTACAGTGACTGCTACTTGCTCTCTACGAAACCGCAGTAGAACACCTAGCAATGTGTTGTTTAAGTCTGGACCACTGAGGAGCGTGTCATTCAGGGACACACCATTATACTGAGCACTTGAGTCAAAGACGACTCGAATTTTGCCTGGTTTCTGCGGGTGGTACACTCCAAATATAGGCAGGTACCAAGACTCTTAATCATGCTTCGGAGATGGTGCTGCTTCTGCCTGATTGTTATCAAAGATTTTCTGCATAAAATCCACAAACTGTCCCCGCATTTCTGCTTTTTTCTGTAATAGGCGCTGGAGAGCAGCATGACGCTTCAGAGCTTGGCCTCTATTATTTGGAAGAACACAATGAGGCAGACGAAATGGAAGAGGTGCCACCCAGTGATTTTCTTCGTCAATATAGACATCTCTGTTCATTATTTCCAGGAAAATGCCATCTTCGATTGACAGAGTGGCTTTATCATCATGTAGATTACTTTGGAAAACTGTGCTTCCTAGGTGGTCTATGACTGCAGCTAATGCTCCCTCTAGAGGAACACCAGTTAGATTTTCATCATGTTGTTGGACAGGACCACTGTATTTCTCTTTCACATTGATCATGCTAGGGCACGGCTAGACAAATGAAGCACGTCCATTTTGAAGGACATTCGTTCTGAAAACATTTACTTTAGTTGGTTGGTGAGCACCTCCCAAACACACCTCACCCACAATAACCCAGCCTAAGTCCAATCGCTGTGCATATGGCATGTTATTTGATCCATTTCGTTGTTCCCGCACTTTATGAACACTGAGGATGTCCCGCCCTAAGAGCATAAGGATAGGAGCACTGGAATCAGCTGGTGGTATTTTGTCTGCAACCAATACAAGATGAGGGAAGTATTGTGCGACCTCGGGAGTAGGAATTTCAGATCGATCTTCAATCAATCAATCAATCAGTTTTTATATAGCGCTTCTTTAGCAATTGCTTTCAAAGCAGCTTCACAAAGTCCCCATGAGGATCAGACAGAGCAGACAGGAGTTCCCTCTACGAGGGGACTCGCGCTGACTGAGGCAGGCGCTAATCACCTCCCCAGCATAAAGAACATACAAACTAAAAATCCATCGATGAACGGTTTGCCGGACAGGACCTGAAAAACAAAAAACAAACAAAACAAACAAAGACAAAACAGGAACTAAGAAATGGAGAAAACGGTTAGTAAACTGTAACATAGACAAAAAACAAGTGATCAGCATCAGCTGCAGGAGGAGAGATAAATAATGAGGATAGGTTAGAGAGGAACATTGAACCACATTGTTTTTTCAAACAGTTTGTATGTATATGGTGCTCAGGCACCATATCTGTTTAGACAAATACCAAGAGATAATTATTGGAATGCCAGTTTAAACAGATATGTTTTTAATTTAGTTTTGAAATCTGTGAGCGTAGTTGAGCTGCGGACAACATCAGGTAGTTTATTCCAGAGCTTCGGGGCTCTATATGAGAACGCTCTTCCACCTCTTGTGGATTTACTAACCTTTGGTACAATCAATAGTCCTGCTTCTTTTGATCGGAAAGAGCGAGCTGGAATATATCGTGATAGGAGACTGCTCAGGTAGGCCGGAGCCAAGCCATTCAGTGCCTTAAAGGCAAGGAGCAGAATCTTGTAGTCAATGCGATATTGTACAGGAAGCCAATGAAGAGAGCACAAAACCGGTGTAATGTGATCATATTTCTTTGTTCTTGTGAGAACTCTAGCTGCTGCGTTCTGGACTAACTGTCATTTTTGTAGCGTGGTTCCTGGACAGCCGGCTAACAGAGCATTACAATAATCCATTCTGGAGGTCATGAAAGCATGCACTAATTTTTCTGCATCTACGATAGACAGCATGTTCCGCACTTTAGCAATATTCCTGAGGTGAAAGAAAGCAGTCTTAGTAACATAAGAGATATGATTCTTAAACGTCAGTTTTCTGGAATCATGTTGCACTCAAGAAGTGGAGGAAGTGCTACCTGGGTTTTTCCATCAAGTGACGCAACAACAAAATCGATAGCTTTCCTACCTGCCACCTCTGTTATGCCTGAGCATGTTTTGAGCGTGTAGGGGGATGGAACTCCACTAATGCCAAAAAGAGTGAAAAAGTCTGGTTTCACCAGTGAGCGGTTACTTTGCTCATCCAGCACTGCATACACTTTCTGGGCTTTACTAGGCTGTCCAGCAGGGTAAACATGAACCAGACATATTTTGGAGCAAGATCTGGGAGCAGGCAAGTCACCACAGATTTCTGTGCACTTAGAGGTGACTTGTGGAGTTAATCCATCATCTTGCTCCCCGCCGTGCCCTTGCTCCTCCAGTTGGGGTTCCACTGACCAAGGCGCTGGGCCTGGGTGTAATGCAGAAAGGTGTCTTTCACTGTTACATTCTCCGCACTTCACCACTGTTTTACAGTCTTTAGCAAGATAATTTGTGGATGCACAGCACCCATTTCCTTCAAATAAGCTTTCCTATCATTTAGGTGTTTTCCCCCAAAATCCACGGCACTTTGCTAGGGGGTGTGGTTTGTTGTGAATGGGACATCTGTATGGCTCTGACTCTACTACCCTTTTTACAGATGTCATTCTTGAAAATAGCTGCTACGGTGGACACATCAGTTTTCCTTACCAAGACAGGCCTTTGAGTGTTATATTTGAGCGACCTTTCCGGCTGTGCGCAGCTGTTGCTCGATAATATGAAGCTTGGATCATTCCTGGTCTTTGCGTATGTGCGTATGAAAGTTACAAAGAAGCTGAATGGAGGAAAGCACACATGGTTGTCTTCTTTGTATTTGGAGCCTTGCGTAATCCAGCGTTCCTGAAGACCATACGGCAGCTTTTCCACAATTGGGTTGACTCCTCTTGCAGTGTCAAGATAAGCTAAACCTGGCAAGTAGCCCCCTAACTTAGCTGACTCTATTTCCAAGAGTAAGTCTCCTAATTCTCTGAGACGCTGGTTGTCTTTGTTGGAGATTCTTGGAAAATTCTCCAGTTTCTTTTGCAGAGTGTGTTCAATAACCTCTGGAGCACCGTACGTATCCTCCAACCGCTCCCAAATCATTTTTACACCTGCTGTTGGATCATGGACATTAGCTGATCTTATACCCAAGGCTTGTGTGGATGACTCTGGACCCAGCCATTTAATCAGTAAGTTGAGCTCTTCTCTGACTGTTAAATCGAGATCTCTGGTTACTTCCTGGAAAGACGTTTTCCAAGCCCAGTAGTTTTCTGGATGGTCATCAAATTTTAACAGTCCAGAACTCACCATCTCCTTTTTGACCAGGTATTTTGCCAGATCTGTTATTTGTGGTGCTTCACATGGATAACTACGAAAACTGGCTGGTGGGGATACAGGTGGAGCTGCATATGGATAGCTCCTCCCAAAAGTAGCGTGAACTTTCTCCTTTTTGATACGTTGCTCAGATAGTTGATTCTCTGTCTTTTGGGGTGAAGGTGTATAACTTGTGTGTGGAATAAGTCCTTCTGAATTTTGAGAAGTGACAACTGGTTGATGTCTAACTGGAGCATGTTGCTCAGAATGCTGCGTCATAGAGTGAGCCTGCAAATACTCTCTAGTACGTTGTGCACAGTCAAGTGAGATGTGATCCAAATCGTTGAGGGGATCCTCGATTTGTGCTGCGGCTTCATAAACTGCAGCTTCAGCTGAAGCTGCTGTAGCGCTCCTTTCTTTTTGTAGAACGTAAAGACTGGCTTCTAATTCTGCTTTGCGCTGAGCTGCTTCAGCCAACATCCTTTGCTGCTCGGCTTCTAGTCGAGCTTTTTCCTTCATGACAGCTGCTTCTTTTTCAGCATAGTTGACTTGTATGCGAGCTGCTTCAGCTTTCGCCCTTGCTTTGGTTGCTGCTGCACTGGCAGATGACTTAGTTGATCTTAATGATGATCTGCAGCCAGAGACTTGTGATCTGGTCTCATAAGGGCTCTGCGTCTGTTCAGGTGGCTCCATGATGCGTTGTCACTTTTGAGCTGCTTCACGGAGGTCTGACGATCCTGTGTTAGTAATAGTGTTTTCCAGGTGTTTTAGCCCGCTGAATAATTGTCTTTTTACTATTCTGTCCTCACGATTGCATTTCCGAGCAAGGTTAGACAGATAGCGAACAACAAAAAAAGAAGTCCAAGAAATCCGTGAATTTGAAAAGATGTACTTTACTGGCTGTTTCTTTTCTCTTCCACTTTATCTGATTTTCCCTTTTTCTTCTTTTTCTTAATTTTGTAAAACTGAAGAAAATACAATACAATGTATGAGTTTCTTATACAAACAATAAACTTAAATCACAATGACACAAACAAAGATTTGCAGCCATCTTGCTAAATAAATAATAATTTTGCTCTATACAACCTTACTTAACTCGTTTTGCAAACAATATAGCAACAATGAACATAGCAAATGTTTTTACGTAAAACAACTTAATATTTGCCTTCTCCAGACCTATCTATCACCAAAAAACATACATTTGAACAAAGTTAAACATTTCTACTTGCAGACAAATCTACTTCCAGGCTTACACGTTAGGAGAAAACTATCTGTCTTCACACGTTGGACGCTTTCAACTGAAGCCGTCCCATCCGCTGAAAAGTGAAACTAAATGAAAAACGAAACTTAAGACATGCAGCACTTTTAACTGACCACTAGGAGGTAGTAATAACGCAAGGTCAGCACAAGCCCTATGACATCTTGTTGGGTGAAGCAAACCATTTCAAGGAAGATGTTGTGCAAGATCCTTTCCGTGTCAGACCATTGAACCTCAGATATTCCACCGAACACCTGAGACCATTAGTTCTGATCAAGTGTCAGCCGTGCTGGATAGTCAAGCGGAATAATTTAGTCCCAGCCAGTCAAGATGCACTACCTGTGTTTACCCTGAAGGAGCTTCAAGATAAAAAGTCAGGAGATCCAGTTTTGGCTCGTACTCTTACATACGTTTCTCGGCGAAGACCATCCAAACGCGAGAGGACCAGAGAGATGTGGGAGACTTTGAAAATGCTAAAGCAATGGGAAAAGTTAAAAGTGTTGGATAAAATCGTGTATTGTGTGTCTAAAGATCAACTTTCAAAAAAGAAGAGTTGGCAGTATGTCGTACCTACCTCCTTGGTCGAACAAGTCCTGCCCAGTTTAGAACTTTGTACTTGGCAAGAGAGAGATTCTTCTGGGTCGCATGGAACGAGACGTCAGAGATCATGTTTAGTGTTGCAGATGGTGTGTTGTGAGCAAAACACCGGAACCAGAAGCAAGAGCCCCAATGGAGAGTGTTGACAACCAGGCCGCTGAAGCTAATATGTATTGACTTCTGGACTGCTGAAAATCGCAGAGGAGGAAGTGTGGATGTGTTGGTCATCACGGACCATTTCTCAACAATGGCACATGCTTTTGTGTAGTAACCAGTCGGCTAAGCAGGTGGCTCGCAAACTGTGGGACAAGTATTTTTGTATTTATGGCTTCCTGGATAGAATTCACGCTGACCAAGGTGCGAATTTCAAAAGTGAGTTGATCCAAGAGCTTTTGCAAATGGCAAAAAGTCAAGAACGACAGCGTACCACGATATGGGCAATGGAATCAGAGAGATTTAACCGCACATTGGTTGGGATGATTAGGGCGTTACCCCCAAAAGAGAAGCAGCAGTGGCCCCAAATGATTCAAACATTGACATTTGTCTGTAATTGCGCGGCTCACGAATCTACAGGTTTTCCACCTTTTTACTTGATGTATGGAAGGACTCCCCAGTTGCCCGTGGACATAATGTTTAAGCAAGTTGGGAGCGATGACAACATTACAGATTACGACAGTTACATCACCAGAATGAGAAATGATCTCAAAGATGCTCTTCAAATAGCTCAAACAAATGTGAGTGCAAGTCAACAACGCCAAAGAGAGCTGTACAACGGGAGAACAAAAGGGTGTGATGTTGAAGAAGGAAACCGCGTGTCGCTAGCCAATAAAGGTGAAAGAGAAGAAAGTTAGTGGACAAGTGGGAATCTGTGCCTTACGTGGTGGTGTCAAAAGATCCAAGGTGTCACACTTTCAGAGTGAGGAACCTCAACATGGGTCAAGAGAAGGTTGTGTAACGCAACTTGATACTGCAGGCAAATTTCCTACCTCTTAAAGAGGAAGAGAATAAATCCTGTTCTGGTAGCTCATTCTATAGTCAAGACCAGTCAATTAAGACCTTGACACAAGATTCAATCTCAGAAGACAGTTCAAAAGAACTCGCACATACTGCTGAGTGGGTGGCGTTCTTACCTGTTGCAGATGACACTGAAAGAGGAAGACAAGACCGGAAAGATCAAGATTGTGCAGTTGTTCCTGAAAAGCTTGGTCAGATTCCAATCAGTGAAAATCAGGAGATTGATGACAGTTGTTCACATGTCAGTTCCCATACAGTGCCGTCAGATGTTATTGAATCTCAAGACAGTACCTTGTCTGTCAGTCTTAGAGAAAGTTCAGAGTCAATTGGTACATTATTTGTGTCCAGCACGACATGCAGAATGTCTCACGTAGCTTCTCAAGTGAGAACTCGAGTACCCAGACTCGTTAGGCTACTAACGCTTAATTAGGCTAATAACAGACTTATGCAGAATATGACACAAAAGAGAGAGCACAGCACAGAGTGATAAGAGGCAAGACATATTTTATTTGTTAAGATTATTAAAAAAGAGCAAACACAAGTCCAGCCCACATTAGGAAAAATATATGAGTACACAATATGTTTTATTTTATACTATTTATGAGGTAGTGAGAAAATTCAGAAAGACAGAATGAAGAGTGTATAAGGCACTTTTTATTGCTAGAGAGTATTTGAGAGCCTGATCACATTTCTTTTATTAGTTTTCTCGTGTGTCATCTTTCTCCATTTTGGTTTGTTTTTAGTCTTTTTGCAATATTTATCTTTTGACTTTTTTTGTTACTTATTATTTCGTCTGTTTTTATTGTTGTCGGTATTCCTGACTCCTTTGGCATATTTTCTCTCTTTTGGGATTGAGCAGGTTACCTTATTTCCTTCTATTTTTAAATTTTGCTAGCTTTATCTGGTTGCTCTTTGTTGCAACATACTACTAGCATTTGTTCCTTTTGCAAGATTCTCATTTCTTTTACTTCTCCAATTATTTTGGAAAAAGTACAGGAGACCCCATTATACGTTTAGAAAATGAAATTCGAAAAGCACAAACTAATAAAGAAATAGTAGTGGCAGTGTGCTTCGATGAGGAAAAGGCATACGACATGTTCTGGAAAGAAGGACTAATCATAAAATGTAAAAAAATAGGTTTTAAAGGTAAAATAATAAATTGGATAGAAAACTTCTTACATAACAGAACTATTCAAGTAAAAGTAGGACAAAAACGTTAATAAAAAACAGACAGCAGAAAACGGGACTCCACAAGAAAGCGTATGTAGTCCAATATTATTTAACATAATGATAAATTACATTTTTGAAGATCTTGAACAAAATAAAATAGATAAGTCATTATATGATGATGGCGCTATTTGGATTAGGGGCAGAAATCTAAAGTATATTGAAACAAAAATGCAACACACAATACATTTAATTGAAAAATGGACAAAAAACAGGGATTCAAATTATCGTTAAGCAAAACACAAATCATATGCTTTGCTAAAAGACACAAAATATTAATTTAAAATTATATGAAGAAAGCCTGAAGCAAGTAACAGAGATTAAATTCCTTGGATTAATATTTGATAAAAAATTAACCTGGCAAAAAAATCTAGAATATGTTAAAGATAAATGTAAAAAAATAACCAACATATTAAGAAACCTTGCAGGAAGAGAGTGGGGAGGTAGCAGAAATGTATTAATTAAAATATATAGTAGTATAGTATTTCGAGGATTTAAAGGTAAAAAAAAAACAACATAGCTAGCGGCTATGGGCATCCACAATATGGGGTTTGAATATTTGTTTTGTGATGTTATGTTTTATCGTTTGTCTGTGTTAGGTTGTTGTTGTGTGGCAAGCTGTAATGTGAGTGATCTAATGAACGAGTACACTATTGCTGTTCCAATAAAGCTTTTCCTTATGTTTTTGAGTGTTGTGATGTACATTTTGGAGGAAATCTATCTTCATTCATGCTGAAAATAAAACCACGAGTTTGTTATTTTATTGTGCTATATCAACTGCTTGTTTCAAGGGAATTTAGCAGTACAGATAATGAACATCATCATTCCAGCTTAAAGCCAAACAAATGGGTTTATTTATTTAGTGTAGAGTTGTTTTGCAAGAAGAGCTTCTTGTTTTTAATTCCTTTCTTCTATTTGATTTCACATGTAGAAAACAAGGAAAGGACATTTTTTACAAAATTACAAAAGGGCTAAAGTAATGAATGTGTTTTCAAAAATTACAAGTATGCAATCTTTGAAAATAGTTCAGTAAATTTAAGAACAATCTTTAAATGCCTGTTATTTTAGTAACTATGCTATCAAAATTAAAACCACGTTGAAGTAAATTAAATGTTGAAGGTTGTGGAAAAATTCACTTTATTCACATAAAACTTAATGTTGGATTTCATACAGTCCACTAAGTTTATCTAACAAAAAAAATTGTATAATGAAAATAATGCAACAAACTTAGAGGCATTTTGCAACAATGACAAATAAATTCAATGGTTGTTTGTGGCCTATTCACTCACTCCCAGTGATGCCATCCATCGCATTGTATCTGAAAAAGACATTTATTATTAATATTATTAACAAAATAAACCTTAAATCAATAGGTAACATGTTTGCCACAGACCCAGGAATCCTCTGTGTGGGGATACTGCTCACTACATGTAAGCACTGCTCAGCCAGGTCTTCTTTGAAATAAAGAGAGCACTTAAGGCACTTAATGCAATTGGCCTATACTTTTTGGATCTGTTTCATCTTTCCTTGTTTTTTAAAATTGGTATTATAATTGCATGTTTCCATTCTTCTGGTATTTTTCCTGTATCCCATATCTTATTGTAAAGTTTGAGTATTTTAGTTTATCATTATTTTATAAATTCCGTCTTTTCCTGGTGCAGAGTTTTTGTTATTTTTCAAAGCATATTCTAACCCCTGTTTTGTGAAAGGTAAGTTTATTTAATTTTATTCATTTTCATCTTCTGTTTTCTCATTTTTGTGTTTTCTTCTTTTCTTGTTTTTCTTCTTCTGTTAAATTTTTTGAACTATGAATTTCCTTATATATTTTTACTAATACCTCAGCCTTTTCCAAATCTTCCTTTAAAATTTTGTCATCACATTTCAACGTGGCCATTTTGTTTATTCCTTTCTTTTTCCTTATTGTTTGCCAAATCTGGTCTATATTTGTCTCTCGCCCTATCTTATTACAATACTCTCTCTACAATAGCATTTTTTTGCATATAGTTTTCCTAACAATTGCTTGACTCTTCTTGTATGTTATTAGTGATTCTATTGTAAGTTTCTGTTTTAGAATTTTGAAAGCTTTGTTTCTTATTTTTATTGTTTTACTGCATTCCTCGTTCCACCATGGAATGCTTGTTTTCCCATCTCTATTTTTACTTTTTGGTATGATTTTTTTCTATCTTTTTATAATATTTTTAGTTCTTTTTTTTTGCAATGCTGTTCTGTATCTTCTTCCTCTTCCATTTCATTATTTATGTCTGTTTCCATTTTGTAATTGAATAATCTCCAATTTTTTTTGTCAAATTTCCATCTTACTTTATTTTCTTTTTTAATTTTTTCTTTTACCCCAAGTTTAATTATTATAGGATAGTGATTGCTGCCCATGTTACAGTCTTTTACTTTCCAATTTTGTATTTCTTCTACATTATTTGTTATTAATGTTAAATCAAGCATTGCGGTTTTGTTTTTGTTAAAAGCATATCTTGTTCCTTTTACATTATTTAAATATATCATTTGTTTTTCTTCTATAAATTCTTCTAAAATTTCACCATCTTTATTTGTTTTTTATTACCCCAAAGTGTGCTGTGTGCATTAAAATCTCCACACCATATTGTTTTTCCTTTTGCTAGTCTGCGAATTTCATTAAAATTATTTTAGTTTATTTGCTTTCCTGGATTATAGTAGTTTATGATCCAATTAATTAAAGGGAAGTACTTATTAAGTAATTATCATTGCTAATAATTACCCAGTTTTACCCTGTGGTTTGCTGGCTGGCTGTTACAGACATTGCTTCACATTGGTGACTGGTTATTACCAGTAACACAACACATGCTCGCTTCAGTGCAGTGAGTTTTTTGAGCTATGCAGTGTGGCCTCGTTCACACTCTTCTTTCTCCTCTTGCACATCAGATAGGTGTTGCTAACTCATCAGCAACAAAAAAACGTTAGAGGACATCTTTTGCATAGTACCATGTGTCATGAATGATTTTTTTGGACAACACTATTATTATATAGATGTTTTAAGTTATAAGTAATTAAATGTATAAGATTAAAAAAATAGAATCATAGTAAAAAAATTATACTCTATAACAAAATAAATAATTATGGCATGACATAAAATTAAAAGTATAACTTATTTAGGATTCAAATTTTTAAGCTAGACACATCTATTGACTGTTTGCTTTGGGGCGTCTATCAAACCATATTGTGTATAGAAAGTATGGTAAACCTGGGTTACTTGGAACAGAGATAGGAATACTTGAAAGCAGAGATCACAGAGCAACATCTGATAATCTCAATACTCTTCACCATAGAAATGAATTAGTTTGATGATCAAATGTTGAAATTTAGATTCACAGAACTTTAACAGTAAATCTTCAACAGAACATGTTTTAGTAAATACATAACATAAACAATGTGTAATTAGGTGCTTTAGAAAGATGGTTGTACTAAAACCTGTTTCTTGGAGAAGGCATATTGCTGTATGCTTGCAATATGTGTTTATGCTTGTAGATGAGAGTTCCCCTAGTTAGCAAAGCTTCTGCAAACTTCAAACAGTAATAGTAGTACATTAATGGGTAATAACTTTTTATTTTGGAATCAATGCACCATTTATGCCACACACATTTTGCAAACAAATACCCGACAAGAAGTCCCATCCTCCTGAAGACAGTGGGGCACAGTGCTGAATTCTCACGAAGTCTGTATGCTTTTGTCCTTGAAAAGTTCTAATTGTGAAAAAGATTAAAAACATAATAAGCCAGACATTTCTAGATTTTAGGGGTATAATTTGCTACATCCTACCTAATTGCCTTTTTACAATGAACCAATTTCAATTGGTTTTCACCCAAAGGGTTTATGTAGAGCAGGGGTGTCAAACTCATTTTCACTGAGGGCCACATTAGCATAATGGCTGTCCTCAAAGGGCCAGATGTAACTTATAAATTTAAAACTATGTAATCGAATGTATTGTAAAATAAATGTAACTACTCCTTAATGTTAAATAACTCATTATTTATAACTTATTCAAGTGACAATTCAGTTGCATAGAAACAATTGTATGCTTGTTGTTCTAATATATAAATCCTTTTGATTTTTGAATTTCATCAATGAAGGATCAAACTGTGAATAAAGTGAATAAATTAAAATAGCATAAAACTTGATAAACTGACATTTTAAAAGTGTGTAACTGGTCGGGACACATCTGCTCACAGACCTTCAGCATGCACTGCTTTAAAAACGCTCCTCTCTAAAAAAAGATTTGGAAGCGTGCTGCGTGAGCGATTTCTTCAGCCACAATGAAGCTAGCTTTCACTGCGGCCTCGTTTTTGGCTGTGGATTTTGTGAACAAACTTTGCGGTGACCGCAGCTTGCCTTTCAATTCTTGGGCAATTTGTTGCCTTTCTTGAAGGCTAGCTTTAGCATACGTAGCTCCGTGTTTGGTGTCAAAATGTCGACGCAGATTGTACTCTTTGACAACCGACACCGCCTCGTAACACAAGACATACCGGTCTTTCTCCTTGAAGCACAAACAAGTATTCACCTTCCCATCTGTCTTTAAACAGTCTTCCGTCAACATCAACTTTTCTCTTTCTGGGCATTTTGGGATCATTATTTGTGACGCGAGATGTGGACAGCGGTGAGGCAACTGGCACCGCTGTGGCTGAGGCACCATGCCACCATCTCGCAGTACCGCAGCAAGCCAGCAGATGGCATTTATCTGAGCTCATTGGTCTAATTTGTTCAGCGAAAAAAAAAACCCTCACAGACTGAAGACACAGCATATCGATCATCATCTTTTCATCAGCCTCAAGAAACAGATCACAGATAAACTATTAGCTGTGCCCATTTCAAATCGGAGGTGAGGAGTGAGAGATCACTCAAATGCGTGAGTCTTACGTTCAACGTGAGAGTTGGCAGCTCTGCAGTTTCACTCGTGAGTATGGATGCAGAAACACCGTTGGGGGTACCGTAGGCCAAAGGCATTGTGGGAAATGTATCTTTTTACCGTTTTAGTTTTTTATTTTTATTTTTAGACACTCAAAACTTTTAAGCTCTCGATTCGATTACATGGCGGGCCACATCTGGTCCGCGGGCCTTGAGTGACATGTGATGTAGAGGATTCTTGTCTGGTGTGGATAAATGACCTGGACAAATGTATAAACTGTAAGTAAGTGCATTACAAAGTGAGTTACAAGGTTTGACAAATATATACCAGTAAAGTCCAATGGTGGTTGTTCTTCTCACACACCGCACCCAGTAGCACATCAACTACCCATCTTTCTTTCAAAGGTTTATTTTGTGAATAATATTAAATGTAAATAATATATATTAAATATAAAATGTGATCAATGCGATGGATAGCATCAGTGTGAGTTAGTGAACAAACAAACATTGAATTTATTTGTCATTGTTGCAAAATGCCTCCAAGTTTGTTGCATTATTTTCATTATACATTTTTTTTGTCAGATAAACTTAGTGGACTGTATGAAATCCAACATTAAGTTTTATGTGAATAAAGTGAATTTTTCCACAACCTTCAACATTTAATTTACTTCAACGTGGTTTTAATTTTGATAGCATAGTTACTAATATAACAGGCATTTCAAGATTGTTCTTAAATTTACTGAACTATTTTCAAAGATTGCATACTTGTAATTTTTGAAAACACATTCATTACTTTAGCCCTTTTGTAATTTTGTAAAAAATGTCCTTTCCTTGTTTTCTACATGTGAAATCAAATAGAAGAAAGGAATTAAAAACAAGAAGCTCTTCTTGCAAAACAACTCTACACTAAATAAATAAACCCATTTGTTTGGCTTTAAGCTGGAATGATGATGTTCATTATCTGTACTGCTAAATTCCCTTGAAACAAGCAGTTGATTTAGCACAATAAAATAACAAACTCGTTGTTTTATTTTCAGCATGAATGACGATAGATTTCCTCCAAAATGTACATCACAACACTCAAAAACACAAGGAAAAGCTTTATTGGAACAGCAATAGTGTACTCGTTCATTAGATCACTCACATTACAGCTTGCCACACAACAACAACCTAACACAGACAAACGATAAAACATAACATCACATAACAAATATTCAAACCCCATATTGTGGATGCCCATAGCCGCTAGCTATGCTGTTTTTTTTTACCTTTAAATCCTCGAAATACTTTTCAGTCGTAGAAACAACTTTTTATGCCGTTGACTTGCTGAAGCTCATGGACAAAAGCAGCACACCTTCCACCGAAGTCTTATTAATATTCATGACAATTTATACCAATGGCGCACTTCTTCACGAGGAACGATTTTTATGGAACACCGGTCTAAATCTGTCTATGCTTAGCCTAGACATTGAAATGACGTCTTTTGCTTGCTGGGTTTGGTTAAAACCCAAAAAAAATTTTTATTTATAGTTTGCATATTTTTATTGTAATTTAGTCTAGATAATGATATAATGTTATAATATCTAATTGTAACAGTCCGTAGTGAGGACCTACCCAAACGTGTCAGGGTTGTGTTTGGGGTTTCCCCTTTTGGTTTTTATTCTTATCTAGTCTTGTTTTTTAATCATTATAGAATTTAGTTTCTGTTTATTTCTTTGCAGGTTGTAGATTCACTCTTGTCTTGTTCACTGTCTTGATTGTTTTCCACCTGTGTCTAATTATCGCGTTCAGTTGAATTAAGTCACCTGTGTCTGTTCTCGTTTAGGTTAATTGTCTTCCTTTATAACACCCCTTCTTCTTTTGTTCAGTGTTGCTGCATTGATTGTCACACCTTTCTTGCTGTTTAATGTATTTAGTCCTGTTGTAGTCTTGTATCTGTATCTTTAGTTATGAGAGGTCACCCCCCCCCCCACCCGGTGGGTGATTTTGTGTTGTTATTTTCTGACCGAACCTCTGGCTGTTGTGCGTTTGGGTTCTGCTACTACCCTTCTCTTATGAGGATCGTGACAAAACCATGTGAAAAACATCCATAAAGCATCCACAAACCTTAAAATGCAGGCACACACTCTTAAAATAATTTATGGTATAACAATGGTAAACAAATTCCATGTTTAAATTATGTATAAGACTTGTTTTTTTTGTCAGTAACAGGAAGCAACTCTTAGTCTTCACTCACAGCTTATGCCAGTTTAAAACAACTTGTCTACAGTGTCTGTTAAGGCAGCCACAGTTACTTTTATTTAAATAATTTAGCTTCTACTGTAAGGTTTTGAGACAAGTGGGACTAAAACCCTACCATTCCATTAAACTATAAAAATCCCTATCAACTTGAAGTTGAAGCAAAGTAAGGCACATGCTCTGTCTCAGTGTGTCTGATCTTCTGTATGACTGACCATGACTGACTGCTGAGTAGCCCAATAAAAGAGCTAACATCTGCTATAAATTGTAGAATCTGAAGACGCCTCACTTGTTTTGCTGATTTGAAGCCACTGCTAAAAAATGATATATAAATACATTGCTTGATTGATTGATTAAAGTTCTGATGCTCATTCATGAATATGTTGTGATTCTTTTTATACTTTGGGTAAACCTAAAACTGATCTTTATCTAATAGGGAAAAGCAGGTTCTCTGACAGCTGAAGCTGATGATTATGACGGAGCGGCGATGCCTTTGTTTTCATACGTCGATGAAAGCATTTTCAAAAAGGAGACTTTCTTGGGTAAGAAGTCAACTAATATTTAATATTGGTTTTGTATTGAATTGTAATTAATCTTTCAAACAATAATTACGTTTATCTTAACTGAGAATCATGGAATTGTATAAGTTATTTATACTAGACTGCATTCTGATTTTTTTCAAGTGAAGTTTGTGTGAGTGTTAAGTTATTGATGTTCAGTTCATTTGCTGATAACCAATTTGCACTTGATTTTATCATTGTTGTAAGGATCTGTCTCATATTCCCGTATCATTCTTATTACCATGTGTAGTACTTCCTTTTATTAGTAGTCAGTAAACACTTTGACACATGTCATATGAATAAAACTATGGGAATTGAATGACAGACTTATCAAACACCACATAGTTTACATACATACAAGGGCCAATGGGAAGCCTTTCCGTGGCAGTAAGAATTTCATAGCAGAAGTGGATTCCAATTGCACTTTATGATTTGTTTTGAAGTCATTCAGGTAGGGAATAGCTGGCTTTGATAGTGGAGAGAAGATCTGACTAGGAGATGGCTAAGTTTCTTTCCTGAGGCTTCTTGGAAATTGGGTTAGAATTGGCTCAGCTTCTCTATGATGTTCCTCTGCCACCCCAACTCTTGTTTTTCCTGGAAGTGAATCAGGAGCTGGCTATATCATCATAGGCACCCCTCTCAGTTAGACATGTAAGTTTTTCTTCCTCTCTTGCCTAAATGGACCAGTGGTTCAGCAGACTGAACAGGTCTACTTTTGCCAGAGGGTGCAAGTTGGTTTTATTTTTAGTCAAACTATTTCATTTTAAATTGTCAATTGACCTTGTTAGAATAAATTCCATAGACATTAAGAGGTAGATTTGCAGTAAGTTGGGTCGAGTATGAATAATTATAGGAAGCACCTGATAATGATGCCAGAAAACACAGAAGGCCAGGCAGCATCAAATGAACAAATAAATAAAACCAAGAAAACCAAACAGTTGAACAGCACAAAGGCCCGATGAGAAGGATTGTTGCAATCCGTTCATGACATCTTTCATCAATAAGTGCTCTCTACAAAACTAAGTGAGAAAATTTATGAGAACATGTGTTTAGAGTTGAAACTTGTTTGAGAAACGTGTAGTCTACAACATCACATATTCACATCTTTTTTGGAGGAAATGTCAGTAAAGCAGAAGGACCTTCTGCTACGTAATAATATTCACTGGCTTAACAAAGATCATGTTTGCGTCCTCCACAATGATCTTGTAG
Source organism: Danionella dracula (assembly GCA_900490495.1). NCBI lineage: Eukaryota > Metazoa > Chordata > Actinopteri > Cypriniformes > Danionidae > Danionella > Danionella dracula. The sequence goes on from UELW01000322.1 coordinate 6,976,401, forward strand.
CTTTTTCATCAGTCTGAAAAACCAAAAACTACCAAGTGATATCAGGTGTCATTAAAATTATGTTGTTGTTCAATTGAAAGAAACGCAAAAATCAAACTGTTGCAGATATGAATGAGGCTAATGAGTCTTTACAAGAAAAGCTGAGTCATCAGGCTACAGAGATGATGGATTTTAGAAAAAACCCTTTGAGTTATGGACTTGAAGGTGTCTAAAAATTGAGCAGCAGAAAAATCATCTTCTAGAGATTGATTAGAGAAACTTTTAAAAACACTGTTTTTATATGTCATACATGTGAGGGTCACAAAAGTGTTTTTGTGTCACAAAAATCTTTTTTGTGTAAACTCAAAAAACTCCAACTTAATAATGGATTACACGTGCACTTATGTGATTTAATGGGTTGGGATGAACAGAGTAGAGCAGGAAGAAATGTGTAAACTGACATCGACTCTAGTTATGTAAGGTAGGTGCTGCTGAGCGCATCCAAAAGTTTAACTTAAACTTTTACAATTGATATTTTGTGAGTGAAAGTCCACCCCAAGTCTATTTTTTAATAATAGAGGTTTTCAGATTTTAGCTGACCTCCTGCCTGTTTTCCAGGGAGTATTTTTGTCTGTATCTTTGGTGGAGAGAAAGTCAAACTCCCAGAATTCTGTGGGTGAGGTTTTTATCCAGTTGGGGAATAGCAGATACAATTTCTTTAAGTTTGGTTTTATGCTTCTGATACATGACCGTGGAATATGACATGAGTTTACCTCCAAGATGTACTTTAAGGACTTTCTATAAAATTTGATTAAAATGTATTGACACCTGCACAAAGAGTTTTACAAAGTAAAATTTTGTGATTTATTAAGATAATTTGATTAAAAATTAAATATCGAGCATTAGATCAACTAAATCCAACATTTTCCAACCCTTAAAAATAACTTTGCGTTAAATGTTAAACAATTGGTTCATATAAATCTCATGCCTCGAGATTCAGCCTATTAGAGGCGAAGCAAGGCAGAACTTCTCTCAGAGAGACTCTGGGGACTGCTGAACTGTCTTCAGAATTTAAACACAACTCCAAGGAATATTCGGAGATAAAAAGAGAGAGATGTATAAAGCAAGCTTAGATTAGTTTAAGATGACCTCTTCAAAGCAATCTTCCCCATTTGTATCAAACCACACGTCTCAGGTGGACTCAGGTTTTTTGTTTTCAGAGAGAAAGAAAGACCCAGACTGCAGTGCATCTATTTGTGTGAGCATCGTCTAATACTGAAATGATATTCCTAAGGGTGTTTGACCTCAGACTATTTTTTTCATAGTTTGCATTAAGATATCATGTGTGACTACGTATGCTAATATGAAAGAACATTAATCTCCCCAAAATGGGATATTTTATTCATTTCAAATATCTACGTTAATCAGGTGTTCTGTTTTGTTTTTATTTTTTGGAAGATACAACAATATTAAGTATTTGATCAAATGTACACTAATTCCAGGAAATTATGCTCTAGGATCCATCATTTCCACATAAAATGCACCAAATGTAAGCATTACACCTAAAATTGTGCAAAAATCGATTGCACTTTACTTTAGGATTTTCTGGAGTATAGTTTTGCTCTTAAGGTAATTAAACAAAATGAGAAAATGTAAGTGTTTAACCTGAAAATTAATTTGATTCACTACATGACTGGTTTTAAAATATAATTTATCCACCCAAACCAGGCATCCATTACTCAGCAACACAACAGGTGGCAATGCTAATTCAATGCCTCGAGGAACACTGATAATTCAAATATCGTTTGCAGCTTTATTGGTAGACAACGATGTGAGTTCACCACCTGCAAATCCAACTGTTACGGTCCTTCCAACTGAAATCTTTCCTTAGCTTTGAAGCGTTATATAAAATTGCTGTCCTTACAACAGTAGGCAGATGGTAGTACTAGATGTTTTTTTTTTTTTTTTTGTAAAAGCGATCTCGAAACAACATCAATAATTACCTAATTACATTTTTTTTCTCTGCTGTAAATTGCTCTATTGTCTAATGGGAGCCAAAGCAGTGTTGCCGTGCCAAGCTTAAAAACACAAAGTTTAAATAAGTTCATATCATATCATAATTTGTGTTGATATTAAATTAAATTTTAATTATGTTTTGAGAAATACATGTTTGTCTTTTTAATCACTGGTGTGTAATTTTTAATTATAGCATGAAATATGTCTAGACACATCCACATAAAAACTTTTATTTTATGGTGTGTCAAAATTCCTCATCATCTTCTTCCGCTTTTCCGGGGCTGGGTTGCGGGGGCAGCAGTCTAAGCAGGGATGCCCAGACTTCCCTCTCCACTGACACTTCTTCCAGCTCCCCGGGAGGGATCCCGAGGCGTTCCCAGGCCAGCTGGGAGACATAGTCCCTCCAGCATGTCCTGGGTCTTCCCCGGGGCCTCCTCCCAGTTGGACATGCCCGGAAAACCTCCCCTGGGAGGCGTCCAGGAGGCATCCGGAACAGATGCCCAAGCCACCTCAGCTGACTCCTCTCGATGTGGAGGAGCAGAGGCTCTACTCCGATCTCCCCCCGGGTGACGGAGCTTCTCACCCTATCTCTAAGGGAGCGCCCAACCACCCGGCGGAGGAAATTTATTTCAGTCAATGACAATATAAAGTAATAAGCTCAGTGTAAGTGCCAGGATAAATAATGTATACTGTTCAATAGGTTTGTAAAATGTGTCTGTGTTTTTTCTAGACATCGAATAACTTCTTTTCTTCTCAATAAACAAGGTGTTGGAAGCAAGTTGTAAAGTGCAACAACAGGAGGTTGCCAAAAATGGCTGCAAAAAAACGCAGCTGTATCTAAAGCCCTTAGGACTGGAAATCCTGGTCATGTTGATGATGATATGTCAAAAGATTTATTAAAACTATTAATGTCTTTTCAGCTTTCATCTCACTTCTGGACAACTATGAGAGTGCTACTGGAGAACCAGAGATAGTCACACCAGAAGAAGAACAGGAAAATCACAGATTCCTAGATTCTGTTATTAACTCCACAACTATGAAGGTGATTAACTGGCAAAAAAAGACTAATTTAGCTCTGTTCACACACAGTTTCTTCTATGGAGAACACCTAAAATAATCTTAGAGAAATATGTTTTATGCTTTTTATTTTCTCAACACACCATACAGTATGTTAATTTGCATTTGCTCATTTTAGATTGCCCATAAATATCTGGTGCAGAAGCACCTGTCTCCTGAGAATATCACAGACTTTAAACAGCAACTCTACCGAATTTGGTTTGAGCTGTATGCAAGAAGAGGATCCAGTAAGTAAGTACACAGCAGCCTGAAATTTGGAATCTTAATCAAGTAACACAAGGGGAAAAAGTAGAGATTATAATTACACTAAAAACCTAAGTAATTGCTGACCTTTGATTTAAATTTCCATCGCATCAATTCTCCTTCTTGCAAGTCATCAACCTTTCAATCTCGTTGAACATTTATGTTACCATGTAAAATTGTTTTATTTTCACAGTTTTTTTTGTTTGTTTTTTTCATCACTTATCCCTATTCTAACTAATTGTAATATCATTACTCAATAAATATCCAATTTATTCTCATTTGGTCACATCATACCCCCCCCAACCCCACCACGGTTTTAACTTAAACATTTCCTCTGTTTATGTTACCACTAATAAAGTATGCAATAACTATGGAATAAAGTTCATAATGCACATGTTGGTTAGACAATGGCCCCATCCATTTACATTTCTTGGCCTCTCTCTCTCCCCCTCTCTAACTCTCTCTCTCTTACTTCCGACACAAAGACTGTGGATACCAGAGTTCCATTAATCCTAATCTTGAGTTTGTTTGTGTTCGTTCACCACTGATGGGAGTAAAAATAACCAAGAAGCCAGTACATCTCTGAATTCCTCACCATTTTCATCCATCCATTAACTGTAAAAAATGATTAAAAGCTTAATAAATATTTTATTGTTTGATAATAGTTTTGGATCAGAATCTGTTCATCTTGTCAAAAAATTTCTTTTGTCATAGGCTGACAAACGTGTTTGGCAGTCATTACCGTAAATCTCTTAATAGAGAATTTTTTTATGTTGTCCGTGAGTGCTAGCAGGGGCAGCTCATCTGACTTCAGTAAAGTTAGGAAGAGATACGAAGATTTGCTTTTTCCAAGTAATTAACTCATTCTTAATGAACAAACAAGATATGCAATTGAACCAGGTAATCTTAAAACCCACTAGGAGTCACCAAGGCTGTTTTTATATATCAAGTTAATGTATGTAAATATGATTATTTACACTTAACAAATCAGGAAGAGGGTGTTTTGGGTAAGGTTGCTTTTTAATATGAGTTAAGTTGCCTATAGTCGCAGAACTTCATCCCCAAAGCCAATTGCCAATGGATTTCTCGTTTGCCTCTTGACGAAGGCGGTCACATCTTCATGTTCATTCATTCTGCTAGTGGTATTACAATTAGATAAATTGGTAATCCAGGACTTCTTTGAAATAATCCTCCATTGCCTCTGATTCTGAGATGGTCATGGGATTCTTGGGTAGTTTCTTGGGTAGTTTTATCCCTAGATGGTCTCTGAGATGGTAAGTAAGCAGCTGCCTCCTTAATCCTGGATTTCTGAGTACACAAATAGTATTGTGACATCCACCTGGTTAGAGTTGACTTGGAGGACATGGCAACATTCTGATTCAATTAATTTAAGCAGAAATCACTCCATCTGAGTACCACACAAGGGTTACAAGCAATGGTGGAATTGTGGAGATCCCAGGAGAGTAGATGTAGATTCCTGAAATCTACACCTGAAATTATATTGTTTCTCTGTGTAAGACAGATAAGATAAGTAGATGTGATATTTGTGATTTGGTGCCTCAGCACAGTGTTTTGCCTTGGATGGTTTCCACTCCATATTCAGAGTAAGTCAAAGTAAGTTTTTCTTTTAGGACTTGGATGCAGGTCATGGAAATGAAGATCCCATATCTTCTGATGTTCTAGATTCCTTTAATCCATATACCATCAAAGTCCAAAAAGGGCAGTTTTCCAAAGTGTCAAATTCATGTCAGTGATGTAAATTCACTTGTCAAAGCAAACAGATTGTTCCAAATAGGTAAATCTTTGGTGATCTATTTGCTCTATATTTAAGTATTTAAAATTAGTTTAAGACATTCCAGCTTTGGATAAAACATCTTTTTGGCCATTGTCATTCCAAACTAGTCGCTGCCATAGTAGTATTACAGAGTTGGTCAGCCCTTGGGGGGAACTTCTGGTAGGTATTTGCTTGGTTTGCCTGTTCACGTGTGATGCCAATGTTTTTTTGTGCAGCCTGTTTTATTTTCATTTCTGTCTCTGCTAGTGCTGAAACCCTGGCACTTTTGCTAGTAATAAAGACACTACTTCTATAAAAGAAACTTGATTTATCACAGATGGTGAAAGCGTTGCTTCCCTTTAGAAAGAAAGAAAGAAAGAAATAGAAAACCAGCTCCCAGATTTGTGAGTTGCTTCTTGATGTTCACTTCAAAGAGGCATTTCTTTGTGACCAACTATTTAAACTATTTAAAATGACATTTCATAAATGTTTCTCAGAACATTCTAATGCCCAAGCAAATGGTTTGCAGCACAAAAAATAAGCATTTGAGCTGAAAATGTTATTAACTTGCCCCAAAACAAGTATATCCACTGAATTGTTGTATGTACTGAAGATAACCACAATTTGGCTTGTGTTCTTTTTAACAGACCGGACTCGTCTGGTTTTGAGCATGTCTTTGTAGGAGAGACAAGAGGAGGCCACACTGTCATTGGGTTTCATAACTGGATTCAATTGTACTTACAAGAGAAACTGGGACACATTGACTACAAAGGATACAGTGTCTCTGCCAACTCACCACAGGTATATTCAGACCATCTCAAAAGTTTCATAAAAAATGTTGTATTTATTGAAATCTGATATTGATGGGGGGAGTTTTTAAAGCATGTAGAACACTTTTCTCTGTTACTCTACCCCTTACACTAACCCCTAACCCTACCCAGAATTGAATAGATATCCATCACTGCATTGAACAATGTACAAACACATTGAATGCACTAAAAGGAAAGGTCAGTATATATTCTGATTACCTCCAATTGGATCACTTTATTTGCTTTTGGCTGTCTTTAATCATGCAGTGAGTTAAACTCAGTATGAAATATTTACACATCAGTCGCATCTGAACAACAAGCTTTCCCTGAGCCATCGTTTAAAAATAGGGTTAACATACAATCATACTCAAATATATGAACTTCATTAAAAAAAATGAGAATTAATTCTGCAGAAGTAATGAAAACATTTCAGTAAATATATATTTTTTGTAACCTAATTAGTATGATAAAGCATCTGACATGAGGTTTTGTGCATCACAACTAATAAGAAATATAGCTGCAAGCAGCGATTAAGAGCAGTCTGGCATAGCGCTTCCAGTGGCTAGTCAGAGACATATTCAAGCTAGAACAAAGCTAGAAAAGTCAATTACTTCTCTCCTCTTTCCCCCTTTTTTTAATTAACACCATCCTGTCCTGATGTACGTTTATATGATTGATTAATGTAATTATTGTGATGAATGCGAATGAAATAAATGAAAAGCTTCTATCCAGAGGAATAATCAATATATAATATCTTCAATTCTCTGGAAAGAGCAAAACTGACCAACTCATACGAAGCACCTCCCTTCTCATGGGGTTGCTTTGAAGTAGGACAGGACAGGTTAAAAAAAAAAAAAAAGCTAGAAATGTTTTATATTGTGGGTTTAATTCCAATTTTTGTAGCTGTTAAAAAGCATATGAGTCAGTCTGGCTAGAGCCCCGCTCAATAACTCAGCAAAACTATTTTAATCAGCCCATCTAATGGAGATCGACTTGTGATCGGAAGATTGCTGGTTCAATCCCCAGATCCACCGAGTTGAAGGTGGTGTGAGTGATGAAAGACTTGCTCTTCCATCTTCAACAATCACAGCTGCGATGCCCTTGAGCATGGCACAAGTTTTTCATGTGGTCATGGCTGCCCCCTGCTTCAGGTGTGTGTTCACGGTGTGTTTGTTCACTCTTTTGTGTGTACACTGGGATGGGTTGAATGAAGAGCACAAATTCTGGGTCCATTTAATCCATATCTGGCCAACTGATCACTTTCCCTTGACTTGATTTGATTCCAGCGTCTATTTAAAATTTCCTAAACTTATGCCAACATAAAAAAACTGGCTAAATAAATAGTTTTACACTCAAAACATTACGTTACCATCTACCAGTCTTCTTTTTGTCATTAGGTTTGCAACGTTTCAGACTTACATACTTTTTATGTAATGACTAGTGGCATCTCCTGTCTTTTTGATGGCTTTCACAGAGCAGTGGGAGGCTTCTAAGGCTTTGCGGATGGTCAAATTAAGCCATTATACACAGAGACAAGAGACATGCTGCACCGGAGTTACCATCTTTCATCTCAATCTAAACCAAAAGCTTAGAACAGAGGCACACACTCATCTCCTCTCTTCTGTTTGTGAAAAAGACTTATAAAAATAAAATTACTTGAATCTACATTGTAACGTCTGATCATCCGGGCAATTAATTTCTGTGGTGAGAGAAGTAACGGAACTCACATGATGCAATCATTCTATTTTCATTTCTATTTCTAGTTTCTATTTCTGGCAGGGTATGCTTTACTTAAATAATATTTGTCACACATATGCAGGATACCAGGACTTAAAAAAGACAGTTATTTTATGATTTACTTTATGATCTTCTTCTTCTTCTTCTTCTTTCGGCTGTTCCCAGTTTAGGGGTCGCCACAGCAAATCATCTGTTTCCACCTAACTCTGGCCTCAGTATCCTCTACTCTTGCACCAATTACCTTCATGTCCTCCTTCAGCACACCCATATAACTTGTCTTTGGGCTTCCTCTTGCCCTCTTGCCTGGCAGTTCCATCTCCAACATCCTTCTACCAATATAACTACTATCCCTTCTCTGCACATGTCCAAACCATCTCAATTTGGCTTCTCTGACTCCAAAACAACCAACCTGAGCTGTTTCTCTGATGTGCTCGTTCCTAATCTTGTTCATCCTTGTCACTCCTAAACTGAACCTCAACATCCTCTACTTCCATCTCTGCCTCGTGTCTCTTCCTCACTGCTACAGTCTCTAACCCATACATCATAGCTGGTCTCACTACTGTTCTGTACACCTTTCCTTTGATTCTTGCTGACACTCTTCTGTCACACAACACCCCTGACACTTTTCTCCACCCACTCCAACCTGCCTGCACTCGCCTCTTCACCTCTTTTCCACACTCCCCGTCGCACTGGACTGTTGACCCCAAATACCTAAACTGCTCCACCTTCTTGACCTCAGCCCCCTGACCTGCAGCACATCTCACTGTTGTCATACTCCTCTCATACATATCCTGAACTACTCTGACGTACTTCTCTGCCACTCCTGACATCCTCATACAGGACCATAGCTCCTCTCTCGACACCCTGTCATACGCTTTCTCTAAGTCCACAAAGACGCAGTGCAGCTCCTTCTGACCATCCCTGTACTTCTCCATTAGCATTCTCAGAGCAAAAATTGCATCAGTAGTGCTCTTCCTGGGCATGAAGCCATACTGCTGCTCGCAAATATCCACTTCCCTTCTTAGCCTAGCTTCCACTACTCTTTCCCAGAGTTTCATTGTGAGGCTCATCGACTTTATACCTCTGTAGTTGTTACAACTCTGCACATCACCCTTGTTCTTAAAGATTGGCACTAGGACACTTCTCCTCCATTCCTCAGGCATCTTCTCACTCTCTAGAATCCTGTTGAATAACCTAGATAGGAACTCCACTGCTGTCTCTCCTAGACACTTCCACACCTCCACAGGGATGTCATCTGGACCAACAGCCTTTCCACTCTTCATTCTCCTCAGAGCCTTCCTCACCTCATCCTTTCTAATCTTTTCAACTTCCTGCTCTACAATGTTCACCTCTTCCCCCCTTCTTTCCCTCTCATTCTCCTCATTCATCAACTCCTCAAAATACTCCTTCCATCTTCTCTGCACGCTCTCCTCACTCGTTAGAACCCTTCCATCTCTATCCTTAATCACCCTTATCTGTTGCACATCCTTACTATCTCTGTCTATCTGTCTCGCTAATCTGTACAATTCCTTCTCACCTTCCCTCGTGTCTAACCTGGCATACAACTCATCATATGCCTTCTGTTTGGCCTTTGCCACCTCCCTCTTCACCCTGCGATGTGATTCCTTGTAGTCCTGTCTACTTTCTTCAGTCCTTTCGATGTCCCACTTCTTTTTAGCTAGCCTCTTCCTCTGGATGATGTCCTGTACTTCCTCATTCCACCACCATGTTTCCTTATCTTCTTTCCTTCATCTGCTGATACACCTAGCACCTTCCGACCTGTCTCCCTGATCACTTCTGCTGTAGTTTCCCAGTCCTCTGGAAGCGCTTCCTGACCACCCAAAGCCTGTCTCAGCTTCTGTCTGAATTCCTCACAACCGTCTTCCTTTTTCAACTTCCACCACTTGGTCTTCCTTTCCATCTTTCCTCCCCTCTTCTTCCTGACCACCAGAAACATCCTACACATCACCATCCGATGCTGTCTGGCTACACTCTCTTCTACCACTACTTTGCAGTCAGTGATCTCTCTCAGATTGGCTCGTCTACTTAGGATGTAGTCCACCTGCGTACTCCTACCACCACTCTTGCAGGTAACTCTATGTTCCTCCCTCTTCTGAAAATAAGTGTTAACTACAGCCATTTCCATCCTCTTGGCAAAGTCCACCACCATCTGTCCTTCTGGGTTCCTTTCCTTAACACCAAACCTGCCCATCACTTCCTCATCACCTCTGTTGCCCTCGCCCACATGACCGTTGAAGTCTGCTCCCACCACTACTCTCTCCCCTCTGGGAATACTCTCCGTCACCTCATCTAACTCACTCCAGAATCTCTCCTTTTCTTCCAGCTTACAGCCTACTTGTGGAGCATAACCACTCACTACATTCAACATCACCCCTTCAATCTCTAACTTCAAACTGATCACCCTGTCAGACACTCTTTTCACCTCTAAAACATTCCTCACAAACTCCTCCTTCAGGATCACTCCTACCCCATTTCTCTTCCTATCCTCACCATAGTAAAACAGTTTGTATCCCCCTCCAATACTACGCGCTTTGCTACCCTTCCACCTGGTCTCCTGCACACACAGAATATCTACCTTCCTTCTCTCCATCATGTCCGCCAGCTCTCTACCTTTCCCGGTCATTGTACCCACGTTGAGAGTCCCTATTCTCAGACCTATACTCTTGCCTTTCCTCTTCTCTCTCTGCCTACGAATCCTTCTCCCTCCTCTCCTTCTTTGACCAACAGTAGTCCAATTTCCACCGGCACCCTGTAGGTCAACAGCACCGGTGGCGGTCGTTGTTAACCCGGGCCTCAACCGATCCGGTATGGAAATCGAATTGATGACTTGCATATTTGGTTTTGGCATGTTTTACGCCGGATGACCTTCCTGACGCAACCCTCTTTATTTATCCGGGCTTGGGACCGGCACAGAAGTCACTGGCTTGAAACCCCTGTGGCTAGATTATTCAACACAGGCCAGAAAATAATAAAAACATTTATGAATACCACTGTTGATGATAAAATACCCAGAAACAGTTAAAACACCAGATAAAAAGATCCCTATTTAATTGGTTCGTGCAATCCTTGTTATTTTTTACAAACAAATTTTGTACTTACTTTCCCAGTGATGGGTTGCGGCTGGAAGGGCATCCGCTGTGTAAAACATATGCCAGAGAGTTGGCGGTTCATTCCTCTGTGGCGACCTCGAAAGGGATGAAAGTCGACATGAAGATGAATGAATGAATGAATAAATATTGTACTTACAAAATAAAAATGTATAGTAGTAGTAAGTTTTGGGGGTGCGCTTCAAGAAACTGTTTGAACAGCACTGTTAAGTAGGGGAAACTATTTTTACATCTTCAATTAAATGCATAAATCTACTCTAATTAAGATGAAGTTTGTTAAACTTTGTGATCCATCAAGTCTAATTTGTTGTCTCATTTTAATCTCTTTCTCAGCCTGATGAGAACAAACACATCTTGGCTCTCCAGTTCTGTTGGAAGAATGGAATTAAACCCAAAGGAAGCATCTTCATTGGTGTGAGCCCAGAGTTTGAGTTTGCTTTGTACACTCTGTGTTTTCTCATGTCCCCGAATGAGAAAGTGAAAGTCTCCTTTAATGTCTACGATGTGGAAATAGTTTGTCACCACTACAATCAAAAGCACATCGGCACAACCTATCCAGTTCTTGTAAAATACCTGAATCTGTAACCAGAGGAAGATTCAAGTTATTCAAGTTAAAAAATAAACTGTTTCATAGTCTTGGGTATTTATTTTGTGCATCATAAAAAACAGTTAAACCCAAACACCATCAATGCCTTGGTATTTCTTTATTTGAGATGATGATCTTGAGATGGTCAAGATGTGTATTTTTACAGGAATTCTAAAGAGGCTTTTTACTTCTTTTAAGGATGTTTGTGCAAAGATTAGCTATTCGTAAATATGTTACTGTCGGAAACAGTGAGCTGGACACATGTTTGCATTCCTTGACAAAGGATTTTTATAACTATCTTGGTGATGAACTAAGGAAATAATAACTCAGGATCAATCAATCGATCAATCAATTTGTTTTTATATAGCAATTTTCTAGCAGATACTTTCAAAGCAGCTTCACAAAGTCCTAGTGTCTTCGGAACAATCAGTAGTCCTGCTTTTTGTGATTGAAGAGAGTGAGCTGGAATATATCGTGATAGGAGACTGCTCAGGTAGGCCAAGGAAAAGCCTTTCAGGGCCTTAAAGGCTAAAAGCAGTATCTTATAGTCAATGCAATAATTTACAGGAATCTAATGAAGAGAGCACAGAACCGGTGTAATGTGATCATATTTTTTGCTCTTGTGAGAACTCTAGCTGATGCGTTCTGGACTAACTGTAATTTTTAGTTTTTAGTAAAAGGTTTTAGTAAAATAAGACATATGGTTCTTAAACGTCAGTTCACTATCTATATATATAAAACACCAAGATTTTTAACTGTTAGAGAAATAATTTCGCCAAGGGTCAGCATGTAGATTGAGAAAAGTATGGGTCCCAGAACAGATCCTTGAGGAACCCCATACTCCACTGATGATTCTTTATTTACATGAATTTTGGTCAGAGAGGTAAAAGTTCAACAATTTCAGAGCCTGGCCCTGGATGCCTGTGTCATTTTCTAGTCTTTCGATAATCTTGTGATCTTTTGTATTGAAGGCAGTACTGAAATCTCGCAGAACAAGAAGAGAGAGATTCCCTTGTTCCCTTTCAAGTAACAGATCGGTTGAAGTTTTTACCAGCGCAGTCTCTGTGCTGTGATGCCGTCTGAATCCAGATTGAAGAATTGTGGTGAACTCTGTGCTATTACATGAGACATGATTACCAACACAGCCACAGCATTTACAATTGAATCAAAGTCATACATTACATTTTGCATGCACATTCCAGTCGGGCGTTGGTGCATGGACGTTTGTCCAAGACCGGATGGCAAGAGAACAGGAAGAAAGAAGAGGAGATCACCTTCTGGGGCAATATTTCTGTCCATTTCAGTAGGGTGAACTCATTGCAGTAGAGTGCTGAATCATGTGTATCACTAGAGAAAGTTGGGAGAGTGAAAAGAGAACGAATGAGTGAGATTTTCACCTATGTTATTATATTTGCTGCACATTGTTTGATTTCAATTTACGCGTAAAGTAATTTTCTGAAATATGGAACTAGTTCGATTTTTTTATGGTGTGTATTTTAATTCTTCTTTAATTACCTTCTGCAGTATGTGAAGTTATGTTTGAAACTCAGATCCTTTCACACCCCTCTCCAGCAGAAGAGAAGCAGGAAATTCAAAGGAATTGTTTGTCATCCGCCACTCATAAGGGTCATCTGTCTTTCCCAGAAAAAGTTCTTCTTACCTCCAAAAAAATTATCTCTCTTTTTGGACACCTTGAAGGTAACACACAGCTCCTCGCTACTAAGCTTAACCATTAGCCAAGACTCAAAAGTGTGGTCGCAAGGCCTTAGCCACATGCTTAAACAAAAACACTGAGCAAGGAGAACCCAGAAACCCGATGCAACTCATGCTTCTATGTGCTAAACCACATTACACTTGAAAACTTTTGAACCAAGATTTTCTTCATCAAACTTAATTTTGCATTCTCCCAGACATATGGAAATGCAATGAAACTCTGTTATTCCCTGATACTTCAACTTGGATAAACGGATGAACACGAACTGCAAGTGCTTCCTATTTACTTCTGACTAATTCAGAATTGAAGTAAGTTAACCCTTGTGTGGTCTTCCGGTCAAATTGACCCATTTCTAATTTTTACAAAAATAAGAATGTTACAAGTGTAAATTATTTTCTAGTAGGGAATGGTTGTAATAATTCAAGATATGTTCTCTATATTGTTTGAATTTGAGATACGTCATATATGTTAATGTTTTATGGAGTAAAATTTATTTTTTTAATTGCTTTTAAAATGGGAATACCCCACAAATGTTAAGCAACGAGTTTGGCCTTGACAGATGAGTTAGCCAAGGTCTTAAAGGGTTTTGAATCTTGAGAAAATGTCTTATTAAGTAAATGGAATAAGTTTTACCAAGTTCCAAAAAGTTACCAGGAAAACAAATAGAATTCTGTTTACCTGAAAAAAATCAGATAATGTCTAGATATGAATGGGAAAGAACTGGAGACAGTTAAAATTTTCACATTTCTTCCAAGAAAAATTTATAAAATTACGAACAGGAATTACAACTAAATACAGGCAAATCAAAAGATCCTAATACAGGAAATAATAATCAATGAAATAATCACAGACCAGCTGACAATAATTACAGCAGAGTTAATGGCAATCAAAACAGCAAAGATAAAAATATTTTAAAATAAATAAATAAAATAATTGCCCAGAAAACCTAGCAACCCTGGAAAGTTGCAAAACAGCATAGAAAAGATTGTGGACCAAATTTTGTTATTTTCATGTTTCTGGATAAAAGACTATTTTATTGCCATTTTTGTGCAGAATCCACCATTAAACATGGAAACACAAACCAGTAAGGTTTCTGCTGTCACAAGAATGTGACCTCGCTCCTTTACCAAACAAGGACTCATCAAAGACTATGATCGGGATCAGAGCAAATGCCCGCTCTGATGCAAACAAGGCCAGACACCTGGCCTACTCTTTAAAACTCTTCATCAGACTTTATCTGGCATCATCTCAACACATGGCGACATTGGCAAGGAATGGCACAAGCAGGCACTGTCAATTTACTTCTGACTCCACGCTCCACGCAGTTCATAACTGACATAAATCTTGATGAGTTTACTCTTACAGATAAGCTAGTGCCAAGCTAGTTAGACGTTGGGATAATGTTACAGTCATCAATTCGAACCCTGTTTTTTTTTTTTTTTTTTTTTTTGCTGTGTAATTGTATGCGTGAATGTGTTTTAGTTAGTAAAGTATTTAATGTCTGTTAGTAAATAAACTGTTTGTCTCACAAATACAGATCTTGTCTCACCTTGCATATCTGAACAATCAGGAAAATAGAACAGTGACATTCATATGGATACCAGAGCATATAGGAAGGAAATGAAAGGCAGATAAAGAAGCTAAACAAGCTATAAAGAAAGTAATAACATTAGAAATTCCAATAAGCAAAGCAGAGGTTAAAAGTATAATAAACAATCGAAAAAATATCATTGGGATGATAGAAAAATAGAAAGACATCTAAATAAAATCCGGCAGAAGATCAAAAGACAAGTAACAAACCGAAATATTAGAAAAGAGAAAACATTAATAACAAAACTAAGAATTGGGCACAAAGAGTTAAATTGTTCACAGTTTAAAATATAATTTAACGTGAAAATGCGATGGGTGTAGAGAATGTAATAACATTAGATTAACATTAATATAATGCATTTCTTATGAAAAAGAAAGGCAAAAAATGAAAGAAATATTGGATAATCAGAAAATATAACAATACAAAATAGAATCAATGTTGTTTAATAGTAAAGCATAAAATAGCTTCATAGCATATCTCAAAACAATAAGAGTGACTCATAGAATATAGAATACATTTCATAATAAACCTTTCCTTCCAGACCAAACTACAGCTCGGCAGGTGGCGGTAATGCACAAAAGTACGAATGGAAGCCAAGAGTAAAAAAACAGAAGGAGAAGGCCCTGCTCAAGTTGCTTCTTAAAAGGCTTCCCTCCAGTTCTGGTAAAGCAATTTTCTTTAAATGTTAAAAAAAAAAAAATTGTAACTATAGCTTGCCACGGATATGTGGCGAATATTTATAAACGTGGACAATATTTTTGTTGCGCTGTTAAGTTTTTCTTTCCCGAGGGAATTAACGTTAGCAGTCATGGTTAATATCTCTAAATGTTTTTACGGGTGACAAATGTATTGTGTGTCATTGTTTTCTAGTGGAACACTTTACACTTTCATATTACAGGAGAGCAAAAGTGTGACAGCTGTATTAAGTATTAAACGACCATGCGATGAATTTTCACAAGATAATATAGAGAAAGCATGAGTAACTCGACAAAGGATAACTAATGTAGTTAAGAAAACATTTTACAGTAGTGGTAGACTAATACAGTGGGTTTATATTTATGGTTCCATTTAATAGTTCCTTTTGCTATGATATTCTTAGTTTCTCTTACTGAGAGATATTAGTTCTCCTATCATGCGTGGAGTTGTGTTCATTTCATACAGCAATTCTTCTGTCAATAGAACTGCTGAATAGACGTTAGCCTTTTGGTGCAATAACAGGAACTTAAACAGCTTTTGGATATGGGACATTCACGTGAAATGGTAATCATACATGCCCGGTCAAAGAAAACTATATACATTAATATGCACTGTACAAGCGCACTATCAACAAGAAATATGTATTAATGAACAAAACAACTTTTTTATGCAGTTAAACAGTTTTGTTACAGGCATAGCTGTTGTCAGATGTTCATGGTGTTCTTTACATTTTAAAG
This sequence comes from Danionella dracula, assembly GCA_900490495.1. Classification (NCBI taxonomy): domain Eukaryota; kingdom Metazoa; phylum Chordata; class Actinopteri; order Cypriniformes; family Danionidae; genus Danionella; species Danionella dracula. Next base: position 6,992,488 of record UELW01000322.1, read on the forward strand.
TGCATCGTCTGGGCAATGCTTAACTCCTAGCTCCGGTCAAGTTGCTGTAAGCATGTTGACGTCGCACCAATTCCATAAATGTCTGAATAAAACGTTTACTGACATCTTGTCTGAGTGAGTCAGGGGAAACTCGAGTTTCGAGTGCACACAATCAGCAGTTGAATATTAACCCTTTCCTAAACAAACCCACTCATCTGTGACTTATTTGAGGCAGGAAGTTGAAATGTCGAACTTGATCGAAATCAACGACCAAGTACGAGTTAGTATACAGCAAGTCAGATTCAAGTCCAAGTCCAGCCTTGTAAGAACCATGTGCTTCAGTGCATTAAAAAAAGCATGTTCCCCGAGGTCAAACGTGCCCCCCTTGACGGAGCCTTGCACCCCCTATTTGAGAACCACTGATTTAAACTGTTTTTAAAGTGTTTGGTTTGGTATTTTTTAGATGTCATCTGACCAGGAAGCGAAAGAAGATGAACTGCTTGCTTTAGCGAGCATATACGATGAGGAGTTTCACAGAACAGAGTCGGGGCAGGAGGGTGAGATTAATCTCTGCTTAGAGCTTCCTCCTGATTTCAGATTGCTGGTCAAGGGTAAGAGAAACTCTTACATGGATAGAAGTGCCACATTTTATTGAGTTCTGCACTCTTTTGATTTTTTTCTCACTGGCTTACAGGGGCGACTACTACAGAGCATAACATTTCATTTCTCCCCCCGCTGGTTCTGAGTTTTGAGCTCCCTGTTGACTATCCCTCAACATCTCCACCCAGTTTTACTCTAAGCTCTAAATGGCTCTCCAGACTTCAAGTGAGTGATGTTCTTAAAGACCATTATTCTTTTAGTTCTCCTTCACACATTCGACTTAGGGCTGGGTGATAATTGGTTATTGATAAATATTTTCTTGATAAGATGAAATAGAAAAATCAATTTGTGTCTCCATAGGCTAAAAAAAAGAAGTTAGTCTTAAATCAAATAGCTAAACCAATCAGAAGCAAGATTTGCCGCTTCCTCATAAAGCCTGGCTTCTGATTGGTCTTCCAGCTGATTGTCATGTAACAGGAAGTATTTGTAGTGGAGTTGTGGGATTAAAGCAAACAAAAAGAATATAGGAGTTTTGCTCAATGTTAACTACATACTACATACAGCAGTTCTGATTATTCTGATTAGAGCTGATTTTTTACTTAAATTTCATTATTCAGATACCTTTACAGGGTTTATGTTCTGTTGTGCCACATACAGCTCATTCACTAATAAAATTGTGTGTTTTGGGTTCATCCTTACTCCATCAGATCACTTCTCTTTGTAAGCGACTAGATGAGCTTTGGGAGGAAAACTGTGGAACCGTTGTTCTTTTCACCTGGATCCAGTTTTTAAAGGAAGAGACTCTCAAGCTCCTCAGGATCTTCTCTCCACTCGAAATCCAGAGGAATGGCAACCTGGCTCAAGCTGAACCTGGCCAGAAACAAGCAGCTTTTGTCTCTGGAGAAAAAAGTAAACCTCAAGAATTGGACCCCAGAGCTGTTCAGGAAGCTGACTCTCTGAAAGACTTATTAACTTGGCTGTTGGATTTTGACGAAGCCCAGAAGGAAAAGGTTTTCAATACTACGTTGTTTTGTTGCGGGATCTGCTTCTCTGAGAAACTGGGGTTGGACTGTTTGGTTTTCACAGAGTGTCAGCATGTTTACTGCAAGACTTGCATGAAAGAATACTTTGAGATCCAGATCAAAGAAGGAAAAGTTCAGTGCCTTAATTGTCCTGAGCCTGAGTGCACATCCATGGCCACTCCCACACAGGTACTTTCCTCTTTTTCCTCTTTCACTTTTTTTGCTTCTTTTTTTTCTAAATCTCAATCTCAATCTGCACCAGTAAACAAGTTGAGGTTGTTGTTTTAGAATCTAATTAGCCATTCTCTTAGTCTGGCGCTAGCATGTTTAGCTTTGGGAAAAAGCATTAGTTGCAGCCCGTTTCTAGTATATTCTAAGCATAGTCGATTATTTTTTCAGTTAGTCAACTTTTCATACTTTTTATAAATAATCATGCAAAACAATGTGAAATTGAGTTAAATAGTTAGTATTAAAATACAGCAATCAATAGGATATAAATGTTATGAGTCAGAATTGGGCTTTATAATTTCATGCTTATGGTGGAAGTAAATGTTTGGTCTGTGCTTATTTTTACCCAGTTTTACATTAGCATTTCATTACAGCTGGATTAATAGAATATTACAAATTAGTTTTTAATGTTTATAATTTTGATTATAATTTTGAAGAACATTGCACAATTTCTTTACCGTACTAGCGTAGCTCATTGCTACTTAGCTCAGGATTGTACCAAGTAGATTGGGCTGGGCGATATGGCCATAAAAAAACCCCACAGATTTTTAAATGAGCTTTTTCACCTCATTTAACTGAAATGCTGCCAAGCCATTAATGTCTTTTTTATCAATGCTTGTTGGGTTTCTCATATTTGTTCTTGTTTGTGTTTGATAATATCTGATTGATTCAAACTGTTCTAAAAACCAAAGTGGTTGTGGTGACTAATCGATGATGATATTTGTTGCCAATAGGGTTGCAAAATTCGTTTTTTTTTTTTTTTAATTTAACGTTTTTTTCCAAAAGTGGATTTGTAAGCACAGACCACATGAAATCTTTTAAACCATGAAGTAAATTCTGTGGAATTATTTCCGAATTTGATTTGGACAGAAACTGGAGAAGCGATGAAAGAGATGGATTCTAATAATTAAACTTTTGTATATACATACACGCACTCGCACACACACATATTTTACGAAAACATTTTAATTTTTTAGTATGACTATATATACCGTGAAGTATCGAATACAGTGATTTGATATCTCTTCTGTGCACTATATAATTAAATATTTATTTTCTCTTCAAAGAGAGTCTCCATCTTTTCTTCAACTAAGCTTCGATTAGCAATTTTTTTTAATAATTGAAAATGATGAATTTGATTAAAAATTTAAGCCATAGCTAGAGATCATGTGCCATTTGCCTAAAATATTTTTAACTTTTCTTATGTTGCTTAACAGTCTTGTTATGAAGAAGTTCCAGAGCTGGTAAAAAAAAAGTATTCTATTCTCATCAAGCCTGCATCAAGAACAGATCAAATACAAGTTTTCAGTTATACTTATACTTATATAATACCTATGTAAACTATGAGAAACAGCCGTCAAGAAACCGGGTGGCTTTTTTCACACAGCTCCGTCCATGTTGACTTACCACTCCATGAACTTCCATATCACCGATTTTATAAAAATAACATGAAGTGTTTGAAATTTGAGGATGTTCGATGCATATCTCTGGCTGACCCTTCTGCGAAGCTTGACATGCGCCTCTCAAAAATTGTAACTTTGTGTCAAGACTTCGAAGACCTACGGAGAACATGAGCTTTGCAATTGGGCGAAGCATAGCAATAACCTCTCTCTTTCTGGGCTTGTGCTCCGTGTTAAATGCTAGATTTATTAATTAATTGTTAGATAGAACTTTGGTGATGAAGTAAATACCCTTCCTTTGTTATCTGTACTGAGTTTTAGCTAGCTAGAAGTTAGCATGGTCGTCACGCTACACTGTGATCTTGATCAGTTTAGAGACAGAGCTTCCACAGCAGTAGAATAAGTTTGTAATAGGTAATATTGAAACTATTTATGGTAAGGTAAATAAAACATGTCTGTTGTTCGTGTCTGTGTTGTGTTTTGGTTTGCTAGCAGTTGGCATTCTTATCAAACCAGTGTTGAAAGTATCTGATAGATGCAGAAGAAGCATTCTGTCTGCATATTTGGCCCTTGGTGTGAATGCCACGGACATTAAAACAAAACAAAAAGTGTGTATGAAGACAAGGAAAAGCTCTTCTCAGAAAATTTTATGAGGCGTAAGGCGACCAATAGGAGAGCAGGATACTATGCCTAAACCCGCAGCATCAGTGCTTGAACTGACCAATAGGAGAGCAGAACATTTGGTGGCGTATTGAATGCAGCCACATGATGCGCAATGTTGCCTTATGGCCGATTTTCAAATGTAGAGAAGAAATTTCTCGTGCATGTTATTCGTACCTTGAATTTATTTTACCTTGAATCGTGTACCGAATTATTCTTGCGTGGCCTTTCATATCTTAAATTTTTCCTAACGTGAAGCATTCGTATCTCGGGGTATCACTGTAATTGTTATTGCTTTGCACTATGTCTAGAGTTAAGATGTCTATGTTGTGATTGCGCCTTATAATCCGGTTTACCTTATAGTGCAGAAAATACAGTAGTTGTTTCTTCCCTGGACTTGACCAGTAGCACTGAATAATTATAGGCTTTCAGAAATATTCATATTTAAAACCAGACTCTTCTATATCTCAAACGTGAACTAAGATGGTAACTGTTTTATTTTATAGCTTGATATATTTTATATTTAGAAGTATACTCTGATCCAACAATGTACTGGGGTTATATCCTCAGTACACAATGTAGATGTAGATTATTGATCATGAGACCCGTGTTTGCAACTGCCATGATTCCTTTTATTGTTTTATTGATTAAAGGCTGGAAATCTTAAACTGAGTTAAACAACTGAGTATAAACAAGCATATAAAATATATAGTGTTCACTTTTTTAGTGACAGGAAACATTTAATTATGTTCTATTTCTATGAGATTCATATTGAAAAAATCTATCAATCAATCAATATGTGTTTATACAGCCCTTTTTTTTAGCAGTTGCTTCAAAGCAGCTTCACAGTCCTAGTGTTGAATAGGTAGACTAAATAGGAATTCCTAGTATTACTGGTTATTAAGCTAACCAGTGATTTCTAACTTTCTCTGAAAACCTGGTTTAAATTGATTTTGGGGGAAAGATAAAGAGGCCAACACACTTTTATTGTGATGTGGGGAAAAAACTGAGCTCCCGGAGTAAAACACACACACATGCACATACATGCACGCACGAACGCACTTATCCAGAGGGAAGACCCCACTTCCCCACACACATACAGTGAAGAACTCTCTGCTGACGAGGCAGGTGCTAATTTAGGATCCATCAATGAACAGATCGGTGCACAGCACAAGAGAAACACAGAAACAAACAAACAGTGGTTAGAACAATGTAACACAAACCACAAACAGGGGCTGTGCATCAGCTACAGGATGTCTGGTAAATGATTCGGATAAGTTTGTTTTTTGGGGGGGGGTTAAAAAATTTGTATGTTTTCAGCATGGTAACACCTTTTTGGAAAATAGGAAGCTGATGGGTGAATCTTTTTAGTTGAAAGTCTAAAATGAATCACATCTTCTCAAGCCCTCATTCTGAGCCTTTCTGCAATAAAATGTTGAAAATGTAGCTCAAATTCTTATCTCGTGGACCAGGTGAAACTCCTGGTGGGTGAGGAAGTCTTCGCCCGCTATGACCGTCTCTTGCTGCAGTTGAGCCTGGACCTGATGGCTGACGTGGTGTACTGTCCTCGCTCCAGCTGCTGCATGGCTGTGATGGTGGAACCAGACTCAACCATGGGTATCTGCCCCTCCTGCAGATATGCTTTCTGTACACTCTGCAAACGGAGCTATCATGGCCTCTCCCATTGCAAAATAACTGCTGGTAAGATGCAAGATTACACTTGATGTCTGAGCAGTTGCAATTATTAGCATGTAAAATCAAATAAATGGCTTCAGTCCAATCCCAGTTAGCAGTGCTTTTTACATAGCTTATTGTGGAGTGTTTTTTCTTTTTTCGCCTCTTTTCTCTGTTTAACAGGAGACTAAGTACATCATGGTTAACTGTTTAAGGATATTTTTGTCTATATGAAACTTTTGTCTCGTTTTGTACAATATTTTGTACAACTCAACTTTTCCTAAACAGTAGCTTCATTTGAATTCAGGGGCTACACAATTTCTACCATAGAATGTTTTTTCTACTATAATCAAGGCGATATACACTGTGACCATTTCAAAAGTTCTGAATGTTTCCCACAGTCAGATTTCTAGAGTGTGTGTGTGTGCGTGTGTGTGTGTATAGCTTTTGTCTTTTTGCACCCTGACTGAGAGTTATATGTACAGTGGATACATGTTCAAAATAGTATACTCTTCTATAAACAGATGAGCTGTGCAGTTTGCGGGATGAGTATCTGTCTGCTAGTGATGAGATGAGAAAGTTCCTCGAGAAGCGCTTTGGAAAGAGGATCATTCAAAAGGCTGTAGAGGAGTCTTTTAGCACTGACTGGCTGAAGAGCAACTGCAAGCAGTGCCCCTCCTGTGGCACTAATATACAGGTCAGAAACATGATCAAGCTGTTTGGAAATTAATTTGGAGGCTGGATTTGGTTTGATTGCTCACTTTGAGATGTGCTGGGATTTCTTTGGGCTGCTTTTAGAAAACACGTTTCAGTTCAAGAATACAAAGTAAGAAAACAAAAGTAGATTGTTCCCAAACTGCAAGGCACATGTTCAAAATGAATCCTGTTGTGGAAAATCCATTGCGATCATTTAATAATGGTTCATTCTTGTCATTGCCGGGACTTTAAATAAACTCTTTTGATATATACATAATAGAACCATACACACATGCCAACCTTTTCGCATTTTATATTTTGTGAAGCATCTTTATTACTATCATATTGGCTTAAAATTATTCGGCATGCATCTAGTCCCAGATGATTTCTCATAGATCAACAAAGCAGGGCTCAAATCAAGCAGAATTAATTCAGGATGACTGCTTTATCTTTATTAGATACATAAAGACTTGACTCCTTTATGTTTTTTCGATATATATAGACTAGTTTTAATTCCGGAAAATTTTAGGGAGATATGACTTGTATAGAATTATAAATCAGTCTTATGGAATTAATTCATCAGTGTATGATCTACATCAATCTACAAATGATCTACAGTCTATCTTATCTATATGATCTACAAATTAATGTAAAGAGATACATAAAAATAAAACCAGATTCACAATCAAATAAATATGTATTCAAGAATTAAAACAAAATCCTCAAATATGTTTTCAAGAGTACCAAGAACAATTTGTTAATCTGTTCAGCATTTGTTGACCTCATCCTGTGCAATTTGTGATCTCATCCTGTGCATTTCTGACTCACAAATAGGAAAGCTCCGCTCACCGCCAATAAGAAAGTTTGACAACTGGTGTTGAGAAATTCTATTTCATGTGCTTTGTCTGAGACAACATTTAGTTTCAAGCAAAACTTTTTTTGTTTCATTGTTTCTGTTTTTTTTTTTTTACTGTCATTGTGTTTTATTTTGATTAGAAATAGCCAGGGCTCGCAAAATTTTTTATTCCCCGGTAGCCCTTCGGACAGGCACTCACCAGTTTTTGGCAGCCTGAAATAACTGTAGGTAGCCCAAATAAAATAGAGATTTTTTTATGTAGAATTTTTTAAAGGAAACAAAACATTTTCAAACCAAATTACAACAACCGTGTAAAACAGTCAAATTACAATCAACTGAAATAGTTGGTCTTACTGACTAGAACTTTCTATGAACTCGTAAGAAAAGTGTATACCATGAATCAGTCAAATTCTGAATATGAAACGTCATTTATTTGGCTGTCCCTTCTTCGCCCTGATCTGTCTTATTTGGCCCAGCAGAACTAAAATACCTCTTTAAATCCATGCGCTTATTTTCACGCTGCCAGAGATTTCACGAGTAAAGTGAGGATATGTAATGACTGATAGGACGATCTTGTAGTGCGCATTGGTGAGCAACAAATACCTCCCTGACCAATCGGTACTGCCCCCCTTATAAGCCTTTCACGCAATGGCGAATCAAAAGTGAAAATAAGATTACAAAAGCGAAAGCAAATTCAAACGCATTTTAATATTAGACATATTTATAGTGGCTTCCGTTTGCTCGAAAACTACATAGACCATTATTACCCAACTATATTTGTATGAGAATGCAAAGCATTAACATACAGTGATACCTCAAGTTACAAAATTAATCTGTTCCATGGTGGCCTTAGAACGTCTGATTTTTTGTCAAAGCAAGTTTTATATGTAAAATACCAATCTGTTCCAAGCCACACAGAAACAACACAAATTTTAAAATAAAGTAGGAATCTTAAAAGTACACATTATACATCTAATAAATAATAATAAAACACTGACAACAGAATAAAAAAATTAAAACCGAATAAAAGATGAAATTAATAACCCTTACCTTTTGAGTAGGCAATATGGTGGTGTTGGAGGAGGGGATGAGAACAAATGGTAGCAGAGAAAAACCATGATCATAAAAATACACTTTGTTAAGAAAGCAACACAAAAAGATTCACAAATTTAGGCTATAAACAAGAAAATGTAACTGTACATGAAGACCGGAAGAACGCTTCTGGGAGTTGTCATGGGTTTGATCTGACCAATAGAAGAGCGGGATGCTATGCTTCAACACATAGCGTGAGGCTGGGAACTGTAGGGTTATTCTTGTAGCAATATTGTTTGCAAATGCTTGACTCGATACACTTTTGCAGGTCGAGTCACACATTTGAATATTATTGCTGCATTAATTACCCCATATAGAGCTGACTAATAGGAGAGCGGGATGCTAAGCCTCAACACAGCGTCAGGACTGGAACTGACCAATAGGAGAGCGTTCTGTTGGTGGTAAGTTGAATACAGTCACGTAATACCCAGTGTTGTCTTATTTTGGAACAAATCATTTTTGAGTGCCCTTTCAAATCTTGTATTTTTCATAACATGAAGCATTTGTATCTATAGGTACCACTGTATATTGTTCCTCCCTGTAAGATAGCCCCACCGACAGGACAGAGATACATTTTGGTAGCCCGACTGGAAAACACAATAGCCCTGGGATGTCGGGCTAGCAATTTTGTGAGCCCTGAAAATGTTTCTGTGTGCAGTTTATAACAGAAAATCAGGAGATACAACTTGTCCGCAGTTTAATTACTATTATAGAATATTTTATATTTAAATATTTTTTCTTTGTTGTTTTAATTATATATTTATATAATAATCTTTTTATAATTAATGAAATCTAGAATCGCTGATGCGTTTTTAGAAAAAAAATTCTAAAAGATTCCACTAAATGAAGATATTGTTCTGTTGGTAGTGAAATAATATGAATTTTTGAATGTTAATTTTGGTCAGTGTGTCTTGCATGCTGACTAATTATCTATTTTATGTTAATGTATTTCAATTATTTTGCTTTCAGTTACAATTCTAAAGAAAGAGTTTTAAGTGTTAACTGTAATGAAAATGTCCCTGTGTTTTTGTAGAAGGTGCATGGCTGTAACAAGATGACCTGTTCCTCCTGTCAGAAGTACTTCTGCTGGATCTGTCTGGGGGCTCTCACTAGAGTTAACCCCTACAGTCACTTCAACAACCCCAGCTCGCCGTGCTTCAACCAGTGAGTCACTCAAACATCCACCACCTTCTCCAAGTCAATATGGATGTCCGGTAAACTGAGTCTCATATTGAGACTGTAGCACAAAGTGATACAAATTAGACCTTTTTTAGCTTATATGTGACCTGTACCGTATATTTTCATGGATGTTTGAACAGCTTAATTCAGATTTTTAAAAATCCAACAGAGATTGCTTTTATAAGAGCCCCTGAGTCTGATGTGTGTCACATTTTTCAGGATCTTGCATCATCAAGCTTTTTCTCGCAGATACAAATTGCTTGATAAGAAGGTCTTTTACTGTGAATGTTACAGGAAAATGGTCAAAGAGCCAATTAGAGCTTTTTTGAAGTCATGGTTGTCCTCCTAGCACTTCCAACTCTACCTCCCTCAATATTCTGTAATACTTGCTCTTTTCAATCTCAACCTTAATGCTACTTAGCACTAATAAAGTGGGCATATATAGATATTTACACCAACAAAGCCACAAGAGTGCGAAAAAGTGCCACAAGAAAAAAATGTGTATGACCGGTGGGGTGCGTTTGGTAGATGTGTGTGACTGATGGGGTGCGTTTGGTGGAGGTGTGTGACCAGTGGGGTGCGTTTGGTGGATGTGTATGACCGATGGGGTGTGTTTGGTAGATGTGTGTGACGGATGGGGTGCATTTGGTGGATGCATGTCACTGGTGGGGGGAGTGTTTGGTGGATGTGTGTGACTGATGAGGTGCGTTTGGTGGATGTGTATGACCGGTGGGGTGTGTTTGGTAGATGTGTGTGACGGATGGGGTGCATTTGGTGGATGCATGTCACTGGTGGGTTGTGTTTGGTGGATGAGACTGACGGGTGGGTTGTGTTTGGTAGATGAGTGTGACTGGTGGGGTGTGTTTGGTAGATGTGTGTGACGGATGGGGTGCATTTGGTGGATGCATGTCACTGGTGGGTTGTGTTTGGTGGATGAGACTGACGGGTGGGTTGTGTTTGGTAGATGAGTTGTGACTGGTGGGTGTGTTTGGTAGAATGTGTGTGACGGATGGGGTGCATTTGGTGGATGCATGTCACTGGTGGGTTGTGTTTGGTGGATGAGACTGACGGGTGGGTTGTGTTTGGTAGATGAGTGTGACTGGTGGGGTGTGTTTTGTGGATGAGTGTGATGGGTGGGGATGTTATGCAGACATGAGCAACTGGCGGGGTGTGTTTGGTGGGCGTGAGGTATTGGTTGGCCGTTAACGGTGGATGGGTGGATTTGGTATGTAATGTAAATGCCAGGGTGTTTTTGGTGGATGTGAGTGACTGGTGGGGTGTGTGGTGGATGTGTGTGACTTGTGGGGTATGTTTGTTGGATTTGGTGACTGGTGGTGTGTGTTTGGTGGAGGTGTGTGACTGATGGAGAGAGTTTTGGTTTGATATCTGATATTTGTTTTAAATGGTTTCACCCCTCTTCTATTTGTGAAATGAAAAAGGCCTATTAAGTAAGAATGTATTTCCTCATAGTCCAAATGTATTAGTTTTGCTCATCATAGACATTCTATAGGCAAGTGGTTCTCAAATAGTGGGGCGGAGCTCCGTCAAGGGGTGTGCGTTTAACCTCTGGGAACATGCTTTGTTATTTTTCTATTTTTTTGTTACTGTTCTAGAATAAAATGCAATACCACTCCACTACATTAGGGGACACTGGCGCTCTCATGTGCAGAGTATGAAGTGTAGAAGACAGGCGGAGAGAGGAGATACAGAGACAAACGAAAGTCTCCCGAAAGTTAAGACGAGGAGATATGGCGTGTTTGTAGCGATTGGCTTCACTGTGACTATGGTGGGAGACAAGGAGAGACAGGTGTGCTTACTAAAAAAGTTGGCAGCGGACAGCATGAATAAATTAAGGCGTCACTTAAAGACATTATACCCAAATCATGCTGAAAAGCCGCTTGAGTGTTTTCAGCGAAAACGTGCTGAATATTGCCAGCAAATATGATCAGTCAAACAATGTTTATAGTTTTAATAGGGATTTAATGTTTTTTTTACATTTCAGATGCACCTTAAATCTTTTATGCTACAGTTAATAAAACTATTCTTTGTTGTAAGTTGGTCCATATTTATTTCTTTTCTCTTCAGTACGTTAATAAGGATACTGTGTTATCCAGAGGTGTACTTATAACAAATTTAAAGACAAATAATACTATTTATAGTTTTTCTATATATATATATATATATATATATATATATATATATATATATATATATATATATATAGTATTTATAGTGCAAGATGTTTTTTCTTCCTAGGGGGGCGCAACAGAAAATAATTGAGAAACACTGCTATAGGCAAACCAGTCAATTATATTTAATTATTTTTATCAATCGGGAGTTTCACTGCATGCTAAAATCTGTTGTAACATTTGGTAAACTTGTTTTTTTTTGTTTTTTTTTTAGATTGTTTCAAGGGGTGGAGATGGACGAGGAAGAAGCTTTGGGGAGTGATGAAGATGAATGATGCATATAAGCTGAAACAATGCCACTTCAATCAAAATGCAAACTGAACATAATTGATAACATACTTTTCATGCAGCCCTGCTTTTATTCCAAGTTTATTGTTTGTTTCACTCTCTTTCTTTAAACATATATGATCATGCATATATTAAAGGGCTCATTTGTTCAATATTAATATTGCATTATTGAGAGAAAATGAGTTTAGTGTGTTAATTGTTCAAATATCTTTGGGTAATTAGGCACAGCCTCCTTGATAAAGCTTTATTACCAGAGAGCAACATTCTCTCTCTAAGCTGCACGCGCATGCATTTGCGCACCGGTCCCCTCACACACGCACAGTAAAAATCACAGGCATGCACATGGTTTCCCCATGTCTAATCAAGACTGTTTTTCATGGACTCGTAACTGAATCTGACATATACTTTATTGTTGATCTCGATCAAAATTGACTATGCAGCTACCCGCTTCAGAAAAACATTGATGAGGGGTGTGTTCAGGAAAGGCTTCATGTTTCAACTCCAGATTGTGCTCACTCAGAGACACCACGTCCGCAAACGCTGGCTAAGTAAAATTGTTTTATTTGGAGTTTTCAGGAATTGGTCCAACGTCAACTTGTGGCTACAGGCACCACAAAAAAGGCAAGTTCACGTAACTAGTATGTTATATCACGTCTCATCAGTCTCTTGTAGTGAAGGAACACTGTCATATAAGAGTTAGCTGCTCTCAGGACAGTCTTGGGCCACAACATTGCATTTCTTTCAGGGCCTTGGCCTGGAAACACCTGAAAGGCTGCCATGGCATGCATGGCAGTGGCAGCTTGACCCACACCAGCGTAAGCTTTGGAAGTCAGGTCCAACGAAAATCTTAGCTGGTGGGATGGAGGCCTTGGCTATTCATGCCAGGCAGCAGGGTCACCTGGGCATAAATGAACGGCCAGGCCTCATCTACCTGCGCAATCACTTTGTACCCTCTAGCTACCACACCATCAAGGGGAGCGAGAGAGGAGAGGAGACTGACCATCCATGCAGTAAGAGGTGCCTTCCAAGTTTGTGTTAGCTTCCGATGCCCTTCCAAGAAGAACAGGATCGGAGGTAGCTGCAGGGTATCAATCTGACGCAATGTTTGGCGCATAACATTTACAAAACATTCTAATAATGTAAATTAAAAACATCTAAACAACATTCTCAGAAAATTCCTAGGAAGTTTTTTTTGTGAGTGATGAATGTTCTCAAGTGTTGAAAGAAAACGTTGTGGGAACAATGTTTTCTGTTAGTGATGATTGTTCTAAAAACTTTTTAATAACCATTCACGTCACAGTGCATTTTCTGGCCATTTCTTTCACCTGCAAAAGATGCCCTTGCACATTCTTTTTCATTACCATATAGACTTCTCAAACTCATTTGGATATATAGTCTTATATGTAAGGAATTGGAATTTAAACCAAGAACAACATTTTACAGTGGCATCATGCAGTAGAATGATCAATGTCTGAGTTGGCAGACCATGGAACAATGAATTAGAGAAGTCCCATATGTCAGGATAGCTGCTGCACTAGGTAAAAGAAATGCCCTGAAAATAGTTCCAATAGTGCAATACAACAACAATAATAATAATAATTAGAAGAAGAAAACCAACATCAACAATGAAATAAATACAGCTCTTGGGGCAAAATAACATAGCACCCTTCATACATGTTTTTGAAACTTCTAGCTACAACAGAATAATATACATGTTATAGGTTTAGGTTAACTATATATTATAGTTAATAGTGGATAATATCCAAGTTAATAGTGAATAATGTAGGATTTTCTAATTTACCTGAATATCTTTGTCTGAGTCACCAGTGAATGCCTGCTGCCCTTCTGAAGCTTCAGGAAACTTTGAATGAACAAGTCAACTGATGTGAGTTTGATTTATTCAGACAAGCTTAAAACATGAGCAGTACAGGCTCCTTATATACTCCCAAAGAGAGGAGTGAACAAGACACACAAGCATGGACAGAGTTTCAACCCCTCACCCAGAGCATTTTACGATAATCATACCATATATGGTGTGCAGGAGAATTTCAGAAAAAGATCAGGAGAATGTGGCAGTTTCAGTCTATACCAGCACACAGCATTCGTTACGAGAGTTCATTTCAAAGATGGAGACAAAGTAAAGTACAAAGAAATGAGTGGAACTTACATTAGAATTATTCTCATGATCCCATCTTTTAGGCTTAAAAAGCCTAAGCAATTTTAATGGTACCTGTTCTTTTACCATCCAGTCATACTTTCAATAGTGGCATACATATGGTTCATTAAACATTGCATGATAGGGGGACCACAGCAGCAAAGTAGTAAGAAGATTATGGCTATAGGAACAACTGTTGATAGCAAGGGTGAAAGCCACCCAGACAGATTAGGAAACCATCCCCATCCCCAACCATGGTCAGTCTTCCAATCATTAGTCATAGCTTGCCTCAGGCCTACCAATGTATCAAGGGCTTTCTCCATTTTATCACTATGAATATCATCAGGCATAAAAGTGCAACAGGTGGTGTTCAGTAAAACACATACTACTCCTGCAGAAGCTGTAAGTAAGTCTAAGGTCATTCTGGTTTGCATTACCATTGTTTTAAGGTTATCAATTTCACAATTTGACCTTTATCAATGTCAATTGTGGCATTTAGAAATAGACCAAATCTGTAAGCTAAAGTTTCCACTCGAAGCATGATTTTTCCTACACCCATGTGAGGTATTAATGCCAGAACTAATGTAAACCTTATTTCCGGTGGACCAAAGTTTAAACTCCTCAGGGACATTTGATCACCATACTGGGTCATGTGGTTCAAAGGAGGGCACACTCCTTTTGCTTCGCACCCGCCATGGGTGACCAACTGCCAGGTTGGGTTTGCCTTCGTCCCCAGCATTACCCGTGACAATAAAGGTGTGATCCGTGACATGGAGGGGGGCGCATCTACCTGTCCAGTTAGCAGACAGAGCAAGGTAAGCCGTATGTCCACACAACCACCAGCCACTCTCCACTATATAAGTGCCGTTGGAGAGGCCGGATGATGTAGGGTCATCAGGGCTATCCACGCTGGTAGAACCAACTTTTTCCCATTCGATTTCTCCCATGTAAATACTGCCTGTTACTTGTTTGTAGCAATTAATGTGTATCTTAGTATGTTTTATGAATACTTTGTGTTCTACTAATATTCCCTTTGGGGCGTTACTGCCTATTTTAACCAAAAATTTGGAATCACATTCAACTCTCTTCATTGTTTTGTTCAACTTCCAATTTTCAATCGTTTACCCAAATGTTCCTCTGGGAAGAAGTTGAAGATACTCATACGCTTATCCAAAGGAGGCTACGCTAGCAAAACAGGCGGCATTAGGCCCGCTCAAATGTTTCCCATATAAGGTGACCTGTTGGGCTGAGTGGGGCATAACAGAACAGACATAAAAATAGGAAACATTGTATGATTTAGCCAAAACCTTTGCATATTTATACCACAAAATTTCTTCCACTGGGCTGGTGCTCTGCTCCTTGTCCCAGTCAAAATGTCCATGTTCACTCCAATGTCGATATCGGGACAAGAGATTGCTGGGTGGGGGGTTTCCGCGGACTACATGGTGGTATGGGATTTTTATTATTGTTTAATCAATGCTTATTAATGCTCTGTCATTTAATCAACTGCTAATATAACTTATTTACAGCTTAATCAAAAGACATTCCCTTTCAGACTTTCTCCACCCATTTTTGGGATTGCTGAGTTGATAGGTGGGGGTTTATGGGTTTCTTGTTAGTATGCTAGTAAAAGATAATTGTATATGGGATCATTGATTTTGTGGGTGGGTGTTTAAGGGTTTTTACATTAGTAGGTCAGTAATGATAATTATATTGTATTATAAAAGAATAGGTGGTTTAAATGTGTGTATTAGAATAGTGAGGATAAGATCGAGCCAGAAACTAAAGTATCTTTTGGGAAAAAGCTCTGTGAGCTTGACTCCCTGATTATAGATAGAACAAGTACACCAGCTTAAAGCTACAACTTCCCAGGATTGGTTGGGGGGGGGGTCTCTCTCTCTCTCTCTCTCTCTCTCTCTCTCTCTCACTCATCTCGTCTACTCACTCACTCACTCACTCAGGACAGCAAAGGACGAGGAAGAGATAGAGAAAACCAGACACAACTCCTGAGACTGCAGCTGAAAGCGGCTAGGAAGGGAGACAAAGTGAAAAAACCTTCAAAGCAGACGACAAAAAGAGAGTCAGCCTCAGCCACAATATGACACTAGCAGGTATGAGCAGCGCCCACAAGGGTGGAACAGACCCCAGAGTGGAAACAGAATAGGTAGAGGGGGTGAGCTAATTACAGGAGTGAAAGATGCTGCTATGGGTGTGGCAGTGTAGAACACTTCATTAAAAATTGCCCTGGCCAAGCCACTGGCAGAGGTCATTTCAGAGCACCGAATGCAGGGGGATAGGGTCCCTGAAGAGGAGATGACTCGGGCGGTCTAGGGGGGGGGGACCAGCCCAACCCCGACAACACCTTCCGTCATCCTCTCACTTTCAGGCGCACATGCTCCCAACCTGGGGCCGACAGGATGGTGTGGAGCACTGTTGAAGTGGCCTACAGAAAACCACCATGAGGGGTTTGGCCGACCTACTCATGGAGATAGTGGTCAACAACAGACCGCTAAGTGCCTTGGTGGACACAGGGGCAACTTACTCTACGGTGACAGATCAAATTGACAATGCGTCAACTGTCTACACAATGTGTAACTGTGAGAGGGTTGTTTTCTGGTATGGCTGAAAAATGGCCTCTGACAAAAAACAATTACTGGTTAAAATAGCAAACCAATTGCTAACTCATTCTTTCCTTTACTCCTGTAATGCACCTGTACCTCTACTAGGAAGAGATTTGCTGATCAAATTAGGACCAAGCATCCTTTGTACACCAGAACGCGTAGTGGTGAAATTTCCGGACGGAATGGTAACTAACTGCTCAACACAGGCTAGTGGAGAAGGGAATCAATGGGTTTTAACAGGTGAGGGTCAGAGAACTGATGGAGTTCATTTATTGGTTACAACTGGAAGACAGAGAAGAAGACATGAGTGTCATCAAACTGTATGCTAAATATAGCTCTTGGATTCATCAGCTAAATGTCTTTGTGCCTCCAATTGACCCTCTACACTTTTTTATGACAAGAATGACACAACTCGGCGGTATCGAACGCTCGATGAGGAGCGGAGACACTCGAGCACGCACGAAGCGGAGCGGAGACGCTCGTGCACGCACGCAGAGTAGCGAAGACGCTCGCTCATGCTAGGGGAGGAGCGGAAACGCTCGCGCACGCTATTGGAGGAGTGAGGCGCTGGCGAACGCTCGGACAGGAGCGTACGCTCGCGCACGCACGAAGCCGAACGGAGACGCTCGCGAACGCTCAGAGAGGAGCGGAGATGCTCGAGCAGGCATGCAGAGGAGCGGAGACGCTCGCGTAAGCTCGGAGAGGAGCGGAGGCGGTATCGAACACTCGATGAGGAGCGGAGGCGCTAGCGTACGCTCGGAGAGGAGCAGAGACGCTCGCACACGCTAGGGGAGGAGCGGAGGCGCTGGCGTACGCTCGGAGAGGAGCCGAGACGCTCGCACACGCAAGGGGAGGAGCGGAGGCGCTGGCGTACGCTCGGAGAGGAGCCGAGACGCTCGCACACGCTAGGGGAGGAGCGGAGGCGCTGGCACACGCTCAGAGAGGAGCGGAGGCGGTATCGAACGCTCGATGAGGATCGGAGGCGCTGGCGTACGCTCGGAGAGGAGCCGAGACGCTCGCGCACGCTAGGGGAGGAGCGGAGGCGCTGGCGTACGCTCAGAGAGGAGCCGAGACGCTCGCACACGCTAGGGGAGGAGCGGAGGCGCTGGCACACGCTCAGAGAGGAGCGGAGGCGGTATCGAACGCTCGATGAGGATCGGAGGCGCTGGCGTACGCTCGTAAAGGAGCCGAGACGCTCGCGCACGCTAGGGGAGGAGCGGAGGCGCTGGCGTACGTTCGGAGAGGAGCCGAGACGCTCGCACACGCTAGGGCAGGAGCGGAGGTGCTGGCACACGCTCAGAGAGGAGCGGAGGCAGTATCGAACGCTCGATGAGGATCGGAGGCGCTGGCGTATGCTCGGAGAGGAGCGGAGACGCTGGAGCACGCACGAAGCGGAGCGGAGACGCTCGTGCACCCACGCAGAAGAGCGGAGACGCTCGCGCACGCTAGGGGAGGAGCGGAGGCGCTGGCGTACGCTCGGAGAGGAGCGGAGACGCTCGTGCACGCTCGAAGCCGAGCGGAGACGCTCGCGAACGCTCAGAGAGGAGCGGAGACGTACGCAAACGCTCAGAGAGGAGCGGAGACGCTCGAGCACGCACACAGCTCGGAGAGGAGCGGAGGCGGTATCGAACGCTCGATGAGGAGCGGAGGCGCTCGATCACGGTCGGAGTGGAACAGAGGCGCTGGCGCACGCACGAAGAGGAGCGGAGACAATCGCGCACGCTAGGGAAGGAGCGGAGGCGCTGGCGTACGCTCGGAGAGGAGGAGACGCTGGCGTACGCTCGGAGAGGAGCGGAGACGCTCGTGCACGCACGAAGCCGAGCGGAGACGCTCGCGAACGCTCATAGAGGAGCGGAGACGCTCGAGCACGCACGCAGAGGAGCGGAGACGCTCGCGTACGCTCGGAGAGGAGCGGAGACGCTCGAGCACGCACGAAGCGGAGCGGAGATGCTCGTGCACGCACGCAGAAGAGCGGAGACGCTCGCGCACGCTATTGGAGGAGCGGAGGCGCTGGCGAACGCTCGGAGAGGAGTGTGCGCCCGCGCACGCACGAAGCCGAGCGGAGACGCTCGCGAACGCTCGGAGAGCAGCGGAGACGCTCGATCACGCACGCAGAGGAGCGGAGACGCTTGCGTACGCTCGGAGAGGAGCGGAGGCGGTATCGAACACTCGATGAGGAGCGGAGGCGCTGGCGTATGCTCGGAGAGGAGCGGAGACGCTCGAGCATGCACGAAGCGGAGCGGAGACGCTCGTGCACGCACGCAGAGGAGCGGAAACGCTCGCGCATGCTATTGGAGGAGTGAGGCGCTGGCGAACGCTCGGACAGGAGCGTACGCTCGAGCACGCACGAAGCCGAGCGGAGATGCTCGCGAACGCTCAAAGAGGAGCGGAGATTCTCGAGCAGGCATGCAGAGGAGCGGAGGCGGTATCGAACGCTCGATGAGGAGCGGAGGCGGTATCGAACGCTCGATGAGGAGCGGAGGCGGTATCGAACGCTCGATGAGGAGCGGAGACGGTATCGAACGCTCGATGAGCAGCGGAGGCGCTGGCGTACGCTCGGAGAGGAGCGGAGACGCTCGCGCACGCTAGGGGAGGAGCGGAGGCACTGGCGTACGCTCGGAGAGGAGCGGAGACGCTCGTGTGCGCACGAAGCGGAGCGGAGACGCTCGTGCACGCACGCAGAAGAGCGGAGACGGTCGCGCACGCTAGGGGAGGAGCGGAGACGTACGCGAACGCTCAGAGAGGAGCGGAGACGCTCGAGCACGCACGCAGCTCGGAGAGGAGCGGAGGCGGTATCGAACGCTCGATGAGGAGCGGAGACAATCGCGCACGCTAGGGGAGGAGCGGAGGCGCTGGCGTACGCTCGGAGAGGAGCAGAGACGCTCGCGTGCGCTCGGAGAGTAGCGGAGACGCTAGAGCACGCACGAAGAGGAGCGGAGACAATCGCGCACGCTAGAGGAGGAGCGGAGGCGCTGGCGTACGCTCGGAGAGGAGCGGAGGCGCTGGCGTACGCTCGGAGAGGAGCGGAGACGCTCGCGTACGCTAGGGAAGGAGCGGAGACGCTCGCGCATGCTAGGGGAGGAGCAGAGGCACTGGCGTACGGTCGCTCTTCAGTCTAACGCTCTCCCAACTGAGCTATTTCGGCTGTTGTCAAAGCACCTGGTTATTAAGTCAATGATTATTATTCAGTGAAGATCTTAATCTAGCCTATGACTTTTCAGTCATTTTGGGTAGGTATCTGAAAGGTTGGAGTGCTTGCTTTGTGTCTGTGTGTGGGAGCAAGTCAAACCATTTCCTGCATTTTGCAGCGATACTCCGACCGACCGACTCCCTATAGCAGCTCGGGTTAAATTCAAATCGCTGATGCTGGCATACAAAACTACCCAAATCAGCCCCTGTTTACCTCCACAAGCTCCGGCACTCCTACAAAGCCCTCCAGAAGCCTGCGCTCAGAGAAGGTAAAGCGACTTGTGGTACCGTCTGAAAAAAGCAGAAGAACTCTCAGCAGAAGCTTCTCTTTCACGGTCCCTGGCTGGTGGAACAAACTCCCTGATCGAGTCAGGAAAGCAGCAACACTAACACCTTTCAAAAAGCGACTGAAAAGTCTTCTCTTCAGGAAACACCTACTGTAAAAAATAAAAACAACTTTCTTTGTTTCCTCCTTTGTCTTTTTTTGCTCCTCCGTTTTTATCTTCTTCCTTTATTTTCTCCCTTGCTATGGTTCATTGATATGTTGATACAATTGCTATTATGAGCAAGCTGAAATAGATCCCAGTGATGGGTTGCGGCTGGAAGGGCATCCACTGCGTAAAACATATGCCAGAGAGTTGGCGGTTCATTCAGCTGTGGCAACCCCGAAAGGGAAGAAAGCCGACATGAAAATGAATGAATGAATGAAATAGACTTTGACGGTGTAACAGATTGCATATTGTCTCTCCCCTAATGTAAGTCACTTGGTGCAAAAGCCACTGCTAAATGCATACAATGTGATTGTAACTGGATGGGGATGGAATTAGCTTGAATGGTGAAGGGCTCGCTTCGCACGCAAAACATAGCTTATTATTGATGGCCGCATTCTCCATTGGGCCCTTCATTGTTCAACAGTCCTACGTTTTCATTTCTAAACTGGAGAAAATATGCCAAACTCAACCCTGCAATTTCGTACAAAACGCATGTCTTTGGAGTGGTGGGGAAACCGGAGCACCCGGAGAAAAACCCCACGGGGGTCACGGGGAGAACATGCCAACTCCACACAGAAAAGGTCACCTGCCCCAGCCGAGCCTAGAACCACCGGCCTTCTTGCTGTGAGGCGACAGTGCTACGCACTGCGCCACCGTGACCCTTGGAGAAAACACACCAAACTAAACTCCATAATTCTCACCAACGGCATAATTCTTTTTTGCCAAAAGCGGAAACATTGACAACTTTGGCTTGTCTATGACATACCTGAGCCAATCCAGGGCTTTTCTTTTACGTGCTGCATCAGCACACCCAGAGAGAGAGAGAGTCTTCGGCACTGGCCTAAACGGGTCTCTAACCCGTGACCTTGGCAGTATTAGCACCAAGCTCTATCCAACTGAACTAGCTGGCCTTAAAAATTCACTCTAATAATAAAATGACTAAGCAGAAATCACACTAACAATAAAAAGAAAAGCCAGAAACCTTTAGTCAGACCCAAAAAAGCAGTTCTGAATGGCAGAGACGTTGCCTTCACAGCTATCGACACATTCGCCAGAGCCTGGGATCGAACCCGGTACCTTTAACTCTTCAGTCTAACGCTCTCCCAACTGAGCTATTTCGGCTGTTGCCAAAGCACCTGGTTATAAAGGCAATGATTCAGTGAAGATCTTAATTCATGAAAATGAATGAATGAATGAATGAAATAGACTTTGACGGTGTAACAGATTGCATATTGTCTCTCCCCTAATGTAAGTCGCTTGGTGCAAAAGCCACCGCTAAATGCATACAATGTGATTGTAACTGGATGGGGATGGAATTAGCTTGAATGGTGAAGGGCTCGCTTACGCACGCAAAGCATAGCTTGTTATTGATGGCCGCATTCTCCATTGGGCCCTTCATTGTTCAACAGTCCTACGTTGTCATTTCTAAACTGGAGAAAATATGCCAAACTCAACCCTGCAATTTCGTACAAAACACGTGTCTTTGGAGTGGTGGGGAAACCGGAGCACCCGGAGAAAACCCCACGGGGGTCACAGGGAGAACATGCGAACTCCACACAGCAAGGCCACCTGCCCCAGCCGAGCCTAGAACCAGCGGCCTACTTGCTGTGAGGCGACAGTGCTACGCACTGCGCCACCGTGACCCTTGGAGAAAGCACACCAAACTAAACTCCATAATTCTCACCAACGGCATAATTCTTTTTTGCCAAAAGCGGAAACATTGACAACTTTGGCTTGTCTATGACATACCTGAGCCAATCCAGGGCTTTTCTTTTACGTGCTGCATCAGCACAGCCAGAGAGAGAGAGAGTCTTCGGCACTGGCCTAAACGGGTCTCTAACCCGTGACCTTGGCAGTATTAGCACCAAGCTCTATCCAACTGAACTAGCTGGCCTTAAAAAATCACTCTAATAATAAAACGACTAGGCAGAAATCACACTAACCATAAAAAGAAAAGCCAGACACCTTTAGTCAGACCCAAAAAAAGCAGTTCTGAATGGCAGAGACGTTGCCTTCACAGCGATCGACACATTCGCCGGAGCCTGGGATCGAACTCGGTACCTTTAACTCTTCAGTCTAACGCTCTCCCAACTGAGCTATTTCGGCTGTTGTCAAAGCACCTGGTTACTAAGGCAATGATTCAGTGAAGATCTTAATTCATGAAAATGAATGAATGAATGAAATAGACTTTGACGGTGTAACAGATTGCATATTGTCTATCCCCTAATGTAAGTCGCTTGGTGCAAAATCCACCACTAAATGCATACAATGTGATTGTAACTGGATGGGGATGGAATTAGCTTGAATGGTGAAGGGCTCGCTTCGCACGCTAAGCATAGCTTGTTATTGATGGCCGCATTCTCCATTGGGCCCTTCATTGTTCAACAGTCCTACGTTGTCATTTCTAAACTGGAGAAAATATGCCAAACTCAACCCTGCAATTTCGTACAAAACGCATGTCTTTGGAGTGGTGGGGAAACCGGAGCACCCACAGAAAAACCCCACGGGGGTCACGGGGAGAACATGCGAACTCCACACAGCAAGGACATCTGCCCCAGCCGAGCCTAGAACCAGCGGCCTACTTGCTGTGAGGCGACAGTGCTACGCACTGCGCCACCGTGACCCTTGGAGAAAGCACACCAAACTAAACTAGTGTCTTATAGTTTCATGTATGTTCTTTATATATGTATAATACTACCAGATACATATAACATCAGATACCATAATGGGTAACACTATAATTCAACCACCGGGTGATGCTGTGTCTCCATCACTTTAAAATATCTGGACAATGATGTGAAAACGGAACGTGATGTGTTTCCAAAGTGGTTGTTACATTTCAATGAGTAACACAAGCAATAAAACGGGGACTATTTCTTACTATTCGTATATGACTACCAAACATGATTTTTCTTGCTATTATCCCTGCTTTCATTTAGATGGTGTGTGTGCTTTGACAGCATATCCCTAATTAGGCCTCATGCATGAAATTAACGAGTTTAAAGAGAGCTTTTTCACAGGCAAAATGGCAGTAGTGGTATTTCTTTGAAAGGAATTGGACGTATGGGTATTAAAGTATACAGATGGTCTAGCTTATAATGAAGTGGTGGTAAAATGAAAGAATTTAAATATAGAGCAGGCTGTCCTGAGTGAGATGATATTCTTGAAGACATTCATTTGCACATATGTTATTTTTTTCCCCCGTTCAGCTCTTGATTTCTGAAAGAAGATAATATTTCAGATTTAATGGGAGACTTGTAATTTGTGCTGTGTGGGTACCATTTGGTCTACAATAACATTTCAGAATTTTATCAAATTTCAGGTTTACGATGGTAATGGGTTATTTAACTATAAAATATTTTGTACTTCTGATCTGGTGCAGTGCAGTAAGTTTTTGCAGTAAGTTTTGGCCAAACTGCAACAGAGGGGAGGATGCAGCATCATTTTTTTTACTGTAACCGTATACAGGACTTTCTTCTGTTGTTTTGTTTGTAGTGTGTGTACAACTTTGTATTGGTTGAGAATTGGTTGAAAAAAAACAATATTTATATATTATACATGTAAAATACAATCTATATGTATTTATTTATTTCTTTACCTATCAAGACATTTGAATAACATGCCCTTATCAGATCAACAGTTTATTATATGAGTGCACTTTTAAATTTAAGGTGATATAAATAAAGTATGATGGCTGTTCCCGGGGCCTGCAAACTCCTGCAATTTCTCTCTCTCTGGTTAGCATTCGTGAGCATGTTATATCGTCATCGTCGCTTGAAGTAATCACAGCTGTAGAAAGCACCCTCAGCAGGGAATGAACTGATTTTCTCTTCGTCTCCAGTTGAAGTATAGCTGTATAGCCTCTCGTGTCTGTTCAGAAAGAGATCATTCACAAGAGCTCTCATGCTGTGGAAGTCGTCATGGTGGATAAATGCAACTCTGGGATGAAACACTTGCTGTTATATAAGGATATAGGAAGACTTTCCTGCCGATCACACTTTTTGTAAGATATACTCTAGAGTTTCTAAGTGATTTAATCTTCATGCAGTTTTTTTTATGGACGATGACCTCTAGAAGTCAGATTTCATGAAAACTTTGTTCAGGCTTAGAGCTGAAGAGATTGTCAATTAGTGGGTGTAGAAATATTTTTTATATTTTTATATTAAATACCTTTATATTATCGAACTATATTATTCACAGAAATTGTCAGATTGATATCCGTTTAATACAATAATCCTGTCAAAAATCTAGTTTGTCTTTCTTTTGAATCCCAGACTCTCAAAGATTTGGCAAACCCCAGAATTGGCTCTAATGTATCTTGCACATGGAATGTGTTACAGTGGCTACTCCTCTTTAATAGGTGGAGATGCAAACGGTTTTGTAAGGATGTATTGTAAATTATAATTTGATAAAAAAAAAAGAAGCTTCTGGTTTTTAAAAATAAAACTTAACCCTTCTCAACAGACTTGGATTACATATATTTGGTTAGATCTATTTCTTGCTCTGGAAATAAAGTTGATTTGGCATTCTTGTTTCCAGGTTTTCTCCTATAACTTCTGTGTGTTGGAATTCAACAGATGCCTGCAGCCCCTAAATTCCCTAAGGGCCAACTCCTTGATCTTAAGAATATGATTATTTTGTTCAAAATCTGAAAAAAAAAGCATCCATACATCTTAAAACAAACACACACTCCATTAACTAACACACATTAACTACTATTAAAACACTAAATTAATTCAAGAACATATACAATGACTGTTAATTAAATCAACCAAACAGTAGGTACTAATTGCTTGAGTAAATTTAATAATATTTTTTCACTCAAGTAATGCATTTGGGTATATATATATATATATATATATATATATATATATATATATATATATATATATATATATATATATATATATATATATATATATATATATATATATATATATTTATTTATTTTTTTAACAATTTTAAAGTACATTCACTTGAAATTTGTTTTGGATACCCTCTACTGCTAATTGTGTGCAAGAGTCACAGTAGGTTTAATACCCTTGGAAAAGTCCAATTTTATTCTAAACCCTTCATATGTTGTACTTGAAGTGTAACTACAAACTACAAAGAATCTTCTCTTTACATCATCTTTACATCATAGCTCTCACTTGTTCAAACAATCAAGCAAGCAACCAATCAATCAATCAATAGGCCAATGTATTTATGTACTGTTTTTTTTGCTGTTGCTTCAAAGCAAACTAAAAACATTAACATAGTTATAATAAAATAGAATTGCAATATACTGTTAACTAAACTGTTAACTTAGGAACCATATAGCTTCTTTTTGAAATCAGGATATATAATTCTCTTTTGTCAATCTATGGGGATGGATTTACAGGAAGAAGGTGTGTTGCAGTCTTTAAGGTAAGCTAATTAGCACCAGGAGTAACTCAACAGCAACTCATGGTTTCGTCCCACAAAGGCAGAAAATCTCTTAGCAGAACCTTCTCTCTCACTGTCCCTGGGTGGTGGAACAATTCCCTGATCCAGTCAGGAAAGCAGCAATACTAACAGTTTTCAAACAGCAACTGAAAACTCTTCTCTTCAGGGAACAATTACTATAATAAAAAATAATAACAAAAAAATAAACTTTTTTCCTCTGCTTTTATTTTCATCCTGCTATGATTTATTAATCATTTGATACAACTTCTATTATTAGCAAGCTGAGATAGACTTTGACTGTCTGTGAAGCAAATTGCATATTGTCTCTCCCCTTCTGTAATGCTTGGACAAAAGTGTCTGCCAAATGCATAAATATAATGTAATATTTTGTGTCATAGTAATACTGTGACTACTGCCAAAGCCAGACAAGATTGTTGTCAGAAAATTGTTGTGTGAATAAGTAAGTTAAAGAAGCACATTCTGTATTAATGCAAAATTGATAGATACAAATAGATATGTTATTGCATACTCACCCAATAATCTGAGAGAGCGAGGTGGTGACTGCTCAGTCCTTTGTGCGAGAATACCAATGTGTGGTCTGTTATGGTTGTGTGTGGGTAAAATCTAAAGCACTAATTTCTTAATTAAGACACTCTATTCATTTTTAATTAATAACTTCATGCATTTTTTGCTTTAAAAGTATCCAATGCAGGTAAAGCTGAGATGAAAGCTACTGACTCATTTTTGAAAGCCTCAGCTTTCAAAAAGCTTAAACTCAAATGCACTTGATAGCTACAATAACTTAAATGAACTGTACATACTTTTATATACAATATAAAGTAAGTACTGTATGCACTATACAAAATAACTTACAGAGGATTTTAAAGTTTTTCCTTGATTTTGAATTTTTTTTAAATTAATTTAACAGACATTTCTGTTTGATATAATTTTACACAAATGTTAAAATCTCTGACACCACAAGATACTGCCTACTTAATGTTGGGTACTAACTTTAGTTCAAGATATGAATATACCACGTCAGACTATTTTATTTTTATACCCCATATTCATACACATTGGCAATTCAATGTGCTTTACAAAACAATAAAACAAATATGTCCAACTGACAAATAGAGAATGGTATGGCACCTGTTCAAGTAGCAAATTTTGTAAATCGTGAAAGCATTGCCCTGCATTTCACAGTTGTTGTTTTTGTCTATGTGTTGTTTGAGAGTGTTTTCTGAATTTACTCTTCACAGACAATGCACAGCTTTCTTTTGAAACCATGCAAGCATTTGTGACAAACTCAAAACAATAAATATCCGTTATGTTCATAAAATCTCTCTAATAGGTAGGCGTTGTAAGCTGGGGCATGAGGAATCTCTGCAGAGAAAAAGATGTTCCAAAATCAGTTCCTGAATCCAAAGACTAACACACAAATATGTTTAGTCCTGAGATACAGTCATTCTTGAGAAAACACCTGGGGAATGATGCCTTTGATGGTTTTCTTACTTTTGAAATCATAAAATTATAAAGTAAAATAGATATAAACAATTGTAATAATAACTATATATATAATTGTTATATAGATATAATCTTTTTCATGAATGAGCATGAAGGATTGTGAATTGTATAGTACATTTCAAATAAAACAAGCAATTGTGGGGGTGCTGTGTCTTGGATGTTGTCTGTAATTGTTAGAAATATAAAAAATAGTAAGAGATTGCTCACCCTGAAAAACTGTGTGCTTGCCCAAAACCTGTATTATACATTTCAAGAAGCTTGCTTTAATAAAAAAACACAAAAAAACTGATTTTATTATATTTTTAAAAGCAAATATAGATGGAATAACTATGTGAGGCTAATTAGATTTATCTAAATGCAGTCAACTGTAAAGTAAACAACTAAACAGTTTTTGACATGTTTGACATGTAGTACTGCTGAGATAATAGACACACATCTAAAATGTATTTAATTATATAGTTTGAATGAAAATTAGAGCACAAGACTTTAAGAACAATTGAGTGTAAATACAGCTAATGCTGTACAATGCTGATATAAGTTTATTTATAGTGTAAACTGGCAAGAAAAATAAAAAATCTCCCTTGATCAAGCTCCAGCAAGGTTTTAAATTTTTTTCAAAGAATAAAAGGTCTACCATCAGAGGTTAAACATGAATTTTATAAAGCAGTGAAACCCTTTTTTGCTCATAAAAGAAATAAAAAAGGATATATAAGTTCTTTGTTTTTGTCTTAGCTACAGACAAGCAGGAAGCGGGTTCATGATGTAACAAATCACAAGTGATTCAAAATATATTTTTGAAAAGACCATAGATTAAAGTTGCTGTTAAAATAACTTAAAATAGCATGTAAACATAAAGATTATAAATTACAAACATAAAGATAATACATTATTATTTAAATGTAAAAAGCAAGAAAACAAAAATATACTTTTATTATCTTAATGGCTGGATGAAAAGGCAAAAAAGATTATTTTTGTTGTCTTTCTAATGTATAGTAAAGCTAAAAAAGTTTGAATTATTTTATAATTCTGAATGTAATCTAATCCGATAAAATTATCAGATAAACTAAAACCATCAATTCCAGAATTGACGAATGGCTGATAAACAAAAACCTTTAGTACAACTCAAATTGTGTTCTTGGAGACAGTCCAAAAATTCACTTTCTTCAAAGTGAAATGTTAAAATGATCACTTCTATTAGTATGAATGCTGTATAACTGATGGAATCTGGACTTTAATGGGAGTAAATCTTGTTTTTTTGCCAGGAAATTGATTTTCATTATTTGACTTGTGGTTAAACACTGACTACTAAATGTAAATACATTTTGCTGTCTCCACATTAAAAAGCCAGCAGTGCTGTCTTTTGTGACTGTAGATTGCTTTGGACTACATCATGGCAGGCAGGCAACAGATGAACTGGCTAATACTTGCAGTGATGAGTTATTTTGCTGCAGGTAAGTGTTATACTTAGAGAGGACTCAAAGATACATAAAAGCATGAACATCATTAATTTATGTTATTATTTCTGTTACAGGTGTGCCTTCCATTTCCACAGGGAATATTGCATGTCCGAATGAGCTTCTGGAAATTACTGGAGGAAGTTTTGTTCTTTCTCAGGGATTTTCAGATGGTAGTCATTTAAAATACACTTGTCCAGATGGATATTACCCGTCAGTTTCATCACGCCGTTGTCTAAATGGTTTCTGGACTCCAGAAACAAGCACAAGAACACCTAAGTGTATAAGTAAGGACATTTTTTTAGTGTACAGGGAGAATATTTTGTATGTACATATCTAATCTAATTTGTTTTTCATAGAAGTCACATGTCCAAACTTTCAAGTTTTGAAAAGCGGTGTGGTCATTCCAAGTCAAGAACGCTACTATGTAAATGACACAATCCGCATTTCATGCAGTGATTCTGAGCGTTTGAGTCATCTCTCCAAAGTTCGTGTTTGCAAGCCAAATGGGAAGTGGAGTGGAAGCACTCCAATTTGTGGCCTTACCAGTGAGATATTTCTTATATGTGCACAACATCTTGTAACACTTTCTATGATGTTCTCAGTTTCATCTACATTTCACAGCTGGTCACTGTCCTAATCCTGGTGTTCCTCCCGGAGCCGTTCGATCAGGTGAACAATTCAACATTGGGAATAAAGTAACCTACTCCTGTGAGAGAGAATTGACCTTGATTGGTTCCAATGAGCGAGTGTGTCAGGATGGGGGTCAGTGGTCAGGAACAGAGCCAGAGTGCTATGGTGAGTATTTATTTGCTTAATCTCCATGCCGTTTCTTCTTTTTGACCCTGACCCTCAATCTTACATCTTACAAGAAAGCATTTTACACATTCGCAAGAGATGAGGTCCTGTCCCAGTTGAAGAAGAGGAGTAAAAGTCTTTAAACACCAAACCAACTGCTACACACTGCATTTTTTTTTTATTTTGAGGGAGAAGGGCTACTCTCAGAAAATAGAGTGCAGTGCACTTTTAAGTTATTTTATTCTTTATTTATAGTTTTATTAATTCCTAAATGTAACAAAAGCTGGAGCATGACACAGATAATGGCTAATGTACCCCAAGGAACAGAAAACTGGGGGTAAAGGGAAACCAATCAAACATTACGAGGGAAACCAAGATGTACTGACTTAAAGCTCTGACTAGAAAATGAGAAGGGCAGGGGAAGGTAGGAAGGCAACAAATGACCTATGTGCTCCAAACAGACAAGACAAATTAAAGATGGCCACCGTCAGTCACATGATTTGAGCCATGGGGCTGGAGGCGCCAAAGGAAATGGAGAAACAAAATAAACAGGGTGAAAACTGAAACAAGGGAAAAAATGAGAGAAGGACTGTCAATGATCTGTTTCCCAAAGACAAGGATCTATAAAAAAGATACTTCACAGATCATGACGCTTATTAGACTTTCAGAGAGATTCTCTCATGTTTGCAAAATGCAGCTTCTTAATTCCTTCTCTGAGGTAATATAGTGCATGCTCACCGTGAGAAAACTTTCAGTGGCCCCTGAGGTCCATCCATTTGTAGTAAGAGCTACATTGGTTGTGTTGGATAATTCTCAATTTCACCTTGTACATATCTCATCATGTTTTGGAATTAGTTGTGCTCGAAGTGTCGGTGGAATGGATTAAGATCATGTGGCACAAGTACATTCATTAACTGATGAATTCCATCACACTCAATCATGCTGTACGGTTGCATAAATTTTACGATAAACATCCCCAGCGCTTTGGTTATAGCTATTTCTCTGAATGGCTTATGAATTAGAGATTGCTTAAAAGCTGCCTATGGTATCTGCGGACAGTATAAGTTGTTTCCTACCTCCTAGCTCATCCCTGCATATGCTGTCTACAAACACACACTGACATGAAATTCAAAATGTTCCCACACACTTCACTTTTACAATGCTCATTGCCTTCTTTATATCTTCCACTTGCAATTTCTACACGTGACCTAACCTGTAACCGGCAGCACTCTACTTTTACTGTTTGTATGCCCACAGACACCATTTTTTTGTGCATAAGACACTTACTACATGCACAAAGCTATAATGTGCATTCGTTGAACAGTGGGATGTGCATACGCTCTAAACTGAGACAAGCGAACCAGATGTTCAGATGTTATGTCATGTACTGTGCCACCCTTTTACTCATGAAGAACACTGTAATAACCCTGTAATTTGCTGGCTTGTTTTACTTATCACACTTCTCATTAACCACAATGTCAATAAGGTTGTCCTGGTAGAGGTACAAAGAGGAAGCAAGCATTTGTCTCCATTCTGTAGCCAAGAGTCGGCGCTCCCGAACACCAAGCTGAAGCAATGATCCATAATATCTGAGTCATCGCGCACATGAGCTGACCAGCACAAACCCCTAATTTCTCAACCTCCTCCTTAATTTGGGTTCCATTAGTGCAGGTCCCAAGCCAAGAAGTCATGTGCTTTGTTATCAAAAACTTTTGAATAATAACACCTAATATGTTGTGTAACAGCTTACTTCACATACGACGATGCAGAGGAGGCAGCTGAGGTTTTCAGTAGCTCCCTAAAGACAATCTTTGGACTTGCAGAACTGAAGCAAAACGAAGAAGAAGAAGAGAAGGGTATTTTGTTAGTCTGATTTGTGCCTCAAGGAGTGTTGATTTCACACTGAACTGAATTTTTAATTGAGTTGAATTTTGCTTTAAGGTGAACTACTTTCTAAACGTATTCAAGTCAATAAACCTGGAAAGATTGATATCTACATTCTCTTTGATGCATCTGAACATGTAACTGCAGAGGATTTTACCAAGGCAAAAAATGTCGCTGAACTTCTAATAGACAAGGTAAGTAAAAATAAGGTAAAGTAAGGTAAGTAAAGATGATTCTGATTTATTACTCTCGGAATTGTTTTCAGTTAACCAATTTTGTCAGTAACAGAATACAATAAGAAGTAATTAGTCAAGTTAATCTGTGGATGGATTTTATTAAAGGGTCATGAAATCTAAAAGTTTATGATCTAATGATAAAAAATGCTGTGAGTTACTTTGTGAAATAATTAGAGAATTTAAACAACATTATGATAGTCAGCTCCATTTGCACTCATTTTCTTAGTCAACCAAGTTTTGACCAAGTCCTTAATTAGCTTCAAACATTGGCTAGAGCTGTAGATGTATAAAAAGTTTGACTCCCAAATTGAAGTAAGAGTAGATATGCCATAAGTGTTCCGAAGTCTTTTGCACTCATCATTTATAGCAGGTTTTTGTGCAAACAACGTGCAAATCAAGTTATAGATTAAAATATGTCAATCTGAACTCAAGTCCGAAAAAAGTAAAAACAAGTTTTTTGTTTTAAAAATGGCAAAATTAGTACATCTAGACCTCCAAGAACAGTGCAAGAACATTTTAAAAGCACAGAATTCTGTATAAATAATTTTGCTCTATTTTTGTGGAAGGTTGAGTTGAAAAGATTTGTGTACACTTTGAATACTTAAAAAAGTTTAAATGAATAATATTGTCTTTTTACAAATGATCTAAATCCTTAATTCTTTCACTCTAAAAGATTAGCTATTATACAGTCGCTCCAAACTACGAGATCCTTATGTTTGCTGCTGATGTTACGCGGATCAACTCAATGCAAGACTTTAAGAGAGGTGGAGATGCAAGAGGACTTACCCAAATTATTGAAAGCCTAAACAGCTTTCAATATCAAAGTAAGTAAGGTGTTAGTGGAATTTTAATATTGTAAGATAATGAAATTAATTAATTGATTGTTTCACATTTCATGTTTGTGTAAAGAGTCAATAATTCTCTTTTGCATAAAGAGAAAAGTCGATTGCCATCAATACAGGGGTGGGCAAATGCAGGTTTTTGTTCCAATCTTGATTTAAGAAAGAACAGCAGCTTCTGGCAGAGCTTAATCAGTAAAATCATGTGTATAGTATGCAAGCTAAATGTGCCTGACTGATGTGGCTGTCAAAAAAAATAAAATATGTTGAACAGAGTGTCCATTTAAAACACTGACTCTATATATCGTAAATATACCATGTGTGATGCAAATGAATGTGTGTTATAAAAGTGAGTTACTATAATATGTCATATTATTATTGTTATTATGATTAGTACTAATATGATTTAATCAATTTATGTAGGCCAACTAAAAGGAGCCAATATCGCCAAAGCCTTTGGGAGCATTTTGGATAGCATGACACTTGAGAAGAGCAATGATAAAGAATCCTTTCTTGAGACCCAGCACCTCATCATCGTGTTCACTAATGGTAAAACATTTATTGATTTTATATAAAGATGTCTCTTATGTGCAAGCATTCGTTTTGTTGGATCTCCTTGACAAATTTTTACATTTCATTCTTATTGAATAACTGAAGGCATTGTTTTAGCCTTGCTAGTATTACAGGTATAGCAATTAATGCAGATTTGACTGGAAGAATGTTAACTTCCCACAAATTCATAGGCGTAGCAAACATGGGGGGGAATCCGAAACCCAAAGTGGATGAAATCAAACAACTTTTTCAAAATGATCAAGCCAGACGGCAGAAACTTGGTGAGATATCATCCATTAAACTGATTTTTTTTACAGTGTCTGTCATTCACAAACAGTATCATTCATTTAAAAATGTAAATTACAGTTTTTTATTATGGTTTCTTTTTGCAGACATTTTTGTATTTGGAATCGGAGATGATGTAAATATAGCAGACATGAATGGTTTATTTTCTCTGAAGGAAAATGAAAAACATTTCTTTAGGCTTCGAGACCTGGAGGAGTTCCAGAAGACAATTGAACCAATGTTAGGTAAGCAATCTACAGTTTGGTTCATTACAAAAAAGTGCTAGCAATTAATTAAAAACAAAAATACTGTTGTATTGTGGAGCTAAAAGCTAAGGAGTTGTTATAGTTATAACCAGTTTTTTTTAAATGTCGTCTCTGACATTTTCTTCCTGTTATTGTGAATTCTGCTCTTCAAATAAATAGAAGAAGATGTACTTGCAGCTGTTAAAGTATGTCGGTGTTATCCGTTATTCATTTTCTGGGGTTTCCAATTGTTCTGATCTTGAACTCAACCAACCAACTAGACCTGTACTAAAAAGGTTTTCAAGGATTTTTGTGACAGTGGGGCAAATCATAGATGGTTGGTAATAAAGTCACTTCCCCAAATACCCCATTAAAATGTACTCTCTGGTTCTCTAGGATTTTAATAAGAAAAAGTGATGAATTAGTGTCACGAAAGATATGCATATGATATATATAACAGAGGATAAAATTTAACCCTTTAGTTGACCGTTACACATTGCACTTTGAAATCCACAGTAACAAAATTTGGATGCTTTAAAACAAACAACACCTGACCTAGCGCATGCAAGGCAAGGCCGGTTTATTGATATAGCACATAATGGAAATTCTAAGTAATTTACAGAAGAGTATATAACAAATAACATTATGAGACATTAAAAACAGAAATAAAACGAGGGATAAGACATTAAAAGCATTACATTTCATAGATTCATAGATAAACACAGTGCTGATCAGACATCAATGCTCGGTCAGTAAACACAAATTTAAATAGATGAGATTTTAGTCTGGGTTTAAATGTGACTAAAGTTTAAGCTTTTCTAATCTCTTCTGGAAGCTTATTCCAGCTGCGGGTAGCATAACTGAAAACAGACTCTCAAAGTTTGGAGTATGCAAGACAATAAATGCCAATAATTTGCTACATTTTATGCAACACTTACCATAATAGTCTAAAGACTTTGAAATAGATAATAGAGACCCTTTCAATATGTATTACTGGCTCTATTCGAAAGTTATGAGGTTACATAAAATGTATCTGGGAACTATTTTTCTGATAAGTTATTTATAATAAACAGATGAAAGCACCTTTGTTGAACTATGTGGAATTCATCAATCGGATGATAACTCTAACAAACGGGAGGCATATCCTTGGTTGGCAAAGGTTCAAACTGGGGTGAGCTTACAGTTCCGGTTTGTATTTTGTCATATATCAACTCTACTCATTTCATTAAAACTTAAGACTCGACAATTGACTAAACCATTTCTGTAATTCCTTTAGAGCTCACACTGCATGGGGTCTTTAGTTTCTCCAAGCTACATAGTGACATCAGCAACTTGTCTGAGTACAATACAGTCAGCTACCCAGATACAAGTTAAACTGGATAACAACCAGGGTAAGATCACGTTCTAAATTAATCTAATTAAACTTTAAGTGTAATTAAACATGATTTTTTTTTTTGCAGTCGTAAAAGTTAAACACTACATAGTTCACCCTGACTTTAACATCACATCAAAATCAAAAATTGGAATCATGGAAAATTATGAGTTTGATATAGGACTTATACGCCTGAAAGAACCTGTGAAGATGAGCCCTAAAGTAAGGTGTGGAAAAAAGTCCTTGAATTCATTGTGAACTTCTAAAATAAAACATATTATAACATGTTTTACTGAAAGCATTTCATTTTTATTTCTCCACAGACCAATCTGTATCCCCTGCACCAAAGAAACCAATTCGGCTCTGAAAATTCCTAACAGCAAAGGGACATGCAAAGAACACGGTGAAGCTCTAAAGAAATGTAGATGTGACATATTGCACTTTTGACATCATATCAATGTTTCTCAATGTATTTCCTTCAGAGGAAATGCTAATGAACAACGAGCTTGTTGAAGCATTTTTCACATCTACAATGACTGATGGTGGAGTTCCTCGAAGACTAAGAAATATTACAATCAAGCAAGGAAAATATGTAAGGTTTTTTTCTCTGATTCTCACTTCTTTGCCTTTTTATCAGAAGTATTTAAAAAAATGCTTCAGGAAACAAAATGCAACTTCAGTTTTAAAGCTAAAAAAGGCTCCCTAAATTCACTGCTTAGGGGAACATATGCACACTGGATATTTTTCTTTATTTTATCTGCTTTATTTGATTATTAAACCCAACCATATTAGGAATAAAGTTGTTGCTGATAAATCAATGTGACTTTACGATGTACAGAGGGGGCATCACGGTGGCGCAGTGGGTAGCACGGTCGTCTCACAGCAAGAAGGTCGCTGGTTCTAGGCTCGGCTGGGGCAGGTGGCATTTCTGTGTGGAGTTTGCATGTTCTCCCCGTGATCGCGTGGGTTTTCTCCGGGTGCTCCGGTTTCCCCACAAATCCAAAGACATGCGGAATAAGTGAATTGAGTAAGAACAATTGCCCATAGTGTGAATGTGTGTGTGAATGTTCCCCAGCGATGGGTTGTGGCTGGAAGGGCATCCGCTGCGTAAAACATATGCCAGAGAGTTGGCAGTTCATTCCGCTGTGGCGACCCCGAAAGGGAATAAAGCCGACATGAAGATGAATGATGTACAGAGGACTTGATTACAGAATGTATAAAATATGTTTTTGTTATTGGACCATTTTTTACTTCAAAACACAATTTGTTGTGCTTTTTTCCTTTAGCGGGATTCTTGTGTTAGAGATGCTAAAAACGTAGTCGGAAGACCAAACACAGATCCATATGAAGTAGTCACTGAAAATGTTCTGTGCAGTGGTGGTACTGAGCCCAGAGTGGACGATATCGCCTGCAGAGGTTATTTTGATAATATTAATAGTATTCAACATGATAGCTGAACTGTTAACTAATAAGGTCAAAACATGTTTATGTTTCTACCAGGAGAATCAGGTGGGGCTACTTATGTGAATAGAATGGATCGGGTGGTTCAGGTGAGATTTCACTTGTTTCTTCAATGCTTAGTTCACATATTTATTTGTAGCTTTTCAGTGTGTGTGTTTATGTATATATTTTGCATTGTTTAAAAGTCTTCTCTTTTGTGTGCAATTTGATTTTGAAATTCACAAGTACAACCATAATTTTTTTTTATTCATAACAGAGATCTTTAAGATGTCTATTGCAAAATTGTAACAAATTTGAGCGCATTTGTGTGGCCACTAGAAACTGTTCTGAGATAGTATCTGCACAAAAGCAGTGAAGAGTTTGAATTATGAGGTTGTCTTGATGTTCTTTATTCTTTTATAGATTGGTATCGTAAGCTGGGGATTGAAGGAACTCTGCAGGACCTCACTTGATGCAAAGTCTGATCGCAACTCCAGAGACTACCACACAAATCTGTTCAGTCCCAGAATACAGTCATTCTTGAGAGAGCACCTGGGGGATGAGACCATTGAGAGGTCTCTTAATTTCTTGTGAAGGTGTGAGAATAATATCATTTCTTTAGAAAGTTAAAGAGCTAAAACATGATGAATCACTACAACAATAATACAGTTTAATCAAACTATTTTGTTTTTCATTCTTTGAAGTTCTTGATCAATAAAGCGGTCAATTAAATATTTTAAGAGCCATGTGATCTATTAAGGCCTGAATTAGCTCTCAATGCTAAACATAAAAAAAGTTTTTTATTGTCATTCAGTACACAGGGTTGGTAGTTTTTTTGTTTCATATTTTCTTCCTCTACTCCCTCACTGCTTTGGGTTATTGATCAGTTGATATAATTTCTAATATGAGAAGCTGAGATAGACTTTGACGGTGTAACAGATTGCATATTGTCTCTCCCCTAATGTAAGTCGCTTTGGACAAAAGCGTCTGTGAAATGCATAAATGTAAATGTAATGTAATGTCTTACACAGTCTTGTATGAATGATCCTTTGTTGATTATCTCATCAATAATTTAGCGGAATCTTAATAAAGTATGTCTGCAACAATCTTTTTTGTCTGAACCCAGTCAGTTATGGTTACTTTTATAAATTAAATTAGTTTGTTATATGTTGATCATTAACATTATTAGTTTTAACTTATTTCAAGGTAAATGCATTTCATTAACACATTTTGGAAAAAAAAAATATTTGTGCGTGCAACAAATAATTACTGGATGACATTGAGAAATATTTTTTTTTCTCTTTACAATTTTTTGAACAATTTAAAGAGCTAAAAGAGAATTTAAAGAGAAAAGGTAATTGTGTGTCAAGTTTTTAAAAGAAAGACTCGACTCTGATTTGATGAAACAAGTTTTTTGAAAAGTTACGTAGGACAGTACAAACTGTACTAAGCTCCTCCCCCCACTCACACAATGTTACCTGGAAAAGTGCTGCCCCAAACATAGCTGCTAGCGGTTATTATTCGGTCGCATCATGCAGATGAACTGTTTAATTCTTTATAAGTGATTCACATTTTTATTTCCTCTGCCCAGAGAAGAGGCTGGAAGGGAGCAAGGGGTGAGCTTCATCTTTTCACCTGTACCTCAGGAGTACAAGGCAAACCTTTTTGCTGTGTTATTGCCATTTTCTCAAGAATTGTTTCACAAATCTAAAGGCGTTCGATAAAGAATGGACTTTATTCAGGCCAGCATCTTTCTCCAACTCAAACGAATCCCATAGTAATTAATGCAGATTATCCCAAACTAATCTGCACATTACAGCAAAATTAAAGTGGTTTTAAAGTGGTTTACATTGATGTAATAATGTTGTTTGAGACACCAAAACACAAATGACCAAACACAATACTGTCTCTTAAAAAAATTTAATTGTCTCCACGTTTTCTTCCCGATCCTGCACTTAATTTTGTGCAAATTGTTAAACGAGCACTTAATTCGAGACAAGTATTTAGGGACATACAAAATCCCTTAACCTTTTCTGACACTTATTTGCATAAAAGTTTTGGATGCATTAAGCTGAAATATATTCTTCAAATGTTCTCAGAACAAAATGTTGTAATTCCAACACGTACTAGTGGATTCCAAAACATATATATACATTAAGGTATGTAAAACAATTTATTTTACATTTGTGTTCTTGCAAGTCTGAAAGGAGTATGATGCTATTTCAGGCTTTTTACATTTTGAAATAGTCCCTTTCAGATATCTTTTTTACAGTCAACATCAGAGAATCTATAAAGTTAACATTTCATTTAGTGTTTTTTTTGTGTTCATTTACCAGAATTAGAATTGAAAATTCAACATGCTTTACACACTGCAATTTTGAATTTCCAACTAGATTTTAAAGTTTGTAAAAAGTTGGCTAC
Organism: Danionella dracula; assembly: GCA_900490495.1. Taxonomy (NCBI): domain Eukaryota; kingdom Metazoa; phylum Chordata; class Actinopteri; order Cypriniformes; family Danionidae; genus Danionella; species Danionella dracula. The sequence continues at coordinate 7,031,281 of UELW01000322.1, forward strand.
TTGTTTTGAAGACCCATTGATGACTTAACACCCATAATAAAAAATAATAGTATTTAGTTTGGAAGCAAAATTATATTTTTATTTAAAACTAAACATTAAATTATACAGTGAATGCAGTTGTACCTTCTATTTTCTGCTCTTGCACAACCCGTAAAACAAAATGCAAAATTAAACAATGATATGAAAAACATATTACACAAGACATTTATTTTCTTGATATAGATATAAAAGTAGATGTAATAACAAAAATGAATATGCAATATGACGTATGCCTTCAATTTATTTATGTCATTTAAATCACACTAACGACCCCCCCCCCCAAAAAAAAACTATATATAAACAGAGTTGTTGACAGCATTTCACTAGATTACTGAACCATTTCAAAAAACACTATATGCTATAATTATCGGAATAGCTTTGAAAAGCAATCTGAAACTTTCTGTAAATAAAGTGTCTACAATAATCACTTAAATTTCCAGATACATCAACTCAATCAAATAGCATCTTGGAAAATGTCGAACACTGTACAAGATTAAAATATAGTAGTACAAAGTAGTTTTTTTTTTATTATAGTAAACAATCCCTGAGGGCAAAATGTAAATGATGGTCTGAGGGCATGATCATGTGATATTAATATTTTTTATTCTTTTAATTATTACTATTTCTAATGACCTAATAATCATACTTTATTAACATTATTATACATAATGATCTGATCGCAATATATATATATATATATATATATATATATATATATATATATATATATATATATATATATATATTAGAATATTTAATGACCTGTACAAGAAGCTCCCAAACTTGCTGAAGCTGAATCCAGACGATTCTGTTCCAGTCAAACTGTGTTTATTTACTGGTTTCCAAAGAGGATCAGGTGATAAGAGGAATAAGCACACATCTGGTTACCAAAATAGCACAAATACTTGATGATTTTCAGAACGCTGAGATGATATACAATGATATAGACGACAATTCATTAGCAAATGCCTTCACATACATTAAAAAAACGACTCGGTCAGTTTAAGAAGTTATTCCATTTCATTCAAGACCATGCTCCAGGAAGCCATAGCCAGGGCCTGAAATTCGGGGAGGTAGAAAAGTCTGCACTTGAAGATAATGTGAAGATGCACTCTAAGCCTCTCTTCTCTGCTGACATGCTCAACCCTTGGTTACATGATGCAAAATCTGAACTTAACCTCTTAAGTGCTTACCTTAAAAATCTGGAGGGAATCTATATTGTAGACTCGGATGGTCTCAATTCTATCTTAATCGATTCAGAAATTGACTTTGTGCTATCTCTGACTATCACATCCTTGAGCTATGAAGATCCATACCTTCAATTCCTCAAAGCGTTTTTAGATTTATACCAGTTCACAAAACTACAGAAGACCTCTTTCAACTTCTAGATTTTTTTAACAACCCTGAGGCGAAATTGAAGATGAGCGAAAATGCCTCTCTGTTCAAACAGTTTGCAGAGACAAATAAATATGAGAAGAGAATACGTTTTGTTATCTCTGCAGTCTCCGATCAATCAAATAAAGGCTCCTCTATTTATCTGTATGAAAAGGGACTCTGAAAGACTAAGCGTTCCAGCTGATGTCCAAACCTCATCCACCGGAACTTGATATCCGAACCCCTCTTTTGCCACTGATTGTGAAAATGCAAAAATCCCCTACTGGAAAAACATTGAAATACAGAATAAAGTACAAAGCATCTTTGAGTGTCTAGAAAAGCGCTATATAAATTTAAAACATTATTATGATTATTAACTATTTTGGAGATGTCTTGGTCCGCTCCCAAATAGTAGGCAGAGTGGGTGAGCCAAGCAAAACTGTCAACATTAAATCAAGATAAATATTTTATTTGTTTGTAATATGTTTTTTTCCCCAGAAATGTTTAAATATGTGCGTTAGTTATTAAATGACTGAGTATTTGGGATACTAATATAAGAAGTAAACAGGGAAGAAAAAAATAAATGGACAAAATAAAGTAATGGCATTAAAAAAAGGTACTAAAAGTACATCTCTAAAAAAGATCAAAGAAACTGGTGAAAAAGATGAATATTTCGCGAGTTAGATCTTCTATAATTTGGTTTAGTATCACAATCACGATTAGTGTTAAGTAGACTAGGTAAACTGGACTCTGGGAGAGTAACAGGGGCCTGGAGACATCTCTAAATTGAGCAGTGAGTAGCGGTGTAGGGTTTGGTGTTTGATGGACTACTGGGAGATATTTATATAAGGTTTAGTGCTGAGCTGGGGGAGTGGTATGCGGTTAGCTAGTGATTATGTGTTGAGCCACACCCAAATGTTGTTTATTAAAACTCACTACAGGGGCCTGTACCATGAAGCCAGATTAACTGGTTAGCCAGCTCAGTTAAGGATTAATTTGCAGCAATACTGGATTTTGCGTACCATGATGATTTAATAGATTTTTGTCACCCTGGTTACTTACACCACACAGCCAACCTGCTCCGGAGCAGGCTATAGTTCAGGACTAGAGATCGCAAGCTTGCATTCGTCCCATCAGAGGTTATAAAAGGAACTTTTAATGACGTAACACTAGCGTCAGTAACAACGGGTTCACATTTACTTCCCAATCCTAAGCATATTTGTGCACAAATTGTTAAACGAGCACTTAATTCGAGAGGAATATTTAAAGACAGACAAAATCCCTAAGCATTTTCTGGCACGTATTTGAATGAAAGATAAAGGTTCTCCACGGAAAGAAACAGGTTATATTTGCTGGCTTCTTCGCACATACAAAATGTGACAGGTAAAAGTCCTGCCCTTACTGGACTGCACTGCTCCAGACCTTAATTTTTATCTGCTGCCATGATCATTTTGCGTTGAGGTTTCATCTTCCGAAAAAAAAAATATTTTAAGCATTTAATTTGCACCCAAATATGCTATCGTTATCAAACGCATATCATGCATGACACTCAATTATACACTAAACAGAATGTGCTTATTTTACGTTGTTTTCACAAAATATTTGTATTACATAATATTTTTTGCAAACAATCTCATCTGGCTTTGGCAGCAGCCACAACCGTACTATGACACAAAAATATATGTAAAATATAAAATACGCATTGTATTTTCTAACTTTAATCTCATGCTCCTCCTACGCAGAGTAAAAAAAGATTTGGCTCTATCCATGTTCATCGTGATTAGTTATTCGGTGCCAACGTCAGACTTTTACGTGCACGAGTCTGTGAACTAGTCTTAGCTTCAGGATCAAAGCCTGACTCGACAAAGAAAGTTGATAAGCTGCCTAATGATACCGATTAAGCCTGATTCAAACATCAAGTCAAGGCCTATCCGGTAATTCTGAGTTTGTTAAGCCACGTTCATGGTACAGGCCGCAGATCAAATCATGCCTTGCAACCATAAGTATTGAGAGGGACTGGATACTTGAGAAAACCTTACAAATCATGTTCAGTGAATGTCTGTCAAAATGTTTAGGCCATCTGTAGCATAGCAGGAGAAACAATAACCCACATGAGAAATATACTTAAAATGTATGTACTTTTATTTTGTGATTTTTAATTGACTAACAAGTAACTATTCTGCAATCCCATGCAGCTCATTTTTTGGGTTATAAGGAAGGAGCATCTGCCTGCCATAATGAAGATCTGTTTGCCTCTAATAGGTGGTTAAAGAGATTTTAGAGATTTTTTTAATCCTGTTGTTTTATCAGTTACCTTACAGTACTTTAAATTCTACTGTCCATTTATTTCTTACATTTATGTGTATCATATTTGTCTAGTAGCGGCTGGTTGAACCTCTATTCTCAGGATTGGTGCAGCGACATCAGGGGGGCGGGACACTGCATGCATATCATAATGAGGGCTTCCACAACTAACCATCTATGAGATTCCTGTTGCAAAAAGTGGGGTTCTTACAATTCTCATTGTTCTTTTTGCTTAATATGACTATCAATACATACTGTTGCCGCAGTGATCCACAATAAAGACTATAAACTGTAACTCATTGGTCAGCGTATTATTAAAAACATTCTCAGTTTCCAAAAACATAGCAGTATGTTGCAGCCGCGCAGAGGAACTTTTTCCCTATCTGAGATTATGTCAATCATGACTTGAGTAGGTCTGGTTAATTTTTAATGAATCACATTTTTTTAGAAGTTCTAATTATGCACTAACACACTGAAAATTAAATGGGAAAGATTTGATAACACATTTTCACAGCTTTTTAAACATTTAAACAGCTTTTTAGACTGAATAACAATAACAAGTTTTGGAGTTTAAGCTTTCCAATTTGACACGACATAACATTTTTCAAAGAAATCTGGTCCCCAACAAAAAAATTGTTTGGCATTTTTGATATGCAAGTCTATTAACACACGTGGTTTGTTGACAGTTTGCAAAACAATTGGCTTACAGAGATAATTAATTAACCTTCCGTGTTTTTAACAAGAATAAAAAATGTATCTTCTGATAAGGCTAATAAAATTGCAATGTATCTGATAACCAGATTTTTATAGGAGTCGGAATTTCGCAATAAGAAGGCAATTGCTACATGATACCTGATTTACTGTGTTAAAAAATATTTGTTGATTTTTATCTGGTGGTGGGTTTTTCTTCAGATATGCACCATTCATGAATTGTAAATAAAGTTTGTTTCAAACTAAAATAACCTCATTGTTTTATCAATCCATCAACTCTGAATCTTTCATTCCTTTATCGATGCATATTAACTTTAAATAAATGATAGTAATAACTTTAAAAAGATAGCTATTTTGGACAAAATGCCCTGTTGTAAATTATTTTTATGCCATTAACTATCAACACAGTTTCCTATTTTACGAGCTAAGTAAAAGACTTTTATTTTGGCATCCATAATCTGATGAGCCAGGGAATGTTTTGATCCACGGATTTGCCATGAGACAGCAGAACTTTTTAACAGTTCAGAGCAATGTAAAGCAGAAGAACGTTGTTTTTTTAGATTACTGACTCGGTTGTATTGTGAAGATGGAGGCGCTGCTGAAGAAAGAACTAGGCACCTCAGTCCTGAAGAGCACAGGTCACTGTGGAGGAGGATGCATCAGCGAAGGCCAGAGCTTTGACACCGACAAGGGACGAGTGTTCGTCAAGATCAACCACAAGAGTGAGGTGCGTGCGTGCGCGCTCACATCCACGCAGGAAAGAACGCGCACGCTGTTACGGTTACTATACGATTAACGGTCAACGATTATTTTGAAAGCGAAAAAAAGTAGCGTGTTGAAAAATGTCTCCTTCCAAATATAATTGTTTCATTAAGGAGAGTAAAGGCAATTTCCATATATAGCACAATTTCATACACATTAGCTATACAAAGTGCTTTACGGAAATAGTATGCATTAATTAAATCTAAACCATAAGCAAATTCAGACCCCGTTTCTTCTTTGTATATGATCAAATAAAATATAGGTAAAGTAGCTGAATATATCACCCTATATTATAAAAAATACAAATTGAGCTTTGATTACTACTATTTTGAAAATAGGTAATATTTTAATTATTTAATCTTACAGAGTACTTTAGCAAGTTTTTTACCTGGTGTGAAGGGAATGATAGGCTTAATGTTACTTTAACTGTTTGTGTTTTAAAGATGGCATCAGATACCAGTTTTACACAAGCTTATTATTTGTGGTGTAAGAAAAAACATAAAAACAAAACTTATTAACCTTGTCAACTATTGACTTCTTCTTTGTGATCTATCATTGTGAAATGGAAATAAATTCAAATGTTCTTCTCAATCACATGCAGCATCATCCAGGAATTCCAAAATGATTGTTTTTTTTAGACTGCATTGTTGGATGGATTTTGACTGCATTTGTTCACATACATTGTCACATTTCTGTTCAAACATGTTAAAAGTTTTTCATCTGAGATCTCCTCGCTATCTGTGTTTAGAAAAATCTGCTGTTGTATACAAGGTTATAGATTTAGTAAATATAGTTAATGAAATATTAATCAATCTTTTTTGCAAGCTTTTGTAAACTCTCTTTAATCTGTTAAAATTCCTCTGTCTTTAGGCCAGGAGGATGTTTGATGGGGAAATGGCCAGTTTGGAAGCAATTCTGGCAACAAGCACAGTCAAAGCACCGCGGCCAGCTAAGGTTGTGGATCTTGAGAGGAGCGGGGCTCTTCTCATTATGGAACATGTGGACATGAGGAGCTTAAACAAGTCAAACATCATATTAAATCGTGCTTGTTTGTTTCATAAATGTGAGTAAATCTAGATTTTAATCAAAAAACTTTTATGTTTCTGTAGATTTTCATCAAAGCTTGGAGAACAACTGGCTGAGCTTCATCTTTTCAACAAAAGACAAATAGAAAAACAAAGCAAGGAGCAGCAGACTGTTGGTAAATGTACTTTTTAATCAATGCAGACATCTCAAGGATCATTATGTATTTAAATGTTTGTCTTTCTGAAGGAAAAGGATCTGGAAGTTCTGAGGCTGAGGTGGTTAACAGGTTTGGGTTTCAGTTGCCTACGTGTTGCGGTTACCTTCCTCAGGTCAGACTGAGCTTTATTGGATTTTATAGTAGAGGGCTTCATCCATGATAGACCCTGATGTCGGCTGTTTGCTGGTTTGCAGGTGAATGATTGGCAGGATGACTGGGTGTCCTTTTACTCTCAGCAGAGGCTGCAGCACCAGCTAGGTTTGGTGGAACAGTCGCATGGAGACAGAGAGGCTCGGGAACTGTGGGCCAAACTTCAAGTAAAGCTCCCTGCACAGTGTTACTTTTGAATCACAATGCAAAAAACCACAAGTATTTAGTCCAGGCTACATGTATAATAATATGCTAGCATTAGCTAACTCATGTTTTTGGAGCAGTTGGCTAGCCAATCATAATTTATGTAGCATTGCTTGCATTCCTGGTAATGGTTTTAAAACCATGTCATCCAGAATATCCCTTAACTTCTCTATGAAGATGGCCACCATTAATACATTTATTTTTACAAATTGAACTTATTTTAAAGGAACACTGCCTTTTTGGGAAAGAAGCTCATCCTCCAATAACCCCTGAGTTTCTTTTTGTTTTGAAGTCTATTTACATCATTATTTTTTCATAGACTATTTTAGTCATTCTCTGGTAAAAGCTGTTATCATAGCTTAGCATAGTTTATGGAATATATTTGAACAAGAAGTATTTATAAGATCAATAGTCTTTGTATAACCTCATTCGCATCAAAAGCGACTAGCAGCGACTGGGTGACATGATTCCATTGTTTTCAACGTGAATCTGGTGACTAAGCGACTTAACACGGCTATGTCATTCACTCCGCGACGAGTAGCGATTTAATCGCTGTGAATGAGGCTTTTCTCTTCTGTAATTATATTAACAGAAAATGTATGTTCAGACTGTAGCCCAAATTGACCAAATCAGATTTGTTTGCCCATGTGTATATTCTGAAAAGCTCAATTTAGATTTTCTTCAAATCTGACCCAGGTCTCTTCATTTGTGGTCCTGAATCTGATACATATCTATTTTTTGCAATGCCACCTCACCCTGAACAGCCAGGTCATCTTTATTTGACTTTTAATGTATGGGGAGAGACTTTGCATTTCTGGGCATGGGAGGGAAGTTTCATGACACTCATGGCTGGCGACGAAGTAGGTGATAAGTGAAAAGAATGTAAAGTAATTGAAATAAATATTTATTTTTTTGTTGTCTTTTTGATATGATTCGATTGAAATCTTGGCTCAGATTGGAAATTAACTGAAAAAGCAACAGGAAGAAAGTAGCACAAATGGCTGTAAGTTGCACCTGCAGAAAGTCAGTGGCTACTGGTTCATTTGCTGATATATTTGTGTCGTGCAATTTTTTTCAATAAGTCTGTTGCAGTCAATTCACCATAGCAACAAATAAATAAATGAATAAAAACAAATAATAAGGTTATTGTTTTGCTCAGTGATTGTTGCATTCGTTTGCAAGGTGGTGAACAGGAATAACAGTGTGTCTGGTTCATCAAAGACTATTTATTGTTTGTGTATAAACTGATTTACATCCGAACAATAAATAATTTGGGTTTCTTTTTCTATAGCTGAAGATTCCTCAGATGTTTGAAGATATAGAGGTTGTACCTGCTCTGCTGCATGGTGATCTCTGGAGTGGAAATGTGGCTGAAGCATCTGAAGGGCCCGTCATCTTTGACCCTGCATCTTATTATGGTCACTCAGAGTTTGAGCTGGCTATTTCTGGCATGTTTGGTGGTTTTGGGAGCTCGTTTTACAACTCATATCATGAAAAGATTCCCAAAACTGCTGGTTTTGCAAAGAGGCAGCAGTTTGTACCAGCTTTTTCATTATTTGAATCACTGGAATCATTTTGGGGGTGGGTATAGGGGCTCTTCTCTGCGCATAATGAAGGATTTAACAAAGTAAATATAGTGTGGTTTATTATGTTTGTAATAATAAGCATACCTGCAATTAAATATTGGAGCGTATCCAATCAAAAATCACTTAAAAAGGGAAAGACACTGACGGAAAAAGAGATGGAACAAGTCTTACGCTTCTATAAACTTTAATACAGTTTAGGAAACAAGAAATGCACTTTATCTCTACTACAAGAATTCATTTTTCAACATACTAAAAAGGAGCAGGAAAGGGCACTGAGGACACAATTTTTTTTTTAAAAGTTTACAAATAATCCACAGGAGATACAGAGTTTAAGACAATTAGAAAAAAGAAAGCTTGATCAGCAAACTTGTGTGGTGAAACTGTGTGGCGTGCGAGTTTAGGGTGATTAAAGAGGATCTGATAAGTTTTTGGTTGTAGGTTTGCCAGGTGTGCAGGGAGTGAAATAAAGGGTCTGAGACACATTCAATTTAAGATGTACCAAATTTAAATGTGGTTCAATTAACAATCACATACTTACTAAAAGTTGAATAACATTATCATGAATGATGTACTTAGACTTGTGAGCAGCTATATTTTATTAAATCTTGAGTTATTTTGAGGATTCATTTCACTGGAGGTTTGAGAACCAAAATTTAAAAAAAACATTCCAATAAACGGTGAAAACCATGTGTCAATCTGTTTATTTTGAGTGCAACTCTTTGACTTATATTATTAACTTGAGCTCTGTTGTCTCCATGTGACTATGAAACTGGCTCAAAAAGCAAGTACAAAAAGAACAATCTCTTGTTTTCTTCACATAGATACAATTTGTATTTGCCATATTGTATTAATATATTATCACTTTGTAATAGTATTTTAGGGAACACCCCATACACTGTAAAAATAGCATTAAGTTGTAAGCACTTGTAGGAGACATTTAGCGTAGTGTTATTTTTTTTAATAAACTACATGACATAAACCAAATTAGATATTTTATAAAAACATCTCTCATACTTAATGACATTCTAACTAATTTTCATAATTAAAAAACAACATGCGGCACTTTGTTCAATCTATAGACAAAACAAACATTTTAAATAATAAAAACATAATTTAAAAAATACCTATATTACAGATGAAGTTTACTCATATGAGATCCAATGATAATTCTCTTCAATGGCGTACTTCTATAATTGTGAACACTCCCAAAATATAATAATATTTAATACTTCATAATATTACAGATACAGATCATAATATTTATTTAAGTGATTCCGAAAATAACTTTTTTGTGGCTCTAGGATGACTGGTTCGCAATGTTTGAACAATTTAGTAAAATGTAAATAAAACAATATAAATGTAAATAAAAGTAAAAAAATTATTTCTATAAAAAAAATTTTTCTCACAAACAAAGTCTTTTATCTTGAAATGAAAACGCGTTTTAAAATAATGTCCTTCGCGACTTGCCATCATCACGTGAGCCTAGCAGCGCGAGCATCATAACAATGTGAAACGCTTCCACGTTGAGATAGATGTACTTGTATTTACTGAACTGTCTTCGTAATATGTCGCGCGAGTATGTAAGGCGAGTTAGCAGGCAGTAAGGCAGTTTTCAAGTTTACAGTAAGGTGTTTCTGACACATGCGTGATACACGTGAGAAAGAGTGAGCCGTTTATAGAGAAGCAACATTGTAAAGCTGTTGGGAGTCTTGCCAACGGTGCTAAACGTTCCTACTGTTATGTTGCTGCCACAACTATAGAATCTATGAACTTGACATTTATTTGTTCTGTATTTGTCTGGTAGTTTTAGAACAGCTCAGGTATCACCCTGCTCTGAATGATGGAAGGCGTGAGTAATGAAGAAGAGGCGGAGGTTCTGGCTCGGGCGTGTGTTCTGTCCGAGTTCAGTGAAAGCTCGGAGGTTCGAGCCATCATCAGCGCCCTTCCAGATACTCAGAGCGATGCGGTACGCCGAGAAGCCGCCCTCGAGAGGTTTCTTGGTACGTTAAGTGAACATAACCTTTATTAGCATGTAAAACAAGCTTGCAAAGCACCAATACCGCAATAAATATGTCAACAGCATATAGTAAATAGGTGAAAATTACGTTTAGATAAGGTTCAACATCAGTTTTAGTCATCAAGCCATCTATCTACCCAGTGCTTTGGGTGGATAACAATAAGAGACTGCACTTTTTTTATGAAGATCATAACATAAAATGAGTTTTCTGTAAAAAAAAAATGGCTCAGTAAAAAGAGGTCCTCGTATCTCTGAGCATCATAATGAGTCATATATTGACTATGTACATAAAATGAAATTGATTAAATTTAATTTGCATATAAACATACCTATAAATAGTATAACATATATATAATGTATTATGATAATATCCTAAAAACATTGACTTTAGATTATATGTAGCTTGTTGAAACATACATTGAAAATTATTCAAGACAAATTTCTTCAGGTCTTCAAAATGTACATGAAGTATGTTTAAACAAATGTAACCATGCCAAATAAAAAAAGCAAATACAGAAACCATCAATTTTGAGGTTGCTTTATCTAGTATAGGCTACCACCGGTCTCAGACTCTGACATAGCTGCATTTTCATTAATGCATTGTACTTTTTAGTTGTTGGGTTACATGCATCACAAACGACATTGCAGGCAGACTCAAAATTATCAAGGTACATAAAGGGGGTTCGAGTGATCTGAAAATTTGAGACAGGAGCTTGTAGTATGATTAAAACAAACATATTCATGAGGGCACCTGAACGTTTTCAGCGCTCTGAAAAGTGGTGGTTCTCTAAAGAGCTGTTTTTTAGAAACCAGTGCGTCTTTGTCCACTTAAAGCACTGTATATAAATATAGTGTGTCCACCTCCTTCTGGTGGGCACACCTTTTTTTTTATTGGAGATATAGTTTTTATCTCTAATACTGTTTAGGTAAGCTTTCTGTATCTGTATACCAGCATAAACGAGTCTAGCTTATCTCTTTTAATGTTTTGCTTCGCATGTGTTACCTTTTTTTGTGTAAATCTGTCTTTTGGTATTGTGTTTGTGCCGTTTAGTTGTTTCCTCTCGGCTAGGCATCATGTTTGTATGTATTTTATGACTGTTGAATATCCCTCTTTAGTGTGGCTACTTTTTCTACCAGTTTTTAGTCTATCAATCTAATGTTATTGCTTTCTCTCTCTGTTGTGTCTGTATTTATTTGACAGTGCACCTGTATCACATTTTTTTCTTTTAAACACAAAATGATTTCTGCAATGCTGGAACTATTAACACTAGGCACAATATGTAATAAAAGACTGCCTTTTTGTGTCCAGAAAAAGAAATATAGATGATTGAATTGAGCTGTGTGGGAGCTTTTGAATTTACCATTGAATTTTGCAGTTATCATGGATCGCTATCAGGAGCAGCCGCATCTTCTGGATCCTCATTTGGGTATGAAAGAGCGTAAAGGATGTGATGTGCTTAATTAAGGTTCTTTTTCATTGAATCGTCTGTATTTGTTGTAGAGTGGATACTGTGCATGCTTCTGGAGATGATCCGCAGCGAGAAGTCTCCGCCTCTTTTGATTCACCTTTGCTTCAAATTCCTCTACATCATCTCAAAGGCAAGACATCACTTGCTTTACAAAATCACTGAAGACTTTTGTTTTCATGGTGCTGATTTTGTGGTGTGCTTTTGCAGGTCAGAGGCTACAAGATCTTCATGCAGCTTTTCCCTCATGAAGTGTCAGATGTGCAGCCGGTTTTGGACCTTCTATGTAGACAGGACCAGGAAGACACTGAGGTCAGGACAAGAAGTTTACATTTCATAGTAATTTACAGCAACCATTGTAGGATTTCAGTAGCAATATTATGTGTACAGCTGGGTGGAGATTTGTGTACATGCAAGTTATTTTGTTAATCAAGCATCCCACAATCTGAAAACTGGTTTATTTGGGCCTGCTGAAGGCATTTTATGGCAGAAATGAAATTTTATTAAATTAAAACACACACGCACACACACACACACATGTATAACATAATATATTAGGTAGGTGTGTGTATTATTTGGAATATCTTTTTAATCCCATTTTTTTTTGAGGCTTTCAGTATATGTCTGTTTTTTTATGTTCATTTTTTAGACCTGGGAAACACGTTACATACTTCTTCTCTGGCTCTCAATGACATGTCTCATCCCTTTTGACTTGACACGTCTGGACGGGCACTTATCCACTGATCAAGGAATGACCAAAGTGCCCATTATGGATCGAATTATGGATGTTGCCAAGGTAACATACCATCAAGCACACAGAGTTCAGTATCTATATTTAGTGCAGTGGTTTAAGGTGTATATTGTATTTTTTATTACAGTTGCTGTCCACATATTTGAATTGTACAAGCATTACATGCTTTTCTCAGCTATTTTGTTTGCTTCATTATTTTTGGATTTGCAAATTTACGTGGTTTGTGATTATGGCTTATTTTAGGATTATCATTGTTGGAGCAGATTTGATATCAAATCAGACATGCATCCAATCATAGCTTTTTTCCCAGCACAGTGAGGGTTGTGTGTGAAAGTTTAATGTATCGCATTATATGCATGAACAATGTCAGTGTGCTCATGATATTGCTTAATATTAGCTTTAGCCTTGTCTGAATTTAATATATCTAATGAGTATTTTAAATGAGAAAAAAATCTTTTGATATTTTCAAAGAATAAATAGGTTTTTACTTTCTTCGTTTCAGTGCTTTCTGGGAGTCAGTGACAAATCTCGAGATGCAGCATCTGTTCTGATATCAAAGTAAGTACTAAATTAAGATATCCTTCCCTTGAAACGTTGAAAACTCAATTCTGATTTGAGGGAAATTGTTGAATGAATTCATGACGCTGCACACTCATGGAGTGTTTCTATGGGTTAATGCAAGACTGGTGAGATAGCCTTCAGAAATGTGAAAGTTGGTCACCTCGTGTACGCACGATAACATCAGCATCTTTGAAAGCATATCCTCACTAACTTAATGAAACACTACTTTAGAATAAGAGAATAGTTTATTTATTGTTTTGCTCAGAGAAAGAGGAATAGCAAAATTCTATGTAAATAATCTGAAAGTAAAAAAAATGGACAAATTAAATAATGTTCACAGCCAATGCTAAATAAACACAATAAATGTAAGCAATACAAATGCTCCCAATTTGATCACAGAAATCTTTAGATTTAGATGTATCTTTAAAGTAAAATTTGTGAAAATATGTTACTTGTTTACTAATGGAATTTAAAAGTATCTTGTGTCTTGTGGGGTGTTGGTAAATTCATTAGAAACTCTTAAAACCAACCTTTTTAGTCACTTTAGAGATTAATTAAAGCAGCACTCCACTTTTTGCTTACTCTCCAATTTGTTTACGTCTTAAAATAAATAGTGATCTTTATGGGAGATTATGTCTTTTCTAAAAAAGATATTGTGCTCCATAAATTGTCACCATTAAAATATCGAGTTTGAGAGAAAGTATTTGTTTACACTGGAAAAAGTAATGTAACCAAAAGTAGTTAACTACAGGATTAATGTTCTGGAAAACTGAAAGATTTTTTTTTTTTTTAATGTTTTTTTTTTTTTTTTTTTACATTTGGCTTGAAAGGGCTTGAAAAAGGTCTAAATTATAGTTATCAAAATGTGTGGGAAACTTGCATGTTATTTTATAAATTCTACAAAATAAGAAAATAAACTATTGTCATCAAATTAAAAATGGCAGAAAGAAATTAAAGGATTGAGAACAAACTCTTTGTTTTTTTATGCACAAACCAAAATGTACTTTTTGGAAGCATTGCACTGCAAATGTATTGTCGTGGTTAATCTCCAAGCAGCAGAGGGCACTGTTTAAACACTCTTTTGCTCAAAGGATCAGTTTTATCTTCTCAGGTTTGTGACCCGTCCTGATGTGAAGCAGAGGCATCTAGGTGATTTTCTAGACTGGTGTTTGACCACAATCTCTCAAACTAGCGACCTGACCTTGGTGGGAACCATAACACTAGATGGAGCTCTGCAGTCTCTGGTGAGCCTCCAAAGCACTGTTTATTTCACACAAAGGGCTTTGTACATCCCCAGTTGCAAAAACATGATAATGTAACCTGCTGAATAACTTGCTCAAATTGTCAACTAATATATTATCCCAGATCAGTTCCCCAGTATCTGCGTATGTCCACATCCACTTAGTGTTATGGCAAATTTTCAGAAATTATGTATCTTTTAAAGGAGTCGTCTGGTTTAGAACTAGATTGTACAAATTATTCTATTGGGTCATATGCAGGGTTTCCTCCCGGTCTTAAAAATCCTAATATATTAAAACCAAATTTTTAGACCTTAAAAAGTCTGAAATGTGCTGTTTTAGGACTTTTTTTTTTTTTTTTTAAGGAAATATTTTTTTATTTTTCCGATGTCCATGTAAAGCTCATCTAAATTCTGTTTTTGATGTTGCTTTGTTGTTGTTGTGGCTTTTTATTTCACTCCTCGCAATAGAAATCAATGAGTTACGACTACATATGAGATTAGCAGCCAATCAGCTTTCGGTCACCAAAGACATGATAGCTATGGAGATCTGCATATTTAGCAAAACTACAAAAAATCTGAATAAAGGGCTTGGTTATGAACAATTACTAACAATGTATTTGAACCATACTGTATATTATGCAAAGAAAGTAAACAAACTGGGAATGTTAGGTGTACATGTACTGGCGTCTCATCCAAAAAGTCAGAATATCCAATTGCTTCGAAGTGTCTGCAGCAAACAACAATCATCAACCTATTTTACCATATATAAGTCTTAAAAATGTCTTAAATCTGACATTGTAAAACCTGCAGAAACCTTGAATATGGATCTTTCAGAGTGAGATAAAAATATTTAAAATATTAAAAAAATATTTTAAAAGCATATCTTTCAAGTTGAGATATTTCAAGTCTTTAATATGATTAGTATAGAGCAATATATCACACTGAATTGTTAGTTTATGTATCACTTTTCAAAAGTTGTAAATCCATGTATTAACTGGTTTTGATGACTAATTGTTTGCTATACTTGCTGTGAAAGGTTTAAAGCTTGGAATTTCATTGTAGTTGATTTTTGGTAGAATAGGTTGAAGCTACTATGAGCGATTTCGATTTATATAAAAGTACTGAAATTATAAATTTAAAATGGAGTTATTCCACTTGTGAAATCAATCTTGTTTTTGCTTATACTTTCAAGAAGTACGTCTTTGTTGCCCGAGGCTCTCAAAACTGGCTCTGTGTGTTGAGAATGCCTGGGGTGCTAAAACTGCCAGCAGGGTTTTGCATAAAAGCTTTAAACACTGTAGGGCAATGAGTAGAAACATGTGCGGTGCACCTTTTAATATTGATAATTACATTTGACTGGTGCTGACATTCTGGTTTGCATAAGTCTTTAACACTTTGTGACCTGAAGCCTAAACTGATTTTCACATGCTTTGCTTCATGATGTGTAAGATTAAAATATAATTGCTGCAATAGACTTCAAGTGCAAGATATCTATTTTTGGGTGAAACCTGAAGAATAATTAATATTCTATAATCTACATTAAATCTAATTTAACTTTCACCCCAGTGTACATTAGTTGTTACTTATTACTAGTGCTGTCGACGATTAAAAAAAAACTAATTAATTGCACCGATTTTTAAAAATTAATCATGATTAATCGCAATTTAATGAAATTTAAAAAAGACTGAAACTTTTTACAATCTGTAAATGTTAAAATGGTAATAGTTAATGTAAACTGAAGACAAATAAACTATTTAAATTTAAAATATGATTGTTTATTGATTTTTTTGTTTAACTTATAACACAGATTTTGTCATGTAAACAACATACCTGCAATAAACCATCAATTACTTTTTGCTTCTTGTCTTGTCCGTTTGTGGCCACTGTAGACTCTTGTTTTCCAGAACTCTCTGTCATTAACAGATTGTTTAGTGAAACCTCATTCCTTTCATCTTTGGGAAGAAACTTCAGGTCTTTAAACCTTGGAACAATTGCAGTAGCGATCTTCATTTGTGTGATATTAGTGCTGTCCTTCCTTTTAGATAGTCTGAGGTCAAATCAAGTATGAATTTAACTATAGGCTGATCGTCCTCTGTTGGCTCCATCATTTTGCAAGTAACACAGGCTGCAATACCACCGTATTTTATTTACATTACATTGTTCAACAGCATTACTTATTCAATATATAATATGTATAGTAAATAAAAATGTATCCATTTATTACATTTATGTTGAACCAAATTTATTTAAATTAAGTGAAATTCAATTTTAAATAACACACAGGCATTTATACTTTCATATTCATTCTTCATACAGACATTTTTATCATCTGTGCATAAAGATACACTTATTTTGTAACACTGAATATTATAATATACATTACAATATACATTAATTCATTATTTAAATTAAAATACTTGTGCATTTACTTTCTAGTAAATACAGATTTTAAGTACAGAAGTACTTTCATGCCGTTTTAATCCAGAAAATATCAGAAAATTTTATTGTTAGCACTACATTATTAAAATGGGATAATTAAATGCTATTACAATTATTATTGTAATTATTCCATCATTTACAAAATATATAAATAATTTGATATATGGATTTTATAAATTTTGCATTCATGTATATATAAACACTTAGTACATATACACATGTATAAATGTGGGCGTTGCTATCAATATATTATATATATATTATATTTACTATTTTTTGCCATATTCCCCTTCTTTACATTTGAACTTCATTTACACAATCCTTTTTAGAATACCAAAAATAATATTTGTATGGTCTTTAATGCAAACAGTCTATCACAGCTGGTTTCAAGGGGTTTATATGAGTTCATGTCATTTAAATAGTTAAAAAAACAATAGTTTAATAAGTATTTTGCTTTTAAACTGTTATGATTTATACAGCTGACTTTATAGAAATCACTTTTGTGATCCTAATAAATGTTATGTTTTTACAAGGCTCAACTATTCAAGCATGGTAAACGTGATGACTTTCTCCAGTATGGTGCGTAGTTTTCTTTTGGAGAAACCTATAACTACAAACAGATTAGCATTTACTTATCTGTCTTCCCCAATCTTTCTTGCAGCTCCCACAGTGCTTCAAAGCCTGAACCAGAAGAGAATAGCTGAAAGTAATCAGGCCATACTGCGCAAACTCGGAGTAAAAGTTGTTCAGAGGCTTGGCTTGACTTGTCTAAAACCACGTTTGGCTCAATGGAGGTAACCTAAAAATATATTGATTTAATATTAAATATGAATTCAATTTATTTATGAAAAATATCATTTATTTAATATTAATTTATTTACTATATTATTACTATAAAGGGATGTTTGTAAGATTTGTTCCTACTTGTATTTTAGATACCATAGAGGAAGTAGGTCACTGGTAGTGAACCTGGCCCAGTCGTCTGTCGCAGGTGGTGTGGAGGCTACAAAGCCTGATTTAGAGTGTCTTCACCAAGAGGAAGATTATGACATTCCCCAAGAGTTAGAAAATGTCATTGGTGTGTATTTTGAAGCTTGTTTTGCATATTTCCTCTTGGATAAATGTCTAACGTAGCTGTTAGTTGAGCATAGTAACAGCAATTTTAAGGTGATGTGTTTGATTCCCAGTAAACTTCCTTTACAAAATCAGCTTGCAGAAAGTTCCAAATGAATAAAAAAAATGTACATTTTAGACTATTTGAAGTCTATTTGCTCGTTGTTATGGTTCTTTAAGCATCTTTTATTTCTAGCTTGCAGGTCCCATGAACAGTGGTTCCTAATTGTTTTAGAAATAACATTGCATTTGCATTAGATTTAAGCCAGTTTATTTGTCCTCTTATGCAGAACAACTGTTGCTGGGTCTAAAAGATAAAGAGACAATAGTTCGATGGTCTTCTGCCAAAGGGTGAGAGCCCACATTCAGTATCTCATTCAGTTATGTATTTGGTGTGGAAGTAAAGAATTTTCAACCTGTATCTTTTGTCTTTTGCAGGATTGGGCGGGTTACTGGTCGACTGCCTAAAGATCTTGCAGATGATGTTGTTGAGTCGGTTTTAGAATGTTTCAGGTGTGGGGTGATTTTGCGGCAGAGTTTTTGAGCAATAATTCACATAATTGTATTGGTGTTAATGTATTCACGTGTTGCAGTTTCCAGGAAACAGACAATGCCTGGCATGGGGGCTGCCTGGCCCTTGCAGAGCTTGGTCGTAGAGGACTTCTCCTTCCCTCTCGCCTCACAGATGGTTGGTTTAAACGGTTTACACATTTTTATTTAATTATTTTGAACTGTTTGTCAACCTCCACCAGTGTACCAAAAATCAATAGCAGTCTTTTTAGCCCTTTGTATTGTGGGTAACAGTATTTGTTATCTTTGTTAAAAATAATATAATTGTAAAGATTTTGTGTAAAAGTTTTGTCATAACCATTGATTTTATATAACAAGGCTGTTGCAAGTGCAGTGGCAACCAAAGGATTTAGGGGACAGCAAACAAGGCACAGACTTTTCAAAATCAGACATTTCCTTTTGGCAAATCTGCTACTAGAGAGAAATTGTAAATAAACTTCTGGACTACTGAAAGTCTCACTAAAGTTAGCCCCGTTCTTAGTTATGCGATACTGTACATTTGTATATAAAATTTTTATACATTTGTTATGAAAAAAATCTCATCAATTGTCATGGAGGATCAATTCAAGCAAAATGCATCAAAATTAATAGCCAAAGAAAGAAACAGGATTTTATTTTGCTTTAAAGTTGGGTATTTTTAATATGACAGTCAATGGAAACCTGCCCACTACTGGTGACCACGAACTAGATTCCCTTCCTATACCAATCAAAAGGGAGTTTGTTTGTTTGACCATAACATACAATATTAACCCAGGGTATAAAACCAAGGGTTTTCTGTGCAGTGCTCTATAAAGATGTGTAATCTCCAAGTATTCTGTTCAAAACATGTAGTGTTAAACATATCCAGAAGTATAATACAATTACATCAGTGCAAAGTTTTTATTAAGAACATACAAGCGTTATTGGACTTCAAAATATAACCCATAATCCACCAATCGTTGATATTTATACAAAAAGAGATTATAAAGTTCTTAGGAACATAAATCAAAAGCTATATTTACAAGCGTTAATAGTTTATACGCTATATTTTCCTTGCAACCTCTTCTCTCTGTTTCTTTCTTGCTCTCTCTCTCTCTCTCTCTCTCTCTCTCTCTCTCTCTCTCACACACTCACACACACACACAAACAAACAGACCCATAAACAGTCAGTCTAAGCTTTTTTTTTATACCATCAGCAATTTTGGGATCTCTTTCTTTGAGTTCGAGTTGACTCCTTAATTTTTATTCTTTTATTAGTGTTCCTCTGAGGTTTGTTTTTTACACGTTTTTGTCCTTGGGTACTCGGTTTGGGTTTAGCTGGTGTATCTTTCTCCTGAGAGTTGTTAGACGATGAAAGGCTTTCAGTGATAGCTTGAGGGCCAATAGTGGAGCCACTTGTGATGTCCCTGGAGCTGGCTAGCTGACACAAAGCAAAGGCTGCTGAGTGTCTTTTTGAGTCTAGATCGTGCATTTCTGGTGAACTATCTTTGCATTCGGGAGATTTAGGGCTTGTGCTTCTGGGCAAATTCTTGTTATCAGACTGTCCCCTGAGACAAAGATTTAATGGTGTGTTGTCTTGACTGCCCTCTGTGGCATTTTTGAGTATTCTCTCTGAGTAGCAATTGACCATGTTGCTGGATATCGCTTGGTCCTTTTTTGAAAGGTTAAGTGGGCCTGATTCCTCTTCATCCTCCTCCTTGTATGAAAGCTCACTTCTCTCTGTGGTTTGCGTTTCACTGCTGTAAAAAGAAGCAAAGTATGTAAATGAAAGTAATATCACAGACTGAAGAATCTTGCTTCAGATTAAAAGAACCAAAGATCTCCTACCTCTTTGCTTTCTGTCCGCATGAAGTCTTGGACAAGTCTTCAATATCAGTTTTTTGCTCTAGTAAAACAGTCTGTGATAGGCTCCCTGGTGTAGACTCTCCATGAGATGCAAGCCTGAGTTCTACAGGTGTACGCTGTGTTAGATCTGCAGTACAGGGCCTGTCTGGAGATCCAGTTGCAGAACATCCTGCCAAAGGACTTTGGCGAGTAACAATCTTGTCCTCAGCAAGTCGGCTGAAGGTTTCATGATGAGACAGTGGGACCACATGCTCTCCATACTCTCGAGGATATAATCTGTTGCCATAGACATCTAAAGGTAGGTATCTGGCTCTGTGTAAGGGCATGGGAAGTTCAGGGTGTTGATAAAAATTATAGGGTGCACTTTGGAAAATTGAGTGGCCATATCTGTAGTGATAAAGAGCACTGGTTGGTATCAAAGGGGATGGCATCAGCGGCCTATGTGTCTCTCGAGGTGTGACGTGGTAGGAGGAAGTGCTTGCTTGGTTATGTGGGTAAGGTGTGTAAAGACCCCTCTCAGAAAACATGTATGAAGGATAGTCTACAGGGAAAAGGTGTGCTGCTGAAGCAGGTGGTGTCCAAGTCGCCATTTGTTGGTAGAACTGATCAGATTGGTCGTTCTTGAGTGGAGACAACAAATCGGGATCTCTGTCACTTTTTCTTGCAACCGGTGAGAAGGCTGAAGATTTGTTTTGTACTGCATCCAAGTCTGAACCTTTTTCCCTAACATTACAAATAAGTTCAAGGACTTCCTTGACAGGAGATGTAGGCTTTTCTTTGACCAGCATGACTTGTTCGACTTTGTCGTTGATCTTCTCTGAACATTTGCTGTCTTCAGCTTTCGATGCTGTCTCTTTGTTGCCAATGTGAAGGTTATTCTGGGGAGCTTTTGATGTTTTTGAACTTTGTTCCATTCGATGAGACACCAGTGAGATGGAGTTCTTGCACAGGTTATATTTCATGTGGTTAAAGAGATGAGACTTTATGTTGCAGGTGAAGGGACATTGGAAACATTGGTATTTGAAAGGCTTGCCAGGAGGACGGGGTATGTAGTGGGGTTTCTTTGGCTTCCTTCCCTGGACAGTGTCCATACTGTTGCAGTTCTGGTCCAGTTTGTGTGCTTGTCAGCCTTTCTGCAAATTACAATTTAAAATTTAAAAAAACATATTTCCTCATGAAACAATGAAAAAGTTGAATGTTAGGAATTTGTAAGACCAAATGATTGTTTCCTAGTTGAAGACCCACACCTTATCTTTGACTTCCGAGTTCAAAATCTTCTTCACAGAGTGTGCTACCACCTAGAGTTGCTAACATGACATATCGTTTTCATAATTGTCAATCAAATTGAGTTCTCCTATGCAAATGTGATGTCACCTGTTTATTCATGGTGACAGTGCACCAGTTTCCAGGGACCATCCTGTAAAACCGCAAGATTATGTGATAGAAGTTACAAAATATCTGAGAATTTTAAGCCAATAACTTTCAAAGGCTTTCTCCCCAAAGCTGCTAGGGCAATGCATTATATCTGAAGAGACCTTGACCTTGTCTGCTAATGTAGTTTGTGTTTAATATTACTAGAGTTCAAAGTCCTAAATACTGTTCCATCACTTCAATGCAGGGAATTGTGTTAAGTTTATAGCTGTGTTTTCAGTTAGTATGACCTGGGGAGCGTAATCTCCCTAGACCTGACAGCCTTGCACATTTAATTTTGGTTAATCAACTAAACAGAGGTTATCATAACACGTGAAGAATTGTTTATACAAAGAGCTAGTTTGTTCTTTTCATTGGGCTTTGCTTTAGCATAGCACTCTCTAACAGCAAATCTGAAGCAATGTGTAGGCCTGTAGAAACATGCTCTACTTCTTTAAACCTTGATGGCGTGGGAAACCACATACACCTGTTTCCCATGACCTTATTTGCAGTAGACAAACTACAGATAATAAAAAGTTAATCTCAACTCTACTATTAATGTTGAAAGTTCACATCCACATTTAAAATTTTATTCAGAAGTATTGTTCGTAGTAACCTGCTTAATTACTTTAACACTTGAAGAGATGCGTTGTGACAGTCCTGCTCTACTCCTGATGGTTTGGTAAGTGTTAACAAATTCTGAGGCCTGAAGGTCTTCTAGCATTGAAGATTGAAGAATGAATGTTTGGTGAGTTATGTAGAAAATGGCTCCGCCTTAAGGAACCTGTTTGTCACACACTGTCGCAAGAAGTTGTGGCTCAGGTTTTTGCTCCCATGTTTCACTCGAAGCCGCTCCCTCCTCAAGGCATGAATTAAGAGATTTTTTAATCATGAAATGCAATTTTTCTTTGGGATGGATCATTTACAGTTCTATTTTGTTCTTCATCAATACTTTTTTTAACTTTTTGTTATTTGTGATTATAAAAGAATGTGTTCCAATAACCCTATTGGATGGCATTTAGACATTTAGTGAATATAATAAATAAAAATTACTTTTTACCACATGTGGTCCTAGCAGATACAAGCAAGGTTTAATCAGTTTGGCCCTACCTCTTTTACACATTCTACAAACTAGATTAGAATATCATTCATATAGAATACCAAAATAGTATTCAGCCAGTTTAAAATTGAAGTTAATAACCAAAAAGTTTAGACGTTTATTCAGTCTTACCTATCACAAGGCTCTTCGTCTTCTGTGCTGGATTAATTTGATGGGTAAAGGTCCACTGCTCTCCTCCAGAAATTGATGTTAGCCCTTTAGTCCTCGGAAGCTTGTGTCTTGCGTTTATACGTCCTATCAAGATTTGGATGAGTCTGATGAGTCTCACTTTCTCTCTGAGGAATTGACTCTATGAGGTGGAGTCTATGGCCAAGCAGTAGAGCCCTGAGGCAGCATCAATACGCCTGACATTAGGCAAGCCCCAAGCCACAATACACTGCCTCCTGTCTCATCTGTTGTGTGTGACAGTCCACATGGACCAGAAGTTAAACAGCTCTGTTTGTGGCTTTTGTTTGCTTTAATGGTTGAATTAAATCAGGAGTGGTGGAGTAAGGTGTGAAGCAGGTTTGAGGATGTTGTCAGAGGGGTGTGGAGATATTGAGGACAGCCAGTAAGATTTGCATGCATGTTGCACTTGATGTTAAATGTCTCACAGGGCTCAAATTATGAAAATGTTTTGTTGAGTCGTTATAAATGCTGCATTTGTAACTTAAATTGCAAATTTTTAAATAAATGCTGTTAAATTTGGTTGCCTATTTCAAATGATTAGCTTTTAAGGTTCTGTGGGTTTTTTCCCTCCACCCTTTCTTTTTATAAAAAAGTATTTTCTTTCAGCTATCAACATTCTGTCTCACAATTGATGTAGTAAATTAAAAACTGGGGATTTGGTGACGCAATGAAACCTCTTTGAACATTTATATTATGCACAAATTTGGGTGATTTATGATGTTACTGACTGAAGCTATTAACCATTTTATTTTTATTACATAAAAATATACAAAAATGTTTTTTTAGTTGAACCAGCAGGCCAACAGAAGTGAATGAGCTGCATTTGGTATCTGTAGAGTGTTCTAAAGTGAAGCTGTAGGCATGTTGTTTTTGGCACTTTCCAGGTGATCCTTTGGCAATCTTTTTCAATTGCAAATAGTTTGAAGGCATTTGGTGAATGCAGAAAAACTAATTTATTTAGAACAAAACAGCTTTGTAGCTTGCTGCCTATGTCGCACCCATAACAAGATATAATTTTTATTTATTAAAAGTGAGGTATTGTGCAAAAAGAAGAATCTTTGTATCTGACCAACTTCACTGAAGTGGGCAGAGGATTGGTTGCAGCACTGGCAGGAGGAGTGGTTGAGTTGATGTGTGGTGAAAATTAAAAAGTAAGACAGTGGAAGTCTCATATATATATATTACCAGGGATATCTTCACTCATATTCTTTTCAACTGCATACAGGTTACATATCACAGGCTTACTCCCAGCGTCATGTGATGGCGACTTGATTTGAATTGTGTAACTGTCCCTAGTAAAATGATGCCCCTGATGCAGTAAATGTGAATAGAGAAGCGAATGTAGCAGCATGATGGACTGGGGACCTGTCTGGGGTCTTTCACTTCTTTTCATCTATTGTATTGTTTATTGGACTCTTTATGCTAGGAAAGTGTGAAATAATAATTTAATTAATATTTATATGATGTTGATGTGGATTTAAGTACATTTTTACTTGTAGTAATAAACTATTTTACATTCAAATAATCCTTTATATCCATAAATGTGAAACAAATGCATTTTCATTCAAACAGATGAGAAATTCACTCATATATGTTTCATCTTTTTTTAGAGCACTGTTAAGGAAATAAGTCAATGTCCCACAATTATACATGAAATACCAGAAATTCACTTTTTCAGTGTCATTAAATTATATTATGTTCCACTTGTAAAGTGAGAGTAAAACAAATGATTGTACATATCAGACCTCTCAAAATTGCAAATTTGTGTGTGTTCAATACTTGCTAAGGGCTTTCTTGTGTCATATTCAGAAGGGGCCATGGTTGGAGGAGTGTGGCTTTACTCGAGTGTAGTGGAAGAAACCTAGTTGTTTTGATTATTCATCTGGCCATCTGCAATGGTTGAATAGTTATAAAATGAGAACAATATAAGCCTGCGCTACATTCCAGTGATTAGCTATAACCTTTGTGGCTTACCCTCCTTGTGGGGTGTGTCAGTGGTCAGCCTAATCATTCATTTTTCCCATGAATGCATGTACTGATTTATGTAATATTCACATGTTCTGAAACAGTGTTTTTTTTATCATATTACCTGTTTCACATTTTCAACAAATACAGGTTTGAAATGTTTCACTTTGTGTTCTTAATCTATTTCTAAAATCATGAATTTAATGAAGAGTTAATCTAGCATAATCATTTGTTAGAGGAATAATTTCTTCATGACTGTTGAATTGAGCAGAACAGCAACAAATGTAAAAAAATTTAGCTGCATTTTTGGTAATTTTATATCAAGGTGTTGAAATCTTTTAAACCAGCAACTCACTGATGATCTGATGATTTACTCTTGCAGTGGTTCCTCTGATTCTTAAAGCTCTGACGTACGATGAGAAACGGGGAGCATGCAGTTTGGGATCGCATGTTCGTGATTCAGCCTGCTACGTGTGCTGGGCTTTTGCTCGTGCCTATGACCCCAGTGAACTAAAGCCTTATGTCAACCATATCGCCAGGTAGGAACTCCTTACATGAGCCATTCTGCTTTATGTGTTAGTCAGGTATAAAATAATGCATTTTTTGTCAGCTATAAAGTGTTGGCTGGACTTATGTCACAAGGCTGTTTTGTCCTCAAATCTAAATTGGGGAAACTGTTTTTAATACATATTTAAATAATTTTTTTTTTACCCTGCTCAAATGTTTATTTTACTCTGTATTGCCTAGATTTAGTGTCTCTTCAAAACACATAGCAACAAATCTAATGTATTTTTCCTGAATATTTATACTTATCGCATAGAGCAGCTTGAAGCACCTTCCTATGAGTATGACAGGCTACAATAGTCATAAACATTGCTTTTTATTATTTTTTTATTTAATTTAAAAAGTGCAAAAAGTAATCATGTGTCATTTATCATGTAATATGTAATATACGTCTCAATGCATAACAATACAAAACATACAAAACAAATCTGAAAAAGCTTAGCATCATAGATCCTTTACATTATTTATGAACACACTAAGATTAATTTCTTTAGAATTTTTTTTTTCTTCTGTAGAACCCACAGTTTTGAGCCAGTCTATTTGAAATACAGTATTCCATATATTTGTTTGTTTTATTTGATTAGAATGATCTGAAAAGTTTGTTTTTAAAGATTATTTGTTTGTATTAATAAAGAAAATAACTAGTTTTGGGGTTTGTTACACTTTTTGTAATTGACTGTGAATTTGTGGGTTGGTCAAACTTTTACAAAAAATGTAAACTTCATTGTTGTCCTCTTAATCAGCTCAGTCGCTTGCTAATAGCGGTTTGTTTTCCGTACATGAGAGAAGTAATTAATTTTGATAGATCAGTTTGATACGAAATGCTTTTGAATATATATGAAAGAATAAATTTACCAAAACTCTTTACTTGTCTAAAGTAATTGAAATCAGCCTTGAGACTTGAAACAATGCAATCAAAGTTTGAGGGCCAGACCTTTTTTTAAATTACCATGTTAAGAGAGGCATTTCATTTGAACCTCTCCTACTTCCCTGTGGTGAATGTAAGGATTTTTTCAAGAGTCTTAAACATGGATACAAGTAAATAACTTATTTCTCAACCCTGGTGAAAAAGGACTCCTTTTTGCCTACTGTTTGTTAAACAGTTTAGTGTGACCTTTCTCAGAACTCTGTCAAGGTGTTGGATGTTATCCAGGATTTACACTGTTCTCAATCTAATCCAACTGTGGTGAGAACCGATCCGATGTCAGCGAAGGGTGAAAGTGCCGACTCCCTCTGGGTAGCTCTGTTGACCTCATGGTTACAGTGAAAATAATTTTGGGGGAACAAGTGAGGGTTAGGTGGATTCATTTGTCAGCAAATTTCTAGTTATCTTTCTGAGAGAGGTTTGTTATTTATTAACCAAAAAAGAGCTTTACTTAAGACTAGCTCATTTTTATTTTTAGAAGAATGGCATATTGATTTATTTTTTAAAAGAAAACATACTTTTTGTTTCTCCGTTTTTTTTTGTTTGTGCTCATTTCTAGTGGAAATGATTTGATTTTAAGGGAAACAAGGGTGGAGGTTATAGATTCTCTGCTCTTAACTCCAAACAGCCCTTTGTACCTGTTTTCCTGCCTCTAGTTATTTAATGCCTTGGAACCAGTTTTTACACCTCTCACAATGCAGAACCTCTCCCTGCTGAGGAAGTACAGTTTGAACATTATTTATACTTTATAAGACCTGTACCTACCATTTGCTGTAATCTGCCATTTGATAGGTCAAAGTTAATCGAGTCACTTTTAGTGAATGTAGTGAAGCAGGTTGTAAACCTACAATTATAAATCATCACAATGTAACACAATGTTCATTTATAGAGACAAATCTTATGGTGAAAATGTTTGTCCTTGTCTTCGATCATTTTTATCAAGTGCAGTATATGAATTATTAATTTGGCATAGATTCTAATGTAATTCTGTGTATCTTCTAATGAAACACAATGTCCTTTGATGTGTGAATTAGAAAACTTTTCATTCATACTTTTGTATATATTTAGATATTTCTACAAGATTGCTAAGATTAGAATACAAATATACTATATCCTCCTGAGACCCTCTGTAATAGACATTTGTTTTTGGTCCATATTATGACTTATTTGAGCTACCCTAATAAGTCTTGGTGTGCTCAGTAGTGGACATCCTGAAATCTCATGTTTTTGTGTGGGACCAAACTGCTCTAAAAACAAGGAAATCACCAAAAAGTTACATTGGAAAAAAAATTTTGTTCTCGGATCCCAGGAGGATATTTAAAGTATTGGTCACTTTTGGGGCTGTGATGTCTTGATTTTGTGTTATTATAAGTCTTCCAGAAAGGTTTGAATTAAATCTAAAAATTGTTCCTGAAATCCAAAGGGAGACAGAAACTTCCAGAAAGGATGACGGATTTCTATTCCTATCTGAAAATTTAAATCTAAGACTGTTTTACAAAAACTGAGTTATTTAGGTTTTAAATTCACTCTTAAGTCTGTGTTTGTTTAGGACTGCTCCAAATAACTTCAACCTTCTCATGCTCCTGAAATCTTGCACTTCATAGCTAATATGCCAGAAATGTAAACCATGCATTAGCACAAAACAAACAACTTATTTTAGCCATAAGTGGCCAATTGAATACATGTGTCCTAAATATAGTTTTTCTTAAAATAGGCAATCAATCAAAAGTTTCAAATCAATCAAAAATCAAAAATCAATCAAAACTTTTTGGATATTGTTTAGTCCTGATGTTGCCTGACACTTGATATTCCACACGGTTTTTGTAAATGAAGCTTTTTTTAACAGTTAACAATGATTACTAAGTTGCAAATTGACTTACGCATTTGAAATGATACAGAGAGAGACAAAATAATCCCATACAAAACATTTTTTTTACAAGCATTTGCATTTCCTGTGCAGTTTTGAAACCCTTCTCTAGTATGGCTGTCAAGGATGATGATAGTTGTGAATCAGCGAAGTGAAACTGTTTGATCAGCAGAAAGTCTAAGTACCTTCTAAGTTCAACAGAAGTCCATCAGTCACAAAAACATAATGGTATTACAAGAATAACAGCTGTATGATGCTTCCCCATCCTACTAGTTCAGAACAAGTGTAGGCCTGCATGTAACTGACTGCACTTTGTGCTGCTGGTTTGGTCTCCCTCCTCTCTGCCAAGTTTCGTCTGTTGTCGTGGGTTTCGGTCGCCACTTGGCACCCAGACTTCAGGCCTGTCGAGTCCTGTTTTAATCACCTCAGAAGTTGTAATGTTGCATGAGCTCATCGATGCTGTCAGGATTTATTGCACAGCGTAGTTTTTATAGCTTTCATTCACTGTTTTATGAGTTACTTAAAGCTTAGACATATTTATTTATTTGTTTATTTACATTATTTAAAACTATTTTAGAAGGATCCTTTCTTTTGGGTCATGCAACACTGATAACTAGATTTGATGAGTGTAATAAAAAAACATTACAAATATTTATTTCCTTTAAACAGATTTGTATGATAATTTGCAACATTTTGTCACATATAACAAAGAAGGGGAATTGAGAATAACTTGGCTAAAATAGTTTTTTTTGAGGCTACAACAGTCTGTATGATATTTATCTTTAAACGGCACGCTGCTAATTTATATATGCCTATCATACTATCATTCCATGTATAAACCCCACATTAGTCCTTTTACCCATATTTAGTTAATTTGCTCATCCAGTCACCTGTCCATTATTTATTTATCCATCCTACTCTATCCATTCATGCATGCAGTCATATTTTTATCATTCTTGTCATCCATAAAAGAGATTTTCCTGTTTATTTAAACTAGCCAATTCTTTAAAAAGATGCCGTTTGCCAAAGTATCTATCTCGAACCCAAATGTCTTTTAACGATGTTTGATTGTTTTATTGAATAGTGTGTTTTTGTATACAGACAAAGAATCACTTATAGTTGTGTGTGTGTTTTTTTACATTATTCTCCTTTTTTTAAATAGATTTTTATATTTATTTTAATACCGTTTCTACATTTTCATTTTTGTATTAATTGTCACACATCTATACTTGTTGTAGATTCAAACTAGAAACACATCTCGTTGTTTAGTTTTGGAAATGGTCAGTTTTAAACGTGTTATCAAGTTTTCATATAATTTCATAATTTAATCGCTGCATAAAAATAATCCTTAACGATGACATGGTGTTAAAAATAACATTATTTCAGCAAAAGGACTCTAAAAAGGCCCAAATGCCAATGAATATCTTTGTGTGTAGTGTTTTATTTTTGCTTTTGTTGATTTTATCTAACCATAAAAAATAAATTGTAATGGGAAACCAGGAGCAGAAAAAACATCTGTTTCTACTTTCACCTCGCCTAATGGCTTAATTTTTAGGTATTTTTAAGGGAAATTATTTGTTTCATGAAAGTCTAAAGTTGTTGTTAACTTTTCACCAGTTAATCTCTTTCCTTTCAGAATTAAAAAAGAGGTTAAGTCAAAGGATTAGGTGCAATTTGAAGCCAATGTTGGTGGCTGACAGAAAATGTCAGGGATATCTGTAAGGGTATATTTAAAAAATAAAATGGTGACAAATCTTGCTGCTCATGCTTGTTCAGTCTTTGTCTTTTTTATGCTGCTTCGGGCCACTATCAGTTGCTCATCGAAACCAGCGAGGCCGCGTTGAGCCCGTAGGGTTGTTCGTGTGTATGTTTGTGTACTTTATTCTCCCAGGCTGTGAGTGACGGTGGGAATACCTTGCGGGCACGTTCACACAGCTTGATTGAGGAGGAGGTGGAGGAGGAGTGCTGGAATAAATGGAAGTGTTACAGGCTTATAGGGGCAAGGATAAGATAGATGGTTTTTAAAAACAGATGCATATGTGTAACTGGTTGATTTAAAACTCTTGGTTAAAGAACACTTGGATTGGTTTCAGAAGCTATTGTCTTATCATAAATATTGGCTATTGTGAATAGCATAATCTTAGATTATGTGGAAAGGTAAACATAATTGAAGTCACAAGCCAGGTTGTTTTGACTGCCTAATGTTACAGTTTTCTATATTTTTTCCAACCTAAATTTTTTTTGTGAGAATAAATGCTTTTAAACTAGAATTAGCTTTTTAAATAAGCTCTGCAGTTAAGATTTATAAAATGTGATCAACATGGATCTATAAAGGCACAAAATTGAGCCCATGTATTCATAACTGACCATTTTTTGTGTGGAATTGATATTACTTTGAGATAATTATTGCTATAAACCCAGCAAGCATAGATGTTCCTCTGTTCTCCAGGGTTTAAACAGTCTTAAATTCACTTTTCTAGGTCTAGGTCTTAAATTTCACAGGTATTATGTTTCAAATGTCCATGAATTATGTAAGAATGTAAGAATTATGGTTAGGGTGCTATGGTCTGAGAAAATGTGCATACATGCTCAAAAGCATAAAAGCGATATGCCAGACATTGACATTGCTCATGAATGTAAAAAAAAAAAGTTATTGTAAGGGTTGCCAGAGATTGAGAAAACTTAAATAAATGCTCAAAATAATAAAAGGGATTGTTGGTGTGGCCAATAATGTAACAAAAAAAAATAATAAAAAAATAATAATAAAAATAATGACGGTTAGAGTTGCCAGAGTTTTGATAATACTTGTAAATGGTCAACTTTGTTAAACGCATGTTTAGGGTTTCCAGAGTTTGAGAAACCTTTCGTAGATGCTCAAAAACATAAAAGTGGTGGTTAGGGTTTCACACAATGTATTTGAAGCATGCTGCTTATTATGCAAAAAGGGGTTATATATGTATTTTGATGTTATGAATGATACGGGTCTTAATTTAGATTTTTAAAGTTTTTAAAAAGACTTAAATTTGACCAAATGAAACCTGCAATAAATAAGTTACGAAAATTCTTTAAGTACATTTGTATTTCAGGAATCTTTGTTTCATTTGAAAAAAAGCTTTCACTTGCTCTCTTGGAAAAATGTTTTTTTTTTTTTTTTTTTTTTTTTTTTTACAATTAAATGATCTTAAAAATATATTGTTGACTCTTATGAACAAATATGGCATTTGTGACAAAAAAAATCTAGTTTTTTTTACAGTGTGTTTCATGTAGTATTAATGTTTAAACAAGATAGCAAAATATTATGCTATGAAATATGCTGTTAATGTTCATACTGTGTGATACATATAGCATATATTTAGGTATAAAAACAATAGTATACTTTTCATATAATTAAAAGTGAGAAATACAATCTCTCAGAAGCAGAGTTTACATTTGGAATCACCAAAACAGACATACTCCTAAACCATTATCTGCTTATCCTGATTTTTTTATTGCTGCTGACAGAACCCGGTCCAACCAGTGTTTTAGAGAAGTCGCATATAACACCATTAACTGTGTCAAAACAGCTTCACTATCAGAAACAAATGTTTATGAAAGTCATGTTTTCTTTGTTAAACTGGGGACTACCATAACACTTTTTTCACTCAGTTGTGTGTTTCAAACACTAACTGTACTCAATTACTTGCTTCTTTACAGTGCGCTGGTCATCGCAACAGTGTTTGATCGAAATGTCAACTGTAGAAAAGCAGCGTCTGTGAGTTCCAACTAAAATACTTTTTCATAATCTGGATTGGAGGTATACTTTAAACTTTTAAACTCTTTTTTTTTTTAACCAAGTTTATCCCCTGCTGCGAGTGTACCATTATAGAAGTTAAAAAAAGTCTTTAAACACATTTGTTTTTCAGGAACCTTTGTTAAAAGATCCTTTGTTAACATTTTCACGTGGGAGGGAACTTTTCACATTAAAAGTGAATTAGACACACGGCTGTAGCATCCCTTTAAAACCCATTAGAAACAACAAATCACAAGTTAATTTACAAACATTATTTGTGTGTACAGACATGGTAAAGACATTTTGACAACAGTAGCCTTTTAATTACTTCATTTATTTGCTTGTTTTATTTTTTTTGTTTTCTGTTCGTTTAGTTTTTAAACAGATATCTGACCGAATTATCTCCTTGGCAAAAAAAAGTAATGTTTCAAATTTTCATAATTTAAGATAATTAAAGTGAAACGCTGCATTTTTAATCCTCTAAATAAGTTCTCCGTATAGTTGTGTATATAACTATCTAATGTTATTTTTCTACTCTTTAATATACAATTTAAAACAGAGAAAAAGAAAAGAGAAAAAACTTTCAAGTTGAGATAGAATATCATCAGCAATCATAATCTAACGTCTTTTTTTCTCTCTCTGTCTTCAGGCTGCTTTCCAAGAGAATGTGGGCCGACAGGTAAAACGACAAAAAATAAACCTACTTAAAACCACCATTTCAGTCCAGAGCTAAGGCATTATTTGAGGCTTGAATCCTGTCTCCACAGGGCACCTTTCCCCATGGTATAGACATTCTCACAGCTGCAGATTATTTCACTGTTGGAAACCTGAACAATTGCTACCTGACTATCAGGTGAGGAGTACAAGAAGCCTTTAAGGAATGATTAATCGCCTTTTGTTTTTGAAAGTACACTCTGCAATAAGTGTGACCGCAAATATATCAAACAGTCCTGTTCTCAGAACACATAGTCCTTTCAAGCACAATCATGGTATGTATTGAATGCATCAATGAGTGAAGTATCAGTCACAGCTCTCTTAAGCTTTTCTTGTGTCCAACCCTCCATAAAAATGTCACCATCTGACAACAGCATGCGAGTTTCTGAAAGAGCAATGTGAAAAATGCTAGCCTTAGGGATCATAGAGCCATACTCGAGGCATCTTGTGTTGCCTGCTTAAAATCCATAAAATGTTACTTAAAGCATAATTTTCAAACCATTACTAGTAGGCAGAACCAAATAATGCAATATACAACATACTTGCGTTCAATGATCATTAGCCCACTTATTCATATAAAGCAAAATATAAAGGGCTTTGGCTAAATTGTTTTTACTCTATTATTTAATATTTACTATTAAAACAAAACCTAACTCCCATCTTCTATATATTATGTATTATTAAATATATGTAATGTATTAGTGGTGTCGATCGATTAAAACAAATTAACTAATTAATCGCACAAGACTGAAACCTTTTACAATCTATAAATGTAAAATGTAAATAATTAATGTAAATTGAAGACATAGAGACTATTTAAATTCAAAATATGATTGTTTATTGAATTTTTTGTTTAACTTGTGACAGGTTTTGTCATGTAAACAAAATAGCTGCAATAAATCATCAATATCCTCCAAATTAACTTTTTTCTTCTCTTCTTTGGTGGCTGTTAGTTTGTGGTCTCTGTAGAGTCTTGCTTTCCAGGACTATTTTTTTTAACACATTGTACATTTCAAATTAACCGCATACGTAAACGTGTTAATTTTGACAGCACTTACATATGTTACTATGTTGTGTGTATATATATATATATATATATATATATATATATATATATATATATATATATATATATATATATATATATATATATATATAAAATTAATTAAGCATTAGTGACATGGCTTAAAATATTTACTTTATTAAAAATATTTTGTATTTTGAATGTCAATAATATGTATTTAAAACTAATTTAATTCTTTTTCTCTCTTCAGTGTTTACATTGCAGGTTTTGAAGAATACACCAAACCCTTAATTGACCACTTGGTGACCATGAAAGTCAATCACTGGGATGGGTAAGAAGAGGGGCCCTTTGCTTTGAGATTTCATTGTAAATTCACCCCTGACTCTGTGGGACCATGTTTCAGGGTCATCAGAGAACTCACAAGTAAAGCCCTCCACAATCTAACAGTCAAGGCACCTGAATACATGGCCCAATCTGGTGAGAAACGCAACTGACATACAAGTATTTATTCCCCTATGAGATGTTTTTAAATGTTGGCCACTTTTTAAAACTTTTTTTTTTTTTTTTTTTAGTTTTACCTCAGCTGTTACCAATGGCAACCGGTGTGGATTTGCATGGGCGTCATGGTGCAATCCTGGCCTGTGCGGAGATCACTCATGCCCTGTATGAGATTGCTGCAGAGGATAAAAGGTTTCACTTGCTAGCATGTGAAAACTTCACCTAGTTGTGATGTTGCTGTTTCGTCTAATGCTTTGATTTTCTCACAGGTCAGTGACTGACCTCCTGTTATCTGACACAATGGAAGGCCTTAAAAACATTCATCAAAAGGTGTGTGTATTTAATGTCATTTGTTTCTGAATGTCAAATTTTCTTTATTATTAAAATATGCTTTCACCTCAGCTTGCCTACAGAAAGCAGTACAGGTAAGATTTTGTATTCCTAGGGTTGTAATTTTTAGAGTTTTCTTTAGTATTCAACTGGTATCTGTTTTCACTTCAGGGGATTTGGTGGAGAACTGATGAGACCTGCTGGTAAGGAATTTTTTTAAAATTCCTCTCTTCAAAGATACAATTTGGTTTAAGGATTTGTTCATCTATTAAAGATTACATTGTTGTCTGTTGTTTTCATAATATGTTGTTCACAGTGGTGCAATTGTATAAGAGATGTGATTCTTTAACTTATAAAGTGTCTATTATTAATTAAAATCACATTCAATCTCTTCATTTTCTAGCCCG
Source organism: Danionella dracula (assembly GCA_900490495.1). Classification (NCBI taxonomy): domain Eukaryota; kingdom Metazoa; phylum Chordata; class Actinopteri; order Cypriniformes; family Danionidae; genus Danionella; species Danionella dracula. The sequence continues at coordinate 7,066,396 of UELW01000322.1, forward strand.
GGCTTATTTCGGAAAATAGGTGAAATTTTCATTTAGGAAACTTCGTGACCACTCCCCAGTTAATCACCTGTTGGTTAGTGATTTGCATATTCATGGCGTGTATGCAAATTTACTGTCTGACAGTCAACGTAGACTCAAGCGATATTAAAGGGATTAATTACAAGCAAAACCCTAACACACAAACACAGAGCTAGCAACATTGATAGACACTATAATGGCGTTTGGAGGGAACACTATTATACAACCGTACCTCTTTGAGAGAGTCATATAGATGTTTGGTTTCTGTAAACCCTGGAATTGAACGTCTTCCTTACAAGTGTTTTTAATAACCTCCTTTTAATCCTTTAAATAACACAAGTCCAAGTAGTGTGCCGCTGTCCCATTTCGCTTCGTTTGATTCTCCCTCGTTTGTTTTACCTGCGTTGGTTTCCAGATATAGCGAGAGAACATGGTAGTGTATAGTACATCATTTCCAAGGAGGCAAATCGCCCCTTCCATATCTGACCATGACGTTACAATGACGTCATCAATGGTGTAAATAAATCCTGTTTAAAAAAAAATCTATTGTTCGATTTTTGATTCAATCTACTCCTATAAATCACTATAAAAGCCACAAAAGGCTCAACCTGGCATGACCCCTTTAAGATAAATCTCGACTATGGATGTTCAAATATACAAAATATTTGTGAGGTTTTTTTTTTTGTAAAGTTGCAATTTATTAGGAGTTTTCGGATTATTTAAAAACTTCATACAAAGATTTTATAGATCTTTAAGCACCTCTATGCATTGATGTCTGAAATGTAAGAACGCAAGCCATATATTGTCTTGCTCGGGAGAAATTGTGGTTTAATTGACTCAAAAATTAACCAGCCATTTACTTGATTTGCTAAATAGAAACTTGTTGTTTACAAGTTTTAAAGTTTTATAATAAATATATTGAAAAAGGGGCTAAATAACATTAATTAGGTATATGGATTTTTTTGTTCTTGTCTAGTAACCTCTTCATAGCTTTTTCTTTAATATTGCAGAGACAAAATACATCCTCTAATTAGGGGTTACTTGGGTTCTCTTGGAGCATATTTCAGCCCAGCAACAGTATTTTTTGGACTTTGTTTTTTGTACCTTGAGTTAAATGATGACATTTTTTACACAATCGTACTCTAGCATTTAAAAAAAGGATTTGAAACTAAAATTTTTTTTACTTAATGAAATAGGAATCGTGTTGATTACATTAACAACAATATTTATATACAATTTGAACAATTTAAAACATTTGTCATAACGTAATACAGATGTTTTAACAGGTGGTTAAACATTCAAGCAGATTTAAATCATATTTATGATCTGTGAATATTATGCTGAAAGCTGCAGCTTCCATGATGCCTCTGAGCTTTGTTGGGTCTTCAAATATAAATGTTCTTTTTATTTATTTTTCATGCGCCCACTTTTAAAATATTGATTTTAAAAGCCAGATCATGATGAGTGACTGTTGAGTTACCTAGGCATCTAAAGTTATTCGTTCTCGCAGACCCTTTAACTTAGCCTAATTTAACAGCAACAAAACAGGCTTAATTCATGTTTTTTAATCCACTCTGTTCTGGTTTTCTTTCCTCTTTCTAAAGTGTGCACTCTAATTGAAAAGCTTTCCCTCTCCAAGATGCATGTTGAGGATGACACAGTTATCAGTGAGTACCACATTGAGAAGTTAAAGTTAGACCGGGGTCTCAAACACAATTCCTGCAGGGCCGTAGACCCTTCAGGTTTTGTTCCAAATCTGTCTCAGGAGACACAGCAGTAGCTTCAATCAAACTCAGAGGAGCTTAGTCAGTGGTCTCAGGTGTGCTTAGTCAAGGCTGGAGCAAAACTATGCAGGACTCCCTCCAGGAATCGCGTTTGAGACCTCTGATTTAGAGTGTTGTTGGATGATTTGGGGCTGTGACTGTCTGTGTATTCTGCTCTTGCAGCTGGCTGGCAATGGTTAATAGACGACATCTTAAAGAACCTTCACCTGTTCTCCAGCGGGCCCAGACGGGTCATACAGGTAGAGCCCTAAGTAGCATGAACAACTAGAAAGCTTTCAACTCCACTGTCTGTGCGGGAAATTATAGTTTTAAATGTGTTTTCCGAAGGATGCCGCTGTCTCAGCATTGACAGCATTGTGTCAGCAGTATTACCAGGTTGCACCTGGAGTTGCAGATCTGAAAATACAAGGTAAAATATTAATTACAAATTAATTAGATTTATGTTTTGTGATTTAAGCTGTGATTTGCTATAAATAAATAACTTGTTCTTCTTGATGATGATACTATTAACTGTTTTTCTAGTGAATATGTGTTTTTAATGCATTAAAAAAATTGCTGTTTAACTGGTAACAGTGTGAAAACATGGGCAAGATGTTGATATTTTTGGGAGCCAACGCACTACAGAATAACTCAACTATTAGAAAAACATTCAAAAAGGACACAGACAAAATAAAGTCAATTATAGATTCTTATTTACAGACAAATTTTGGTACCTACTTTTTTTCAAGTAGATTGTGTTCAAATGGAGAAAAAGAGAAGAAGAGACTCATCAAATTAAAAAAAGTCATTCAATTTAAGAGTTGTCTTAAACCAAATATGTGTCTTAAACCAAATAAGAGTTGTCTTAAACAGGGACTTGGCCACCACAACGGAAAAAAGAAAAACAGGGTTATAGAATGACAATGACTTAGCAAAATGTCACAGTGCATCAGCAATTTTTTTTATTTTTTTTAATTTTAACTTGAGCAATTTACTTGTATAACCAGTATTACTGTGCAACGTTATTGTGTCGTTTTTTTTTTGTACCAACACTGGGGAGTACCCCTGTACCACAACAAATTCCTTTGCTAAAATATTTTTTTTAAATAAAGATCTTTCTGATCCTGAAGCTAAGGAGTACATCTCTTAAACAAAAGGTTACAATTTATCTGTAAGTAATGAGAATTAAAATTTACACAGAGTGTGAACAGACACAGCCAAAAATATATCATAAATAGATCTTACAATTAGTATCCACATCACATTAAAATATAATGTGATAATAAATATATACAAATACATTTGATAATTATTCTTACATCAACAATTTATCATTAATGAAATAAATAATTGCAACAAAATTTAATTTAAGTAAAAGTAAGTAAAACGTTATTGTTTGTTGTAAATGATACATCATATTTTGGTATTTTATGCATTATTAAAACAAGACAATGAGTTGTGTTTTTGGAATTTTCTACCATATCAAAGAATTAGAATTTTCAGAATATGTATATATTTAACTACACACCCCGTTTTAATGTTAATTTGGCCTACTGTGCAAGACATTTCTCTGTGTGTTTGAGTAAAGCAAATCTGTGGCTTGCTAACCTAATGAAGATGGTTGATTAATAGTTATTTGTTTGACTTTATTTATTGTTTAAGGGAATTTCAGTGTTTCTGTGTGTATGTTCTCATACAGAGCAGCTGGTCAGTCAGTACCTGGGTGCGCTGGAGAGTCCAGAGGTCCTGACCAGATGTGGCTGTGCACTCGCCCTCGGTTCACTTCCTCTATTCATGATACATGGCAAACTACATCAGGTCAGGCCTCACGATCCCTCACAGCTTTAAAAAACAGAAAAAAAAATATTTTCTTCATTTTTGCCAACATCTTAGAAAAATCTTAAAAGCTTGTGTCATGCTTGAAAATATGCTGGCCACATGATGTCTGATTTATGATGTAGTTTTGAAAGAACAGAACATTTTAGATAAAATGTGCTGACTTAATACAAAGCCCTAAATTTTTTGGGGGATTCATCTAATTAGTTAGAAATTAATAAATTAATTGGTTACTTTTAAAAGTAAGGTTTCTTTCACGTGATTTTTCAAAATGGGAACATGTTTCAAAGTAACAATGGATTAATATTCATTTCGTAAGAATTGTCTCTGAACTTCAGAATAAAGAATCGAAACACCTCATTCTTTCTTTTTATTTAACCAGTTGCCGAATCCTATGACAATTAATAGAAATGGTACTTTTTCAGACTTTAGAAGTGTCCAAAAATCTTTTATTTATCAGGTAAAAAACGAACTAGGCAAGTTCTAAACATTTAGCCAAATACATAAAAAGCTGAATTAACATAAAAAGTCTGCATGGTTAATGTGTAAATGCAAGAAACCCAAATGACAAGTGCTTTATTTTGTATATATGACAAGTGCTGTTTTATTTTATTAGAGTCATTCTTTTAAGTAGGAGATAAATAACAGAGCATCTGCTGTTAAAGTAACCTGTGAATCATTGGTTTCCTGCTCTCACCCATCAAACCTTATCAAGAGTACTCCCGCAGGATTCCAAGTCTCTACCTCAGGCTTTGCTTAAAAATTAGTTTACAGAGAAACCAAAATGTAATTTGCAGAGTCAATCCTTTGTATCGCAGCACCAAGTTCAAGGTGTGTTTGCTCATCTGCTTCGCTGTGCTCATTAAAAGAATAAAATAATTTGTCAGGTCCCGACTAGCCCAGGCTATAAACTAGCCTTTACGTGCCATGAAAGTTTACGTGGAAGTTCATCAAGTTCAATAAAATTAGTGTGTCGATTTTCAAACCTTTATTTTGAAAATAGATAAAATGTTAACCAAACAGTGACTTCTTTCTTGCACAATTTTAAATACATGTGTTATTGCTGATGAAAAATGTATTGCTAAAACTCATTAAATGTTCCCAGATCTTGTCTGGTCTCCAGACCGCCTGCAAGGTGACTGAGAAAGAGAATGGTCTAACAGAAGCCAGAAGAGACTCAGCCACAGCTTTGTCTCAGTGAGTAATCCCGGCTCTGGAAGAACCAGTCTGGAGGAGCTTTCAGACCTTGGTCAATACCTGCTCCTTCCTGTACGACCTGTAATTCGGGTCTTTTCACTGGTTTCTCCCATCTTGTCCATATGTCCTGTGTTTTCTTTTGTGGCAGGGTGTGTTTGACTGTCGGAGTGTGTGTGAGCGGCAGCCCGGACCATGTCCTGTGTGAGGCAAACGTTAGCCCCGTGTATGAAGCCCTGCTGGGCTGTATGAACGACTACACCAAGGACAGCCGAGGCGACGTAGGGGGCTGGTGAGTCCACGTGACTCTGAGGAGGTGGAAAAGAATTCTGTGAAACCCCTAAATCTCTGCAAACATCCATTAAGACACAATATTCCCCTTAGTATAAATAACTATTTATTGTATAAAATGAATAGAGAAATAATTACAAATAGCATTTTTTAGTTCAACTTTCTCTGTTTACTTTTACATATTCTTTCTTATCTTTTCCTTCATCTACATTTTCTTCTTTCTCTTTTCATCATTCTTTCCTATTGCATCATTGTCTTCCTCATTGCTCATTTTTCTTATCCTTCCTCTTCTGTGTCTTCTTCCTCTCGTCTTTTTACTTTATTTTTATAAACAAAATGGTTTTAGACTGTAATGCAGTAAGTAAAAATGTGCTTTATTATTGCCTGTCCTAGCAGTAGTAGGTGTAGTATTTTAAATATTATCACTGTTAAATAGTTGTTTTAATTGTTGTTTTTATGGGATTTTTAGTATCATTGTTTACAGTTGTAGTATTTACTGTAGCAGTTGTTGTAGTAGTATTTTAAATGCTATTTTTAATTGTAGTAGTATGCTGTGTGTTATTTTTGAATTACATAACATGTAACGCTTGTAGTTTCCTGCCACAGTGATAAGCAGGATAGTGATCACGCCTTAACCGCCAAACATCTCCCTGTTTGTCATTTTTCAAAAATAATGTCTAGTTAACCAATTTATGTTTGCTAGTGTTTAGTGCAATGATATTATTGTACTTCACAAAACTAGAATCCGAGAAATTTTAACACTCTCAACAACTTTGACTTCTCTGATGCTCTCGGGTTTGCACTCCCAATTAAGTCACACCTCTCTGAGGTCTGAAGAAGCTTTCCAAGGGTGAGGGCCCTTTTCTCACTGAATTGGCCCTTGATAGAGTCCTAGAGCTTTGTGCTTTACTGTTATTCTTTAGAGCAATTCATTTCAACTTGCATTTAGGCAATAATACTTCACCTTTAGTTTGTATTTTATGTTGTATGTTGACTGAAGTTGATGTACTGCTTGTTTACTACACAAAATGGTAATAAATCTTTAAACAATATTTCCTCATTTACTTTTAGGGTTTCAAAAGGAAGTTAGTTTCAAATAGAAGTAAAAATAAAAGTCTATGAGTAAGTTAAAACATAACATTACCATTAATAATTAAAGTTCTAGTTTCTTTGATCGAGATCAAGAATAATGGTAAAAATAATAGCTTTTACAAATCAGTTATGGAGTTAGATATGCAAATGTATGTGAATTAAAATCCTTTAAGCACTGTTTCAAGGCAGAAAACGTGGGCCTTTAGTCCCGGTTGGTATTCGTTATTGGGCCAAAAAAGCGGGACCCTACATAATTCTATAAAAAATAACTAAATTTAAAAATATCTAAATACAATGTAATTAAATTGAATAAGTCAAAAGGATTCTTTGGATTAAATCTGAACCTGCTGTTGAATTTAACAGAACTTGGAGTTACTCCACCTCTTTATAGTCTGTAATTATATAAGTTAATAAATTATAAGTTAATCTTTATAATATGTTGTCTTCTGCTGCTGCTTCTTAATCTATAGACTGGTACCTCTTTACCACTAATGATGAGAAATGCATTGTGGCCTCACATTCTTTGCAGGCTATGGGTGCAAACAGTTTGTTTTGCGGCCTACAAGTTGGTGCTTGAGACCCAAGGATGATAGCTGCCATACACTACGTCTTAATTTTCTAGTTTTAAAATAAATGTATCCATATTGCTACAATATGCTCAAAATTACAGCGCTACTCAAAAAGCTAACAACCGTCACTATGTGTTTCAGGGTGCGCACAGCAGCTATGAGCAGCCTCTTGGATGTGACCCTGCTTGTAGCAGCTTCAGCCCCAGAGCTGCTATCCTCCTGCTTGTAAGAATCAACTTAAAATAAGTTCTATTTGAAACTCAAAATGCACATGTTTCTATGCTTTAACATGAATTTCATTTAAGTCTTTCATCGTGTAAAGCCAAGATGTTGTTTTTGTTCATCACTGTAGAGTTCAGCGTATGATGTGCTGCTTGGCTCAGCAGGCTGCAGAGAAAATCGACCGCTGCCGAGCACACGCCGGCACTATTTTTCTGCGTCTGCTTCATAGTACAGATCCCTCAGTACCTCACATTCCCCACTGGGAGGAACTACTGATCATCTTCCCTCCGTGAGTGCTTTACTCTGTCATCTATAACAAACTGCAGCTTTTACAGATTTTCTGTTTTTACAACAGTAACTAAAGCCACATTTTGCTTGGGAAGTTAAGCATTGTTGCACATTTTAAGGCATAATTGATAACTCCTCGAATCAGTAGCTTCATTAAAAGTCTGCTGTTATTTTACTGTAGGGAAACTACAACTTCCTTGAACTGGAACGCGGCATCGCAGGCCTTTCCTCACATCACACAGCTGCTAGGTCTTCCTCAGTACCAGTACCACACCCTTCTAGGCCTTTGCGTATCTGTGGGGGGGCTCACAGAATCCACAGTAGGTCACAACATATTAACACTTAATTTCATTAAGTGCTAAAAAAAATGTAATTGCCCAAAATGTTCTTTACCTGGTCGTAAATATTAACAGAGTATTTTTTAGTGTCTTAATTTTGCACACATTTTGTTAGATTTAGCAGGAATCGCTTTTACTTTTAGTTACAGAATTATATTTAGTTCTGTTTAATTTGGTTTTAATTTCCTAAACAATGAAATAGAAATGTGCAACTTCAGAATTATCTTCAGAAGTGTTTTTTTTTTTGTCTGAAAAAAAGGATTTTTTATGGCAGGAAAGATGTTGCATTTTAGTAGGTTTAACTTTGTTATATCTGTTGAGTACAATTACACGGTAAATGAAATGTAATTCACATCTAAACCTAATTCTAAAAGAAATGTATTTACTATTAGTATTTCTAGTATTTTAATATTAGAAATGTAATAGAATGCATGGTCCATGCATTCTATTAAGAGAAACGATTGGACAGCTTTGTCTCTGGTTTGGAAATGGAGGATGCAATACATAATTACACTCTTTTTATACATGTGTGAACTATAATTATTTTGGTCTGAGGTGTAGAAGTGTTCCTTTCATAAAGGGAGTCAGTTTGTAAGGATTGATTGATGCCTAAAGTGGATAGATTTCAATCTGGTGGTGGGGGTTAAAACCTGGCTAGACATCTTGCCGACTTTAATGAGACAAAACACTTCTGGTGCTAGAAGTAGATGATAGAGACCTTTAAACAATGACAAACGTGTTAGTGACCAGCAGAGGGAGCAGTAGACACGGTCCTCCAGAATGGCCTTGACTGTAAATAGTTTCAAGGGAATTGATACCACTAGGCCAAGTTGCTCTGCTTATCATTGCTTCATTTCAGCTACTCTTGATTTGCAAAACAATAGTGTTACATTATTTTTGAGCAGTTAACCACAAGAAGGTGTTGAAATGAATGAAAAATAATATTTGACACGTTTGAATAAGTGGAAGTTTTGCCACAAATGTAAGTCAGTGACTAAAAGGGTTTTAGTCACTGACTTACATTTGTGGCAAAACTTTCTCAAAGTGCAAGATATATAAATGGATTAAATGCATGGCAATCTTTACTTTAAAAATAAAGTTTGCTGAAAATGTGCAAGTGTTTGTTTTTTATGCTTTCATAGAAGGGTCTGCAGCTCAGAGTTGATCTTTTTTTCTAATCAATTTCTCTCTAATATTTTTCTGAAGTTTTCCCACAGGTTTTGGGATTTGTGTCTAAAATATGGCAATGATTTAGCTTAGATTCGATCATTTTAGCTTTTTTTTTTTTTTTTCAAAGTCTAGTTTTTGTTTATTTTGTAATGAATAACAGTGCATTATTCTTAAATTTTCTACCATGCAGGAGTGTTTGTCTTTAAACTAAGTGTAGATCATTATGTATTTTGATGTGATTAACAAATCCAAAGAACATCATCACTTGGTGTTATGGTGAAAGGTGAAACCGATAAAATCAAGATAATTTTTACAAATTGTAATTTTTGTAGCATTTTTTTTAAATATATATTTGGGCCACAAATTTTTTTTTGTACGTAAAAAAAAATAATTGTAATAAATGCTGGATACTTTTTTTAATATTCTCCTTTAAATCTCACCTGGGAAAATGCTATTCTTGAACAATGTGGAGCTGAGCAGTATTGAGCGATATCATTGAAACAGTGAGTTATAACTAATGCTGGTTGGTGACATGATGGTGATGAGATGTAAAGATATGGTTACCTAATGTTTTGCAGATAAATCCAATAATACCAGCTGATATGGGGATGTAAAACCTCGAACTCAGATTGAAGATTATTTATGTCTAAAGTACATATCTTTGTTAACTGCATGAGTTAAAACAGTTTTTTTCAGGGTCAAATGAGCATTTTACCTGGGATTGCAAATGGCATTGTACTTTACGCAAATAGTGTGACCCTCAGCTCCTCTCATCTGAATACGAGCTTTGTGTCTTCAGATTTAATACATCTGATGAAAAAAAAAATGGAATTCCCTTTCACTATAGTAATTTAAAGAGTTATTTGGCTTCTGCTGCAGGTGATCTCCACAATGTTAGTGCATGTCCGGTGCATGCATAGCTCACTAGAGGACTTTGAGGGACCCTTCTGTCCATCAGGATGTCTCAGAAATGTCCTTTTTCTCTAGATCTTTTTCAAACGTAGTTAAAATACACTGAGGTAATAAGCGCACAGGATATGTTAAGAATCATTACAGAAACTCAATTTTGGAATGTTACTAATGGTTACTAACAGGATAATTGGATAATTTATGACACAAAGGCAAGACTTTTAAAATGGATTGTTTTCAAAGGGCACAGTATGCTTTTTCTGATTATTTAAAATGTTTGTTCATTTTAGTAGTGATTTACATGGAAAGTTGTCACATTTTAATATTTCAGATATTGTATAAAATATGTTGTGTTGTATTAATTACATGTACAGTAACTTAATGAGGATGAAATTATGAACTTGATTATTGGCCTTAAACTAATTAAAAGCTATTGCACACCATGGACCCATTGTTTCTCAAGCCTAGTCTTTCACAGAAATTCTTTCTTCATCTTGATTTCACTCTCTAAGGGAATATTGCTCCAAAGCTTCTGTTTTATCAGCCGCTGAATCACTACCGTTGGTTATGATTTTTAAACATGTTCTTATTTATACCCTACACTGTTAGCTCATGAATAAAAGAATAATATAAGGGCTTTTAAAAGGAGCTTTGAGCGCAGTAAATGTCAACTCCTCTGCCAGTTGGAAGCATAAATGAATCCCTCATCTGTACCAACAAAGTTTCCCTTCCTCGCTTACTTTATTAGAGCAGCAGACATATGCTTTCACCTTCAGCCTAAATCTGTGATCTCAGAGCCAGAACCATTGAATAAATGAGTGGTTCTCATAGGCTCAATGCTGAGTGATGGAGATCATCTCCCTCTGGGCTGCAGAGCAGAATGGATGCCATACTTAATCTTGCGCCATCTGACCCCTCTCTCACAATAATGCACTCCAGTTGGAGAGGATTGCATCGTTGGTAACCGGTGAGAGAAAGTGGGTATTTCTCTGCCGATCATTTCCTCTATTCTTGGCAGAAATGGTAGAACTTTCTACATCTTGATTCATCCTGGAATCTGATCACTCCTTATGACTCAAACTTACTCATGGCTGCTTTTGATTGTTGAGTTAAAAGCTGGATTATAGTAGAAATGGATGCTCTGTTTTTTTTTAAAGAATTGTTATTCATAAGAAACAAATTTAAGAGTTTAAATTACCTTAGGGCTGGAGGACATCATGTATTTATTTAGCTGACAGGTGGGTTTTGTTTTTGAATTTCATATTTCTTGAAGGAACACTGTTTTCATTAGCTTTTGTTATTTATTTTTCTTTTTTTTTGTGAATTGAACTTGGTCTTTGCTCTCGAGACGTTTATTTCATCTGAATATGGACTCGGGCATCATTCACTGCCTACTAAATGTGTGTTTATGCTTAAATTCATTAAGACATGACACTAACTTTTGGCATTTTTATATGCTTTGGTTTTTGTTTACCAAATTGAGCCACAAATACTTGTGTTTTTTATAGATATTAATGGATTTTTTTTCAAAGTAGTCTTAAATAGTTTGTAAGTGTGGTTCAAACAGTAACAAGTTATTATTTTTAAAGAATTTTTAAAGGCTTGATTTAGTTGACCCAATGGTAAGCTTGTTAGACAACAAAATCCAGGAAATTGGGGAGTCTAGTGGGAAACACTGGAACTAATACTGTTTTACAGCAACTTTTTTCCCCAGAACAATTGGTGTAAATTAGATTTTGTGATGTCCATTTGTAATTGCTTCCCTGCTTCCAAAAATGTGCAATTCTATGCCAAGGCCGAAACACCGAAACAATTGTTGGTACTGTTGCATTTTTGGCTATAAATGTGTACCACTAATCTTACTAAACTCAAGGCATTGCATATATTAATAATAATACAAATAAATCCATGTAAAATCATTAAATTATATATTATTGTATAAATATATACAATATATAAGTATACATTTCAAACTTAAATGTTTGGTCAATTAAGTGTACTTGTGTCTATTAAATAGACAAATACATTATTACTGACCACGGAAAGGTCTTAGAGTTTTCTATCATAAAAACTTAATTATAAACTTCTAACATAAAAGTTTTTATCATAAAAACAAGTTCACTTAAGTCACGTGCATTGCTGCAAGAAAGAGCTTTCTAAACAGGGCAACTGTTTAAAGACGCTACAATATTTTTTCTGTAAGCTTACAACATAATAGTGTTTCAAAACAAAGGCTGCCAAAGCTCATATGTGCTACAGCACTGAACAGTAACTAGCTCTATGTTTTTGTCTCCGTCTCCTTCACTGTTAACTTCTTTCTCTTAGTTTCCCTGGAAGGGTCTCTGTATTCATCAAAGTCTGGTTTATTTCTTGTGCCCATTGCTTTATTTCAGCATACCAGCAATGATCTTTATAATGAGGATCAAGTACAGTCACAATAAAGTAGAAATCCAAACAATTCCCAGTTAAAAGTTTTCTTACAGACTTTCACAAGCACCTACAGGCCACGGTTTCTGTTAGCGTCTTAACAACATATCGTTTCAGCCTATGATGCTGACTATTTCCTCTGAAAACCAAAACTGCACTTTTGGACCGTTTTCAGCTGAAACTTTTTGGTGGCCGATTATTCAGAGTTTCCCGAAAGCCAGTTGTAAATATTGCCTGCAACTATAAAATGGCTTCTTTAAAAAAATTCTACAGTGTAACCAAAACATTTGAATAGCTTTGAAAACATTCATTTACTGTGATTCATGTTTTTAAGAAAATTCAAGTTCCCAAAATGAACTAAAATAAAACTACAACAGACTTTAAGCCATCTTAATTTAAAAGACCAGTTTTAGAATTAACAGGCAGTAAAATAATGATTGTTTTTTTTTTAGATGCTATCTTGGGCAGTTTGTTAATATAGGGTTTTTTCTGTGTTTGCAGGTACGTTTTTCCTCTCAGTCTCTGTTCGAGTACCTCAAAGGGGTTCAGGAAGATACAACAACGCTAGACCAATTTGCAGCAACACTGTTAAGCGTCTTCAGAGATAACCTGCGAAATGACAGGTACAGCTGCAGAACACAACACTTATAATACAGTACTGAATGAAGGATGTAAATCAAGTCCCATAAAACACAATCTATCCACCATTTGTTGTTTGTTGACTTTCAGTTTCATCCCTTTGTTGACCACAAAAGGTACTGTATTCAAAAAAGCGCGAGACACTCTGTGTCATTGGCTACCTTGAGCACTCTGATTTCTGTGGGTGCAGTATCGCAACATCCTTTCCAGCGTTTTCACTTGTGTTCTCTTGAAGAAAGAAACTAGATAAAATTCTGACTAAAAGATGACCGCTTTTTTTTCTCTCACAAGAACAGACATTAGTTTGTAATTTTTAGGAGTGTTGCATGTTTCAAGAAAGCTTTTCACTGCTGAGGAGTAACCAAGTGTAGTGTTTTAGCACCTGAAACTTTTACATTTTATTCCGCTGGAGGTATTTTAACCTTAATCCTGTATATGTAACACATGTATATAAAACATACACTTCAACAACCTTTATCAGGCTAAACTGATCCCACAATTCTTCATTCCAAAGATATTATAATGCTAGAGAAAAATTCTGTGAATATTTATTTAAAAAACTCATTAAATCAATGAAGTTACAAACTTTTGCAATTTCAATCATATGTAATTGAGTTTTCTTTCACTACTAACGCTACCAATGATGATTTTTTTTTTGAGAAATTTGTTAAGAATGATCAAATCATTTTGTTTTGTTTTTGTTTGTTTTTTGTTTTTGTCTTTTTGTATTAAAGCTAATTCCATTTTAGTAATAAGCAGAGACACTAATGATTCGCTATGCTAGGTTATGATAGTTCAAGTTTATACCGCTGTAAGTTATTTATCCTAATATTTTTTTTCATGGAAACCTTTATTCGCATGTAGAAATCAAGCTTGATTATAAACAGATGTGTTAAAAAGTATTTGTAATAACATAAAAAAATGTTACAAATTCTCAATTACAAAAGGGCAAAAAAGACGAATTGATTTTGTTTCCCTCTGAATTTGCTGTAGTGTAATGCCTTTCATTTAAAATACTAATTTTAGATCCCACAAACATTTTTTCTTTAGAAATATGTACATGATTATTTTCAGCATAATGCAGCAGTCTGGTTTTTGTTTTTGTTTTTTACAAATTTTTGTAATTTGTCATTTTTGATCAACAAAATTAGCATTTCACAGCGCAAGTCATATTCATGATGTTAAATAATGTGCTTATTTTTTTCTATATAGGGTTTCAGTGCCACTGTTGAAGATGGTGGACCAGATCCTGGCTAATGGCTGTCTGGAGATCTTCACACGAGAGGAGAGGTAAGCGTGAGAAATATCAGTCATGTAACTGTCTCCTTTGGCTCAGATACACAATGCATCCAGCGCTCTGCTGGAGAGATGATATCATGACGGAAACACACTGAGCCTCATACTGAGAAGGTTTAGGAGGACTGAAGCTATGCCACAGCTATGCCATGTGTTCAGACAAAGAGAGGCAGAGGGTGGAAACATGTTAATCTGGTGTTTTTTTTTCTTTGCAGTCATCCATTTTGTGTAGAGCTGCTTTCGCTCTGTAAGGAGGAAATCAAGAAGTCCAAAGACGTCCAGAAGCTGTTGTCTTGCGTGGCTGTGTAAGTCCTCCAACACTTTGTCCTGGAGAACTGATTGGGAAATCTTGAATTTTTAGTGCTGTTATTACACAATCAGACACTGATAATGTTTTAGACAGCTACCGTTTCAGCTGTCAAAACAGACTCTGTTGAGAAAATTATGTATATTTCTGCACAACTTCATGCTCAGTTGATCAGATTTGGATTTATTAGTGTTCAACATTACATGAAAGATAAAAGGATATGGGTTTATTAGAGTAAAATATTGTAGTAGAGAATGCCATTTTCTTTTCAATTTTTTCATCTTAATTAGAGACCATGTGCTTGCTTGACTAGCTGGGAAGGTGGAATAAAAACAGAAAAGTAGTCAAGTTTTGGGACATTTTTGAGCACGAAATTTTATTCCAAACCTTGGCATGATCAAAAAAATTTTTAGCTTACGAACACACCGCTTCCATTAAGAAAGGTGAATAATCAGGAGAGGTATTTTCAGTTTTCCTCAATTGCTTGAAGCTATTAAATTTGGATTTGGTCCTACAGTGCTTCCAAATACAGGAAGTAGCGAACAAAATAAACACTAATAACCTGTAAGCGCACACTTGTGTTTCATTATTTTGTAATGTAGTTTTAGCCCTTACAGTATTACTCTTTTATAGCATCATCATAAGGTGTGGTCATTGGTTTCAACTTTCACTGCATTCATTTGTTATTGTGTGCGCTCATCCATTTTTTTCAAACATCTTTTCCAAGTCATTTTACTGAATCTGTCTCTTATTTCCAATAAAATGATCCCACTTAAGATCTCGAGGTCATCTCAGTCTTGAGCCATTGTCAGATTTGGAAAATGTGCGTAAGGTGGCTAAGTGAATGCTAAAAATTTTTTACTCAAGAGATTTTTCACTCACTGCTTTTTCTAGTGTCCAGATTTCCCTTAGGTTACTCTAGCTCCTGTTTGGCTAGTGCGGCTGCAAAATGGCAAAAAAAAAAGTTTGCAAATGTGAAGTTCCTTGATGAATATCATTTGCACTCTTCAACACATTCCACTATGCTATTCCTCACGCAGTACCTGCCATACTCGTCACAAATGCCATATCACAGCTAGCCTTTGACTTAACAGGTGAATCGCTTGCTGACCATGCAAATTCCCATCTTGGTCTGAACAGCCTGTCAGGATGCAGCCTGGAATATGACATCTGAAATGCAAAAAGATTAGAAAAATACAAATTAGAAAGAGCCTGTTCTCCATTTTGTGATTTCTTTGACTGTTTCATTCCTAATTTACACAAAGCATTTAATAAAACACAGTGTTCAAGTTCTCTTCATTGGCTTCCTGTACAATATCGCATTGACTACAAGATTCTGCTCCTTGCCTTTAAGGCACTGAATGGCTTGGCTCCGGCCTACCTGAGCAGTCTCCTCTCACGATATATTCCAGCTCGCTCTCTCCGATCACAAGAAGCAGAACTATTGATTGTACCAAAGGTTAGTAAATCCACAAGAGGTGGAAGAGCGTTCTCATATAGAGCCCCGAAGCTCTGGAATAAACTACCGGATGTTGTCCGCAGCTCAACTACGCTCACAGATTTCAAAACTAAATTAAAAACATATATGTTTAAACTGGCATTCCAATAATTATCTCTTGTTATTTGTCTAAACAGATATGGTGCCTGAGCACCATATACATACAAACTGTTTGAAAAAACAATGTGGTTCAATGTTCCTCTCTAACCTATCCTCATTATTTATCTCTCCTCCTGCAGCTGATGCTGATCACTTGTTTGTTGTCTATGTTACAGTTTACTAACCGTTTTCTCCATTTCTTAGTTCCTGTTTTGTCTTTGTTTGTTTTGTTTGTTTTTTGTTTTTCAGGTCCTGTCCGGCAAACCGTTCATCGATGGATTTTTGGTTTGTATGTTCTTTATGCTGGGGAGGTGATTAGCGCCTGCCTCAGTCAGCGGGAGTCCCCTCGTAGAGGGAACTCCTGTCTGCTCTGTCTGATCCTCATGGGACTTTGTGAAGCTGCTTTGAAAGCAATTGCTAAAGAAGCACTATATAAAAACTGATTGATTGATTGATTGATTTTGAGTGCATTTAACGTGTCAAAATATTTCTGCATGAAACACAACATAGTTTCAGTGTGTGAGGACTTTTATGGCACAACAAAATAAAAACAAATATAAAACGGGATGTTGTCATTTATTCCTAACCTTAACTCATATTAACACCGATACTACATCACAGAAATCCTCCTTTTCAAATGAGAAGTGCAAAATAAAACTTGAAAAGTATCTAAATCCTGGTTCAAAAACTATTGTTCCTGATTTAACTCGCAGAAGTCAGATCGATGTTTACACATTAATATCTAAGAAATGCTGGCTTTTATTAGCCCTTTTAAAATATATTAACATGAAAAATGATGATTACTTTCTCTCGCTTGCTCTCCTGGTGCAGATTCTGTGGGTTGGTGCAGTTCCCGGGTGACGTGAGGAAGAAAATCTTAGTGCAGCTGTTGATGTTACTCTGTCACCCCTTCCCTGTGGTGAGCCCCTTTCGCTTACTAGCTTTCTCCCAGAACGCTATCTAAAATCAGTCAGAATTTTCTCCATTGTGTCTCTTGGGTGTGTAGATCAGGAAGAACACAGCTAGCCATGTATATGAGATGCTGCTGACCTATGATGATGTGATTGATGACGAGCAAGCGCTGGCTGATGTCATGGCTTCTCTGAGTGACACTAATTGGTTAGTGATAACATGAGGATTACGAAGAATAATAATGAGGTATTTGGCTACAGTGATGGTTTCTTTCTCTTGTTTAGGGAAAGTGATATAAATACAGTCCGGGGGCACAGGAATCAGCTCTGTGATTGGTTGGGAGTACCAAAACCTACTTTGGTAACCAAGGTAACACATTTGGATGACCAGAAATGATTTTGAAGATTGTTTTATAGTGTTTGGAACACTTTGGTTAAACAATAGGTTTTTAAAAGTGTGTGTGTGTGTGTGCGTGTATACTTGTAGAAATCCTGTAAACAAACATGTTATAGTCGTCTGTGTAGTTGGATGGGATTCATTTTGATGAATGTAAATTAATTTCTACTCAGCAATTATGAACTTCTCAAAAGATGTATGTATTTGCCATTTAAAATGCAATTTAAAAATTAATTGTGTTTTATTGTTTATGTTAGTTAAAAAAATAAAAATTATATATTTTACAATGAACATTTTTGAGAACTACATTGTCCATAATGAAATAGTGCCTCTTGGGTGTTTTTATGATTTTGTTTTGCTTGTTTTTTGTTTCAGATATCACCCCAGTAGTTGGGTTGAATCCTTCAACTGGTGTGGAAATCAAGAGTTGCTGCTCTCAGATAATGTTGTCTAAAAATGATCTCTTATTACATTTTTTAATGTCTAAGTATGTATTGCGTATGTCTTTATTGCTATCCAGAACAACAAAACAGTACATTAAAGCACTGAGATCCTTCATCCGAATGATGCTTAGGGTTGTTCGGTAAGAAATGTAAATAATAATATTTCAACAGCAAGTAATGTAGGCCAATCAGATGCATTTAAAATAATGATTGACAGGTTACAGACAGGCCCAATATTCAGCTTGTACCCTTAAAAATAATCAATTAGTCAGGCTTTACACTGCTGATCCACATACAACTGCTTTCTACACTTGGAAAAACTGAAAAACCACATTTAAAAAAATACACACAGGAACATGGCCAGAGACTTGGATGTGGTATTCTGTAATTAATTTATTTGAACCTAAATCAGTGCACGGCTTCCACAAAAAGTGATCTCAACACTTGCTGGGGATGATGAAAGTGAAAAGTAAAAGTGACTAGTTGGCCAGATATGGAGTGACCCATACCCGGAGTTTGTACTCTGCATGTAACCCATCCTAGTGTACACACACAGCAGTGAACAAACACACCGTGAACACACACCCGGAGCAGTGGGCAGCCATGGCTGCGGCGCCCGGGGAGCAGTCTGGAAACTGTTGCCTTGCTCAACTGCACCACAGCTGTGGTTCTTGAAGATTGGAGAGGGGGTGGGAGATCATCACTGGAAAATCACCAAATCTTTTATAGCTATTGAGGGAATGACCAATTATGGGTAGCCTGAAAAATATAAACATGTCATACTTAATTTTGGAGAATTTAGAATCATTCCAGCATAGCTTTATTATATTTTTATGAAAACAAAAGGCCACCTTAGATATTGAGAATTCAACAAAACACTTTTTTAGCCTAAGTTTCACACCCATTAATTCTCATTTTGCTTTGAGGTAATACAAGCTCACACCTGTAAGCAGATAATTGGCTTCACTCTTTTCCCTTCCACACCAGCCAAACAACAGGTTTCCAGACGAGCAACTTCCCAATGAAACCCAATCTAATCCATCTCATTATACTCCAGAGAAAGTGTTAACATTTAAAGGAGAGGAAGTCCTGGCACTGTGCAGATGCTTGGCAGGCGTGGGCCAGGCTCTGGCTTCCTCTGCCAGTGTGTATCCTGAACACTCACTGTGGGCTGGATGAGGAAATCTGGCCCTGTCTCACACACTCACTACCCAACCCCTCTCACTTTGCAATTTGGGCACATGCTCACTGGAGCTTAGAGAAGAACCAACATGGTCTCAAAATACACAACAACACTCCAGGGTGAAACAAAGATCTGATTGTTGAGCCCAAGCTCTTGGTGGAAAGGGTCTTATTCTTATTATTCTTAGCAAGGGGCTGTGCACGATTTCGATTACTTACCCAGGATGTGTGCAGAGGTCTGTCCTTGTTTTGCCCCCTGAACCCCTTTAATCTTTTTCATTGGTTTAAGAAGAGTCAAGATGCTATAAAAACAAAAAATACAAGTTTATGATAACAGAAAAGTTTATGTAACATGCATTTTCCTTGTCCATACTGGCAATTTGAGGGTAGTCCATTCTATCAGTTTACGTGTTTTGATCTCATTGGCTTCTACTATACCTTAAATACTCTTCTAGAAAATGTGTGTGTTGCATTTGCATTGTTAGCTTTGCTAATAAACAAATCGTAGATTGTCACATCTCTAAGGAACTCTAATTCCCCTCAATTCATAATCCCTCATATTTAAATTCCTTGGCACATCTACTGTTGCATAGGAGGACTGATTTGTTGGGCTTTAGCTAATCTGTAGAAGACAAACAAATTTGAAGTTTCTTTTGTTGTGTTTATTTTTTTATTTTTGTTTGTTTTGTTTTATGTTTTCTTTTTTTAATTGAGTGAAGAGAGTCACTGTTTATTGCAAATTGATGACATTCGTCATGTTATTAAATACTGAACAATGAATATTCAAGAGTCTTATGTGGGTCTTTTGTGTTGAATATCTATGACAACAGATGCACTGTTGCATGTAAAAGCTGCTGTATGAGCTGTACATTGAAATTTGCATACTGTATATTTACTTTAGTTATTCTAAGAACACCAAACATAGTTTGAAAATCTATTTAAATATGAGTAAGGGTATTTCGAATCAATTTTTCATCCACTGTTGCCTTTCATGTGTTCATTGGGTGACAAATCTTGTTTGTATCTATTTTAGGTTATACCTGCAGGGTCACAGCCTTGCACAGTTTGGTTTCACCTTCATTGAATACGCCTGAACACACTAATTAACATCATCTCTTCATTTCTTTTAAAATACTGACTGTGTGTGCATAGTACAGATGTGCTTTTCTCTGATCTAATTCCTTTAATTGAAAATCTGTTCTTTGCACTTCCTGTACTCCTTGAGTCATTATCTACACCCAATAATTTTATGACATCGACAAAGTTAAATGGTTTATAACATCCAGGAAAGATGTTTTTTTTTTTCCAAGAATGCTATTAGGATCAAAAAAATACATGTTAAGCTACTTATGCTTTTTAAATGTAGCTATGTTGTGCGGTTCTTGGTTTTATAAATGCTTGGACCAGTGATCATATTTAACTAAAACACTTAATAAAAGCTTTGGTTTTAAAATAAACATACCTTTGTGGACTATGCCTTACTTTACTGCATTTAATCAACTGTACAATGTTTTGTTGTTGTTGTCTTTTTTTTTTTTTTTTACTTGGATGTATAACAAAAAAAAGCACAAAAATGTTAAGCTGCACATATATGTACAATAAAAGAGTATTCAAATGTAAAATAAGACATTTTAACTGAAACTTAATTTAATTTTACAAATAATTTTTCATTTTTACAATTTCTAATAAAAGAAATACACACACACACAAGTGATTTTAAATCTGTACACAACACAATCACAGTGGAAACGAGGTTAAATCCCATCTGTCCTGGCCAAGATGGTTATGAAAGCAGTTTAGCCTTTACCACCTCTTTCTTCATCAAATTCCACGGCTGACTCTTATGAAACACCATCATTGTTGAAAATCTTCCATCACTGCTGTGCAAAACCAACAGCACAGTCTCCACACCTTATGCAACCCTTGGAGTTTAGCTAAGGTTTCACTTGCCCCGTTCCAACCTTTTATAATTCGAATTTAATTAATGTTGGGGGAGAGAGATGGAAAGTCAAGTTAGTCATTCTGAGACGTGTGTTGTGTTTAAGAACGGGCCTCAGCTACAGTGCAGAGAGTCATGAAGAATGCTAATAATTCTGAAAGGCTTACAGTTGGCCGACAGTAGTCATGGCGATGGCCCCCGCACAATGGAAGCCTTTTAAAGAGGCCGATGTGAAAAGGGGGGAGGCATCTGTGCAGTGGTGTGGGGATCTTAAAAAAAAGCCATTTTCCGCTCTCCTCTGAGCAATTTGATTAGGATTAGATACTGCCTGAAGTGTTCTGCAGTTTAATGTGTTTGTAACAGTTTTTTAATGAAGTGAACATTATTAACCCGTTGTGTTTTAAAAAACGGGGTTTTGTCTTCTTGGTTCATGTATGCAAAGCTACATAATGGCCAATAAACGTAATTTTTACTGCATGACCAACGTATTTATTTGAGTGGATTTCTTTGTAGGCTTCAGTGCTTTAGATTGGTTTTCTTAGGTGTGCTATCATTTCTGGAAAGTAGATCCAGGCACAAACTGGCATCATCAAAGTCCCATCTGCCTCTACCCAAAAGACTTTGTTCGTTTTACAGGAGCAAGAATAAGTATAACTCAAAACTGAGCATTCCTCACAAACGAGAACAGGTTTAGAAAAAATAAAAGTAGGCGAAACTTGGCAAAAAAAAGTACTGCTTAATAACGGTTGGTGTCTCAGGGGTTCTGACGGTACCTATATCTTCAGCTGAAAATGTGGAAAATCCAGAGCATAATGTCTAAAATTGAAGAATATTTGCAGTTCCATAAATTTGGAAAAAAATATGTGATTTTCTGTGGAGGTGTCAATTTACAACAATTTCAACCTATGAATCATAAATAAAAACTCTTCGTAAGCTACACATTGCGTCTCTACTTTTCTTTTTTTGGCTAACCTTAAAATTAACTCACCAAAGATTTAAACTTCATATTCAAATGAGAAGTTAAATGTTAGCGTACACTCGTAGTAACTGCTTTTCTGAAGGTTAGCCAAACATCTTCAAATGAAAACCCGGCGTCTTCCTGCAGATAGCGTTCTGTGATTCTCTCGCTCTCATCACCATTTGGTGCACTCAATTGTCATCTCAGAGACCTAGGCATTTTTTTACAGCATGAAACATGAGTAGCCAAAACATAATTATTCTGTTCCCTCCCGACTATGTGAGTACGATTATTATCTTTTGTCACTCTGTTTCTTTTTGAAGAGAACAATGTGTCCTCTTGTAGAGAAGACTTTGTCTAGGAAACATCATTCTGAGAAGAGTTTTGTTGGGGTTCCCCTTAAGATGTCCAGGATAAGAAAACCATATCTAATTAAACCTCATCATGTCACATCACAATGGTCATCATATTTGATTCCATTCTTAGATATTCTCCATCACCATCCTGGAAAATAAGTTGCTTTTTGACTTCCTGGCAATTATACAGAAGTTTAACATGAATAAATTAAGAAATCCTCTGATGGTTGTTCTGTCAATAGTTCATTAACACATTACTTATCAGGATGGGACAACTGTGAAGAGAACAGCTCTGGGTCCTTCTCAGCAGTTCTTATTGTGTGTACATTTCCCAAGGAAAATGTTTGTGTCCCTCAGAAGGAAGCCATGTACCAATCAATATCTGGTAGACCAAGATTTAGAGTAACTAACTAGTTCTTGTTAGCAGATGTTTCTCAACTATTATTATTATTTTGTTATGAGCTTGGCTGCCATTCAATGAAACTTGTATTATGCTCACATTTAAAGAGTTTGGAGTCAAACACCATTGAAATGTTCTTTAAAACAAGCTTAATTTTTTTTATTAAATTAGCAAAGAAAAAAAAAAATCGGAGGCAAAACATCTTTTTTTTTTCTCAACAAAAATATTGCATTAAAAACAGATGTGTATACCTATTTTCTTTGCTGTTTATTCTGTTTTGTTGTTTTTCCTAACCAGGTTGCACAATTACAATTGTCATTAAATAAAATTATGTCACTAAAAGAAAGCAGATCAGTGCTTCACAATTTGTTAACAAAATGTCTTTTGTATTCAAAATGTTTACTGTAATATAACTGTGCTTTCAACTTTGCTGTGCGCTTTTTAAACGTTTATCCACTTTTTCTCATAAAGTAATATTTCAAAATGTATTTTCTAAATATGACTCTTTGCAATGCTCTTTATTCAGTTATTAAGAATATCAAGAAATGTTTGGTTTATTGTCATTGTAAAAGGATTAAAAATGCTTCCCATTAATGAAATGCATATATAATGTAAATAAACTTGTAAATTAAAAAAGCAAATCAATCACAACATAATAATTTTTTTGTGAATACCTTCTGGCACCTTCACAAACAAAATGCTTTAAGCAACTAATACATTAATATAAAAACCGAGGATATAATTTTTTATGGGGGATTAGAATTTACTACCTACATTCAGTAATTACACATTGTTTCATATTCATTTTACTTTTTATTGGTTTAGCGAACTTATGTAAAGCTGTGTGTCATGAGCACAGAGTGAAAGTGCTGTGGTAAACATACATTACAAAACATGTGTTCTGTTTTATTGAGTATCCTGTGTGTAATGAGATATTGCTCATGCCAAAGTGATGCTTTCCATATGAGACCTGATTGTTTTTTTAACTTAAGGTTTCTTTAAGAAGCAACATTTCTTCTGGAATTTGTTAAGCAGATGGCTCAGATATTGAATCATTAATTCAGCTCCCTGTTGGACACGGCCCCTGGCATCTGCACATGTGTGGCCCTGTAAAGGATTCTTCTACATTTATTGGATGTTTAACTGCATCCAGCTGAGACTACAGCGCCTGGAGCTCTTTACACCTGCTGAGAGACCAAAGGTACCCTACACATTTAGGTTCATCTATGGGATAGTACAGTCTGATAATGACCTAGGATGTATAGAAAGAACATGGGAAGTAACACGAACAGCATTGAAACTTGTTTACAGTGCTCAGCATAAATGAGTACACCCCTTTAAAAAAAAAAGTAGTAAGAATTGAATCAGCAGCTCATTTAAAAAAAACATTTAACATGAAATTAAGGTTAGTTAAGTAACTTGAACCACAAAATCTTTAGTTTTACTCAAGTTGGTTGATGCAAAAATCAATACACCCTGCTACAAAAAATACTACTACGATCTAATATTTTGTATGACCACTGTGATTTTTCTAGGTATGGAATGAACCATTTGGTGACATATTGCAACATCTATCTTTTTCCATTCTTCAAGAATAGCCTCTTTTAGTGCCTGGATGCCAGATGGAGAGTGATGCTCAACTTGTCGCTTGAGAATTCCTCACAGCTGTTCGATTGGATTCAGATCAGTCAACATATTTGGTCATTCAATAACCTTCACCCTGTTGTTCTTCAGAAATGCAACAGTAGCTTTAGACAGGTCTTTTAGATGTCGTTGGAAAAGCGCACAATGACCAAGTGCACAGAGTGATGGCAGCAGCACCTTCTTCAGTTTAAAAAGGGACATTAATTAGAAAGGCACTGATACAACCCCACATAAGGACAGTACCACCACCATGTTTCACTGACGGCATCATGCATTTTTCTTTGAAATTCTCCAATTACGATGGCATACAGTTTTAAAATCAGAATGTGCATAGTGTAAAGGGAAATGGTCACTCCAGTTTGGCTTTCAGTGAACTTGCATGGCAATTTCTTCAACACATCTCATCAGAAAACATTCCTGTCGAGAAGTGAATTTCCATGGACAAGACGGAAGTCTCCGTAAGACTTGCATTTCCATCTTCCTTGGATTTTTTTAAATTACTTTTGCTACAGTATTTTGACTGTTATATTAAGATTTTCTGATCTTCTAGCCATTTTTTCAGATTTTGTGACATTTCTCTTTCATGGGGAGACATTGCTGACTGTATGAAATGGGATGAGCTTTTCTTTGTTAAGTAATACCATTTTAAAGTCACCTGTCTGCTGGACACCTCTTAAATTAATCATTAGAGTCACCTGTGGTTGAATTTCTATTTTTTTAGAAGTTTTAAGTCTTATGCCTTTAAGTCTAAGTCTATAAGGCTACCTATTGAGAGCTATTAAGCAGCGTAGACCCAGCCCAGCAGGTAACACGTTTTTTTTTTTAATTCAAGCTCTAAATATAAACGGCAACAGGTTTCACTCATTTTACATTACTTAACTGAATGATATACATGGAGTAGAACAGAACTAAATTTATTTAACAAAACTACACTCATCTAACTTGTTAATGTTATTTTTCCTCTGTTGGCATAAATCGAGATGGATCCAGGGACTGAAAAAGAAAAATCATGTCAGTTCCACTTTAATCCCACTTTAATTCCACTTTTAAATAAAGCAGAATAAAGTTCATATATCAGCCCCTGATTAGACCATATACCTTCATATGCTACCCAATCAGCAGAGACTCAGCTGCTGTACATACATTATTTTCAGTTTGTTTTTGTTATGTTCATATTTACTTTCCATTGACTTCATGATGTTATTTTTTACACTTTTAGTTCATAAGACAAGTTTCTATGGACTAATGGACCCAAACCATAGCCTATTTTTTGCAACAAATCTGAGGTAAAGATGTAAATGAGATAACTCATGGTTTGTATTGGAACATATGGAATAGTAGCAGAATGTCTAAGCAAAGCTGTTGCACAATCATAAACATAGGACAGTAATGTTCATTGTACCAATCTATTAAAATTTAGAAAAGGAGACAATTGAAGTTTTTATTTAATTTTCGCAATTAGAAAGATTACCAGTCACAGTAGTAAATTAATGTCATATCCCCATTGATAGATGGAGACATTTGATGGTGTTTTAATAGTTTTTAGAGCTATAAAATGTGTATGATATGAGTGTCAATAAGTTAGTTTTTTTTAATGATTATATCCAAAACGTCTCAAAATGATTATTCTCTATTGCATTTTGAGAGAAACACGTTATATTATTAACCATTAATCCTCCCAGCTCATTAACATAACAGTAGACAAGTAACTCATACGTTTAGTATTATTGACAACTAAACAGCAACCCTCCTCCTCCCAGTAAAAGTTTGGGTTTAATCTCCCAAAAGTTTGGACATCATGGTTATTATTATTATTAAGTTTAAAGTTTTGATTACTAAATTTCCATTTTGGGGGTGTTGGGTCTAAATTATGCAAGTAATTTTTTTTTGCGTGAAGTAATATCGAAGATGTGATGTATTATTCATTTAAAACAATGTCACTGAAGAATCGAAATATCTTCTATTGTTCATGTGTAGAAGTTTTTACTTAATAAACCTTTGACGCAAGTGGATTGTGAAAAGTCGCAGTAAAACATGAAAAAAGTAAACATTCCAAGTCAATTCGTTTTGGAAAGGGATGAATTGATCATTTGTTGCAGTCTAATACAAGGTGACATTTATTGCAATTATGACCAACTTAATAAAAGTAGATATTTCGACACCCAATATCTTGCCACGCAAAATTACAAGTGATCTTGTACATATTGTTTTCTGACATTAGGCATGTTAGGATAATGTTTAAAAACCTGAACCAAAATGTTTACAGGAATTTAAAGTAACAAGCTATTTCAGAAATGTATAATATCAAATGTGAAGGTGTGCCTCTAAGTAAATTTCCCCTTTAGTTTAGGTGTTTTTCATTGAAAAGCGCAATTTTTTTTATTGTTATTTCAAACGCTTCCCCTTTAGCCTTACCACCTAAAAAAAAAACTGAAATTCAGTCTGATTCAACTATAAAAATACTGCACAAAACATTAAAGAGAAATTTAAATTTTAAAGCGATAAAACTGATTATGAAGAAAAATAAATAAAGACAATTACACACCAATTAAAAAAAGCACAGATTGCATTTGAGGGAAGTTAAAGCCAAAGAAAAAAAATAAGTTACAGTCCAGCGCAAATATCAAGCAGACCGATTTTAAGGCACATCATGTTTATTCAATGATTGGGTCAAATAATTTAACTTTGGTGAAGGATCCATTTTTGGTTGTGACATTGCCGAAGTTCCCGGCTCCTCCCAAATCCTGGCTGAAGTTCCCGGCTCCTCCCAAATCCTGGCTGAAGTTCCCGGCTCCTCCCAAATCCTGGCTGAAGTTCCCGGCTCCTCCCAAATCCTGGCTGAAGTTCCCGGCTCCTCCCAAATCCTGGCTGAAGTTCCCGGCTCCTCCCAATCCTGGCTGAAGTTCCCGGCTCCTCCCAAATCCTGGCTGAAGTTCCCGGCTCCTCCCAAATCCTGGCTGAAGTTCCCGGCTCCTCCCAAATCCTGGGTGATGTTACCCCCTCCAGCAGAGTCACTGATGTTGCCATTCCAAATTTCAAGCAAACTAAAAAATGGGGCCGGGACACTGCAAACTAATTGGAAAGAAATGTGTTTTAATGATCTCTAACAAATCAAACAAAAAAAAAAACAAATAAGCTTTACCTTGTAGAAGTAATTGATGCTGAACCACCATCAAAAGTACTGCAGCTATGAAGACTCCCATCCTTTTTCTTCAGCAACTATTATAAACCTGCTTAGTGAAAGTTTGGGTGATTGCTAAGCAAGCCAGATTTTTAAAGCCAACCAATTTGAACCACCTGGATGGTTCATTAACCAAATTAGTCTAATTACTGAACTTTCCAAAGAGTGTGAAAACAGTAATTGTGTGCTTTAAACTTTTAAACGCTGTGATTAAAGAGCTTTTAAAGAGCTGATTCATGGAATTGAAAAATCTCACTGTGCTGCCCAAGCATTTAGAAGAAATAGATAAAAAAATAACAAAAAGTAACATGAGACTAAAAGTACATATATAGAAGTAATCTGGGAAGAGCAATGGGATGAATCAGAAATTGGAATATATACAAAATACAGAGAAAGGTTAGAAAACAGAAGTTGGCAATAAGTAGACAATAACATGAAGAATGGGACATTCTAGACAAAATTGGCACCAATTTAAAATAGGAAGCCACCCAAAGGTGAAGTGTGTGAAATTTGGAGAAAACGAGACAATTGAACATATAAAATATCAGTCTAAAGCCTATGAAAGTAAGGGGCAAATGTAACCCAAAAAAGTGCTCAATGTATAATGACACAATGAAGTAGTGTAGCTTCCTTCTTTCATTTCTTGAGTCAAACTACTTCCCAGATGGTGGCAGTAATGCACCAACAGCAAGATATGCAACCTGTCTTTAAACACTAATAGAAGAAGAAAAGGGTTGTTAAAAATCCTTGACAAATGTAGGATTGATGTTAAAAACAAACAATGTTTTTACCACTGCTTTCACTGCTAAGTTTAAGGAACGCTCACCTGAAGCACATCTATCTCTCAATTATGTGATTGATTACCAATCATAGATGTCTTTGCATTGGGTTTGAAGGTTTCAATTCACTAGTATAGGAAAATATAGAACAAAGAAGTTATTAATTTTTTTATTTTCAGATCAGATTGAAGTGAGCTTGCTCAACAAATATTTATGTAACAAGTGTGGCTATTTTGGCAATTGAGAGATTCAATTTAACATATGTTTAATTCAGAAATTGGTCTTGATTTCATGAAATTACTTCAAACTTTTTGAGTAATGAGGGTTTTCATTTGAGGCATGCAGGCATATCGTTTTTTTAAGTTTGTAAATAAAGACTAGCCCAACTTGTTGATTTTGGCACCTAACTTATATTGTTTAATTGTACAAAACTTTTTTTAAGTCACCCAAGTCATAAATTGTTATTGCAACAATGTGATCCACCACTCAGAGTGAGGCGCTGTCGAGTAGAATTAATCTGGCACCAACTTCACCATGAATGACAATGATAGCAAAGTTATAACTGGCAGAGCTAGAGAGTCTGAAACAAAAGACAGAACCAATTCCAAAAGATTTCTTATCAGCCCTTAAATTCTCTAAACGTACCACTTTCACCACAAGTTCATAAATCATTAGCATCGCTTCGCTTTTCCCCTGAGAGCCATTCCCCCACAACTCGCTCTCAATATGGTAAAATCACCATAAATAAACATCCCCATAAGGAATGGTCAAACATCAGAAGCAAATTTTATAACATTAAATCAACTATTTACATTCATGTAAATAAACTTGCTGATTGCCCACAATGCATGGCAATCTTGTGAAACTTCAAAATTTTCATTTAGCTTAACTTAAATGAAAAGGTTGCATACCTTAAAACAGAAACAATGCTAATGTGATGGGAGGGTGTGTCAGGTTAATTGCACCCTCTCTCCGATTGGGGGCGGTAGTGTATAAGAGTCCCATCTGCCCCGGCAAAGTGTCAGCTGGTTGCACTTCCGGAGAGGTGAGCTTGTTCCGGGACTGCGCACGTCTGTGTTTGGTGACTGCATAGCTTTTGGTAAGGATGAGCTGTTGCTGGGGTGCGATCCCATTGGCTGTTGCATTAGGTTGAACGTGGGAATATGTATGTGCAGGTTTGCGTCACTATAGAAAATCAGCTGCCGGCATATTAACCCTTTAGGGGAAGGCGACAGGGATCATCTGGGCGTCTGGTGAGTAACCAACCTTAATGCAGTGGTGTAGAGTGCCGTGAGGAATTGCATTTAAGTGATTGTAGGGTGTGTGTGTCCAGGATTCTCTCTCTCTCTCTTTGAAAATTCGTTTACTGGTACCCGGCATCCGCACATATCCCCGGAGGCGACATTTTCTCTGACGGGCTGTTGTTCACGACACCAGCGGCGCGCGGAGGCGATCGCCTGGCGTGACGGCGGATCGCTCCGTAGGGATCAGCGCGGAACATCAACTTCCTCGGGAAGCGAAGGAGGCACAAACTATTTCCCCACTGTTCATCAAGGCTGTAGTGGGGAACCAAAATTAGTGACCTAAATCTACCCAGTCCGAAGGGGAAATCTGGGGTTACCGCGTTGCGTGTGTGTCTCTGAGCATACGGTGCATGGAATGTTTTTATATGAGCGAACTGCGAGGGACCCGTGTGCGTCTTGAGTGGTGACTGAATGTATATTTCAGGAGGAAGGAGATGGCCGCTGGGACCTAACCTTGCGAGCACGTGTGGTGGAGGTTTGCTGTGAGTGATGCGAGTATAACCCACCTTGCAGTGAATGTGATGTGAGAGCACTGTGGTGAGTAACTTTACACATGACAATAGCAGTATTAGAGGTCCCAGTGTGGTCCATTAGCTCTCCTGAATGTGTATGTGCGTGTGTGTGTGCGGTGTGATTCGGAGTGGAGCTCCGGAAATTGTATGGCTGTTCATCGGTGTTATAGAGAGTACATTTATATGTAGTTAGGGTTTTTTTCTTTTTGTTTATTATCTGTAGGCATTTTGGTTAAGTTGTTGGTTTTTCTGTGTTGATCCTTTGAAAAGATTCTTATTTTGTAGTTTATTCCTTTAAGATTTATGCATTGTTTTTCATGTATGATCTATAACAGCCCTCTGATTCAGAGCCGGACCGGTCCTTAGGTTCTAACTTTTATCATGAGTGTGTTTAACTGAATGTAAAATAAACGTAATAAATATTTTTGTATGTGACCCTGGTTTCCTGTTCTTCCTTTCTCTTTTAAAATGAGTGACGACCTCATTAGGGGTGTTTTGTGAAAATTGGAAATGTATGTGGGTCGGTCCCGCTACAAACTGGCGTAGTCGGCAGGGTCGTCACTCAAGTGAGAAGGAGACCAGGGACCAGGGTTCAATAGCATTTTACTTATTGTGTTTTTCTCCTGTGCCAGAGACAGACAACCGCAAAACCCCAGTAAGAGGATAGTTTGCACATTGCAGGGACTAATCAACTGGGGTGAGTCCTGAATAATTATTTTTCCAACATGGAAGACGAACTGACTGCGTTGCGCCAACAAGTGGCACAATTATTAGCCGATAATGACCGTTTGCGTCAGTCTGGTATGCCTGGGCCTTCGTCAGTATTGGGGGGAGGGACTGACATAAATGAGCCACCCACAATGACCATTCCAAATGTAGGTGCTGCTGCGTCACGTGCTGAGCATTTGATCTTTGTTCCAAGAGATCGCGGATGTCCGAAATTTAATGGCCGTTCCGGTATAGGCATTAATGAGTGGGTGGAAGAGTCACAGGCCTGCATGCGGCTTCGCCACCTATCAGCCGCTGATCAAGCATTTTTCTTATATGATCATCTGGAAGGGGAGGCCAGGGAGGAGATTCGTCATCGTACAAGAGAGGAGAGAGGGGATCCAGAGCGAATTTATGCTGCCTTGCGGGAATTATATGACTGCAAAGAGTCATATGTAGCCTTACAAGAGTCTTTCTTTTCCCGCAAGCAACAGGAGGGAGAGACCCTATTAGAATTTTCCCTTGCACTCATGGGCTTGTTAGGGAGAGTTACAGCCCAGTGGCCTGGCGGATTTCCTAATGCTGACATGGTGTTGCGTGATCAGTTTGTGGAGAATGTTAGCAATAGCAGCCTCCGCCGTGAGTTAAAACAGATGATCCGTCGTCAACCCGCGGCTACGATGCTAGAAGTGAGACGTGATGCGATGCGCTGGGAGCGGGAGGGAACCCCAGGGGGTTTGCGGGGTAGAAGTAATTCATTACCTTCGACAGGTGGCATTTATTTTGGGGTACAAGGTCAGCGACACAGTAGTCCAAATTCCTCCCCGCAGGCCACCGAATTAGCAGAGCTACGGGAGATGTTGCTGAAGCAGCAGCATCAGTTAAACCAGCTAACGCAAAGCATGGCCCAATTGCATCACTTCCGCACCTCATGCATACCCGTCACGTACACACCAACTACTCTGCAGGAGGTGCCAGCAGCCTGGACATTTTGCAAGAGATTGTGGCAGGGGGCGTAGGACTGCTCCACCGCTTGCAACTAGCAGAGCACATGTATTACCTGGAGACATGCAGTCACCACGCAGACAGTCCTCGGAAAACTAACTCCCACCAGGCTGCAAGCCCACAGCTTGGGTGGGGAGTTAAGGGGCTGGAATAGTGCTAGGGAGTCGGTACAGTTGCTGTCAAATTGCCCACAACTGGTTGTCCAGATGGGAGGGGTGGCAGTTACCTGCTTGGTCGACACAGGGTCGATGGTATCCACAATTACGGAGAGCTGTTTCAAGGAAAACGTTGATAGGTGGGGTCAGGACCAACCTAAACCATGCCAGTGGCTGCAGCTGCGAGCAGCAAATGGCTTGGACATTCCTTATTTGGGGTATGTAGAGCTCGAAGTAGAGATGTGTGGGCGACTGGTGGGGATGTGTGGGGTATTAGTAGTTAGAGATCCCCCTGGTGGTATATGTACTCGGGTGCCTGGTGTTCTTGGCATGAACATCTTGAGTCGCTGCTACCGGGACCTGTTTGGCCAGTATGGTTCAAAGTTGTTTGAGTTGCCGGATGTCTCCCAAGCTCCCACACCCTTTGTTCGAGCACTCCAGTATTGTCATCAGGTTGACTTGACTCCAGCATGTCGTTTCGTAGGCGAAGTCAGAGCGAGAGGAGACGGTGTTTGCCGTGTTCCAGGCGGGGCATTGAGGCTGGTAGCGGCAACCTGCTCTGCTCTGAACACAGGTAAATCGGTTATGTTTGAACCGCTACAGCAGGGTCTGCCCCCAGGGTTGTTCTCATACCCGACATTGGTCCCTGTAGAGCAGGGTACTGTCTACGTGCCCATTATTAACGTTAGTTCCCAGGATGTTGTACTGTACCCAAGAACAGTCATAGGGACTGTAACGGGGGTGGATGTTATCAGTCTACCACCAGAGGTGATTGAGGTGCCTGTGGCCTCAGCTCAAGTCAATGCCCAGTTTGCCCAGCCCTCGTCCTCCGTAGAACAACAAATCGAGGGACTTGATTTGTCCGTGTTAGCCAGCACTGACCAGGATAAGGTTCGTTCGCTGCTGCGGAAGTTTGCTGGGGTGTTTGCTCGTCATGAAGGGGATTTGGGGTGCACCAACCTCATTTCGCATGACATACCCCTCTTGGAAGATACACCAGTGCGACAACGGTACCGTAGAATCCCGCCATCTGAATACGAGCTTGTAAAAGCCCATATAAATCAACTGTTGGAGGCTCATATCATCAGGGAGAGTTGTAGCCCCTTTGCATCCCCGATTGTGATAGTCAAAAAGAAGGATGGAAGTCTGCGGCTTTGTGTAGACTATAGACAGCTAAATGCTAAAACCCGTAAGGACGCTTTTCCACTTCCACGAATTGAGGAGACACTGGACTCTCTAACCGGGGCACAGTGGTTCTCGACGTTAGATCTAGCTAGCGGCTACAACCAGGTGCCGGTGACTGAAGCTGATCGACCGAAAACAGCCTTCTGTACTCCATTCGGACTTTTTGAATGGAACAGGATGGCATTTGGCTTGTGCAACGCCCCCAGCACCTTTCAGAGGCTCATGGAGCGCATATACGGCGATCAACAGGGCCAATCCCTACTGCTATATCTGGATGATATAGTAGTTTTCTCGTCATCAGTAGATCAGCACTTGGTTCGTCTGGAGGTCGTTTTGAGTAGGTTGCAACAAGAGGGATTGAAGGCAAAATTGGCTAAATGTGTGTTCTTCCAACAGGAAGTCCAGTATCTGGGTCATGTGATATCGGCCAAGGGGGTGGCCACAGACCCAGGTAAGATAGAGGCAGTCTCATCTTGGCCTCGTCCGAAAAATGCTGCGGAGCTGAGGTCGTTTTTGGGATTTGCCAGCTACTATCGGCGTTTCGTGGAGGGCTTTGCCAAATTAGCAGGCCCCCTCCACCGGCTGGTAGCAGCAATGGCAAGCCAGAGACGAACAAGGCAAACCGCGGGTAGTTTCACTGAAGCCTGGACAGCAGAGTGTCAGCAGAGCTTTGATGGCCTTAAAGCCAGGCTCTGTTCGGCTCCTGTGCTGGCCTACGCTGATTTTACTTTACCTTTTGTGTTAGAGGTGGATGCCAGCCATGGCGGACTAGGGGCAGTACTGTCTCAAGAACAGCACGGAGTTGTCCGGCCCATCGCATACGCTAGCCGTAGCCTCCGACCAACCGAGCGTAATACGTCTACGTATAGCTCCATGCGTTTAGAGTTTCTAGCCCTAAAATGGGCAATGACCGAGAAATTTAGAGATTATCTCCTAGGACATCGCTGTGTCGTATTCACCGATAATAACCCATTGAGCTACTTGGGTACGGCGAAATTAGGAGCAATGGAGCAACGCTGGGCGGCGCAGCTAGCTTCCTTTGACTTCCAGGTTAAATACCGGTCGGGTAGGAGCAATAGGAATGCGGATGCCCTTTCCAGACAGCCACATCCCGGGGAACAGGTGTCCGTTCAGCCGGTGGGTTCAGCAGTACCTGAGGTTTTCCGGCAAGGGGCTGACCTGGCTCAGGCGCAAGTAAATCAGATCACCCTCTTTACAGATGTACCTGGAAATGAGTTGGTGGAGTTGCAGGAAGCAGACGCAGTCATTGGTGCATTTCTTCCATTCTGGGCGCGTGGGATCTACCCCAGGGCCGCTGAGAGGAAGAAGCTCTCAAAAGGTGCCCAAGTCCTGCTCCGGCAGTGGAAGAACCTGGTGGAGCAAAATGGCTTGCTTTATAGACGAGTGTTTCGCCCAGATGGGGGTGAGGGGCTACTCCAGCTTGTTTTACCCGCCACATTAAAGGAAGAAGTGCTTACGCAGCTTCATCAGCATCATGGCCACCAGGGGGTGGAGCGCACAACCCAACTGGTACGCCAGCGCTGTTATTGGCCTGGGATGGCAGCGGACATTGCCCAATGGTGCCAGGAGTGTGGTCGATGCCAGCAGGCCAAAGACACTCGGGTAGCACCAGCAAATTTCATGGGACACTTACTAGCTTCAAAGCCAAATGAGATTGTGGGCCATGGATTTCACCATTCTGGAACCCTCTAATGCAGGTCTGGAGAATGTGTTGGTGCTTACTGACGTCTTCTCCAAGTATACCCTGGCTGTGCCCACCAGAGACCAGCGATCTGAGACGGTTGCTAGAGTCCTAGTTAATGAGTGGTTCTACAAGTTTGGTGTACCTGTCCGCCTTCATTCGGATCAAGGCCGCAATTTTGAATCGGCTTTGATAACTCAGCTCTGTAGACTGTATGGGGTAGAAAAGTCCCGGACGACCCCAAGTCATCCAGAGGGAAACGGCCAATGCGAGAGGTTCAACCGTACCCTGCACAACTTGCTGCGGACACTTCCTGTGTCTATGAAAGGCGAGTGGCCATCGTGTCTTCCCCAGGTACTGTACTCCTACAATACCACTGCTCACCAGTCAACGGGAGAGTCACCCTATTTTTTAATGTTTGGACAGGAGCCTCGGTTACCCGTAGACTTCCTGCTGGGTAGAGTGGAAGCGCCTGTGGCGGGGACGGTCCAGCGTTGGATGGTAGAACACCAAAATAGGTTGCAAGTGGCATTTGAGGGAGCAAGGGAACGCATGAAGGATATGGCTGCACGCCGTAAAGAGAGGCATGACCAGCAGGTTAAGGAAATTCCACTTGTGGAGGGCCAGGTAGTGTACCTCCGTAATTATAACGCCAGGGGCAGGCACAAGATCCAAGACATGTGGAGCTCAGTGACCTACGTTGTGATTAGGGCCCCTAAGCCCGGGGGATCTGTGTATACAATTGCACCTAGCTTGAACATGGGCCAGCTTAAGCAGGTGCATCGTGCACTATTGAAACCGGTTATTAACCACCCGGTTCCCCAGGTCCCTGAAGAGGACCTCGCCGCAGAAGAGAATTATTCTCTGCCATCTGAGGAGGTTGAAGATTTATTTTTGCTGGTCCGGAAAGACCAACTAGTCCTCAGGGTACCCTTCCTAGGTCTTTTCAAGTTGAAGAAGGTAGACTACCTCCCCCTGTTGAGGGGACCCCAGAGGGAGAGTATGCTTCGGAGGAAGGTCGGGTCCCAGCTGTTAATGAGGCTAGGAGATCTACCCGAAGTACGTTGGGACAGCACTCTAACGTGCATCATCTCCCCAGGGCAGTAAGGATGGGGGCGTCATCCCAAGGAGCAAGGGCAGATGTGTGTTTTCGACCCTGGGTGTAACTAGGCAGAGGTTAAGGTGGAGCTTTACCGTCGGGGCGCCGGTTCCGAAGTTGGGGTGGATTGTGATGGGAGGGTGTGTCAGGTTAATTGCACCCTCTCTCCGATTGGGGGCGGTAGTGTATAAGAGTCCCATCTGCCCCGGCAAAGTGTCAGCTGGTTGCACTTCCGGAGAGGTGAGCTTGTTCCGGGACTGCGCACGTCTGTGTTTGGTGACTGCATAGCTTTTGGTAAGGATGAGCTGTTGCTGGGGTGCGATCCCATTGGCTGTTGCATTAGGTTGAACGTGGGAATATGTATGTGCAGGTTTGCGTCACTATAGAAAATCAGCTGCCGGCATATTAACCCTTTAGGGGAAGGCGACAGGGATCATCTGGGCGTCTGGTGAGTAACCAACCTTAATGCAGTGGTGTAGAGTGCCGTGAGGAATTGCATTTAAGTGATTGTAGGGTGTGTGTGTCCAGGATTCTCTCTCTCTCTCTTTGAAAATTCGTTTACTGGTACCCGGCATCCGCACATATCCCCGGAGGCGACATTTTCTCTGACGGGCTGTTGTTCACGACACCAGCGGCGCGCGGAGGCGATCGCCTGGCGTGACGGCGGATCGCTCCGTAGGGATCAGCGCGGAACATCAACTTCCTCGGGAAGCGAAGGAGGCACAAACTATTTCCCCACTGTTCATCAAGGCTGTAGTGGGGAACCAAAATTAGTGACCTAAATCTACCCAGTCCGAAGGGGAAATCTGGGGTTACCGCGTTGCGTGTGTGTCTCTGAGCATACGGTGCATGGAATGTTTTTATATGAGCGAACTGCGAGGGACCCGTGTGCGTCTTGAGTGGTGACTGAATGTATATTTCAGGAGGAAGGAGATGGCCGCTGGGACCTAACCTTGCGAGCACGTGTGGTGGAGGTTTGCTGTGAGTGATGCGAGTATAACCCACCTTGCAGTGAATGTGATGTGAGAGCACTGTGGTGAGTAACTTTACACATGACAATAGCAGTATTAGAGGTCCCAGTGTGGTCCATTAGCTCTCCTGAATGTGTATGTGCGTGTGTGTGTGCGGTGTGATTCGGAGTGGAGCTCCGGAAATTGTATGGCTGTTCATCGGTGTTATAGAGAGTACATTTATATGTAGTTAGGGTTTTTTTCTTTTTGTTTATTATCTGTAGGCATTTTGGTTAAGTTGTTGGTTTTTCTGTGTTGATCCTTTGAAAAGATTCTTATTTTGTAGTTTATTCCTTTAAGATTTATGCATTGTTTTTCATGTATGATCTATAACAGCCCTCTGATTCAGAGCCGGACCGGTCCTTAGGTTCTAACTTTTATCATGAGTGTGTTTAACTGAATGTAAAATAAACGTAATAAATATTTTTGTATGTGACCCTGGTTTCCTGTTCTTCCTTTCTCTTTTAAAATGAGTGACGACCTCATTAGGGGTGTTTTGTGAAAATTGGAAATGTATGTGGGTCGGTCCCGCTACACTAAGCTTATTTGAAAATTACAATTTCACAAACTTCTAAATATCAAAAAAGTTTTTTATAAAACATTAATATTTATATTACATATATAATTAATTTTCAGGTTAACAGTGTGCCAAAAGTGCAATTGTTAGAAACATCTTGTTGGATGCTTCTGCTAGTCAGTGTGTTTAAAACAAAGAATATTACAAAAACTTGGCTGTGATTCTAACCTCTCATGTGATCTTTCTTCTGGAAACCTTACTATTTATATCTTTCCATGATTTTAATGAACAGGTTGAGATGGATGTTAACAGTGCCTTAGAAATTGCCAGGTTGTTTTACGGAATTATAGTCATTCAGGGACAGAGTCTGCTGGATTGTTCCAGGAATGTGGTCTAGTTAGCTAAGTTGTGTGCTTTTATAGGCCACCGTTTAATGCACTGGCCTGTGCTGGTTTTTATAAAGTGCATGTAGTGATGCCTGAAGATTTTACAACTAATTTACTCAGTGGAAACTATTCAAATGCTGATAAATGTGGGTCATACTTTTGCTTAATACAGTTGATTACTTTTTTAAATGTTCATAGAGAAGCAAATAGACAACCTTAAAGAGAAATCCGAAAGATCTGAAAATTGTTGAATCGGTTTGCAGCAGTACAATAACCGACATTAGGAGATTGTAAGTGGACTCTTACACTCATTCTCCTAGCTATTTCCTCCCTGAACCCTTCACACCAAAATCTAGCGAGTGTATTGAACTCTATCCTGAGGAAGACCAAAAACACTCTGAATAGAGAACAAACAACACCCAAACGATCAAATATCTTAATTTCATCATCTTTATAGCCAATTCCTGACTAAAAACCTTGTGCTTTGTATTTATTCTTTATATTAATATATGAAACTCACAACCATTTTAACTTAATGCATTTTTAAGGAACAAGATGAGAGTCTTGGTGTTAAATTAACTAGGAACAGACTTGGAACAGAGTGAATTTAACTCTGTAGATTTTACTGTGCGTTATAAATATGTGACAAGTAAAGTTCAAAATATCCAGCAGCATGCATGTTTTTACAAACGTGTGGTAGCCATCTTTAGAGACGTTTTAACCTTAATTTAATGGAAAAATCCATCCTTCATCCTCTGAATTGTATCTATTGCTCTTTACTGCACTGAAAGTATTTCAGAGCTGATGTTCTGAACGTGTCTAAACTCTTTGTGTGTTTTTATAATTTGTGGTGTCAGCTTTCTACTTAAAATACATGTTAAATTAATGTATTTGGTAGAATTTTATTGCAATAGAAGGATGTTCCCCCACTCACCGCAGTATGTTTCTGTCTTCTGGGTTCTTACATGCAGTCTGTACAATCTTTTTTGTGATTTTTCTTCAGAATGAAGTAGAACAGTCAACGTCCTAGCTAACATTGACTGGTGTTGAAAGCCCTGTTCTAACAAGTCACAAGAATTTAGTGTTTTCTTTTAAAGTTATCTTCTTGTGTCATAATGTCCGATGTCATAACACTCATCTTTTGAGTTTGTAATGGTGCAGAGATGTTTTTGTTTGCTTTGTTTCACATGTTGTAGCTTATCATGTTCTGATAGCTTAACAACCGAGTCCTGCACTGCTTCATTAATGCTGAGGCTTCCTGTGTCTTTGTCTGTGGACTTGCTTTCTGATAAAGACTTGCTCCCAATTAGCCTCTCATTTTCCTGTCACTATCAGTCTGAGGTTACCAGACACACACTCATACACTCCTTACCAAAAGGGGTCTATCACTCTACACTTATCAAGAGGTGACTCATGTTTCTGTTCACTTTTAAAAAACAAAAATTACATACAATATTTTTCTTTGAGCTCCTCATTTATAATCTCAGCAACAGATAGCTAGCCAACAATGGACTTCCACAAAAAAAATACTGTTTCAAAACAGAAGAAACCCTAATATATTGGTCCTTCATCCCAATTTAAGTGTTGTACATTTAAATTTTAGTTAAGAAATGTTTAACATCACTGTGGAAAGCATATTTCAGAGACACCTTTCCAAGGTGGAACAATAACATTAAACAAACTATTCTTTTTTTACACCAGGTTATAAAAAATACTCATCTCAGTTCTTCTGAGCAATTAAATAAAGATATTTGTTTTATATGAATTACATCATCTATAATAACGATTTGTTTAAGTTTGCTCATTGAAAACTGAAACACTCAGCGATTCATTCCTATTCAAGAGGGGACTCTAATATAAACCAACCGATTACTTTTGACACAGGAATACTTTAACCTTAAAGAGTATTTGAATTTTGAGGATTTTGAGGCAAAGATATAGTGATATTTTATAAAAAAATATTTACACACACAGAGCGTCACAGTGGTGCAGTGGGTAGCACGGTCATCTCACAGAAAGAAGGTCGCTGGTTCGAGCCTCGGCTGAGTCAGTTGGCATTTCTGTGTGGAGTTTGCACGTTCTCCTCGTGATTGCGTGGGTTTCCTCCAGATGCTCTGGTTTCCCCCACAAATCCAAAGACATGCAATATAAGTCAAACGGGAAAAAAATGATTGTCCTGAGCGTATGAGTGTGTGGATGTTTTCCAGCAATGGGTTGCAGCTGGAAGGGCATCCACCACATAGTTGGTGGTTTATTCCGCTGTGGCGACCCTGAAGAAAACTGACAAGATGATGGATGGATGGATGTTTTAAATATTAAAGTTGTTTGATACACTTGTTAAGAAAACAGCTGCTCATTGCCTTTTTGTTTACAAAACAGCAAATTAAAAAAAAATTCAAGTCTGTTTTTTAACAAAATGTTTTAAAAACAAATGACAAACAAAATACAAAACACCTGGCACCTACAAAATACTTGAAACACAAGATAAACTGTCTTGAATAATCTTATTTTAACTTTTTTTTTACTCTGTTGCTTTCTGATTATCTAAATAAACATATTGATGTATATTATAACTAAAAATAAAAAGCACTCTGCCATATAATCTGACTCTTCACACTTCTTGTGACCTGAAAATAGCCAAACACACTTGGCATTTCCTTGAGTCCTTTGGCAGCTGCCTACAAGGCCAAAAAGCTCTGACTGACTTCCTGTATCGTCTGCCACAGCCTTACTCTGATTACCACTGAGAGTGTTTTTGAATGTGGGATTCCTTCCACACCCTTTACTATACTGGTCTAACACTTCAGTGTTTTAGTTGTAAGCTCTTAAGTATGGCTCAAGCTTCTCAGCATGTTTGGCTCACATCCAGAATGAGTTCATAACCAATGGAGTAGCCAGCTGGTGATGGGGCCATTGCTCCCTTGACCCCTGTCTGTTCTGTACGTACCCTGATGCTTTAAGCCTTCTTGACTGCATGGTGTATGCATACTTTTTCATTCCCAAAAATGTCTGTTTCAGTGAGCCTAAGGCTGTTATTTACTGAAGCCCTCCAGCTCCATTCAGGTCAGAAAGAGACACCATGACGTTATGTATATTTGATTTGTGAAAATACATTTTTCTAATGGAACATGACAACTTGGAAAAAACTATTACAATTGGAAAGCGTTTTTGAGGAGAAAATGTGTTTTTGAGGCATATCAGAATTGACATATTTCGCAAAACTGCAATCAAAACATAATGATTTTTGTATTTCTTTTTTTATTAAATGAGTCAGCTGACCAACAACCAGATACGTGCACTACACAGCGACAGCTCACCAGCAGTTGAGTTTGTCATTGGAAAAATTGGATCTATACCTTATTAAAATCACCAACCACTATTCCCTAAAATTGGCTTGCCGCTCTATGACCTGAGGAAGCTGACATTTCTTTTGGCACATGATTCCATGGCTAAAATGGGAATATATCTGCTGAAATTCTGAATTCTGTTCATATTTGTCACCATGTAGTTGAAAAGCAGCTACAGGTTCACATAGTGAAAGAGAAAGTGAAAGTTATCAGTTGGCCTGATATGAACTCATACCCGGAGTTTGTGTTCTGCATTTAACCTGGTTCAAACCAGATCCCCAATTTTCTTATCCACCAGACCACAACTGCCACATTATTTTACTTTTTTTTGAGAGAGGAACATTGTTCTGCAGGATAAAGCAGCAAGAGACCAAAGATACTATCCATCTCTCAGGTGGTTCACCAAAACCTTATCTAATTTACTGAGTTTAAGTGAGCTGTCAGACACGATACAATCTTTCCAACATTCATACCCCCAAAAATTCATAATTACTTTAGAAGTAAAATTCTAGTAATAAAGCACATGTAAGAAAAACTTAACAGGGTGGTACACAGGGTAGTCAGGAAAGGTATGGTGTGTTGGACAGCTTCTTTGGCTAAGACCTGCCAGGAAATAATTTGACCAACAAATCAAACCACCAATCCCATTTCACTTCACACAAGTGTCATATTTCTAGATGTGGAAATATTGCTACAATATTACACACAGCAAGTTTTTCATTTTTATCCAATGTTTAGCTGTTCCATATAACTGCTCAGTGCGCATGATATCTAATCTCATAGACTCAATCATATGGCTATAGTGAAACAAAAAAGAAATAGGACACTCGCTTTGCTGGAAATCCAGATCAACTCAACGAATCAAATAATGTCGCACAAACTTATCAGGCATATATAAAAGAATCTGATCGACTTGTAAATTGACAAAGACCCCAAAAATTGTGCAAAATACAAAAATCTAAATAAATGAACTTGCTTGATTATCTTATTGTCTTCTTATTATCAACAGATTGTTTCTTTTCACAAATGACACATTACTACCCCTGAGTGCCACCCAAGGGCAAGGAGCATCACTGCATCAACAATAAACAGCTGAAGTGTTAAGCTTGGCGAAAAAGCCTGTGCAAAGAAACCATTTTTATAATTTTTGCAATTCCAGATTCATCTAGGTTTGCAGAGACATTACCATGAGTTTACATTTTTTATTTAGTGCTTTAAAATTTTGTACTTTTTAATGAGTTTTAAATAACTTCATGATGAAACGCTAAATGGAAGGATGCTCCCCATTGATTCTTCCATAATCACAATTCATGGAATGTGAAAATTCTTTCTTTGGTCTTTAGAGGTCGCACAATGTTTTGAGTTGTTTTTTCTCTTTCAAAGTAGATCCAACAACCCTATATAAATGTCATACGTTGACCATCTCAAGACTTTAAGCTAAAGCACCAGTTAGCATCGGGGATGGCGTGTATGAGCGATGAGTGAGGCTGATTAGGTATAAAGATTTGACAGTGGCCTGTGTTATGTCAACGTTACTATAGAAAAACTGCCATTAGATCTAAGGTCAGATTTTTGACTCTTCGCATGAAGCCTATCAGTATGAGGTTAAAGGTCATTGCTCTTCAGATCTTTGCACTGCATCATTATAGACAGCCTCTTTTGGTGTCAGTGGATAGCATATTAGGTCAGTAAGATCCTATTAGTCACAATATTATTCAGCGTTTTGTCACAATCCACAGTAATATAATCAACATGGAGTCAAGGTCAGCAAAGGGTCAGCTCCTGCCATGTGTTTCCTAATCCTCCCTTATACCATCTCCTGGTTCCTGCCAGCATTTGGGTTTCATTACTCAATTCTTTCAATAATTAAAAAGAGGTTTTCCTGAAGATTAACGGCTATTCCCCAGGATCTTGTCGAGCCAATCAAAACAGGCACAGAGAGGCTGATGGGGTCAGTGATGGGGTTCTTTACGCTCAGAGTCCAACTCTGGACAGCTCTGGAACTCATGCACAGCTGGATGCAGGGACTTGTTAAGCCACAGACCCATGCACAGCTTGTCTGATTCATTTAGCAGCTCTCTATAAAATCTGTTTTGGCAAGGCTGATGTTTTACCACACTTTTCCTTGCAGAACTTTTATATTTACTTAGTGCTGTGACATTTTAAGGTACAAACCAAGCTCCAAATGGAAGATTATGGAATTATAAATCATAATTAATTGTGGTACGCTGTTCAGATTTCATTGCATGAAATGTTTAATGAAAGAAGGCTTCAGGTGGACATGTTTAATGAGTTTGGAGAAAGTTTTCTTCCCCATAAACTCTTTGTAATTTGCAGCCTGTCATTAGCATTGTTAAGGCTATGAACACTGCTGTTTGTTCTGAAGCACTGGTCTCATTTCCACTAACCTCATTTCCACACTGTGAGTTGTCACTTGATGTAAGGAGGATCATTAACGTCAAAGGTGTGTGGGTTCGCTTATGTGTGTATGTCTGGCAATTCTTGAGGTTGGTAAAAGTAAATAAATTGCTTGCTATAAAATTACGCAACTTAATTTTTCCCTGTAGTGATAATTTGTTCTA
Organism: Danionella dracula; assembly: GCA_900490495.1. Classification (NCBI taxonomy): domain Eukaryota; kingdom Metazoa; phylum Chordata; class Actinopteri; order Cypriniformes; family Danionidae; genus Danionella; species Danionella dracula. Next base: position 7,110,054 of record UELW01000322.1, read on the forward strand.
CAGGCCAACCTAGTCAAAGGTTGTCTAAAAAGAAAACAAAAAAAACCATGATGTTCTGTGCTGCTGAAGCATGTGATGAAGATATGACTGTCAGATAGGTGCAAACAAAGAACACAACGCTAATCAGGAGCTTAGTTTTACAGTAGATCTTGAGCTTGTGATCAAAAATTACTGGAAAATCACCCCCTCCAATGCCCCAGGACACAGAGCAGGACTCAACTGCACATCACAGGACTGAAATTAGATTATCTCTTTTGTGTTTAACCATTTGTCAGTATGTTTACTCTTTAAAAGGTTAGTTATAACTTTTTGTCATGTGCTATGTAATTTAATGTCTGCATGCTTCCTGCTCACATGAGCTCTTGTGATGTACATGGGGCTCACAAATGCACAAAACAATCCTGCCACTTTGTTTTTGTACACATTATATCTGTTCAAAGTTGCAGGTCAAGTCTACTTTCGTGTAACTGGGGAGATTTGGTAATGTAAAGCAGTTTAGTCAAGAAATAGAGAAAGTGTCTATACTTACCTAACCCACCCTTTGGAATTAGGGATTAATTTGAGCTCCCCGATGAATGACTGTCTGTGTTCCTTTTGGGGATTTAGTTGTGCCTGGTTAACCTCATGGATGGAGCTGGATGCGTGTCAAAGACACTGATTATTACCTGACCTGACTCTGCCTCCAGTTGGCTGCCTGCACTTCTTTTTTTCTCTGTTAAGCCACTCTTATGTTCTTAAAAAGGACCCAAAATAACAGACTGCATATATTTTTGTTCAGGTTGTGAAAGAAAGAAATTCTACCTAAACTTTCCCTTTTAAAACTTCTACTGATGACAAGGAAATGTTCATATTTTGAGGAGAAGGCGTTCCTCTAATCTTTAATCAAGCTAAGTAAAAAATAAAAATCTAAGTGTAAAAAATTAATTTAAGCATTGGACAGCAAGTTATAAAAAACTGGGGTCTTATTTATAAAATTTGCATCAGAAGAAGGAAATGTACCAGAACATTTCAGACAAACTGGAGAAGGGTTGCTTTGAAAAAGTGACGTAAAATTCATAAAGTTTGTTATGAAAAAGCAGAGCAGAGCAGCATTAAACAGAAGTGTGATGGTTAAGGTGGGCTACTAGCTAAAGCTAAAGGTTAGTCCTTTAAATTACTCCTCTGTAATGTCCGGTCCTTGATGAATCAAATAGATTTCAAACAACACCATATTACAATAAGATGCTATTTAAATTCCTCTGGAAAATAAATCTCATATTAAAAAAAAATCTGTTGTCTTAAACATCCCCAGCAAAGCTGGCTTTTATTTTATTGACTTTTTTTATACTAAATTATACTTTGAAGATAAATTGGCTTAATCATTTTCTTCATGATGAAACTTCTCTCTGGAATGTTATTCCACATTATCTCTTTTCTAAATTTGGCAGTAGTAACTATTTGCTACTCTGTTATTCTATAAATTAATATAGATTATTCAATAATTGTTAAATGTTCTATCAATTATTCTATAAACAAACTTCCCTCTAAACTCTTTTATGTAAACTTTCTAGTTTCCACCAGCAAATGCTTTAAGCATGGAAAATTATTTATAAACATAACTTTTAACAACATAATTTCTTTATTTAGAACAAATGCAACATTTTGCATAAGAGGAAATCTTTATTTACTGAAAAGTGGTATGCTAATGGGGTGATGTTAGTTAATCACATTTTTGAAAATCATGGTAACTTTATAGATTATTCTAACTTTTGGATTAAATACCTCTTTGCTGTATGCAAAAAAGAGTTTAACATGGTTCTTAAGGCGGTTTCGATATTTGTATGCTCTTTAGAGGAAACATTACCTCCACACCCGCTTCTATTCCGTGTATTAAATCCACTATGATTGGTTCTTTGTGTTTCTCGGATCCAAGATTTAATAAGAAAATCAGTTTTGTTAGCCAGATTACTTCTTTCCCTTCTTGCATATTCTATTAGATTAATCTTTTCAAAGGAATAAACTGGTTATTTATTTGGTCTTTCCAACACACATCCCCTTAACTAATAAATTCTTAAGAGATTTAAGAGTGATATAGATTTATCCTGTACTTTCTGTGATTCATCAGAAAAAACTTTACTCCATTTCTTTTATGACTGTCTTCTTGTGCATCTCTTCTGGCACAATCTTAATATCCTGAGTAATTGAGTAATTCAAGGTCTTTCACAACTTCGCAATAAATAGTAGGCATATTTTATTTAGCCTTTTCTCTGCTGATAAATCTCTGTCTAAAGAAAATTTTAATATTAATCTTCGGTTATTTTTCAGGAAGTTTTTTATTCATAAAGTGAAATACTCTAACACGAGGCCTCATTTTAATATTTTCAAACATGAACTTAGAGCATATTATAATTATCTTGTACATTTTGTCAATAAATAAAGCTGATATATTTGATATTCTTTCATAATAATTTAGTAATCTGCAAATAGCCTCCTACTGCTCTTCCTATTGCTTCTCTATTTTTTTCTTTTTGTTTAAATACGGTAATGTTCTCCTTCTTGTGTCTTTTTTTTGGTATTCATCTTACATCAAAATTGTACTATATTCAACTTTCTTTGTGCATCTCGTCTTCTCTACATTTGTGTTGAATCACAATAAAAAATAATAATACAAAATAATAAAATCACATTATAAACTACAGGGCTTCCAAAATAAGCATATATTTTGGAGTGTATTTCCTAATGTTTTTCAACCCACGGCCTCTGACCATTTTAAAGGTCTTTAAAGGATAGGATAGGGTGTGTGTAGCGTCTATCCAGCGGGTGGGCATGCAGCCACGCTCGTGTGGCCCCAGCCCCCACATCAGAGCTCAGGAGCTCTCACTTCCGTTCTACCCACCACCCCCTCAATCTTTCTATTTTAAGAACCAATGCTAAGAGGAGTTGAATTATGTTCAGCCATCTATAATCACTTCCATCAGCCCTGTTTGCAGCACAGCCTCCTCTCCTGAAACAATCTCTGGTTATTTTCTACAGTGTTTTCCAGGGAGACACAGATGAGCTGAGTCAGAGCTGGACTCTGTCATGGGTTGATGCTATTACGAAGGTGATGCTTTCTGAATGCTGCTATTGTCCTGACTTCAGCCAGGCTTCCTATTGTTGGGTGTGATTGGCTGAACTAAGCAGGCAGTCAGCAGGAATGAATGTAGAGCATGTGAACAAGGTTGTGGATGTGGGTTTTGTGGACACTGTGTACTTGCATTGTTTTTGTTATGGGAAGAAACAATCCCTCCACAAATTCCCCCAAGTGCAGGGCCTTGTTAAAACTAATTCTAGGTTGTCATAAGTGGTTTTTGTTTGTTTTTCTATCTTCAATCCTGACATCTTTTCAGTGTTCTCCTTTTAGCTCTTAACCTTTGCGGGGTATTTCCATTTTAAAAGCTATTAAAAATCTCAATTTTACCCCATAACACATTAACATATATGACTTATCTCAAATTCAAACATTATAGAGAACATATCTTGAATTATTATAACCAGTCCCAACCGGAAAAGAATATACACTTGTAACATTTTTATTCTTGTAAAAATTAGAAACGGATCAATTTGACCCGAAGGCCACACAAGGGTTAAACTTTCAAAGTTTGATTGGGTATTGAGATACTATTTTGCTTTTGGTATCAACTTGATGTCTTTTTTTTAAATGTACGATTTTTTTATTTTATTTAATCCTATATGAACTGGAAATGGAGTATAGTTCTTGTCTCAAGTGGAGGAGTTCGAGTATCTTGGAGTCTTATACACAAGTAATGGAAGGATGGATGTATGATTGATCAATGCATTGGTGCAGCAGCTGAAATAGATTGGCAGATCTTCCGTTATCTTATGATGAAGACAGAGCTGAGCAAAAAGGCAAACTCTTGATTCAAACTACTGTGAGTCCTGAGCTCTGAATGTAATGTCTGGAGCCATGACTGAAAAACTGAAGTCCTGAATTCAAGCATTCAAGATTCCAAATATATTTCCTATGTGATGGTCTCATGCAGCAATTCTATAAGCTGTTGAATACTAATGGCATGACTCCAGTCACATCGACTCGCCATGCGTTTGGAGGCTTTTCCACCACGTTCTCTACTTGATACAGTGTTGTAATTGTTAAGAAGAGGTTCTATAAAGTTCCGTGAAATGGGCTGAGTTGAGCCAGAGAAGACATTTTTTTTGATTGAAATGAGAAGTGTGATGTAACATCCTGTTAATCGCTGATTGGGCGATCACTGAGCTCAACAACTGACCAAAAAGAACATACCGAACTCGAGTGCTCTACTCCTGCACTTTAAATAACCTTTTCGTTTGAGGGTTAAGTCACCACATACACAACATAAAAAACACCACTTCTTCTATGATTCCCATTGGATTCTTTGTTGAATGCAATAAGCCTTTTGCATCTAAGTCTATCCAACAAGCAATCAGACCCAGACTCGCATAGTGGAGTATTGCATCTTAAAGTAACACGAAATCAAGTCCACATAGAACTGATACTGAAGTTGCTGGAAAAAAGGACACAGAGCAAATCCATAGCAAACTAGGTTACTAAAATCTGGTGGATAAAAGGGAATAGATACAGGCTGTGGAGTACACCCAAGATATGCTAGAGCAGGGGTCGTCAATTCTGGTCCTGGAGAGTTACAGCCTTACACATTTTTGATTCAACAATCATCACCTGTTGTACTAATTAAGATCCTCTTTTCCTGGCTAAAGCTAGAATAGTATGCATACTAGAACAGGGGTGCAAATAAATGTGTGAGGCAGTTGCCCTCCAGAACCACTGCTCTACTGAGATTAGAGTAGATTGAGAATGCATCAATATTCTAACAACATAACTGGAGAATGTTTTCTTTGAGTCTTTAAGGATTACTGAACCAATCAAACTGTCTCTTATTTTGAAATTACATGAGACTTCATTTCTAAACAGATTTCGTATGATTTTCCTGTAAAAGCATGTGTTTCCTTCTGGTCTGGTATTTATATATATTTAAGGGCTGTTAATGGTTTCATTAGACAGGACAGTTGAGAACTTTCAAATGATCGGCAAATGATCTGCTCTAGATTTGAATTCCTGTCTCTGGTTGCAGATTTGCACCTAATTGTACCTAACTGCTAAGTTTTCAATGCTGGCTGCTTTTTAGTGCTCTGAATCAGATTTGAAGAAAATCACATTGTTAATCGTATGATAATTCACTACATGATTCTACCAAAATGAACAAAAAAGGTTTCCAATTCAGATTCTCAAAACTAATGACGCTACAAATGCATTCGATTTAGATTAGCTTGATTCATTTGATCACTTTTAGTATTATTGTACAATATAGCTAGAATACTGACAAAATTTCAATGTAAACACATCATCATCATCCAAATATTTGGAAAGTGTGTTTCTCCTTTGCTTAGTGGAGCATTTTTGGATGGTTGAAGGACAAGGTGAAAAGGGATCAAGCCAGGGATGTGTAGATTATCAATCTTGCTGTTTTGAGCAAAGAAATGCCAGAGTTTTATGTGATGTGGTTAGGTCTTTGCACATGGAACCCATTTTTTTCCACTTCTGGTGAGATCAGAGCAGCATTAGCCGGAAATGAGTCTGTCTTGATTTGTCCACCACAAAGGGGCTTTGATTTCTGAGGTTATCTGCTCCAGTGGGTCTCCTGTGAGCTTGTCAAACAGCTCTATTATGAGCTGCCATTCAATGATTTACAGCAAATACTTCTAATTAACTCTGACAGTGTTCTGTTTTACATATTACAGCTTTTGACAGCCATCATTCAGTGAAAACCTAAAATTTAAATAAGATTATATTTGCTAAGTGTGTGGAGCTGCAATGTTGCATGAAGTAAAAAGTAGTCAGCAAAGGATGATTTAACAGGTTATTTTGTGTTAGACACAACATTTGTGCTGAAAAGAAATGTTTTCACAAAAATTGTCTATGCCTACATCTAAGATAGGGAGAAGTGCTTAACAATGATGGTATGCATTATACACACTAACTTGCTAGAAATATATCTGAATATCTTATGAGCAGAACATTTTGTGAGTGTGCTGAATTCAGTATGCTTGTACTTCACAAATTTGGCTTTAAAATAAAAGCAATAGAACGGTCATCTGCCGAACCTACTGCTCAATATGTCAATATGTGCTTATGATTCATTTTTGTTATGCTGTCATAAAAAATATACTTTATGTATATATGTTTATGTAAACATGAAATATGTTTCATGAAGCACATCAAATCAATCCTGTAGGCTGTAAACCAAAGAAGTACCTCATGTGGTGGTCCATGATTTTATCTACGTTAAATTGTATGATATGGACCTACTGCACTAATTATTTGCACTTAGCTTTGTTTAGTTGTCATCAGACAGAGAAAATTAATGTATTAATAATGTGAGATAATGGTCATGGAATGTATTGATATCTAAAGCGCTTAAAAGAAAACAATTGCTATCTTGCTATTAGAATCTAACCAGTGGTTTTTGAGATGTGATTTGATATTTAATTTGTTGTTTAGGTAAATACGTTTTCTTTTGGAGCATGTTTGATCCTTGTTTCTGTTTTAAGGAGTTTAAATTCTTAACCAGAAAAAACATATATATGTATTTAAAAGTTTTGAGGAAAATGATGGACACAGGCTGAAAAGATAACAAGAACTCTAGCAGAAAAAAAATCAATATTGTAGCACAAATATAGAACATTGAATTGAGTCAAACATTGAACGAAGGACTATAAGTTAATGAAAATTGGCAGGGAACAACATTGGACTACGTTGAGCATGTGTTTAGGGAATAAACCTAGTTAAGGGTGTGTTTAAAATATTTTAGAATATGTATTGATTGTTCAAATATTGCATTTGAACAAATAAGCATCATAAAAAAAGTTCTAAAAAAAAGTAATGAGCTGTTTTTTTCATATTCTAAAGTTGAACTCTATGTTGTCTTTGTAATAGATAATACACAAGTGCTGCTTTCCACAAGCAAACAAAGATGAAAGCGATGAGACAAATAATGCAAAGCTAGCTGTAAATGCCAGCAGGAAAAGAAACTCCTTCTGTCTACATGTTCAGATACAAAAGTGGCACGTGCACTCTTGAAACAGGGCACAAAGGTTACAGTTCATATTCAATTGAAGTGAATAGAACGTGGTTACAGTAATCCTGATCATGTCCCTCAACAAACACAGGCCTCCTGACTGATGTTTACTGAGAAGGCGTGGGTAGCAATGACGTGTGAATGTTATGTTGGGCAAAGATCCACGGTGATAAACAGTGACACAATGGCTCGAGCTACAGGCAGGGTGCTCTTCCCTCAGAGTCGGTCTGACCTGTTGATTCAGGATCAGGATGTGTGTCTATCCTGGTCAGCCCTGTGTGCGTGTGTGGCCCTTAGGGGTCAGCGTAGCCTGCTGTGCTAGTTGGAAACAGGATGTATGGTTACACTTTATGTTGATGGTTCACTTAGCCATTCTGTTGCCTACAGAAATTGTTTCAACAGCATTCCCATTTTTTTTTGTTATTGGAATAACAGATAAAAATCAGGTCAGTACATAGTTAGCTAATATAAGGATCTCAGATCTCCAAACTGTAAAGATAGTCAGAGCAAAGGGTCTCCAATCTGTGAAAAAAGCATAAAATTGTGGGAAAAGGTGTTCCTCCAAATCATGTCAGTTACACCATCTACAAAAAATAAGATATTCAAACAAACTCAAAAGCAATAATCAAAAGGGAATTTTAGTTGCCTGCCTAATTTAGTTTGCTTGAATTGCGTGAATTGTTTCAGTTTTTGGCATGGTTCTTTGGGCGAGTGAGAAGTACAGCAACTCAATTGTGAGTCATTAATGAAATAATGTATATAACTGAATGTTATAAAAATACGTTCCTTGTATTTATAAGGTTATACAGTGGCACCTCGAGATACGAATACTTCACATTATGTAAAATTCCACGCAAAGAATTTTTCGTTTTATGATTTGAAAAAAATTTCAAGATACAAAAAACACGGACACGAAATAAATATTCGACATTTGAAATTCGACCGCAAGACAACACTGAGCATCACGTGACTGCATTCAACGCACCACCACCAGTTGTGTTCTCCTAATGGTCAGTTCTATCCCTGATGTAGTGTGTTTGTGCGTAGTATCCTGCTCCCCTATTTGTTCTCCCTGTCTTCATGCACACTTTCGGTTTTGTGTTGGTTTCCTAAATTAGTGAAACATTTTGTGTTGCTTTTTTGGGAAAGTGTATTTTTAAGGCCATGGCTCTCCTCCCCCAGCATTCGTTCTCCTCCCCTACCACCTCCCGGTAACCTTTAGCACATCGCCTCAATCGAAAATTCAGGTTTTTTTTCATTTATTTTCATCTGTTTTCATTGTTATTTGTATTATTATTTAATAGGTGCACTTTTAAGGATTTTTAAGTTTTTCATGTTATATTCTATTTTTAGCTTTGTTCCTGTGTGGCTTGAAACAGATTAGGCATTTTACAAGTAAAACTTGCTTCAGCATACAAAGGTCACCCTGAAATGGATTCATTTCATATTTTGAGGTATCGCTGTATATGCATTCTGAGGGTTTTAGAGGTCTTTTTGAGCATTTTAGAGGGCTTTCTGCTTTTAAAATAAAAATTTAATAAAATGTAAATCATATGAAATACATATCACACATAGTAAATACGTTGTCAAGAATATGTTGTGATGAATCAGAATATGTGAATAAGAATCATTAGTTTATTTGTCTAAAATGTATATTCTGTTATATGAATTGTCAATTAATTTTAATTATCATGATCCAACCATCAAATCATGCTATCAACACATACAATAGAATGCAAATAATAATAGTTGGTTTTATAAAACGATATTTAGTAAGGCAAGGCAATTTTGTTTGTATTACACATTTTTGCACACATTGGCTATTTAAAGTGCTTTACAGAAGCGTAATAAACAGGTCATAGATAAAACAGATAAACCAGACATAAAAGCAAGGGATAAGACATTGAATAATAGAAAGACAGAAGTGCATACATGCAGTGCTGTTCAGACAAGAATAATATCTAAGAAGATCATTAAAATAAACAAAATAAGCATATCGCTAATAAGTCTACACAAGCACAAAAGATCCTAAAAAACATAAAACAGATGCAGGTTTGAACAAGTATAGCGTAGTAACAGTTAGCACCATTACGCGACAGCAGGTGTGAGGCGAAGATCTGTCAGTCAAGAGATGAATACTGCTCATTATCTAACTGAGGATTTGACTTTTCATGGAGACATCTTGGCTGAAACCCAGTCTTGTCTGTGCCATATTTTCCCAAGATTTGAGCCTGTTGACAGGCCACATCACTCCCCAGCTGAGATAAACTGTGAGCACGGCTATTCAAAGCTAGCTTGGACAAAACATAACACTGTCTTATCTGTGTCACCCAATGCATACAAAGCCACGCTTGTTTATCGTTTGAAAGGCTATAAAGTAAGCTAGCTTGAAATTAGCCTCCAGTTGAGTCTTTCTTTCAAACTACAATATCTAAGAAACAAACTGTTTCTTGGAGAAGAAAAACTCTTTCAAGTTCGAAATGATCCCAAAAACTGTCATTGGGGTTTACAATTGTATTTGATAAAACAATTCAGAAAAAGAAAAATTTCAGATAAGGGACAACTCTAAATCTGGTTGTTTGTTTTAAAAATATTGGTCTAAAATTAAACACTACTTTAATACTTTTGTGGTGTTCATATTTTTGTTAGTCAGACTTAGACAATTCAGCTATTGGTGGTAAACAAAATACACACATTTACAAATGGAGCAATGACATTTATGAATGGCTTTTTATTGCTTTCACTTTAAAGTTAGTGTTAGAATGAATTTTCAGGAATGCCACATGCATGAACTGTATCCCTGGAGAGGCAGCACCCTACACATTTTAAGACTTTTTTTTGCTTGATTGAAATCTGAAAGTCTGTAAGTCTGTTGAAGTAGGGTTGGCACTAAAATGTGATGCGTGTTGGCCCTATTAGATATTCAATCTGACAATTAACAACATCTCACTCTTCTAAATTAAAATACAGTGTTGGTGAATGAAGACTAGATCTCGAAATCAAACATCAGATTACATAATAGATATGAGACGATAAATGGACTTCAACATACTTTCGGGTTTATTGTTGATGAGCATTTCAAGAGAAACCACACAGATTCAGTTTTCCTGACTAATTCTGCACAAAGGAACGATGGGTCTATTTTTGCTGCTGGTTATAAGTTTAGGGTACATCTGGCATGCAGATTTTTAGTATCTGGGTCCAAAGATACTCAACTACAATGCCTTGTTTGATCATTTGTCTGCAAAGTAATACTGATGCATAACAATCTGCAATCATGTTTGAGATAGGAATTTTCTTGAGTTGTGTTTAAACATTTTTTTAACCCTTTGAGATCATGGGTCCATTTAGATGTCAGACAGGATTTTTTTGGCTTTTAAGGATCCAATTTCAATCCAATTAAAGCCTATGGTTCATCAAGTTGGACATTTGTCATCCAAACAAATGACAGCAAGACATTGTATGATGCAATCTGAAGAAATTTAACTACTCTAAAGAGAGGCGTGACAGCTCATTACACCAAGAGCAAGCAATCATTTCAGTTGTCTTATTAACATTAACTGATGTATTTGGACTTATCAGGTTGTTTGTGAAAGAGAGATCAAAGTTTCAAAATAAGGTTTAAAATATAATTAAACTAAACATAAATATTCCTTAAACTTATAACTTGTAACTTATAAAAATAAATAAATAATAATAATAATGAAATAATAAATAAAACACATTTATAGATTTCGTTCATCATATTTTTTCAGATCATGGCAACATTTTTCTGAAATCTGGAATACAATTCAGGTTTGAAGGAGTTAACAATACATAATTAATCCATCTGAGTTGACAATTTTTTAAACTAGATTGATATTTTACACCAGGTCAGGACACAAGCAATGGCTTGTACACACATATACACCTACCGACTGTTAATTTTCATCAACCTATATTTCTGCTCAACTACAAAAAAATTTATGCATTGTCAACAGTTTTTCTTCTTCATATTGTGAGAAAAAAGTTTTTGTTCCAAATTTTTTTTACTATTTTACTATAACTATTCCTATATATATATATATATATATATATATATATATATATATATATATATATATATATATATATATATATATATATATATATATATATATATATATATAAGCATACATCTACTGTGATAAGTATAATTAACATTAAAATTACAATTAGTGTGCTTACACCTTAAATGCACACACCTACACAGCAGAAGAGGACAAAAAGTACAGAACCTTTCGATTTTATATGCCCCTGATACAGTAGACTTGTAAGCAATATAATTGTGTAAGTGGGGGAGGGGTACAGAGTGTGAAATCATTAGAAATGAGTACCGCCATATGATCTTCACAAAAACAAGCCAAGGCCAGTGAGTCTCAGTTAGTCACATAATTTATGTGGGTCCCACAGACATGAACACCATAAAAGGGTTAAGAAGCTGATATTCAATTTTAAACCTTGATTTAGTGAAGTGTACACTGTTTTAGGTGTGAAGGTGTTTTATAATGCACTGAATCTTGTTGCATGTTTTATTTTCCTTTTTAAAATTGGCACAACATTTTCCCAAGATCTCCAAAATGTCAAAAAGGCTTATGTGCGGATCTTAAATCATCACAATATTGAGGAATTATTTGGCCTCTGTTTAGTGTTTGATGCCAATACCTCATTTGAATGTTCCTTCTGAGCTTGTGGATTCTGAACCAAAATAGCAGACCATATAATTTAATTCTCAGATTTCTTTGGGAAAATCCATTCAAAATTCCAATTTAAGCCACAGCTGGCTAAGGAATGTCCCTTTCCTCTCACCCATCTTCATCTGCACTTCAGTTCACCTCTCTCCTGCACACACGCACACAATTCATTTTCACTGGCTTCTTCTCTTACTTTATGTTTATTGCTTTCATGCCATATTTTGCTTACATCAATCTTATCCTTGAATAATTAATTTTTTTTTCTCTGGCTTTTATTTGTCACCTAAAATTCCCTTCAACCCTTTTGCCTTTGTCTTTATAGCCATAGTCTAAGTCTCTTGAGGTAGAGTGAAGTAGTTTAATCAAGAGTTCAAATCAGCGAGTCTTATTCCACAGCTCACAAAGAGTTGCTGTGGCGATTGGATTACTGCTACACACACACAGCTAAAATTAAGTTTGCTCTCCTGCTTCTTTTCCCTCTGAGTGCCTCTGCTCCCTCTGTAAGTCCGTATTTTTGGCCCAGCTTTTAGTTTAAACAACCTCTGAAATACAGAATTGTGAGTGTATTACATTTTTGTTTTGCTTTCATTTGCTTTTTTTAGTTGGTAAAATATTTGTTATTATTTTCCACTGTATTTCCTGAAATGTAATGTCATAAACGATCATGCACAGCCATATTTGTATTCAATAACTTTGATTGACTAGTCTGGAGGGTTTCTGTTCAAATAGACATTCTAATAAAAGAAAAAACATTGCAATGGTGAATTTAAGTTGATGCTTGACTGCATACAAATAAATGTTGTCTTTGTGTTTTATAGTAGTTGTACACTAGCATGCATGCATTTAAGGTCCCCCCTCTTACACCGTACTTGGTTTAATACTTTTTAGTGAGTGCAAATGAGACACAGACAGAGGGGAAAATAAAATGAAGACAATCCCCAGAGAGGTGACTTTATGAACACTTTTAACAGTAGGTCAAAATTAAAGATGAGTGTGAGTGATTATCCAAGACATACAAGATGGTGTCCAAACCAACAGAAAGTTGCAGGCAGCATGAAGGTAAGACCACATTGGGTCAAATTATATTTCTCTGTGTCTTCGCATAACTTAACCGTGGGGTACCAGTAGCCAAAGGAATGCTTCTTGCCCTCCGATGTAACATCACCACCCCCTCTCACGCAAACAAACAATCAAGCTATTCTTGATGGGGTCCAATCCTCTGTTGTCCCATTGTGTCATGTCACTTCTGCCCTTTTTCCCCCTAAGCTCCCTCATCTATGTTTACAGCCATTGAGTAGCCAGTCTGGCGATTACTCGTTGCTCCCCTGCCAAGGTAGGTCTTTCATGAGTCATTCTCAATGAGATTGACAGTTGTGTTCTCCCACCACACTGACTGCCCACGCTCTTTTTCCAGAGCAGTGTAACTACTGTGTATGTGTAAATCTTGAAATCAAACCGTTAAATAAGACAAGACCTAATGGATAACATTAACATCAGTACAAGCTACCCCTCTTTCCACCCCTTCCCCGGGCCCAGGTCACTTGCTGGTCCAAGACACCTCAGTCCGATATCATGCCGACCTTGTTTCTCTAATTACTCACGAAGTAAGAGCAAACTTGTAAAACATGTTTTTGCTAGCCATTTGTTGTTTGTTATTAGTTATAGAGGGTCACATAACCCTTAAAGTCTTTCATAAAATGGACAAGTCAATGGAACTACAACCTGAGAACCCCGAAGTTGCCTTACATATTTGACATTTATTAAAATTTTAAACATATTTTATTTTAAATTTTTACATGAAAAATGCTGTACATCTGTGTGTGTGTTTGTGTGTGTGTGTCTATGTATGTGTGCACATATGTATGTATGTATGTGTATATATTTATATATATATATATATATAAACCTTTTTTTAGCCCTTAACATATTTTTTTCCATCTAATCAAACCCATTGTTTTTGTACCAAACACCTATTTAATTATCATTTAATAATAATAGTGCAGCGTGTTTCCTCAGAGAAGATTGCAGGAGTCATTTTGTGCATTGAATCATTATGGAGGTTGATGTAATGTTAAAATCACTCAAGCTACTGTTCACACAGCACAGTCCTGGCCTCTAAAATCATAAGAGACTTGAACACTGATATCCCATAAGCCCCAGTGATAGCACAGCTCACTCTTAACAACAGCTTGAAGTGATTCACTGCATTAAACTGTCCATCCATCCATCCATCTTCATGTCGGCTTTATTCCCTTTCGGGGTCGCCACAGCGGAATGAACCGCCAACTCACTGGCATATGTTTTACGCAGCGGATGCCCTTCCCTGCCGCAACCCATCGCTGGGAAACATTCACACACACATTCACACTTTAACACTATGGGCAATTGTTCTTATTCAATTCACTTATTCCGCATGTCTTTGGACTTGTGGGGAAACCGGAGCACCCGGAGAAAACCCACGCGATCACGGGGAGAACATGCAAACTCCACACAGAAATGCCACCTGCCCCAGCCGAGCCTAGAACCAGCGACCTTCTTGCTGTGAGACGACCGTGCTACCCACTGCGCCACCGTGACGCCTGCATTAAACTGTATAACTGGCTTTGTTTCAGCTGCATAAACAGTGGAAAAACTGGTACACAGAGCAGTTTTATTAGTGAATGTCAATCTGAACTGTAAATGAACAGACATGTTCAGTTTAAAAAAAAATTTAAAATTTGCTGGAAAGTGTACTTGGATTTGGCATACCACTGGCATTTAGTTCATTTTGGCATCTTTTTTTCTCCAACCCGGAATTTACAATATATACTTTGGCTTTGGCACTCTTAACAGAGTGTGTCTGTAAACACCGTATACATTCCTTTCCTGTTTTTCATCTGCTCCATTCTCTTTCCCCCCCTAACTAGATATGCCCATGCACACCTTTTCAAACTGGTTAATTTAACAAGCATCTCATCACATCATCTACCAGAGGTTCTTTTCTCATGACCTGTGACAGTGGACTTTGCATTTCTGAACTAAAAACAGAACAATTTTGTGAAACATTTAAGAAAATCATCACTTTTTCTATTATTTTTTCTATTATTGAAGACTCATAAATACTTAACCATATGGAAGAGCACTATGGATGGAACAGGACCGTCTTTCAAAATGCTGAAATTTCAGCAAAGTTGATCTCGAGTCTTAGCAGTTTCCTTTTGGTTTTCCATGTACCTTTTCAAGCAATGCTATTGATAAATAAAGCATTACCCCCAAAAAACACTTCATCTTATTCACCATAATTCATTGCAACACACCCCCTGCATATTTCAAATCTAATACACTGTGTGTGCATGCTTTTGAAAGTGAAAGCTCCCTGGGATTCTGCAGCTAAAGTGAACCAGATGTAGCGAATGGAGCGTGCTGCGTTTTTGTGCACTGAGGTAATTCTCTGGTTTATTGCAGGATGATATATTCATGCACATATGCAAAGAAGCGATCAGACAATCATGTGTCATGGATCACTGCCAGAGCAAAACATCATCGTTTTACCAGGAGTCCAGATGAGCCTCTGGCAAGACCACATCAATCCTACTGCAAAAGCCAACAATCATTTTCATATGCAAAAATAACCCACTTATAAATCGCCTATGGTTAAACAGATATAACTGCAGCTCAGGTTGCCAAAATGTAGGAACAGATTGAAAATGTGGCTGATGCTCTACCAGTTACTTCTTTTTTTTAAAGTAACTTCAATGCTGGCTCGAAGTTAGCAAGAATAAGGTTTTACGGTAACTCGTGATTTTGACGGATCTCTTTCAAACCCGCAAATTCTGTTTTTCTTTCCTTAGTTCTTCTTTTCTTTACTTTCTTCTCTTAAGCTTTTCTGCAGCTTTGTACCACTTGGCACGGTGGTGCTAAATCAGTTTCAATTACTTTTTCATCCCCCAAATTTTCCAAGACTTGACAGAGAACGTATTATGGCCCTAAAAATGAGCACCAGGAATAGAGAATAGAAAAACTGAACACTTCTATTTTCTATTTTGTTTTAGGCCGAGGATGTTAGGAAAGAAGTAGATTGTGGATTCATGCAAGCACTCACTGTACCCTATGTAATGGTGAATAAAGAACAAAGTAATCCTTGAGGTACAAGAGGAGAGGCTGCGTTATGCCAGACCGATGTCATCCAGAGTGCATGGTTTCTTTCAACCCTCTCAAAACAAACGCATACTGAATCCAATGAAGGACCTCAGGGGGTGAGCTGTTGGAGCTTGTCTTGTTTCCTCGAGCGGACACATTAATGCTCTTTACACAGACACATTCCAGTGCCATCACACAACAAAGACACTTCTACCCACAACCGCACGGCCTCTAACCACATGCAAATCACGAGGTTGGCAGTTTTGCATATCCTAACGTTTCCGGAGAAAGATTGGGGGGACTGGAGAATGTGCGTCTTTAAGGCCTGTCTTTGATTCAGATGTGTTTCCCAGATACCCTTGTCTCAGAGTTAAACATGTTCACTGTCAATGTGTCATGCTGATGAATGACTATTATAGAGAGCTTTATGCATCAAACATTGAAGATGAGAACACTTATCAACACAATACCCATCACTTGCTTTTTGGCCCTTGCTCTTTTTGACATTAGCTCTTTCTTTGAGCTCTAGCTAAACAGACCTCAACTTTAGGTCAGTGGTTAGTTGGATGAATGGGTCTCTCAGTCGCCCATCCGCCTCACTTCAGGCCAACCACATCCCGGTTCTTCTCAATGTCCCATTACCAACAAGCGGGACTTGTGTCTTGGAAGAAATGTTAAAACCACAGATTTTTATAGCCCAGAAGCCTGAAATAGACAACCTTTAAAAAAACTTACTTATTTTACTGAGAAATGTCCTGTCTGCACACAGTATTGGGGTTTCTTTTAGAGGTGTGTATAATAATCCTATACATTATATATTTAAAAGAAGAAAATCTAGAGGCATATATGAATTAAACATGAATTTATATCTCCATGCTATTCATACACTTGTGTACTGATGTGAATATCTTGTATACATCTGATTACATTGTGAAATTCTCTTGGATGGATCTTCTTATCTGATTATTCACATAGTAGTGAGGGGATGAGTACCAGACCTGCTCGGCCTGACTCATTTTATGAGGTCACATGCAATACATCCATCTATTAGGGAGTTTTCTCGCTGGGGGAGTTCATGTTCTCCTCGTGTGTGTATGCGTGTGTGGGGGTGTGCATGTGTTTTTCAATCCGGGTGCTTCACATGTTTTTGTCTTAAAATGTTAAAACATGTAAATACGTGAATTGATAAATCTATAATTTCAACAGATTTATTAACAAACTTTTATAACATGTTAATGATTACGAATTGTTTTTCTTCTTTATTATTTGTATCCTTTTTTGGCCTCTGTAACACAAATAATTAAGGTCAAATATTATTTCTGATTTGAAAAGGAAGTCTACTTAAAAACACTATGTGCACCATGAGTTTTGATATTATTTTGAACGGATTGGTTGCTATTAGTCGACTA
This sequence comes from Danionella dracula, assembly GCA_900490495.1. Classification (NCBI taxonomy): domain Eukaryota; kingdom Metazoa; phylum Chordata; class Actinopteri; order Cypriniformes; family Danionidae; genus Danionella; species Danionella dracula. The sequence continues at coordinate 7,127,406 of UELW01000322.1, forward strand.
TTAGCTTTATTAATAAACTAATAGTCAAACAGGAACATTTTTAGTGGCAGGCAGCCCTAGTATTAACTGAACTCTCCTCGCCAAAAACCTTCCACCAATTCAGAGCAGAGCTTGGCATGCCTGACTGAAAAAGGGCATTATGACCTTAAAATTCTTCTAGACTTCCTTTGATGGTACATTTATCAGGTTTCCATTACTGTACAGGTTGCTTGCTGGAGGATTATTATTCTGTCAATTTTTGCAATTCTATAACTGTGCTGTTCACTATTGTGTTTTTAAGGTTTTAGTTTCACATATTCAAACATTTTTAACCAAGGTCTCAAACCAAAAACTGCCAAAGGATTATGCTGGGTTTTCATCATAAGCACTGGTGTGAAATCTTTCTAGAAATAAAAGAGGCCTTGTTTTTGCAAACTCTGTGTCAGCATAAGTAGCTTTGCTGTAGCGTCAGCCATGGATCAGGCAGCTTTTGTTGGGTGGGCCCTCGTCCACAGCACCCATGCACTTCAAAGTGGAAGGGGTGTCAACCCACATTAGAGGAGATGAGAGGCCATGGGCACAGAGAATAACAGACTTTTACAGTGGAGCTCAGGAGAAAGGGCTGTTGTCTTAGCTGGATGGTCAGTCATGCAGCACTAAGACAACATCTTCAGCACAGATTGGAGCCTCAGCCTAGCGAGAATGGAAAGCGAGTACGTGGCTTGGCTTCAGGTAGAAAGGATGAACTAGGTCAGGAGTTGATTTGGGCCAGAAGAACAACATCCACTCAGGAACTCCCAAAAAGCACGTCACCACCGCTGTCCTATCAAGAAAGAAGTGTTTGATTAATCATTAAATGCTATTATTTTGATTGGGATTTTTGACATTGGGAAAGTCAGTTCAGCTCTTGCATGAATAGCTTTTCTCTAAAGTCTTAAATAGAAAGAATCTATACAATATATCTTTTTTTTTTAGAATATTGGTGGGTTCGTCTTGGAAGGAGATCTATTTAATTAAGTAGATTTAACTTATGGGGTGCAATTGCAATTAACCACTTTAATATCTATGGCTTTGTTTTTTTTTTCACACAAAGAACAAACAAATTAGCCTTTAAATAAATCTTTGAATGATTAGCACCAGGTCAGCGGAGCAAGTCTCACTGTTGATTCACCTCATAAAAAGAAGTCTAGCTGAGGATACTTCATGTTCTCCTCCTGTGTGTTTGGGTTTTTTACTTCGAGAGCTCTGTTTTTTCCCCACAACATAAAAACATGAAAATAAGTTAATTTGATGCTCTATATTGTTTACAAATTACACTGATCTGTTAAATGATTACAACAGCCTTCCAAATTGCTTCCACATATTTAAAGTTAAAACACATCATAAGCAAAAGAGAAGGTCCCACTGACCTGAACACCATATAATTGGATGTAGTTTATTCATTTATTTCAAGTTTATTTGAGACAGAGACAATGCAGATAAAAAAAAACATTTTAGATGTTCCACTTATAAGCTTCTAGCCATGTTCTTTGCAAGTAAAGTGAGAAGTTTGACAACAGTAAAAAGCAAAATGAATAAATAAAGAGATTACAAAATTGAGGTATGTCGCATTTGTTTTCGTTCCGCTTTGAAACAAAGTTTAGTTGTATGATCAAAAAAGGTAGATTTTACTACCAGTGTGCCTCCTCGATTCGATTATTGAAGATTATTGTTGTATTCTTGTAACTTTGTGTTATCTCGCACTGTGTTATCTTCTGTGACTTTTATCCATGGCTTACTTGTTGAATTTTCACACGATGCTATGCAAAACGACATTAGATTGTTTTTGTCAAGTTAGTCAAATAGCCTAATTGGCAGGTCTTGACCAAAAAAGCAGATGACACTACCTAAACCCTATTCCCATGAAACCTGAGCCTAACCAGTCTCTAACCAAGTTGACGCATAACCTTTGACCTTCTAGCTGTGCAATTTGTTTAAGTTTATTCTCTTTACTATGCAAACTGCATATGGTCAATTGCAGTTTGAAATTTTGTTATCATTCAGACCATTGAACAACATCTTAAGGAGGACCAGATGTTGTTTTGTCATCTCCTCTGCCCACCTTTGTCAGTTTCAATAAGCCGCATACATTTAGGGGAATTGTCTGATTCAGACAGTTGAATTATCAGCAGGTGTGACCTTCGACCCTATCCCTCTCACCTCTGTCAACACACTGTGTGGTTATTCCTCACTCAGACGTGAAGATGAATGTTACAGCTCTTCTTTGTCTCCCTCACCTGCTGGTGGACAGACAGGCTGTGTTCCTCTTCAAAAACAACCCAACCCATGTCTGCCCCTCAAATGCTCTGCATCGATTGATCTGTTTTGAGGTGAAAGATGAGAGGAGACAAAAGTGACAAACTATGTTCAGGAATTCTTTAAGAGGAAATGTCACCTAATCGGAAGTAAGGTAAACACAGTAAGTAAAACATTTCTAGGTCTAGATTCATCAGTCACTAATTAGAGATCAATTCACAGTGAAGAAATTGATTTAAAAGGGTTATGAACTTAAAAAACATGTTTATTTGTATAAACGCCCTCTCCTTATCTATTTTGGTTTAAAAAAAAGTCTTGATCATTTTTGTTATTAAAAACAACTAAATTATTAGACGTAAAGATTGATGCATCCATAAAATCCAAAAAAGTAATTTTTTAATATTTGAATCCCTATGTGTAAAAATACACAAAGACAATTTTATTGGAAAAGTTTTGTTTCATAGTATGGTGTCTATGTTCCTTTTCCATTTCGCAAAAATTGTGAACATTTTTGATGTTCTAAACAAAATGTAATAACTCTCACAAAACTCCTTTCTCCATTTCATGTCGGATTTCTTCCTTTTCGGGGTTGCCACAGCAGAATGAACCGCCCACTCCTCTGGCACATGTTTTATGCAGCAGATGCCCTTACAGCCGCAACCCATTGCTGGGAAACATTCACACACTCTCATTCACACTTTAACACTATGGACAATCGTTCTTACTCAATTCACTTATACCACATGTCTTTGGACTTGTGGGGGAAACCGGAGCACCCGGAAAAAACCCACGTGATCACGGGGAGAACATGCAAACTCCACACAGAAATGCCAACCGACCCAACCGAGGCTCGAACCAGTGACCTTCTTGCTATGAGACGACCGTGCTACCCACTGCGCTACCGTGACGCAAAACTCCTTTCTGTCGTGGCTTATTATTCAATTCAAAAGTATCAAAGTCAGATATTCACTCTAAATTGATAATTCAAATGTACATTTCACTTAATTAACTGAAAAAATTGTAATCCATGAGTTTTCAGAATTGGAGGTCCATTTCAGGTCCATTGAATACCCTGCAGGACTTTACTTTAGTGCAGGTTTTCAAAGGGTTGGTGGGTGTTATTTTTTCACTTTCATAAAAGCCTCAGAATGTTATAATTAAAAACAATATAATAACATAGTAATAATAAATATAATCTATGTATCTATCAAGCAGCAACCTCCTGATTTCCGTCTCAATGTGTAACAGGAAGTGACTGATCTGCATGTCTTCTAGCGGCTACTTGAGGCTCCAGAAGTGAGCAGGTTCTCGTTCACTCCAATGTGAAAACTGACCAACTTTGGAGCTGAAAAAACAAACAAACAAACCCTTCTTTACACAACTGACCCCCTTAGGTTTGTGAATTTAGATTCACTCTGTGGGGGAGAATTACATTTGTATTTGTTTGTTTAAGTTACATTAAGATGTAAACCTTCATCCAATCAGACGTCTTCTCTACAACCCAGATAAACCTCTGTGGATACATTTTTGATTACTGGCTCTTCACTCTCAGCCTCTTTGAACTTTGCCAGAAACCTATGGATTACATCACCGACACTAACATCCACGTTATACATGTTTTATCTACATGTCGTGTTTAAATTTCTAAAGCACCCCAACTCAACCCCTGCCACATCCCCACACACACATCCTAAGATATGAAGTGCTTTGAATGTCTAGAAAAGTGCTATAGACATTAAGTTAATTATTATTATTAATTATTATGAATTTTGAATATCAAGAATACTATTACATATTAATCAATTATAATAATGTACTACTGTACATTGTAAAAACCTCAAAATGGTTAAAATACAGTTTTTCTGTATTTTAAAAATTTAATTTCCATCATTTTACACATTTATTAATTAAACTATTAGGTCTATATGTTGTATAATGACTGATTTGGTCTAAATTTGTTATATTAAAATTCTTTGTACAAAACCTTTGTAGATTTGAACTTTGTACTAAGGAAAACCTTGAGCTTCTAGACCTGCACTCTACCCACTAAACCGTGTGGTCATAGTTATTAACACTCAATTTTAACTTTAATGCAAAACGTGAGTTCAAAGTGTCAGAAGTGTTAGAGCCTGCATGTGTTCTGGATTAAATGGGGCCTGTTCAATCAACAGACCATCCTAGCATTCAACAGGGTTTTTAAAAAATGAATACAAGCATATAAATTATGAAATTATGATTCTGTACAATCAATGGGTCATTTATCCTTTTTCATTATTGTTTACAGTTTATCACAGTGCATTCAGCTGATTTTTGTTCCCAACAAATGGTTTAATGGCAAGAAGCATCCTACTATTCTACAGTTTGACATTTTGATGAAATCATTATCTCTCTCTCACACTCTCTTTTTTCAAACAAACCCAGACACAAGTCCACCTTATTATTGTCCAGATGTTTCCGTAAAGGATGAAAGTTTGAGAAGCTCCCTCAGCAGGAGGCCAGGGTCAGGCTGGACTCAAACCAGAAGCCATCCATGCTTCCAGAGGGTTTCCTGCCACCCCACGCCACACTCGGCCAATGGTTTGATTTACTCCCTCAGGATGTGGAGAGGGACACCGTGAGGAAGTGTGAGCTTACACTCCTATCATAAAGTGGGCTCTTTTTTGATAACAACCACTGTGGAAAACCACAATATTAAAACAATTTCACATTATATGGATGTATTTCACATTTTATGTGATGACACAGTCAGGACCTGTAAAAAAAGATTGGAACTCCATCCGATTGTCTCTGATTTGAGAATCTTCATGTTCAAACAGGCTGTTTGATACCAAGAAGGTACCAAACTGTCCAGCTTTCCCCCCTAATGTGAAGCTACACGCACCTCCTGCATAAACCTCACAAAGGTCTCTATGGGAGATTTCATGTTCTACCCGTCTGCATTTTTTTCCTCCAAGTGCTCCTTTGTTCCATTTTCAATATAAAAACTAACAAGTAGGTGAAATGAGTTCTCTCCAACAGTTAAAAAATGTATTGTTTTGTCAACTTATATCTCTGCAGATGTAATGCTACTAATTACAATTATTTCAATCACACCTGTTGAAGGATATCATTTTGGAACATATGCCAGCTGTTTGTCTTGGATTGTTTCTCTCTCTCTCTCGCTCTCTCTCTCTCTCTCTCTCTCTCTCTCTCTCTCTCTCTCTCTCTCTCTCTCTCTCTCTCTCTCTCTCTCTCTCTCTCTCTCTCTCTCTCTCTCTCTCTCTCTCTCTCTCTCGTCAATCTCTCTCTTATTCTCAGTTCACCTGCATTGACTCATGTCTGGTCTTGCATCATTGTCTCTGGAGTGCTATGAAATCCAACAGGTGTTTGGAAACACAAGACACTCCACACACACTCTGGTAAGAGTTAGCCTGCCGGAATCATACTCTGATTTCCCATCATCTTTGTGTCACACAGAAAATGTCACACATCCTCACACATCAAACAAACAAGATTGAATATATGTTAGTAAACTCGTAAAGCTAAATTACATTTAAAGCTACATTCATTTGTAGAAGAGCAACAGGCTTGGAAGTCAACGTAGGCTATGGCTAATTAGCCTTAGTGAACTTCATTAGTCTAAGACTTGTTCTACAAGCTCTGTGACCAACATGTCAAAAAAAAACAGATTTCCAGAAAAATCAGATTTCCCTTCACATAGCATTGTGTTTCAGGGCGTTGAACTCAGTGCTAGGCCCAGCTTTTTAGTTTTTTTTTATACCAAAACAGTACTACTTTATATTGATTCTGTTTAGTGAGAAATTTATTTTTACAACAAAGTTATGTTATGGAGACATCTACCATATATTTAATGACTTTGTGCAAGCAGTGAACAAGAAAAATATGTTTATCAATACGTTTATCAAAGTGGTAAGAGTCTTACCACTTTTAAGTTTAGTTCCACTAAAGTTTCCAGTTCTCTTAATCACATTTTTATCTCTGTTTATTGAACTATTTAATTAGGGTTTGCACTTTGCAAATTGTGATGAGTCTTGGTGTGTGTGTTTGTGATGGATTGGGTGGAGTCAGCAATGTGTTTATAGTCAGCAAACCATTCGAAGAATCTATGAAATTGTTCAAAACAGTGAAGTAAGTAAATAAATCTTATCAATAGAGCCAACCAATGTGCTGTATAATACTACAAACCAATAAAAGAATAATAAAAATGCCATAGCAGCGATAAAACCCCACACAAAACACCTCAGAGAAGATACAAAGAGCATGGATCATAAAAAAACTTTCAAAAGACGTTAAGTCCATTAAACAAAATAAATAAACACATTACAGACATGGTCTGTATAAACATGATTTATATGGTGCATCTGTTTGCTGCAATGCCTTTCAATTATCAACTAAATTCCAGCAGAAGAAAAACCTTTGGTGAAATTTGTGGGTGACTATGTTGAATTGAAAGTACAACAGAATGTTCAGTCTGCAAGCTCTTGACATGTTTAGAGAGTCTCATACGTGACCCTTTGAACTGGAGGAGTGTGTGTTTTTCCACCCACAGCAGCATGTTTGACCTGCAGCGAGTCGACGTCTGTCTGTAGGCGTGTGAGTGTGTGCAAGGAGTGTGTCTTCGCGTGCTTGGGGTGAGGGTGTTTCTAAACTAGTCCAACTACCTTTTTGATTCTGGTTTTAACATCTTGTGCAGATGTTCTTACTAATTCCTCTACTTCCTCTACTATTAGTTCTGCTTCCTCTATTGGTGTTATTTTCATAGATGGAAAGTAGAGAATACACTACTTTTTACTTTTTATGGATTACTTTTTAATCCACAAGAATCCATGGTGACACATCTGTCACCAGTTATTTAGGTGTTCATGAAAGTTCCAAATTCAGCTCTATTCTTGATTTTCATTTTTAACGCTTAATCTTCTTTAAGGGAAATTTAAGTGTGGACTTTAATGGGTTAAAGTAGTTTTTAGAATGTTTAATTTCTTAACACTCTATTTCAAGTCTGATTCTTTTGAGTAGAATAGGTTTATTTATAAACTTCTAATAATACCTAAAATTCAGTCAAATAAAAAGTCGCATTAATTAGTTCACAGAGAAAGGGAGTTAATCTCCAACACAGAAAGGTGTGATCTGATTCAGACTCAGTCAAATGTGTTATAGGAGAATAAACTATTTAAGTGCAGTGTGGTAAATAACCACGGGTGTGACAGCAGAGAGAACTTAGAGCTGCTGAAAAAAGTTATTAATTAAACAAGTGACAAGTAAGATAATAGTTTTTATGAGCCACTTTTACTTATCATTTAGAAGTTATTTTAACTGTGATGTACCACCCTTGGTTATTTAATAAGCTAATAAAAATATTTACCTATCACATGTATATATAATGTTTTAGAGTAGCAAACATTTCATTAAATAAAACTATTTTAAAACGTACTTTCCAAGATTTAGATGTTGAGTGCCTGAAAAAAAAATATTTAAAAAGATTGTTTCTGTCTGTACTTTTTCTAAAGTCATTCAGTAAAATTTGATGAAAGAAAGATCATTAGAAAGATGAAACATCTTTCTACTTGTCAAACACGACATCGTAATAAACATTGTTGTTGCACCAAATGACTAAAGCCTTGTTTGTACGTGCTTCTATTATGGGTTTCTTTTCCGAGAATGAGTGACAATTAAAAAGTTGGGAAAAACAAATGGAACTTTCTCACTATAATCTTCTTTTTGAGATGCACTCTTTTGACGTAGGCACCATCTATATACAAACCCTCTTGTTTCTGCAGGTAATGTGTTTGTCACTGTGATTCATAATGATCCAGGGCAGGTCACTCTTTGTGTTTCTGTGAGATCACAGACGTATTTTGCAACATCTTGGCAGTATTTGGAACAAACCTCCTCTGGGTATTACTTACTCCCTTTTTCATCAGAAACCGTAACTCCCAAACCGGCGCCAAGTCATGTAGCTGTATGGAAATGCGGTCACGTTCAATCTAAAGCTGAACAGGTCATCAGAATTCTCAATAAGCTATAAATCTTTAGGAATTCTTCGCCTTGACCTGCTGACTAATTCAGTCTCTGAATATTTATTTCGGAGCTTTTTTGCACACATGGGATTTTTGGGTTGTGTTGAAATATGGATGAAAAGCCAAGACTTTTAGGTTGAAAAGAGGTTTTGTGGTGAAGTTTTAATGTAAAGTGCTGAGATAGTATAATTTAAAGGACAGATATGTTTATTTTATAACTCTACACTAGTCAACTGAACCTATAAGTAGATTAGACTTTGTTTGGACTATAAGAAATATGACCTGGTCTGAGTTATTATTATGACAATGTATGGTACAGTAGAACCTCAGTACTCCCAACACATCATGGAGTCTACATAGGATTTAAAAATAAGCGTGTTATTGGAATCTAAGGTTGCATTAAAAATGTTAAAGTCTAGGAAACTCTCAATTAAATAAACATTGCAAAGATAGATAGAATTATTTGCACCAGATATTCTCTGGAGAAGCTTTAACCTTCATGAAAACATTTAGGTTCTTTTGTTTGGATAAATGAAAAGATTGTTTAGCTGATTAAAATACTATTTTTGCCAAGAATTACTTTGTAGCTCAACTTAAAGGGAACATTGTTTAACTACAAAATGCTGTCTTATTAAAGACTGATTTGGACTTAAGAGATTAATGACATTTAAAATGAAGAGAAAACATGATTTTGGCGTATCCTTCAACATCAGCATATAGATATATGACTTGGTGACCATAGCCATTACAATTGGCCATAGCACCACCAGTCAGATGAACCAATCAGATGAATCGCTAATCTCAATGAATAACGAATGCGATGAGTGAACTGGAAGTGTAACCATAACAGGGCCGACATGAATGAAAAGAAAGTGTTTTTTTATGGCCAGGACCAAAAAAGTTTATTTGTCTTACCAAAAGGTAGGATTTTCTCTGTGCCAACAGCAAAGGGGGTTGGTGGGTGAATAGCGGGAGGAACAGCAGGGATGTGGCTCGTTTTGTGGATCACAACCATTTGAGGTAATTCAAAACCATTGTTTACAATAAATACTGCATCTTGAACGGTATTAAAGGTGCAGTGATAGTCTAAAGATATTTTACTTTGTTGAAATATGTATTATATAGGGGCATGATATGGTTACCTTTGTTGACTACCTGTTGTACCCACCATTTTCCTTCAAGAAATGTTATTCTCAAGACCAAATGAAACCATTGTCCATCCATCTTTTAAACACAGCCTGTCTTCAAGCAAGCAAGAACATGACCTCTGAAACAAGAGATCAGTTGTTTTAATTCAATGATTAAACAAAGGAACGGCCGCCTTACGGAGTTATGATAACCTCTGACCTCAGTCAGTAAGCGCCTGCTGACATCTATAGGAACAGATCTGCCTTATATCTGAAGGTGTAGTCGATCAAAGCAACTAGGTTAACATTTTTACAATGGTTAATGTTTCACATTTGACTCAAAGAACCAAGTACTCTTGATTTTTGACCTGTGCTTAAGTCATAAAATTTTAACGGTGAGGCTGTTATGCTTATCTTGGCAAACATCTTAAAATCTTTCAGAAGGAGAAAAGGCCTAAAGCCTAAAAATCATATCAGTTGTTTACGGTTCTTCTGGGTGAAACAAGTGTGTAAAATGAAATCACAGGTTGTCAGAACAAGTTCTGTTTTTGTGCGTTTATCTGTCATCGGGTCTTGAGGATTGCAGAACGCAGTTACAAAAGCATGTAAAACCAGTTAAGAAAGAGCACACAGTTGTTTGTGCATATGTACAGTACATTAAACCCGAAAGTATTAAGACCAAAAAATACATATTTTGTTTCTGATGAAGAAAGACTTGTTTTGAAAGACTTGGCTTAGAGACAAATTTGGATTGTAAGCTCTAAAGTTCTTGCTGTTTGAAACAGGTGGGGGAAATTATGCATCTTGCATCTGAGGATGACTAAAGTTGTACCAAACTCCTATAAAACAAAAAGTTACAATCCAATAAAACTGGAAATATTTTCAAATCTATTCAACAACTATTTAGACTGACAGTAAAGCTCTAGCTTGCATTTTGGTTGTACTTGATTTGTGCTATAATGTTTTAAAATAAGTATTAATTTTTTGTTTTAGCTGTTTGATTTTCTAGATTGTGCCTCTGTTGTGTTGACTTGTGTTGCATTCATGACAGCATCACAGCAAAAGAGACTATCTACTCAATATCTTGAAGTAACTTATCCAATCTGAGGTGGTTCAGAATCAGATAAAAACCCCAAAGAAACCATCCCAAAAGTAAAAGTAAGGCTACATTGGGTCAAATTATATTTGCCTGTGTGAGGTAAGGTCAGTCTAAGACCACGTTACATCTCAACAGAGATATAGGCCGACAAAAACCCACTTGCTTTTAACCACAGAAGAAGAAAGCATTTACAATATATGTCGATTTGAGAACCTCGCAAACAAACCAGTAGCAGTAGCAGCTCTGGATCCAGTTCAAGCTGTTCCTCTAGCTCGTCTTCTTATACGCTTGTGCTTCTCTTCTTGTCCTTCTTCTATGGTACTGAGAATAAGATGCTCATCAAAAGTTTCTGAAGAGCACCCTCAAGGTATGTTTATAAAGAATATCACCACTCCCTCACACATTAACAAAGGTTACAGTTTCATTGATCAAGCTTGGAGCTTTGCCTCATGAAAGAGCAGTGTGATATGGCAAACTTTTTTAGGTTTTCATCCAGATCTGTGGGGCTGGGTTTAGGGCCATTATTTGGTAATTAGGAATTAATCGTTGCTCTCCACAGGGTTTAAATTCAACCCCAATGTTGCCTTGCCATATACCAAAATGAGTTTGTATAATAACTGTATAATAAACTACAGAGGTAAAACGCACATGAGTTTGTTCTGTTTTACATGTGCTTGTTTATTGTGACTGAATTATTAAATGTGTCCCAATTGTGAAATTGTTTTTAATTTGTTGTTAAAATGTCTCACAATGCTTTTGTGTGAGTCCAAGTTTGCATTTTTTGAAACTTTACACCTCAATTTAATACTGTTGTGGAATATTTATTTTTGTAGCGCTACAGTCTTAGTTCACTTTGATCATTACTTCATTTACATTGACTAGTTTATTCATATTTTGTTTTCCACATCGGGAGTATTTCTGTTTGTTCCTGTCACTATTTTAGGCTTAGTTTTCTCTTTTATGAGATACGTAAATGAATCAATACATTTTCCATTGGTTTTGCACCATTCTTCACATTAAATCCACATTCAGATTTTTTAGATGAAATAACAATGGAAAACAACTACACAAGGCAATCAAATTGACAAACTAAAGTAGTAAATTTTTATGAGGATTACTTTAACCAAAATAGTTTTAACTCATTTAACTCATCTCTTTAGTCACACATATACCATGGTACTCAAAGACTGTAAAGCTATAACATATCTTAATGCTACAAATAATTATATCACAAGACTTCATAACTCTATAATCATATGTGGCCAAGTCACGCCTTCATGTTCCTTATTCTTGCCAGTGCTTTTTTTGTGCCCTCTCTCTCTTTCTCTCTCTCTCTCTCTCTCTCTCTTTTTCCTCTTTATGCTATTAATGGTTCCTCTTTATTTCCATTTTTATAATATTGTACCATGAGTCCATCTGACTTCACTTATAATGTGGTGTCACTTCAAAGCATCTTCTGAAAACGTTTTCTTTGGATTGCAACAGACACTTTCACAGACCTCATCAGAGACCTGCATTTAGGATGGACTCATGAAACAAATGTCCCACAACAAGGGGTTTGGTGGTATCAACATTCAGCCAATAGAGCACGAACTTGAAATTATTTATTATTTTTGTTTTAAAACTTAAAATGTGCACTCCTTAATTTGACCCACTTTTAGTGCAAGCAAGTTACAAATGCAAAAATATGTAAACACCAACTCAAATATTCTAAATTTAAATAAAGGCAAGTTCTTGTTAACCATGTTAAAAACATGTGGGGACTTAAAAGCAACTGAATATTTCACCCACACCCTATGATCCCAGGCCTGTCCACTACAATCAGCTGCTCAATGCTTGATGCTTTTTATGGCCTGCCCACTTGGCAACTTCGCAGTACAAGCATATCTAAAATGATTGTCTTCAGAAAGCATATTCAGATCTCTCCTCCCACACCCAAACTGGAATGCTGGCCAAGAAGAGGCCACTTCACCACAGGGGCCGTATCAAAATCAGACCCTTGATACTGATCTGAGAAGAGGAGGAGCCCCTCCATAAGAAGATGAGTCAAAGCTGGATTGCGAATACTAGCTCTATGACAACAGCCATTAGTGAAGCTTCCACCCACAGACAGCTGGTACTGATGTGTTTTCACTTTCTAAAATATTGGTTTGAAGCTGAAACCGTAAAAGTCCTTAAGTTGCGGTGAATGGAGAAAATGTTGATTCTGTCTGAGATCTGAAGGTGCTTTTTCATAACTTTTACAGTTCACTCTATATTTTTCTATAAAACCAACTCTAGGATCACAAAGTTTACTATGTTCTTATTAGGATTATCAAACTGGATAATAAACTGTGGAACTACCTAATTGGTCTGTTTAGCCAGGAACCTGCCTAATAATTTGGTGTTGAATGGTTGAACCGTTGATGGTAATAGGTACTATTATAAGGAGCACCCATGCTTTGAAGCTTCATGACATAATTTTAAAAGATTTCAGCCGATGAATCCATAAAAATAAATGTCTGAAAGCAGTGATTCTACAAGCTACAATATATTCCAAACAAAAATCTGCAATAAATTGGGATGAAAGTGATCAATGTGATTATAAAACAATAAGCCTCCACCTGCTTAGGTGAGTCAGAAGCTGTCAGTGAGTTCCTTCAGGGAGGATTTAGGATGTGTGGGATTTGGGATTTATGGTGAAAGGGTGGGATTGAGGTACAGTATGAGCTGGCAACTGGCTCATCTTGAAGGCATTAGATGAGCTGATTTAGCTTGGAAAGGTTAATAATACACTCTGCACACATTCACATGCCAAACCTAATCGCAGACACTTATTGTACAATCAATGATTGTATTTTGGATGATAAAGCCCTTCCTTTTTAAATTTGCAGATACTTTTATATCCTTTAAAAGATTACTTCAACAGAAATTCAGACAAAAGAAGTGTCAAACTATATTCCTGCACAACTTCATAGCAACCAAGCCTCAACAGTCTTGTTGCTTCCAGACAAAGCTCACCATTTTAATTAGATTTTTTAAGGTTGTATCTGACCTTTTCACAAACTTCGTTCAAAGTTGTCACAGTTTCTTAATAAACAGTAGTTGGCATGTTTCCAATCATTTACAAATAACATCCAACAGTGTCAAAGAAATATTAAAGACTATCTGAGCTTTTATTGGGTGAAAGGTGGGGGTGCAATAGAAGGTCTCTATTATAGTCAAAAGTTATTGTTTCCTTTATGTTGGGAATTTCGATAGTAATAATGCTTTCAATAGTAATAATGCCTTCAATTTATATAGCACTTTCACAGACCACAACGATACTTTACAGGTTTCAGAGCATTATTCATCCACTCCACATTCTCACTCTGGTGGTGATAAGCTACCTGGGTAGCTCTCAGCTGTCCTGGGGCAGTCTGCCTATGCTGAGACATTTCATGCTTTTGGCCTCCTGACCACCACCAAACACACTCCACCGGTCACACACGAACACATACAGGGCAACAAGGTACAGAATGACCAACTCTACCACTACGCCACTTTGAGCACTTTTTAATTTTAATTTAGCATGTATTGGGTCTTCTATTTTGTTGTTGACTGAAAATGTTGCCTCTTGGATATATCACAAAAATATAGACTAGTAATTGCAATTGTTCTGAGGATACCCAAATAATCATTCAATACAGTTCAATAAGAAGGAACCTCTACTTCTTTATTGTTCAGAGCGGTTTACATTTGTTTTCTAAACAAGCTGAAGAACGCAGGACATCTGGTTCATACACTTATTACAGGTACTTGAATTATGTCAAGAATGCACCACAGCAGTGCTGGTTGAGTGCACTCAGAACTCATAACAGCATTTTATTAACCTCACTTGCTTGACATTTGCTGTGATAGCTAGCATTGTGAAAACAGCTCTCTTTTTCCTTATTCACTAAGTGATCTCAGCTGACTCGATCCCTGTGTTATGGTTTTGAATTTTATCTCATTAGGTTTTTTTTTAATAAAACAAGACAAAAAAAAATTCAACTTTGAGAAATGAATTGATGATTACTGACATCATACAGAGACACACAGTTCTCTTCCCTCATCCTGTTCTCTTGTTTTGTTGCTTAATAACACACCTTGACCATAAAACCGCATTTTATAATCGTTTTTTCAGCTAAAGAACTGGCAGTACAACGGCTCGGGATGACTCAAACCCTGCATGCCATTAGTCAGAGACCAAAACAAACTGTGCAATACTCCAGATTTTTCCTTGACAGTTTATGTTTTTTTTTCCTTTGAATCTCTTTGTTGAAAAAAATATATGTTGAATATAAAAAGCGATAACAAATATAACACCAACATATTATTTAATTGATTGAAAACACAACAGATGCATTCATTCCAACTCAAACATCAACTGTTCAAACCATATGCAGCCAGAACGATCTCAAAATGACTGTACTTGTACATTTAAGTTCATAAATAAATTCAAATGTCCAAATTCAAATTTGTATATTCTAAACAATGTTCGTACATTGCCAAGTGAAAGCATAAATATTACATGTGTGCATTTTACCTGAATTCATTTGAAAACAGGTTCCCAGATTTGATTGTATTACATTTTTCAGCTGCTTTTCAGGAAATGTTTATGAACTGTGTGAGATATACTTACGCATTGTTGATTTAGTATTTGCAGTCTCACTTTCAACATGAGTTTCAGTAGGGCAGCAACTTCTGGATTAATCCAAAATATCTCAAAATCTAATGTACATTTTTTTTATGCTGACTACCCCATCAATGCTATATTGAACATACCCCAATGAGTTATATTATCGCTATAAGGTTACTAACCCTGATTTAAAACATTTCACAGTTTGACGATTGAAAGGGTACTCAACATAAAAACAATGTTACATTACATTTTGAGATATTTTAGATTAATACTGAAGTTGCTGCCCCACTGAAACTCATGTTGCAAATGTTGTAGAGCCTTAAAAAGCATCCTAACATAAGAAAATATCTCCATTTGACATCTTGCTTTAGACATACATTTAATACAGTGATAAGCACACTTGCATTGCAAAAGAAATTAAATAAAGACTTAAATCCACATTATCGGATCCTGGTCTTCCCTGGAATAATTTTCGTCCTTAAAACAGATCTCTATCTGAGCATGCTCATATCTCGGGTTTTACACATAAGCAACTCTTGAAGTATGTCGCAGAGAAGCTTCTAGAGATGCAATAAATTACATGCTTTCAACTGTATAAATAGTTCTTTACATATTAATACTATATGCTAGCATTAGATTAGCTGAGCTTTGTTGGTTTGGTGAAGGAAGCGCACTGCTGAGAGGCAGCATGTCACATTTATTCACTCAGTACAGCAGCAAAACCAACACGTGTGCAGTGGACTTGATACTATGGTGTGGATCATCGAGTCTTTTCAGGCAGAGGCTTTCAGATGGTATCAGCTTTTTATCTTTGTTGAAAGCCTGAAACCAATTTAAGCACAAGGAGAACACACTGACTGTTCAACAGCAAATCATGTTATTAATCTGGGAGAAAGGAAACACCTGATGTTGATTTGTATCTTCTCAACTTCAACCATACAAAAATGTATTTGTATATTATCTCACTTTAATTAAGGACATTAACATAATCTTAGCTCAACTAAATGTTAAAATCGTATCTCATTTAACATTTAATGACATTTAATCACCTGAATGTGAAAAGGTTATTATTTGTTTGTTTTTATTTGTCAATTATTTAGCTGTAAATTATAACTGTTAAATCTGTCTATTGCTTCATTTAATTAATTGAACATGAACTTCAACTGATGGTGGAACAAGCTGTTTTAGGCTCATTTGAGTAAAGGAATCCTAAAGGAATCTAAACATTTTGTGCAGACAAATTTAATGAAAATATTTTTTTATTTTACTTAATTTGAATTGATTGCACCAACTGAATTTGAAACATGTAATTTTAACATAATCAAAAAAAATTCAACCTAAGAAAGATTGGGGTACACTGGACTCAAAATCTCAGCTTAATCAAGATCATAAGAACTAAGTTAAAATTGAATAGGTCTAAACAGAATCCAGGTAGAGCGTCACGGTGGCGCAGTGGGTAGCACGGTCATCTCACAGCAAGAAGGTCGCTGGTTCTAGGCTCGGCTGGGGCAGGTGGCATTTCTGTGTGGAGTTTGCATGTTCTCCCTGTGATCGCGTGGGTTTTCTCCGGGTGCTCCGGTTTCCCCACAAGTCCAAAGACATGCGATATAAGTGAATTGAGTAAGAACAATTGCACATAGTGTTAAAAGTGTGAATGTGTGTGTGAATGTTTCCCAGCAATGGGTTGCGGCAGGGAAGGGCATCCGCTGCGTAAAACATATGCCAGTGAGTTGGCGGTTCATTCCGCTGTGGCGACCCCGAAAGGGAATAAAGCCGACATGAAGATGGATGGATGGATGGATGAATTGATTGCACCAACTGAATTTGAAACATGTAATTTTAACATAATCAAAAAAAATTCAACCTAAGAAAGATTGGGGTACACTGGACTCAAAATCTCAGCTTAATCAAGATCATAAGAACTAAGTTAAAATTGAATAGGTCTAAACAGAATCCAGGTAGAGCGTCACGGTGGCGCAGTGGGCCCCGAGCCTCAGCTGGGGCAGGTGGCATTTCTGTGTGGAGTTTGCATGTTCTCCCCGTGATCGCGTGGGTTTTCTCCGGGTGCTCCGGTTTCCCCACAAGTCCAAAGACATGCGATATAAGTGAATTGAGTAAGAACAATTGCACATAGTGTTAAAAGTGTTAATGAGTGTGTATGAATGTTTCCCAGCGATGGGTTGCGGCTGGAAGGGCATCTGCTGCGTAAAAAAATATGCCAGAGAGTTGGTGGTTCATTCTGCTGTGGCGACCCCAAAATGGAAGAAAGCCGACATGAAAATGGATGGAAGATCAGAAAACAAAATTTAAATATGTGGAAATTAGCCTTGTTACTAACAAAGTTAAATAATATTATGAATTTACATAAAATTCATACAGACACAGCTTTTTTTCTGAGAAGGCGCACCTCAGAAGATCTGGAGCTTTAAAAAATTACACTTGAGGACCGGAACAGATAAATGATAACAAAGTGTTCTTTTATGCTGTAATGGGATGGACTATCCCATTAAAAACAATCCCAAGGATGAATAATATGGCAAACTGTTTGCAGGTGTTTGCAAAAGCTAACTTTAGCCTGTCCTGACATGTATGTTTTAGAGGATCCAATCCTTATTCAGAGAGCAGCGGACCAGTAGTATTCCGCTATCAAAACAAGTACAGTCTGTGAATCTGAGTTAAATGACTCTCTAATCTCTCCTGTCCAACAGGTTTCTTAATGTAAGAATTGTCAGTTTCATGTAAAAACGTAGAAAATGAAATAGTGCTTACAGAATTCTTACAAAATTTAATGCCAATAAGCATTGGCAATACGGTTAGATATATTACCTCATGTCATGTGGGCAAAAAGGTCCAAAGACAAATAAATTAAATAAAAAATGATACAGTAGAATTTATAATTATAAATATTTCAACTTTTTATGCTATACATTTGATGTAACAAATTGTGAGGATGAAAACTAGATTAATTTCGAATATCTGCATGCAGAGTGTGTACCTTTCTCTTTTACAAACTGTTGGACAGAATTGGCTGTAACACCCTAATTAGGAACAAGTATAGTTATAACAGATGAATAAATTACTGATTTATAACAATTTATTCACAGATTTGTAACCTCTGATCATGAATATAAATACCCTTTATATTCTGAACAATCTGGTAAACACACAAAAAGATACTTACGAATACGATGCAGAATTAGCAGATGTGTTCTCTGCAAGACATAGAGACACTATACTTAAAACAACCTTCACAATATGTTTCAGACTCTTATAATACAAAACAAACTGAAGCACCATAAGGTTGTTAACAGTGACAAGGACCTTTAGCAGTCAGAGCAGAAAGAAACCAAATTCAATAGTCAAATGCACACAGAGTCCAGAGATTATTTACACTCTTTAAAGTTAAAGGTAAGAAAAGTGGGTTGAAGTCCTGTTTACTTAATACGCACTGGCAATTTTTCATCTATTAAAATGCACGCATTTAGCTACTGATGATCGGTGACCATACACACTTATGTTCGGCGAAGCAAAATACATTCACTGGTCCCACCAGAAAGTAACCATCTAATGTGTATAGATTTTTTCTTAATCCTTAACTCAATCAGAGTTAATGAAATTAGTTTAACTGATGTTGAATCTTTTAAGCTGCTCCTGAAAGCTCTTTTAGCATAGCTTAGCATAAGCGCTGACAATTGAGAACAAGATATCAGCTCTCCCCAGTAGCAGAACCAGCTAGTTTCCTTCAGCTTTATTTATCTTTAGCTTGGTTCGTTTTGAAGTTGTGGCCAGCCCAATTTTGGAGTTAGGGATTGAATTTACCTTCTTCTTAATGTCATCTGAATTATACTCTGTGTTGGATTTCTGGCTCTGTCAGTGATGTCCATTATATCTTGACCAACAACTTACGCTAACCCCAACTAACTGATCGCTTCCCCTGAAACCCAAGACAGACATCCAACCCACTAACAAAATTCTCAGGACGCATCAAGGACAATACTTTTTTTACTCCCAATTTATTTGTTCCAAATTTAAACTTATATCAAGTATATCAAGTGACTACACTTGAGGATATACAATTTGTTCTCTGAAAATGTAGCAAATTCCAGCAGAAAATTCCTAACAATCCCTCTGGAGGTTTTAAGACCCACAATGTTTCCCACAAAGTGTAAAGAAATATAGGCAATTAACCTGACAATTAATTACATTGTTTCTGTACACCACACATGAAGCATAATTTGTTGCATAAATATACTTTTTATCAAGTATTTGACCACTGAGTTGGTCACATTGGATATGTTTACAGAAGTCAGCCTTCAGGCACTGTGAGATAGCATCGCACCATGTTGCTCCTCTGTAACAAAATTCCTTAATGAATGCACTTGAAAGGGAGTAGTAAGACGGAGTAGTAAGAAACTTTTCAATTTCTGTTAGTTTTTGCACATAAATGATGAGTGTGTTTTAAATAGGACTCATACAAGCTCTTATGATTTAATCAGATTTAATGTTTTATGCTGGGCTAAAAAACAAGAACCAGAGAAGAAATTGTTGTTCCTGTCGCTCTACAATCTGTAAAACCTACACAATTTGTTTGCATAGGTGCAGTGTCTGTCTGTGATTTTTGTTTTCCAGCATTAAAAAAATTATTACTATGTGTATATACTAAGTATTATTATGAGTAGACCATTCATACACGTTTTACGGTTTTTAGCATGATAGTTCCAAAACAGAAAAATGATCAGACAAGTTAAAGTATGAAGCTATTTTCAAAAATTGGTTTTAGTTCAAGCCCCAGTACAGTCTAAAGTTCCCGATGCTTGCTTTCAAATATGAATTTGAAATATATTTCCAATTTCAATTTTGATTTGGGAAGGGTTAGGAATGTTTTGTCATAGACTCTAATCATGATGTGAGCTTCAAATATGTACAGATGCGTATTTTATGTTTTGTTCAGCTGATAATCTCTTAAATGGGGATTGTGTTTTAATGATTAACTTTATTCAATAGTATATATATATATATATATATATATATATATATATATATATATATATATATATATATATATATATATATATATTATATATATATATATTATAGCTTGCCTAGAAGTTGAAATCTGAGAAACAATGCAAAAGCAATGCAAACGTTCGTTGTGGTCAGTAGGGGCGTTGGGCAGAGGAATTAAGTTGAACTCCAGTTCTCTCCAGCTGCGCATGCGCGCTCTTCCCTGCACTGAGCGGCGCTGCTGCTGCTGGGACTTGAATTCCTCAAGTCTCTTCACTCGAGTCTCAAGACATGGAGTGAGAGGTTGTGGTGTCTCTCGGACTGTCGGCTTTGAAGCAACTTGCAGTCAAAAAAGCAGCTAACAAAGTTATACTAGAGGAAAAACACAATGTAGAGTAAATACCGATGCTGGACTTTCTGAACCCACACCTGCTGCTCCGCAGAGTTGCAAAGTAGCGCATCGTGCGAGTGAGACTGGACGGGATCGCGGTGGACAAACATGCTCTCGCCGCTCCTGGCGTACTTGCTCTCGGTCGTGCTTCTGTGTCGGATTGCGCGCTCCCAGTACTCGAGTGACCAGTGCAGTTGGAGGGGAAGGTGAGAAGTTCTTTGTAAACATCTAAGTTAATATTCACGAGCTTTTTAAAAAAAGAGTTCGTTCAGTGTAGCTGATAACATTGAGATTTAACGTCATTGAAGTTCAACTCGTGTGCTAGTCAAGTTCGGTTGTAACGTTACTGATGGGCTTTGTGCTCTGCAAACATTTTAAACAGTTTAAAGTCAGAGAATATAGCATTATAAATATAAAAATGTTGGTGTCTAATCCAACGGTGATGCTACAACCCCTTTGTTGAAGTGGTTGTTTTAGTGTTGTAATATATTTTAATGTTGTTATACACTTTTTTAAGATTTAAAAATGGACATTGTAATGTCCATGTCATTGTTATAAATGTAGGACATTTGATATTATTTTCTGCCCACATTGACACTTTCTTGTCAAATATTATTATTATTATATGAAATGTATGGATTTCTTAGTAAACTCTTTTGATTTCTGGGAACATTGACCAAAAATAAGATCAACACCCATCAAAATGTGTTTTACCCCAAGGCAATTGAATACAAAATAAAAGTAGATACAATATTTATTTTATGTATGGATGCAAAAGTCATCATTTTACATCATTTTCTTCCTAAGCATGAATTTTTGAAATCTATATGCATACTTCAGTTGTAACTTTTTCGACATGATGTAACTTTCTATTACGCCATATCCACCTAATTGAATTCAACAAACTCCCATCACCACAAATTTGAGTCACTGTTAATCCTCAAAATCAAGTTATCGCCAACCTTCAAAAATTCCTCAAAGATATTGCGTTAAGGGACTATGTGAAGTCTCTTTCAATCCTTCTGAAAGTGGTGCTCTCAACCATAATCTGGTGTTGATTTACTAGATTAGAGTTCTGCCTCTCATCATTGCAAAGCTGAATTTTCAAAAGCTCTTAATTAAAGACAAGCAGTTAAGTTGAGGCAGTGCGTCTGCTGTGCACATGTGTTGCATCATTACTTGTGTTCCTCACCTCTCATTTTGGTGAGAGTTGAATCTTTAGTCTAAGCGCATCTCTAATTGAAGAACCGCTAGAGGAGTCAGAAACAGATGGTTCGTTTTCTGCCTATCTGACGTCGGGCCTTGGATTCGAGGTCTAAAAGCAGCGAAGAGTCTTTTGTGTGGTTAGAAAGGGCAGTGGTAGGACTGCTGCCCGGACATGCAGCTCCTTGGCTTTTTGAGGAGTTGAAAGCGAGGGGAGGTTTACTGCGTGACCTGAATGTGCACCCGCATCTTCTGTGTTCAGCTACTGTCTGCTGAGGGGCCTTTTGGTTTCTTAGGAACCAGTAACTTAAGATTTAAAAATTCTCCCCACTTAATCATTGCAATAGCTAGAAAGGAGAAAGAGAGAATGCATGAGGCGGTTACTGTTTGTGTGTGCATGCCCGCACGTGACCGGTCATGCAGCAGGCCCTGCGCGTGGGTCTTAACACCTTGTGTGAAGCAACATTAACTTCATTCTTCCTGAACTGAGAAAAGCTTTTCTTTCCTATGAGCTCCAGCTCTGGATGGATTCTGAGGCAGACTGTTGCAAACAATCAGCCTAATGTTTTAAGTTTCCTCTAGTGTGTTTCACGTGAAAGGCCTCTGAAGAAAAGCTAACAAATGATCCAACGGCCACTATTTAGGGGTGTGTGGATGCCATCATGGATCACTCTGACCAATGTGGTTGGCTGTGTTTCTTCTGTTTAAAAATGGGGCATAAGCAAAGGTAAGAATGGTAACTGTTTTTTTGGCAACTGTTTTGCTGACTTTCGTATTATTTCCCCTACCATCATTAAATCGAAGGTACAAAATATGTGCCTGTATTACTTCAGTTATGCAATTTGTTTGGTACACTTTTTGTTTAGCTAAATTTGTTGGTGAAATAAAGAGGTTTGATGTTGAGAAATAAAATGTCCATTGTTGGTGTATGGGGATTAAATAGTATCCACAAAGTATAATCAACAATATTTCCTGTGCACCACAATGAAGTTGATGAGGTTGAATTATCAGGGCTATGTTATCTGAGCAAAACAAAAAAAGTCACCCAGTTTCCACACCAGTTTCTTGAAAGAGGCAGTGCAATGCTGTTACATGCACTCAAAGTTATTTACTCTGTCAAAAGTTTAAGCCCAAGTGTAAAAGAAAAGTATTTGGTGTTCGTCTATGAAGAACTTGTATTAGGAATTAGTTTATGTAAGGTTTTTTTTTTTTTTTAAAGCCTGGATCTGTATTGTACAGAGGAGGATTAGGGCCACTGTAAAAATAAAATTGAAGTTCTGACTTTTTTTGTTCTCAGAAATCTGATGTACAAATAGACAGAAACAGGAAAAAAGTCAGATTTGCATTTAGTAAGTGGGAATATAATAAAACGGTAAAATTAGTCTAATAACAAAAATAACAGATAATGTGTTGGATTGTAACATGAATGAGACTCAAAAGAATTTTAAATAGCCAATATATCTAAAGAATAGATGATAACATCTCATTCTCTATGCTACTTTATAAACTGTTCAAGAAGGATGTGATTTGATGTTACTTAAGTTGATGGGTGAAATTAGAATTCACAATATCGCTTGCTTCCTGCTTGAGCATTTTGCACTTTGTCTTTGTTCAAGCAACATGATGGCTTCCTCCTCTTTTGGGTATGCGAAAATGCACTTACCATTAATAAGCTTGTGGCACTTTTTTCAGCACCATCAACAATAATTACAAAGCAATGAATGTCAAACATAACGTAGATTAAAAAGGTTCTCATGTGACAATTAAGTTAGAATTCTCAGAATAAAGTTAGATTTCTTGGAAAAATTGAGAACTTCAATTTATTTTTTTCAATAGCCCTAATCCTCTTCTGTAGTATTGCACAATAAAGAGCAGAAATCCTTGTATGGGCATTTCTCCCGGACGTGTGTGTCTATGGATCTAATCGAATAACTTTGGACATTCGGACACAAAAATGACATGTTTTTTTTACTGTACATTCTCTTTTGTAAACTTTTTCTTCTGCTCCATTTCCTGTTGTAAGTTGACTACAAAGTGCGTATTAAACGCCACCCAATGTCTCTTATATGTCTCCAAAGTACTCTGAACATTTGACCAAACGAGCCAGATTTCATTGGTCAAGCACAAGATCATGCACTGCGATAAGTCATGGCATATACACGTGTATCATTTCGCACTGATTGAACAAAGATATGTGGTGGCCGTTAACCTTGCAGCAGTTTAGCAATAAACAGCAAACAAACATGTAAAGGTAATTACTAGACAGACACGTCCTGCTGTAACTGTTACAGCTGTGGTCATTTTGCGACATTGCATTCATATGCATGGCTAGATGTAATTTTCAGCTTGTTTTTGTTATATCAGTTGCGTTTGATTGGATATCAGCCACAGTGTAAATTCTCGCTATCTTAAGTATGCCTGTTGGGACGCCCCATTAGCTACCTCTGAAAAACTCTGTAAACCTGTATTTATTTTATAAAATTATTTGCAATATGAGATTGGACAAAATATCGACATAAGTGAATATCTCCCATCCTCTTGTCTCGTTAGCTCCGTTTAAAAGTGACCCAATACATTTTGGATTATATGTGACACAGATCAGATGTGGTCTATTATGGTGTAAAAAGGGAAAATGCAAACATGAAGTCAACCCTGATATTATTTTTATGTATTTTGATGTTTGGTTCTTTGTCCTAAGTATATGGGGAAACAAAAGAACCTCATATGGTAATATATGCAAGAATTGTGGAGTAGGAAGGTGAACAGAAATGGTATAGAAAATAGGAGTTAAAATTTTTTAAAGAGCTGAACAGTTAAAGGAAGGCACGTAGACAGAAATTACTTACTGGCTTTTAATGAAAAACCTTGAAATATAAGATGCTCTGTTTACAGACTATAGGCTTCGGTGAACACATACTTTTCATGCACTCTATGTGCAGTCACATTAGCAACATTTTGCCATTTAACATTTTGTGTTAAATAGAGCCTTTGTCCATTGTGTGTATAAAGACGTTTCACCCTCATACCAATTATAATGGACTGACTGGATTCCACCCATAAAATTCCACAGACCAGTGTCGAATGTGAGCAGGACTGATGATGTAAGCATTGCTAAAACAAATCAGTAACATGAAGATGGTCACCAATTTGCTACATAGTTGTTGTTGTTTTCTTACACGCATGTGTCCATCTACAGTAAATAATGCTTGTAACACATTTTTTTATTATTGAAATTAGATTAAAAATAAAAACTTGGATTATAAACCCCAAATGTATGCTCCCCATTTATTCATTGTCAACTGTTTTCTAAATTCTACTTTTGATTTGTCTTCTATTAATAATTAATGATTCCATTGACTAGCTATATAGACAATTTGTTCTGTATAAGAGGTGGATCAGAATTTTTTGCTAATGTTTAGAGTTAGAATATGTCAAACATTTACTTAAAAACTTTTTTCTTCTCTGTCTGGCAGTGGACTGACTCATGAAGGCCACACTCGGGATGTGGAACAGGTGTATCTGCGGTGTGCCCAGGGCTTCTTGGAGTGGTTGTACCCCACCGGAGCAATCATTGTCAACCTTCGACCAAACACCTTGTCCCCTGCTGCGTCACACCTATCAGTCTGTATCAAACCCTATAAAGAGTCCAGCGGCACCCACATCTACCTGGACAGACTGGGCAAACTGCGCTTGCTCTTGCGCGAAGAAGATCAGACAAAGGGTAAAGTGCACTGTTTCAGTATTCAGGATGGGGCACTGTTCATTGAAGCCATGCCTCAGAGAGACATTAGCCGAAAAATCACAGCCTTCCAATACGAGCTGGTCAATCACAGACCTGCAGCAGAACCACATTCATTATCTGGTAAGATTTTCTTCAGAATGTCCTGAACCATGTTATGTAAATATATGAGTGCATTTTGTAATCTAGAGATTGAGAACACTGAGTTGTGCAGAAATGGAATAGATGGTGAGATACTGATTTTCCAAGAAGACATTATTAAATTTCCTTCACTACATGATTTCTGGGTGCACGTCTAATACTGAAGCACAGATTCGAGGGTTTGTTTATTTTCAAAAGCATGCAATCTGTAGCCAGTATTTTCATGCCCAGCTACAGATGATATCTTCGCCCCAGGAAACGTCCACCCCTCTGAGATGTCGAGATGCTAAATCTCTGCTCGTATTTGTACAGGAAAAGTGAGAGCGGTTTGAACTTTGACAAATACCCAGTGTGTTTTTCAGGACATGTGGTGTAGCCTTCATGCTGGGACATCAAGCGCCCTGTTGCTTACGTCAGTCATTTTCTCTGGAAAACAAAATTAAAATGTGCATTTATAAAAAGTTTTTAGAACTGAGCCACTTCTCAGATTATGTTTTGAAGAATATTGTAGAGCATATTTTAACTTTAATACCATTAGACATAAAAACAATGATGAGGCTGATTTAAAAAAAATGCACAAATATTTTTATGGATACTTTTATTGGAGCCAAGTTCAGAAATGTGCACGTGTAGGCATGTAAATAAACTTTTTGCTAGGTCTTCATATTTGAAAATGATGTTCAATAGAGAGGATGCAGTCAACTGTCAACATGGTCAAATATGCTGTTTTTAGACATTTTAAATGTTTCATTTGTTTGCTTGAAATCATTATTTACGCTAAGAATTTAACAGGAATGAGAGGAGGGTGGCACGGAGAAAAAAAAGGGGACTTGTTAGGCACACAACACACACAGAGAGAGAGAGAGAGAGAGAGAGAGAGAGGGGAGAGAGAGATAGAGAGAGAGAGATGATATAGATAGAGATAGAGAGAGAATATATATATATATATATATAGTTATATATATATATAGTTATATATATATATAGTTATATAACTTGGTACACACTCCGACAAGGGTGGAAGCAGGTATATATGCATGCGCTGCAGGCAAGTTCCACAAACACCTTGAGATCTTATTTGCTCATTCACTTAATTAGTATAAGACAATAACAGAAACAATGTTGTTTACACACATCCATTACAGTGAATATCCTCACAACACTTAAGAGGCTTGTGTCTGCCATTTGTTTTTTTCTTGAAATAATGACTATTATTTTCCAAGTGTAAAAAAAGATTAATCATTTGATCAATCAATGATCAGTCATTTTAATTGGTCAATTTAGTGACTTGAATAACAATAGTAATGATTTTACCTTATGACAACAGCTAATGTGTGTAATAATCTGATACTTTGTTTTTTTCAAGATGATGGCCTATTCATTAGAGATTCCAGACTTTATTTTAAGAGCAATATAGCACTATGTGTTAGAGTTGGGACACCTCTACGGCTAGTTTTAACTTAAAATTGATAGAAACTATTTGATAGAAAAAAATAATATGGTGGTGGGCTAAGGTGGAGTAATACTTTCCAGGCTTTCATTTGTTAAAAACAATATTTGTTAGAGTGAGAATTTAACCAATTCCTAAAACGTGCCTACCGTACTATCAAAAGAGGCCCAATTCATAGTAAAATGTAATGGATTGTAATGTCTGTATATATTTTCAGATTTTGTTAAAATGCATTATTTCTTCTAAAAATATTTCTTGAACAAAAAAGTTTTGACTCAAACAGAGGTTTAGTTGGTGTTAACAGAACGTCAATCTGTCATTCTATAACTAATTTCCGAAGTAAAATTTTAACCAGAGCACCTGCTAAAATCAAATAACTGAATGGCCTGAAGCAGTGGAGGTACATCAAATAGGTCTCTATTTCCTTTTCCAAAACAAGCGAACCTTTTGTTCCATATCCCCTCCAGGACATAATGCTTTCCTCGCTGTCATGTAAACCTGGCTATGAGACAGACTGTTTAATCATACATTTACAACAGTAAAAAGCAGAGTAACTTTACACTTTCTATCACAGAGGAACGGTTTGATATGCCTGGTGAAGTGTGTGTCCTCCAGCAAGTGTGTTTGGGATTTGAGAGGGTTGAACAGATATGTAAGGTGACCTGTTTTCCTTTTTCCAAACTTTCTTATGTGTGTTCACTTCATGAATTAGGACCTGCTGTGCTGGGATCGAGTTGCTTTCCATCGTAGTGGAATTTGTCTCAAAGCGGCTGCTGGGACGACGTACTATCTCCATCTCTTTTTTTTAAATTTTTTTTTATAAATCCCTTCCTCTTCCTCTTTTCACTTCTCTCAGTGGCTACCCCTCCCTCTCTTTTATCTTCATTACTTTTCTCCCTACCTCTATGAAGTGGCTGGGATGCAGGCAAAGTGGCATATGAATCTTTTCTCCATTAGGGTGGAATGCAGAGGGACCAGATGTAGCCCGGTTAGTGTCTTCCCCCTATTGCTCTGGCAGTCTGTGAAGTGGTTGCGTTCTGAGCAGTGTTATATTAATTTGGGGCTGCTGACTCAGATGCAAGGCCATTCCTGCGGTTTCATTTCAACTTTTGGATGTACACCACTGTAAATTATTTGAAGAAACCCATGTGATCCTAACCAGTTCATCATTGCCTGATACTCCAGAGGGCCTAGTGCTCTGAAAGTTCACAATTGTGTTTGACAGCTGTTTTGAAGCTGATTGTCAATGACCTCAGGCCCATTTGGTTGTCTGATGTTCTAATGGTGAAACATCAAGCACTCTCTGCTCACCCACAGTATTCTCATCAAAAAGCCTGCTCAGATATAAAGGGACAAGTTCAATGGATGAGCTGTTTTACCCACTTTTGTGCAATTACTGTGTAGGGTTACATCTATCAGGCAACCTATACTTCAAAAACTGTCTGCAGTGTCATGTGAAGTTTATGGTTTAGCTCAGTGTCTTTATCTTCACTCCAAAGATGATTCCCAGTATTCTGTGACTATCTTCAAGATCCCTTGTGAAGCCAATACGGAAGTGATAATACCAGTACATCGTCTGACCATGATAAAATACACAGCTTAAAGGCAGGGAAAGTCATGTTTAAAATCTTGCTTGTTTTAACCTTTATAACAACTGTTTTAAAATGTTTCTTTTCTCAGTTATGTGTCTTAAAAGAATGCACAATTCTTGTATGGCTTACTGAGTGAGAGAGTGGTTGGTCCTAAATCATGTTCACATTAAGAATGGGATAAAATGTTTTTGGATGGACACAAGAAATAGTCAAATCATTTTCTGTAGGTGAAATGCTCTATCCGACATTGCTGGTTTCTGGGTTTGCCTCACGTGAATACTTTAGGAAGCTTGTAATAAGTTAGTGCTTGTGAGTATTATTTACCCTCAAGAGTACAATCAGTTCTGCTGCACAGATGCAAGATTGTGTCTACCCACTGAAGTAACATGCAAATCACTCTCAAAACACACAACTTTTGGCCTTAGTTTCCTGCTTCTCCCACCTTTTTTCCCCATTTCTGTTGATTTGCAAGTGACTTTGAGGGATTTGATTTGTGCTTCTGACCAAAAGGTCCAGGTTAGAGCCAATTTGCAAGAGTGAACACATTCTTAGACATCTTGACATTTGGCCGTAGTTGTGGATAGTGTTCACACACACACACCTGGTTTAGGCGACCGTCTCATAAACCCATAAAACACCCATAATAAATGCTAAAAGCAGCCACCTGAATCAACTGGTCATTCTCTCAAACACTTTAGTCTTCCTGCACAGCTGAGGGTTTTGACAGCCTCCAGATAACCTTCTGGATTAAGTCTGTGCATGGGAGCTGTAATGACCCCCGAGCCTGATTTATTTGGACAGAGAAATCATGCTGATCAAAGCCAACATGGTTTTGCCTGGTGTTTAACTTACACTGATTGCCTGTAAGCAGTGGCACAAATTGGTGGCGACCTGAAAGCCAGGGTGTGTTTGTCTCTTGTCATGTGTGGCTATGGGTTATAAAATAGTACAAAGTGTTCGAGTCACTCCAGGTTGTTGGCACAGGTGGACGTGCTGTGTGGATTTTATGTTTTTTGTTCTCCAAACCATGAGTTCTTGTGGTGGCTGCTCTATTTCTTAGTTCTCAGCTGGATCTCATTTGCGCTGGGGTGTGAGGACTCTGTAGTGTTTGTCAGTGTTGTTTTAGAGGGGGAAGGGTCGAAAGGTATCCCTCCTCACCACCAACACAGCACTCTACAGATGTGTTGTTTTAACGAGGGACTATTTTACACTGGCCAACCCACACCTCTGTTCAATTCAGAGCTGACAAGCCGTGACGATAAAGTAGACTTCTACACACACAATAAATCTGGAGCAGAAATTATAGATGTCTTTGAGGGCCCAGTCAGTGTGTGTTGGAAGCACGTGGCGGGTGTAGATGGATCATTGCTCTAGGTTGTTAACTAAAAATAACAAGCAGCATTAGAGACATGTGATTGTGATTTCTTGTTGTGCGGCTCTTTGATTTTTGTTTTCTCTTATCTTTTTACAGCTCCCTGTCAACCCTGTACAGATACAGAGATCCTTTTGGCTGTCTGCACCAGTGACTTTGGTAAGATAACTTGCATAAACAGCAAAATCTTGAACGTTTGTGGGTAGAATCTGCATGAGTCATTGGTGTCCAGAAGCGCCCATTTGTGACATCCAACATTTGTGTGTGACTAAATGATTACTAAACAAACAAATTATTTTTAAGAATTAAAAAAAATAGGCACTCAATATATTTAGGTAAATATTTTAATGATCTAATGGCCACAATGACAATCTTGATAATCCTTGATGTATATATTTTCCAAATTAAATGCAAACTTGTATTTTAGTTTTAAAGGTGAAGTATGTAATGTTGTGGCCACAACTGGTACTGCAACTGCCCAAGTTAATTTGCCTCCCTTCCAGACTAAAGGTTTCAAGTGCTAGGCTAGGTTTGTGTTATGATTAAAAGAGGAAGCCTTTGACTAAAAAGAGCTCTAACTTAGCATTTTAAATGTCAATATTTTCTATGGATTATCGATTCTTGCAAATCACTGTGGACCTGTCCCCCATCTCTACTTTCACCCAGAGTCCTAGATTGCTCTGCTCTCACCTATTGTGCTTCTTTCACCTACTTTTCTCTGACAAAGATCTGTTCAATTTTTTAGTCTGTAAAAGACTTGTGTACTGTCATATACCATATCAATGTGTCCACACATTGAGTTTAAGTTTTTTTTTTTTTTATTTAATCATTTAGATGCACTAGTATCTTTTTTTGTTACTTATGTCTATTGTTAGTTACTAGTATATATTTCATGAAGTACTAGTGCCTATTCTTTAGAGAGTAGTGTTTTATCTAGTAGTATCATTTTAAAACATACTAGTTCTTATTTTTTAGCTGCTACTTAATGTTTAGATACTAGTACCTGTTCTTTAAATACAAGGCACTAGCAGTGCAATTCACTTGAGTTTATGTTTCATTAATGAGTATCCCCCAGTTGGTGTGTAGACAAATATATATTTATAACCTACTTTTGAAGACACACTGTAAAATCAAATAGAATACTTTACTTGAGAAGTGTGATTGTAAAGTATTGGCAAAATGTTTGAATAAATGTTTGAGAGTACTAATAAATTTACTCAAAATTTTAGTACATGTTATTGAACATGCATTTATAATATATTATTAATCAGTAAATTTACTAAATATAATCAATTCAATTTACCTGTCTGATTATTAAACTCACTTAAACTTTCTAAGTTTGATTTGAATAAATAAGGCAATGTGTCCTAAGTTTTTTTTAAAGTAAATCTTACTAATTTAATTGACAGTGCATAGATAATTATAGAAATAGAGTAGAATCAGAGTTTATTTGAAATACAGTAAGTAAGCAAGCTTTTTAATTGTAGTGCAAAAAAACCCTGAATATATTTGCTTAATTTTAAAGGAAAAAAAAATGTATATTAATTGATTTATAACCATTCAGTGGCAGTAAATTCTGATGAATTATGGTCCATATTGCCCAGCCCTACATCTTGCACATACCTCACCTTTAAATGAAATCAGCATGAAAAATACTCTTCAATTCAATCTACTCTATAGTATTTGTCTATTGGAGGCCATATTTCTCTCTTGCGCATAGATCAGAAAATGTCTGATTCTCTAGATGCAAGTCACAAAGCAGCAACGTGGAGCTTGCTAAGATTTTATTGAAACTAAAAAAAAATACTATGTTGCAAAATAAACTGATTAAAATCTTAAAGAAAATCTTAATCTTCATCAGCTGTTTGAGATCATGTATATGAAACTGGATTTCAGATATTGATCTTAGTTAAACTTGATGTATTGAACTTCTTAAAGAATCTGTGTAAAGCAAACATTTGTGTATAGCTGCAATGGGAGTTTTTCTGGTTGAGTTGAATTATTGATCAGATGATTCATTTTGAAGTCAGCTGAGGGTAAGACTTGACTTAACCAAGGAACGGGCTAGCTGTCAAAATAAAGTGTAAACAAATCACATTTTAAGAATAGCAGACTCCATTTTCATGTGTAACGCTGCTACTTGTTAAAAAAAAAATCAACAAAATGGCAAAGAAAATAAATATCTGTCTGTCGGTTCACTCGTTTCGAGTTAATCCAATGATTGGTGCTGAAATAAAAAAATATATTTTAGGGGTCAATGCAGGCTTTATTTTTCGTAAGAAATGATGCATAGTTGAATAAATACAAAAATACACTGGCTGTGACTTTCTCAGAAAGAGTGGTCGGATGTAAGGCTGATGTGTGAACTTCACGAGGAACTGCCAGTCATTCCAAAAGTAGTTACAAGATGATGGGGAGTTTCCCATCAAGACCAAAATATTCACCACACATTTAAGTCTTTTCAAAATCTTTGTGGGAATTCCTCACACTGACTGGTCGCAAAGCAACATTTATTTGCAAGTTCTTCTTAAAATTCAGCAATTCTCAAAACTAACTTTGACATATTGTGCAAAAAAAGCACAAATGCATTAAAGCTACAGCAAGTAAGTCATATATCAATTCAATAAACTAAAATAATGTCTTTTCATGGAAATTTAGATAGTTTCACATAGAATAATTGTTTAAACGTGTCTAACACTTATTCCATGCCATTATTAATGTAATTTTGAAGAATTTATGATCCAATTAACATCCAAAAAATTATCTAGTTATGAATGTTAAACAAATAAAAACTTTACTTTCAAGTTATTCAAGAAATATAACAAAATAGATCATCACACACTTAACAAACATTATTGAACTTTTATGTGTTTTTTTTATGCTTACAATCCGAAATAATTGTGTGAATGAATATAACATTAATCACTAAAATTAAGCTTGGCCTGGTTAGTAGAACTTAGAAGACAACTATTTTACTTTGGATGTTGTATTAACCATTACTCTTTTGTATTTAAATCAGAATTTATATCACAATTCCAATGTTCCTAAACAAAATAAAAATGCCCATGAAATCTGTGTACGAAAGAGCGACATAGAGAGGATCACAACCTCAGGATTCTGTCTCTGGCCATCTGATGTGCTGCTGTGCTGACCTCTAATGTATACTTAAATATTTGAAAAGTGATCATAAACCTGTTTTAGCATATTAAAAAACAGATTTATGGTTACTATTTTTGTCCAACAAGAAAGCCTGATCTCTTTAATTAACAAGCTTGTATTGAGCTGTTGAAGGCTGCATTTTGGTCTTTCTCTTGTTGTTTTGAACAAAAATATCAAATCCCAGTTTACTTGCAATAAAGATATCTTCTTTTTAAACATGTTTGTCAAATAACTTGCTACAGTTGTTATTCTATTCCCTTCCCTGTTTTTTGAGAGTTTGTACATTTTTTTATATTCTGTTTTTCCCTGTTCAGTGGCACAGGGAGGAATTCTGGGTGTGTCTGAAGAAGACGATCAGACCTCGGTTAGAGTGTCTCTGAGCCAAGTGTACAGACAGAAGACACGAGTGTTTGTTTCTGGGGGCGGCCGGGCCAAACGCTGGACAGGTTCTGTTAAAGTCCCCAAGGACTGTGGGGTGAAACCCGGTGTAGGCGAGTTCCTCTTCAGTGGGACGGTGCGTTTCGGCGAGGCCTGGCTCAGCTGCGCTCCGAGGTACAAGGACTTCCTCAGGGTGTACCAGGATTCAGTGAGACAAGGCACGAACCCTTGTCATCTCGACATAGACTGAACTCTTTCCTGGAATCAGAACTGTGCTGTCCAGCAAGTCTGTTGCTGGTTTACATTCTTTGATCTTTCATACTGGAAAAAAAAACTCTTGACCTTGCTTTTTAAAAGACACTTCAAGGTTTCTCCCGAGACATCTTGAGACTGATATTCCTGCAGTCAATATGTAGCAGACCTGGCTGTTGAATGCGTGAAAATGTGAAAAGTGGTCAAGCGGAAGTCTCAAATGCTCTGTAAAAAGTTTGTTGTACAGTGTTGCTGTTATTTCAGAAATGAATTGAGTGAATGAATTTTTGTTGTGTTTAATTGCTATTTTTTATTGAAGTGCAATTTCTGCCTGGGGTTTTCTTCAGGCTGTTCAATTGCAAATCAGTCTTTCCAAGGATTAAATAACTTTTTTTGGAAACGATTTATGTGCCAATTTTTTTATTGCATTAACCCTACAGCTATTTGTTAAACTTGGTCAATATATTTCATATGATGGTATATTAGGACATAACAAACAAGATTCAATGGGATCCTAAAAGGACCTCACCTTTCAAGAGCAACAGGTGCTGTCAATATACAAGTAACATCTAATGGTATTTAGCCAAATTTTATATTAAATTAAAGGTTGTAAATGTTTCATCAATCTCTTAAAAACGAATTGACCGCAAACCCTAAGACTGGATTATGCTATTACAAGTTGAACTAGTTTAAGAGGCTAAGTAAAACTGTCATGTACACTGTCTCAGGGTATTTAAGGTATTGTGTTCAGGGTATTGTTTACAACCTGTGCTAGCCTATGTTTCTGACTGGTCTTGTCTTTTTTTTTCCCCAAGATAATTCTAATATGAAATTATATTCCTGCAACAGTTTAACTAAGTGTTCCCAAACAGAGTTGTTTAATGACGCTAAACCATTTTTTCTAGTGTTACATCAGCAAGTCGATCTACTCCTTGCATCACTGGTTGCAGTTACAGTATTTAAAGAATGTATCAAAAATGTTTGTATCAAGCTGCTCCAGAGTCAGAATCATGTTTGGTTATGGTCCTTATAACCAAACACGCCTGTCCTCTCATTTAACCTAGCAGTAAACAAGCTGCTCTTTCGCTTAATGTCAATGGTATAGTTCATTTCTTGATTATATTAGGTTAACTACTTTCAAAGGTTGGCTGAAATGTCATTTAATGCATGGGCAAAACATGATTGAGAAGTCATTGCAGCACACTCCTAGAATAACATCCAGACGTCAATATTACATTAACTTCTTCCAACTCCGCTTTCAATTAAATGGATAATCCACTTTATAGAATATCATTTAACTTTTGTTTTTTATGTAAACTTTTTTTAAGGTTCGAAAAGTGCTCGAACATACTTTAAATAAAACCAATGGTTACAGTAATACTTCATTATCTTGAATAGAGGAACAAAAAATGAGCAGAAATTAAAGTTTATCAAAACTGTCAGATGCTGATCTTCAATAAAGTTAGAACTTTATTGATCACGCTTGCAAAATGTATTCTGTGTTTGACTGAACTGTGCTAATTAGCTCATCAAATGTTAATGCTTACACTAAATTGAGGATTTTTATCCACTTAAAAGCAGAATAAGGAATGTTTTTGTTAGCCTAAAAAATGTTGAGTCACTTTAGGAACTTTTGATCAGGCAGTGTAAATAAATTTCAGACAATAAAAGACAACAACATGATCACGTGCCACGGAAAGGATTGTAACCCCCAAATTTGAGAACGATTGAACTTGGACTACAGTTTTGACCTCAATTGTTGACTGTCAGAGGTGCCCACTGTCACTTTTCTTCTTCCTGTTGGTCATTGACTGGATCATGAAGACAATGACTACAGTGGACATCTTCGACTCAGCTGGAAGACCTCCATTTGCTGGGGCAAATGCCAACTGTCAACGTCTTCAGAAACTTGGAGGAAGACCAATGTGATGCAGCAGAAGATACAGACATTCTTCAACACCTATCTGAGGTGCATCTTTAAAATTAGATGGTCAAACAAAATCAGAAAAGACCTATGGACAAGAACCAATAACAAGCTAGATTCTAAGAGGACTGAATAGGACACACTGAGGAAACCAGCATCACCTGCCAGGCCTGGAATCCACAGGAAAAGTGGAAGAGGAGGCACCCTAGAAACATCTGAAGGCATGACAAAGACTCCAACAGGAGAGCAGCTGGGTGTTCTGGGTCAGTTGTCTAAGTAAATATCTTTGTAGCTCAAATCTCTATACTTGCTGATCCATACGGCTGTATTGTGATTGTTTTCTAAATTGATGGTGCTTAAATGTGACCAAAAATCTTATTTACTTGATACTTACCAGTCACACAAGTACTTCTATTTTCTTCCAAAAATGTAATTGTTCACAAACCTCGTGATTGTGATTAACAAACAAACCATCTTCTGAGTCCCATAACTGTTAAATTAAGGCATAGATAGCATCTCAATCTGTCATTGTGTGGAGTATGACTTCCATCTGGAGAAATGTCAAGCGTTTTCTGTACCC
This sequence comes from Danionella dracula, assembly GCA_900490495.1. Lineage (NCBI taxonomy): Eukaryota > Metazoa > Chordata > Actinopteri > Cypriniformes > Danionidae > Danionella > Danionella dracula. The sequence continues at coordinate 7,163,750 of UELW01000322.1, forward strand.
AAGAGTTAGTGGTTGCTCCGTTGGTGCAGCTCCATCTGAAATGCATTACTCCTGCCGGAGGAGCCGTCCAGGAGAGCTCTCTTTCACTGGAACCAGACTGCAGCGGATTCTTCGCCACGGGTTGCTGTGCTGCTCAGTCAAGGTTGGATTGAAAGGCCTCTTTGTCTGAGGGAGCGAGACGCCCTCAATAGAGCCCTGTGCTGCCACACAAAATGGAGGAATGGGGTCTGTGTACTGCGACTCTTGCAAATGCCTGTGACGGATTTCCAGGGCCTCTTTTTTTTTAATTTCTAAACATTGCTTTTAACCTTCAGTAGAGAAAGGTGTTGCATACATAATTGAGAACAAGTAAGTTTGACACTACTTTTACTGAAGTTAAGTAAGTAGGGCTTATTTTAAATAAATTTTTTCTATTAGAAAAATTAACAGGTTTGGATGAAGCATGTATAGCTGGGGCAGAGTTACTTTTGTCGTCTGCAAATTACATTAAGCTCCAACCGCTTAGTAAGTTATTAAATCAGAAAACCTTTGAGAACTGCTCAGTGCTAGTCGATATGTGATGAAGTTGGGGCTTAAATGTGCAATATTTTACTTACTTCCACATTATTTTAAGTTCATAGCTTCATAGTTTTCAGGTAACATTGTTAACATGATATTCAAAAAATTTTCATAGCTCAAGTGTCCTCCCATTTGGCTCTGCAGCGATTACCACTTGGATTAAGTTGCCAAGCAATCTTGAAATTTTTATGATTCAGAAAGGATGTACAAAGAGAAGCGGCACAAAAATCGAGAAGGGTCTGATTGCGAAATGCAGTAAAAGGGGCCAGCCCGAGCGTTCCATGCCTGCCAAATCCTTACTTACCTCCTTCAAGATTATTGCTCAAAAGCATCACATTGTATCACCAAGTACATTTTCATATGATTGTAAGAATTTCTCATTCTTTTTGTAGGTTTTAATTATTTTAATGGAGTTAAATAAAGTGAAGGATGGTTCCCAGCTAACAAACTTATGTTACAAGAACATTTCTGGGAACGTTGCATCTAACGATGCAAAACGTTAGTTTGTCCAGTTTTTTTAACGTTATGAGAAAGTTCTCTCAAGGTTATGAAAAACATTTTTAGAATGTTTTCTCTACTTCTGTTTAACTAATTATATTGCAAAAATCTTCTAGTAATGTTCTGAGAATGGTAATAACGTTTTGGTTTAACGTTATTAGAATGCTACCAGAACGTTCTTTTGGAAATGTCATGAGCTAACATTTAGGCAACCATTAAATAAAGTTATGATGTTATGGAAAACGTTCCCTGTTAGCTGGGTTGTAACCTTAAAAAAGGTTGTTTATGAAACTTTTGCTGTAATAGCAAATAATTTGCCACATGTTCAAGTGAAAGCATGTTTTCCGCATGCTTTACAGTCACAACAACGATTGGGTTGATGTAGTATTAAAGCTAACCAATAGTTTTGATGAACCGGTTGGGGGTGTGCACGGATTGGGTGGACACAGATCGCTTCACGCCAGGCCTTGTAACTGTAATAATATACACTTGCAAAAAGTGCAAACCTGGTGGACCTGGTGTAATGGTTTTCGTGTTTGCTTAAATTCATGTAAATGCACTTTTGAAACATTTTGTTTTGTGTTGTCTTTTAGATTAAACTGTGAATCAAGGTTATTAAACTGTTATAGACTAGTTCTGTTCTGTCAACGTCAACAAAGGCACAAAAACGAAACAAACAAGTTATTTAAAAATAACAAATGTTTATGGAGGGGTGCTAGATATGTTCTGGCGAGGGGGATGAGTGAAGGGCTTATTACAATAACAATCGGGAAATCATAAAAATATGAAATGCCTGGTTTGTGTTGCATAAAAGAGTTGGAATTTTTTTGTCATTTGAGGAGTTATGCTTTTCCTTCTTCTGGTGTTTTACTATGGTTTAAACTCACCATGGAAATTCTCTCCATGATTGGCCACAAGCTCTCGATTGCTTCTCCAGGCTGGCCTGCTGAATTCCAGTAGCTTGCTGGGAAATGCAAACACCATCCCTATGGCAACAGCACAACGAAGAAAAACCCTTGCTTAAAACTCTACGAGGTGAAAGAGAAAAGAAAGGAAAGAAGTGTGGTTGCCCATTTGCTCTGGCACTCTGAGGGCCTCACTGGCGACGTTCTGTCCAAGAGCATCCCAACCACATTCTCAAATATGTTTGGGGTTTATGGATAAGATGTTCTCTCTGGAAAAGAAGAAACTGACCTTGATGTGAGGTCACATGTCTATTTTTATCTTGTCAGATTCAAATGCTAAAGGAAATGGCTTTTGCCCCTGTCAAAACGAGAAAGCTGCTGTGTCTTGCAAAATGACACTTATCGCAGTTTTAATCTGACAATGATAAAGTTTATACACCCATAAAAACTGTCCTGCTATAGTATGAAGTTGTCTCCCTTTTGTAGTGAAAATATTTTTGTTTGAGAAAAATATTTAGCAAATCTCAGTCTTTTAAACTGTATTTATTATGGTTGTGTCCACTGCTAACTCTTCAGACTTGTAAAACTTGTAAAAAAAAAAAAAAAAGAATCCACAACTCGGACTAAATTTATGCTGCAAGTCCATAACCAGCTATTAAAATCTGTGTATTTTTTCTACCTTTCACTGAATGGTTTTTATAAAGAACCAAACGTAGCTCTTTTATTGTAACACATCACTCACAACAAGGCTCAAACACTTCTAATTTACTTATACATTTCTTTATTATTACTTTTATCCAGGAGTTTCGTTTTCTGTATTAATTAATACAATGAAGAACAAACTCCTGAATGTTGTCCGGGGCTCAGCCACGCTCAGAGTTCAAAACTAATTTAATAACACATCTGTGTAATCTAGCATTCGAATAATTGGTTCCTGGGAACTGTCCAATGGATGTGTTGTCTGAGCACTTTAAACAAAACAATGTTGAAAAAAACAATGTGGTTCAATGTGCCTCTCTAACTTATCCTCATAATTTATCACTCATCTTCCAGCTGGTGATGATCACCTGTTTGTCGTCTATTACATTTAGTTTGTCTTTGTTTTTGTTTTTTTTTTGTTTGTTTTTTTCAGGTGCTGTCCAGTGAACTTTTCTTTGATGAATCTTCATTTAGTATTTTTCTTTATGCTGTGGAGGTGACTAGCTTCTGCCTTACAGAGGGAATTACTATTTATTATTTATCGTACCTGACCCAAGTTAAACATCTATCTATCTATCTATCTATCTATCTATCTATCTATCTATCTATCTATCTATCTATCTATCTATCTATCTATCTATCTATATATAATATAATATTATATATATATATATATATATATATATATATATATATATATATATATACACAAAGTGCCTTGTGAAAGTATTCGGCCCCCTTGAACTTTGCGACCTTTTGCCACATTTCAGGCTTCAAACATAAAGAAATAAAACTGTACTTGTTTGTGAGGAATCAACAACAAGTGGGACATAATCATGAAGTGGAACGAAATTTATTGGATATTTCAAACTTTTTTAACAAATAAAAGATGGAAAAATTGGCAAATTTATTCAGCCCCCTTACTTTCAGTGCAGCAAACCCTCCAGAAGTTCAGTGAGGATCTCTGAATAATCCAATGTTGACCTAAATGACTAAGGAAGATAAATAGAATCCACCTGTGTGTAATCAAGTCTCTGTATTAATGCACCTGCACTGTGATAGTTTTAGAGGTCTGTTTAAAGCACAGAGCGCACCATGAAGAACAAGGAACACACCAGGCAGGTCCGAGATACTGTTGTTGAGAAGTTTAAAGCTGGATTTGGATACAAAAAGATTTCCCAAGGCTTAAACATCAGACCACTGCAAATCTACCAAGTTTTGGCCGTCCTTCTAAACTTTCAGCTAATACAAGGAGAAGACAGATCAGAGATGCAGCCAAGAGGCCCATGATCACTCTGGATGAACTGCAGAGATCTACAGCTGAGGTGGAAGACTCTGTCCATAGGACAACAATCAGTCGTATACTGCACAAATCTGGCTTTCATGGAAGAGTGGCAGGAAGAAAGCCATTTCTTAAAGATATCCATAAAAAGTTTGCCACAAGCCACCTGGGAAACACACCAAACATGTGGAAGAAAGTGCTCTGGTCAGATGAAACCAAAATCGAACATTTTGGCAACAATGCAAAACGTTATGTTTGGCATAAAAGCAATACAGCTCTGAGCTCTGAATAAAAGCAATATCACCCTGAACACACCATCCCCACTATCAAACATGGTGGTGGTGGCAGCATCATGGTTTGGGCCTTCTTTTCTTCAGCAGGTACAGGGAAGATGGTTAAAATTGATCGGAAGATGGATGGAGCCAAATACAGGACCCTTCTGGAAGAAAACCTGATGAAAACCAGAAAGTCTGCAAAAGACCTGAGACTGGGACGGAGATTTGTCTTCCAACAAGACAATGATCCAAAACATAAAGCAAAATCTACAATTGAATGATTCACAAATAAACATATCCAGGTGTTAGAATGGCCAAGTCAAAGTCCAGACCTGAATCCAATCGAGAATCTGTGGAAAGAACTGAAAACTCCTGTTCACAAACGCTCTCCATCCAACCTCACTGAGCTCGAGCTGTTTTGCATGGAGGAATGGGCAAAAATTTCAGTCTCTCGATGTGCAAACCTGATAGAGACATACCCCAAGCGACTTAGAGGTGTAATCGCAGCAAAAGGTGGCGCTACAAAGTATTAACTTAAGGGGGCTGAATAATTTTGCACGCCCAATTTTTCCGTCTTTTATTTGTTAAAAAAGTTTGAAATGTTCAATCAATTTCGTTCCACTTCATGATTGTGTCCCACTTGTTGTTGATTGTTCACAAAAAATGACAGTTTTATATCTTTATGTTTGGAGCCAGAAATGTGGCAAAAGGCTGCAAAGTTCAAGGGGGCCGGATACTTTCACAAGGCACTGTATATATATATATATATATATATATATATATATATATATATATATATATATATATATATATATTATATTATATATATATATATATATATACACATATACTAAGAATTTAGTTTTAGTTGTTTTCTTAGATTAAGTTTATACCTCTTTCTACTCCCACTCAAGCATGTAAAAATAAAACGTGCCGTGCTACTGTCAGGAAACAGACCAGGAACCTGATGCAAGTGCAAATTAATTTATTCACTGTCAGCCGGAGTAGGAGCAGGTATAATGGTGGGCGCAAACACCTAGAAGAGGAACTAATAAGAATTTAAGCGGGGAATGCAACATTGTCTGAAAAACATGCTCTGTATTCTCTTTGTTTTCTGTAAACGATGGGGATTGAAGTGGAGTGGATTATGTTGAATTTGAAAATCATCAACTTAGAAAACACAGAGCAGGTGACACTCAGTCAGGGACCTTCAGTCTGCGAATCTGAAAACATTGTAAAGATGTGTTATCATTGGTCAAGCCTCACTTAGGGGTCAGTTCAGACTGATCTAAATGCAGAGAATGTGCCGCAGGCTCTGTACAGCCTATACATTTAACTAAAACTGGCCTTTACATGCAAACAACCCTTTGTAATTTGTGTTAATTACATAAAATCATGTAATTTTTGAAAATTAGTATGATACGTCTGACAACACTAGAAAATGAAGACTGTTTATAATCTTGTAATAAGTTAGATAAAAACACGAATATAAGGTGAAACATTCATTCATTCATCTTCATGTCGGCTTTCTTCCCTTTCGGGGTCGCCACAGCGGAATGAACCGCCAACTTTCTGGCAAATGTTTTACGCGACGGATGCCCTTCCAGCCACAACCCATCGCTGGGAAACATTCACACACACATTCACTCTTTAACACTATGGACAATCGTTCTTACTCAATTCACTTATACCGCATGTCTTTGAACTTGTGGGGAAACCGGAGCACCCGGAGAAAATCCACACGATCACGGGGAGAACATGCAAACTCCACACAGAAATGCCAACTGACCCAGCCGAGGCTCGAACTAGCGACCTTCTTGCTGTGAGACGACTGTGCTACCCACTGCGCCACCGTGACGCCTAAGGTGAAACACAAAAGCTTAAAAAAACTATTTCCCTTTAGATTGGGGCACTCAATTAAAACCTCTCTCTCCTCTACTAAAGTACCTGTAAATGTTTGCAAAAAAAATGTAACATATTTGTTTATTCACAAGCTATGAATTGCATGCTGTCAGATGTGTTTTAGCGCGACTGTTTTTCACTAAATTAGTGCTAAGGCCTAAGAATGCTTGTCATGATCACAATTTATGGACATCTGACTAAACAGATAAAATGACTACAAGCTATGAAGCTCTGAGTATCTTCAGAATGGAGATATTCAGAGTTGCAGCAAATTACACAAAGAATTGGCAGAGAGAGGATCAGTGAAAGAGCTGGGGTCCCGGAGGAATTGAGACAAAAGCCTGTGATTGGTGGTTCACGGGCCAGTGACATCGCTCCAGCAAGGGAAGAGGAGGAATGTTGGGAATGTGTTGACTTCACACACGGGCGTGAGGCCTTGATGAGAGAATCAATAGAACTCTGTGGTGTCTACGCGTGGCACTTCCTCCAGTACAAACAGAGCACACCCACCAACACACTCTCGAGAAAAAAAAAACAAGAAGAAATAGAAGCAAATGTGGCAAAACGTCTTCACAGAAACAGTTGCATACAAACTGCTTTGAGAGTTCTAAACTTGAAAAGAGGAACTGAACATTGACTCAATCTTGAAGACTATTTTTCAATTTCTCATCTGTGCCCTTCAAGTAAATTGCCAGTTGATGGATTTCCACAGCACAGTCAAAGAAGAACCACCTTGGCCTCCTAAAGTGTGTTCCTGTGAATAGTTCTGAGTAGTAACCATTATTGTGTATGGTAACTATTTTTTCTTAATTTAACCCTGTAGCTTTCACTTCCCAAACTCCTTACTTTGAATCAAAAAGCTCATTCAGTTAAAGAAATCTATTTGTGATTGCATTCGAGTTCATCCATTACTATATTAAACACAAACTTGTCCGACTAGTGCATGTATTTAAAAATAAGTGAATGTGACCAGTCGGCCAGATATGGAGTGACCAGTTGGCCAGATATGGAGTGACCCATACCCGGAATCTGTGCTCTGCATGTAAACCATCCCAGTGTACACACACAGCAGGGAACAAAAACACAGTGAAAACACACACAGAACAGTGGGCAGCCATGGTTGCGGCGCCCGGGGAGCAGTAGGGGAACTGGTGCTTTGCTCGAAGGCAGCACAGCTGTGGTTGTTGCAGATGGAGAGTAAGTGTTTCATCACTCATCTCCTTATCCACCAGACTACATCTGCACGAGTAAATGAGTTAGGTCTGTTTCTCTGTCTTGTCTGCTCATTAAGCCTGTTTCCCTCTTTTCCTGCTGTCACCTGTCTGCGTCGCTCCCGCTAATTGCTCATCAGTGCGGCTGGTAGCGTTCACTCATTACTCAGGGTTTTAATGCTCGTAGATCGTCTCTCCTACTGACAGTAGTCGTGTGTCTCGTATCGGTCTTTTTTCCCCTCTGGATCACTCTGCTTCTCTCTGCCTGATCTACTGTGAGGATCTGCTGTTGACTCGCCCCAGTACGTCACGGTACCCCAGCTCTCCACCTACGAGCCGGTGAGCTCCCTCCACTCCTCTGGGCTAACTCTCTTAGTTTCATCTCTATTCATCTGGGGCAGATCTGAACAGAATCTGGAGAGGCATATCCACTGCTGCCCTAGTTTCCCCTATTCTTTTGAACAGCAGTTCCAAGTTCACTCTGCTCATAATTGCCTAGTAAAGCGTGGTTGGCGAGAAACGTACTAGGCGAATTTTCCAAGTGTTAGTCCGTGACCGTTGAACAACCTGGGCCCGGAGAAAACTCCCCCCTTAGATTTCCAACTATTACTGCAGTATAAACAAGGAGTAAACCATCTCACACAAAGTGAGAAGTAAAACGTGCATGGTGAGTGGTGAAGGCGTGGAAGGAGGGATAGCTTGCATGATGTAGATGTTAGCGCTTTGGTCATGTCTTATACACTGGAGATGATAAGTGTAGGTGGGTCCATATGATTAGTCAATTATCAGCCAAGCTCCTCCCGAATGTACCCTGATGATTAATGCCATTTTTTGTTTCCTCTTATTCAATAAAAGATTCTAAGTTTATCCTTCGCTCTTGGGTCCTTCCTCAATAACACTATAAAATGTAAGATAAAATGTACGAGAAAATGTTTGCGCAATCAAATGTTTGGTAGGGTTTCAAAGAACATACACATAAAGTAAAGCCAATAACAATATATGGCCAAAAGTATCTCTTCATTTGCATTTAAATGCATTTCAAGTGATGTCTCTTTTTCAAACCAGATCATAACCCATAGTTAATGTTTTTTGTTTTTGAAAAGACCTCTACACATCTATGTAACTGTCGGATGCAGCTGTATGCAGTGACTGCATTACCAAAAACATGAACACACTTCATTTTTCCCATGAACTCAATTACCTCGTTTCTGAAATGCATGAACCACGGTGATTAGTTCTTTTGTTCGTGTAACTGAAGTTGCTTTACTTGCCAGCAGGCAGATGTAATTTAGTAATTTTTTTTGTCTAGTTATTTTTATTAAAGTTGTTTTTAAGACATGTACTAGCACTTCTATTTTAGTTGATTTGATTGAAAGTTTACATTTAAAATTTGATTTGTATCCATCTATCCATTATCTTGTCGGCTTATTCCCTTTCGGGGTCGCCACAGCAGAATAAACAACAAACTATTCCGGCATATGTTTTACGCGGCAGATGCCCTTCCAGCTGTGAACCCTGCACACATTGCAGGGAAACATTCACATTCATACTCTATGGACAATTGTTTTTTCTCAATTCACTTATAACACATATCTTTGGACTTGTGGGGGAAACCGGAGCACCCGGGGTAAAACCCACGAGGAGAACATGCAAACTCCACACAGAAATGCCAACAGACCCAGCCAAGGCTCGAACCAGCGACCTTCTTTTTGTGAGATGACCATGCTACCCACCGGGCTACCCACATGCCACCGTGACAGAGTAAAAAAAAAAGTGTATAAAATATGAAAAATATAAACAAAATATTTTCTGGAATTCACAGTTATTCCGTGTTTAAGAGGCCAGTTTCAATATTACTAATATTTTTCAGCAAAAGCACAAGAAGTAATGATTTAGATTAAAATATACATATTTTTTAATTACTATAAAAATCATTTATTAGTCTTTACAGAACAAAATGCAGTATGATGATAATGGCATATTGCTTCCTTTATTTTAATGGTCAATGCACACAAAACTTTTTCTAAATAGAATTAGATTTATTTCCTAAATGTGTGATTCAACAAGCATAACAGATAGTGGCTGCTTTTGTAGGGTGTTGCGATGATGATAGGATTGTAAACAGATGGTTGAGATAACAGTACAGATCAGGTTAGAAATGGAACTGGATGATGTACATCTTCAGCCCTCAGATGCTCTCCCAAAACACTGGGCAGCATTCATACACTGTTCAGTATGCATTAAGCTGCTCTCGAGGTTCATTCAAAATTCTAGAGCCCCATTCATAAAGCTCCAGAGGAACAAATTGTGTAACTGAAATAATTTACATCACAAAGTATCAAAAAAAAGGATTCTAGCCAAATTAGTTGAACTTTTAGAATGATGTTGAAGGGAAAAACAGATATAATTGAATAGTTTTCTGTCAAAAAAAGCAATTGTTTAAACTCTAACTGGGTGTTCCTCAAATGTAAAGCTATGCTTCACGCCACATGAGGTCATTTTAAAAAAATCGATCATTTTGTTGTCTCCTTATGTGATGTACAATTTTTAATCTCTATCATAATCCATATTACATGTTTGCGGAGTAAATTCTGTTTTGAGACAGCACTCCTAAAGAACTTTACACACCTATGCAGCTCCTGTCTGCAGTTTCTGCATCTTAAGAAAACATGTGACTTCGTACTAGCTTTCAAAATGCAGTGCACCACTGCATTGTTTTTCAACAAAGGGACAACCTCCTGCTTTCCCTCTTGAAACCTGATGGGAAGTGACTGAAGTGCAGTTCCCCGAGCAACCGCTTGAGGCTGACTCCAAAAGGAAGCAAGTTTTCATTCACTCCAATGTTAAATCTTTGGAGCTCAAAAACGTATGCTTCCACCCCTGGCTCCTTTAGGTTTGTTGATTCAGATTGATAGTTTTGATCTTCTTGAACACTCTGAGGGGGGTGAATTATTTCTACATTTGTTTATTAAAGATATATACAATTTAATCATTCACCCAATCAGACGGCTTCACTACGGCCATGTCCTACCTCTGAGGTCGCGTTTTTCAGCACTGGCTACTCCCAATTTGAGCTTCACTTGACTTTGCCAGAACCCCCTATGCATGACGTCCCGAACACTCCATCCATGTTATATAGGGTCAATGTTTTCAACGAACTGTGTTGACTTGTTACTGAATTTCAAAGCACAGTGTGAACCATAGGGATTCTTTCTTTTGTTCACATGACTGAACTTGCTTTACTTGCCGATTGATGGATGCAAAGGTATAATGCTCCCTTGAGTTATTAACAAAATAGAAGGCATTTGCATCTGTGTCAGTGAAAAGATAATCTCTAGAGAGCAAAATCTTGAAAAAAAAAGTTTTTATCACAAGGATGTTGGAGAGATAATATACTGTATATTGGTTACAAAATAATATTTTTTTGAGGAAATCCTGGAAATTATATAAATGGGATTTCCTTAAAAGCACTGTTACATTTCTATAAGCTTGTAGCTTTAGCTGGAATTTGTTAAATCAGCCAATTTTACATTGAGATCAAGTTTATAGTTTGCAATATTGAGACTGGAGGCAAACTGACAAAATTCAGTTCGTTATTGAAGCATTTAGCTGTTACACTGAAAAATTCTCCTCAGGCTAGAAACTTTGCATGTGTACAATATTTGTGTTTCCCACAACGATGTGCCTTAAAACTGTACATCTGCTTCAACAGTTTATTTGCTTAGCACAGCCTTATCACCAAAATGTATTACTGATCAATTCTATTCTTTTATGACTAGTAACACGTCTGATAAGTGATATACAACTGTCAGCTTTATGACAATATAGCTATGCTAGATCCGAAGCCTTCCTGTTTTGTCATTCTAACTGTGTGTTGAGCGTCTGTACCCTCAGACGAGTCATTGAAGCCATGTCTGCGGGATCTGTCTACAAACACACAGAGTTCGAGAACCTTCTCTTAGCGCCCCAAAAGAAGCTGCGTCCCATGAGAGAAGAGGAAGATGTTGGACACACACATTTGCAAAGGCAGCTCTATTTGTTCTTCAACCCCTCCACCCCCCAGCTTCAGTTTGCATAAGGCTGGCAGTGCCATTCCTTTAGCCCCATGGCAACCGGAATATATGTTGCTGGGGTATGGACTTTCTCATGATGTCATGAATTCATTATCCTGGCACAATGAAATACAACGTTGTCTGGGGCTCTGATAAGCTTCTGGACGGCAAAGAGGGGGGTTATGATAGCTTCAAATGATGGCCTTTTATTGCGAGGAGAGTTAGTCTGTAAATTAAGTTATATTGTTTTCTGTAGGTAAACACAGATCTGGTGTGGGCTCATTTGCCATAGTGACGATTTACTTTTAAACACACGTGTCTATTCTCCCAAGCAGCGATTGGTCAAAGTTTGTCCCTGTGATTTTGTTCCCACGCACCCTTAAGCGAGTGACATTCACCTCAGACATACGCGTGATTAAACAATGCAGAGTATGAAATAAGTGATTCCTAAAACTTGCAATCATTTTCTTGCAAATTTGATCTCACAACAGTTTAATGAAAAGGAAAAAAAAAAACACGGTTGAAAATTTTACATTTTTCTGGAGGGGTTCTGACTGCAGCAGAGTAGCAAGTCAATAAACTTTGTAAATTTCCTCAAACAAATTCAACTTATGAGAGCAAAAATACTGCAATGGTTTAAGCTGTAGTCAATTGAACATTGAAATGATCTACTAATTCTGTCAAAAAAAAGGGATAATATATATACACACATACACACACACAAAACATGTAGATTTAGATTAAAAAATAAATTAGTCAGTAAGCGCCAATAGCAGCAAAGCATTTCTGTCACCTGATGCGAACTCTAAAGTGAAAATTAAGATATGTGCTACAAGCTCATGGCACAAACAAAGACAGAACAAAAACAAAAATAAACAACAATTCATCTTACATGAAATATCACCCAAATCTCGTACAAACAGCATCTGATGATAAACTCTTACAATAGTGTTGTTTTTTGTTACTGGATGTAACGTGTTTGTTACACCATACATTTTATAATTAAAAAAAACAATTGTTTCCAGTTTAAAGTTCAAGCTATCTACATACACACACAAGATTTGCTAAATAACGCACTCCAAAGAGAACTGCTCAAAATGAAAATAGTTGGAAGTGCACCGGAGCCAGCAGATGAAGACAGACAGTGACATTTTGACTTAACTCTTGAATCAAGTGTCACTTTACGCTTGAGTTTCTCCCAGATCTTAAATGTTATGAGCGTTAAGGTATTAGCATTTGTAGAGAAACCGCATCTCCATTAATTCAGAATCAGCATCTCTTCCACTCTTGATCCTCTCTCTGTTTGCTCAGAGTAAAGACCGTCTGTGGTGTTAGCCTTCTATTTACTGGAGCCCCTGGCAACCAGGGCACCTCACCCTGACCCGGGGCACTTCACATACGACACGAGGGGACCTGAAGCACCCCGGCTCAAATCCAGCCATCCTCACAAGGGCAGACAGGGTCATTGTGGGCTCGCTCAGACAACAGGCATTGTGATATGACAATGCTGTTCAGGGCTGAGCAGGAAGCAGCAGGCGGACGGGCCCTGATGATGGATGATTCGAACGGGGCCCGGGGCCAGGCAGGCTCAATGGATGGATGGGAAATGAAGGCCGAGGGCCACACAGAGGCGGATGTGACCTGCTGTTTATTCAGGATAAAGTGAAAGTGATGGAAAGTTTGAGACCGGATGAAATTGACTGAGACATTGATGTCATTGCTGAGATTTGTGTGAATATTCAAGTGTCTTCTTTAGGAAAAAAGATTTAGCCATGGTTAACTATGCAAAGCTGCCAAGTTGCATGTGCACTGTGATAGTTTGTGTACTGGTCTCTCAAGTTTCATGAAGAATGTAGCAAAAAAAGATTTGTTCATAATATATCCTTTTTAAATTACTGGTGTATTTTTTTTGTGTTCGGTTTATATTTTATTTTGTTTCAACTTTATTTAGTATACTGTCATATACAAGGTCTTTAAAAAAATACTACAACTTTGAAATTCGAGAACTCTATAAAGAAGTAAAGAATAGAGAGAAGTTCTTTCTGTCGTCAGTTTCATTTGGCTGCTCATTTGTTCGCTAGGAACGCTGTTGGCCCATATACTTTATGTTTTTGTGTTATCGCGTAAAGCTCAAGTGAATCAATGATAGTTGTTCAACGTGTATTTTGAACCAAGTATGGTGTTCAACCACCTGATAACTGCAGCTTTCCTGCTGTAATGCCCTAGATGCTACCGAGTGTGAAACGAGCTTGAGTATTATGTTGATGTCACTCAACTGTCTGGAGGGGGTTAAATTAAAGATCTATGAACTTGTTTTCTACATTGGTTTAATTTTCAAAGCTGTGGTTTTATTTTTGAATCTATATCTATATACGTTTTTTTGTGCGTGTGTATGTATATATACATATATATGTTTTTTAATGTGCTTTAATGAGTTTTTTAATGAGTTTTCTCAAACTCTGGCAAACCTTAACAGTAATTTAATTATAATTTGTAGCTTTTTTTTACATTCATGAGGCTTATGTCAGTATCTGGCATCTCTGACAAACACTTAAGATTTTGAGCATTCATAAGATTTGTGTTCGTTAGCATTTTCTCAAACTCTGGCAAACATAACAACACTTATGTTTTTGTTGGATTTACAAACATTTTCTCAAACTCTGGCAACCCTAGCTATCATTTTCACATTATTTTTATCCAATAGGAGAATTTTCTCAATCTCTAGCAATTCCAGCAAACACAAAAAACACACATCAAATGAGCCTTAAAACTTTTCTATGTTCAAGAAAGCTTTTTCTAGTTCATTAATCCAGCTGTCCTGTTTTAAATACATGTTATTTTATCATATTGGTTGTGTATTTTTAATGTAAGGCAACATTGGGTGTACTGAAATTTGTCAAACATTTAATATGCATCCGTTTAAACATACAAGAGAAACCAGCTTCACCAACTGCAGCTTTGAGTTGTCCTGAAATTCTGGAACGAAAGAATTTACCATCCCTATCATCAATCTAGTATCATCACACCATCTCTGGTGTGTCCCGCAGTGAGTGCAAGTGTGAGTGATGAAAGATCCTGATCAGCAACAAGTGTGTGTGTGTGCGTGTGTGTGTGTGTGTGTGAGAGAGAGAGAGAGAGACAGCTGAATCCTCAGCTGTGTGGGGAATGGCTGAGCACAGGGAAAGTTCATCTTACACAACAGCCTCACCAATACAGGTATAATCCTTTAGAAGATGCATTTACTAAAATAAGTTTATTTATTTTCCACAGTAATGAGAGAGGAACTGGCTTAATCTCAGAGTAGCACAAACTTCTTAAAAAAAAGTTAACAATCTAAGGTAGCATTAGGTCAAACTGAATCTATAGTTGAAACGCCCAGTGGAGGGTCCACTCACTGCTGCTGAAGATGGCCAGCAATTATGTCAGGTTTGATTAAATTGATAGATGTTAACTGGAAATTATTTGAATCTGAAAATGTGTTAATTGGATTAGTACCCAACTAGTTGATTAATCATATGGTGGAAGATGTTTTTAGATTATATATTCTCAGAACAATGATAAACTAACAACCCTGATGAATCTTGAAGCACAAAGCTGCTTCCTTTTGGTACAAGCCTCAATGAACAGCTTCAGTCATTTATCGCTCACCAAGAAGAAAATGGGAAGTTGTCACTTGGATGAAAAATTGATGCTATTTAAGGGCATTTGTAGTAGATAACACACTTGTATACATTGCCAAAGAATGTAAGAAAGCATATATATATATATATATATATATATATATATATATATATATATATATATATATATATATATATATATTCATAAATAACAATAAATATATTGTTTTAGAGAACAAATGGACCAGTTAAAATCACGGAAGACACAAATTGAGTTGTAATATCTAATGGAAAGTGTTTCAAACTCTGGGTTATTACCGTTTTTGGTAGGTTATTTTCTTATAAGAATAAGTCGAAATTAAAAAAAGGCATACTTAGAATGGTTTACAGACTTAAAGGAGAATACAGACTTACCCTGACCTGAATATCAGGGTAGATCTGTATTCTCCTCATGGCCTCGTGATAATTGGTGTTAATTTACTTCTACTGAACGTTGGGAAGATTGTGTGGATTAAACTTGCATTTGGACAAATACTGCAGCAGAGTAAGAAATGGTTGAATGCCAAAATGAGTGAAAAAATTAACTTATCATTGACTTACCAAAAAAACTAGGGGTCACCAAATACTTTCCTGGAGGTTTGGAGCCCTGTCCATTTTAGTTCCAACCCTGTTCTAACACGCATGCTACTCTAGCTTCAGACATAAGGCAAGAGGACTTTAGTTAGAGCAACAGGTGTGCTTCATAATGGCTAAACAAAAATTGTGCAAAGCTCCCTGACTCCATGAATCAATCAAATAGTAGATGAAGACACAAAGACACAAAACAACCAGGTTGGGGGGCCAAAATGTTTCATAAGAGATTATTATTATGGGAATATTTACTGAAAAGAAAAAATTGCATCATAGTGTAAAAAGGAGCCTTCGGTTCTTAACTAATCAGTTTTTTTTTCTGTAAATATGCGTTTGGAAAAACTTGCAATGTGATCATCTTAATGAGCCAAATAAGTTTTAAACAGTTATGTTTTATTTTATTCCTTTTCTTACACCTGTATACATTTACATGAACTATTATACAATACAAAAAAACTCTTTAAAATTACTGTAAAACTTGTAATATATTTTTAATTAAAAGACAGAAAGAAGGCCATTAGGCCATTGTGGCCCTGGACAAGCCACTTCACCCACATTGCCCTGTATGAATGCGTGTGAGTGGTGGTGGTGGTGGTGGGGGGGGGGGGGGTGTTATTGGTGGTTAAGAGGCCGTAGGCACAGAATGGCAGCCACGTCCAGTCAGACTGTCCTAGGGCAGCCGAGGACTACTGAGGTAGCGTATCACCACCAGTGTAAATGTGGAGTGAATGAACAATGCACTAAACATTGTAAAGCGTCTTTGAGCTCTGAAAAAATAAATGTAACATATTATTCATTATTAATATTGATTAACTATTGAGAATGTGTTTAATCTTACAAGCTGTACATACTGTATCTAAATCAGATTATCCAAATATGTAACTGTTTACAATAACATGTCCTATCAAAATAAGATACTACATCTGTCTGCCAATGAAAGTTTGAAGCTTTTGAAGAAAAATATACTTACTAAAATGTTCAAAGTGTGACCTATGTTCTAATGCTCTTTTTCAAAAAACTGCACAATGTTGAAATTGCTTTCTTTTTCAAGAAACGTTATGTTGACTGACAAAAACAAAAAAATCTGAATTTTCTTTTGGGGTCAAGAGGTATTTTTTCTGATCATTTTCCAGGTTCCAGCACTCAGAGATAGTGCCATATGAGACCGCTGAACTAAAACCAACTTTGTTAAAGTAATGAGGATGAATTTAAATCAAGGACTGAAGGACAGAGTGAATGAAAGCAGTTGGTGCTGTTTGCTCCTGAGAAACTGATAAGGGCAGCATGGGGTGACTGTATCTTGAGAATGTGCTGAGAAGAAATTCTCTTCTGCTCTGCTCTCTGTAACAAACACTGCTTGCGAATCCCGCGTGCCATAAATACTACACATTCTATACAAAGAGAATCTGAATGAGTGGAAGTGATTGATATGTACTGCGTGCACTGCATATTAGGTTTCTGTCCACTTACTTTCACAGCTTGAACTCTCTTATCCAATATTTATCTTCACTATTTCGAGCAACCATTATAATTTGGATTGGTGGCACAGAGTATACAGTAGAACAATTTAGTGGATTTTGATATGATTAGTCATTTTGAGTATTCAAATAATTGAGTAACTAAATATTGATGATATGATATTCGTAATGTAACCATGCATTTTATTTACTCCTGTCTTTCTTTTATGTGACAAACCATGATGTTAGAATAAAGTGATAAGAATATATGTATAAAATATATTACATTTGATTAATCTTCCTGGAGAATTTTAAATCAATATACTTAAACATCATAATAATCACCATAATGGGATTTTGAATTATTTTATTAAAAACAATACTGAGCTATTCCCTGGTCTAGCTATAGCAGCTTAGCCCTGTGATGAGCAAAACTTTATCTGGAGGACTCCATCTTTAACCTCCTCTTGGATTGTTTAAGCTACTTATGCATCTCTTGCAACAGACCCCCCTTCTCCCCTCCATATATTTATATTCATACCACTTATGCCTTTTTTATGTGGCTTAATATCGGACCTGGATCCCAGTTTTGTATCATTACATGGAAGTGTGCTGATATGACAATAAAGGATCCTTGAATTTTAAGTCTCAATAAATCCAAATCTTTCAAATAATATTAAAATCTCCTGTTTGCAAAGTTTAGTATGAAACTGAAGGCGGCTGCAGTAAGTCCAAGCCATCGATGCAGCTCTAAAACAGCTCCAGACTGGCTTACTGAAATTGAGGAGTTGCAGAAGGTACATTTTTAGTATTTACAATGAAAAATATCTGTTACAGCTAAGAAAACAACAAAAACTACATAGTTTAACTGTGTAATGCACAAAACACATAAAATCCAATGGCAGTGTCTCAGCAGTGGCCGGTATGATGCATTTCAGATAATTCTTGCATTTCACAAGCCCATTCTGCCATCTAGTGTCTGGGAAATAAAACAACAATGTAGTTTAACCTTTACGTTACCAAGCCTTCAAAGCAACGTCAAGTATTAGCCATAAGGAACATAAGCTTTGAAGTGCGTTAAGATGTAAGAAAGGAAATAATCAACTTCAGAGGATTTCACTTTTGATAGTCTGAATTTTTTTATACCAAGTCCAAAAGAACACTGCATACAGTATTTAAAACCCAATCTAAACCAAAAACAAGTTGAGTTTTTAACACTGCATTTCTTCTTTTTGTTCATGTGCCTAAAGCTTTTTACCATCAAACACCCGGACGAAAAAAAAAAATGTTTTTTTAAACCAATCTTTTTTTATTTGAATTCACAAATCATACATTGAAGAGTCCTATAACGACTGGAATAAACTCTACAGCGGAAGAATCTTTACTCAGATCAGACTAAACAGAGCGGTCTCTGACTGCTCACGATGTCTTTAACTGTAGCTCTGGGCCGGTGATTTACAGATCAGCGATGGGCTTATGTGGCCAGTATGGATACTTCTCCTTGTCCAGCTTAGTCTCAGGGAAGGTGCTGTTCAGATCTTCGATGGTCATCTGGTCGAAGGGAATCATGTTGCTGAACTTCTCAAGCTGCAAAAAAAAAATATTTAAAAATGTAAAAAAATAAGTAAACTAATAAATTTAAAAGTAAAAAAAAATAATAATACATTTAAAGAAAGCATTTCATTAGACCATCAAAATAAAACCAGTAATTAAAATAAAAAATGCTGAGTTTTGTGAACAAAAAAAAAACAAATCCACAATTAGTACGAGTAGCTCTGCTATAACACCTTGTAACCTCTATTTGGAGGTTAAGGTTTCGTGTCTTCATTTCTGCTACTTAGCTGATCACAACACAATACGCAGTTACCGGTTTTGAGAGGTGGGCTAGACCTTTATACACTCAGATTGACTTTAAGATTGACTTGTGATAAATCGGCAGAAGAATCCCAATAGGATGATTTCAAGGGAACTTTTTTTTAATAGCAGGTTTAATAAAGGCTTTAAAAAAACAAAAACAAACAGAACAACATTTGTTTAAAATAATCTAAGTTCTTGATTCATTTATTCTCTGGGACACTATTTCGCTGATATTGTTTTGTGTTTCATACCAATAATTTATAATTCAACAAGTTATTGGTTTACCTGCATGATGATAAAAGTTACAAATTAGGAAACAACAATGACTAAATCTCACAATCTTAGAGAAAACCAATTGAAACAGCGGTTAATTGCTATAAAACGGTAAAACTGCATGTCAATAGAAATTCTCAGTTTGGAGATTTTTAAGCTGCCTAAACCTCTACGGTAGTTTAGTCCTCCTCGTTGCAGTCTGCAGTAAGATGATGTAATTAATGTGTGAAACCTCTCTCCTGCACTAAAGCAACAAAGACGTCATAGATATATGAACTTGCAGTCTCTTGTGAAGTGAGGCTCTCTTCCACCTCAAGCCTATTTCAAATCATTTAAATAATTTTAATTCATAAATAATTCTAGTTATTTAACTAAATAATCTATTCTAGATTTTTTTTATAATAATTTTATTCTAGATAGATGTTAATTCAACTAAAATCAATCTATTTAACTATTTAAAATCTAACTTTTTATCAACGATTTTGTTAGTATAGTCTATTATAAAATAATAATAATATATTCTCATTAGGCATCTCATAACAACTGTCCTCTTTACTTCATGAAGCAGCTGACCACCAGCTGGGGTTTCAAAGTGGCGAGCCAAAAACTGTATACACAAAACAAACTAGGAATTCAGAGTCATTATTATATTATAAATGTTAACTGATACAACTTTTAAAATATTTTTAAAATAATTTTCCACAGCTCTGTCCGACATTCCCAGACTGTAGTGTACACTTACCTCACTCTCATAATGTGCAATGCGTGCTTTTGAAGCTTCCAAATAAGCAACTGCAGATTGATTCTAGACAAGGTAGAGACACAAACACAAAAAAAGTTACTTCTATTAACAGTTAAACAAATTACATTTAAAATAATTTTATAATATTTATTTCCTTCTTTGAATTATTTTTTGTATGCACTGAATAAAGCATCAATTAACCTATGCAGATTTAAAAATATATATTTCCAGAGTAAACCAACGTCAAAATTACTCTAACTGAAAATGAATCAAAACACTGATTTGGACTCACGGCTTCCTGCTCTTGGGCATCAATCTTCCCTGTCTGTGTGTCCACCGGCTCCGGAATGGACAAAGCAGCAAACTGTAGGTTGAGGTGAGAGCAAAGAGGAAAAGTTATTGACTGTACTATAGAAATAAAAACTACCTGAATACAGAAGAACTAAAGGGATCTTGCCTTCTTCTCAAACTCGTCTACCATCCCGGCTTTGGCTACTACTGCTCGGTAGTGACTCCAGTCGATGGTGGGTGGTTTCTCAGGCAGGGATGCAAGTCTGCAAGTGAAGAAGAGTCTTTAAAATGATGGCAAAACTCCAATTTGAGTATTGTTACAATTTCCACAAAGAAATTGTAATTATTTAAGTGTGTTGTTGCTATTTTTGCATTCTCTAACACTTTATCTTTATTTATGTTTTACACGCCGACGATTGGTGCAAGAACGGACGCCGTGCTGCTAATCAGCCAATCCGGAACCTCGACTGCTCTACAAAGCCTCCTAGTTCAACACGACTCGACCCTGAACGCTACACTGCTGTGTTGACATAAAAAT
The DNA here is from genome assembly GCA_900490495.1 of Danionella dracula. Taxonomy (NCBI): domain Eukaryota; kingdom Metazoa; phylum Chordata; class Actinopteri; order Cypriniformes; family Danionidae; genus Danionella; species Danionella dracula. Next base: position 7,184,540 of record UELW01000322.1, read on the forward strand.
TCCAAAATACTACGGCAAGCAAGTCATCTTTCCTGCGTCACTCCATCTTATCCAGTGAAGGGGATCTTACAAAGTTATCTAAATCAAAAGTAGCCATTATAACACAAAACTATAACTAGAGTATACACTCCTTATGACAAAAGGCAATGTTTGTAATAGATAAACTGTAACTTTCCAAAGACCCTCTCAGTGGTGGTGGATAAGGAGTTGATGAAACACTTGCTCTCCATCTTCAAAAACCAAAGCCACGGTGCCCTTAAGCAAGGCACCAGTTTCCTGACCGCTTTTAATTTATTGCAGCGCCAGACATATTTGTTTTTTTGGTCCAATATGGCTTTTGTGTCATGTGTCATTCCTCGAGGGTCACAGGCTATACAAAGGTTAGCTTCAACCTTAAAGGTGGTGAATGTAAGAAATTAAACACAATCATTAAATGCTGCTTACATGTCAAGAGGCATCATGTTCATATGAAGCGCTAATATTAACTGGTCGTAGTTATGCTAAAATAATATTTGCATTTGAAAAGATGACTGTGTGGAGGAAAATATTGTTTATGATTACGCTTCACATGCATACTCACTTTGAAGCAATGGCATCGGTGCGGGTCTTCAGACTGTTGAACATGGCCCTCTGGTTTGGTGGCACCCGCTCTGCAAACGCCAGCCAGTCAATGGCCTTCACAGCCGCACGCCGAGCTGCCATCTCTCTAATCCTAAAGATTACAAGAAAAACATTCCCAAAACACAAGGTAGTGTTTGAAAACATGCCATGTAAAATGTATTTACGGAGCACTTTAAGGTTGTTACTCCTCAAAAAATACTTCAAAAATTTAGACAAAATGCATTTGCTATTTAATTTATTTACAGTATTTACCTCATTATAAAACTGGAAGTTTAACGTTACTTTTAACTGTGAGGTGATGTTTAAATGTCTAATGGTAGTATTTACGTTAACTTTTAGGGGTCAGGTGAACATTAAGAAGCACAGTTTTGCTTATTTAATTGTAAAATTGATGTCTTACTGAAATTGTGAGGTATACGTTAACGATGAACAGGCAAAATTGTCCAAAAAGTACAATACAAGTTATTAATCGACCTATAAATTAGGTTTTTTTGCATGCAGTCAATTGGCATAATTACAAGACCAAATCAAGTTATTCGACAACGTGGCACTAAAATGCGTAATGTGGACGCTTATTAACAGCTAAACAATATAGAAGCATAACCGTCCGTTATTAACTGAACGTAATTTACTTACACGCTAACGTTAGCTTCTATGAATGAACCAAGGTATTAGAAGTTACAATTGAATAGTAAAATACACACTTAAATTGATGCTAATTATCATAGTTTTCTTATTGCACTTTATTTGTAAATTTAAGCATTCTTACAAAGATAATAAACTGAAAATCCTTTCAAAACACAAGGCAACAAGACAAGGTCAGTCCACAGCGAGGTGACAAACCATCCGTAGAAATACGAGTCGTTCGTTATAATACTGAAGTTAGATGTGTCCCTGTTGTCTACAACCATTAAAGAATGACGAATAGTTAAAAACATACTGATAAACGCGATATTTTTGACATACTCACAGCTGTAGGTTCAAGCCGCTGCAATGACAGACGCGCGATGGCCGCCGGGGAGCGGAAGCGCTGTTATTATTGCAGGATTTGCTCAGTGACGCACAGCGGATAGGAGGTGAACTGCAGGTTCTCTTTGGACTGTAATGTGATGGATGGCCAGGTGAGGACGCAACAACTCTGCTTCAAGCACGGGAAGGGTATGTTTAGTTAGTTAGTTAGTTAGTTAGTTAGTTAGTTAGTTAGTTAGTTAGTTAGTTAGTTAGTTAGTTAGTTAGTTAGTTAGTTCATGTATTCATTCACTCATTTATTCATTTTTTATTTTCGTGCTTAGTTTTTGTTTGAATGAAAACGTATTAATTAAGTTATATTTTAATTATACATTCATTTCTGTGTATTTACTTATTACCATACATAAAGTAACCAACCTTTGTTTTTTTAAGCTGGACAAATCTTTTTATTTATTTATTTTTGATTACAAAATCAGTTAGATTCGTTAGACTGCTGAAAACAAAAAGTATCATCAATCTACACTTTAAAATATACATTTAACTGAAAATCAAATTGAAACGTTTGACTGATTGAAGTTATTCATGCATAGCCAGGTGCAGCTTGGCAACCCTGTCATTTCTGACGTCATAGATCAATATCTTAGTCATGGTAGCAACCGGGGAAAAGTGATGAAATCTTTACAAAGCTCATAAAGCAGCAAAGTCACGATTACCTAGAAAAATATACCGTATTCCTCAACAGTAGACGAGGGAGAAAGAGGAGGAGCATGAGGAGGAGGACCACTAAACGTCAAACGCATGACGTCACCTCCCACCTAAAGGTGAAGCAAAATAAACTGGTGGATGTTTGGTCCCACAAGAAGCTGCTGCCTCAAGTCTCCGGAGCATCCCCATGGACGAGTGAGCGCAAGTAACAAGGTGCGTGTTCATTTTTCTCTTCTTTTTACTTTTCTTATTAGTGATAGAGCTGCAGTTCCCTTCATAAGTGCTTGTACAGAGTAGTTAAAATACTTTACTTTTTACGTCACCAAAGACATCATATTTTTGAACGTCTCTTTGATGTCGCATTTTCGCTGTGTTTGGTGATCCGTAGTCAATAGCAGGTATTTAAATTATGCGCTTCTGTTTTAAATTAAAGAATAAATTAATACATTTTAAAATCATAGCATATATATATATATATATATATATATATATATATATATATATATATATATATATATATATATATATATATATATATATATATTTTAGATGTGTCACTGATTAAAACGCAAACTAATACAAAACCTCAGACTGATTAGAAGTGTCAGTTGAAGAGCTTTATTAGTGTCTTTTAGACAAATCTAATAAAGAAAATGCTAAACATTACATTTCAATTAAATGTATATAAAATGATTCTGAAAGGTAATTTGTTTTGTCTTTCAAATGATTGATGCCTTGTCAAAAATTGTTACAGTAAAATAGCTTAGAACTTGTGTTTACACTTCTGTGTATAATTGGGTAAAAACTTGTTCATCAGAACTAAGTTTGACACCCCTAGTTTAAAAAAAAGAAATCGCTTTATCAGTAAAAGTTTGCTTAAAAAACCTTTATCATCTCTGTTTAAAAATGTGAAAAGTTAACAAAGATAAATATTTATATTTAACAACACCTAACTTTTACAACTAATTGTTTTTATACATTTAATGTATTTATTAATTTATTTTTTGCAAAAACATTAAAATAACTAACAGATAAATGCTTTTTAGAAATATGAGTTAAAGAATACAATAAATAAACTAATTATCGTGATTGACTCAAACAGATTGTTTGCCTTATGGCACCTGCTTTTTTACACAAAGAACCGGTTTACATCAGATCAGGTTTCACAATCACAAAGTACTCGAAATTGAAAGATGTAAAATTAAAAGTGACTAATAAATAATAATAATAATAAATAATATAAATATATTTTCCTAAAAGTGACTATTTCAGGAAAACATTTACTCAATCATGAAATCAATCTGCAAATATTCTGGTAAACACATCTTTGAAAATTAGCAGCCTGTTACAAGGCGATGAATTTTTTTTGTTTATGTTTATATTTATTTTGGATCACCAAAAAGAATGGAAGAGGTTTAAGATAATGCAACATTGTGAAATAATTTCCAAAATGGAATGTATGTAAAATTCTGATTTTATAACGTTTTTAATGATCAGATTTTTAAATGATGTCATCAGCAAAAAGCAAAAATACTTCAAAATAGTTGTGGATGTTTTCAATAGTTTTGATGCCAAAGTAATTGTGCAAAAAAAAAAAAACTAATTGGTATCATAGAATAATTGTATAATTAGACATTTTGCATTTATTTTTATTTTGTTTTGAGTTTTTTTATCTTTACTTTTATATAGCATATAGGTACTTGAGATTAGATCATGGTTTTCTATATTTTTATTTGAGAAATTTACATAGGTGGTCTACAAGAGAGGGCGTCACAGTGACGCAGTGGTTAGCACAGGCGTCTCACAGCAAGCAGGTCGCTTGTTCGAGTCTCAGCTGGATCAGTTGGCATTTCTGTTTGGATTTATGCATGTTCTCCCCGTGATCGTGTGGGTTTACTCCGGGTGCTCTGGTTTCCCAAAAGTTCAAAGACATGCGGTCCAAGTGAATTGTGTAAAAACAATTGTATGTATGAAATGTATATATGTATGATAGTGTGAAAGAGTGTGTGTGGGTGTCGTGATTCACACCTCAGCTCTCACCTGCTCTTCTTCGGCTCACGTCAGCAGAAGTTTCCCAAATTCAACATGTAGAATGAAATTGCTCTGATTGGATGTTCAGAGATCAAATCAGAGAGAGTGGAGGACTTGAACGTGAATGACGTAAACAAACAAACAACAAAGACAAGAGCGAACACACCTATGGTCACTTTTATTTATCTGTAAGTCCAAAACCAAGAGCTAACAGAACAGCGCTAGAGCCATGTGTAGATTGTCAGACAACTCTCAAGATCTCTCTGTAGAGAGTGACAAAGTTAATGGTTTGCAAATGCAAATCTGTTTACATGAGCAACAGTTCCAACTTTTGTTCTGCATCCTGCATCTGCAGGTATGCAAATATTTAGTCTTCTCAAGTACATGCAGAAAGTGCCTTCTAGTTTGTAATTGCTGATATCGGTCCAGTGTGTTCGTGTTCAAGCTCAAATTATTTGCCTAGACATTCACTGATGGAGCTGACGAGAGGCAACAACATGGTCGGGTGGAGTTGGCACACATGTTTGGTATCGGCTTGGTGTGTCCCAGCGTAAAAAGGACACAAGTAATATGGAAAATATACATTTGAAAGAGTGAATTAACTTTCAGTCAAACAACTTTGTGAAGTTGTCAAAGAGATTTCACTTAACAATGGTTCAGATGGTTTTATTGTACTTGTTAAACACAACTTCATTGAAAATAAATGTAAAAGTGTCAAAACAAACATAGATTTTACTATTAAATTACATAAATATTTCTCACTTTGTAGTCACACAAGAGGTTGAGCAAGGAGCCAAAATGGTTGCGGGTCTGGAGGCTGACCAGACCCTGCCACACTGCATTGCAACCAAGGACAGAAGATCCTCCCTGGAGACCCCTGAGACTTATAATAACAACCTACACCAGGAAGAACACATCTCCTGCACCACTCCAAAGAACCTCACTGACTCCAGTGTCCCCCATGTAGATGGGCCTGGAACCCCAGTGGCACCAGATGGAGGCTGGGGTTGGGTGGTGGTTGCGGCCACTATACTGGTCCTAGCAATGACTTTGGCTTTCCCCTCCTGCATTGGGATCTTTTACACAGATCTGCAGAATGACTTCCAGGCCAGCAACACTGAGACATCGTGGGTGCCAGCCATCATGATGGGAGTCTTGCATGCATGCGGTAGGATACGTTTTCATATACAGAATTATTCATTTTGTACTTAACTGTATAGTGGAAATGTTTCTACATCAAGATAAAATCTGCCAGGAAACTTGAAATGAGACAAAAAATGCTTGCCTTATTTAAGTTCAACCACTTCCTCTAAAATAAATAAACTCTTATGCTAACAATTTCAAGTAGATAAGTCTTCAAAAAGTGAGAAAGTCAAGATGTTATATTTATTTTCTAACAAATACGAAGTACCTACAGTATATGTCTCCCATTTCGGATGCAGCCCCAGTGTTTATCTCTCCAGAGGGCCAGGGGTAGTATTACAGTTTTCATCAGCAAATCTATTTCGTAACCATAAAGATAACACAGCGGTCCGCGCATGATAGTGGGATTCTTTTGGTATGTTAAAGTTCACTCCTGAATTAGAATTGCACTATGTTCTGCGGAGATGAAAGTCAATGTCAACAGGCACTTAAAGATGCAATCCGAAAAAGCAAAAAGTGAAAGATCAAAGTGCTTTTATGGAGATATTTTAGCAATGTTTTTGAACTTTTTTCAATGTGAATCACCTTTTTGTGTATTCTGGATAATGGGTTTTCTAGATATCTTGCCATAATATGGTATTTTTGATTTTTAATCCTTTACAGTCTAAAGTGAAAATGTGCCTTTGTTGGTTCGTTAATTATATGGCTTATTTTATTATTTAGTTGTAACGGTAAAAATACCTTCTAGGTCAAAATTGCATATTTTTTATAATTTATAATCAAATAATAATTTAACCCCTCATGTTAGGAACATGTTTGCATAACATTCCGTCTGTCTCAGCATATGGAAGGATTTTTGGTAATATTATTTTTACACATATTTAAAAGTCAACAATGGAATTGTACTCTAGGGGCAAATTTACAATCTTTTTGCTATGTTAGCAGACAAATGCATCCACTAACAGATTTTTTTTCTCATTTTCTTTATACATTTCTTGATCAACTTTAGCAATGATCAAAAGTACCAAACGTTTAATATATATATATATATATTTTTTTTTTTTTTTTTTTGAATAATAAGGTAATTACAAACAGAATTTTTGTTTAAGGTTCTTGAACATGTGATGTCATGTGGTCTTGAACGTGAAAGATTAGTAAGTTTATGGTTGCACTAATAGATATTTTATAAATAAAACTTGAAATAAATTTTAATTATAAAATCTATAACAATTTATGTATAATATATAAGTTATATTTACAAATGTAATATAAATATTTTACAAACTGTTCATTTTTGCCATACTTCCATGTGCACGCATATGCTGAAATATCATCATTGTTTACAAAGAGTATCATATACATCTACTTTTCTTCGCAACCCCATGACATCATCAAATCACACAACCTTTGTTGATGAGAGTTAAAACTGGAAATTTAGGATCATTGATCGTTTTTGGCACCCTCAACCCTCTGGTTGGCAAACTTTTTGGCTCGGGAGGGACACATTAACTGTTAAAATTTGACAGACCAGCCGGGTCAGCACAAGATACGATTCATATAAAAACTGCATTTGTTAACAGTACATATCAAACATAAACATAAAAAAGCATTAAAGCAATAAACATTAAACAATGCGATACAGAGAACAGTGTTGTGGATCCCCCATTTTAGACAGTGCATTGAAGTCTGGTTGTAATTCTGTTGTGGCGATTGTCAGAACAGATCTGAAACAAATCACACTTCTGGGATCTGTGGGGTGCTTTGTTGGTGTTCATCACACTAAAAGCATGTTCACAAGTAGAGCCAAACAACACCAGCATCTTAATGAAGCATAAAACTAATACAGTTTCCGGGAGTTGAACTTATCCTTTAACACTATTTCATATTGGAGATCAATCCATTCCAACTGCAATTCCTGTGGCACCGGTTCCGGGTCTTGTGAGAAGGGACATGACAACAGGTGAAGTGCCTGTCAATTTTTCCAAAATCACAAAACCCACAAATTTCCTCTTGCAGGTCATCCAGTGATTTCCTATATTTATCACATGTTGCAGGGCCTCTTTTAACATAGCCAGTGAGGGGAAATTAGCAAATGACTTGTCTGACATTTGCTTCCAAAAATAAAATCAGCTTGGTTTAGAAGGCTCTGACATTTGCTTGCATTTCATGCACAAACTGGTTTGTCCCTTGTAGCTTCACATTCAGCTCATTCATGTGTGTCAGTATGTCCACAGTAAAAGCTAAATCACAAAGCATTAGCTTTGTCAGTTTTCTCAAATAGCTCCAAAAAGGAAATCATTTCTTGTTTGAGCTCCCACAAACATTGAGGTAGTTTCCCTAAACGTAACCAGGGGACATTATAATAGTAAAGTAAGTCTGTGTGATCAGAGTCAGTTTTTTCAAGAAAATGAGTAAACTGTCGATGGTGAAGTTCCCTCGCTTGAATAAAGTTAACAAGTTAACAAGTTAACTGTCTCACTACGTGGTCAAGCTGCAAACAGTATTTACACAGTGATTCCTGGTGAATTATGCAGTGTAGGAAAATTACTTCCTGCTCAGGCTAGTTCTATTTCACCATATCCTGTCCTGAGCATCCGAGGATTTTTCTGTCAGATTTGGTGATCCATCTGTGGTTGGTGAGTGTACTCCAAGGTAACTTGTGCGACCGCTGACCGGTTTTGCATTGCCACACAGGATATTATTCAAGTGAAAGGATTCTCTTTCATTATGTGACTACCCCATACGTCTGATTACCATCTTTAGTAACATGTGCTGTTCACGCCAATCATTAAAACCGGCTCTTTTGTAAATAGTTGTAGAACTCGAAATGACAAAGAATCTGTATTTACCTGAAGAACAATATAAACACTGCTCTAGGCAGTGCTTTGGTGTAGTATGCCATCAAGAATGCAAGTTGTTGAAGTACATTTTGAAACCATGTGACTTGGGTCCCAGTCGTTCCTCTTTCAGCAGAACAATTCACAACAATCACACTAATTGCCATTTGATCTGATGTTGTTGTTTTTCGTTCATTTTAACAATACATCAATTTAACTTAATCTGAGCTATAAAAATAAATAAATGGAATATACAAATGATAGAAATTTATTTTTTTATGTCACAAATCTGATGTGTAGAACAATAATACTAAGCAGTTGCAGAGCTCTCTCTTCTTCTTCTTCAGATGGTCATTAGTTTGGCTGAAATATTTTTGATGTTGAAATAATTTTTTCATATGTATGATCAACTTTAATTATCAGGTAAAAAGTACTTTAAATGGAGTTTAATTTAACCAGAATAGTAGGAAGCACTACAGAGTTTAGAGTCTGTTCCTGTGTCCCAATCGGCGCACCAAAATGAAAATTAGTGTGTCCCAAACATTTGTATAAATAAAAAAATCTATCTGAACAGTACCCGGATGTGTTCTTTTTCCAGTTAGATTATCAAGTACAGACCAATGGATGCTAAACCGGCTGATAATATGGGCTCGAATGGGAAGAGTTTTCTCTTGAACCCAAACAAGTGAGCCCTTGATATAATATGACTCAATTTTAAGAAGACGGACAGAAATAAATATTAACAATATAGAGAGTTGTAATTACAATTTTTTCACATAAATAAATGAGTAAGGAGATAAGTTCTCACTCATGCTTACTTAGTTAAAACCCCTTCCATTCACAGAACTTCCATTAGCACACTCATGTCGTACAGACTAAAAAGAATATACATTTTCTTGTGAAAATTAGAACCCACTTTAAGGATACAGTATAGATATTCAAATTGAGACCCGACACAGCTGTCTGTTAAAACTAAAATCATATGCATTTACTCAGAAAATGTACATCCTTACATCCTCGATTACATGCGTTTACTAGTTTTAATTTGGTGTGCATCAGTTTTACATGAAAGGTTTTAAGCATGCTTGAGACTCATGGGAACACACACTTTCATTCATCTCCTTGTTGGGAAATTCACTCTTTGTACACTCAGTTTAACTCTTAGGATAACTAACTAAACGGATTTTAAGGGAATGGCATTTTTATTCAGCTTAATGCAGCTTGGTGTTGGTTTCTAAGCAGCTGTGCATAAGGACAAAGTACACCTGATACGCAGCCATTACAATCCATTAGCAAAGGTTACATAACATCTCACCTCATACATGCTGGAAGGAAATCTGATTATGTCCTTTTGGTATTACGAAAATTCACATTCGTAAATTGCCACATGTAGCACCATCATTGTCAATTTCAAAAGTAAGGTTTTTTAATTACTAGAAATACAATGTTCTGATATTTAAGCAGTGTACATTATCACATTTGTTTAAATGTGTATATAGATAAATCAACATTTTAATAAATATTAATGAGCACTGGAGGGTAATATATTGTTCATTTCATATGCAGATACTGTAATTTTGTATAAGATTATAATATGCCAGTTTAAATTTAAGCAAATGCATAGGGACAGTAAAAAAGCCAAGGAAAAGGTATGGATCATGAAAAAGCTGATACTTTTGAATATAGAGTTGAAAAGACTCTGTGGGTCAAAAGAGAACATAACTTGTTTCACTATCATACCTGAATGCTTGTTAAGGCTGTTTTAGTGGACTGGTGTCATGGTGTCAATGTCATTTACAAACATTATACTTGACTGGATCAAGTGTTGATCGAAGATAAAGGCCACTTGTGGGAACCCATGGATTATGACTAGCGCAAGACTTAAACATTTTAAAGAACTGCTAGGGTTTTTAAAAATGATCTCGCATTTGGTGTAAAACATAGCTTTAGGTTGGAGGAACACCCTGGATTATGCAGTCTATTAATGGTAAGCATGGTTATGCAAGACTTTCACAGACATTGGCAAAGGAAAATGTTATTAATGGACTGCTAGAGAATGAATTTATTGTCTGTGGAGTAAGGATCAGGAACCATATTTTCACCAGGGACAGTCGACTCTATTCAATCATGGACAGTTTGCTTTAAATTCTATCGACACAATTGATCTAAATGCTGTCTAAACCGAACCAGATAGATTTCATTCAGAAGCTTTATAAACTAACCTGGTTGTGTCATGTAGAGGAGGGGTTTATTACAAGTGAGTCACTAAAATGATTGTTTGCAAATCGTGACCAAAGATGGTAAATTAAATACAAAATTATAAGAAAATTCAATCTTTATTCGACCTTGCATGTGTTTGAACTTGATGGTGGAGACTTCCAAAATCAAATAAAAAATATTTCAAAATCACAATAATTGCACTTTAACACCAATATAACATAATGTCTGTGAAATTTATCCTGTACCGCATTAAAAATAATATCCATACCATATGCTATAGTGAGATGTACCAGGCAGATAAAAGTTTGGACATTTTATTTTTGGTGACTGAATGCTTTGTTGCTAAGATAACCTATGTTAAAATTTTGAGCATGTTTATGGTATAATCAAACAGTAATAGAATTCAGATAGATTCATAAATTAAACATAACCTTTATTAATATTAGCATCATATGTTGTAGGAAAAGTGTGTACACTACACATTGTAAAGATAAAGGTTCAGGTTAGGTTGGACATTTCTCGAATCATGCAGAAATGGCTCCGGACCAGCCATGGGCAGCTTTAAGCATTTTAGGTACCCCTAAAACTAAGCCATATGATTATACATTTAGTTTTAAGTGTATTTAAATGTATTAATTAAGTGTATAAAGCTTGTGAAAGGTTACTGAACATCATAAATCAAGATAAAACCAAAGCAGAAAGCTTAAAAATATGAGAAATTCTATTTTTTTATCAGAAAGTGCATTCGTATGATTTAAAATATAAGTTTGAAAAGGTAACTCATTTTGCGATGATACTAATGATACCATAACCTTGTTGATTGAATCTTTATTCAAATTATACAGATTTGCTTAAAATACACAATTAAATTAATGATGAAAACTTCCTTTCTTAATTTGAACGAAAAATTAGAAACATACATCTCTACAATTATGTGTTTAATTAGAACAATTTTCTTAGAAGGGTATTTCCCATGAATAATTGTACTCAAGAAATTCAGAAAATGTGAAGATTTATTCTGAAAATTGACCCAACCATATACCAGTAAAATTTGTTTAGCATGCAACCCCCCCCCAATACTCCAAAAATAAAACTTAAACATCAAAACTGGAAATTCTGAATTTTTTATGATGTCATGGTCCAAGAGCCTTTTTTTAAATAATCTTTGAAAATAAATTAGTATTACTGTTTATATGTGTATGCAATTTTTACAATAAACAAACATAATATAAAGCATTTAGTAGTCATTGATGTTTTAAAAATTGTGGGATGTGGAATAAATTAAAGTTACATTTATCACAAGTTAACAAACTATGTTATGTCATCTGTAACTGCTAAGCACCCCTAAAGTTTTGGATCCTAAAACCGCCCCTGGGAACAGCAATCTACCATTGTTCTACTGTGAGAACATTTCAGTCTTATCTTCTCTTATCTGCGGCACAAGCCAATGCCAAAAACAATGTTAAGGTGATCCTGAGCGCTTGTTTTCATGCCGTGCCATGACACCTGAAGCACTCACTGGAGCCGGGCAAATGTTCAATCCCTCATGTACTTTTAAAGAGAAAGAAGTAATTTGTTCTGTACTGACTGCTGTGCGCACTGTTCTGAGGGCTACATTAAATCTGTTTTTCTGTTTGTGAAAAGAAAGAAAACAGAGTCACAGAGGCAGTGTTCTGTAAGGGTGTATAAAGCAACATTAATCTTTGAATTATACCTCGAGTTGGTGGACACATTTGAACAAGTGTTTGGAAAATGTTTAATCTCAGATCAACGTTCAAATAGAACTAAGCTAGATTTCCTGAAATTACTAGTTTACATTGTTGTTTGTGTCCAGAACAAGGCAAGAGTTAAGATGATTATCAAATATAATGGTAAGCAATTATCCTTCTCACAAAATCCACTTAAAAAAAAAAAAAAAAAAACACAATGGTGACTAGCTGAATATAGCTAGAATATAAAACAAGTGATTTTTTTTTAAACTAAGTTCATTCACACTAGGCCTTTTGTAATGCTGATTTGAAGAAACTGCCAAAAAGCTATATATGAATACTTTTTAATTGATAGAATGTGTTGTCCATTTTAATGGTCTGAATAGGTTGAAAAATAACCTGATTAAAATATGCAGATTGGATTTATAGCTCTGCAGAGGATAGTAAAGCTGGTTATATTAAGATCATATGGTTCATGTATTTCCTCATAACTTGAATCCATATTCTTCAAATCTTTATTCCTGTCTATCCAACCATGCATCATTTTGTCTGACTGTTTTTTTAACTACTTGTCTGTGAAAGATAGTGTAAATCCAATAAAATTCCCCGGAAGCTCACGATCACATGATCTATAGTCAAAATGAGGAAAAATAATGTTTCAAGCATCACTTTGGAAGCAAGTCAGAAAAGATGTTTAAACACTTTAACTTCTGAATTCAAATTCTGCAGATGTTCACTCCAGTTTTATGTTTTAGTAATGGACCTTTATGGGACACCAGAAAACCAATCAAATTACAACAAAAAGTCTTGTTACATGATACATGATATTTGTTGGCCAACTTTCTGCTGGATCATCATCCTACATCACGCAGGCTTGTCTTATAAAGCAACACAGGTTTGAAAGGAAGAACATCAGCCAGATTTAGTTGTGTGTCTGACCCTAAAACACTTTGTTAGTGAATTGTTTTCATGTCACTTTCTGAGGTAGACCCCGTATCGAAGCACTTATACTGCATGTTTCCAAAAGTTGGGACGGACACACTGCTTAAGCACTATGACTACTATCACTTATTAGATTTCTAAAAAATAAATCTAATTTCATTCATTAGTAATGGTGAGTTTATTTTGAAGCATGAACATTTCTGAGTAACCCAGCAAGAAGCATAACATTACTCCATGGACAAGGAAAAGTGTTTAATTAATAAGATTCCAGTATTTTGGCGAAGCCATATTCATTACCTCCATGTCTGCAGTTATTGGAGTTTCAGAATTAATAGTTTAAATCTCAAGTCCCTTTTTGGAAAGTGTGAAGGAGATAATTATAGTATCATCTACATATCTGTGAGGACATTAATTGGGATCATCTGTAACTCAAATACGGCTATTGTGTACCCCATTGCACTGTGCAATTGTGACCGAGCATGCTCATCATTGTTCAAATCACAATGGCGTTGTTTTTTCCACAGGCCCCATATGCAGCGTTCTTGTGGAGCGCTTCGGTTGCCGTGCAACAATAATCATTGGCGGGGTCCTGAGCGGACTGGGAATGGCAGCTAGTTCATTTGCACAGACAATGATAGAGCTGTATATCACCGCTGGCATGATCACAGGTGTGTGGATATATCACCGAAACTCCAATCCTTCTCAAACCACTGAACTATTCTCTTTCCCTTTCAGGAATTGGATTCGCTTTCTCTTTTCAGCCATCAATCACAATGATGGGTCACTACTTTGTTCGGCGAAGAGCGTTCGCCAATGCCTTGTCCTCAACTGGAACCGCACTAGGGTTAAGCATCTTACCATTGCTGGCCAACTATCTCCTGAGAAGTTTCGGATGGCGTGGCAGCTTTCTGATTCTTGGTGGAGTTCTTTTGAACTGCTGTGTTTGTGGTGCCGTGATGCGGCCCCTTAGGACCAAGCCAAAAATAAAAGTCAGTGAGCAGACGAACCAAGCCCCCCTCAAAAAAAATTGCTTTTCTATTCAGGGGCTAAAAGGTCGTCTACGTACCACCCTATCTTCTGTCATGCCTTTCTTGCGCAGACACATGGCGTTTGACCTTCTGTGCAGTAATCCATACTTCTGTTCCTATGCCCTTGGGGTGTCCTGGATGATGCTGGGTTTCGTTGTGCCTCTGGTTTACCTGGTTCCCTATGCCACCGCATATGGCATGGACCAAGACCGAGCTGCTCTACTCATGGCTATTCTGGGCTTGATCAACATTATCATTCGCCCAGTCACAGCACTGGTGTTCGGGCTGCCTCGTTTTCGTGGAAGCCATAATTTTGCGTACCTGTTTGCCACAGCCGTGCTGATTAACGGACTGAGTAACTGCATATGTGGAATTGGAACGAGTTTTCCTGTGCTGTTAGCGTATGTGGTAGTCTTTGGGTTATCTATGAGTCTTGTCGGATCCTTGCTGTTCACAGTTTTAATGGATACGGTGGAAATGAGCCGGTTCCCGTCTGCCCTGGGCCTCATCAGCATCATGGAGAGCATCATGCTGCTGCTCGGGCCACCATTAGCAGGTAATTTAGCCAGACATTAAGAAAAAAAAACGTTTTAAAGCTTGACATGCCTTTGAGTTGAGGGCAGTGTGTACGCAAGCTGTGCAGAAGTGTATAAAATGCATGACATGATTACGTCAACACATCAAAGTACCAGAATATGAAAATTTTAAACCATATATTTTCATGGACGATACAATATGGCCCACCACTAACCGGCATTTGAAAAAAATTCTCAATGCTGTGAGACAATTGGAAACTTGGAACTGCTAATACATTGACTCAAATATTAAACACATTCTAGCACAGTTTAAGGTAAGGAGGGCCAACAGTCCTTTAGAACGTTGAAGTTACTAGTGTGTGTCTTGAAATAGGGTGAGTGCTGAAGCCTGCAGGGACTGCAGCCGTCCAGGAATTATACAAGTAAAGCAAATTCTATTTAAATTAAATTCAACAATGGAACTTTAAAGTGCAGTGCTTCTCTTATTGTCTCTGAGCAGTTAGTACTGTAGCAGGCACATCATGATCTTGTATGAGGTAAAAAGCTACCCTGAGTTTGTTTGGAAGAAACATATTTTGACATCATAATCACAGGCAATACAATTTGTTTCATTATTTGTTAAAAGAATGTCTCCCTTTATCTGAAGGGCAGATGAAAATCCCAGATTGGCCAGCAGAAAAACTGATGAGATCTTAGAGCTGTCTTGTGACAAGTTTGACCTGATTTGACTGTTATCTTTCTTACATAACAAAAGCCAATTAATCTATAATTAATGGTTGTGCAGGGTTAATTTCTGTATTCATTATATTTTGTTAGATATTTCTGGTGACAAATTAAGCTAAGCTTAGTTAAAATGGAATATTTACAGGGCAATATAGTAAGGGTTCGCCCAAATAATTTGAGTCCGCGAGGTAGGTATTTTAAACTGGATTCAGTACTCCAGGGTAAAATTCTGCCTTACTCAGGAATTTGGAATAAAAACAGTTGTCTGTACTGGACAGAAGTTGTCTGGAAACTTTTGATGATTTTAATGCTTTGAACAGCCCTTGGCTAAAATGTGGTAAAAAATCAGAACTTGAAGAGGAACGTATTAGGCATGTTCCATAAAAGCAAATATTTTGTAAGGTTTGTAACCTCTTAAGGATGACAATGACAACACAACTGGAAATTGTTCCAACTACTACTGGGAGATCCCTCTCTATCAGTGTTTAAGTGTGGACTACTTAGGTCCTGTGATGGGAGTATATACAGGTCTTCTATCACTCTTTAATTGGTGCCATCTAATCATATTTGTGGGCCTATATCCATCCCTAAAGCTGAAGGTAAATGTAGCCAGCAATTGTTGGCAATCCATCACTACTTTAGTACAATATTGAGTTTTTATTTAGCCCAAAAATAGTTTTGTTGGCTCTTTATTGTCTTTTGCTGCCATATTGATGTCCATAGCATTTGACTGGTCAATCACACTGCTTAGATATTAAATGTTCTCATTAGTTGATTTTGTTTGTTTTGAATTTGCAGGGATTCTGGTTGACAGCACTGGTCAATACTCATATGTATTTCTGGCCTGCAGTGTAACAGGGTCAACTGCTGGTTTGTTCATCATGGTGTCTTTCTACTGGCTGGATAGGAGGCAGCTCAGACAACAAAAGACACATGCTCAAACACCAAAGCCTTGCGTTAAGATGGACACAGAGTGTGAGTACAGCCCAGTGCCTTCACAAAGCAGGAAGACGGCAGATTTGGAGACTGATGTTTGAGTGACCTGATACCAGTCCACAAAAATAAAGCTTGAGACTGAAAATACACAGTCTGAATACAGTGCTGTATGGCAGAGGTGCATTTTTGCACTTTTTGCCCAGATCTGAGCAACCATAATTTGGAAATTAGGAACGAATTCGCCCAGCGAAGATTCACTTTGAAGTCCAATCTGCCTTACCTTTAAGTTGTATAAATTCAAGCCACGCTGTTCTCATACACAGTGCTTGATCCTGCTAAAAAGTGGAGTACTTGTAAAAGAGGATATCAGATTTTTTCTGATACGCAGTGTTACTGAGACAGTGTGTAAAATGTACACACTGAAGACTAATTGTCTAAACGAAACTACTTATGCAAGCAATGTGTAGAGCAAAAGGCTACATATTTTTGAATCTATATGAACTAAATCAACTGGTGGTCAAAAGAAAACATGTCAATGTGGTTGTTAAAAAAAAACCCTGCAGACAACACTTCAGAACACCTTCCAGGTTTAGTTTAGGTCAAGTGGTGAGGGTTCTGTGTTAAGCTGGGTTTTTAATTATACATTAAATTAAGAATTGCCCTTTCTGAGGCTCTACACCATTGACTGTTTATAACATGGATAACATGGACGTAGCTTGCAAAATGTTTTGTCTGAACAGGAGAGCAGTAAAAAATGGGCGTAGCCAGCCTTTGCTAGTATGGAACTGTGTCACAACCTGGTAACCATAAATGGGTCCAGAGAGGAAAGACATGGGCATAGCAAAGACATCTGATTGGCTGAATGTTTAAAATGAATAAGTCTTAAACAAACAAATTAAAAAAAGAGTGTTCATGAAGGTGAAAACTAACGATCTGAACAAAAAACATGTTAGTCCTGTAGAAGCAATATCTTTTCTCTGATTGATATTACAATGTGAGATGACATGGCTAACTGCTAAAACATAAGCCAAAACATAACTCCGATAACAAAGGAAAGTTATATACTTTGACTCCATCATTCACTGTTTAACATTTGCAAGGCAAGAAAAAGAGTAGAAGTGCTAGCTCTGCAACACCATGACCAATCACAGAGTTTGTGGCTCATAGTGAGGTGTGTATCCTACGCAACAGGCAATTCGTCTGCTGGAGACTCAATTGTAGCTTAGGCTTTCAGGCCACCGCACAGAATCTATTCTCTGCAGATGGTCTATCGCTAGCTTCACGTCTGCTGTTTAATCTTAATGCTGTGATGATGCTCAGGGGACAACAGTGGCAAGCCCAGCCATAACGGATGCTAAACAACTGTTTGCATCTGACACTCACTTTTAAACACAGAAGAAGAATAGCTAAGCATTGTAGGATATCGAAGAGGGGCAATATTTAGCTTTAGTTGTTTACCTTGAAAACAAACAATGGCTTGCTTCAGCAATTCCTGCATCAGCTACTTTAGACGTTCCAGCTCCAGCAGCTCCTCTGGCGATGAAGAGCTTGCTGTTCTGTATCTCGTTCTGTTCTTCTTGTTCTGCTCTTCCTCTCTTTGTTGTTATTCTTCCTGTCATGAGGTTGAGATGAGAATGTGTATTGAGAGCCACCCAGCCTCTCATTTATGAAAGAAAAACTTTCATTGGTCCTCCATTAGTAACCAAGGTGACATGAAAAGGCTTTTTTTTTTTGGCTTTACTTCAGATCAAAAGATGGTCATTGCATTGCATGCATATTTCCAGTGATTCATTCTACAGTAGAGTATGTCAAAACACATGCGGCATTTGTGTTCAGGATCAAGTTCTTATTTTTTATTATGTTTGCTAAATTGCACAAACTACAGTGTAGATAAACACATTTAAATTATACAAGAGGATCTTGCAGCGCTTTAAGAGGAGATCCCTGTCCCTCACTCCTACTGTCTCACTCTCAATTTTATGGTCAACTTAACGATGGTTTTCAAATATTATTTCTAATAAGAGAAACTACAACAAAAAATTCTGCTAGCTGGATTCTTTTAACAAGTGTAGCCACACATGCACAAAAAATCTCTACATGTGACTGAGGAAAAAACTGAATAAGCACCTGACTGAAGAATGCTCCCTCTGCTGTTGACTATCTGAACCAAAGACCAAAAGAGTGTGACTGACTATTTTGCAGAATTTGCTCAATGAAAAAAGATAGAATTGACAAAACTCTTTCTGATAATTGGAACAATAGATTGACATTAGAAAATAAAGAATATTACGCATCCGCATAGCTTGTTGGTTCACGTTGTAATTATGATGTGGGTCATTATGCGTTTCTGTATGTGATTTTTTTTTTCAGGAAAACAAACAAAAAAATTTAGATTAATTTATTTCTGCAGAACAATCAAAATTTTACATGTCTGAAAGTTTTTTAAGATGTACGAGTGTAATGTCCATGTATATTTATATTTCCATCTATATTTTGTCTGAATTGACTAAAGAGCTATCAAAAATGTGTGAGTTCAATAGCCTTTTGAATTATGAAAACATGAAGGCTTTAACCAGCAGTGAATGATTTTACAGTTGAATTGTTGGATATATTTTGGGGTTTATTTGTGTAATAGAATTTGGTTTCATCCCATTGTAAAAGCATATAATCTATTGAACCTAACATAAAAACATATTTTGTCTGCAAATCACTGTGAAAGATCAGCTGCATTGATATTAATGCTCACTGATCGAAAAGTAGAAAATTGTGAAAACTAGCTTTTTCAAAAGATGGCGTAACATTTCAGATGCATTCAATTCTAAATTCATTTTGTCTTAAATCTGTTTTTAACTTGAAAAATCTGATTTTAAAATCATTTAACATATTTATTTATTTGTATGCAATAAAACATTTTTGTAAATGTTTACATTTGATATTGTCTGGAGTCTTTGTTAAATTTTGCAGCACTTCGAAAACATTCAAAAGAGTTGATAAGTATAACTTTTTGTGACTTCTGTATCTCAAGAGTCTACAACTTAACGTACAACTCTTGAGACATACAGATAGGCTGGATGAAATTGAGACCCTTCATTGTCCTCCACCTGTCAGGTGATAAATAGAAACGATAAAATAAATGTATAACATGTTTTTATTCCCTTATCTGTTACAATCCAATCGCTTGATGTGCAACATCCATTAATTGCAGTGTTGGAAAGTAGAGATTTACATTTAGAGATTTACGAGTAGAGACTCACAGTAGTGTACAATTGTTAACATTTTTTTAAAAAGGTTTAATTTTACTCAAGTAGACTTTATTGAAAGTTATGTACCGCCGAAGCATAGGTGTAGTTCTAACATGGATCTAAATGCATTACCTTTGGTAGTGGAGCACCCCTTCCCCTCACAGCTGGGCATCTTTCTCACTCACCCAGATTCTGTTCTCTGTGGTAGGTGTATCACCATTGAATAGTTCCAGCCAGAAGGAGGGCCTTCTTCCAGTCTATAAATCCTGGAAGCCTTCTCTTTGTCCACACTCTCTTCCTGTAAGCAAGCTTGCGTTTTCCATTAATCCAAATTATAGTAGCGTTACATCCAAACTGACTTTTCAAGACCAGAATTGAAACAGCAAACTGTTAATATCCAGTTTTCTGAGGAGTATGTGAGTAATAGAGAGCTTTATGCTTCTCCGAGTGAAATGTATAACTTTCAGGAGTGCCACCATTTTTGAGGGATAGTGTCTAATAGTTCTTATTGCTGTAATAGAAATTTTTAATCATTATAGTGGGTATTAATGACAACGAGTAGGGAATATCTTTATTGGAAATGCAGTATCATGTTGATTGTGTGTTTAAAGTTTTTGTTAGCCTTTGAGGGAGGTGACCAGCGGAGTAGGTGGGGTCTCCAGGCAGCGATGGGCCTGTCCTTTGGGAGGACATAAATTTGGGTGCACGGAGACTTTCACTCTCTTTTCCGGCTTTAATTCCTTCACTACTTAACGAGTAGATCTTTCAGCTTCAATAGAGTATGATTTCAGTGTTTACTTAAATGAGAAGTGCAAAATAAAGTTGCCGTCGTGCTGCTGTTCTGTACCCTGCCTCCGGAGTAATTTCTACAACATTGCTGAAGACAATACTTTTGGATGAACTATCTTATTATGTTATTCAATGTGTCAATATCCTTCTGAGTCTCTGATTGCATACTCAAATAAGTTGAAATAAAAATAAAACGATCCCATCTACCTGCTGATTTTAGTTCAGAATATTGTTAGAAGTTAATATTGATTTATAATATCATAAAATTGATCTAATGTCCTTACATTACAAGGTGAGTTTTGTTCAATTTTGATCATATGTGGCTGGAGCCTTGCAACCGCATATGGTCTGCTGGAGAATTTTTATGAACTCCAAGTGTTGCAGCTAAAATTGCTACACCTGTATAATTAAATGAGATTTTTTTTTTATTTGAAAAAATTATGAAGTAGCTCAAAAAGACACTAGTTATGGGTACACCCCTGCACCATTGCATTGATAATATTCAATTTAATGCTACTGCTTAGATACTGTATACATTCAATTTCCTTAAAACGTTTTAAAGCTTTAAAAACTAAAAACAAAAGACTAAATATTTAAAAGGAACCACCTACAAAAAAATCTACAGGCATAACATCTAGTACACAAAATAAATACACAATAAAAACAAGAGAGGAACAAAAATATAAATCGTTTTCACATTTTTGACATATAATTTTAAAGTTCCAATGTAAATTTAAAAAAGTAGAATTTCGTACTTAACCAGCTTCCTGGGCTGTGAATTTTTCCTAGAATAGTCAACAACAACAAATTAGTTTACCTTTGGCTTAAGAAAAAAATATCCTTGTCTGTATTTGAGAAAAGAAACTTTAAAACGAAACTAAGAGATGCAACAATTCTATTAACCTGCAGTTCCAAATGTACCTTGGCATTTGTACCATTTTGGTTCTTTGTTTTTAAAAAAATACATTTTGATGTTATGATCAATCTGCAAAATTAAGTAATTATTAGTGATTTCATATTGATTTAATATTGAATTCAGCGACTTCAGTGGTGTTTGGATGAAAGGAAAACCTTAAAATTAATCAAATTAAATTAAAGTTCATTTTAATACATGCTATCTGCAAATCTTTTTTTAATATTCTTTCTTAAATATTTTTATATCTGTATAAATAATTATACTAACAAATGTCTCCCAAAAAATTGCATGTCAAATTAAAATTAACTACAAAAAATAACTTAACTTTGCAAAGAAATTAAACTGAATTTTTTTTTGTCTATCGACTAAATAAAAATAAGAAAAGTAACTTTTATAATAACACTACTTTTTAACAGAGTTAAATGGCACCAAACATTGATGTATCATTGATGGGTGTAGAAGAACAGCCCAAAGATTTCTAATAAAGAAACCGTGTTGAAAAAGCCTTTTTGCATTTCCCTTTATTCGTTTGCACATATCAGACAACCAATGAAACGTCTCAATATGATTCCAAACCAATTCATAGCCTGCAACTCTGCTCCTTGTGTCAAAGCATGCTGTACATCTTCATGAATAAATTAAACAAGGCACGCCCAAACTCATATCTACAGGCAGGGCATCACTGCTGTGTGTACAAAACTATATACAAGAGACAAAACAAAAATAACGATCAAAGTGCATGAATACGGTGAAATAATAGACCCCCCAAAAAGCAAATATGCGCAATAATACTCTTATGTAATCATTTAAACTCCAAACACAGTTAAATGGAATCACACAGAATGTTTCCAGAAAGCCATTCCAGTAAAATGTTTTCGTGTCACAGTAATGGTTCAACATTCCTTTTATTCAGCTGCAGAAATTATTTTCCTATCTAAAGAAACAGATATCAGGGCTAAAGTGTGATCTTCAAAGGAATCGGTTTGGAATTAGAAAAGCTTCACATGAAAATCACATCTTCTTTGCTTCATAAAATGATTGTTGAACCACAGTAGACACTTTTTAGTTTAACAGCCCTGCAATGTGTAGATTCAACTAATAAACCTGCGGGATTCAAAGAAGTCAAAAAGAACCGTTTAGGTTATTCCTTTCAAAACTATTTTTACCTAGATCTTGAACTGGTTAGATTAGAAACGGTTTTAATTTAATGGCAGCCTTGCAAAGTCTGATTCTGATCAAATTTACACAAAGATGTGAGGTTCAATCTGTTTACACTAAAACCGTTTGGCAGGTCAGTAGCACTTGCCTGTTTATTTTCAACAAAAGACCAAAAATAATTTGTTTTATGGAGTTCAAATGATTATCAATGTTTTAGTAAATGACACTTCTGAAGTCCAACTCTGCATAATTAGTTCTAAATAAAGCCATCAAAAACCCAAAAGCCCAGGTGAATTCAATCCTGTCGCAGTTTTACTGTGAAATTTCAGCTGACTGGATTCATATTGACTTATTAAATAATGGGTCTCACACGCTGGAGTACACTCCCAGAGTTCCAACCCAAATTTAACAGAACCAAAATCTCTGTACCAGATTTGTTCAACTGGGTTAGCGGGTTTTACTGTGAAATTATGGTTGAACCAATGTGGTCAGAAAGAGGACGGGGTGCCAAATATTGGATACAACTTTAAAAAAAAAGTTTTGCCTACGATACCCAATAAGCTTTACCAGGGTTTGTTCAATCCGCTTAGCAAAAAAAAAAAAAAAACATTTTTGAATGCTATGTGAAAATTGTTGCAGATCAATTAAATCCTTCATAAACACAAACACAATCTTTTTTCTGTGTTTTGTGCATGACTGAAAGACTTGAATTGAAAACAGAATACCATAAGACATAGAGCATTTAAATTTGGGGGAACTTTTCAGAAAACAAACTTAAACCCTGTAATGAACTCTGTTGGATTTTATCTGGTGAACATCAAACTCAAGGAAACATTCAGAGGAAAAGCTGCCATGATGCATTTACAACCAAAGCAACGTTAGTGGTCTTTGTGGAGCACTGCGCTCAACTACAGAAGTCAGTTTCAGGGAATACATGCTCACCTTGTAAAGCATGGATGACGGAACCCCACTCCCGTCTGCAGCTGTTATCTGTGCCAGCAGTCAGTTCATAAAATAAGTGCTGTTAAATGTTCCTCTAGTTCAAACCTCTACCTTCACTCCATTAAGAAAATCCATTCAAAACTTTTTTTTTCAGAGATGTTTGTTTGCTGAACACATTTAGAAGACGTGTAAACAGCTGGACTCCACTGAAGCCATCAGAAGTATATTTGTGTCTAAGAATTATATTCTATTTCAATCCATTCAGCTTCACAAATAAATCAAGTCCCCAGGCACATCATAAACAATATTACCAATCCTTTTTCTTTTTTACTTCCGAAATATAACACTGTGTTAGAGTAAAACCTTCAGAGCAGCTGCTGTGGATCATCTCAGAGCCTCGTCGTCTTGCTGTTGTTTGGTCCAGTCGCTTGACATTTGACCTTAGGAACAAACATTCATTTCTGGGAAAGATCTGCCAGCAATCATTGTGTTGTGATCTTTTTCTCCTTTAACACATATTCGGTCAGTAACCTCTTCGAGTCTATAGTATGTCCGAGTATGTGTGAAAGGTGGGTGTGTGTGTTAGACACTGAGCGGGAGCATGCCAGGTGGGGACACTGGCCGTGGGACACCAGGATCCAGGCCATTCAGAGTCCTGTGGAAATCAACACACATATTTCAGCAATGATGCATACGCATTTACATAAAAATATATGTAGCAAACCAGTAACAGACCATGCTATTAAACAGACACTTCTAAAAGTATTGTGCTATAACAGAATGGACCAGCAGAGGGTGCCATATTCACAGCATTAATTTTGCTCTGAGACCATTTATTCTCCAAATGTTTTCATCTCTCTAGGAAGCCTACATATTTACAGAAAAACAAAATGTAAATTAGCTGAATCAAAGAACTTACGTTTTATCAAAACAAGTTGTGTGAAGAGAATGAGAGAACTTGGTTGTGTTGCCATTGATGAGGTTTCCATTTCCAGTGGAGTAATTTTTTCTTGCTGCCTGATCCTTGGCAAAGTTTCTGCAGGCAGCTAGTTTTGACTCAAGAGCCTACAAAGAGACATTTGTTAGTGCTGTCTGTTGCTTCAAGCCCGATTTAGGATCACTAGTCTATGGGTCACGACACACTATGCTTTCGATAAACAATCCTCCATACACTACTGACGTTGTCATGCTTGATGCATATAAAACACTTCTATTCAGCCGATATAAAACATCATGCCTTATATCATAAGTCGAAGAATATCATTACCCCAACTTTTCGTAGAAGTTCTCCAACAATGTTGAGGGCTGAGATCCGTGCTGATGGAGTGAGTGGTGAGCTACCACAGCCATTGGTTAACGCTGCAGGAGGGTGAGGGGTGGGGGTTAAGAAAATTAAACAAGTTTCAGGTTTTTCAGGGTTTTTTGCAAAGACTGAAAATAAAGAAATTAAAAATACATTTTAAAATAAAAATGTAAACATAAAATGTTTTAGCCTGATGGTTTGCATTGTTGGGTTGAATCATATAATTATTTTACAATTATATGCTTCTTTAAAAAATAAAATGGTATATTTGCAAGGAGTAATGTAGAAAATAAAATGAACAAGCATAATAGCTTTAAACATCAGGCAGTTAAATACAAAACCTACATTTCGCTTTAAATTTCTGCCATTCATCAACAAAACACAAATAAATAACAAAAGCAAACTACAGCCTCACAACATCAAAGTTTGTAATTTAAAAACAAATAAATTAATGTCTATCAAAAAAACAAATATTGGCTAGCAACATGAATAAACAATCAAACAAATCAATATAACTAATATATAAAAATATATACATTTATATAAATATATTTAAAAAAATGCATTCCAGCCTCACAATAATAACCTTTAGTCATTTAACAAAAATGAATGCCTATGTATCAAAACAAAAATAAAAAATATTGGCTATTAACATGAATGAATAAAAAAAACTATTTAAACCAACAAGTAAATGAAAAAACTAATAAATCAACAAGCCATTAAAAAAGAACAACACAGCAATAAAAAGATAAAAACAAAATCAACAAACAATACCTAGCCAATAAATTAAAAAGAAAATAAATATATACATAAATATCAATGTATCATAAAAATAAACATTTTAATGAAAAATAAACATAAATAATGAAACAATTATTTTTAGGTTAGAAATGGATTATCCTTCAACCCTTTTCAATCCCCAGTGATGAAGACCTTGATTCCACAAGTAAGTCACCGCTACTGTAAGTGTCACGAGGAAACTAACTCGTACTAATTTTCTCAATGAGCAAACCTTTGGAGGAGGCAATGAAAGGATGCTCCATGCTTTTGCCCACAGGAGTAGCTGGCAGTGACAGCGAGGCCTGAACAGCGGAGTCCGTCTTATCAATGTCTAGCGTAGGCGAGCTGGGGGCCGACATCCTTCCAACATCTGGGCTCCTCTCCCGCACAGCTAACTCTTGCCTCAAGTCTATCCACAAACATCATGGAGAGAGCATTTATGCATCGCTCCTAACAATAACAAATGGTTTTCTAAAAGTGCAGTTTAATGAGCTGTAGAATACATATACATAGATATAAATATCCACCTTAGGAGTGTTTCTCCAGTCAATAGTTCATTAAGTAGAAAAAGTAAGTTATGTTTAAAGCTAGTTACACTAAATGACACGTCTGTGTAGAATTTCACCTCTTGCTTCATCCTTCAACCTCTGCACTGAGACCAGTAGTGATTCCTTCTCATCCAGCTCACTCTCCAGGAAGGCGTTCCTCTCTATCGCTTGGTTCAGCCGCTGCTCAAAGTCTTCTAGAGAAGTGATGGTGGCTCTGCAGAAACCCAGGCAACCAACATTAAAACACAGCCCTTTATAAAGCAAACTTAACCCTAACCAAAGGTTTTCTTTGCTATGGCATATTACTAGTCATAAAACTGGCTACTTTTATCTGTTAAGTACTTAAATATTTTCTGTCTTCCTTGTTAGTTTGTATGAATACAGTTGGTTAACGGTTTTATTTTATTTGTGCGAGTACTTTGAAGCAACTGTGCTGTTGTATGAAAGTGTGTTGTAAATAAAAGGAGTTGTCATAAAAACAAACTCAAGATCAATTAAAGGGTTATTCCTCCATGGGCAATATATGGGTATTTAAATCAAAAATCGAATCAAATTGTATTTAGCTAGCCCCACAACACAACATCTCTTTTGCCCAGGGTGCTGTTCAAAGAGCAAAATACTAACAACAAACATCGAAGCACTTGACAACAAAAAACAAATAGACACAGAGATTGTTCAACACGTGTTGCCCACCTGAAATACCCACATGCCACATTATTTGAAAAATTAATCAGTTATAGGAAAGTAGTTCCAGCTCCATTAGTGTATTAAGAAGCTGCAGGTGAAGGCTCATTTAAAGCCTGCTATCAAATGACTAACATAATCTTGAATTATACTAGCGTCATGGTGGCGCAGTGGGTAGCACAGTCATCTCATAGCAAGAAGGTCGCTGGTTCGAGCCTCGGCTGGGTTGGTTGGCATTTCTGTGTGGAGTTTGCATGTTCTCCCCGTGATCGTGTGGGTTTTCTCCGGGTGCTCCGGTTTCCCCACAAGTCCATAGACATGTGATATCAGTGAATTGACTAAGAACGATTGCCCATAGTGTTAAAGTGTGAATGAGTGTGTGAATGTTTCCCAGCGATGGGTTGCGGCTGGAAGGGCATCCGCCGCATAAAACATATGCCAGAGAGTTGGCAGTTCATTCCGCTGTGGCGACCCCGAAAGGGAAAAGCCGACATGAAGATGAATGAATGAATCTTGAATTACTTGAATGAGACTATCCATTAAAAAAAATTTATGCTACATTACAATATAAGCACTACAGAGTTATAGAGACGTTGACTCAGTTTGCAACAATAAATCATAACCCCATGAAGTTTAAAATTGTGGCTACAATTCTAGGTTTCAAACAACTATTGTATTAGAGCATTTGCATGAGACCTGAACAGTTTAATTAGACTAAAAGCGGCATGGGAGTCAGGGTCATATTAGTCCAGAATTATGAACCACATGCTTGAGTGTTTACCTCTTAGCTCTCTCCAGATCATCGTTAGCCTGCTCCAACTCTCTAACATATTTGTGAAGCTGCTCTTTGATGCCTTTTGTTTGAACCAGGTCATCTTCGAGGATAGCTGTCTGCTTGTAGCTCTGAGCATAGTGTTGCTCCAGCTTCTCCTGCACCCAAAAAGATAAGCGATTTAATTTCAGAATTACAGGAGGTAGCAAGAAAAATCAAACATGAATACAAATGTTGCAAAGTTGACAGTAAACAGCAAAAAAGTTTAAAAGCAAATAAACATAGCATACCCAAAGTAATGTTCGAGGAGTTTTTCAAAAATATATTATTATTGTTTCCACTTGCGTTTAAAGCATCTATGAGTTTCAATGCGAGTGTTCACAACAGTGGTAAGAATTTCAATCATCGCTCCATTTTTACATAGCCAACCAATGGCAATGACTCTAGTTCTTGTATCTAGAGCTGCCGAGGTAAAACAAAAGCATGGGTCAGTGGTGCTCAGTAGAAACTCTCTTCATGCTCCAAACAACAACAAAAAAGAAGGAGCAATATAGTCTAAGTTAAGACTGAGGTTGACATAGAAACAACTTTTTTTCCCTGTTCCAAATATTCTTGAGCTAGGCTGGCAGCAGTAAAATTACCCTTCACTAAATCGAGTGCAAATGTAGTTCACCCTCTGATCGGCAAAGTGAAGCTGACAATAGTTCACATTGCACAGATCTTTTCTCAACTTATTTCTAAAGCACATAAAATCGAATTACATTAAATGGACCAAGAGACAGGTGTCGGAAGGAACTGAAGCACAAATAACAATGTTTGTGTTTTTTAACTATTAATACCAATGACAGCATGTATAAAGCAGAAAATTACAGACTCAAGAATTGCACCCTGTGTGACCCCAGACAACAGATAATCCTATTGGTTAGAAATAACAGTTCAGCATAATCTAAGACAATCCAAATTCAACTGTGTTGAACTCTGCAGTGACAATGGTTTTAAGCTAAAACTAAAAGCAGGTGTAAATACATTTTAAAACTTTAAATAAAAACAGCTAAATCAAGGCTAACTTTGAGTTAAGGTCTTTGAGTTTATTTTGTTTAAATAAAAGTAGCATTTCCTAAAAGACATATAATATTTTTTGCATTTGAGTTCACTTTAGTTTTACCTGTAGCCTAAAGCAGAAATACTATAACAAACAGATTCCAGCAGATAAATATTTCCACCTCACTTTATCCAGATATTGTTCATGACCAAAACAAGATTACGAGAGTCCTAATGTGAGGAGGTCAGCCGGCAAGCAGTAGAACCATGTATTTGAGAATGTTATGTATATGCTTTTTGATTGGCAATTTAAATTTTGAGATTTAATCTGAGTCGTGTATACTGAGACCAATCTAGCCGGAGCATACGTCTGTAAAGGTCTGTAGTATAAGTGAATTTTCTGCTGAGTCATTAGCCGTCTATTTTCTTCCTCCTCATCCTGACATCCAATTACAGTGTACTGTGGATTAACAGGGACCCTCTTCTGCTCTAAAACAGGCCAATGCTGGATCACGGCTACACTGCTGATTTTTCGGGCTATTAAACATTATAGTGACATGCTGATAGGAATCTTTAACATCTACAATTGCTTTACTTTCCTCATGTGATCAAACACATAATTTCAGCTATTTCATCTAGTACTAGCTAAGCTTATTAAAAAAAGCACTCCAATCGCTACTAAACCTACTTTTTTGAATACACCAGCTAACAAAACAACAACATTTGTATTGCATTTTATTGTAGGCATCTATGGAAAAAAATCTAAAGTCTTACTTACATGTACTTTTTAGTACAAATCTTATTTTTGTTTCAGCCTTTGGTCTCTTTGCTAAAAAAGCTTGTTTCTTATGAAAAGTTGTAGCAGTGAATCACTTTCACTGTTTGCCGCCTCTAAGCAAACACTTCTTTTATTTTAGAAGAAAGGTTTCTTGTGCTGTCCAATGATCATATTCAATGAAAGAACAGTTGGTGAACAGTAGGTGTATGTGGTTGGATGAGCAAACCTGCAAAGGGTCAAAAATAGAAACATATTGTGTAGACAATAAAATTCAGCATGTATTCATTTCAACTTTTGTATGTTTGATGTTTCAGCTTTCCTTTACACCTATAAATCAGTTAAAATGGTCTGCAACAACTGATACATTGTACCTTAAAGTCTTAAACACCCTTAAAGTGTAGCTAAAAACTATTCAACATAAGTAAATAAAATAGCTAAAATATTTGCATCACTTACTTGTTTATTGGAAGTGTTGCATGCTGCTGTAGACTGGGGGCTTAGAGTTCAGCAAAGGGTCGGTTAAAGGCTTTTTGTGTTTGTTTTAAATACAACGATGTAAAACACACTGATAATGTGAGATGGTACATTTAAGTGCCTGAAGTTAATCATTATTGATGTCTAAATCCTTGTTTTTGTGAATCAAATTAAGATTTCTGAAGAGGACCTGAAAATGCTTTGTCAAAATATAAAAGAAGGGGTTTTCTTCGTGTACACACCGGGATTGTTTACTAATGTCAAACTTTTAAACATCATATTAAAAAGTTATTATTAAAATATTTTAAAAAAAGTAAAAATAAAATTGCTCAATAAAGCCAGAAATTGGCTTTTATAAAAATACTTTGTGCCCCTGACTGATATTAATCGTCACGTCTTGATATTTTATGAGATATTTGATCACTTACTGATATTTTACAAGATGTAAATGAATAATACTGCCATTAATAAGAAGATATCATTCCTTTCCCACAAATCTTGGCATTGTATTTATTCCTACAATCACTAGTCAGGCAATCATGACCAGAAAGTGTTTGGTCAACTAGTTTATTTACACTTTAGGAAGTATTTTACACACTACTTTAGTAATTTATCAAATGAGCAATGGAGAAACAGAGGTAATATAGTTATGTTTTCACACCAAATAGTGCAGCATTATAACAGCCTTTCAATATGATCAAATGACATAAATTCCCAGTTTCCAATAATGTTTTCCCAACCTTGAGCATTTCTCCCTCGCTCTTCAGCCTCAGATTGTCAGATTGCAAGTCCCTGATGCGTTGTTCAGCCTGCCCCAGCTGAACCTCAAGTTCGGCCTCCAGCTCCCGACTGCCCTCCTGGAACTCTTGCAACTCGTCTTGAGCATCACGACAACTGCAAGATGCACAAATACACAGAGACAAAAAACAAATCAGCCATCTGGAAGAACGAAGGGCAGCACACTGACCGTATTAACCTCACAATGCAAACAGACACCTTGACTGCAACTTTGAGCCCCCAGCACGCAGACCCTGACAGCTGGTGCTATAGAAAAGATAAATTACAGTCCCACAGGGCTCAGTGCATGCAGCCCAGGGGACATGAGACCACATGGGGCAATATGACTTTTCATCTGCATAAATGTTCAATAGGGAATTCTGCTGCCAACAAAACAGTGTGCATGGTATTCTCCACCTAATATTACTAAGAGGCATTTGTACAAAAAAAAGAAATTTTCTACCAACTGTTCAATTTATTAGCTAAGGGTCAGTGGTCACGGGCTGGCTTGAGATGAGTGTTGCAGTCTGTTAAAAGGAAATGAGCTCAACAGACTGAATGCCTCCTCCTGATAGCTTTTAGGCAGTGTTTTCAAAAAATGTCAGTGATGTTTGACAAGTTTCATCCCTTTAACCTCCTGTTTTTTCCAAAAGGAGCATTAAATCTGTTACCTTCGCTGACTCAGAGTGAAATACATTTGCAAAAGACACAAAAAGACCAACTTGACAACAGAACACAACTCACAATGACATTTCTGGTCCCTAACGTATAGAACAGCAACATAAATAGTAACAGGTTTCCAAAAAGACTTATTAATTTCATGTATAATAAAATACTAATTCTAGTTTCTTGTTAAAACCTTAAAAGTTAAAGTTAAAATCATCTCATTAAAAACACCATTGGCAACAAAAACTATGTATATTAAGCATCAAACTTGCCCTTTGAAAGGGTTTTTGAAAGATTATGTAATCATAGCTGCATATAATTGTCACTAATTACTTTTAATTGTATTTTCTGTATACAAATCTTGTTTTTGTTAACAAAACGTTTTTAGTAATAAATTGTTTAAATACAAAAAATGTAAGAGACAAAAACACAGATAAAAAGAATCAAAGAAAGAAAAAAATAGGGAGAGAGAAAAAAAGATTGAAAGAAACGAATAAATAGTGAGAGATGGAGATAGACATGGTATTTGAGGTTGACGTGAGTTACAAAAGTTAGCTCACGTGAAATAAAGGGGCTTTAAAAAGCAAATTGACTCAACAGTCAGACTATTTCCAGGAAAGCATGTTTTGTTGCTTCCTCAGCAGGAAATTCCAGGGATTTGAAGAATGTCCTGTGCTCCACCAATGCTCTGGGGCAGAGAAACCACAGCTCAGGAGGAGCATGTGCACGTGTTGAAACTGTGTAAGAGTTCAGAGAAACAACGAGAAACAGATAGACCACCAGGAGACACACAGTCAGCATTAGTGTCAGCAGCAACTGTGAGTTTTGGCCTAGAGAAGATATTTTAGGTTTTTAGAATTATAAAAACACCATAATGGAAGCTGTTTAAACATTTGAAGGTAGCTGTGGGTATACTGTACTCTCTGACTGCCTGAGAATTTTATTTATGGACCATTCATTTTACAGCTAAAACAAACCAATGTATCGTTCATCTAGTATTGTCTTAAGCGATCAAACAATTCAATTAAATCAGAAGACTGGAACTGAAAACTATTTGGATTGTCAACTTATTAAACTTACTGCACCCTACATTGCCTATTTTTTCTCATCATGGACAGTGAATTAACATTTAGGCTGAGCATGATGTAAAGCTTAGACACCATACTGTAAATTCTACACCATGAGATCTTCACAATCATGGCAGAGAATCTCTTTTGTCACAGACATTGAAAGCAGCTCTGTTGTGGCATTTTCCAGATTTTTCCGCGACAGTTAGAGCAACAGTCATATTTTCAGCCATTCATTCATTTCCACTCTGTTGGGATTGCACCATCAGTATCAACAAAGGAACAATTGGCTTTGCCACAGCTGCGCAAACATATGGTTAAATACAGGACATTTTCACAAAAATAAACAGCAGATATATTGACCTAAAAATGTAAAATCTAAATGACTTTAGCCTACCTCTTCTTGTACTTGAGAGACAAGCACTTCCAGTAATCGATTTCCTCATCCTTTGAGGCGAATTTGG
This sequence comes from Danionella dracula, assembly GCA_900490495.1. Lineage (NCBI taxonomy): Eukaryota > Metazoa > Chordata > Actinopteri > Cypriniformes > Danionidae > Danionella > Danionella dracula. The sequence continues at coordinate 7,217,341 of UELW01000322.1, forward strand.
GCATCATCTCTGTTTCCATAATGGAGACCTGTAGAAAGAAACAGATGGGACTTAGTGAGACACAAACCCAAGCCCTGTAACTTCTCCCTCGTAATACAGTTCTGTCCTGAGATAACCCTTCAGATAAATGGCAAAATACCTGTGCTGCATGTCCACATTTGCCGAAACTCCAAGACATTTTGCCAAGGTGGCAGGTGACCAAACTCATACATCGATTTTGATACTGACTAATATATATATATATATATATATATATATATATATATATATATATATATATATATATATATATATATATATATATATATATACATACATACATACATACATACACACACACACACACAATAGGCTTCCGTGTAAACAAATTCAGTTGTTAAATTTGATTTAATACATGTGTACAGAGATTTATGTTTTTCTTTTTTCTTTTCTTTTTTAATATCCATACATTTATTACATGCAAATATGTAAGCTAGCACCTACTGTAGCTTCAACACAGCTTAAACGGTGTTTACATGAGATGCCATTTTACTAGTCCTCACAGGCAGTGACATCACAGAACAAACATCAGAGGCTCTGTATTTTGAAAAATTCCCAGCAAAACTGGGTAAAATAAGTTTTGTTTATCAAAGATACCATTATTATCTTTGAGCTGCTATTGAACCTAGTTTGTAAGCTGCTGTTCTGATTGGTTGATATAACTTCAGTGTTAAGAGTTGGCTTCCCTCTATTGGACAAAGTTTTTGAAGCGTTTCAGCATTTTTGTGTGGTCAAGTTTCTCTCATGTTTCGAGTTTTTTTTTCCTACTTTTGCATATATGGATGCTTTTTTTAAAACAGGGTAGGAAAAACTCACTGGCAATCAAAAGCTGTTAAACAGTTCATCATATTTTCTTGGAGAGGCAGCAAAAGGAGATCTTTTGTGTTGATTACACATTAACTGCATGAATAAACAACAAACACTTTTAAGGTAAGAGTCGCGGATATGTATGGAAATGACTAAACTGCATGACCCCGAGCTGCCACTTGAGGCTGACTCCAAAAGGGAGCAAGTTGTCATTCACCCCAATGTTAAAACTGACCAAATTTGGATCTGAAAAAAAAAAACATGTTTCTCCTCACACTCCGAACACTCTGTCCATGTTATATACGGTCAATGGTCCAGATCAAGACTTCACACAAGTATTTTGATGACAATAAGTATTTCTGATAGCAAGTAAGTTTAAAATGTTAATGTAACACGTTTTTAAAAATTCTGAATTTTAACATTCCATTGTCTCAAGCAGAATTGTTGTGCGTGTAAATAAATCACTAAAAGTGGTTAGTCAGACTACATGCAAAAATAAATAGGTATTGGATCAATAACTACCTGTTTTAATAGGATTTCTCATATGTTTGATATTAAATCAATAACAGAGACACTGTTTCCACATTTACAGGATAACACAGACAGTAACTTATTGAGAATAACTGGTTTACTGATGTGCAACAGTGCAAGTAAACACTTCACTAGCTAAATAAGAGTGTAAAAGAGAGTCAAACTAAATAATTAAATTCAATTACCTGTAAAACGAAAAAGATTGGCACTTCTGCAAACTGTGTGCCAAGAAAAAAAAATATTGCATTCCTACTCAATGCATTTACTGACTCAAGCCTAGTTAAAATGGTTGCTCATTAACATTCCTCATCTTTGTCTTGTTTCAGGACATCAATCCTTTGCTAACAGACAGCCATGGTTTTTCAGAAACTTCAACCCAATTTCCGGTAATTCTAATCACGGGTCACTTTGTGTTCTGACTTGATAAAGAGCCACGAGCTTCAGTTTTGTTAATTTGAGACATAGGCTTTGACTTTTGACCTAGAAACAGAACCTGTAACAGCCAGTAATTCTTCCATCACACATTTCAAGATTCTTTAGATTCTCCAGGGTATCTTTCCCTGCGTGGAGAACTCACATTCCATATGACTAATGCTTTAAAAAAAAAATAAAAAGTCAAAACAAAGGCTGCTGTTGTACCAAGTTTCAAAATCTATTTTTATAATGACAGTGACCTACAAAGAACAAAATGATGTCAGAAGGAATATTCGGAGCTACCCAGAAGCATGTATTTAGATTTGACTACCACAGACTCCCAGAAAAAAAAAAGTGTAACAGTTCATCAAGTTTAAGTGATATTTGGTTCACCTGCTCTTTTATTGTGTTTAAAATAGCAGGAACAACATATTATAGAATTGAATAACTATGGTACAACCAAAACAACCTTAGTAAAGCATAGTAGAGAACCTCCCAACAAAATTTTTTGAAAGAATCCAGCACCCTCCTAACCTTTGCAATTGAGTCTGCAGTATAATGCTGGATAAACTGTAATATCAACATCGCTTTTTACATTAACTTCATCAAATCTTTCTCAGAACTGATGACAGCATTTACAGATGTTAAATAGATGTACATGGTGCATCAGTTTCAACCTTCCCTTTGTGGTGTCATACGAAACTGATTTCAACACTGTTTAACTACTAGATGTCTCCCTCTTGTTTGTCATGCATGGGTAATACAGTCCGTTTTATCAAAGAGAAGGTTGGAGCCAAGTTGGTATTGCATCTTTACTGGGAGAGGGGCCAAACGAATGCTGTGATGTCACTTGTAACAGTCTTCATCTCTGCCTCTAACAAAAGCAGTCTGAAAACATTTATACATAAACATTATAAGGTGTAAACATTTTAGCTTTGTTTTTGTTGCAAAAGCTCTTTTAGGCAAATAAATATCGGCTACTTTTGTGTTTGTCAATTCATAACCCTTTTAAATAAGGCTGCAATCTGACTGTGAGTGTTAATGCTCAAGTCAGATTTTAGGGTGAAATCTGATTTTTCAATGTATTTGTTCACATTACCAATAATTGTCCGTCTTTTGTGCAAATAAAGAGGAGACTACATCCCCCAGCATCCACTGTTAACAGATGTAAACAACAAAGTCTATGCTTGCAGCTTTGTTGCTACAAATATCTGATCAGAACCACCTTTATGAGTACTAAATAGTATTAAGAAAGACATTGAGGGAGAAAAGAACACATATTACGAGATATTCAGAGAATCAGAGTTAGATGCGCTACCAACCTTAGCTTCAATAATGTCCCTGCATGTCCTCCTTTAACAATTTCAGTAAAACACTGCCCTCTCCAGGGACTGGTATCTGAGAGAAACCCGTTTAAAGTTGGCTCAGACGATATAAACCCAGAAAAATGTATCATGCATGTTCAGATGGTCATTGCATAGAAAAAGTCCGCCACGCATCAGATTCAGAACCACATATGAAACAATCTGGGTCTGATTTGAAAAATTGATGTTCAGACGATTGTGAAAATATCTGATACTACGAGTAAAAATAAATTGTATCTACTAAAAGTAATAGTTTATAATTTGAGCTGCTTTTAGTCTGAATTGTGTGATTTGCTAAATCCCAATAATTCACTCCCCTGTCTATAAGACATCATTTTACACACTGGCCTACATAATCATCAGCAAAAACAAAACAAAAAAAAAAACATTATTTGAGCACATATTGCCTGACTCTAACTCCCAGTAGGTACTTCTTTAGGGTTCCCACCAACAGTTGGTCCACTGTTAAGCCACAGATCCATTACATTGCATTTCTAATGGTAGCACTATTGGATATGTACAGTACACACTGCGATACCAATGACGAGACAACAAGAAACTACTATCTTGTTAAAACTATTATCTACTTAACTAAATATTGAATACATTCCTCCACGCTGTAAATTTCACTCGTGAAAAAAGAAGGAATTAAGTCCTCTGTACAGCCTTCAATGTTGCTATTTTTTCCAACATGACTCCGACTGTGAGGCCATCTGTCCAGCCACAGAGACCCCGGCCCATGCCACACACCAGCAGGGTGCTTGAGCTGCTTTTGCTATACTGAATAAACTCCCCGATCCGATCAAATACTCTACCAGCACAGGTTACAACAATTGAAATAATTTCCCCAAACTTAATCCCTTTAGGGCAACTTTTGAAATCTACAATCATCATATAACAAACAATTGTCTCACATGAAAACCACTTTTTATGGTTTAATCAAGAGCCCCATAATGCAAATATCTATTTCCAAGGCAACTAAAAAGACAGACAAAATACATTAAAATATGTTTAAACAATATCTTTAACTCAAATGTTTTGTTGTCAGTGCAACAACATCTTTATGTGCAGGAAACACGATAATCCCTAATCTGTCCATCTGAGAGCCTATGTACGGTTGCCAGACATGTGCAGATTTATAGAAAAAAAATGACTTCTAAAATAAATGAAAACAAATAAAATAATCAGCAACATTAGAGGACAAAATGTTTTTTGTTACAGTGGGCAAATTAGGACTCAATTTGGAAACTTAATCTCAATTGAATATTTGCAACATTTATTTAACAGAAAGGAAAATAAAACTATAAGTTGTAGACAAGTACCACTTTATTCTGCAGAAGTAGTACTAGTTTAAATTTTCGATGACATGTCAGAGTCAAACAATGTCCAACTTTCAGGAAAACTCCTGTTTTTTGTGTGTATCTGAGCTCTATATTTCTGAATTGGATCAACACCAAAACAACGATTCTGTTCATTATGTGAATAATACATTTGAGTTCTAAAGATAGTTGAACCATAACACACAAAAACGACACAGAAACACTTTTACAGAGGCTAGACGTAAGATGATATGACGTCAGATGATCAAATTCATCAGGAGACTCAAGGGATCATCTGTCAATAAAACACTAGCGAGGACTATTTAAAACCAGCACACCTTTCAGACTGCTTTCAATGTTGTACAGTTACTAACACTCTCTCTATAACAAGAACCAAAGATATATGAATTCAGATTTTACATAAATAGAAATAACGTTAATGTCCAGTGAATATTTCGGTTTGGTGTCTAGCGGATGTGTTAACATTCGCACACAACAGTCAGGTTTAACGTCAATTCTATTCTATCAACCGCACGTGAACGGGGTCAACAACTCCTAACGTTAACGTTCGTTTATTTACAAGAATTTAGTATTTAAGACAGACGAAATGGAAGAAAAATAACCAACAGTCAGATTAAATAACAGCAGGAAATGGAATATAGAGATAGCCGGCTTTTACATATACCCGTTTTATTTTAACAACATGACCGCAATACACATTTAAAAATGTAACTTACCTTCCGTCGTCCTTTTCCCGGGGCCGGTGGACAGACTCGGTGTCTCCCTTCCTTCGCTCGGGTGTCAGCTGGTGGAAACGCCAACACGACTCCGCTGATTTCACGCTTCCACTTCCGGTAAGATGACGACATTACGCGTGTGCGTCATTTCTACGTCGGTGAAATTATTGGACGACGCTTTCTGACGATGAAAGTTCCAAACATTGGGATCCGAGAAAACTAGCCGTCGTGGTTTGGTTAACTTAACGTTGAAGTTTTCAGTTTTCGTTGTGAATATTGTTTAAAATATCGATAATTTTCCAGTGATCTGACTCAACCCAAAGTCTAGACGAGCACGCTATTATACCACACGATGGCGTGATAGGCTTTTTGGAATATTTGGATCGACTATAATGTGTGTACTTTTTACATTAAAATGTTGGTGTGCATATATATATATATGTGTGTGTGTGTGTATTTAGAATTCCTGAAAATGTACAAAACCTATTATTATTATTTGTTGTCAATGTTTTAAAAAGTCAAATACCTTGTTATATTTATATAAAAAATAAAGACTAAGGCAAAGACTAAAGATTTTTTGTTACTTATTAGTATTTCTCTAAAAGGGGTTGTGAACCTGTGAATTTGTAATTTTTATAAGTGGAGCCAGTTTATAAAATAAATACAAAAGTTGCAACAAAACCAAGTTTTCATCTTCAACTGAAGGAATCAGATGTTTGATCATCAAGACAGATCACATCCTCAACCAACACACAAGATTCCAATTCTAATGAACAGGGGTGTAAATGGTTTGTGCAGCAAGTTTCTTAACAGGAAACTACATTGTCTGAAAAAAGAGCGTTATCCCAACAATACTGGTATAAAATCCTTGTCAGTGTCAACTTTTCACACAAAAAAATATAAACAAATCACGCTGACCACCATATAATAAAACAGTGAACAAATTTTTCAGATGATTCTATAAACAGAACTATACAGGCAACTGTTCTGAAGAAAAATGTTCATTATGTTGTAACCCCTTTAATAGTACAAATGAAAAATAGCCCTTTGTGACCATTGTCATTGGTTTAATCCCAAACTAGTGGCAAATTTGAATGCTTTCCATATGCTTAAAATAATAAAAAATCTACTAGAACTTACTTCGGCATAGTTGTGGTTACCTTCTTTATAACAACAGTTCTGGTTCTCCCACATTTCTCAAATAGTTGAGTGACGTCATGAGAGTTATTCTGCATGTGGTTTCTCTGAGGAGGATCAGTTGTTACCTGGGCACGTCTCCTATAACTTGTCCTGTCGAAGACTTTGACAGAGGTGTATTCATCCCAGCGAGAAGGTGACCGAACGATATGGATGAGGATGCTACAGAAAGTGAGTGTCCGGTGTGCTATGAGAGTCTTTTGGATAGCTGCAGGACGCTTAGCTGCGGCCATCACTTTTGCCATGACTGCCTGGTGCGGACTCTGCTGAACACCAGTCTGATTGGGTGTGGGAAACGGGACAACATCATCTGTCCTGTCTGCAGACACCTAACCTTCATCATGAAGCTCCATGGACTTACTGTTGTAACAACAGAAGCAAAGACCATTGGAAAGACACTGGAAGTGCCCACACTGGTTTCCCCCAGGAATACTACTGTGTCTCGTAATGGAGGTCTGGACTGTATCTGCAAGTGTCTGAGGAGGATCTCATGCAGACTGTGCCGGCGAAAGCTCATCTGTCCTAAAGACCCTTCGGAGGTTTTCATCATAAGTGAACTTGGTCGACCCATGACAGAAGGGGATGTTATTGACACTGGCACAATTTCAGTAGAGCAGCCAGACTATGGCAGCAATGGGCAGAGGTTTTGCACAATCTCCTGTTGTCTTCTCTTCTTGATGATCACTTTTACACTGCTGGCACTGGTGGCTGCCACGCTTCCTTGGGTTTTATTGGCGTAAAGATGTAGAACGTCTTTTAAACAGAGTCTAAAATGCTCAGGTATGTTGACTCTTAAATGGATAAAATTCAGTCCATAGAATTCAACCCAGTACTTGAGTTAGTCCATATTGGACTTGATTTAACTTTAATTTTGACTTAAAAGAAGAAGAAAAAAAGAGAAAAATGTTCAACTCAAAGAGTTTAAAGCCATGACTCTTCTGAAAGAGAGATTTGTTTACTGGTTCCACAAGTCCCAATGAATGTTTAATGAAGAACAGACGGCTGTTGCAAGATCATTTCCAAGGCTTTTCAAGACTACATTAGGAGCTAACTAACAGCAAGTGTATTATATCTATAGTTACTTTCAGATTAAATCAAGCTTGATACACATCTATCAAGTGACATAAAGGAGAAAGGAGACAAGAGTCTGAAAAAGCAACAATGAGCTGATCTAGTGACACTTGATCTTGGAGAAACACTGTGAGGTTGGATTACTACTACCATGGACACTAACACTTGAGAGGGGAGAAAGGAAGAGTGGGATGAGGCTTAACTTTAGCCTTTTCTCGGCTGGTTTCTACACCTAAAAGGAATGAAACACACCCTAGCTTGTCTTGAAATTCTTGTTGCGCTGGCTAGTGAACAACCTCTGCTTGTTTCATCCCGATGTAACTGATACCTCACATTTAGCACAAGCCCTCATGACATGCCAGGGGGTGTTTCCAATACATAACTAAAATGCAAATCTGAGTACATGGTTATCTGTGTTACAGCTTATCTCATATGGTGTGTTTTTTTAGAGATTAGGTCACCTGATAACTTTTTAAGACAAAAATTTGTACAAAAAACCCGACTGTTCACGGGTGAATTAAAGTGTTAATTTTCTTTTGTGACTTAACATTTTTTGTCTTATGAAGCCCAGGAGATTTTTTTATTTTTTAACATTGGTCAATGTTTTGTGCACATTTTTTTTTAACCTTTTCTCCCATTGGGATAATAAACTATCTAACAATAAACACTGATTTATGCTTGTCCTCGAGTTTTAAAATGATCTCAACTGAAGTAACAATCTAAAGAGCAAAATATATTTAAGGCATGAGTTCTAAAAAGATCAATTGCAATATTCCATTGTAAACTTGAAAACATTGTACTCGTGTAAGAGTACTGTTACTTCAATGAAAAAATAAACAAGTAAAAGTTAAGTTCCCATCTAAACATCTGCTCAAGGAGAAATCTTACTCTGAGAACTTGACAACTGAGTAGGTTTTTTCAAAGCAGAGTTGTGAAGTTGAAAGTAGTTTATACTTTATAGAAGTAGTATACTTTAAAATGAGCTCTAAAAAGAGCTTAAATTAGATTTTAACATTGAGCTAGTTGAACATTCACCTAACATTTTAACACAAGGTAAAAAAAATGAATAAAAAAACGAGTGAAAAGCTTTCCAGAAATATTGAAGTGCTGAAATCCTGGATGAAAATTGTGATTTTAAAATTAGAAATGTGTTTTAGTTATCAGTGACTGTTCATGTTTCCCAAACCTCCATAATGTGTGCCCTAAATTCAATTTGAATCTACATTAATATATAGCATACTAAGAATAAAAGTGTTTATCTGCATGACAAAAAAGTGTATGTCTCAACTGCCAAAGGCCAGGCAACCTCTCAAAAGCTAGTGTGACCAGCCCATACCTCTTCTATACTAACAAAAGCAGTTAAAAACAATTTGAGTTCTAAAATGTTTTGTTTTGTTTCATTGCTGAGTTAGCTGTTTATAGCTAAATATCAAACATGTTTGGTTACTCAACGTATGCTCACTTAAATTATATATTGAAATGACCTTTTAATGAATACTGGTCTAAAATTAGCTAATTACAAATACATTTGGTGTTGTACTCTGGATTATGGTTAATGAACTTTTTGATCATACCATGCGACTTTGGTTATATTTATGTGGCAATACATTGTTTAAAATAAAATAAAAACAACAACAACAAAAAAACAAGTCAGAAGTATTACAAATGTAGAGTTTAATATAGATAGATCTATGTATTTCTGACATTCGGATGAGGACTGCGCAGGCGTCACAGTACACTGTGTTGTTCCACTGAAATGCCAAGCTGAGGGTGTGAAGAACAGGCAGATTTGTACAGTAAAGTTCAGAAAGCAGAGCTGGAGAGTCTGTACATTAATAGATAACATTGTGCACTGGTTCACCTTGACACCTGATCACCACTGACTCCCTTTAATATCGAGACATGTTTGATTGAACACACACGAACACAGTGAAAATCTAAAGGGAATTATTAAAATACATGCTTGTTCAGTCAATGCTGGCTTTCATCAAAGAGTGATCAGACTCGAAATTAGAACATATTTCAATTAACTGAAAATAAAAAGTTCATGTCACTTCATAGTTTTGCCTGCACTGTTTGTTCCCAATCTATGAAGATGATTGCATTATTATATATAGATCACCTAATCAGGAAACACCATTTGTTATTTTTGATTAACTGCTTTTTTGTATTTTGATTTGTGTGACTTTAGCAAAACCAATATTACAGATGCATACTCTCACAATAATAAAGAAAGAATAAAATAAATAACAGAATTGTGATTTTCATATCATATCCAGGTTGCAAAGGAAAAGCCCACATAAATTTAGTTCCATATAAAAGCCAGTTGCATGGTGTCATATATCTCTTCTGTTCTTAATTAGAACTTTATCAAAACTTCTGATAAATTATGAACCTAGAAAAATGCTAATTTGATTTGATACATTCTCAATTTCTATCTCCATCTCACTTATCATGTAAGTTAGCTTTAGCAAAGCCCAAAATAGTTGAATATTAATAATAAATAACAATATCAATTACAAATATATACCATGTTTAGAGAACTTTAAACCCACAAATAGAGCTTAAACTACTCTGTTCCAGACTTAAGGTCTGTATTTTAACATATGTGTAAAAACTGAAAAAGCACTATATGAGCTATAAGTGAGAGGTAGCACATCAGGCAAAAACACAAAGCCTAAAATTAAAAATTATTTAAGTTTTCATTTTACAATGTTGAAAGAGTGTGACAACACAGACCATAAAATAAATAGTTTTATGTTAATTTTTACCTGATTCTGATTATTTCGGGATTTTGCAGAGCGTAACAGTTTGTAACTGATCTTTTTAAATCTGAATATACTTGCTCAACTTCTTTTCATGATAGCAGTGCTTGGATTAAAAATGAACTCTTATCTTCTTTTGACATATCAAGGCTGTTATATATTTACATCAAGATTACATGCTCCACTTTTGAAGCTATCCATCGTGCTTCCTGAGGTTAATTAAGAGGGCATTTTAAACAGCCTTGAAAGACCTGTTCCCAGAATTTTTAACTTTTTCCTAGATATATGAAGACAATGCATTTGGCCTGAACTGGATTTATCTTTATGGTTTTGTCTCCAAGGTGACTAGCAGGGGCATTTCAATAAAGCTGAGGGTTGTGTATCTAAAGAGATGTGTGTGAACATATATGGTGTAATAAATGTGATAATGAATCAGGAGTGTGAATATTAGAAGTGGTGTGCTCATATTTTTGACTCTAACCCGGATCTTGGAGGTGCTGTTTGGAACATATCGAAGCTTTATATACTTAATATGAATTCTCATGAGAAGGATGTTACAGCACATCTGGTATAAATGACTACAATTACGTAGAACATTAAATGCACTGGACATATGATTTCACCGATTGTGGGAGAATTTTTTAAACCTCTAGAGGTGATGTGTTCTATTAATGATGATCCAATTTTGTCCCAAATACCATCATAACAAGTCACATCGGCAATTTCAATTTTACAAATCATCTGAAAGGTTTGAATTCATATAAGAACACAAGAAATGTATCACACCATGAATTCCATTTTAGATACTGAATTTACTGAAAGCTTATCTAAAAAGCTAAATTGAATTTCACCATAGATTTAAATGGAACTCATTTATCTTCAATCTATTTTAACATCTGAGCTTTTCTAGCTCGAAAATAGAAAAAAAACATGTCCATTTGGGTTTTACAAAATATACAGTGAAACAAGATGTATTTGAAGTCTTAATTTAGCAAGAAATGTAATGTACATACAGAAAACAAGAGAGTTTTGGAGGTTAACAGATGCAGATTCTTTGTGTGATCCATTTAACGATCCTTTTGATACAGTTTTAATCTAATGAAATCCATCCACGCAAAGTCTTTATCCTTTAATCCCATACAAATGTTAAACATATTCTCTATTAAAGTTATCTTGATAACAGGCAGATCAGTTGAAGATAACACCCCTGTGCTTGTCCTCTGAGTAAATCATGTGATAACAGCTGCACTATTGAAATGAAAATGAATATGCATGTACACAGCATACAAAATCCTCCCATGTCTGATTAACAATAACATTAGCATTCATTATCAGATGAGCAAAATCAACCATGCGTCTATTGCAGCTTCAGTAAGAAATCAAGAGGCCTTTACTCTAGTGCACTTCAAAATAAAGGCTAAATCACATTCAGTCAGCATACTCCAACAAACACAACTGCCTCCTCACAAAATCACTGCGGTATATGGCACAAACAGAACTGCCAGTGCTCACAAAATAGCGAACGTTTGGGCACTTGCAATCATTTTGTAATCACTACAACTATTACTCAGTCACTGATAATCATTAGACTAGAATTCATCAAGAACACACACAGATTTCAGCAAGTAAAGTCCTTTTAGTCCCTCATACACCATTAATGCTTATTCAAAGAGCGAGAGGAGAAATAAGGCCAAGTCGTTCAGTTTTGGAATTAAAAATTTCATAAGAGATTTTGTAGAGCCCACTTGTTTTAAACGTTTCACCTTAATGTCGTACAAGTTCAGACAATAGAAACCACAGCATCCAGTAACCGTATTATGTTGAGCATCAATATTGTACTGAGCTACAGTATTTTTCTTTTCAAAATTAATTTTTGGATTACATTTACAAAGTGTGCGATATTCCTGAAAAAGTTCAAATCAGTACCTTTAAATAGATTTTTTTGTTGTTGTGTGGAATCTAGACTAATCTGTGTTAATGTTGAAAATTGTTATCATGTTGGTACTTTGTGTAAGAAACAGTAATTGTACAGGAGACAAACTCAGCTACTTGTGAGCCGCAGCTTCAACTTTGCTTTTAATTAGTTAGAGATGAAAATCTCTGTGTTAGAACAGGAATGTGGGTCATTAGGGTGTGTGCAAAACTCCCTTAAAATGATCAAAATCCGTCCATCACAGTAAATTTAATGAGTCTTTTTTTAAATCCCTGAATCCCATTCGTTATAAGATTCTCCCTACTCATTAACCTCTTCAATCAGCACGACTCTGTCTCTGGATGAAACCTTTGTTGGTAGCAGGCATCTCATATACACCAGAGTCATTTCGAGAAATTGTTGTTTGATGTCTCCTTTCAGAGAAGTGTTCTTACCTTGTCCATATAGGGATAAAATCACTCTTGGGAATATCTCTTTTAAATTGTGTCTCTCATCTGCGTTCTACATGGCTTTACAAAAGTGCAAAAACTCACTTGCATTTTGAAACCTGACAAAAAGTATTCAGGGACATAATAATACTTATAACATTGTATCTCTTTACATGATAAATACGGCATGTCACATTTATGAATATATATAATTCATATTTGCCTTTACATCTGTCCACTCCTTGACATTTATCTACACCATTTTATATACAAAATTTGTTAATCCATAAAGAATAGTGTTGCACAGCATTTGAAGCACTTTGGAGGGTGGACTAATGCAGGAAATTTGAGGAAAAAGCAAGACATTGTCGTAGAACAGAAATAGGTTAGAAGTGGGGTACGAAACTCATGACTTTGATTAGAAGAATAGTATAAATGTGTCATTTTATAATCAATTGGATTGCTTTGTTCTTCCTTTTTTACTAATAAATTACCAATATACGTCAGTGTTTTTTACTTTAAAAATCCTAGTTAAAAAGAGGAGAAAGGTCTGGTTAACAACAATTTTGAGTTTTTTTTTAATTCCTTTAATCGGGTCCTGTTATGTCCTTTTTAATAATCCTCACAATCGATATGTGAAACTTCTGTCTTCCGTCTATTTACATTTGAAATGACTGATCCTTTAAATGAATCTTTACTCTGACATCACATGCTTTAAAAGGAGTGTATTTTTTCCTATTATATTATTTATCTAAATTGGTTGTTTATTCACATGTTCATCAGCATTTGCACTGTTAACATAAGTGAACATTTATTTGAATTTGGAAAATTTAGACTCATGAAAAATATTTTATAAATAAAAATTTCGTGAAATGTGTATAATTGACAGAATTTGTCACATTCTATATTGTGTATTTTGGGCTTTGTGTGAGATTTTTGAGTCTTGAAGTTGGCAAAAGCAATCCAAGCTGCACATTTATAAAGTATAATATGAACTGTTTAAATTCAGTGGTATTTTTATAACTTTAGTTCTCTTTAGTTGAATTCAGTAGTTGTCTCTGACAAAATATTATTACAGTGAAGGAAAAAGTATTTTTCACACTGACAGAAACTACTAGTCAATCATTTTAATATTTCAGTCATTTTAATATTAGGACGCCAATAATCCATAGTTTGGAATGCTGGCTATTAATCCAAAATGCAATGGTCAAACATGGTGGTGGAGACATTATGCTTTGGGATGATTTTCAGCCAATGGGAAAGAACTGCACTGGATTTAAGTCATAATTACAAAATATGATGTTTCATCTACGGTATTGAGATTAAGTCATAGTAATAGACACATACAATGCAACAAATGAGAGGCTCAAGGTTCTTGAATGTCCAAATATGGGGGAAAATTCTATTGCCTATTGCAAAAAATATGATCAATTAGCAAGTCATTTTTTGAAAAGTGATCAAATATTAGTTTTTTACTTTTTCAAATAAATTGTTCGGGAAAATAACTTTGTAACTCTTGCTGTTACAACCACAAAGTGAATTGACTGATAATTTCCTTCATTGGGCAAATATTACAAATTAAAGAAGAACACTTTCCCTCACTGTATATATTTAAATTGTGATTATTTGCAGTAGTCAGTGGTATTGACTATAAAAAAGTGTGCTGTATAAATTAGATAGAAAGAAAGAACGACAGCAGCATTTAAAAAAACTCAACATGCTATATACCACCAAGGGCATGGCATGGACCCTGTAGGCAAGCGCAGCTTACTTTAAAGTAGACATCAGCTCCAAAGTTGTAACATAATGTGAGTGAAGATACTTTTCCTCATGTGCTCTGTTAAAGCAAAAATAAAACAACTCACAAAATCAACTGCAAACTGAATCTGATGGAATCATTTGGAGAGCAACATGAATCTTTACATAAAACCCTAGGATCCTCTAGTGGCAATTTGAACAAAATCCATTCTGTTGCTGTTTTATGGCACCTGTTGTGTGGCTGGCGTCTCATCTAGTCTCTATCCATGATTTGGACAAGTTGGGGTTCCAATGTACCCAGCAGATGTGGGCGCTATCAGGGCTCAGAGCGTGGTGCTTTGGCCCTCCTCTTCAGACACCGATTCCCCATCTGGAGAGCTGATCACTGTGAAAGAGCTCCGGCATGGGACCACCCTGAACTCATCCAATAGGCTGTCCAGGTTGACATTGATGGAGGGAATTTCCAAACTGAACAGATCTGCTATAGAGTCATGGGAAATGACAGCAATGGCCACAAAATGAAGTGACATGACAAGTAAATAATGAAAAACAAAACAAAAAAAATGTTGACAATGAGGATGTCAAGAGACACAAAGAGAGAGAAAGCAAAAAGACAATTTAGTTCCAAGGCCACTTGTTGGAGAATCATGTTGGAAGTATGTAGCAGAAGGCAAGGGGCACATCAAATTCTTCTATATTGTTTGGGCATAGGGGCAAAAGGTGATATTTCAGATCAGTTGACAGGAAATCTCTAGTAATCACTACTCTGTTCTTAGTGCATCCCTGGTTAACTCAAGTAAAACACAAATATTACTTGAAAGTCAAAAATCAGTTTTGGACAAAGATAAATCAGAAAGCATTGTGTTACATTCATTGTTTTAAACTATTTACTTGGTCTGCAGATAATTGAGAAAATGTTTACAGCATACATTTCACATACATTTTGAGGAATATATGAAGAGTACAATGTTTAAGACGTGACCATGGTGAAACCTATGGAATTTGTTTACTGTGCACAACTGAAGCTATAGTAGTAGTATTTGAGCTGGGTTGCAACTAAAAGTGCAGGGCTCCAGACCTCCAGGACTGGTGATCCATGCCATATCCTGTCTTTGTAAGACATAAGTCTTGCATGTAGTTTGTCTTAAAGGGGCCATGAACTGAGAAGGCAAAATGTTTTTGATATTAATGAAACAAATAATGAACTTTAAGAACAACTTTTTAAAACAACTTTTAAGAAGCCAGCTCCCAAAGTGTGTTTGTTTAAAAAGCTATAATTTGTGATGTAAACATTGTCTAAATAATCGCTAGCTGAGTTGCGCACATGTTTTACAAAAAAACAGAAAAGAAAAAAAAAGCTAACATCCAGAAATTGGCTTCTAAATATACAGCTCATTACACGATTACATCCCCAGAAACTACCACTTTTGCGTCATAGAAATAATTGCATTTTATAAGGCTGCAGCATGCTTCCGGTCTAAGCATAAAACATACTTTTCTGGTGTAAATTGTATAGACAGTACATCTGCAATATTTCTAAAGGAAACCATAAATTCCTATTATTGTGTGAATGGCCATAAGAAGAATAATATTATACAGTATTGTATTTAACGGTATAATTCTTTTATTAATTAAAAAAAAATGTGAGATTTCTATTCTTGGAGTTTGGTGATAGACAAATGTTGTTCAAGACCCCTTTATATTATTCTTATTAGGTGATTTGAGACATAGTTAAACTAATTAATAATTGCCCACCTTTTTACAGCACCTTTATCAATTATGGATTTACACCACACATGTGAGCAGCAGCACAGCAACACATTTTGTGACTTCCATGATATAAAATTTTAACTTTAGAAAACCTCGAAGCAGGGGCAGAGCTGAAGCGGAGGTGAACAAAAAAATGCAAGACTGTTGTGTGTTATTTGAGCTCAAAATTAACTGACAGAAACAAAAGTGACGTTACCTTAATTGTACATTTAACATCTACAATGTTTGTTATGGATGATGAAACAAAAGCCTAGGATTTCAAAAGAGAAATATAGAAAAGTTAGTTTAACTTTAGTTATAGGCATCAAAGTGCAAAGATTAATTTAATTTTAAACAAAGGAACACGAATTAAAAAAGAATTTATAACACAATAAAAAATTATTAAAGCATGTTGCTCATTGCCGAGACTCTCTTTCATCTGAAAACAAAATAGCATTGGTCCGATTCTGCTCTGCGGAGATTCCGCTAATGCACTGCTTTGGTGTGTAGTGTGCATTCATCTGATAGATGCACTAACTGTAACACATTACAACTAAAGAAAGACGCAGACAAGACGAGAGAAAATTGAACTTGTGATCACATTAAGATCCCTTTCAACAAACGATGTGGACTTGGTGGACAATATCTGATTGTGATGACCTCCCCTTTGTAAAATGAGATGGGCGCAGATGAAATAGTCACGATTTTGAGCCATGAAATGTTTCAATGTAACACTTTGATGAGCCAGACTCATTTTGATTGGGGTTTACACGGTTTGGGATTTGGTAAGCGGAATGGATTACCATGTGAGGTCAGGGCCAGAAGGTTTACGACGGGGTTAGAAAACGTGTGATGTTGCTGGGGGAATAGGCCATAAGCCATGCAGAGACCAGTCTCACACCATGCACAGACTACACTGACAAAATGAAGAAGCTAAGAAGGGCAGCCCTGTATTTGAAAAATAGTAAAGAAGTGAGTGTTACAATATGAGACAGAGAGCGAGATTGAGATTGGCCCCAGATTCAGCCACAGCGCCAGGCCAGATGGTGAGAGATGAAGCTATGGCACGGGCACAGAAGGTACTGGCTTACCCTAAATGTCCCCCTCACACTCAGCCCACACTCAGTCCCTGGCCTCACACAGCTGCAAGGTGCACAACGATGACAGGGGATAAAAGAGTCATACATCAATCAGTGCTCTGGAGAATGACCGACAGACAGGCCTCACATGAGAGAACATATGATCAGAGCCATCAGCTGGCCACTACAATGATACAAAGACCACAGAACCTTATTTAGTGACTGACACCTACTCACTGAATAGTGCTCACTCTACACTCTTTCAAGTGAAGTGTGCAATTTTTGGCATCATGACTTATTCGTGTTTTTAACATTATAGAGACAAGCTTTCAATATTGGAGAGTGAGTTGAAAACAAGCAGCAACCTCCCCCTGATCCCTGAGACGCCAACTCAAAAATGACTAAAACAGAAATTCATCAACTGACCACAAGAGGGAGGTGTCAAAAGGGGGCAGTTTTTGCCCAACGTGATAACCTTGAATGTATTATTATTTTATTGCTCACTTGTTTAGGTTACTTCAAAAGTATTTTTGCATAATTATGGACATGGAGGATATCCATGAACTTGAAACAAGGGTTCAATCTTAAGTTTTAAATCTTTTAGCTTTAAAACCTCCCATTGAATACATATGAGCGAAGTCTCAGAGCAAATTAAACTTTGGATGCCATGTCTAAGTCACTTTAACTGTAAACATGCTTTTATGATTTCAATATGTGGAAAATAAAGTAAAAGTTGGGAAAAAGGTATAAAAGGTAAAGAACTAAAAAAAAATTGTATTGTGTAAAATCTAGTACCAGACATTGGGGATCAGAAGTGTGTTGTACCATAAACGTTGATGCAAATAAGCTTTATGGTAATCGGAGTGATAGGACACACGCCACTCAGTGGGATTTCTTAGATGGCATTCATCTGACAGGGTGAGACAACTATGAACGTTTCTATTTATTATGAATAAAATTCCTAATTTAATCAGAATAATTTTAAATAATTCCTAATTTTCTCTTGAAAACTACTGAGGTGAAAACTTAGGGCCAATAAAAACTTTTTGTGCTTTATTCTAGTCAGGATTAGTGTACAACAAATATGTTTTTATTAATATTGATAAATATTGATGCTATTAGATGCATTGGTGTTTGTGGGTTTTTGTGATATTACCAACAATTTATGATAATGGCTTTTATCTTCTTGCGACGTATTTGCTCCAGTATGGGCTTAATGATGCTACATGGTGCTGTACCAAACAAAGTTTGGGAGGGGCAAGTAAAAAAATAACAGCTTATCGACATTTAAGATTATAAGCAGCTGGCAGGGCACTATTAATTGAGTATACACAGCCCTTCTGCTCACAAATCAGTTCTGTCCGAACCTTGAAACCTTCTGACAGCTTGACTTGAACACTTAACCACACCTATACCTGCGATCACCGTTGCAATGTATAGAACATTTTGATGACAGAAAACAGAGTTATGACTACCTCCTCCTCATTGATGTCCCTCTCTCTTAGAAATAAAATCCATCTTGATGAATTATTTATGATAAAGAGTGTATGATTATTTTGATTGAAAATATTTTTAGGAAATACATTCACATTGTCAGGAGACCAGAGGAACGTTTGTTATACAAGATTTCTCGGCGTGCTTTTTTAAAATCATCTACAAAAAAGTAAATGTAATTTAATGCAAATAATCCACAAACTGTATTCTTTTTTTTTAAACGTCAAGAAATTTTGGTGGTGATCATGACAACCTATAAGGAAAAATGTTTTGACTAATTATCTATTATGGTGTGTGTTGATATTAGCATGGGATGTTTAAAATTTTTTAAGACATTTTAACAAATTTACTGAAAAATCCACACAAGCCACATATGATCAGCCTACCAGGGTATAGTATTCATTGTTTATAGGAATCGCCGACATTTTGATGTTTACTCAATAGAGGAAATTAAAATTCTTATGTGTTTTTAAAAAACATTTTTTCAGTTTGTGTCAAAAATTATGATAGACGTTGTGCATGAAGTACTAATGGAATAGTTTCACATCTTGACTTTTGTTGATTTTGTGAAGACAACAAACAGTAGTATTTTCTGGCCTTTGCATTCTCTATTCCCAAGTTTTAAAAACGCTTTTAAAAATCAGTGTTTGCAAAGGGAAAATTGCTGTATGGCTATTCTGATATTTTCATAGATTCAAAAATTCCACACTTCACGATTTAAAAAACAAATTTCTTCCATTCCTAATTTGAATTCTCTTTTCCCTCCCTCACGTTTATTACTGTAGGTCTTAAATATAATCCTTTGGATTTAAAAATGAACTTCCTACAGTAAACTCAAATCAGATAGATCTATAGGTCTAATAAACCTTTGTACATTTTCTGAGGGGTCTGGCTCTTTTAAAGTCCATGGCCTGCATAGGAC
Source organism: Danionella dracula (assembly GCA_900490495.1). Classification (NCBI taxonomy): domain Eukaryota; kingdom Metazoa; phylum Chordata; class Actinopteri; order Cypriniformes; family Danionidae; genus Danionella; species Danionella dracula. The sequence goes on from UELW01000322.1 coordinate 7,236,948, forward strand.
GGAGAGACAGAGAGTTTGAGAGAGGGACGCTGGACTCCCAGTCGGGATGTTGCTTCTGGGGCATCTTTACCTGTGGACATGCTCTCGTCGGGGGACAATCCATCAAGTAGACCCTGCTCCAGGGGCTGAGGGTCCATAGAGGGAACGGTGGGCGGCTGGGGAGGGGGCAGGCTGGGTCTCTGCCTTGGCTTTGGATTGGGTCGGGACTTTGTGAGTGTACCAGTTAGAGAGGGAGGTGAAGACAATGAATGGAGTCCCCCTAATGGGGTCTGACCAGGCGATGAGGAGGGCACATGTCCAGGTGGACAGCCCAAACCATAAGGGGAGGGGGTACTCGGGGGAGTAGGGGACAGGCTGACCGGAGACGGCTGACCTGTGGATTGGTCTGACATCCCACACGACTGGCCATATGGAACCTTAGGTGGCACAGGGGCAAGTTTCTTGGATGCTGTAGTAAAGGAGAAAACAAAACAATTTATCTAAGCAACTTTTTAACAAAAAAGCTTTAAATCACATTTTACATTTTTGCAAAGAGTGCGGTTTGGAAGCGCTGGTTACTACAGAAGTGATCAACAATGTTATGTTAAGATTCACAAAAAAAACTATATTTGCTCAAATTAAAAAGTTTTAGATTTATTTTAGTGGGCTGTAACACATTATACTTTAAAACTGTTTATTAGTTCACTGACTGGTAGAATTAATTGTGGAACCCTAGTTCAGAAACTACAATAAACTTATTAACTGTCTGATCAGCAAATATGAAGGTTAATCCAGGTTTAAAGATGAATAGTTCTCTATAAGGTGAAATTATTCTAATAGTGAATGTTCCGGAAGGGCTGTACCTTTGCGTAAGTTGTGCGGGCTGTGCTCTGCAGAGTGCGGTGATTGGCTGTTACTCTGGGGGCCGCTGACAGGGGGCACCGTTACTCCTGATGATGCCTGCACAGACTTATGGCCAATGACAGGAGAGAGCTCCTTGCTCTTTAGTGTGCTGGAGAGAGAGAGATTTACATCACGGTCCGCCTTCAGTCTAAACCATCTGTATCCTCAGTGATGACCAATGTACAAGGACCCCTCACAACTTTTACAAAAATCAATGTAAAAAACTAAACAAAAAGAAAACAAAATAAAGCTTACACAACGTGATGCTTGGTTTGATTGGTCATGGGCGAGCTTGATGTAAGATTATTCACAAAAATGATTGAAGAATTGAACCAACGGCCCTCGGGTTGCTGCCATCATGAGTTAATGAAAGAAAAACAAGATGACTTTAACATGAGTTAAAAAAAATCACAAGGACAATTTGCTTTTGAGTCTCAGCTTTCAAATCTAAAATGTTTATCCTTTTCACAAGTTAACAATTAATTTTAGTAGTCCAAATATACAGAGGTGAAAAATCCTCGCAACATTGTAATTGAGTAGATTATTCATGTATTTCAACTATATTGAGTAGCTTTAAAATGTAAATGTTTCCTTTTACTTAAGTAGATTTGAAATCAGGCTCTTTACCTGAGTAAAAAGTTTTATTAAATAAATAATAAAGTAGGTCTTTATAATAACTGCACACTACTCATCAGTAATTAAGCATCTGCAACTAGGCTAATAACAATTTTCTAAACCGTTGTTTAAAAAAACACAGTTGCTATAAAATATGACTTGTTCCTCAAGTATTTGGAGTAGAATTTTTTAAACTGATTTTTTACTTTTACTCGAGTAGTTTTTAAATGAGTACTTTTACTCATAAATGAGTCTTCTTCTTCTTTCGGCTGTTCCCAGTTTAGGGGTCGCCACAGCAAATCATCTGTTTCCACCTAACTCTGGCCTCAGTATCCTCTACTCTTGCACCAATTACCTTTATGTCCTCCTTCAGCACACCCATATAGCTTGTCTTTGGCCTTCCTCTTGCCCTCTTGCCTGGCAGTTCCATCTCCAACATCCTTCTATCAATATAACTACTATCCCTTCTCTGCACATGGTCAAACCATCTCAATCTGTCTTCTCTGACTTTGTCTCCAAAACAACCAACCTGAGCTGTTCCTCTGATGTGCTCGTTCCTAATCTTGTCCATCCTTGTCACTCCTAAACTGAACCTCAACATCCTCATCTCTGCTACTTCCATCTCTGCCTCGTGTCTCTTCCTCACTGCTACAGTCTCTAACCCATACATCATAGCTGGTCTCACTACTGTTCTGTACTCCTTTCCTTTGATTCTTGCTGACACTCTTCTGTCACACAACACCCCTGACACTTTTCTCCACCCACTCCAACCTGCTTGCACTCGCCTCTTCACCTCTTTTCTACACTCCCCGTCGCACTGGACTGTTGACCCCAAATACCTAAACTCCTCCACCTTCTTGACCTCATAAATGAGTACTTTCACTAAAGTAGCTGTACTATTAATTGAGTACAAAATGTACTTTTTCTACCCCTGCAAATACATCTCTAACACAAACGACTTATATTGTTCTCTACACTTTTTATGATTTAGAATTTTTGCATAATTTACATTTCTGTAAAAGAGGAAAAGGCACCCAAAACAGGTGTGTTTTACAGAATATAAGGTTCCATATATGTTCAACCTATATTATGTCTCTGTCATCATAAATACAAGGATTTTTTTTATTTGGTCGATCTAATGTTAGGCTGGGAATAGGAAAACACGCAGTTTTTTGGCATTACTGAATGAACGCTTGAAACATTCTACTTTTCTGTGGGGGAACTCTGTAGGTGAACCATTGATGGTTTCTGGGTTTCCCTCACACAACTACTCTAACCCGCCTATTGGTTGATAGGCCATGAAATAGTATAGAATATGTAATAAAATAGTAAATAACATGTGCGTATACGTACGCATGTGTAATTGCCATGCAAGTACATCTTCAAAATGCATGACCCTGACTGTTTACTAACACAAAACTTGGTTTTATAACAGCTCCGTCACAAGCACAAACCAGAAATTTACCAACACAAAAGCACGGACTGTCAAAAAGATGTCTAATAAACTAAATATACACATGCTTTTTTGAGAGCGATTGTAATCTGTAATTAAAGGTTAAAAATGCAATCTTCCTCTGTGTGTAGGGCGATTCTGCAATCTCTGTGCTGCCACACCATGTGAAAGCTTGTGCAGTGCCCATTGCAGACACTTCGCCTATACCGCACATATCGAGTCCATATCGTGGCTAACTATTCACTGAACATGTGATTCACTCACTAACCATGCAAACGCCACATAATACTGCAACATATCTATCAAAAGACCAAAGAATGAAGTAAAAATAAAAATGACCAAAATATTGCATATTTTATATCTGCAATAGGGATTCTAAATGAGCCATACAAATGTGGACCTTAAAGGTGACCTGTTTCATTTTCTGAAAAAATTCAACAACCCATATTTAGGAACTAGAATGAGCAACGTCTCATAAGTGTCAGTTTCAAGCATTTAACCTTTAATAAAAAAGCTAACGAATAATAATCTAGAATATTTACATGATGTGAAGAAGATCTTTAAAAGCTTACAAAAATGCTTGTGTGTTGATGTTGCGGTTTCGTTTTCTCAAAGACATATGAAGGTGGATTTACGGTTCTCATCCACGTCAGCAGGAGGGGGATCGAGTGTCCTTGCGCATGACACACACAACCACACACACACAGCGTGTATCTTTAATATGACTGAGCATGTGGAGCTTGTTTTTCACTGTGACATCTCTGTTTAGTTGCCTCTCGGCAAACGCCTGAGGAAGATAAATGTATGTGCACACATGAACACATGTGTCCTTGACATCTTTATCAAAGCAGGCAAAAGAGAACGTCTCTGTGATATCTGGATTAAAAGAGATATTTAACCACAGTGTGAAAATGTTAAGCACAGATACATATAGTTAACTTTGTATTATAATGTTGTAGCCACAAATTATTGGCTACATTTCTTCATGTCATCCATCTGTTCATGTCCCAAACAGCCTTCTAGAACATATTAAATGTAACAAACTGAGGCACTGACAACCTGTAGTAAAGTTAATCTTTAAATTTGCTCATGATGTCAAAGTGGTACTTAGAGAACTGAACTCTTATGCTGTGTCTTCATCGTGAATTGGTAAAGGCGCGAATCTTTGCTGAATCAACGATAAAAAATATTAATTCAAACTTGCATTGAAATAAGGAAAAAAACTTTGTAATGCACTGAATCAGTGACACGAATTGGTGCTGAATCAACCATGTAAAATATGAATTCAATGATTTAAAGAAAAAGCACGCGTACCAAGCTGGAACAGAGACGTGAGGGCTGAGGGAGGAGCTTCTAGTAGGTTTTATTCTTGAGGCAACATGGCATCTATTTTATCAGCAGAGTGCCAATCAATCTCTCACCGGTAAGTAAATCTTTTAACTTCTCTGCCATGTTTGTTTATTTTTTAGTTTCTGCGGCAAAAACATGTAATCAAAAGATGAAGCTCCTAGTTGAATGATCCGCACTGGCGATTGTCCTCTCCACATGCAGTTCCCAGTAACTTTTCTAGAAGACCACAAGTGAGATCATATCTGCTCATATAATCGCTATTTGTTTTGGGTGGTATGGGTGGCACCACATTCACATAAAAATGCAAGGATTGAGCATGTAAAAAATATTCAGAAATATGTTTCCGTAACAACGTAAAGACATTTTTAGACTACAGTGTGCAATTACCTCAACTGTATCCTTATCTAGAAAATATAATTTTAAAAGTTTTAAAACACAGTTACTCTCAAGAGTTCAGACTGGGATAACATCCAGTTTTCTTAAAGAGTCCAGAGATGCACAACAAATTAAAATCTCAATGGTATACGCATGTGGCCCTGTGTTTATCAGGAGGAATTTCAAGGGACCTTCTCATCCACCAAATGTGAACCCCAGAGACCCTAAAATGCATCAAAACTATACGCAACGTACAAATAAGGAAATATCTTTGTTGTATATTATTTTTGTTAAGAGGATATTTCACAAAAATATACATTTTAAATAAAACACATCCCTTAACTAATACAAATAAAAATTCATGAATAAAAACTGAAAAATTTACCCAAAACATGCTGAACTGTCTCTTATACATTAAAAAACAACAATTTGGTATATAAAAGAAACAGAATACTAAATATTGATCATTAATGATGCATGTTTCTGCTCAAATGATTAAATGCCAGTAACATCCTCAGTTGCTAGGTAACCTCAGGCATCGTTCTGCAATGAGAATGTTACAGAATCTGCATGATAGCGCTGAAAAAAAGCAAGTAATAAAAGACAGTATGGAAGATCGCTCAGCCAGTGTGGGGAACCCTACCGCCCGTGCCAGTGTGTTTACCTAGTCAGCCGAGGGGGTCCTCTCTCACGGGCACATGGACAGGCAGCCCACGGCGGGGGAGTGGAAGAAGAGAGGTTAGGGGGGTTTCCGAGGTGCACTTCGTGGCGAGCCAGCACGAGAGGGGTTTTAATGTAGATGGAAGAGACACTGGTGTCAGACGGACCCTCGCACACAGGACCGTGTTTGGGGAAGTGGAGGCAACTGGGTTTGGGGTTGGAGTTTATATCAAGCGAGGAAGAGGAGGAAGAGGAAGAGGAGGAAGGGGGTTGGGGTTGGGGTTGGGGTGGCCCAAAGCCTGACCAGCGCAGGGGTGGGGGTGGGGAGCTAGGCGGCTGTGACTCAGGTCCTGGAGCCACAGGACGAGCGCATTGGGGAGGTTTGGGGTAGAAGTGGTGTGAGCCTGGATGGGAGGATGAGGAGGAAGGATAGGGAGGGGGGGGGCCGTTCCTCCACGTGGGATGTATAGACATGTGAGGAATCCGGACGATTGGGCGACACGTCGTCTGAGCTGTAGATATTGAAAAGAATAAAGAGCAAACAGAGGAGAGAGAGCTCTGGTCAAGTGCACACGCAACACAGGAAGTGCTGTGGCTCACAGAACACTGATCACACTCGTTGAATCCTCCATGTGTTTGAGCATTTAGCCAGTGTGGCGCAACATTCAGCAACAAGTTCAGCAAACAGCAAGCTTAGCAACGTAAAAAAAACAGGTGCCTGGACTCCATTGGGAGGAAAAGCAGAGCGATGCATTGAAATCAAAACAAAAATGTGAATTGTACTGAAAAATGAACTTGTGTCTGCGCACTGCATCAAGTTGAAACACATCTCTTTCGAAACCAAACACTTGAGAGTTTGGTGGATAGAGTTTATGATCTAGTCAGAGATAGCTCAGAAGTATAGAGCAAGTGAACACAGACACAACAACCCTTTCATTGGCTGAAAGAGCGTCAGAGGGAGGAGCTGAGCCTGTCAAATTATCAGCAATCAAATTCTGTATGTAAAAACTGAACCATAGCGCCACCTTTATGTTTTCAATATGAGTGTAAGCATTGAATGTTAGTAAAGCTAAATGGATTGTCGGAGCAAATATTATACTTTTGAGATTAAGATCTTACCAAATCGTGACTGTTAAACCTGACAAAAGACAAATTACTGTATGCCTATACACACTGCAAATGTCCCACAGGAATTAAGTCACTCATTTTATTTGAAGCAAAAAAATAAACAAAAAAAAAAAAGTCTTAAAATACAAATGTTTACCAATTATCATTGCTCTGTTGAGCTGTTGTGAGAACGGCACGAGTGAAAGGCATGGAGGGAAAGCCAATCAACAAGATGCTTTAGTCAAAAAATGGTGCAAAAATGTTTCTGGTTTCCATGAGTTGATAGAACGATCAGGTTTGGTGTTAAACAAATGAATTGCTCATTGCTGGAATTACATCACTATGTGGCAAAGAGCACAACACAAACACATCTGCAGAGGACTCTGAAGAAGCTTAAGAGACCCTTCGAGCTGTGGACCACTGAGCCAAATGCACTCAGAGATAGCTTTCCATGGTGTACTGGTAATTGGTCCTCTACTAAGTGTCTGTGCGCTTTTCAAAACGGTATTGCATGCTTTTCACTTGCTTCCTGATTTATCATCAGATGTTTGCTTAAACTTGCAGGGACTGATTCCACTATGACTATTCAAAGCTCACGGTCAGCGCATTAGAGCAGTGAATGATTCATGCTGAATATTCATTCAACACGGCTACTAAAACTCGTACAAAAATCTCTGAAGTGCTGGGTCATTTTAAACTGCATTGAATTGGAACACCGTGTGGTACTATCTTCTAATTAAAACATATATAAATGCTGTTTATGTATACAAAATATACATTTTTGGGGGTTTGAAAAAGAAAAGAACAAATCGATGTCAGTAAATAATAAATTAATTCTGTATATTGCTATTCTATTCCTTTAATTACATTTCACTAGTTTACTTACTCAGAATCGGCAAGCATCAAAAGGTGGTGAACAATGGAAAACCATACTATGTGAACTGTTTGCATAAGGAATCTGGGACCAGAAAGCGACCTGGGCTTGGAACATCCTCACAGAAAAGTGGTTAAGGGATGAAAGGTGGGATAGCTGAAACCCTGAAATTGGCCGTTAAGGTTGTGCTTATAAACTGTGTTAGTAACGAGCTAATAGGAACTCAATTCATGGCCAACTACAAAACAAGCTCCTCTTGAACTTCTCCTAATTGTATAAAGGAGTTTTCCAGTACCTGTGTATTCATCTGCAGTGTGTACACGCCCGTACTAATCTAATGGATTATTTAGATGAACACTAAAACACACAAGCATAAAAAGCATGAAAAGCCTGAAGAAATGCCATGGTGCTGAAAACACAAGAAAAGCAAAAGGTTAATGGCTGAGTGAATGTGAGAGTGCCACAAGTTAGTGAAAGCAGGAAGCCAGATGGTGGAATGAGCATACTGCATTATTGTGAAGTGATAGTGGATATAGGTGATAGAAATCCTTTTATTATTACCTGCCCCGATCTCCTGGAGGAGGGGTCGGGATTGGAGAGATGGCCAGTTCACAGGACGGTTCACAGATCAAGGTGTCCGCAGGAGAACCAGGGACTACACTGGGAGGTGTGGATGAGGTTTTACGGGTCAGTGTAGAGGAGCTTTTACCCTTCACCCATGAAGTGTCCATTACTCTGACCCCCACACTGCTTGGAAGAAGACACAAGGCATTAACGTAACCTCAAAAGACAACTTTTAGTACAGGTCTGACCTTCAATATTTAAATTGCCAAAGAGGTCAGTTAACACATATTTTTACCGATATCTTATGGGTTATTAAGTGTCTATTGCCAATGGCAAGATCAGAAAATTAATGAGTGATTTAGGTGACAATAAACTAGTCACAAACCCAAACCCCTGTTTTGAGATATAAGGTTTCTGAACTGAGAAACAAAAGACAGATATTTATATATTTATAAATAACAGCTGCTGTACTAATAAAGCAACTCTGAACGTTTTAGAATGCAAAAGTATATTTTAAACATAATTTTATTATAGCCAGCTAAAAGCTCTAGTGAAATATCTTGTGACATCACTGCATACACTGCAAAAATGCCCTCTTGGAACAAGAAAAAAACCTCAAATGAAGTTAAACTCTTTTTATATCAAGCAAAAAAATCTGCCAATGGGGTAAGCAAATTTGACTTGGCAAGAATTCAAAAAAATTGCAAAAGTTTCTAACTGATACCAAATGCTATTGGATCTTAAAATGAAATAATGAATATTAATAATTCTTCTTAAAATAAGAAAATCAAGATTTTCAATCTAATTTTAAGCATTTTCAGCTTTGCTTAGATTCCATTTGTTTGCAGTGTATCCTGGTACTGATATGATTTCCAAATAGGGCTGTGTTTCCCCTCATGTGTTAATTTAGTTAGACAAGATGCAAGATAAACGAACCAAAGTCACTGGTAGCCATTACATAATGTGTAAAGGAAAATAATTATTACATTATGATTATTTCAGCTGACCAAACTGATCCCACACTCTCAGAAAGGCAAGCTCTGGCTAAGCTGATTTTGGATTTTCAATTAAACTTGACTTTAATTTTGCACTACTGATTTTTATTAACATGATTAATACATGTATCCACCAAAAATGCTACTTTAGAGGGTTAGGTGTGACTGAGTTAGAGTGACTTTAGAAGTAGAAACTAATGCTCTCTCAGTTCCTAATTTAAGAAAGAATGGATAAAGTTTATGTTTATAGAGTCACTAAAAACTGTAGAAAACCCTGCATTTGATTCATTGGCCAAAAATATCACTTAATAATAATGATGTAATGTATGAAACAATTTATGCTTGCAAACTTTAAAGTACATGCAATTTCATGCAAGCTTATGGCTGTTAATAAAGTTATTTTAAAGGCTACACAACAAAATCAAGAAGTATTATTGAAAAGAAGTGCACGGTACCTTTGAATTTTCCTAATGCTGCATTAAAAAAAGATGTAATGAGGTTAGATGTTATATCCAACACAATCATCATTGAAGGTCACAACACTGAAGATGAAATTCGATTAGACACATTCACTATTTTATTAGTTAACTACAAAAATAAAGAAACACTATGGAGGCTGTTGACAAAACTCTACAAAGACAATGTTGCTGTGTTATTGAGCTGATAAAGTGAATACTGTTGAAAAAGAACGTTTACTCCATGTTGCTTACATTTGGAATAAAACTTTTGAAGTTATTATTTCTTTATAACTTTTCTTCTATAGGACTGATTGTAAACATCAGTTGCTCATTAATGAAGTTATGATTTTATGTTATATTTTAATCACTGCCTTAATCTACTTTTACTATGACAAAATAAAGGATTTTTGCTACTATAGTGAGACTTAAATCTATGTGTTGCTGTCCTGTCTTAAGCTTTCATGTCTTACTGTGTTTTAAATTATTAATTTGAATTTAGTGTAGATGTTTTTATCTATGCCGTATCAATTTATTTTAACTTTCGGTTAAGTTTTTTTTTAATAATTTTTGTTAATGTTTTTAAATAAATATATGTTTCCTATCAACTTATTAGTTAACTTATTCTTAACCTTAAAGTTATACTTTTTTTACAAACAGTAGATTGCATTGATTCTAACATGATTAGTTACGAATGTAATAGTTGTGAGTTAAATCCCTGCTGCTTTATTCCAGTTTTTCCTTCATTCATTATCTCTTACACCTGTCTACCTCATCACAGCCTGGCTTATTTTATCGTCTCTCTATTAAGGATAAGAATCAGATGTCTTTTATGTATAGCTACAATCCCTCTACACAGCTCTGTTGGTGGATTTTCTGTTTGTCTACAATACCAGGGTTTGAGCAAGTCTGCTTTCACGCCTTGGTTTCAGCTAATATAGCGTACTGTTTCCGTTCATACCTGTATTTCACATATTATCGTAATATTACACATATAATTGTATAACATACTTTGTCACAACTTTTCACAAGCTTTTCTGTGGCACAGCAAGTATAGTATGCTGCTACAGTGGCCACCCCAGGATTTTTTCAAGTATTTTCTGAAGCACAATACTTTCTATAAATCAGTTTGGAGCAGCAAAGTTTCATTCTCTCTCCACCTGGTATGAGTCACTACATCTGCCACCAGTCTGTTAGTCTCTGCATGAGTACTAGCAGCAGGAATCAGCAGCTCACCCAAATTCCCGCAGAGACCGTCTCCGGTTGAACTCTGGTGCAACTGAAGGGTCTGGGTAACACAGTGACTCTCCCTCTGTGAGTGTTAGATGCTAACACATTAACACGTTTTGCTCTGCTCTCTTGAACCACTCCTGGCTGCTTTTTATTGTCAGTCAAAGCAGTAATTACAGAGAAAAACAAATCTACATGTGATTGCACTGTTACCTTAAATTCATAAAATGTTACTTTTGCATCACAGATTAAAGTTGTACTTGGAAGGTGAATTGCACATATTTGATAGTGAGAGAAAAATGCATGTAACGAAGAAAAGGAAGTGGATACACATGGGTGAGGAAATAAAAAAAAAATCAGAAGATCAAACACACCCATCCTTCTTGTAGAATTCAAGCATCATGTTGTCCGTAGCAACGCTGAGTGGGCGTCGACTCTGGTCATGCTGCTGCTTGCGATCTGATTGGTCCATGTCTGGAGAGGGCATGGAGCTGTAGTTTGAGTTGTGATTGGTGTGGACCGGGCTTCCGTAACATCCTGTCAGGTTGAACTCGATTTCTAAGAATAGAAAAAATAAATGGCTCCAAATCTCTCAGGAGGGCCCCTCTCGGGTAAGTGTGCAAATATGTTTTCACGACTTTCTCTGTCAAACCTCCAGGGAAGAACCAGTCTGCATGCTGGACGATTGGCTCGATGACGCTGACGATTTGCAGGGACATTGTGGTCATCATTTCAGTCATGTTCCTGTTTGATCAACAATTCAAAGCTTAAATCTGGGAGATCCAAGTATGGGATCAGACATGCGGCATATATAATGCTTTCCATATAGTACCTGCATACTGAAACAAATATTAAGTTCATGCCTACTTGTTCCGTTTTATTCTCTTCTACCTTTAGAATGTTTTGGAACACTTTAAACGTTCACGCATGAAACATATTTGAGAATAGAGGAGTTGTACTCACCCTTCCGAATGTGTCCACAGCAGGTTAGGTCCCAGAACAATCGCAATGTTTCCTGGAGTCATTTTGTTGGCATCCTGATGCTCTGTAAGTCTGGCTAAAAACTTTATTAAATATCTGTGTTGAAAACAGAGAAAGACACACTTTCAGTTGCGACCAACAGCATTTGTGCTTACTGTGCTATTTCTGTCACTGTACTGTGCTTGATTAATATTTCAGTAGGTCTGAGTGAAGCAAGGTGCAGCCAAACTGCACCTCACAAAAAAATTTTCATATGGATTCATTAATAACCGCCAAAAACAGTATATTTGGTACCTGAAAATAATAATATATAATACCAGACCTCATGGAGACCTCAGACATTTTCTTTCTTTAAAAGATTTTGAGTTGCATTAGCAATACATAATGTGTAGTAGCCCTTTTTAGTTTAGTTAGTTTAGGTAAAATCAAGCAGCAACCTCCCATTTTCCAATCGTGTGTGTAATAGGAAGTGTCTGAAATTGTATTTCCTCGACTGACCACTTGAGGCTGGTCCCAGGGGTGAGCAATTTCCAATTGACACTCATGTTAAAAAAATGAATTTTACATTTTACATCCGTTACATTTTACATCCATTACATTGGCTGGTCATGAGGGGTATTTTGCCAATTAAATGATCCAACATGTTTTGTCTAACTCAATCATTCAATTATTTATTGATTCGAGAAAAATCCTATCTAAAAGGTTATTGAAATTTGTACACACCAGCTCTTACTGTGCATAAAATATGATGTATGTGGGCATATATAACTAAATATCTTTGGACACTGCACAGTGAATTCACATTGATTATATGTTGTATACACTGATAACAGCAGTGTACATATAGCCTATCTTTTTGTTACCAAGTGTGTGAGCAGAATTGGCCCGGAGCTGCTTCATGATTCTTTATCTGTTCAAATCCTCATCAAAAATATACCAGACAGTCTGAAAAAGTCTACATGTCATCTTGTCTACATGCAAAATATGATAGCTCCAGCTAAATCTATCTTTCAGTTTAATTTCACCCAGAGTCACACAATTTGTTTTACTACACATCACTATTTTTGATCATAATGACAATTCTTAAGAGGTGTTTTTTATTATTCCTTTCTTTAGGTTATGAAGAATAAAGGGCTAGGCTACTTTAGTTAGAGCTACGTACCAAGGGCTAAAGTTTAGTTCCAGTCATTTCTTATTGAATGATTCGTCTTTTGCTTTTTTGACCATTTTGTGGTAATGCTTTATCAAAAAGGAAGTGACTGATCTACCTAAACTTATTTGTTTTCAATGGTTAAAATGTTCATACCATTGTGAAAATTAAATAAAAGCTAAAAATTATGTAATATTTACTATAAACAATTATATTCTTTTAATCCCAAGAATTTTTCCCAAGACCAATTGTATTTATAAATGATTAAATAACAAAGTAATCATTACAAATAAAATGGTTAATTAAGTACAGTAGTCGTACAGACCTTAAATTGTTCAGATTGTCTGCTGGAAGTTTCTCACATGTGCACAACAGACTCTGAAGTCTTTTGTCCATATCCTGAATACTAGAAAACAGGTACGCAGACAATGATAAACATTTCAATCTTGGCTGAGTTTGAGTACAGTTCTTTCTTTAAATATATTATAACATATAATATATTATATTATAACAATTAAACACTTTATTGTAATGCTTACATTTTTGAAGATTATATAATGCTCAAAAACAGCATTCTGAACTGCCATTATTACAGAGTTAAAGGCTTTCACAAAAGTATTTAAAAAATTAGATAAACATAAATACCAACAACTAAAAAGTATAATTTCACAACATTTTCAACTCGGTTTTTTCCTCAATATGCTATTCTGCAATATTAAATCCAAAAGGCTGACTTAAATATTTTTATCAGATTTAAATTTGTGAGTTCTAAAACATTGTCCTTCACGTGTATCGACTTTAGCATTAACAAAACATATCCGAGTAAATGAATATGAACTAAAAAAGAACAATGAATAGACAATGAATATATCTAACAATAATATTTTCAAAATGATTCAAATTATTCAACTCAAAATAGCCTGCAGCTGAAAAAAACATCACTGATCATCAACACTTACTTTGAGGCTTGAATCCATTCATCATAGAGTTCAAAGGTCATCAGAGGTTCAGGAAGTTCACGAAGATAAGACTTCAACGCGCCTGGGGAGGCAGAAGAGAAAGAGAACAAGCGATAAAAGAGAAATCAAAGTGATGTCTGAGTGAAGTTTGCCCTAGCCTCTGCCTGAAACACTCAAACGAAGCCTGACAAATGAGCTGCAAAGTCACAATTAGAGTCTTGTGAGGCTCCTTTACCTGCAGCTACTGGGTCCTGCTTCAGGCCCACTGTAATGAGATCTAATTAACCTGGGAGAGCATTGCCGACTAACTGCTGTGCTTCAGCATTCGTGATCCATAAAAGGCTGGTTTCCTCTGGGCCATACAGCTAATGGTTCATGCCTTTACTATTCAACTGTTAGAAATAGAAAAACTTGCCCTATATAAATGTTATCATACATAGTAAGTGAGTAGCTACTGCTGATTTTATGATTTTAGCTAGTTCAACTGAAACATATTTAAACAGCCACATCAAACCTATCTATACGCCAATAATTTAGATCTACCTCGGGTTAATTCAAACAGGGTAAATACTCTTTTAGTTACCACGCGGCCACAGATGGAACCAGCTTCCAGAGGATACCATGGGTGCTAATACTTTAGTTATGTTTACACCAGGCTAAAGACATGTCTGTTTAGTTGCGCTTTTGTTAACTGATCACCAACATCTGAACAACTACCTTATCTCTGCATCACACAGTTTATAGTCAATATGCGTTCATAAGACTTGTTTTATGCTTAATTTTATTAAATGTACTTTATTTTTAAATGATTTTTTTACAATGTAAAGCACTTTGAATTACCCTGTGTTTGAAATGTGCTATACAAATAAACTTGCCTTCCTTTGAATACAGGATGTGTCTGTTTTTTCCATTTGGTGCTTGCAACAGTTTAGTAAGGTGCATAAGCACTTGGTAACTTGAGTAGTGAAGAAGTAATGAGAATGAAATAACTGTTATCATGAATTAAGAAAAACCCTATAACACCCTATTACAACAAAGAACAAACAGATGCCCCATATTGTAGCCCCTGCCGTCTAGCAACCTTTTCTTTGAGTTTGTCTGTCACCTGCTTGTGACTCCAGCTGTCCCCTGATTAGCCAGTTTGGATGCCGATCAACATCCAGGAGGCGGACCACCTCAGCTCATCTACGAATCAGTGGTGGCAGCTGGAGTTGAAAAGGACTCTGCGGAGTCCATCGCTCATGCGTTGTGGTGGGACTAGTGGCTCCACTCAATTGCCGCTTGTGCTTGATCGCTCACGCTCCCTGTTTAGTGTGTGTTTGAGTTTCCCTCCGTCTATGTTTCTCTGTGATTTGAGTTGAATTCTGTTTCCTACCAAGTGTGTCACGATTGTTGTCTTCTGACCTCTAGGGTCCCAGAGGCAGTTTAGAATGTCACGTGACATACATTCCGCGCGTAGGACTCTGTTTTACACACTAGTTTATAGTAGTAGATTAGTTCTAGCTTTGTGCGTTATTTAGTTAGCTTAGAATTGTATCTACCTTTTTAGTTAGTTTATGTTTTATTTTACCTGCCGTGTATTTGTATTTGTATTTGATTTGTTTTATACATTATGGCACCAGTTTTGTTAAATAAAGATTTGACAAATTTATTCTTTGTAACCTGTTGTTCCCAGTTTTCATTTCTGTTTTTCCAACTTTTTGTTACATCCCACCCTAGATGCCATCATCAATAGAGGGAAACAACAATACAGGAAAAACAATTCATATTTGTATAATTTGTTTCAGACAGAGAATTATTATGATTACAATTGATCAATGTTTCAATTAATGCATCTCTGCACATAAATTAACACAGTGTCATCAAAATACAAGCCATTTCAGGGTGTACATTTGAGGATGAGGTGTGGACAACGATGAACACTGAACACAAGCTTAGAAAACAAAAAGACAGGCAGTCTCTCACCTGCAATGGCATGTGGATCCATCGAGTACTCCTGTACATCCATAACCCCGCAATCTAGTGATGCTTTCAACTTCTTCAGCTTGGAGGCTGAGGGTGCCACCCGGAATAAACCCTAAAGAGAAACGGTAGTGTTTGGTGGCATTTCTTGGTGGGGATCAGATCTTCAATTAGGCCTAGTCTCAGTTCTTAAGAACAGATGGTGATATGCCTTTAAGCAGGCATTTCATAAAATATTAGAGCTAGTAGATCGGTTCTTTTAGGACAAAACATTTGATTGATTTGTAATCAAATTTCAATAACACAGTCACACAGTTATGCTTCAAGGTTCCAACATTACATGCTGCTCTTTTGAAGCGTTAGCTACATTAAGAGATTAGGGGATGATGAATTAGTTCCTGAAAGGAACATAACAGTACATTTTATACTTGTCATGCTGTTATTTGGCAACAACACTTATTTTGACTCATCCCACAGTTTGCAGAAAGCATGTTTTAAGGTATTAATGAGCTGTCTCACACCTCTTCCTGCATGCCACACTCCAGCAGCATGGTGACGCAAGCTTCGATTGGAAATGCAATCTCCCGACCGCTGATGGACAGATGCTCTTCTAAGGCCTTCCCATATGATGGCTTCTCAATCCAGGCCTCTGGAACACATCGGGGTTTGTTAAAAGACATCTTTGAGAGTCTTTTTAAACCCTCACAGGCAGCACTTAAATACTCTTCTATGTTCAGCAACACCTCACCTTGATGAGCTTTGATCTGAGGCAATACACTCTGCAGAATCTCTAGAGACTTCTTGTGGTACTCGGCCTGAACCTCAATTAACTAGAAGATCAACGAGAGGTGTTAGATTTTAAATGGTATGTTTTATTTCTCCTTTCTTCAAAAGATACTTGCCGTTTGAAAGTAGTTTGCATAGTCTATTTCTTTGGCCACAAAGTTATACATGTCTGCCGATAACTGGTCCTACAGAGAAAAGAAGAGCGTCATGAATGGGAAATTTGGAACTAAAAGCCGAGATATTTTGAAATTTATGTTGTGAACGGCCTGGATGTGTTGGATGTAATGAAAGAGCAAACCAGGGATATTGCACAATTTCTTCTTTTGCTTCAAAGACTATCGTTTATTGAATGTTGGCTATTGTGACTATGAAGCTTCACCTGGAGTCAAATTAATATCGATTACTAAAAAAAGTGGCAACGAATTTCATAACACATGAAACGGAAACATGTTGGAGTGTTTGACTAGGAGGAAGGGAGTCCAACAGGAGGGTAAGTCAAAATTCTTCTTTTGTTCCGTTTTTTAGTGAAGTTCCGTGAGCGCAATTTTGGGAGGATTGATCAGATAATTAGCAAACAATCTACATGTGTTTCCAATCCTTGTGCCTGCTCAAGAGATAAAACCGAAACCACTCCACTTCCAATTCGACGATGAAATGCAAAATTCTCTCCGCCACCCCTGTCTCCACATCTCACGGGGGTGGAGGGTTTCTCGGGGCCGGATCGCTTCTCGCCCCAAGGCCCTCCCGTGGACAGCTCGCCTAGTATGCTTATCTTAATCTGGCCAAATACGCTTGCGTTTTCTGGGCTAATTATATGTAAGCGAACTCGTGAAAGGGACAAATGTAAACTCCCTGCCTTGTGTAACGACCAGCAGTATGAGAAGTTAGCGTCAGTTCGTTTATAACAAAAATACAGCAGCTGTGCTATATTTGCATTACAAGACTAAAAACACGTTTTTATTCACTTGCCTTTCATGGACTGTTCATTTATCAATTTATTGTCATGTACAGCTCAAGGAGAAATCTCGTCCTTTCCCTCTTGAAGCATGATAGGAAGTGACTGAACTGCAGTCCCTCAATCTCCCGCTTGAGGCTGACTCCAAAAAGGAGCAAGTTGTCATTCACTCCAATGTTAAAACTGACCAACATGTTTCCACCCCTGACTTCATTAGGTTTGTTTATTCAGACCGCTAGTTTTGACCTTTATGAACACTCTGAGGGGAGTGAATTATTTTTTTCATTTGTTTGACTTCAGCCAGTCAGATGCCTTCATTACTTCTATGTCCTGCCTGTGAGGACACGTTTTCGAGTACTGGCTATATGGCTGATGTCACAAACACTCTGTCCATGCTATATACAGTCAATGGTATAGCTACACTGCAAAAAAAAAAAAACCCTTAGCACTGGACTTAGTCCTAATTTAGTCTTGGATGCATTCCAAATATCGAAAGTGATCCTTAAACCTTCTGTTTGAAATACATATCAATCAAACAAACAATCTTCAGATACACAAGTGTTAATGAAAATTAAGAATATAAAGCACTGATTCATGTAATTTTAAGCAAAAATTTTGTAATTTTATAATGTTGATAGAAGTAAAACTCTCCTCTATCCTTTTTTTGATTTCGTATGGAAGCCCTAAAATATAAAATAACTTTAAAAAGTCAACACTTGAAACTCAAAACTTGATATAAAAGGTGGAAATGAATCTCCATAGATTAAGCTAAATAATTCAGGGGCTGTTGGATGTCATTTTTAACAATATGATTTGGAATGAATTAGAAGTAGTTTTGTATACTAAATACAATGAATATTGCATGGATTGGAATGCATGGGTTGAGAAATGTCACCCTGCAGATCTCCATGCGATTGGCAGTCTCCTCCATTTCTTCTCTCAAAGAGTCAGACTTGGCTCCACCCTGCTGTATGTTACTGGGATGACTTGAAGACTTGGAGGACTGCTGCCACCTGTGCACCAGGAGTACAATTGACTTTGTCAAACCATTATGTACACAAAATAGAAAATTTAAGCCCAACTGAAAGGAAGGGAGTCTGTACCGCGTCCTTGCAGAATCCATATCAAGGACAAGTTTGGCTAAATGTTTTCGCTGTTTCTGTATATTAGGAATTTCCACCTAAAAAGGAAAAATAGATCACCAGAGTTAAGAGAGCCTTATAAAGTCCAAAAACTGATGACATGAAAACAATGCTTACCTCAGCCAGCACATACAGAGGGTCCACAACATCTCTCTCAATCTGAAGCTCAAAGACGAGAAGCTCCTGAGCCAACTTCTCCTCTGTATCACCACACAGTTTCAGCATTTTTCTGCAAAAAAGTAATTTGCTCAGTAAAAGTAAAACACTTTCAACTGAGATTATTCTAAGAACTTTTCAACAACCAACAAAAAATCTCTTTTGAAAAAGTATTTACGAAAGCTTTAGTGTTCTTTGATCTTGAATGTGTACATTCAAGGTCTCTTTCGCTAGCATTCAACGGGAATAGAAAAAATTTCGCACAAATAAAATTTAAGAGTTTTTCATCTGAAAGCAATGAGCAATCACAGAGCTGCAACTTAAATAAACTGCTCATTGGGCAAACATCTGACTATAACTAAGCATGTTTTGTTTTGGTAGAGTGTGTTTTTGGTCAGTCTTGGACTGTTGCTATTTTATTTGGCTGCTGCTGGCTGCCTTGACCTAAAAAAAAGTTATTGTTTGAAAAAATCTGAATCAAACCACATTTTGTATGGCCCTAAAATGTTAACTCTAAGAACTGCTGACTTTGACCTTGATCTGGTTGTCTCAGCCAGAGGCTTTTGTTAAAAAAAAGTGATGTATTATTTAGACCACATTCAATTGAAAAATATTAGTAAATTAAAATACAATGGCAGCACCTTAAAAAGATTACATCTCACCCCAACAATGAGTCATCTCCTAACACCACTGCTCCCTCAACCATACACTGAGCAAGAGTGGTCAGCGGCAGCTTTTTCTGTTTGGGGAAACACCACATGATTTTTTTGCATAAGAAATAGAGCAAAACAGAAAAGACAGGGCAAATAAATTATAAAAAAATAAAAGAAAAAGGCAGTCGTACCGAGGGTGATTTGACCGATCTCTTATCTATATCAGCGCCTTGCTGTCCCTGCAGACATGCGGTCAGCTTTTTGTGAGTGCTGTGAGAGACCTGCTTGACCAGATCCAGGCGCTTCTCCACCTGAACACACAGATGAGCAGATCACTGAGTCACCGCTGAATACATATTCGATTATTATTAAGAATATTTATCTCACCTGCAGCAAGTCGTCACTTAGTACCTCTGTTTTTTCTGCCCTGAAAAGTAGTGGGAAAAAAACAAGTTAGAAGTGTCTCTAATGATTAGTAGTGTAATTATTTATAGTCAGTATACTAAATTTCACGAGAGCACAGCTACCTTGGGAATAACAGTTAATCCCTTCAGTAATTTATAAAATACTGGCTATTCAAGAAAAATTTAGAAAAAAAATCGCATCCCTTCTGTTTCGCTGAGTAAAAAAAAACCTAGCAAGCAGTATTCTAAAGTGAAAATGAACAGAACCACGTAGTAGTTTGCTTTTCCATATGAATTTGTCAAGCTATACTTTCAAAAACACACTTTTTTTTAAAAGTGTCACAGTTCGCTAGTAGATACCTGAGAATTTCCCTGAACAATAACTATTAAATAACAACTAGCAGCTGTTTTGAAGTTACAACTAAATTGGAACGTTACTCAAATTGAATAACATTACATGGTTAATTAAAAACACAGTTTTTATATTCTATTGCATACGTATTTATTTAACTAATATTCTTACAAGTTGTTAGCGTTACATTAAAAATACAGCAGTTCGGCATACATTTATTTTTTGTAAGATAATCATTTATTGTTTTGGTGAAATCAAATGAAAACACATTTTTAGGCTCAGAGCAGCTGAATGCCACAGCATTTTCAACGTAAAAAATAGGGCACTTTAGATGTTTTCTTTTATATAATTTTAATGCTTTAATTTGATGAAAAAATTACTAATAATAAATATTGTACATATACAATGTAAATTTGAGGTTGCGAAACTGGCAAAATGTCATTATGTTGACCACAAACAATATATCATACATGCTTTTAATTTTAATTTCAAAGCATTAAATGATGTATACATGTTAAATCACTTAAAATAGATCAGTTCAAATAAAATATAAAAAATCAGTTCATAGTTCAAACATATAAGAACATTAAAATAAGAACAATGCTTTCAAACATTTTGTCAAAGTGACAGGCTTCCTTTAATATCAGGGAACATGCATAAAAAACTATTAAAACAAGACAATCAATGCTTTTCCCATTTGGTAATTTTGCATCAAGCTACAACATGTATCTTGTTTTTAATGCTGGTTACATCAAGCAAATAAAAACTATACATTCCGAAAAAACGTAAATGAATCAACACTGTAAAATAAAAATGTAAAGAAAAATGAAAGTGAGAAGTAAGAGGTTGAAGCTTCACTCCCTCTGGGTCAGAGGCATCTCATGAGAAATGAATTAAATGTTACATGTTGCATGGTCAGTGTGGATCAGATCAGCTTCTCTTTCTGCTAGGCATCGTGACCCATATGGAGTTTGCATGCATACAGAAGACCAGGTTGCCATGGCAGCAAATGCTGGCGATTGAAAATAGGCGCTAGCACATCTCCTGCACATCCACCAAAACTGAGACTTCAAATGTACCAGAAGCTATAGAATAAAGAGAATAGCATTTGATAACCACAAAAGGATATAATAACAGTTTAATGCATCCTGAACGACCCTACAAAGATTGCAACACATTTGCATAATGCCCATTTCTACACAGAGGGCAAAATAAGTATTTGAAATTTTAGCATTTTTATCAGAATGGTGAACCATGCTATTAAAACAAAGATGAAGCCAAGTCAAATATTATAATCATAAAAAGAAATCAGTGTAAGTATACATGTTCAGTCATAATAAATAAAGTGAAATGGCAACCAGAATGAGTATTGAATAGATTAAGATATCAAAATGCAAAATGGCATCAAAACCCTAAAAAGATCTGTTGATATCGAGAGGAAACCCTGTCATTGTCATTACCCAGAATTCACATGGGAAAGGCTTCATGATGGGAAAAAGCAAAGAATTATAGCTGAAAGACATTTTGATGGGAATCCTTAAAGGCTCATTCTAGATTGCTGAATGTTCCTGGAGCACCTTCATAATCTGGAAATGGAAAGAGCATTGGTTCAACATAAAAGGTCCCTGGCTGAGGAGTCAAAGAATTAGGAGAGTTCTCCAAGATTCTCACGAATCTCCTGTTTTATGGAAGTGTTACGACCTCCCCTGTCTAGGAAAGGGAGAACGTAGACAGGTTTTTAAAAAAAATAAAGCTGAGAGAAAACAAAATGTACCTACAGAAATGTAATACATACATTCAAGTCAATCCTACTCCACTTCAGATTACAGTTTTCTTTTATTACAGTGTTCATATTAATATACAGAGAAACTAAATTAATGTGATTTACAAAAATTATGAACAATGAAAAAATTACAAATGTGTTATGACAAAAGGATTTAAGGATTAACAGCAGAACTATGAAATAATAACAAAAATAATAGAGATAACAACAGTATTGTCAGAAGAAAATGAAATTGAACACCCTGCTTGGAGAAGAAATGGCACTGCTCAAGACCATGACACCATAAACCACAAGATCATCATACCAACAGATATGTTTGGGGCTGCTTAATTACTAAAAGCAGGATGATTGGAGGAGTTTATTAACATTTTATATAAAATTATGCTTCAATTTACCAAAAATCTAAAGATGAAAATATTGATCACACACACAAGGCCAAGGAAATAACAAAGTGTTTTTTAAAGAAAGACAATAAAGTTGCTTGAATAACCTAGTCAGTCACCTGACTTAAACCCTTTTAAAAATCTATGGAGAGAACTAAAGATCAAAGTCCATAAAAGAAACTTATTTTTTTGCGTGGGGGGTCAGAATCACTCCTGCGCATTGGCATCGACTTCTCCATACAAGAGGAGTCTAAAATCTTTCTACAAGATATTAAAGAACATGTTTGCAATACTTTTTTTCTACTGAGTCATTTCAATGTATACATACAGTACAACTTATATATTTACATTTTTTTATTCAATATTTAGCTTGATGGTTGATCGTTTGAGTCAAGAGCGCACTTAGAAATTCCCTTACACAAGAAAATTTGTCAGATACTTATTTCCCCACTATACTTTGCATTCTTCCATTGCTATCAATTTACAATTTCTTCAATTTCATTCCATACACATGAATTTCCCAGCAGTGCTCAGAGAAAGCTCCAGACTTTGGTACACAATGTGCTCTTGCAAAGTTTCAGCAGAATATTGACTACCAGATGCTTGGCTCCATGAAACACATCAAATCAATGAATAAACGCAGCCTTTACAGACTCGCTCATTCTACCTTTAAAGTCTGCAATGTTTCAATATCAATGAAGAGCAAAAAAAGAAGAAAATACTTTACCACAGAATATTGCACAGTTTTGGATTCATCTTAGTCAAAATATAAAGAAGAGCAATGCCACACCTCATTTTAAGTTTAAACTTAAATTTGAGCACTGACTACACCACTGACTACACTGACATAAATAACAGTATATCATCGAAGAGTTATTGTGGGGCCTTTTCAAACAAGATATCATAAAAAGTGCAAGAATGTGAGAACTGTTGTGCTACATTTCTTTTACGAGACAAGCCCCAACATTCAATACTAATGTCAAAACAGAATAACATAAAATATCAACAATTTAAAAAGTGGACAAATAGATCTTAAGTGTTACTGTGTTTGAAAAATTTTAATTCTGGTTAAATATTCAGTACAAGTGGACAAATAGATCTTAAATGTTACTGTGTTTGTCAAATTTGAATTCTGGTTAAATATTGAGTACATTAACCAATTACAAAAGAGGCAACAGATCATAACAAACAAGTAATTCTAACCATTCAGTGCAAGCTTTAACCATCTAAACAATCACAAAAAAAAATTTCACCTAATCAAAATTAATCTGACATATGAAATGATAGACCATGTGATTAATCAGAGTAGTGGTGTGCAATTAGTGTTATGTCTTTCCCTTTCGTTAATGTTGCTGAAATGCTCACTCGCCCGCAGTGTTGATGCTTTGACCTTTATTAAACCTTTCCTGTGAGCTAGAGGGTTAAATGTCAGTGAGTTCACCCCACAGCAAACCATCTGATGCTTCAACATTACACAACATTGTCATTAGATTGAAAACAAAGACAAAAACAATATTTCACTACTAAAAAGCAAACAATTCAATATTTAATGCTTTTTTTACAATACTTTTTCACTGCTTTCACAATTTTTTATTCACCAAGACCTGTTATACTTAGCATTTTCACAATTGTACTGCAATTAAACAATAATCTTAAACAAAGATCCTCAATGTTGGGATATTTCATCTTTTAATAATCAGCTTTTCCATCTGTTGGTGACTCATCACTTGGTTACTGCATGAAACAGAGCTTTCATCGAGATATTTTTAATCGTATTGTAATGATTCATCCACACACAGAAAAACTGATTATGTTAGCATCACTTCTGCCAATTTGAAAGCAATTATTTGCAGGTTATTCACTTGAAAAAACATTAACTCAAACAATGTTTCTTAGAATGGTTTCTTAAATAAGTTTGAAGGGCCATGGCAATGGTTAATCTAAGGCAGTTCTAACAGGAACACAACAATAATGCATGAATTTAAATAGGATTTAGCTTTTTTTTACAAAGACATTTTGTCAGCTAATATAGTTTATACAGGCAAATACTTTTTTTAAAATGTCTAATTTTGAATACAAGGAAATTGGAAGAAATATAATCATCAGGGCTTGATTAACAGTTTTGTGTTGCTGTTCTGTTAAGAAATGTTGTGAGGATTTTTGGGCAAGTTGATGTACTGAAAACAACGCATCAGTGGGGATGTTTCATGTGACCAAACTGTGGAGCACTCATGGTGAGGTCAGCGACACAGTTTAAATTTCAATTATTGAAAATTAAATCTATTCATATATATTATTTTAAACCTTGGTTTTTGGTGAGTTTTAGCGCTAGATTTAAATATCTGAAATTTTTAATCTTAAGAGTTAAGACATGTGCATATAAACACATATACACATATACATATATGGGGCAGAAAGATTGTGCAGTGGTGGAGTTACTCGACCTGTAACCGGAAGGTTAGCGGCTCGATCCTTACCAGGTTCATTCTGCCGTTGTGGCCCTGGGCAAGCTACATCACCCACATTGCCCTGTATGGATGTGTATGACTGGTGGGGTGTGTTTGGTATTGGACAGGAGGCTGTAGACGCAGAATGGCAGCCACATCCTGTCAGACTGCCACAAGAAAGCTGAGGGCTACCAACGTAGCTTATCACCACCAGAGTGTGAATGAATAATGCTCTGATAATTGTAAAGCATCTTTGAGTTTCTATAAAAGTGCTATATAAATTGAACGCATTATTATTATTATTATTATTACTATTACAAATAAACTTGCATTTCTTAAAATCGTTCTATAAAATCTCAACTAAAATACAGTATAGACCAAGGGTGTACAAAGTTGGTCCCAGAGTTTCATGACCCTGCATAAATATTCCTCAACAAACAAGAAACACACCTGATAAGACAGACTATGACCATCTTTGCTTGTAGCAGTGTAGTCGATTTAATCACATAAACAATATATATATATATATATATATATATATATATATATATATATATATATATATATATATATATTTTTTTTTTTTTTTTTTTTTTTTTTTTTTTTTTTTGTTTTGTTTTTTTTTTTCAAATAATGATGCTGGTTCCTACTAGTCAAAGCAGGGATGAATAGGTGAATTAATCCATTGCAGAGCCACATAAATACATTTATTGTACACATCATCATCATCATCATTGAAACTGACACAGTGAGAGGTAAATGTATCTTTTCAAGTGTGTTTTTAAGCAAACATAGCCCTAAATTTGACAGTGACATAAAACTATAAATTAAAATTTTTAGATAGATCTCTTAACTTGTTGATGTTCTTTGAACACCTTTAAATTAAAAATTTTTGAGCAGCTGGATCTTCCGGTTTCAGGGCTGTTGATTGAAAAGGCATGTGAAAGCTGCAGGTTGCCTTCAACAGATGCTTCAAGCTGAGCTGCTCTCCTATACTACAAGTTTCCAAGGCCAACGACATAAACAAACAAGTGGACCAACAGAGTGGAACAGATGATGCTTGTCATGAGAGACAGGGGGCACTGTTCAGTGCACATACAGTAGGTTTGAGCAAAACACTTATCAACGTGAACCTACAAACAAGTGTTTGGAATTTTTTTTACAATTTACATTAAAATGAAAGAACAAGTTATGTTACAATTTTGAGCTTATTTATTAAAGAGAGTTCTAAATTCAGAGAGAGTTCTGAAAAAAAAAACCCCACAGACATTTTAAATCTGCACAAATATTTGGTTTTTAGGTACTTCTCACACCAAGCTCATCAATATTAGCAAACGTTAATTGAAATGTTTGGATCCAGTTTTTGCCACTAAAGCAGCTTTATTGCCTAAAATTTAATTTAAGGCACCGTCACTCTATGCCCAGTAAGCTGACTGGCATGCCAAGCGTTTGTTACATCATGGCATGACTCCATTTGTAGGTTGACTGGAATGAGATTTGTGCTGTGTGTTAATGTTTTGTGCATTTTTTGTTTTGAGACAATGGAGTTGGAAAGTTGACATGAAAAGTGATTTGAAATATTGATGAATATCATACAAAAAAATGTATGAACACATGGCAGCTAATTTCAGCATGTTCTATGCTATTTGAGGCACCAGCAACTTGTGAAAATCAGCTACAGAAATTGCCATTTAAACATAAGCTTTGCAAGCTACTTAGATAGCAAGAACATTTGTGTAATTCTGAGTGAGATGTGGCTCTATTATCAGCGTCATCCTTCAGTCCATGAGCCAGTATTTCTGGCTGGTCAATTGTTTTTACTATGTGGTCCAGCATTGACTGAAAGGTGCCACATCTGGGACAGATGACATTGTTAGGTCAGGTTCAGACTGCTGGTCAATATGACACAAATTTTTATGACGGGTGAATTTTTAATCCGGTTCAGATTTCTATCATATGTGGTGTAAATTAGTTTTGCGCCATCAAGCCCAACCTAAAACTGGGTTGTCACAGATACAAGTTGCTGGAAAGAACTTTTACTCTACTTCCACCAATAAAGTTCTTAATATTTGTTATTTTATGTGTTGTGAGAATTTTGGGTCAAATTGATTTACTGAAACCCTTCAGTATGCATATTTTATGAGACCAAACTCTGTGGAGCACTAATGGTGTGAGGTTGGCGACACAGTTTAAATTTCAATTATTAAAAATTAAAACTATGCACAGATATTATTTTAAACTTTGGTTTTTGGTGCACTTTAATTCTTTACCCAGATTTAAATATCTTAAATGTTTAATCTTAACAATAGTATTATTTGTTAAAGGAGTTAAGATGTGTCTGAAATGTGCACATAAACACATGTCTAGAGACTATTTAAAGCTTTAATTTTTTCAAGGTTTTTATCCCAGCACTTTTGACTTCCACCAATAACGTTCTTAATATTTGTTATTTAATCTCTTTCTTAATACTATTTAATACTAATAAAGTTGGCTCTGATCACACATTTATGCCAACAAATACAAAAAGGTGCCCAATAACAATTGCTTCTATGTTTAAATTTATAAATAGTGCATTCTGGGCGATGTAGTTTCATTGCAGCCGTATTTCAGTCACACAGAAGGCAAATAACATGTGCATATTATCTGTAATGTGATTGAACCAAAAAAACAAACAAAAAAAATCAATACAGAAAGATCAGAATTGAGCATTAAGGTCTGAATGTAGTTTTATTGTTGGATAGGGAAGCAAAGAGGCTGGTGAGATGGATCGGTGTCAAAATGTCACTGTGCACTTAGGAATAGCTCTAAAACTCCTGTATCCTTCCATTATCCTTGCTATCCCTACATCATAATGAGAAGGCTCTATCACAGTTCTTCCTGTGTGAAACCAGGGCTTCAATCTTGAACCCATCCTTGACCATCCTTTGTACCAGTGTCTCTAGTTCTTAGAAACTTGGGGGATTTAAACCACCGTCATTCAAGTCTATTATGTGCCCCCATCCACTCCCAGCCAAGAATCCCAAATTCAGCTTGTGTACATGGCACTTCCTGTGTGAGCCTGACACTGGGGCCATTTGTGTACTCATTGTTTCTGCTCTCTCCTCAAATACAGACTTGAGATCAGTGTAGACGCCAGGCACTCAGACGCAGTCATTCCCATTCCCACTTCCTGTCCTGTCTGCAAATGCTCTTCCTGGTATTGTGACCTGGTCAGAGCCAGGCTCATCAGCATATAATAGCTATTCCACAGCTTTCCTTTAAAGAGAGAAAGTGACGTTCTCACTTCAGAAAAGAGCAGAGCTGATATCTTCTCTGGTGCCAACCACCCAGTAGAGGATGATTTTGGCCATCTGTTCCTTGGCACTACTTCTTCCTCCATCGTACTTCCAGCTCTTTTTTCGACTATTTCAGTTCATACTTTTCTAACATAGGATACAATACAAATACTTTTTAGACAGTTTTTTTAAATATATGTTCCAGAGAAAAAACATTGAATTTTGGAACTTCATTACCTGTGACAACGGAACAAATTTCAATAACTTAGTTGGCTAAACATGTACAGTATTTACACTTCTGTAGTAGACTTAAAATAACACAGCATTCATTTGAACTCTTTCAGGGGTGTCTAGAGAAAATACCACTTTTCCATCAAATATTTGTATTAATATTACTTAGCTTGAAATAGTTTCACTCAAGACATTGCTGCTTTTGTTTTCCCAATGACCTCCAGTCAGATACACCAGTCACATTCAGAAATAAATGATTACAGTATGTTCTGGATTTTAACGCTCAAACCAAAAGTTTTGTTTAAAAGTCAGATGATGGCAGTAAGACAAAAAGCACTCATGTTTCCATTGTTTGCAAGTTTGCATTGTTTCTTTCTGGCCAATCAAACTGTACAGAGATTGACCAATCAGCATTCAACAGGATGCCTCATAATACTTTTCTTTCCAATCAAACAAACAGTTTTGCATTGACTAACCTCTGCCTGATTATAGGACCTTATGTAAAAAAGTTTGTAAAAAAAAATGGTAGGGGTACCGGGTACAGAACGTTGGCCTTCATTACAACACAAAAGTGGCAATATCACTGCAAAAGCTCAGTCTCTCTGCACTCCCAACAACTCATTGTGCAGAAATAAACTCACCATAGTCCAAGACATCAGCGTCTCATGATTTTGGGGTTATATAAATTCAAAGGCCACTCTCTATTTTTGTCGATTGACTTACTTTTACATTCTTTGTACATCCTTTAACCTTTGTTGGATAAAAATAATGATTCTTGTTAGCTGCCAATTTGTATGTGACCTTTGCATGTGTCTCAATTATGATTTTGTATTATGATTTGTCCCAGTTTATTTTTTTAGCATATGCGTATAGGTTCAATTGCACTGTTAGTGGTTGGTTCATTACACAAATTAAATTAGGAGTAGTTTAATAAATTCATGACTTTTCTGTTCCTCCATTGAAAGATAATATCTCCATGCAAAAAAGTCATGATTCATAATAGTAATGGTTCAATATAAAGAATCATATGTTGAAGTGAAATGAAATTTTAAGTCCCTGTATTTTAAGCATGTCCACATTAATAAAGTTAATCATATGGGTCAAGTGATGTGTTCTAAAAGAAATAATGAGGTTAAACAAAAACCATAAATATAAACATGTTGGTTCAGATTAGTTCTGATGAATGGATGAAATGTATGAAAAGGAACTGCTACAAACATAAGAATAAACCTTCTGAACCATCTGAACTCTACACTCAAACAATTATATATTACCTAAAAAAAATGTTATTTGGAATATGTAAAATATATAAAATCTTAAAATTACAAAATTAAGTACATTTCATCATCAATGATTTAGTGTTTTTTTAAGTGCAAATACCACCAACAACAAACATTAGCCATTAGATCAAACTTAACCAGTTCTCACAATACCATTCAGTTTCTGGACTGGATAAAAATCTAAACTGATCCTTTCTGTCCATGGCACTCATGAAAAGTAGCAGTTTTTCCCAAACTTAAAAGCATAAAGAGGAGAAAAATTAAATGTTTTATGTTCATAAATTGTTTCAATTCTGTGTTTCTGATTGAATATTAAAATTACGGTCTCTTCCAATCTGAGAGAGTGGGGATATGAGGACAGTTATCTGGGGCATCTCGAAGTAGACCATTCGCTTTCTTAGGGATGTTCTAAATCCAGTCTTAGAAAAGAAGAAAGTAAAATGGTGAGCTGTGAGCAGGTGAAGTGCTTTTTTAATCGTCTGGCAGACAACTAGAACAGCAACACCAGATATTAAAGATACTTGTGCCCTCCGAGAATAAACTAGTCACTCTCAAGGTTTTCAAAACTTTTTTAAAGTCATTTTTCAAATATTCACTTACATTTTTTGGGGGGCATGATTTGAGAAAATAGTTTAAATGTCCAGCAAGTCTAACAGGTTGTCATGTGAATGGAGAAATGATTCATATTTATATTTTTGAACTTATAACAGCACAACAAGTGGGTACCCAAAGCTGCATTTACTCAATATAAAAAAGTATTTATAATATATATAAAGATTTGTATAATATACTCAACATGCTGCAGAGCAGAGCAGCTGTGGATCTGTGTGTGCAAACAGCCCTTGGCAGTTGGCATGGATAAATGCTTGAGCCGAGAGAGAGTGAGAGAGAGAAAGAAGAGCAAGAAAGAGAGAGAGAGAGAGAAAGAGAGAGCGAGAAAGAGAGAGAGAAAGATAGAGAGAGAGAGAGAGAGAGATGTGTGTGACTATTCTTCTCAGACACTTATTGGGAATTACAAATATGAAGAAATTTGAGCACAACACACATTTTAGTAAGTAATCCTGTAAATATATTTGGTTAATTAATCAAATAAGTATGGCGGGAGCTAATAATTGACCTAATCATATGGTCCCACCTACTCTATTACCTACTTAGTTTATAAGATGTGACCTAACAGACAATATCAACATTGTGCAGGCTATCCCTCCTTCCACCTCTTTGCCAATCGAGGAGGGGGATATGGGGACCTTTTCAGACCCAGGTGTCTTCCAGGACCCAGTTTCTTCACTCGGATAGCTCGCCTAGTACGCTTCTCCAATTGCTTACGATTCTATGCAATTATAAGTAAGAGTGAACTCGTGAGCACATTTATACCACTTTTAAACTTGGATTATTTGTCTTAGCAATGCAAACTCTTCTTTGTTCTTGAATTCGTTTAGATTGTATACATTATTTTGGATTTTGTTTAGGGTCAAGGTGGTCTGCTGATGCCTGTCCTAGGAAATACCATAAATGCATTGTTTGTCCTACACTGATGAACCTCTTCCAAACTGTCTTACCCACTCCAATTAAGAATCACCAATAGATGATGTTTTAAAGCCAGGAGAAAACCAAAAAGACAAAAAAGACCAAAAAAGGAGGCAAAAAAGACCAAGCAGGCACTTTTAATTTAACTTAAGTGATTCCGGCAGATGTCCAGAAGGCTACTCAACGCTGTCACTGTGAAAAATATTTGAGTGGCTGAGGACTTTAAATTTAGATCACATAGACGCACATGATTCAATGATTTAAACAATACTATATATAATATACACTATTATATATAATATATCGCATGATTTAAACAATATAATACTTAATAGTATCTATGGTGGCATTATATGAAATAGTCTAAGACATCACTTTAAAATGGTTAGAAATGAGCTGCCTGCCTGCCCCTTCCTAATAAATTACTGCACTGGCCAGATGGAGCAACAGACTTAAGCTACAAGAAAAACTAATATTATAGTGTAATTGTCATTAAGGAGTCACAGGGAAAATTAACACCTTTATTTAAGAGAGTATAGCAGCTGCCCATCCAACAGAAAAATATGGCTTAAAAAAATGTTTTAAATTCAAACTAGGTGTTAATATCTCACATTAAATAAGTGGACTATTTGTAATCTTGATGATGTTTTTAAATATATAATATAAATATATCTATATAGTAATTTATGTTATATAATTAAGAATAAATTAGATTCATATATTTAGTCAAAGTTGGGCTTTCCAAACATTGTACAGCCCCTAACAATACAGCACTGATGAGATATGTTAAGTTTGGATGTGATTAATCAATGCATTTCCAAAATTCAATCTTTGAAACTCTTCAGTAGTGGCAGTCGATATGCATAAGATTCACCGCTACTTGAAGCATCTATGGTGGCAGTAAATGAGTTTATCTTAGACGTATTACTTCAAAATGGTTAGAAATTAGAAATTATTTTGTGAAATATCTGTACTTTTACTTAGTTACATGAGTTACATCTAAGTTACATTTTAGCCGCATTCTCCCATCACTGATATCATGGAAATAAATCTAAACGCAAGCTGTTTTTGACATTAGCAAGTTTCTTGAGATGTTGAAGAGGCACGATCAGTGAATTAATGCACGAGAGTTTGCAGCTACTCAAGTCAACATGACAGTTCGAGATCGTCCTCACTGCAGACTAAATGCACATAAATGTGGATTTCATAGTGCACGTATTCTGTAAAATGTGAAACATGATTGTAGAGATGCAAAAAATATTTCCGTTGTGTGTATCGCATTTGTAATGTGGTTTTGAATTAAGTTTGCAAAAGACTATACATTATTTTCCTCTTAGGAAAACAAAAACAAAAGTAATCTATAGGAAATACTATGTAATAACTAGTGTTTTCGCTTTGTATTGCTGAGATCAGAAGTAACTAGTAATTAAGTTCTTACAATACATTATGTTTATATACTTTTTTACTCAAACCGAAGTAAATCATTTGGGAGTTGCTTTTACTCTTACTCGAGTGAATATTGTCACAAATATTTTTTGGATACTCTAGTCACCTCTGCACTAGCCCAACTAAGTAACAAAGACAAATTATATTATCATCCAATTGTTACATAAAGTATATATCAAGAATAAAAATGCAATACATTGTTATATAAAAAATATATAAAGAAGCCATAGTTAAAACGAATACATTTGTTTAAATCATAAGAGACAAAAGGTAAGAGAACACTACATAAAGCAAACCAATTTATGGACACCGAGTTTATGGAGAACAGGAACTTAAATACAGCTAAGGAATACTTTGATAGGATGACAAAGTAATTAACAACAGGTGGAGTAGAAATAATGTTTCCATATTATTGTATGATACACAATGATACAATCAAGGAGGCAGAGGGGAATCTACAAAAAGAACAACAAAAGCAAACCCAACAGAAGAAAATTTTTACAAATTATTATTAAAAAATATTAATGAACAAAGCATTTCTACTACTTCTGGAATAAACTTCTCAATTACATAAATAAATTGATGCATCAGTAGTGGCAGCGAAGATGCAGACTACATCTATGATTCAGTTTTTCGTTCCAAGATCTCCCATACTGTAATAACAATTGTGATTTACCACAATATGTCAGCTCTATATGACCTCTTTGCATCCTCTCTTCACTCTGTAAATGACCTTGCAGTGATTGTCTAATCTCTTCTTGCTGACATACAGTTCAGACTGTTTTACTAAGCCAGGCAGAGCTGCTGAATACTGAACAGGCTTTGTGATGTGAACGTGGGTGTTCATACTGTGTCTTCACAATCACATGCTAGTGGTTGTCAAGGCAATACTATCCCACTATCCCATTTTCCATAAAAAAAAACCATGGAGACTGGAAAGAGCTTAGCATGTTAAATATACAGTATATATAACCCTATTCTCAAAATTAGCAAAGACATCCACATTCCTTTACTTCTCCAATTTAAAGATTAGACAACCATCTTCACTTTAAGATGTCGATCACAAATTTTCCACTGGCGTTAAATATGAAATATGGCTCAGTGCCATTATTAAGGGATTAACCATACTAGTTTGTTCATAGTTAACCAGTCGGTCATTTTCCTACAAAGATGGAACAAACCACAGCTTTCTTGGCATAATTAAAAAAATTTTATTCACACTATTTGCACCAGTTGTCAGTGTGCTAGTGCCATTTCCCTGGTTACCGAGTAATTACAGATGTCCACTATGTAAACAATTAGATAGGTTTCCAATTTTGATGCAAATCAGAAAGAAGGTATAGCAGAGGAAACCAACTTTACGTTAACGGGGAAAATAACATTCCAAATCAACCATACAGTAAAAGGAAGTATTAATAAACATAAACATATCTTACATTTTTATTTCAGCTCGGATTTGAGGCAACCTTTGTAGTAGACTAACTTTCCCATGACTTTTCATGAATTCCAAAAAGTAAAAAATATTTATTTTATCTATATCATTAAAGATAGTAAAGTATATTGACTTCTTAGCCAATCTCTAGTTCAGCAAAAGCTGATATTCTCAAATTTGGTACAGTTCCACATATCACAATACTAAAGAGGTCTGCCAATGTTTTTGTTAATTCCCAAAATATAGACTTAGAAATATTTGCTTTAGGAGGTCTAGTTTGTCCATATTCAAGCAGTAAGTGACTGGTGGTTGCTTAAAATGTTTCTAGATCTACCCTGGTCTTCCTTCACATCCTCAAACAATAAAACATACTCTCTAGAATCTTGCATTCAGAAGAGAAACATCGTGTTGTGGTGCCATCTCAGAAAGAGAGAATCAAAACCAAACTTGTATCTAGATTGGTTGAGTAGTGTTTTAGTTTATGACGATTATGATGTTTGATAATATATTTTAAACTAAATTTTTAAAATGCTGATTGCAATTACTGACTATCAAGTTTTTAAATTTAAAATGTTTTCAGATTTTAAGATACTGAGAGAACTGACCACAAAGGAGTCTTCTGACCACACGTTAAGCATCTAAAGCTAAAAGGTTGAAGGTGTAAAGGATTAATTGAACACCATAAAACACAACTGAGAAAATGGCTTCAAATCAACACTTTTAATTCAAACTAGGTATTAAAACTTCACATTAAATTAGTGGAACATTTCACTATTTTAATGGCAAACAAAGCCTTATTATTTGTTAAAATAAAAAAATTAAATATATATCATCCTGGCGTCACGGTGGCGCAGTGGGTAGCACGGTCGCCTCACAGCAAGAAGGTCACTGGTTCGAGCCTCGGCTGGGTCGGTTGCTATTTCTGTGTGGAGTTTGCATGTTCTCCCTGTGATCGCGTGGGCTTTCTCCGGGTGCTCTGGTTTCCCCATGAGTCCAAAGACATGCGGAATAAGTGAATTGAGTAAGAACGATTGTGAATGTGTGTGTGTGAATGTTTTCCCAGCGATGGGTTGTGGCTGGAAGGGCATCCGCTGCGTAAAACATATGCCAGAGAGTTGGCGGTTCATTCTGCTGTGGCGACCACAAAAGGGAAGAAAGCCGACATAAAGATGAATGAATGAATTTATCATCCTAAGAATCCAGGAAAAAATATCTTCCAATGTAACATTTTTGTAATTTCTTGACTATTTAGAGCTGTTTGGTCTCACACAAACACATGAGACATCATTGTAAAGACCAGGATGTCCAGAGGACATAAATTAATAAGCTGAGTCTCAGGAGGATGTGTATTTTCATGTTATAACTTGGTACAGACATTTACATTAGAGCACTAATGAGTGCTGTTAACTTTGGATGTGATTTAACAAGGCAATTCTAAAATTTACTCATACATACAATTTACTGAAATTTACAGTACACTTCAGTAGTGGCACTGATTGGAAAGCATCAGCATTAACCGTTCTGCGAAGCAAACTTTCTTGACATAGTTCATCTACTACATCTTTTCACTCTATCAAAAATGAACCCCTCTAGCATGACAACCATGAAACAAAATACAATACATCTATTCAGAAACATCGCTGATTTTGTATTATGGTTTATTCATAAATTTGTCAGTAAATACAGTTATGAAAACTAATCACTACATGTTGTAAATCCAGTGAAATCACTTTATCCTTATAAAAAAAATATGTGAGAAACCGTATTCCCACAGACAAATATTTAACATGATTTGAGGTCTCAAAATGGTACAAAAGAAGCTGGCATCACAAATTCCTCACTCTGCACATCAGATAACTAGATTTGATCTGGAGAGAGTAATACACTCCTATCCCACTGTGCCGCCTACTCTTTCTCTCACACAAGAGATGTTACATTTTAATAACTGGCAAGGGGAAAGAAAGAGGGAGTGAGCAGGAGGTGGCCTGAAGCGTTGGCGGTGAACTGCATTTCAGCACAGCCCTGCATACAGAGTGTATCTGCAGAACATTTTTAAGAACACTTCTTCCTCAACATGCAAAAAAATATACAAATGCCACACTGAGATAAGAATGAGGGACGGTGAATGACACAAGATACATAAAACAGAGGAACCCACTTAGAGGGACTGTGCAGTGAACTAGGTCAGCACTCTGTTAAATATGCAAGAATAACTCCAAGGAACTCACTCACACTGAGAAATGTACTGCTACACATTCACAAGCATCATTCGTTCTGTGATTGTGATTCAGATTTATAAAAATAGTAGGATTTTTTTTCTGCATCTAGAGCAGCTGCCCAGATGCCTGAAATGATTGCAGAAAATAACGCTCAAATGAACAGGAAAGCTGGTTGTAAAACAGTCTCGCTCAGCTGTTGCTCTTAAACAATCCCAGGTGTGTCTTTTGAAACGTTTATCTCAATGTTGTAGTTTCAGGAGTCCACAGAACATGTTCATAAGTAGCAGATTATGTTATATCATGCATACTTTTGAATAGAAGTGCACTAGTGGCCCCTCTCTTGTTTTATTTGTGATCTTTTTATTACTTTTACAAAAACATTACAAATATCAAACAAAACAATCCATGTTCCATATGGTTTGTATTGACTCATAATATTGAAAACATTCTCGAATTTGATTAAATTGATTAGTCAATGATCTTACAGGAAGTAGTATAAGAAACAAAAACATGGTTACAATGTAAGATTGAACAACAAAGCACAATTAAACTTGGGGTTGGGGGAGATAATTACTTACTATAAAATCTGTGTTTGTATAGTGGTTGATTACTATGTGGTCTTAAAAAAAAAGAGGAAGAACAAAAACCAAAAAGAAACATTTGCTTAATTAGTCGAGTTCTCTTCCAAACCTACAGATCTCAGATTCTCCATGAATGCTTCCAAGATCCTTGTAAATGTGATCATGGTGCCTCAAAGTATATATGACATTTTCTTGAATTTTATAAAGAATGGGTCATCTTTTATCCACTATATATGAGAGAGTGGGTGGAGACTCTTCCAACGGATAAAAATGAATTGCCTGGCCAATAGTGACAACAAATTGGGGAGCAAAACAAAATCAGAGGGAAGAACTTCAGACTGACTAATCAATGAGGAGGGATGAGTATTTGTTGAGGTGATAGTTAAAAGGCACTCAAAAACAGACTACCTAGAAAAAGTCAGAGCTAAACAGGTATATAGCATGTTAACCAAGCTACCTAATGGAACTTTTCTTGACCAATATGTACATCCAATAGTTTGTAGATGCAGACTTCAAAGATTTAACATTTCTTGCTTAGATTTAGAACTCGCAGAGTTCAACCCAACTAACTTCTTTCTTTACTATATACATTAAAAACCTTTTCAAAATCAAGATTTTTAGATGTCTTGTTTAATTTTGCTAAAAAAAAAATACCCATTTGGAGCCTCTCCCATTATTTTTGTCACCTTTTTGTCTTTCCCAATGCTTTAGTGATTGGAATTCAAACTACACATTTTTTAGTCTACTGTCATCTTTCTTGGTGCGATTAGTCCAAGATGTAGCTGTTTATTTGATTTCTTCAACGAGCAAACAATTTAGAAAAGATGCCTGATCCGCATTTAGCTGTAGCCATTTGCCTGGCATTCACATCCCACCATAGTCCTCCCTCAGTTTATGTCACTAAGAGAGCCTGCTGCTCCAAGCAGTTGTTATTAAAAATATACACAGATAGTACACAGAGTAATAACCCCACATAACAACACATATAAGACTATGAAATCACTATTTTTTTTTTTTGACGATGATGTTTTTGATGCACAG
This sequence comes from Danionella dracula, assembly GCA_900490495.1. NCBI lineage: Eukaryota > Metazoa > Chordata > Actinopteri > Cypriniformes > Danionidae > Danionella > Danionella dracula. Next base: position 7,274,653 of record UELW01000322.1, read on the forward strand.
TATTCAGCTGAAGATGGCAGAACCCTAAGAGCATGACAGGAAAGCAGGAAAGTAAAATGGATGGATGGATAAATGGATGCATGGATGGAATGATGGATGGATGGATGGATGGATGGGTGGAAGGATCAATGGATGGATTGGATGGATGGATGAATGGATGGATGGATGGATGGATGGATGGATGGATCATGTGCTGTATGTACACTTTTTAGGAGAAGTTCCAGGTCTTTCTGAGCCAGCTTAACGCTGCATTTTTCTGATTTTCATATAACACCATATGCAACATGAATGACAATTTTTATCATGTGTTTTGTAGTACTAACAAAATTTCCATATTGAAAAACTGCTAGACGACAATTTGTGGATAATAGGAAAGCATTAATGAAAAGTTGAGTATAGAGTTATGATTTTCATGCACAAACGTTGATGTTGCCTTGGCCGCTTTGTTATAACAGCACATGAGTATACTAGAGCACTGGGATGAATGTTAAATCCATGCTGAATACATATGCATATGATTTCTGTGCACAAATGCATATGGTCTCTGAAGAGGCCTAGGAAAAGAGTGAAAAAGTATTCAAAAGAACTGCTGTTGGCAGCAAATTATGTGAACCGCATGATTGACACAGACTTGTGGCCAGTCAAATGTGAGCTACTCAAGCATTCTCAGAAACCAAAGAACATTTCAGATTTGGTGGTAGTTTTTAATCAATAAGATTAATAGGTACTAAGTTGACTAAGCAACTAAAACGTTTGCTAACCATGTTTTTCTCACAGAATCTATTGTTGAATCTATTGAATCTATTGCATTAACACATGTTTTTATATACACACGATAATTTCCTTTGCCTGTTTTGGAATAGAACAAAAAAGGGAGGTAAAAAGCAAATTTAACATAATGTCACTGTCACACCTCCTGCACGTTCTATCAGCCCCGATCACCAGTCACAGTCTCCAGCCAATACACGACGCACTCAATCACCCAGGTACTAATCAGACACACCTGGGCACTCATCACCGTCACCTGTTCCAGTCATCAACACCACACTATAAAGACTCACCCACGCCGTTCACTCACCGTCAGGTATCATCTTCACTGGATCATATCTCACTCCGTCTTCTCATCCCGATCTTCTGCCAGGAGCTTCTGTTACTCGTTGCACCCAGAGACTAACCCCTGTCACCGGCTTGCTCTGCTCGAGGGAAGTAACGCTACTACCACCTAGACTCTCTACTTTGAACTGTCGCTCGTACGTCGGTACGAAGACTAATGTGTTGAATAAACACTGTGTGAATCACACCCTTTGCCTCTGCCTTCTGTGATTCGTGACAGGATACCTGACCGAAACAAAAATTCCCGGAAACATGGACGGTCTCGCTAACACTTCCGGGAGCCCCGCTGACTCATACCCGGGTATGGCGGCGGCGCTGAGCCAGCAACCCGCGAATCCGCTCGCGATGTCGAGCTCAGCTCTTTCCCGTCCCGCCAGTTATGCTGGCGATCCTCAAGCCTGTGCTGGATTCACTCTGCAATGTTCGTTGTATATCCAGACTAACTCCGCCTCCTTCCCAACGAGCTCTCCAAGGTGGCCTTTGTAATCTCTCTCCTCACCGGTCGAGCACTTCAGTGGGCAAACGCACTCTGGAACGCCAACAACCCAGTCCTTCACTCCTGTCACTCCTTCACCGAGCACCTTAAAGAGGTATTTGGCACAGCACTCACATCACTATCGGTCCAGGACGAACTCATCTCACTCACCCAAGGAAAGCTAACCATCCACGAGTACACTCTTCAGTTCCGCACTCTCGCAGCCAGTAGTGGGTGGAACCACGTAGCGTTGTTAGCCGCATACCGGCGCGGATTGAACCCCAACGTTCGTCGTCATCTTGTTATTTACGAGGATAACGTGGACCTTGAGGTGTTCATCCGCAAAGCCATCAGCGTCTCCCAGCACCTCAACGCTTGTTCCATCCCTACCATTCCCCATGGAGCACCATTTCATCCTCACCCTTCACCATCACTCACCACCATTGGAGCCCCTCGTCTTCACCCTGCTACCTCACCACCCGACTCGGAGGAACCTATGAGCACGGATGCCTACCATCTCTCCCCCGCGGGAAAGCCACCGACGACTCAGTCTCCAACTCTGCCTGTACTGCGGAGAAGCTTCCCACCTACTCTCTTGCTGTCCAGTTCGCCCTCCTCGTCCAATGGTGAGTGCCTGTTCCATCACTCCATCAATATGTAAAATTCCTCATCTGCAAGCCACGCTAACCATGAACTCTTGTGACTTCCCCGTTAATGTCCTGGTGGACTCCGGAGCCGCTGGGAACTTCATCTCCACAACCTTCATCAACAAACATCGCCTCCCGACAGTCATCAACGAAACCCGTTATCGTATATTCACTATTCAAAACTCACCATTGGGCGAAGGCCAGATCACCCGTCGGACCCGTCAGGTCAAGTTAACGATTTCCCCAGACCACCGGGAGAAACTCTACCTCTTAGTGCTGCCCAGGGCCAATGTCGATATTGTGTTGGGTCGACCTTGGTTGGTCCAACACCAACCCACCATCGATTGGGGCACTGGACAGATCCTCGGCTGGAGCAAGACCTGCAAGGATCACACTCATCATTCATCGAACCACCAGTCATCTCTTCCCCTTCACTCAACCACCTTAGACCCCTCTTCAACGGACCTCACTTGGCACGTTCCTTCCACCTACCACGCCTTCCTAGATGTCTTCAGTAAGGAACGTGCCGCACAACTTCCTCCTCACCGGCCCTACGACTGTAGCATCGACCTGCTGCCCAATGCCAAGCTACCGCACGGTCGTATCTACCCTCTCTCCCGTCCTGAACACGAGGCGATGGAGAGCTACATTAACGAAGCCCTCAGCCAAGGGTTCATCCGACCATCCAAGTCCCCTGCCGCATCGAGCTTCTTTTTTGTAAACAAGAAGGACGGAGGACTCAGACCCTGTATCGATTATCGAGGATTGAATGAGGCTACGGTAAAATTCGCTTACCCGCTACCACTTGTACCCGCAGCTCTTGAGGAACTTCGGGAGGCGCGAGTGTTTAGCAAGCTGGATCTCCGCAGCGCGTACAACCTGATCCGTATTCGAGAAGGAGATGAGTGGAAGACCGCCTTCATAACCCCCACAGGGCACCATGAGTACTTGGTAATGCCCTATGGCTTAGCAAACAGCCCATCAATTTTCCAGAACTATATGAACGAAATCTTCAGAGACCTCCTCCACAAATGCGTCATTGTATACATCGACGACATCCTCATCTATTCCCGTAATCTGGAAGACCACCGTGACAAGTCAGCCAAGTCTTGCAACGTCTCCGTGAGCACCGACTCTACCTGAAAGCCGGAAAATGCGAGTTCCACCGATCCACCATCTCCTTTCTCGGTTACGTGATCTCCGCTGCGGGGGTCCAGATGGAGAACGCCAAGGTGGACGCCGTAAACAACTGGAAGGTACCCCAAACCGTCAAGGAGCTCCAGCGCTTCCTTGGATTTGCCAACTTCTATCGACGCTTCATAAAGAACTACAGTACCATATCCTCACCCCTGTCATCACTCCTCAAGGGGGGTCGGAAAACCATCGCCTGGAGCTCCGAGGCGGATCGCGCCTTCCGACTCCTCAAGAGCAAATTCACCGCAGCACCCATCCTCAGGCATCCTGATCCTACACTACCCTTCGTAGTTGAAGTCGATGCGGCAGACGTAGGAGTGGGGGCCGTACTCTCCCAGTGGGCTAACAAACCCAAAGCTCTCCATCCGTGTGCGTACTATTCCCGGAAACTCACTTCTGCTGAGCAGAACTACGGCATAGGGGACCGTGAGTTACTAGCCATCAAGCTGGCCCTCGAGGAATGGCGACACTGGCTGGAAGGAGCCAGATTCCCATTTACCGTTATCACAGATCATAAAAATCTACAGTATCTCCGGAATGCCCAACGCCTGAACGCCCGCCAAGCTCGGTGGTCACTATTTTTCGCAAGATTTAATTTCTCCATCACATACCAGCCGGGGAGCAAAAACTGCAAAGCGGACGCCCTTTCCCGCCTGTACTCGCCAGATCCCGTTCTAGATGCTCCCGAACCCATACTACCACCCTCCATCTCCGTCGCTCCCATCCTGTGGAAGATTGACGAGGAGATCTGAACTGCCACTCTCGAGGAGCCAGCCCCTCCGGATCTACCACCCGGCTCAACTTACGTTCCGTCCAGTCACCGTCTCACCCTCCTCGAAAGTACGCACACCTCCCTCGGTTCAGGACATCCGGGCAGCAGGCGAACCCTCTCGCTCCTACGTGGGAAATACTGGTGGCCGGGTATGGCCAAGGACGTTGCCCAGTATGTCCGGGGATGTTCGGTCTGTGCCGTAACCACCACTCCTCACCGTCTGCCTGAAGGCAAACTCCAGCCACTACCTATTCCCCGCCGACCCTGGACCCACATTGGTGTCGACTTCGCTACAGACCTGCCTCCATCGCGGGGTCACACCACCATATTGGTGGTCGTTGACAGGTTCTCCAAGCAGTGCAAGCTCATCCCGCTCAAAACCTTACCCACTGCTTTAGAAACCGCTGAAGCACTATTCAATCACGTCTTTCGCAACTATGGTCTTCCCGAGAATATCGTGTCCGACCGAGGACCTCAGTTTATTTCCAGGGTCTGGCGGGCCTTCTTCCAGTTACTGGGCACATCCGTCAGTCTTTCGTCCGGCTACCATCCACAGACGAACGGCCAGACCGAACGGAAAATTCAAGAGATCTCTCGCTACCTCCGGACATACTGTGCCCATCACCAGAACACCTGGAGCCAGTACTTACCGTGGGCTGAGTATGCCCAGAATTCCCTTCGCCAGGCCTCCACGGGACTAACCCCCTTTCAGTGTGTTTTAGGGTACCAACCGTCACTGTTTCCGTGGACCGGCGAAGTCTCGGAGGTGCCCGCGGTAAACCATTGGTTCCAGGAGAGCGAGAGGGTATGGGGCTCAGCTCACGTCCACCTCCAACGGGCAGTGCGGAGACACACCGAAGCAGCTAACCGCCGCAGGTTACCCAACCCGGTATACCAACCCGGGGACAAAGTGTGGCTTTCAACCCAGAACATCCGTCTCCGACTGCCCTGTAGGAAGCTGAGTCCCCGCTACATAGGGCCATACACTATCCACTCCCAGATAAACCCTGTCACCTACCGCCTCAATCTGCCACCTCATTCCCGTATCTCTTCTGCCTTCCATGTTTCACTCCTTAAACCCTTCACTGATCCTGTCTCTCCTCCTTCCACAGACCCAGAGCTGCCTCCCCCTCCAGCACAACCCGAAGTCGTGGGTGAAAACATCTACCAGGTCAAGGAAATCCTCGACTCCCGGCGGCGGGGCGGCCGACTCCAATACTTAGTCGACTGGGAAGGATTCGGTCCCGAGGAGCGGTCATGGACATATTAGATCCCTCTCTCCTCGAAACATTCCACCAGCAACATCCCAACCGTCCGGCTCCTCGAGGTCGCGGCCGCCCACGTCGCCGGTCCAGGGTGCCAGGAGTCACCCGTGGAGGGGGGGGGTACTGTCACACCTCCTGCACGTTCTATCAGCCCCGATCACCAGTCACAGTCTCCAGCCAATACACGACGCACTCAATCACCCGAGTACTAACCAGACACACCTGGGCACTCATCACCGTCACCTGTTCCAGTCATCAACACCACACTATAAAGACTCACCCACGCCGTTCACTCACCGTCAGGTATCATCTTCACTGGATCGTATCTCACTCCGTCTTCTCATCCCGATCTTCTGCCAGGAGCTTCTGCTACTCGTTGCACCCAGAGACTAACCCCTGTCACCGGCTTGCTCTGCTCAAGGGAAGTAACGCTACTACCACCTAGACTCTCTACTTTGAACTGTCGCTCGTACGTCGGTACGAAGACTAATGTGTTGAATAAACACTGTGTGAATCACACCCTTTGCCTCTGCCTTCTGTGATTCGTGACAGTCACATCCATTTCCAAAAAGACGCTAGTAAAATGTATGACACGGCATCCTTTCTCCCCTCTTGAGAAGTTAAAAATGGTTGCCAATATGAGCCTTTCCCCACAAAAATGCGCTGTACTGTGACTAATGCATCCATTTCTAGTCTTAAAAAAAATAAGATGGAGGCCAAATTGATACAATTGAGTGTTATTATAAAACAGGTTTTTCAAAAGGCTTAAGGGAGGAATTGATCTAGTGATGCATGGGGCAGAAGGGCAAGTTTCACCATGACACAGGGCACATCTCCTGTAATGAGAAAGCAATAACGTAGTCATGCATTTGACTTTCTTTAAATCTAAATGGTCTGCTTCTTATTTCCATAAAAGTTGATGGTGTAAAATTATGCATTCGTTTCCCTGTGAAGAACTTTGAAAAATATGTGAATGAGCATCTATTTTGTTTCAGAACTAATTAAATTGCTATATTTATAATTATATGATATATGTCTAATTTCAGTGGCTTAGAAATTTAAAGTCCAAAATTATTATCCACTGAAGAGTTGAAAAACATCCACATTTAACATGCAAGATCATATTATCTGGGTAAACTTTTAATGATTTGTTTTACATAGTTTAAAACAATATGAAGGCTTCCACACTGTACGAAGGTTTTTAAACTGTAAATCCGTTTTATAAAAAGGATTTTATAAAGGGCTATTCCCACCTTTTTTGCAATAGGTTTAGACATTAATAGCATTAATCATGCTTTTCTTTTATATGAGACATAAGACAACTCAAACGGCTGATGTGGTAAACTGTAAGCAAATATGCACATTGCAGAATAATTCTGCAGTCTGCATTTAGACCTCTAATATTACTTAAAGTGCTCTACTCTATCTCTTCCCACGTCTAGGAACACAGGATGCATTTATCAATATCAAGCAGTCAGACTGCTGTTGATAAACAGCCAGTAAAACTCAAATGTCGGGTTACTAGGCAACCAAATATGAGATTCCCATATTATTAAGAGCTGAGAGAAAGTACGAGAAAGAGGCAGTGAGAGGAATGCAGATCTATTGAAGGGAGGGGGGGAGGGGGGGAGGGGGGACTTTGAAACAATGACAGTAAGACTGAGTGTTTAGGCAAATCAGATGGTTAATATTCTGAACAACTGCATGGTTGATGAAAACTCACATTCACCAGTCATGTGATCATTTTCCAGATCACAGGACTGTTGAAAGAAAGCTAGATGAAATCAATATACTTGGAGAAATGTTCTGGGAAAACCAGGATCTGGTCCAAAGGAATAACAAGAAAAACTGTATGACAAGAGTTAAACTACTTGTTCGACTTTTGATTGATTTGAGCTGATAAACCTGAAGACTCTGAAAAACAATAACTTGAATAACTTTTAAAAATAAACCAATCCTAACTCGCAAAATTTGGAGAGAAAAAAATGCAGTTGGACACCAAACATGGTCAAAGTTTCTTAACACTGCTTTAAAAGGCCAGGCCATTTTATTTGTATTGCAGATTTTCATGTTGGCAAAGGTTTTAAGAGATCGAAAAATGTAGAGTAACAGATCCACACATGAAAAGAAAGAAACTAGCACTTGTGACTCTTAACTTGTTTTTTAATTCATTAATATACATGTATGTGTTTGTGAATCTGATTTATTTTTGTGAATCTCTTTACATTTATTTGTAGATCATAAACCACCCTCAATTATACTCCCATAAAAACAAATGACAAAACATGTCTGAGATAAAAAAGTGTGCATGGCATTCATGCCTCTTACATTGGTTGGCACTTCACTCGCCAGAACAGTAAAGGCATTTGAGATTAATTAAATATTCCATAGACTAAAAGAAAACTGAAAACAGAAGTTCACAAGCACAGCACTGTTTGGACAGCAGTGCTCAGTCAGCAAAAGCAAATTTTAATAGATGAGATTTCAGTCTGTATTTAAATATGAATAATGTTTTAGCCCCTCTAATCTCTTCCAGATACCGGCAGCATATTGTCATTGTTGATATGATATCTGACCCCTGATCAGACAGTTCTGCAGATAAATTTCATATTTTGGTGCTGAGTTGTTTTGTGGCTTATAGAAGAGTAGCAGCACTTTAAAATCTTTTCTGAATGCCAGTGGCAGCAAGTCTAGAAACCTGAGGACTGCCCTTACATCATGTTCTCCGACTTCCTAGTCCTGTTCAAGATCCATGCAGTCAATTTCTGAATGAGCTGCAATTTCCCCTTATCAACTCACAGATTTTTCACTATCCAGGACCGATGTACGGCCAAGACAGCAACAGCTGGCTATAGGCACTTTAAGCTTCAAGTTCACTCTTTCAATAGTAAATAAAAAAAATGCCCAACATCCACAAAACCACCTGGAATTTGCCATTTTAAAAATCTGATTATATGCATTCACCAAAATTAACTGAGCTGGTTGTGTAACCCACTATATACTAATTACTTTAGTTTTACTCTCACCAAATTGTAAACTTTAATTGAATTATGGGAAGACAAATAATCTTTTCGGTTTAAATAATGGGCTTGTGGATGCGCGAATGCAAGACATCAGGTTTAAACTTAAGAGTATTTATTACATAACGCAAAAGACAGAATCATAAAAACCTAAAATGTGGTGAAACACTTATAAATCACCGGAGGAACAAAGCAGCTAAACGAATGAAAAGTAAAAAAAAATAACCAAAGCAGTAGAAGTTTGTAATGTATTGAAAACCTCAAGGAACTAACTAAAGAAGGGGTATATTATAGTGAAGACAGTCAAACTAAACATGATTACACCAGTCATGTGACCTGAAAATACCACGTGACTGCCACAAAGAAAATAAGCAGAGAAAACAATATAGGACTGAATAGCAAGAGAACACAATAAAATGATCTGCAATAAACAAAACTATCTTTTGTTGCAGAAGGAATCAAAGCTATTGGGTGTTGTGAGTTTCTAAAATTCCCTCCCCTTTTGTAAAATCTTTAGCATTATCTTTTTTTAAAGGTTTTAAAACAATGTCTCAATAGATTACATTCTTCCCTCCAAACTATTTCTTCTCAATATCCCTCGTTAACCTGGGTAAATCTGCGACTGCAAAACCTTGTTCGTTGTTGGAGGGATGTCATAAGGAGCCTGTGTGCCAGCTCAGCTCTAATGTATTCCAGCTAAAAAGAGTGTGTTTTCTGAGCCAGGCCAAGGGGTGAGACAGATCGCCTTAGACAATTGAGTGAGGGAGAGAGGATTGTCCATCGCTGCCAATGGATTGGTTCGGGTAATTGGACCATGCAATAGAGAGGGGCCGCCTGTCGTTAATTGCACTACAGACATCTATTACTGCTCAGCAATGAGAAATATTTTCTAAAGGGCTTTGCTCTGGAACAAGAGCAGAAGATAAAAGGAAAATATAAACAGAAAAAATAGTACATCTTTGATAAAAGCCAAATGGTTCTTCTGAATGTGATGGAATCTTTGGGATTAATTATCTTTTTTTTCCGTCAATGTAATGTTAATGTTACTATGGTTCAACAGTAAGCATTTTATCTAAAGTTTCAATAATGAACTTGCTTTTTTGAGTAGATACATATATCAAATAGCATACAAGAGTTTAAAGAACCTTTATGTGTTAAAGTATTTGTGTGAGTTTATAGTTTATTCAGTGATCAGAATGGATGGATCAATCAACCAAAAGGTTACTATATAACACTTTTTTGCAGTTGCTTTTAAAGCAGTTTCACACAAGCCTAATGTGAATTAACCCTTAAACTGCCACACCAAGAAAAAGGTACTTAAAAATGAGTTGTCTATAATTCTTATCTTCTACTACCACTTTAATCATTCAACTTTTCCACATCTCGTAATTTTTTTGAATATCAATGACTACAAAATGGTTGATATAGCTTTTTATATGGTAAGTAAGTGAAAATTCTCCAAAAATTAACTAAAAAAAACTATTTATTTTGAAATATTATTTTTTAAAAGTCTAACTTTGAATCTTTATGAATTGATCATTTAAAATATTTCAGCTTTTCATCTGACACAGACTATTGTTTTGCTTTGATTTTTAACGAGTAAATATAAAAAGCTAAATAAAATACAGTTACTCGAGATATCCAAGGGTGAAGACTTCAATAGGAAATCATATTGGATAATTTTATGGGGTAGAAATAGGACCTGCTATCTTAGAAGTTGTGTGATAAATGGATGGATGGATGGATGGATAGATGGATGGGTGGATTGATAAAGCATTAAAAAGTTGTAAATGTGAACAAAGGTTCTGTTAAAAAAAGCTGACAGTTCCTATTTTAAATTAAATTCTGCTTGGCAGAAACACCAAACTCTTTGATGACACATGAGGTAAACTTATCCACAAACTCTAATGATACAGACTTTATTAGTTATATTTGACTTTGAAAACCTACGCAAACCAGCCGTTACTCTAAGTCCAGCCCTTGACTTCTAGAGACTCTTAGGAAGTTATCACCCAATTTATATTGTTCAGTCCATACGTTCTCAAGCTGCTGTTAACATTCAATGACTGTAGACATTGCTTACAACCCAGTTCTAACCAAAAAACACCAACACTAGCTTCCAATTTTGGATTTATTAATGCCAGATAACGCCAGTGGTTGAAGTAGATATCTGCCTGTCTATGTTCAAACTAATTTCAAATACAAATCACTCTGGTTTTCTTGTCCTCCAAGATGGAGATGAAAAAGGTTACTTAGAAATAACTATTCCCTAACAGCTGCCAACAAAGTGCCAAAGCACTTTGGATCTAAATAAATAAAAACCTTACACCGTAAAGGCATACCTAAAAAAGAATACACTTGAAACCAAAACAGGAAGCGATGCCCAGTCATCAAAGAGCGCATTAACACACATTACCACAGTAGCTGTGGCTGGAGTATATAGTCTGAGCTGCTGACACTGCACACCTGCACAACCCCTGAGACAGGCAGAGAGAAAAGAGTTTGAGAGAAGCTTTTTCTAGCAGACCTTCCCAGCTAATTAAAAGTAGGACACTGCAGATTGTGAGGTGCCATAATGGCTGAAAAAAGACTGTCCCTGTGACTTAAATCAGATATAGGCTACAGGCTAATGATAGAGCTTCTGTAGGTTCTATGCCCAGGCTATAACACATTGGTCCCACATACAACACATATGTGGTTTAGAATCAGGTCAATGCTTGGAAAACTTTCTTAAAATTTGACCCCATCATCTAAGTATGTCCAGAAAATAAATATTGAGTAATTGAAATGTTGATAATTTCCTCTTCCATTTTTGTGCACCCATGCAAGCTTTTACAGTAGCCAAGCAAACACATAGTAATACTTTTAATCTAAACATATTCACCTGAATATGTGCTTGGACTCTCCCATGCAGTGAAAGAATATTTTTAGCACAGGCCACTTACCAAAATAGACACCATACACAATGCACACACTTAGCTCTTAAAAAAGCAAAAAACTATGTTCCCAGTTTGATCAAACTAGTTTTAAAGGAAGAAGGAGTCTTTCGTTCTTTTGTTCATCATGAGAGAATAAACACCCAACTGATAAAAAAAACAAATGCAAAGTGTACAAAAGCATGAATGAGTATGTTATACGCATAGATGATCCATTGGGAAAACAATGTAAAGTACACTCAACGGTTTAAATTTATAGGCTTCTCTTTTTGCTGTGTGATTTAGAAATGATGAGATATTAAAACAGATTGAATAGTGGTTGATGTTGGAAACATGTCAGATGCATTAAAAAAATAGATAGAGAGAAAAGCAAAAGATCTAGGAAGTGTCATGGTTAGTTTATTTTTATGTTTATTAAATAGATCTCATTGCTGTCTACTCCTAAAAGATGTATGCTTAGACAGATCTGCAATGCACTCTGCTGTTCATTCAGTTTACCAATAACTATAGTAATATTAATAATAACAATAGTAATAATAATAATCATGTCTTTAATTTATAAAGCGCTTTTCTGGACACTCAAAGGCACTTTACAATTATCAGAGCATTATTCTTTCACTCCACATTCACACCTTCACTATACATTCACATAAAGTACCTTGGTGGACCTCAGCTAACCTGGGTCAGTCTGACAGGATGTGGCTGCCATTCTGTGCCTACTGCCTCCTGCCCACTACCAAACACACCCCACCAGTCCCACACATCCATACAGGGCAATGCAATTCAAGTGGCTTAACCAGAGCCACAACGACAGAATGGGCCTATCGGTTACAGAACGACCAACTCCATCGCTGTGTCATCTTTCCGCCCACAACAACTGCATTTCAAACCTATTTATATTATATGAGTAACCTAGTTCCAACTCAAAGTCATATTGGGCAAATTCAGGGCTTCAGGTTCACAAGTCGGTTCAGCCCCCATTCACATGTCCTATCAGCCAAGCCAAGTCCCTAACCATATTGATGTACACTTTGGCTCCAGGAGGAAATATATACAAGCACATGGTTATGTGGTCCACTGGGAATGGGGATTGAGGAATAAGGAATATCTTGATATTAGCAACAACATTGATCTGGTTCTGGAGTTTTGGATCCCTACACATGTTTGGTTCAACCATCATGGAATACACTAGTTTAAATAATTAAGGTCTTCCTGGCTTGTCTGATGCTAGAACGGCATGCATGCTAGAGCAGAGTTGCTACTACAATGTGCAGGGTTCCGCCCATCCAACCATCATTGACACTGCCAACTCTTGTGTTTATTTGCAGATCCTGCCATCAACCTTCACCTAATCATTAATTATGTCATTGTTGGATGCCCAATTGCCTTGGGCCATCAAGACTTCATTTGGTTATTTAAGATGTCTGCTCACCATCGTTGAGAGAGCATGCAGACAAGAAGGCACTTGATGGTTTCATGGTTTCATTGATTTTGATTGACTGATTATCTCTGAAAAGTTATCTCCAAAGTTGATTAACCTAACAGTTTTTCGAAGTAAGTGAGGAAGTGATTGTAGTATTTTGTCAGTGGTTTAAGTCATTAGAATGATTCTTTTAATCTCCTGAAGGTAGAGAAACTATCACATGACATACATTGAGGACCTGTAAATAGCCCGCTGTTAGACACACTGAGAAGGTGTGCAACACTTTGTGTAAAAGTTTAGAGTAGCTTAGAAAGATTTTTGTCTCATTAAGTTGCTGAGTTTTTTATTTGAATTATTGCTAGTTTAGAGGGAGTATTTCATCATTCAGCAGAGGCAACAGATGCCACGACAGTGTTACGACCAGAACTGTTAACACCATTTAAAAGAGCAAAACATCCACTCTCATCTCCCATGCTAGCGATCCATGCAGAACTTTGGGTTTAGTTATTTTCCCTGTAGATGGCTACTCTCCTGCTCTGATGAATTTTATCCATGGGATGGTTTGTTGCTTCTGGTGCTCAGTTTTTTTCTCCATTCTTTGTCTGCTATATCAGTACCCTATCATGGCCATCTGTATGTGGCCTGAGACAGGACCATGAAGCTGCCAGTTAAGGTATGGGAAAGTGTTCCTCTTTTCTTACACAGCTTGCAACCTGGATCTTCTCATAGCCCCAATCTTGTAACGATTACCGAGGTTGGGAGTGTGTCATAGACAGCTCTCAGGAGGAAACCTCTCCAGAAATATATTAGTAATAATGTATAGTAAAGATCACCTATGAATGTGAGATAACAGAAGCCGTGGTTCATTTCTCTCACTGTATCCATTCTGCAGAGGTCATTCAAGGTCACACACCGTCAGCATATGCTTTCAGATACAACTGTAGACATTAGAGTGGGACACATGACTTTATTTTACTGGTAAAACATTGCTCCAGCGTGCCCTCCCAGAGCCTTGAACATATTATTAATGAGTCAGGAAGCTGAGCTGTTTAGGAAACATCTTGTTTCTCATTAGTACACAGCTACAAACATACTGCCACCGTGGGCCACTGCCACTGCTCCCTGGACAAGAGCAAGGAAGGGTATTGAATACTAATGCTGGACCCACATACTAATGCCCTGAGGAAAGCTGGTACCAGGCTGGCAAAGCAACACTTGGCATTTTCTTTTGGGCTGAAGGCAGGGAAAATGAAGCTTTCCTTCTCACCACAAACAGAATGAGAACCCACTTCGGCAAAGCAGAATGTTTTAGCAGGAAGCTGTCTAATTAATAATGAAGCTCACCCAGGTAAATTATTACCATTGATTGTTAAATATATCTTACACATCAATGGTTGTTTTCATACTTATGTATTGAAGTGGATGGTTTCGCAAGTTTAACCACTCTATTGTTGTTTTAGTTGCCATACAATGAACTGCTCGCTAAGGGACTTTCATGTTCGATGGGTAACAAGATGGCGAGATGGTTAATACCAGACCAGCTCCGGCTGCATTCATCACACAGAGGTGTGAACTCTCACTGAGAGAGTTCATCTTCTCCTTTTGTGTCCATGGGTTTTTGCTATGTTTTCTCTCACAACATAACTCTATATCACCCAGAAGTTAGGCGAAACTTATAAAAAATAACAAAATTAGGCAAAAATAGGTTTATATTAATTGTACAGTACATGTACAGTACATTTTTAATGTTAAACTGGTCTCTGTCGATTGAACAAGGATGATTATATTTCCCGAATTTAAAAGGAAACCTATGGGACTAAGTTAACCACATGTTGTAATTCTATTCAAAACCCATAAAATTAGCCAATATGAATTTTAATTCAAATTATGTCAAATACACATTAGGTCTGATGTTTGTGAGGCTGTTTTGAAGCAACTGCAATTTTGATTGATTGATTGACTGATTGGTAATATTACATTCTACAGAAAATTGGTTATACATTGAAAGGGTCATTAGAATAACCTACTTATGCATTTGTTCCCAATTGAAGCTCTGAGTTCATCCTTTTATAAGGATGGGTGAACTTTTTAAATATTTGCTTATGGTAGACTTTCTGTTTAAACAAACAATCATGATTTAGGAAGCCCCATGTTAATTTTTTATATAATTTATCTTCAGAAAGGGGGAGTATTTACTCAGATAATGGTATTTATTCTGTGTTTCATTACAAATAATAATACATTTTATTTGAGGTGCCTTTCATTAATCTCAAGATCACCACACAGAAAATAGATAAGTGTAAAACAATAAAAGGTGGGAAATGAAAAGATTATGAAAAATATATATAAAATGAAGAAAACAAAGCCTACACAAACACCTTCCAAATATACATTTCATGAGTTTAGCTCTAAGGGGGTTCGTTTGTTATGTAAGTGTTGTCATTTGAAATCAACCAAAACATCCAAGGACAAGATTCTTTCTATCTAGAGATTCTGAATATTTTCATTTGTTTAATCCTGATAAGGATTGCATTATTCCGAATTTTAATAATTCCCTGGTTGCAGTTTTAAAACAGGGTATTCATTACTTTTTTAACCGCTACAATAACTACTCTCTAATTTCTGGCAAAAAATATGTTTATTTGTTCTCACAACCAATAACAAAAAAGAGTATATGTTCTTCCATATGTAAAAGAATGAAAACAGCAAAGAGGAAAGCACAATGGGCTTGTCCAAAATTCACAACCTCTCTACTACTTGTTATAGCACACACAGAGCTCAAGTATTTATCCCTGAATTTGAATATAGTGAGTAGCCATAGAAGGGGATTTCCCAGATCCTCTATTACTTCAAGTGAGACTCTGAAGTGTGCTTACCGTACAATATTTCAAAATCCCATTATCCTTCTTGGGAGTGGGAGACATGAGACAAAACTGATGCAGATTGATGGAGTCACATGATCCTACCTTGATTAATACTAATACCACTACTACAACAACAACTACTACTACTACTGCTGCTGCTGCTGCTACCACTACTACTACCACTACTACTACTACTACTACTACTACTTCTACTGCTACTACCACTACTACTAGTGTTACTACTACTACCACCACCACCACCACCACCACTACTACTACTACTACTAGTAGTAGTAGTACTACTACTACTACTGCTACTACTACCACTACTACCACTGCTACTACTACCACTACTACTACTGCTGCTGCTGCTACCACTACTACTACCACTACTACTACTACTTCTACTACTACTACTTCTACTGCTACTACCACTACTACTACTGTTACTACTACTACTACCACCACCACCACCATCACTACTACTAATACTACTAGTAGTAGTAGTACTACTACTACCACTACTACTACTGCTACTACTACCACTACTACCACTGCTACTACTACCACTACTACTGCTGCTGCTGCTGCTACTACCACTACTACTGCTGCTGCTGCTGCTGCTACTACTACTATTACTTCTACCACTACCACTGCTGCTGCTGCTGCTGCTGCTACTACTACTACTACTACTACTACTACTGCTACTACCACCACTACTACTACTACTACTACTACTACTACTACTAGTAGTAGTAGTAGTACTACTACTACCACTACTAGTAGTAGTAGTAGTACTACTACTACCACTACTACTAATACTACTAGTAGTAGTAGTACTACTACTACCACTACTACTACTGCTACTACTACCACTACTACCACTGCTACTACTACCACTACTACTACTGCTGCTGCTGCTGCTGCTGCTACTACCACTACTACTGCTGCTGCTGCTACTACTACAATTACTTCTACCACTACTACTACTACTACTACTACTACTACTACTACCACCACTACTACTACTACTACTACTACTACTTCTACTACCACTACTACTACTACTACAATCACTACTACTAAATAAGTGTTCACACCAAAAGCAGGCAAATGTATTTGAAAATCAATTCCCTCACCTCTTCCACAAGGAGAATTTGTTGACTAATTACTTTAAATTGTGTCCACCATTGTTGTGTTTTTTTTCCCTCTAGGTCATATAGGTAAAATCTCTAGAAGAAGCATATGTTGCAGCTGCAAATATCTGCCGAAGTTCAATTATTTGAATGTCCGCATATAGTGCTGATGGCATCAAACACAAAACCTAATTAATCTTACAACTTGAATGCATTATCCCCAAAGCAGAAACAAAAATATTTTTTCCCCATTGTTTGCAGGTGAGCAAGATCATGTCTTCTCATCACACATTTTCAGTACACATCTCCACGTTATTTCTGGGCAGAATGAAAATAAGCGCAACACTCGATACTACCAGATATCTGGATAGTTTAAACCGATCAAACCAGGATTCTTGAAGTGTTTTCAATTTCAAGTGAGTTCAAGTGTTCCCAACTCCAAAACTCACCAGATGTTTAGCTAGCGTTCCACAGGCTGAGACTACCTAAGTGAAAACTATGGGTAGATTGATGCTATCAAGAGTCTGTTAAGAGCATTGAGAGGGATCCCAAAGTGTATCACAAACACAGCTCTTTAAGAACAGCTTATTTGTAGAGGTTAAAAATAGAGATGTTTTGATTGAAAAAATAATCCTAAACAGATTATTAACATTATTTCATGAGTGTTTACTTGCATATATTAAGCCTTGGATGCTTAAGTAGGCTGGTGTGTATAAACAGCTTGAAAGAGGGCTTCGGGTTCTGGAAGTGTGCAGGGTTTTTGCTGTAGATCGTCAGAGGAACTAAGCAATCTGATGGTTTATAAAGGAATATCTGAGGATGATTAGGCGGACCGCACAGAGCCAATTGATTAATTGTCTACATGTGCTGCTCCCAAAATGTTGTTGTCAACATCCCTAGAGGGATGTACCTTTTCTGGTCAAACACAGGAAAAAGTCCCCCATGCAAAAAAGTGTGCTCAAGCACAGCAATTATTGATTTTAAGAGTTTGGTTTTATAAACATTTAATTGATGAATGAATCAATGAATCAATCAATCAATAAATCAATAAATCAATCAACCAATCAAACAAGCAAGCAATCAATTAATTAATTATTGAAACAATAAATTCATTATTGAATCAAGGAATGTGTGAAGCTCACACGCAGTACAACAGATACTAGACAGGAATCTGTGTTACAAAAACACAGATTTGCAAATCAAATATAAATCACAGATTTATCATTATTATTTTTTATGTGGTTAAATATGGATTGGAGAAAGAATTAAACTTTAAGTTTAATTAAACCTTCAGTGCATGTTTGACTAATACAAAACTCTACATTTACCAAGCACAAGCTTTCTGAAGCAATGGTGACCTTCTTCTCCATCAGTGGTACATCATGCTGATGTACTGCAACCGGCTCCTCCTTTTTCCCCATCTCTCTCTCTCTCTCTCTCTCTCTCTCTCTCTCTCTCTCTCTCATCTCTCTCTCTCTCTCTCTCTCTCTCTCTCTGTCTCTCGAAAACATTGCGCCTTTTCCATTTCCTCTCCTGCGCATCCATCCCCTGCATCAGCTGGAGACACCTACATCCTCACACCTCCCATTGAAAGCAACCTGAGCTGATCCAGCACAGCCACACTAAAGCAAACCATCGACGGAGAGCCTTGCTCTGGATGTGGGAGGGGTGATGATGCTGTCAAGTCATATATGAACCCAAGAGAGGCATTTTCTGAGATTTCAGCCTCTGCAGTCCTCCTTACGGACATGGATGCTCAACCAATAATAACACTCAATCTGGCAACATTAATGATCATATTGCGCAATGATGCTGTGCGCTTTAATGGATAGAAGCAAGATCTCTGTGCATTTAGTGAAATACAGTGGACGTTTGAATGGGAAATCATGTGTAGGCTGGTGAATAAGGCAGAGAGGAATTCTGCGCGGGAAATGAATAATATATACACTTGGTGAAAAGCTAGCATTTGAGATGTGTGGGCTCACCTGCCAACAGTCTGGTTGGCGAGCTGTCGCATCCGATTGAACTGTTTCTTCATTTTTCTCAAATTTTCCTCGTTAACACCCCGAGCACAAATCAATCCGCATTTCTCTCAGAAGAAAGGGCGGTAATCCTGCGCCAACATTCCCGTTATTCCCGTCACACGCCCTCATGGTAGCGGCAGCGCGGCTGGAAATGTCCTGTGTTGCGGGTTTGAGATCATTTCTGCGCTGCTGCTCGGCTCTCAGATGCTGCTGGGCGATTCTCTCATGAGCGGAGTGACAGCGGGGTAACGATGCGAGCGCGGTGCAACGTGGGAAGTGGAGTTCCTTTCAAAAAACACGGTACATTAAAAAATTAAAAAAAAAAAAAAAAAACTCTAGTGAATAAAGAGTTTGATGTATGATCAAATTGCATATGTTCGTATCCTAAGTAAGATTAGAAATTCTTAAATTTTATGACTGCGGATGATTTTTTTTTATATAAAATATTGAATCTTCAGGCTTAGCTTGAATTCTATTACTACAGAGCGTCTAAAGTGACATTGAAGTACAAAAAGAAAAAAGAGAGGAAAAAAAGATATTTTTCACATTTCTTGCTGTTTTAGGACCCTACACTTTAAGACAAAAAATAAAACACAAACAACTTTGGAACTAATTTTTCAGATCACGGTTATATCAAGGTTGTACTGTATGAGGGAGGAAACACTCATTGTAAGTACGTTACGACTTAAAATATAGAATAATCAATGGTATTAGATTTGGTTTTCAGCTCTGCACGTTCCATTATAAGTTTTTTTTATTATCTAACATTGACTCTGTTAGGAAGAAATGATCTGATCCTCATCTTAAAAATTCTCACAAAAACAAATGTGTTGTTATTATTATCTCAGCAGAATCTGCCATTATTATCTGGATTCTGATCACCTGTCACCCTCACATATACCCTGTGTCACCTTAGGATGTGGAAACTAATCTTAATTTGAGTTATCTTAATTAATATGTAGAAAAAGATTTCATTTGTTACAGTAACACCAGTTAAAGGGTAATTGTAAGAAAACTCATCAGTGATGATCTGTAGAACGTTAGCATTACTCTTCTGAATGAATGTTAATTTCTACTTGAGGAAATTACAGGTGCTGGCATTTAAAACTGGTCACACATAGTTCATCTATTTTCCTTGTTCATGTGAGGGATTTAAGTTTTTCAGACAGCGACTCACTGGCTTTGGTTTATTTTCTGTGAAGAACATAACTCAGAACCTAAATCAAACACATTTATATGACAGTTACAAATTTATATATCTATCTATTTCTCTCTCTCTCTCTCTCTCTCTCTCTCTCTCTCTCTCTCTCTATCTGCGTGAATGAAATGTGATTTTCTTTTGTGTATGATAAAATAAACATAGCACAAGACTTAAAAAAAGGGAAATCATGTTTGGCTAAACCTAATTATGCATTTTTCTAAATGATTCATTGGAGACAGCGCCACCTGCTGCACAGTTTAAACCTGTGCCATTTCGCACGAAGCTGCAATACCAGCCTTAATCAAGTGATGACGATAAAGTTTGTAAAAATATGCATTTCTTTCAAATTAATGTTCACGTTAATTTTTAGACAAATTGAGAGAACGTATCAAATTTTCAATCAAGTAAAATTTTTAAGATTTTTAAGCATTAAACTACAAACATGAAAATTACGTCATGTGTAAGATTTGTCCAATAATGATGTGAAAAAATGAATGTAACATGAAATTAGGAGTTGTAAAGTAAATAATGTAGAGTAAAAAATAATATATAATTGTAACTATTTAAGTTACAATTATATTCTCATTTTATCTAAAGATTGTGATCTTGTTTTGTCCTGCTGGGTTTATAGCATCCATAAAGAAATACTTGCTATTGAATGCATTACTATACTGAGCAGTTTTGCTGTAAAATGGAGCAAGAGTCTCATCCAGATGTAATTAGAAAATAGAATACAGAATGATGCAAGTACAGAATAAAGGTACACAAAGACAAAGTGAAAAAGAGAGATAATGGCTCTGATCTAATGATCATGATGGCAGAATCAGGCAAATTTGGGCGACAGCCTAAACATTTTAAATATAAGATTAAACAGTTAAGTTCTGTTAATTAAACAGAATCTAATTTTACATTATGACATTACATTTTACATGTAACCTTTTCAGTTAATCCCTTTCTCAATCAAATATCAAGATAAAAAACGTGAAATATGTTTATTTTGACCTTTTTTGTGTGTAAAACCTAGAAAAATGTCAAAGAATTTGGAGAAAAGCATTTAATTTTTTTCCGATATGTTTTTTTTTTTTCAAAAAGAGGAAAAGTTAAAAAGAGGAAAAACTAACTACAGCTTGTGGGAATTTTTTTTTTAGAAACAAAAAAAGTGCTAAAATGTGATGTCCACTGTAATGGACGCAGTGTCTGAAGAGGTTAAAATGCACATTGTAGCATTTATTTTAAAATTCACAAGCTTAGAGCTTCAAGGCGCTATTAAAATGTAACAAAATGAACTCGAAAACATGGAAGGTGAGAGTGAATCATGATGTGAATTTTAATATTTAGCCCCTTTTTTTGACAAAACCCACCTAAAAAGTAATTTTATTACTTATGTATTATGTATTATTATTAAACCATTTAATAAAAGAATATAGTGGCCGTTGTACATTTGCATGCCTTGGGTGTAAAATGACAAATATTGCCACTGACAAGATGTGTTAACATTTATTCTATCAAATTTCTAAATCTAAATTGATTAATAACAATTAATTCCACTTAGAGCGGAGCATTAACTGGGTGGATCCTGAGATAACGCTGCATTCCTGTGGTTGTAGTTAGTATTGCTGTCATTTCAAACAATTAAATTTTTTGCATGGATGCTAAAAGATATTTTTTTATCCTTCAATGAACAAACCATGAAAGCCAGTAAAATTTGGAAATGATTAAAAGCGACGATGTAGTTTTAAGATTTTTGCTTCATTTGATTTGAAATTTAATTTTTAAATGTTTTTATGCGACATTATTTATGCTTTTTTTCTCTGCACAACCTGGATAAAATTCTGCTAAATGGAAATTCTACAATTCTAAAACTTAAATTTATGTATTTTGACCAAACAAATCATCTGAAATGTTAGATATAATGTAAGTACAGAACTATTTGATACCATTGCATACAGGAGGATTGTATTTGATGACACAATAGTGAATATTGTGTGTTTAATCCAAAATCCAGATGGTGAAAAGTTCACAGACAATTAGTCATGTTATTTGTCAACTCCAAACAGAGCAATTGAAGTATTTGAAAGAAGTTGTCTGAACCTGACCTGACACTCAGTCAGTGAACTGAGAGGGCCGTTGTTCACTCCATTAGAAGTTAATGGTCCAACAGGTGGGCAGTGCAAAGCCCCCAGGGTCTCTGGGCCTCATTAAGTAAGTGATACTGAAAAATAGCCACTCAATGCACCTAGCACAGAAGCCCCATTAATCTAAACTACTGGAAACTGAGAGGACGTCCTGTGCGCCTTGATCTCAACCCCTGACCCCTGCACTGTCATTCCTTTTTATTAGTCTGGAGTCAAAAGTTAATCGTATCCAAAACTCCAGCAGCTAGACCTGTGCATCTGCAAACAAGCTGCGTCTGACACACTCCTGATCCAGTTTAAATCAATATGAAAGCAAATCCCAGAGCTGCGCATTCTCTGAGAAAAACCCTGCCTTGGACTTTACTTCTGGGGCTCACTTCATCATGCTCTTGTCGCATGCTGAGAAGAGACAGGAATGTACGAGGGTAAGAGGTCAGAGGGCAAAAGGCCCTCTGAAGCTTTGGTGGAAAGCACAAATTGACATTGTGCAGTTTAGTGCAATAATAGAATCTGTACAGTAACACTACAATCTTTAAACAAATTGACAAATTCAAAAACACCATCAGTGTTTCTTGATGTATTGTGTAAGGAGTAGTTTTAATGTACTCATTTCGTTGTACAGTCCATTAACAATTCATCAGTTTTGAGAGGAGCAGTAGACTCATTCGATTTCTTGTGTCATCCTTTAGCAGCGTGACTTGGGAAAATTCCCTCTCATGTGAGCTTTAGAGATGGGCAGAGGGTTTCTCCGTGCAATCGCCACTGGTCCCTTGACTTATTGTTGAGGAATAGTCATTGACATGATAAATCTTTATTCCATAATAATAAAAGAATACAAATATCACTTCTGCTTTGTTATTAGGATTCCAATAATCTTGTTTTTAAGTGTTATGATTCTAGTTAGAATTAAGGCAACTTTTTTCTCTCTGTAAGGATATCTATGTTTGGATCGTTGTTCACTTTTACTCTTTGGTGGTTTGTGATATAGTCAAGGTGTGGCACCTTTTTAGGCTGATAAAGCTGTTTCCTCTGAGTTCATGACCTCTAGTCTTCGTGACCTTTGCAGACAATGCTGCTTTCTTTTCAAACTCAGATGAGGGATACTCTTGCTTTATATTGCTCACTTCTGGCAACGTAGCTGTTCCTAACATTAAGAAGTTGTTATAGAAGAGTACAGAGCAGCAGCTGGTCACGTTAACCAAGAAAAAAGAATATTATAAAGTCAAGCGTTATATTATTGGTTGGTCATCAAATAGCAAATGTAAAAGTAACAATTAAAAATGTGTTTCAGGTGTTTTGACTTTGACTGTTATACTAGTTTTTGAGTATGACCACATTGAGGCTCAACAACTGATGCAGGCTCCACACATTCAGCTGTATATATTTGAACCAAGTTCTGACCCAGTGTCAGACAAGGAGTCCCTCATTAGTTCACTTATGTTGTTGTTTCATAATTTTTTCCTTTTTATAAAAATGTTTTTAGCCATAGCATACATGAGAACATGGTTACTCACCCTGGCAGTAGGAATATCTTGATAGAGCGCAGCAAAAACTTTTAAAACAAATCTGCCACAAAAACACAAAAGACTTTTGTGTGAAGTGGGCAACTGAAGTACACATTGTACAGTGTCAACATTGAAATTTAAATGATGGATAATTAAACATTTTTTTGAATAAAAAGTCAAGCCACATCTGAGATATGTTTGTAGCTTTTGGTAGTCAGTTAATTGATTTACCTGGTTTGGGTATTCAACCAAAAATAGAGTAAATAGGCAAAATAATATCGATGATAATGCAGCGAATTAATCCACAGCATCTTCAAACATGTGCATTTGGCTAGCAATTATTTGTTCTTAAGTGAGTTGTTACAGTCACAGATAAGACTGTGGGAGCAGCAGAGAACTGCTCCCTTCCATATTACTTCAAGTTTACAAAAAGATTTTAGAGATCCACATTGTTATTTTGAATAAGTCAGAACTAAATCAAAAGGTACTTAATATTCATGAATTATTTTGTCAAAACAATTAATAAGAAAAAACAGAACTGAGTCCATTGCTTAAACTGTGCAAGCTCAGAATGCTGGTTCTCCAGGTGACAGTGCTCCATTACTGCCAAAGGCTGACAATTGAGATGGGAGGCATGGTCAGAAGCTCATCAAGAGAACGGGCGACATCTTCCTCTAAAACCAGCACATCCCGTTCAGTCCCTCTCTGTTCTCCAGTTCTGTCTTTGGCATAGATGCTGGTTCTGATTGTTTTTATCTTCTTTAAAGATAGTTTGGTGTTTTTAAATTGGAATGAAGACTGACTTTTCATTAAGAACATTTTCTTTATTTGTAGTTTAAAATGCTGTTTGGTAAAATCAGTTTAATTTTTTTTTTGTACAATGAAAACTTCGCTTTTTTGTTCATTCAGTCAAAAAGCCGTTACGATAGCATATTTAAATTTTGTGAAATTAGGTGCCATAATTATATTATGTTGATCCAACGAAAGTAAGTTGTTTAAATGAAAATAGTTTGATTTTAATTGAACAATTTTGAATTGTTCTATTTGATTAAATCTACTCGAAGGTTAGATAACATAATTCAATCTTGTGGAAATGTGTGTCATAATAATATTATGTTGATCCAGAGATTCCTTTTTTGAGTGTAGTATGCTTAATACACATACATATTATTAAATATAACACACATAAAGGGAAACAGATTTTAAGAGATGTTCAGAGGATGTTTTAAACTCTTCTATTTCAAAGGGTACATTAAGTATTAAATCTTTCCATGTAAATCTCCACCTTAATGAGTTATGTACTTTTTCTCTGATACAAGTGTCGTCACCTGATACCCTTCTTGTTCTGTTAGCACTGATTAAGGTCAAAACTGACCTGGGTTAACAGTCCAAGCTGTTGTTTAAAGAATCCAATCCAGGCTTTGACCTGCAGATCCTCCCTGTAACTGAAGGCTAACTTCATCCTCCAGAAACCACAACTTCTTCACAAGTCGTGTCATTTTACCATCCATTGAGAAGGAGTTGTGTTTGAAGCTGCAGTCCGACTGCCAATTAAGAGTGTTGTTAACAGTGTTTTGCTTCGTGGAGTGACTTCTAAAGCAGCTAATGGCAGAGGCCAAGAGCACTGTCATTACTGACCTGTCTGTGCATTTAAACACGAGTACAGGGATTAAAACCCTCCTCCATTCTGTTTTAGTTGAGAGGCTTACCTGACCGTTCAATTTTTGAAGTATCCTAGAGTCACAACCTTCTGCCAACACCTTTGCTAATTAGACGTTCTGAAAATAGAAGCAGTAGCAATTTGCAAGTTTAAACTGGACCTATTGATTCTGGACAGATTGGGTGTTGGAAAATGATGGCGTTTTCAAAATATTGAGCTGTTAATGATAAGCAGTGTGAGAGATTTGATAAGTAAAGTAACCTCTTAATGCATTTGAAGTAAGTCCAATGGTGTCTTCTAAACTTGTTTAACTATTTGGAATAAATCTACATCAGCAAATCTTCAAAATAATATAAGGTACATCATTAGCGTTAACGTTCTCATGTTTTTTAATTGAACTCTTAGATGTATGCTTGCGGACTACAAACTGCATAAAATACAAGATGTTTTAAACAGATTATTTGTTTATTTAAAAATATTCAGTTAAAAGGTTAACTGTTTACAGTTTCCAATTAGGAGAAAACATGCAGCAAAGGCAGACGTCAATAAGCATATCTGCATTTAAACAAAAAATATACAAAAAAAGATGGTTATTTGCATACCTTATAATTCCCCAAAAGAGGCAACATGGATTATTATGTTGACTAACCAATTATTAAAATGCAATTCAAAAAGACAAATTACACTCCACTATTTACAAAAGGCCAATGAAAGTGTAATAAGGTGCAACAAATATTTGTACATCAAAGAATAATACCTAAAGTAGTTAAAAAAAACCAGGTTCCTCACCTTTCTTGTCATAATTATAGATGAGGCCTTCCTTCTGCACCAGGCTCCAGGTCAATGATATGATTTTGAACAGTGAGATCACATTACGCTTCAAGATTTACCAGGATGGTTACAACACTCAGGATCAGGAAAAAGCAGGAAAGGGAAATATGGACAGCCAGACAAGCTGGAGAGTTTTGAAAAAAAAAAAAAAAAGGGAAGTAATATGGAGCTAAATTTGTGCCAAATTCTTACAAACAAGTAAAACAAACTCATATTGTTATGCAAAGAATAACTTAATTCATAAACAAACTGAAACATGTTTGCAAAAAAAAAAAGTCATTTCTAGCAATAACAGAACGCAACCTGGAAACAAACCGAAAGCAATTTGAAAGTGAAGTGAAGTTTAACCCATCCCAGTGTACACACACAGCAGTGAACAAACACACTGTGAACACTCACCCGGAGCAGTGGGCAGCCATGGCTGTGGGGCCCGGGGAGCAAGTGGTGAAACTGGTGGCTTGCTCAAGAGGACCACAGCTGGGGTTGTTGAATATCTGAGAGCAAGTGTTTTAACACTCACACCACCTGCAACTCGGTGGATCTGGTGATCGAACCGGCGACCTTCTGATCACAATCAATCAATCAATCAATCAATAAAGTTTTTATGTAACGCTTTTCTAGCAGTTGCTTTGAAAGCAGCTTCACAAAGTCCTAATGTGGATGAGGTAGTGTAAATAGGAGTTCCCTCTGTGAGGTCCCTGGGAGCCTCGCTGACTGAGGCAGGTGCTAGTCACCTCCCCAGCAAAAAGAATATACAAACTTAAGATCCATCGATGAACAGTTCGCTGGACAGCACCTGAAACAACAATAACAAAACAAACAAAGGCAAAACAGAAACTAACAAATGAAAACCAAATTGTGTCTTTAAAGTTCAAAAAAAGACATGTTTCCACCTTTGGCTCGATCCGGTTTGTTGATTCAGATCGCTAGCTTTGACTTTTATGAATAATATGAGGGGGTGAATTATTTTAAAATTAGTTTGTTTAACTTTATTAAAATGTAAACCTTCAGTCAATCAGGCATCTTCACCACAACCTTTTACCGCCTCTGCGAACCCATTTTAGGTTATTGGGAAGTGGCGCACTTCCAAGATAACAATGACTGGCTATGCCCATTCTGAACCTCCTTTATCATATCATGTCATACTACATCCATATCATATCAGTCAATGGGTTGTACCTGCATGTCAATCAATGGGTGGGTGGGGATTTTAACAAATGTAACAGTAGTAGGTTTAAGATTTTCATATAAAGATTTATATTAAACACCTTCCAAAAGTTAACTTTTTCTTACAGGCACCCTCTAATATTGCCAATACCCATTTTTTGCTTTTTAATATGACAATTAAATGATTTTAATGTGCCAAAAATATATCAGCACTACTACTATATCATAAATAGAGAAACAAACACTTCAGATGGCTATACACGAAGCAAATTAATGACATAATAATCTTTGTGCTTATACAGAGAACCTAAGGTATTACAACTCTAGTTCCCTTTCAGGAACTCGAGCTGCGTCCAACGCTATGGGGGAACGCTTGCTGCGTTTCCGGCTCTGAACTATGTGTCTAATCTCGTCCAATCGACAGGTGTGACGTCATCCGAGCGTGACGTCGCACCCGGAAGGGTGCAGTATAAACGAGGACGCGATGGAGACGACAACCAGCTTTTTTGCTTTCAGTAAGCGCTGTTTATGTGTCTTTCGAATACGGGTGGCTATTTAAAGTGTGTGAATGAGAATGAAGCGCTCCTCAAAAGCGAAACATACGTTCAGGCCGTGTTTTCCTCCCTGCCCGCGGTTTATTTCGGGCGAGGATTCTCACGCGCTATGCTTGTTATGTTTGGGAGTGGCTCTCGAGGGAGTCGGCTGTGAGCATTGTGAGCGCATGCCGATGCGCACACTCCGCTCGCGGAGAGCATTTTTTGAGGAAAATGCTCTCCCTCGCAGCTCCGGGAGCCGCGCCGCTGCTTTTGCCGAGGCAGAGCAGCCGCTTCGGTCCTGGGGCTCGCTAGTGGAGCTAGCGGAGGGTACGGGGACGGGCCTAGCCTTATCGCCGACCTCACCCGCTAGCTCCGGTCTACTGCCGTCGGGGGAAGCGCGCTTTTCGGCGTCTTCTTCCCCCCACGCAATGGACGAGGGATTACTCCTGTCTTCCTCTGAGGAGGTTGATATCGAGTCAATCCCTCCACTGGTAGCCGCTGTGCTTGATCCGGCACAGCCGCTCCAGTTTGAGGAGCTGCTGGAGGTTGTGACTCGTGCGGTGGAGAGATTGGATATCTCTTGGCCACCAGAAGCACAGGGTCCTCGTCCAGAGAGCAAACTGGACGAACGCTATCTGCGCCCTCGGTCGCAACCTCCACGCCGGGGCCTACCGTTTTTTCCAGACCTGCACACTGAGGTGTCCAGGTCTTGGAATCGCCCCTACTCGACCCGCCTGTTTTCCCCCGATGTGCACTATTACTCTAACATCCAGGGGTTGCAGGAGCGAGGTTACGGAACGATCCCGAAGGTGGAGCAGACGCTTGCGAGCTATCTCTCCCCTGGCACGGCATCGTTCCTGAAGGCCCCGGCGCTCCCCACCAGGCCGCTTAGAGCCACCTCGGCCTTAGTGGGGAAGGCTTATTCTACAGCCGGGCAGGCTGGCGGTTGCCTGCACACCATGGCGGTATTGCAGGCGTACCAGGCCGAGCTCCTGAGGGACCTCGGTCTGAGGGATTCCCCTGTGGTGGCGGAGCTGAGAAAGGCGACAGATCTCGCCCTCCGCGCCACGAAGGAGACTGCTCGCGCGTTGGGGAGGTCAATGGCTGCCATGGTGGTTGTGGATCGCCACCTATGGCTGACGTTGTCCGAACTTAACGAGAAGGACAGGTCATTCCTCCTCGACGCCCCAGTGGTTACCTCGGGCCTGTTTGGCGATGCTGTCTCGGCAGTAGTTGGCAGGTTCCAGGAGGCCCGGACCCAGTCCGCGGCCTTCCAGAGGTTTCTTCCCCGCCGCCGTCGCCCTGGGAGTTCTGCCGGGCGGGAGCAGACCCCTAAGGCTGTGGCTTCTGGGCACAGGGGGGCCCAGAAGCAGAGTGTCGCTGCCCGTGCCCCTCCCGAGAGGCGGCGACACAAGACTCAGCCCAAGGAAGTGGCGGATCTGAGGACCGTCATTTTCCGTAAGAGGGCTGAGGCAAAGCGCTCCTGATGGGCCGGGGGAGTCCCCGGTTTCTTGGAGCGACGCACGCCAAGATGGTCAGCGATCCTCCGCCGGCGACCCCCCAACTATTATTCCGCTTTCCCTGCCACCCTCGGTGCTTCAGGGAGCGTGTATCTTGCCCCTGCGTCCACCCAGGCTCTCGGTGGCCGGGGCGATAGGGCTTCCATGGAACCCCATGCCCGTCTCAGGAGCCACCACCCGCCAGTTACCAGAGGCCGGCCTCGAGAGGTTGGCTCCCCTGAGCTGCTACGTGGAGGCCTGGTCCAGCCTTCCAGGCATCTCCCAGTGGGTCTTGCGAGTTGTGAAACTGGGTTACAGGATCCAATTTCGATCCAGGGCTCCCCGGTTCGCCGGGATTTTGCCTACTATGGTGGATCCCTCGCAAGCTCTGGTCATGGACCAGGAAGTGGCCACACTGCTCTGCAAAGGGGCCATCGAGATGGTTCCTCTGCACGACCGGAACTCCGGATTTTACAGTCGCTACTTCCTGGTTCCAAAGAAGGACGGGGGCCTGCGCCCCATTCTCGACCTAAGGCTCTTGAACCGTCGCATCATGAGGGTGCCGTTCAAGATGCTTACCTTAAAACAGGTCACGGCGCAGATCAAGTACGGCGATTGGTTCGTCTCCATCGACCTCAAAGATGCCTACTTTCACGTCCCCATTTTTCCTTCTCACAGGAAGTTTCTTCGGTTCGCCGTAGGGGGCACGGCTTATCAGTTCCGAGTACTTCCTTTCGGCCTTTCGCTCTCACCCAGGACCTTCACCAAATGTGTGGACGCGGCCCTGGCCCCATTGAGGCTTCAAGGTATCCGCATCCTCAACTACATCGACGATTGGTTGGTGTTGGCTCGCTCAGAGCCAGAGGCAGTTCGGCATCGAGATGTCGTTCTCGCTCACATGAAGGTGCTGGGTTTTCGGCTGAACCCCCAAAAGAGTGTGCTGGTCCCTACCCAAAGATCCACCTTTTTAGGTGTGGTGTGGGACTCCACCACTATGCGGGCATGTCTGTCTCAGACCAGGATCTCTGTGATCCTACATGCGGCCAGGAGGGCGAGGCTAGGCCATTCACTGTCGGTACGGCAGTTTCAACGACTGCTTGGCCTCATGGCATCCGCGGCGACGATTCTTCCGCTTGGACTTCTCCATATGAGGCCCCTTCAGTGGTGGCTGAGGAGTGCAGGGTTCTCTCCCCGGGGCAATCCGCTCCGTCGTATCAGGACCACGAGTCAGGCCCTGCGGGCCCTTTCTCGTTGGAGGGACCCTGTGTTCCTGTCCCAGGGACCCGTATTGGGGACGCCTTACCGTCGGATGACTATCACCACGGACGCGTCTCGCACGGGTTGGGGGGCGGTGCTCGGGAACCGCGCCACCCATGGTCGGTGGGATCGGCCCCATCTCTCGTGGCACATCAACTGCCTGGAGTTGCTGGCCGTATTTCGTGCTCTTCTGCACTTCCTGCCAGAGATCAGAGGTCACCACGTGCTGGTACGCTCAGACAATATGTCCGTGGTGGCCTACATCAACCGTCAAGGGGGACTACGATCACAACGGCTGTGCAGATTGGCTGGTCGTGTCCTCCTGTGGGCCCAAGACAAGCTCTGCTCCCTTCGAGCATCTTATATTCCGGGCCGGTTGAACGTGGAGGCAGATGCATTGTCGCGCCTGGGACCGACACCTGGGGAATGGCGTCTCCACCCGGAGACGGTGGAGTTGATCTGGAAGAGGTATTACAGAGCTCAGGTGGACCTTTTTGCGACTCGGGAGACCTCGCACTGTCCCCTCTGGTTCTCTCTCAGTCCTCCCTCGCCTCTGGGGATAGACGCCATGGCACAGGAGTGGCCGAGGCTTCCCCTGTATGCTTTTCCCCCAGTAGCGCTGCTTCCAGGAGTCCTGGAGAGGGTACGTCTAGAGGGCCTATCCCTCCTCCTTGTGGCCCCTCGGTGGCCAGGGAGACCTTGGTTTGCGGACCTGTTGGCCCTCCTGGATGGCGTACCATGGGAGATCCCGATCAGGTGGGATCTTCTCTCTCAATACGGGGGGACGGTGGTCCATCCCCGTCCGGAGTTATGGAGGCTGTGTCTGTGGCCCCTGAGGGGGCACAGCTCCTAGAGTCAGGTCTTTCGGCTGAGGTCGTCGAGACCATTCTCCACTCCAGGGCTCCCTCTACGAGGAGATCTTACGCCGCGAGATGGCGACGGTTTTCGGCCTGGTGTGTTCAACACACCCTGGATCCAGCTCGTTGCCCGGTCGGGTCAGTACTGGACTTCCTGCAGGCTCTGTTCGCCAAGGGGCTTTCGCCGTCTACCATTAAGGTGTATGTATCGGCCATTTCAGCCTACCACGGCCCCTTGGATGGGCTTCCCTTGGGCAGGTCCCCCCTTATATCTCGCTTTCTTCGCGGTGCCAGGCGGCTGAGGCCCCTGGACCGTCCTAGAGTCCCTGCATGGGACCTGGCTATCGTTTTGGAGGCCCTGAAGAGGCCTCCATTCGAATCTTTGGGTGACGTGTCCTTGCGCCTTCTGTCTATTAAGACAGCATTTTTACTCGCCATCACTTCCCTTAAACGGGCAGGGGACTTGCACGCACTTTCTGTGGCTCCCTCGTGCCTTGAATTTTCCCCTGGGATGGTTGGCGTATCGCTGCACCCTAAACCGGGCTATGTCCCGAAGGTGCCTTCCGTCACCCCGGGCACGGTCAGGTTACGGGCGTTCTTTCCTCCTCCTTTTGAGTCCTCGGTGCAGGAGCTCCTGCATAACATCTGTCCGGTGCGGGCCCTGGACCTGTACGTCCGCCGCACGGCTCAGTTTCGGAGCTCGGATCAGCTCTTTGTGTGCTATGGTCCACACAAGAAGGGCTCTCCTGCTAACACGCAGACGGTGAGCAGATGGATTGTGGACGCTATCGCCTCGGCTTATGCGGCCTCTGGTCTCCCGGCCCCCTTTGGGGTCAGAGCGCATTCCACTAGAGGTATGGCGGCTTCTAAGGCCCTTTCATCCGGCATTTCTATGCTGGAGATATGTAACGCAGCGGGTTGGTCCACGCCTTTGACTTTCGTCCGGTCCTATAGTTTGGACCTTGATGACTCCCCGGCTTCGGCAGTCCTTCGTTCGGCTGTCACATAAGATCAGTCCGGGGCTGCATGGCGTGTTTTGACACTCGTTCCCCATAGCGTTGGACGCAGCTCGAGTTCCTGAAAGGGAACGTCTCAGGTTACGTAGGTAACCAAGGTTCCCTGAGGGAACGAGACGCTGCGTCCCCAGGCCACTCCGCCCACGTCCTGACGGCGCTTACTGGCTTCAAAGCTGGTTGTCGTCTCCATCGCGTCCTCGTTTATACTGCACCCTTCCGGGTGCGACGTCACGCTCGGATGACGTCACACCTGTCGATTGGACGAGATTAGACACATAGTTCAGAGCCGGAAACGCAGCAAGCGTTCCCCCATAGCGTTGGACGCAGCGTCTCGTTCCCTCAGGGAACCTTGGTTACCTACGTAACCTGAGACGTTCCTTATAATCCACCTTTGAAAATTGACAGCGAGTTTTTGGAGCAGGATTATCCTCAAACGAAGCCAACCAGTCAAATCGTAAGCATTGTAAAATGTACTAAGACTCAAGTTCCCTGACACAGACATGCTAATAAATGCAAGGGCACATCAGAGACATAGGTCACATGTTGAGGAAAGTAAATGAACCTGAAGCAAAGCAGTCTTTGTTTGGTTCTTTGAAGGGGATACTAGCTGTGTGGCTCTTCATTTATCTCAGTCAGTGTGATGCCAGGCCCTCTTCAGTACCATTGATGGGTGCCAGACTTCTGCTCTTCTCTGTTTTGTAAGATTAAAGAGGTCATACTTGCTAAAATGAACAAAAGACTGATGAGATTTTGCTCTTTATTCAGTTTAAGGGGACCATGATTAGATTGTATTAAAAATGTGTTAAAGCTTTCATAAAACTTTTTAGTTTGAAAAGAGTTTAACCTTTCAAAAATCAATTCATGTTATATAAGAAATACATTTTAATATGGAAAAGGTAAAATTGGATGGGTATTGGGAGCCCTCCCATACAGAGTTTGACTGAAAATGATTGTTACTTATATAAAACTGTTAGGCTTATTTTGTCAATGCCTGGGTTCTGTGCTTTGTTTTGTCCAGTCTAATGTGATCACCTCGTCTGTCTGTCATAATTAAACCTTATTGGAAGGCTTTCCATTTTACTTTGTGCTCATTCCCTCCCTTTATAAGCAGTGCCCTCTCCTAGTGCAACGTTGATGTACATGTCACTGCCCAACTGTGTCTAAAACAGTGGTGTCCAGCTACCTTGTCTATGGTATTTAACCAGTGACCACGGAGCTGTACAGAAAACCTTAGCTCTGTTTTGCCATGTGGATTGCTTACAGTACCTGCATCTAATTTCATGTATTTTCCTTGACAGAATTGACGCGTTCAACTGTATATTGTTGGCAAGTTCGTATATTGTCTGCGGCTCGTCTTTTCTTCAAGGAACCGAAACGAGCTCATGTTACTCCTCACTTCATCACTCTTCATTGGCTCCCCATTGCAGCTCAGGTTAAATTCAAATCGCTAACGCTGGCATACAAAACTATCTCCAGATCAGCCCCTGTTTACCTCCATGAGCTCATACACTCCTACATGCCCTCCAAAAGCCTGCGCTCAGAGAAGGAACAGCGACTTGTGGTTCTATCCCACAAGGGCAGAAGATCGCTCAGCAGAACCTTCTCTTTCACTGTCCCTGGATGGTGGAACAAACTCCCTGATCCAGTCAGGAAAGCAGCAACATTAACAGCTTTCAAAAAGCAACTGAAAACTCTTCTCTTCAGGGAACCCCTACTATTTTTTCCTCCTCTGTCTTTATCCTCTTCCTCTACTCCCTCACTGCTTTGGTTTATTGATCAGTTGTCAAAATTTCTATTATGAGAAGCTGAGATAGACTTTGATGGTGTAACAGATTGCATATTGTCTCTCCCCTAATGTAAGTCGCTTTGGACAAAAGCGTCTGCCAAATGCATAAATGTAAATGTAAAGTTATGTGTGTCCAGTGGGTTTGAGTGATTGGTAATTTGACCATGAACCGACATGTTGAATTGTAGTGAGCAATCCACTCTTGACCAAATGCTGACATATTACCCCTGCAACCCTTAAATGGTTTTGCATGGAAGTGCAACAGGTCTAGTAAGTACTTGTTTGGTGACCTCAAGCAAAAACTAGGTTGCAGTGGGAATTGGTGCCTTAAACTTTTTGAAAAGCAGTTTAAGAAAGGTTTACTTTACCTTTAGTAGATTTTAGTATAAGTTGAGCACTTCTCTACATGAAGAAATTAATTTAATGCATGAGAAAAATGTTGTATACACTTAAATAAACATTAAAAATGGAGAGAAAAACTAAATGAACACCCCAGTTGTTGATGCAGAAAAGAATTGCTAATATCCAGTTTGATTTTAAGGACAAGATATAAGATTGGTTATAAATTGTAGCAAAATCTGGGTTTAAAACAACAGGTAGCTTTGGGTGTTAAACATGTGAAAGGATGTTTAGACATCTTGATCCCTGATTTACCATCAGGTAAGTCTGAAAACTGAAAATGTTATACAGTTACAGTTCTTACAGGCTAGCCTATAATATGATACTAATTAATATAGAGCAGTATTTTTTTTACAATCTTTAATGAGCATCAGTAGTTTCGTTGCTATTAAGGAACAACCACCTGCTCTCCCTGCCCATGCACAAAAGGAAGTGACTGAACTGTAGTACCTTCCCCGGCTACAAGAATTATTTTAAATATGTTTATTTAAGATATATTAAATTGAAACCTTAAGCCAATAAAATTCTTTCGCTATGCCAATTCCCTGCCTCTCTGGGTCCATTTTTGATTACTAGAACCATTTTGGTTTTCCGTTATGGTGATGGCAGCCACAAAGGTCCCAAGCGCAGCATCACACAACAATAAAAAAAATCCATAATTTTTTATTAATAGAATTAGTACAATTGGGAAATGTCCTTTTTTTTTCATTTCTAGAAATTCCATAAACTTTGTGCAAATGTGTAATGAAAACTCCTGAAACAGCAGAAATTGGAGAAAAAAAAACTGTAAAAAGTTACTCTGTTCTCATGTTAAATTTTTGCATGAGAAACGTTTTTACATGTGTTCAAGTACAGTTGTAGATGGTTAACTAAGTTACTCTGATTAGCTACCTATGTCTCCGGTCTATGCATGGTCAGAGTTCTGGTGCAGAATTGCAGCTGTCACATCATCCAGGTGGATTTAGAGTCACTCCCTCATGATTTTTAAAGTGCTTTGAGGGGTGAGAAAAGTACTATGTACTATGTTATTATTAGTTAGACTCCCCATTGCCAAACTCAGAAAGTTGTTGAGTAAGACGTCTATTTTACTTTTTGAAACAGAACACATTCTGTAGTATTCAAACTGGAGCTGCATTCTGCATTTGACAGTACAGAAACATTTTAAAGAAGTCGTCTTCAAATTTATCTTCAAGATTAATCTGCTAGAAAAACATAATTAATGTTGAAACAAAAAACTCTGTTCAGCACTAGATCTTTCTGCACTTTGCACTTTCACAGTAATTTCCATCCATCCATCTTCATGTCGGCTTTATTCCCTTTCGGGGTCGCCACAGCGGAATGAACCGCCAACTCACTAGCATATGTTTTACGCAGCGGATGCCCTTCCCTGCCGCAATCCATCGCTGGGAAACATTCACACACACATTCACTCTTTAACACTATGGGCAATTGTTCTTATTCAATTCACTTATTCTGCATGTCTTTGGACTTGTGGGGAAACCGGAGCACCCGGAGAAAACCCACGCGATCACGGGGAGAACATGCAAACTCCACACAGAAATGCCACCTGCCCCAGCCGAGCCTAGAACCAGTGACCTTCTTGCTGTGAGACGACCGTGCTACCCACTGCGCCACCGTGACGCCTCACAGTAATTTAGAACAAATAATTTTCAACTGAAACATCACTTACTCCACACAAAGTTAGTTGAATAATAACTATTTATTTTATTTATTTCATAAAGTAATATAGTTCTTGGTTTTATTTCTTCTCACAACATAGCTAAAGAAAATAGTGTTATTTTGTAAAATAGTGTTATTTGGTAAAAGGGTGACTGGTGACTCCATGTAATATTTGAATCAAATCACTGAGATCTTCAGAGCCATACATACTGCAATAACAGAGCTAAAATGTACTTACTCAAAGAATCAGTTTAAAAACCTCAAGATGAAAGCTCTCTTGCTAGAAGGCTTTTGAGTACCAGTAATAATCTAACTTTATTCTTTGCAAAATTTGTCTTGAAGAATGCAGGCTGCAGCTCTAATTGTGTTGCTCTTATGCCTGACCTTGTTTCCCTCAGCCTCTGGTTGAACTCCATTTAGATGAAACTGCAGTCTGTAATTTAAGAATGCTTCTCAGTTATTTTTCTCACTTTTTCAGGCCTAAGGCAACATATGCATCAATGATGGCTACAAAATTCAGGGTATGGAAGAAAACTCAAAATGGTATCTTATCTTTTGTTGGCAAGGAAAATTACTGACAGATGTTTTTTTAAGATATTTTTATTTGATTATCTTAGATGATGAGGTTTGAAGAATCTGAATTTTATGACACAACCCTTCTTCCACAGACAGAATGTTTTGGCTGGAGACTGCTGATTGCTGGGTTACAGGCTTCACAGACTTCTCATTTTAGTCCACATCAAAGGTAACAATAGCCTTGGCTTGTGGTGAGCTTAAAGGTGGTCTTCATTTTGAAGATAATCCTAGATCACAAAGCTTTAGGAATATTGAAGATAAAACTCACAAGGAAAAAATGTATAGCTATTGCAATAACATATGGTTTCAGTATTTATTAACAACAATAACCACTACTTTTTTATCGTCACGTTCTGCCCCCCTTACAAAAACAAAACAACTTTTGATCACCATATTTTTAAGAACACTGACTGTATTTAAATACCTGTATGTGTGACTGCAAAAAAAGTCTTGTAATATTTGAATTAAAATGTGTTTTAACAATAAAAAAGAACAGTGCAAGCTATATGTCCAATGTTTTTTTTTTTTTTTTTGAGTTTACCTAAATGCACTACAAGTTCCATCTGGGTACCTGTGAATAATGTAAAGATTCTGAATAATTCACCCAATTCAGATGTAACTATTAGGACAAGTATTTTCCCATTTTACCCCCAAAATAATTGCTTTGTGATTTAGAGATCAGAGGCACTCCTCTTTTCCTCACAATAATTGTGCATGTGATTAAGAAAGGTTTTATTTGTTTACCATCCCTTCAGTTGCTTTTCCCAAATGCCCAAAAGGAAATAACTTCTCTTGCAGACAGGCTTTTTGTTGTTAGACAGAGTTAGACTCTGCAGCCGGATCCTGTGGTACTTAAGATTTTCACTCATTTCCCAGGTATTTCTCAAGAACATTGCAAAACCAAAGAAAACTAGAAGAGGACAACCTACCAAGAAAAACGTGTCTGTCAGCTCGGCAAAGCGTTGTCTTAAAATTTGAGTAAATTTGGCTTATTTTGGGTTTGTTTGGATACAGAGACGTAGAGATGGTCAAAACCGGGCAAGATAGATTTCCTTCAGCTTTTCCATAAACATCTCCTTTTGCTTCCTGTAAAGAAAGAGTTTATTACGAATGAGTCAAATGCTTTTCTTAACCTTGTGAGCGTATTAAGATGTTGGAGACTTCGAAAATCAAATAAGAAACCTTTGAAATCACAATAGGGGCTTTTTTGACATGTGAACGGTCAGCAGCAATAATCTCAGGGTCAACAGTTAGACAATATCCAGCAATAGAGCCTGTCTTTTTAGATGATTAAGAGCCCTTGTGCTTCACATTCCCTGCCAGCATCAACAGAAGGATAGAGAAACAGACTAAAGCCCTCTAAAAAGGATAATGGCCCAGAATCCAATGGACTTGAGGACTCAGAGTAGGAGATAAGACACAAGTTCAACAGGCCGATGGGAATTTATAGACTTTTAAAACAGTCTTAACCTGATCAAATTACTCTGAGGCGTGACTTAAGGACAGTTAAGCACTGTTGATCTGCTTTCCTGAATAGTGAATAGCTGTGATTAGTGTCACTGAAATCGGCTCCCTCTGTTTTACTGTTTGGAGACAACGAATAATGAGGGCACCAACTGCTCTCTTGTCCTCTTTCACCTGGCCAGAGACTGGAAATATTAGCCCCACTTAGTGGAAAAATCAACCATTTAAAGGTCTGTACGATATTGGTATTGATACATTTTGCTGAAATAAATTACTAGTGAGCTATAACGTGCGCACCAAAGATGGTACAATGAGGAATTTTGAGGTAAGTATTTCAAGCATTTCAAAAATCCAGATGGGATTTTTGTGATTCCTCACATTTTCACGGGATTTAAAATGTATGCAATTGATAGAAAGACAAAGACAATACAAAAAAATATGTCCTCTTATCACTGATTCGCTATCAGTTTGACATAATTTTTGCATCAACAAAAGTTTAGACAGCTTTTTGTTTAATAATGGACCGCATCTTTAAGTTGTGGATATATGAAATAAATGCTAGCAATCTTCATACTAAACAAGACCACCTTACTGGGAAAATATAAAGAAAAGTTAAAAAGGGGGAGTACAGTAATGGGTCATAATGAAATCATATAAATCCAGTGTAAATCAAGATGGTAATATTATGCTGTATATGATTCTGATCGACGAGGAGAAGATCAACAAGATACATTTAAAGATACTCAGTTGAGAAAGATGATCAAGGCAACGAATCCTTTGATGTGTCAACCAAGTAGCTCCTAAATCTCTCTGGGGTGTGAGAGTGTATGCACCGTGAAGCGTAACAGACTGCTTTCCTCTATCCATATGTTCTTCCGGACACTGCATTGCTTTATGGTTGGTAGATCTTTGTATTCACAGCCCTCAGGTGCCTTTTGTTCCCAATGATGTGTTCCTCCTTTTAGTCACCTAAGCACTTTGAAGTGCCAATCAAATCAAAAGGAGGCGAATACAACCACTATCAGAGTTTTTCACTTTTTTTGTGAAACATTTAACTCCTTAACAGTCAAAAATAGTAACTAACAATTAGAGAATATTAATTAACAATAAAAAAAATGATTCATTCTGTAATATTACAAATTTGAACAGTAATTTATTAAACTTCTTTTTATAGATCCAGATTTACTCAGTATTTATGACTTGTAAAACTGTGAATATCTACATTTGTATGGTAAAGTTTATTCATAATTGTGTATTGTATTTTCTTATTGGTAAATGTTTACAAAACATTCAATATGTGTTCTATATAAAATGTTTGGATTACAAAATGTGTTCATAAAATCAAACAAAGCACAAATGTTAACTGAAAGACCAAACAACATAATTTCAATATGTCAACATACTGTATAGGCGGTGTTCACACATTGACCTTGCGGTAAAAACCGGTTTGTTGCCTTAAAGCCCCTTCACATCTATCCGAATATTTGGTCCGAAGTTATGTACGTGAGCATAACTCAATAGGAAAGCATGGTGCGAATGAAAAGGAGTTCAGCTCTACTATATCGGATTGTTTTTTTGCAAGAAAACAACCAATGAAAGCTAGCTCTTTTGATGACACTCCTGCTTCCATCTCATAACAGAAAATAGCTATGCGATGAACAGCCAAGGAAGAGAAAGAGAAAAAGAAGAATGTAAACATCCAGAAGCTGGTATTGCTGGTGTTTGACCGTTAAGAGTTGTTCAATAAAACCCACAAATATTATAAAATAGCCGGCTGGTGGCTGTTGTCCCCTGAGTAGTATTGAGAAGTTTCGTTCAACTTGGTGCTTTGTTTTTGACTCTGGTCCATTTAAAAGAGCATTTAATTTGAATGATTCATTTGAACAATTGAGAAAATAAACATCATTATTGGTGTCTTCTGTTTATCAGTGTAATCCGCTCGCACCAAAGAAAATGATTCACTCTGTGAAAAGAGTTATTACTAAAGAGTCAGATTCGTTCTTTTAATGAATGACACATGAGCACCAACCAATGGCAAGGAAAACATTAGCTTGCGAAATGCATCCTGCAGAGAAGCTATCCGAGGATTTGGGCGAATCTCAGTTCGATAGATGCGTAGCTTTGAGTCTCACTCTGTGTCCAAGGTGAGAATTTCAAATTGTGCAGAATGTTCCCAAATGAGTGTTAGAAATCCAACTCACTCGTAAGTAAATTCTCTCTGCTGCCAGTGCTGTTTTCCTTCATGTGACTTCTTTAAGAAGCTACTGATTGGTTGGCACAGCCACAAACATCCAAAAAAGATAAAAAAGAAAATGTTGCTTCTTCGATGTCTCTGACAATGTCCACACACAACTTACCCTTGTACTGCACTATTTACAGTACCATCAGCACCCAACCTTCTGCATTGGATTCAGGAACATGCATAGCCTAACTAAACATGTTCCCTCTGTAACCCCACAACTACCGGCCTTGGTATGAATTTGCAGTCATAATTGAACAGAAGGAGGTAATCAGTCTAAGCTAAACATATACAGAAAATACAAAGAAGCTACAACTTAACACTATTGACCTGACTTTTCCCACATATATTTATTACACAAGCAAATCAATGAAACAGCACACAAAAAAAGTATATATCTAAAGTCTATTTTTAACTATAAACATACATAGTCTGGTATACTCATATTTTCCAATGATAGACTATCTATTTTTAAAATGTTCCAAATTGTAAGCATCCCAGAAAGCAGAACTAAATAAAAATGAGTTCTTGCACTGATTGGCGGGAAGAAACTACTACGATGAGTCTTAGAATAAAAGAGGATGTATCATGACAGAGTCGCTTTTTAATTCAAATACGACAAACTTGGTAGTATAGGGGTTAGTGAGCGTGACATGCAGCATTACAATTTGGATGCCATGGGTTTCTACTCTTGCTTCATATGCAGTAAAAGGAATTGTGCGATTTACAACAGTTGCTTAATTACAAAAATAATCACAATTGATTCATCTATTGTCCTTACATGCCAATCCTGGATTGAGTCACAGGGTCTGCCCATGCAACAGATACAATGTTGTTCCATGCTACGTTCTAGTAAAATCAACTACTTTGAGGGATTTGAAAATAAAACTGTTTGTATGATAACAGTTGTTTGCTTTGACACCTTTATTAATAGTGAGGCTAATCCTACAGGAAGTGTATTTGTTACACAGACACCCGCTCCAACAGGAAGTAGATACAGTCATCTTGCTGTGGCAGATAAAGAGATAACAGAATTAGTGAACAGCGGTTGAGCTTCTGCTTGGTCTCTGCGTTACATGGCAGGTCCAGTATAATCCTAATAATCCCAGAGAATGCTACAGGTGTTTTCGTTCTAGAGGCCAAACATACTCATCTTAACATGTTTCTGTTCAGGGGTCCCATCAGAGAGTACCCACAAATTCTTCTTCTATTTTACATCTGCTGTTTGGTGCCAATGTGACATTTTTTATGCTTCTGCCTGATGTGAGAGATGAGCAGCGGGAGATGTGGAAACATCTGCTCGAATCTGCCTTCAGAGCTCTAAACCAGAACTTCTGTCATTTGTCTAGATCTACATTTAAGCAAGCACAAACACAGAATTGACGATTACTTTCAGTGCACAGCAACTGCTTGAAGAATTACTTTGGTGTTTCTTTAAAGGTGCAGATTTTTTTGTGTGTGCATGTTTTAGTATTATTCCCACATCCTAAACATGCCTCGAGTAATATTCAGATTGTTTCATGCATGTTTGTGTAATTTATTTTTCTAGATGCTCAAAACTGCTCGTTTGCCGTTGACACGGCAAATGGTCAAAGCACTACCCACTATCCACTGAGATGAACGATAATGCTTCTCAATGAAGACCGTTACGCTGACTGGCCCGGATGTGTAACCATAGAAGAACGTCAGATAAACAAAGAGAAAATCGTAAATACAAAAAATGTGAAAGAAAGTGTGTTTTTAGATGTCCATGCCAAAATAGTTTTTTTGGCTCATCAAAAGATGAATATATTTGTTGGAAATGGGGCCCAGTTGTTGTGTGCCAACAAGTACAAACCAGCTGGGGTGTGACTGAAACATGGCGGTGGAAGGAACATAGAGTACAAGACTCATTTTATGGAGCACAACCATTTGAGGTGATTCAAAGACATTGTTTATGATAAATACTGCCTTTGAAGGTTATTAAAGGTGCAGTGATAGAGGGGTCAAATGTGTATTATAAATTATGTAAAATGGGCATGATATGGCACGTTTAAGTCATTAAACAAGCTTTTCAGAGCTAAATGTGCTTTAAATGTTTTTAAAGCAATAATGATAAAAAGTGTAATACAATGTTTAAAATCTTGTAGCATCTTGTAGCAGAAGTTCAGATAAAAAAAAAAATCCCCAAATGATTGAAGATATTTAAAAAATGCGGAAACAAGTCGAGAGTAAATAATTTGACAATTCAACCAATCCGCAGATCCTTCAAAAAAAGACACCACAACCCCCAGAACCAACACCTCCAAAAATAAAACCAAACCAACTAATAAGCAATAAACTACAATGCAATACAAACATAAAGTTATATGTAATGCTAGCTTTGCCTTAATAACTCAAATAAAATCAATAAAGACATTACTTCAACAAAGGTCTGTATTTTATCTTAGCAAAAGTTGATGGTTCAAGAGTTGATAAGGAGACTGAGAGATGAGTAAAGAATAGGGCAAAAACAGACTGCTGATGAAAGTGCAAAGGAAATAAATATAATGGTTTATGGAACAATAGAAGATGGGTTTCTAACAGAAGACCAAAGATGATGAGGCAAACAAGATTGTGCGGGAATGAAAGAAGAGTGTACATAATTATAATATGAATAGGAATTATTATAATAAGCTATTGACAACAACATCAAAAATAATAATAGTAATAATAATAATAATATTATTAGTATTGTGTAGTTGCTCATATGTTTTGCTTTTTTCACTCTTTATTTTGTTGAATTCTGAAAGTCTAGCACTCGTGTTAAATACAATTAATAATTATTACATATTTAAAAAAAAAATCTAAAATATTTATGAGAAAATATTATAACTCGGTGTTGTTCCTTCCACATGCCAAGGATGAGAATCTAGTATAATTCCGTTTCGAACACTAAAACGTTATAAATAAAAAAACCTGTAGCGCAAACGCTATGGAACTCAAAGCGTGACCTCATTGGTCGATCCCTCTGTCAATCACACGCCTCTCTTGTTTAAATTGGCCTGTCCCGTCTCTCAATCGACACTCACGCAGTAACCGAGAGTCACACAGCGTCGTAATGGAGTGATTTACAGAGACGCGCTCGTTTCAGAGCATTTCCTCATCGACTGTTCAAGCATCAAAAAGAAATGAACCCAACGTCCGCCGGGGACCCACCCTCTCAATCCCCTGTCCCTTAGATAACCTGAAAGGGACCCGCGCGGAGAAGAGTCGAACTTC
The DNA here is from genome assembly GCA_900490495.1 of Danionella dracula. NCBI lineage: Eukaryota > Metazoa > Chordata > Actinopteri > Cypriniformes > Danionidae > Danionella > Danionella dracula. The sequence goes on from UELW01000322.1 coordinate 7,318,570, forward strand.
GCCAAGATGCCCTTCTGGACGCTGCCACCGCTCTCCGGAGGGTCCTATGGAGTATAACAAGCACTTCCACTCCACTCCGCCGTTGAAAAACAAACTTTTCGTGCTCTGCATCATGCTCTCGCTATGGGTATACATGCTGTACTGCTGCGTGGGGTACTGCTCCACGACCCCGATCTTCATGATGGACGAAAGGAGCATCAGAAGTCCTCCCCACACTCAGAGTTCGGAGAAGCTGCTTTCCAGGGACTTGCTGAACAGCGAGAGCGACGCGGACAGCAGAGGAGACGCGTGGGAGGAAAGCAGAGGTGATGCTGCCATTGAGGAGGATTCGGGGATGACAGGTGCCCTCAATGGCTCCGAGAGCAAAAGGTTGCCCCAGGCGATCATCATCGGAGTGAAGAAGGGTGGCACGCGCGCGCTCCTCGAGTTTCTGCGCCTGCACCCGGACGTGCGCGCGGTCGGAGCAGAGCCGCACTTTTTTGACCGTAACTACGAGAAAGGGCTGGAGTGGTACAGGTGCGTTCTCAAAATCGTTACACAGATCGCATTTGGTGAAATAAGAGGGTTTATGTGGGAATTGTGAGAGGCGTTTCTCGTTGCTGCTCCCTGGAGCTGTGATGTTGTAGTTCGAAGTTGGGTTAGAGGTTTGAACATTTTGGGGCTCTTGTTGAACACACAACACCAAACACACAAAAAATGTATTCATTCTTTCTACAAATATATTTAAATTTAAGTAAAGTAAAAAATAAATACAAAAAAATAATAAAATATGACAGTCATTCCTTAATTATCTTTACAAAAAGTCGTATGCATGAAGCTGTAACCTGTATAGAATAATAAAATAGTATTTATATTTCAGTCAACATTCATGGTAAATCTTTGGGAACTTAGTTTTACTGTTCCTTCTGTTCTTTTTTGTTTTAAAAGCGCATATGTAATCTAGGCAAAGTTCTAAATCAAAAGTCATTACATGTCGGTTCTGAGGAATAGTATCAGTGGCTTACTGTTTTTCTACAACCTGTGAAAATATAAGTTTTCTTTCATTTTATTTTAAGTTTATATGAACTATGTAAAGTCTGACACGAGCAAGACTAAATTCTGTACTTTAAAATGTTATTATAAATGTCTAACATCTTGAAAGCATTTTTCACACATTCTTATGTAGCATCTCTGGATCAGTCTATAAAGCTCTCAAAACGTGTAAAAGATTTTTTTTTTTTTGTTTCGTGTGTTCGTTTCAGTTTTGAAATGGTTATTATTATTATTATTATTATTATTATTATTATTGCATTTTTATTATATATGAAATATATATATTTTTTTTTGCATTATCTGTATTTTTAAAAAGTTTGTTTACATGAGTTTCTTGCTGTTCTTTCTGAGCCTGAATCACTTTCAGAACAGTTACCTGCCATTTGAAACTCATTTTGGAACATTGGAACATGACAAACCGTTTACTTGTAGCACAGTGTAGTCTTTTTTTAAGTTCCAGTTTTAAATCCATTGCTGGATCACACAACATATATTATGTGTTTAAAGCAATTTTGTGTTTAAAAGTAAAACAAAACATTCTGCCATAAATATACAGCACAAAATAAAAAAGACCAAAAATGCATTGTTTTCACCATAACAGTCTTGCAACAGATGCAGTCTGTTTTGAAATAATTTTTTATGGAAATAAAAAATATAAACAATGCAGTGTTTCATATAAACATCGACAAAATATTTCCAGCAGGCACATTTAGTTGCTTACAAACCCTATCAAAAGAGAAATGCACCCCAAAGCTTTTTATTGTTCAAGCTGATCCGGATTTGCAGTGGAGGAATCTGAAGTCCCAGATTGGGGCTCAGTGGGAAAACAAGCACGAAGCAAAGAGCAGGATGAGCGCCTTTCTCCAGGCAGCCAAGCAGGCTAATTATGAGGCAGAAACATGGCGAGAGAAGCATGTAGCCAGGTGGCCAGCTCTCCTGTGGAGGTATTGAGCTCTGCTGCTCTGTTAGTCCAACACAGAGGAGACGTTCATGATCTCTCTGCAGGAGAAACTCAGGCGGGTGACTGAGCACAGCAGGCTTTCACTATACTGTACAAGCAGCCTGACTTTTCACACAGCGCCTTTGAAGAGACAGAAGGCGCGATCAATTCAAATTAACACGTTAGTCATTTGACTTTTTTTTTTGGTTTTATTTTGGGATGGAGCCTTTCTTTATTTACATTTTTTTTTATTTACAAGTACTTTGAATGACAGGAGTGTTGTCAGTCAAACTGGAGAGGACTCAAAACATTCACACCAATTTTTTGCGGAGAGAGAAGGCGTCCAGCAGAAGGATATATATATATATATATATATATATATATATATATATATATATATATATATATATATATATATATATATATATATATATCTATATATATATATATATATATATATATATATATATATACTATATATATACATCCCATCCCTTCTAAATCAGTTAGAACACTTCAAACCTGTCCTGCTTCACTTGCTTTGGCTCCCAGTACCCCTTTGGGTTTCACTTCAAAATTCTCCTGCTAACTTGCAAGGTACTCAACAAGATTTCGCCCTTTAACTTACGAATGAATTCTCATCATACTCATTCTCATATGCACCCTTTAACTTACGAATGAATCCTCATCATTCTGTCCCACTAACATTCTCCTTCTATCTTTCACAAGTTCGCTTTTGCGATCAGCAAAACTTCTCCCAAACTTATGTTAATTGAATACTTATCCTCATTACAATGGACTCAAAATTCCTACCTGCAACCTCTGCTCTGCTTCCACTCTCTCCCTTTCTGCACTAAACATGAGTCATGAGGCTGTGTGCCTTTAGCTCCGCAGCTTCTTTTCTGTGGAGCAAACAGTCAAGTCCAAGCAAAAAAGACCTTCCTGTTCCGACAAGCATTTCTTGACAGAGGCTGCTCAATCTGTCCTTGTCCTATGTGATTCCTGTGTGTTGTTTAACATTTTTTGTAATTCCCTTTTGTCTTTTTATAAGATTAACTCACCCCTAATGCTTTGTAGTGTACGGTGACCTAGAGGGTTAAGAAAGTCACCAACACTTTAAAATGAATTATATATAGGTAAGTTTGCAAAACTGCTGTAAACAAAAAATAGTTTCAGAAATGTGAAAATTATGCTTTATTTTTGTCAATTTTGCAAACTGCAAGGTGAGAGAGTGAAATGAAAATAAAAATCAAATCAACATGTATTGTTTTACCTTTTTTAAAATGAAAACCAGCATCAAATCGTTCAAATACCTGTTCACAAAGTGAGTTTTTTTATAAAGGCTCAAACAGTGTGTAATAACAAGATAAGTAAAGAAAACGGATTACAAATATAAATGTAGAAATGTAACACCAAGTGTGCCAAAAACGGCGGAAGAAATCGAGTAAAATATGAAGAAAAGATGCTCTTTAGCGCAAATGCGGAATAATCACTGATGCAAACACGGTATAAAAGACAGTACAATCTAACGCTAATAAACCTAAACCTATAACTACAATGAAAACAATGCCAATACATTACTAATTCCTGTTTGTTTGTTTTTTGTACTGATGTACTGGGTTAACAACAAGCTAAGATGGAACCTCCTGATCAGAGGCCAATTAGAGGCTTCTCTCGAACTTGTGGCAATTGCTTACTTTACATAATATCTTTTGATAGTTTATGGCAAAAACCACCTTGTGCAAAATCTGGTGAAAAAATGGCATTCTTTGCACAAAAAAAAACTCTTTAGAGAAAGTTTGAATCACACCTGTGTTCCTACACCCTCCTTCCAAGGCTGATAAGTTTGTTCAAATTAAACATTGTACCTTTGGTTGCAGACGCCCACACAGACCCTAGAATCTGATAAAGTTTCAATGAGAAGCTTGTTTGTGAACGGCAGATGCTGGCAGTAAATTGAAAGTGAGTCTATTGAGTGAGATGCTGAATGTATCAAAAGAGGATCTGCTGCACCCCCCGAGGTGCTGTATTAACCCTTGTGAGAAAGAGCAGGCAATTAGTGTGAATTGTGTTGTTTCTTTCTTCACTTTGTATGCAAATGTACACAGAGGGTAAAGAAAGCACTTTTTCAGAAACACAGCAGGATCTCTCTAAAAAGGGCCAGAGGAGCAGAAAGAGGAGATTCTTAAAAACTACAACACAACTTTTCCTGTTGAAAAGATGTTGCTGTTGCATGAACTAGTAAAATCGCAGACAGCCTTTGTGTGGGATGCCAAGCACAACAAGATTGAAGACAATGGTGGATTTTTTTCAGTGTGAAATGCATATAGTAAGTAGTTTGGTGATTTATGTACTTTGACAACTTCTTCTCTTCATTACTGAGAATAAACTTTGCAGACTAAATCTGTTGTATGTGAACTCAACTTGCAAGTAGCCTTATAATAGAGTCTGCCATTAGTAAGATAACCAAAAACCCTTGTACTTGTAGACAAGGTTGTACTTCCTAGGTTTAGGAAGCAATAAAAGCTGTTCTTAGTGACCAAGTAATTAGCAACCCTTTTTACAGGGACATTTTGGAGCAAAGGAAGAGATAGAGATAAGATAGGATGAAAAAACACAGCATTTACTGGGTAAACACTTGGTTGCTTGTGTTATCCATCACTCCCTGAAGAAGGAAACAGCAAAGAAACTGACTCTAGGAAGTTGTCCCATATTTGGTATCTTGACATAACATTATGAAGTCAGAACAACAGAGAACATCTTTCCAAATAATATGCTTTTGAGAAATTTAGTTAAATTAAAATCATATCACTTAGATGTTTGAAATAAAAAAACTTACATAATTAAAAGGAACTATTGGCACAGAAAAAAATATTTCTAGTCTAGCGATCTGCCAATTATGATTAGATTGAATTTAAAATGATTAGACAGGGCTCATTGCTGTTTTTTTGCTTAACCAGAGAGTTGTAACGAAAACATATAAAAATAACGCCGTGTTCAGAATGCAGGTTTAATGCTCTATTACAATTTTTATGACAATTTTTTGAGTGCTCGTTCACGTTACAAACAAATGCGACTTGTATCTTTTGCGACTTGTAAAGTAATCGAGCTCACTGTGGGACGAGCATGCACAGGAAATGGCATTGATCAAAATGGAGGTAAACATGGATGTAAACATGCAATTTGAGGTTATTCTGTGGCTTTATTTAAGTAATGTAAATTTTTGATCGAAGCCACCATCGCTTCAAACTCACTTTCTTTCTGCCAACTGCCTTTGACATCAGCTATAATTTATTGTTAAACTTCCCACCCACACCCAGAAATGTGACATCTGTCACCATATAATGATGTAATAGTTGGATAAATGTGACCTGGCTGTTCAGACTAAGGGCACATGGGAATTTTTTTTAATGTATCAAATTTAGGATCACGTATGAACTGGGTTGGTCTTTAATAAATGTGGAATTGAGCTGTTCAGACTGTCATGACAATATCAGATAACAGTTGCATATGGGCAAAAGAAATGGATTTGGCTTACTTTGGGCTGCAGTCTGAATGTAGAGTTATATCCAAATGAAAATAATACATTTTTGAGGTACGTTTGAGGAAATATTATTTATCCCAGCTAAATCAATATTTACATAGTTTTGTACAATGAGGTTGAATGCAAAGTGGCCTTGGCATGGATCTCTTTGTCCAACCTGGGAGGGAATTCCTATGAGAACATCGCTTTTGTCAGAATCCCCAGCAGGGGATGAGAGGTGCTGGTATGTGACTACTTCAAGTAATCTGAGAGATATCCCAAAGGATGTGCTCCTGGCTAGCATCAAAGCTGTGCACTGTGAGTCCCATCATGACTGAACTATGACGTCTTATCATACACTCACGGCTCACTTGTATCTGCAGATAAAATAATCCTTGAACTTTAATACTGATCAGGCATGGACTGGCCTTCGGGTGTACCAGGCAATGCCTGGTAGGCAAACACACAATTTTGGGCCAGGCTGTCATATATATATATAAAAAACACACATTATCGGCTGTGCAAATGTGTACCTGACAAATAAGTCGTGGCCCATTGGTTGATTTTCTTAACAGACACTGGGCTAGACCAATGAAATCTGACCAAGTTTATACATGCTCTGTTTGCCCCTGATTCTGGATGGAGTAACGAGTTTAGCCATTTCTGGAAACGGATGTTTCGCATATCTAATTTCTTTTTAAGCAGGTTAAATAGCAGGGTTTGCAGTCAATGAATACAATTGCTAAGGTAAAGATGCTAAAAGTTTCTAAGTATGTCTGGAATATTCCTGCACAGGTAAATAAACTTTTGTTGAGGTTACTTAAAAGTGAAAACACACATTCGCTTTCTCCCCACTCTGTGCTAGACTGGTAGGCTCGCGCCTGATGTGATGCTCCAAAGTTAATAAAAAGTTAATGTATCGCTAATGTCTGCAGTTGGAAAGAAGAAAGATGTTATGATACATTTGTTAATAGTTTCAACCCTAAATGAACCATTGTTAACCAGATATTCAGAACTGAAATAAGATTGATGCAATTATAGCACCAATTTATGCTAACGTTACTCTTTGCTAATATAACGTGAATGCTGACTCAACAGATACAACTCTTAACAATGAAACATTCGAGATGAATATCTGAAACTAGAACTGAGTTCATATAAACACAGTCTCTCATTATCAGCTCTCAAGCTAATATTAAATCTTTTAAAAGATACCATGATTATTTAGAGCCTGAGAAAAATGCCAAAATATTAAACAAATATAACATTTACTCCGCAATCCATAATTTATACAAAGAGAGATAACTAACTTTATCTTCAAAATTTATTAATTGATATAATAATCAATATTTTCGATCATTTATTTTGTGATGTATCCCACAATTGTTGTACGTGCCATCGCACATCTTGTAAAAAATCATGGTGTAATATATATAAATAACAAAGTATACATTTTTCAGTGAGGAATTGACAGCTTAGATGATAACCACATTAATATTTTAACACATTTTGATTATTATTTGTACCAGAACATTTTATGAAAATCCAAATTAAAGCATTATTATATACATTATATACAAGTGAAAGGCAGTTTAAAGAACTATAAGTCAGATTTCACAAAGAACTGAAGAAAAGATATTCATTATTCATGTATGACTAGCTGAAACTGTGTTCTAGATCATGTGAGCTGGTTATAGCTAACATGGGCTAATCAAGAGGGCTCAAGACCTGCAGCTAACAAATAATTCACTCAAAGATACAGCTTTATATGATAAACTTTTACAAGGATACATATTATTTCGAATTCATATTAACGTATTAATCATAAAACAAGTTAATAAAGATGACAAGTTCTTTAATCCTCCTTCTCTGCACTCTACTTCAACAGCCATCTTCATAAAATGGCCCAAGGTAACTTCAAACATTAGAGAGACGTAAAAGCATAAACATGGGCCTTTGAAGGTACTAGCTGATAGAAGATCAAGTAAACACAGGTTTACAGTGCTCTCTTCAAAACAATCTCCAGTGCAGACACAGCTCACTTCCCTCCAGACAAAACAAGCTAATGACAGCCGTCGAACCCAGCAGGCTCTCTCATTTAACCCTTAGGTGTTGTTGAAGAGCTCGACGTTACTAGATCACTAGATTGAGCTTAAACTCAAGAGGGTAAAGTCTGGAGTCTTGGTAGCTTGCCTTGAAATGGCCATATACACTTACTTAATAATCCGGATTACCCTTGTTTGAACTTGTTTGCCTGTTTTCTGTTAAAAGGTGCTTTTGGTCTCCTCGCCTTCCATACACGTATATCATTGTATGATAAAAATACAAGCACCGTGTTGCTTTTCTGAGCACATTATACAGTTTTTGAGCAAATTACATGATATTAAATGGTTTCAGATTATGACATCTTGTTGATACTTTAATACTTAGTGTTCAAACTTTTTGCAAATAGGCTCAAATTTTATAAAGTGGAGATGTTGTGGGTATTGGCTCCTTTGGACACACTTTTTTAATAATTAAAAAAAACTTTATTTTTCAAATAACAATGTTACCAAATAAAAGCTATTAACATAGATATTAAGAAACTCCTTTTATTCAAATCTGGAGTGTCAAATAACACAATTTCTATTTTAAACAATGTACTCAACTAGTAACTATGAACATAACACCAACAATTATAACCAAATATTATTCAAGAGGTAATGGTTAAAAAAAATGGTAAAAAAAAAGTTAAAAGTTACAAATATGTTGAATAATCCTGGAGAATTTTTTGCGTTTTATCCTTACCCAGCAAGCTTCAGCCTGATCTGACCACAGGAAGTGGCGAGAAGTTGCGCTTGATTGTTCAGATTGTTCAAAGCGGAGCCTCTCTCTCTCTCCCCATTCAATGTCCGAGCAGCACCCGCCAAATCCATGATGTGCCCATAATGTACAAATTATTACCAGTTTCCTCGTAACATTGCACCAACAACATAGCATGAGGATGTGACCAGAATGCACCCAGAAGAATTAGTTTTTTTTTTTTTTCAAAATAAAAGATTGTTCAGACACAGATCACAGTTACAACAAAGAATATTAATTATTTATTTGGTGCCCAATACCAATTGATCCTAGGACCAGTCTGGAGACCACTGCATTACAAAACTGAAGCCGGACATTGGATGAGCCTGCTTTAATTTATACATTTCATGCTTGCTGAATAAAAGTCTAAAGTTTTGTTCTGACCAACAATACACACCGTACACACGGCATGTTCTTGAAAGAGCATTAGAGATTGTCTACTAAGGCATTTTTCTTGTAAACCGAAAAAGTAAAAAAACTACCTTGAAGAATTGACAAGGTCTGTCACTTCTGTCCCTGCATTTTATGTTTCTTTGTTTACCTTACTTATATTTGCTTCAATACATCACACATTGTCTAGTTATAATTTGTGTTTGTTTGGAGCAAACAGTTGTCACCACTTCCCTGTTTGAGACTTGTTGTTAGTGTTAAGTTGAATGTCACAACTTGCCACTACTTGTACTCCAGTATCCATCATGCTCTCCTCACATCCCCATTGACTTAAAATGTAAATCACACCCTAGCTATGCAAATTCTGGTTTTGTTCTGAATGCAAAATAACTCTAAAAAAATGTTTACATTCTTGCCAAATGCTGAAAAAAGCAACATGGAAAAATGTGAATCCTCAAGATTTCACCACATAATGTTCTAATAATCTTATTCAGTAATTCTAACTGTATCTTCTTGATGTGATTGTGAGCATAAGTTTGTCCTCAGTTTACCTTCGGTGACCCTAAACTGACCCCGAGTTTGTTGTTGCCACTATCATATTCGCTAAGGGAGGTGTTTTGTCTTGCAGAAACCCCTCTTGAGCTGGTTCAGCTATTTTTCAGATCCCTTCAGTTCAAACACTGGTTTGCAGGTTACAGCAGGTGCTCTGATGCTGCCATGTCAGGTACCTGGGGAGAGAATTACTGAAAGGCACGAGCACAACGCGAGAAATAAAACACTTAGGGACGGATATGCACTTTTTGGTTGAATAATTTGTATTTGAGCCATTATAGTGACGTCAAGCAGTTAGAGTTAAGCAGAGTTAGAGTAAGGTTGTAAGAAGGAATAAGTGAGAGATTTCTAATTTCCTGTCAGTCCTAATTAAATTAAATCCATAAAATGTTACCACACATTTAGAAGAAGAATATATATATATATTATTATTATTATTATTATATGTTGCAACTTAGGCCAACTACATCCGCAGACCAATAAAAACATTAATACCTTGTAAAACTTTTTGCAAGTATAATTAAAAAAAATCTCACAGAAATGTAGACAAGTGGCCGATATTATGCTGCTTTCCTATTGATGTTTGGCTGTTGATCTAGCCTACTGCTTTGACTGAAACATTTTTACTTTCATAATCAAATCTTTAAATCTTTAACAATTTTTAAGTCATTCTGAGTTTAACCCCTTCAGACCTCAAAAAATACAAAACATAAATTGCCAGACTTAAGTTCTTAATTATTTAGTTTGTTTTACCATTCTACTGAAATTTAAATATACAAAGGTTTTATCAAACAAACTTTTTCGTTGAAAAAAAGATGCAGTAAAAGAAAAATGCTACCATTGACTGCTTTTTTTCTTTGTCAGATTACACCATGCTGAGTTTTCTTTACATTTTACTGCATAAAACACAGCCAACATCAAGAAAAAGGAATTACATTTTGAGGGAAATTATCCAAAAACAACAAATAAAAAATGAAGGGTTCTGTGTATTGTTTTTTTTTATTCATAACCATTCCTTTCCGAAGTCTATGTTTGTGTTAAAAAATAATTCCTAATATGACCCACATATGATCCAAGAGAATATTAGCTCAAAAATATTTCAAACATTTTAAAGATTAACTAGAGGCATCTCCTCACTTTTGAGTTGGTCCACTTTGAGCTTGTGTTGTACAAAAGGTGTGCAGAAAATGACACTCCTGCTGTTTTTTCATTTACCCACTCAGTCCGTGTCCTCTTTTGATTCTAACCAGCTGCCTCTCTACTCCTAGGGAACTAATGCCCAAAACTCTGGATGGCCAGCTGACCATGGAGAAAACCCCAAGTTACTTTGTTACCAAGGAGGTTCCGGGCCGGATCTATGCCATGTCTAAGGAAACCAAGCTGATCGTGGTGGTTAGAGACCCAGTGACCCGTGCTATTTCGGATTACACACAGACTCGCTCAAAGAAACCAGACATCCCATCCTTTGAGAGCTTGACTTTTAAAAACACCACATTGAATACAATAGACTCGTCATGGAGTGCAGTGCAGATCGGGATGTATGCTAGGCATTTAGAACACTGGCTGCGATTTTTCCCCATCAGCCAGTTGTTGTTTGTGAGCGGCGAGCGTCTGATTGTTGACCCGGCCGGGGAAATGGCCCGTGTACAGCAATTTTTGGGTTTGAGGATGGAGGTCACACATAAACACTTTCATTTCAACCCTACCAAGGGTTTCCCTTGCCTCAAAAGACCTGAAAGCAACAGTAAACCACACTGCCTTGGCAAAACCAAAGGCCGAACTCATCCAAGCATCCACCCGGATGTGATTCAAAGACTGCGATACTTTTATAAGCCATTCAACAGGAAGTTCTACCACATGACCGGACAGGATTTTGGCTGGGATTGATTGATTGATTGGCTGGGATTGACTGTATTTGTGTTAGGAATAGATTTTTCATGTCAATTATTAACTGTAAAAAGTATAGAATTCTATTTTAAGATAATTTATTGAAAATGGTATGCAGCAGGTTTCTAGCTTTTTACATTGCAGTCAATGTTGGAGCTTGATGAATTCACTCTTTGTCTTTAACTGATATTTATATTGACTACGAGTACAATGCAATTACAGTGTTGATGTAAAAAGGGTAACGACTTTTATTTACTGCAGTGTAATATTTATTTTATTTACAAAAATATAATTTAACTTAAAACATATAAAGCAGTAATGTTAAGTTCATTAGAAGTTTTATGCTTTAAGCATACACATCATTACCATGTTATAATTTATGAGATTAAGGTACCACCCAGCTGCGATGCAAAAAAAAATATTTTAACAGAGTTAACCTACAAAAAGCAGCGGACATTTGCAATGAGCAACATCTGTTGGGGAGTCTTAGTGTAAGTTAAATAATTACACCTGTTTGGTAAATGGCATTAAACTCACTAACATCTCATGTACAGCCGCTAACTGAGTGTTTTTGCTTTGCTGCGCAAGGATCCTTTTCACAAAGACCACTCCTCACATACTATACTGGAAGCATTTTATCCCATGAAAGACAAAAATGATATAACTATGATAATTTTGGTGGTGATGTGAGGGTTCACAATAATTATGAAAAAGTGACTCTTTTTTTGGTGTGGCAAAAAAGTTGACAAATGAAACTGGCTCTTTAGTTCATGTGTATTGAGCTGCTAAAGTTGCAAAAAACACTACCTTGTAGACATTAAAAACAAAATGACAGAGAAATATTATTTGATGCATCATTTACACTTCCTGTGATAATGCATGACATCTGCAGAAAAGCATCGACAGAATTTTGAAATCAATGAAATAATATTTAATAAAAAAAATTTCAAAATCAATGCGGAACAAAGTTCGATGTCTGTGAACTGCTCAGTAAAACAGAATGTACAACAGAACATAACATAATCCAGATCTCAGTGCCAAGTTGAAATATTTTGCTAAATATTCTAATCAATGTGACAGGGTTAGAAAGTCTCGCTCATTGGGCATGTGACACACACATTTGGTTGTTTTCACACGTTCGCATACAAAAATTACAATAATATTCACCCAAGATGTACTGCTTTATTTTAACAGCAGTCCATTTAGCATTTGTTGGCAACATGTGTGTGAATTTCCTTTTTTCTGCAGTTTTTGGTAGAGTGATGGATCAGTAATAATATGTCTGAGATTGGTAGAGAAACACATCACCGGTGCCAATCAAATGCACGCTGGTCATGCTCAAGTGGCTATAATCAACAGAAAACCCAAATGAATAAACTCTGGATCGTTCACGTAAGTTATTCCGACTCACATTGTTGCATTCTTTTTCTAATAATGTAGTTGGCTCAGAGACAAAACCTTTAATTTAATCTCATTTTCAAGACAGTCATTGAATTACAACATTATATTATTTGCTACTATTATTAAAAAGTTGTATATGTTTAATTTGTTTTGGGAAATTGCTTACAACATCATGTGATTCATATTATTAATTGGTATTTGTTTTATGTTGATGGAAGAAGTCGATAAAAAAGGTCAATCTTAACCCTACAACCCTAACTCTACAAGTCCATTTTTTACTGTTTTAGTCATTAGCATGATACGTTTATATTTTATGCCAGATTTGTGGATGGGTCAAGGTATGTGTTTCAAGAACTTGTTTGTGAAGTGACACAGTAAATGCATTGCATCCATTTATTAAAAATGCATTTAAGCACATATCAGGTAAAGACAAAACAAAGACTATCCACAATGGCAAAATACAGGTATTTGAGTCTAAAATGTTAATATGTAACCTATTTAACAATTTAATACCTAATACGGTATGAGTTTCTAAAATGTAAGTAGAATGTTCTTTTTTATATATAAATGTTCAGGATTCTAAGCATTACCGGTCATTTAAAATGACAGAAGCTAAAGCTTAAAACAAGCATGCATACATTCAGCACTGGTTTGTTGTTTTTGAAAGTCATGCTTTCATTCATGCACACACAAACAGATGCATGCATAACGATAGAACACATTCAAATATTAATTCACATTTCAATGATTATCAATTACACTTCAATGCAACTTACCTGCATTTGAGTGTGATAGACTCCTTGTTGCCTAAACTTTGCTGAAAATTTCTACCTGACTGCTCGAATTAAAACAACTACGGAAGCACTTTTGGAGAACAAACAACTTAAAGGATACTTACAAATATAACACATTTGTTTCCTGTTATTCCTCACAGAATATGAAAAGGCAGAGGACATCATTCCTTTATTTAATGTAATTTATGGGCATTTATTTCTAAAAAATGTTCTGGAGTTTATGTGGTATTCTAATATAGAAGTCTGTATTTTCCATTTCAAGTTCAGAAGTAGACTTTAAATAGTGTGTCTGTTTATTGACTTCATGGCACTGTTTGGCTTCTGTTATAGATTTAAGTATGATTTTCATTTCAAGACGTAATTCCTTTCGAGCCAGTGGTTGAGCTCTTTTAAACCCATATGAACTTATCTCTTGATTTTTTTTATAATAATTTTGTGTTTTTCCAATAAGAACGTCCTGTTAAGGATACATGGCCATGAGTTTGGTATTGATTCTGAAATAAAGCTATTTTCTTTTCATATTGAAACATACACTACTTGTTTTGTTCTCCACAAAAGGCTCATGTGTCTTTGATAACTATTCTCAGATGGATTAGAATGATGATCAGAAATTTTAATTGTAACCAAAAATTCATATTCAAACAAACTAAAAAAGCAACAAAATGAATGACATTTCTTGTAATAGAAATGTTAACATTTGAAACAAATTAATATTAAGTATAGTTTTATCCAGAATTAATAGGCATTATGTATTTAAGTTTTTAAGATGAAAAAGTCATAACTCTGAAAATTTTTTTCATTAGGATCATTTAACTAAAGATCGACCTGAGTACTTGCAGCATACTCTCTTGCTAAGCTGTTTTGATGGAGCTGTGGGGGACAGTGTAGAGCCCTGATCCCAGAAGAGCATTTCACGGGGTGGAGATCCTCCCCTGGGCTCCTGGCACACCTGCTGTCAACCAACACATCATTAGCCAAGTTACCATGGAGATCTGAGACATAATAGCGCCTTACAAACACATATGTTTTTCTGCACTAATAAACATTACATATATTGCACACGCAAACTAAACAGTGCTGAAAAAAATCTATGGAATCAAATCAAGTACTGTACTTATAATTGATCAAAAGTTTAATTTGTTAAGATTTTAAATTCTACGAGAAAAAAAGGAAAATTGTAAATTATTTTAATAGCAATTTGGTGAAATCAATCAATCATGTAACTAATCAATCCAGCATCTTTTTGCAGTGGCTTCAAAGTAGAAGAGGCCTTGTGTATATAAAAAATATAACAACGTTTTTTAAGAACTAAGGGTATATAGTTAGAATATACTGTCAACTTAGGAGCAATAGGGTTCCTTTTGAAATCAGGAAATATATTTGTCTTTATGCCACGGTCTCCCATGAATACTCAATTCGGATTGGCAGGCAGGGGTTGTATATTTCTCAATAACCTCACAGGTTGTCCAGGTTGCTTTGTTCACTCTAACCTTGCGCTACATTGGTAACCATAGTAACAAGGAACATAGCTAACAGGGAACGTTTTAGTAACATTCGCTAATGTTCTTTAAAGGTTGTCTAAATGTTAGCTCATAACCTTTCCAAAAGAATGTTCTAGTAACATTCTATTAACATGAGAATGTTCTCATTCCTAGAATGATTTTTTGAAAGTGATGAATGTTCTCACAGTGTTGAAAGAAAATGTTCTGGGAACAGAGTGATGAATGTTCTAAAAACATTTTAATAACCTTGAGAGAATATTTACAGAATGTAAAAAAAAAAAAAAACATTTTTGTAGTATAAATTTGTTAGCTGGAAACATTAGCCGATCACCCAATATGAGCGCTAGACCACAGTTCGCCGATTTGCTCAACTTGGATTGTTTTAGTAACATTATACGGCCAATATTTTACATACAAACATACATTTAACTGTATGTTTGAACTGGATCCGAGCAATATTTGATAGAGTTAGCTGCCGGCACCAGGACCAATGACTAACAATAGCTACAATAACAACAGCTGCTGCATCATTGTGGAAAAGGAGAGCATGTTTGTTACTGTCCACTTTTATTGATTGATTCCACTTTTAAAATAAAAAAAGGTTCAAACTGGTATTTGCCTGTTTTCATTCATATTAATACCTTACATTTAAAAGATTGCTGTGAAGCTTTTCTTTGTTTACACTTTGTTTTCAAAGTTAACGTTAGTGTTATTAGCTGCAGATGTATTCCCCACTCCTCGGTCAACTTGAGCAAAGTGGAAGGTTTAATTAGTTAGTCATTAGGGTAAGTTGTTGAAGATAATTGTTTCTAGTAACTATTTTCATGTTCGGTGAGTATAAGCGCAGCCTACTATGGGAAGGAATTCACCAGATCAAATAAATGTTTCGTGTGTTAAAGTACAATTCAACTTTTTCACAGTGGAAATTATTTCTAAATTATGAATCAACTACTATTATTCTAAAAAATGTGAACAATCAACCCTGATGTTCTGTTGGTGTATGAAGCTAGCAAGCACTCTGTAGACAGTCCTGTAAAGTTATGTTAAAGTGTCAAGAAATAAAAGATTTCTCTGATAAAAACAAAAAGATCAGAACAGCATTCAGTTGTTGCCTAAAGTTTGTAACGGTTCCCCTTTTAGATTTTATGACCGAACTATCTATTCGTAAGCAGAGCGCAGTCTAGATTAATTTGACCCTACATTAATGTTGCATTAGCAAGAAAAAGTGAAACGGACAAAATTAACTGTCCAACTGTTTTTTTGTAAGGTTATGTACTGCAGAGCAAATATTTACTTTGTTAATGTTGGTCAAAGATAATGGAATGAACGGCATAAACCACGTCAACTGTTAAGACAACACAACATCAAACTTTAACACTACATTTTTTCAGTTTCCTCATCTCATATATTAATAATAAGTTAAATATGCGCGTGTTGGTTAAGGCCATGGCATAAACGGTATATACTATATTACTTGTTCAATTGTTGACCTCACAAAGTGTCTGAGCTGGTCAGAGGATGGAAATATAAGCTTTATGAAATAAGTAGTCCATGGTTTGAAGATTTATTAAATTTGTTTTACCTCAAAACCTCACAAGTAGAACTACTGTTATCAAATAAAAAACTGCTGACAAAAGGGTAAAAATAATAATCAAATAATTTTGTTTAATTAACTAAAACTGTATATGTTTTAGTTAAGATTCCCAATCAAGGTGCAGAAAGAAGGGCAAAAAGACTGCATTTCAAACACAACACTGCATTTCCACAATAATAAAATTTGCAGTGATTCTGCTGCACAGACTAATATATGAATATATCTACTTCACACTATTTGGGGAAGTTGTGGCACATGTGGAATCTCAGCTGTGACAAATGTAACCATCCACCACTGTTCATTGAAGTTCCTACTATTTTCTTTAGTTTGTACTTTTATTTTTTTTTTTTGTGCTAATATGTGTTATTTACCAATGTTTTGACATCACTATCTGTTCTTTTCAAACTAGTTTTCAGGGCATAGTTCCAGTGGCATTACATGAAAGATTCAATTGCCAACAGAAGCAAGCTGAAATGTTAGAACTGCAGAGAAAGGAATATGATAAAGCTAAGAGCACTGTGATGTAGAGATTACAGAAGCCTAGAGACAGCCACCTGTTGTTACAGACAGACAGAAACATTAAGTCTTCTTTGGCTGACTAGAGGGAGTTTAAAACTGGCCTCTCTCAGGACAAATATCTTTAAGGTGGCACATAGAAAATTAAACTCGAGACTCAGTGCATACGAAACATTAACTTGGGGGGAAAAATGTAGGATTATTTTTAGCTGTATGTTGACAAAAAAAACTTTATCAATGTACTGCATGTACTGAAGAGGACCAAAACTCACTTACAATATGATATTAATCTAATTGTGTTGTTGTTGTTACGTCCTGGTATAGGGTCAGGAGTAACGTAAAAGATTTTAAAAGCGGAAAATGGTGATTTATTTACAAAAATTCACATAAGTGGAGACATACCCCAGGAGTCACATGAGATATCAAAGTCTGTCAATAGCAGGAGTGAGCAAAATGCTGAAGAAAAATTGACTGAACAGAGTTTTTATAGAGGAAGTGTAATGAGTTGATGAGTGAGTGTGGCCTTAATAAGTCAGGAACCAGAAGGATGCTGCCAATGGTGGATGGTTGTAACAAAAGTGTGTGGAACTGGCTCTGACTCCAGCTGCTGCTGGCTCAGACCTGCATGTTCAGATCTATTATTTGTTTAAATAATTATCACATTATTTAGTGTTGAGTTAGGTGGCCATTTTATCTCTTTTTATAATTATTTTTTACATATTTAGTAAGAATTTATTAAAGCACTTTTAATTAATATTCACCAACATCTGAGCAAACTGTTTAGAATGACAGGAGTTTGCTCCTTCAAAATAAAAGCCCTAATAACCATCATAGGACATTGTTCATGTTTAAATGAATAATTTCATTTTCAGTGGAATGAGTCTGGCATATGTTTTCTTTAAACATATTTTTAAAAAGGTTAAACGAAAGATTGAGCGAAAGAGAAAAGATAGATTACAGAAATCTATAAAAGTAATAGTGTCGGAATTCTGGAATCAAAGTCTTAAAATCTAAATAAATTGAGATATCTACATTTGATTGGACATCTTATTTATGAATTATATTCTGGTATAGTTTAATAAATTGCTCATAACTCAGCTTTTCAGAAAGGCAGAATAATATCTGTAACATCTTTTATCCTACATAGGGATAAAAAAGTCTGGTTTTGGGTCACTTTGGCCTTCAGTCTGAACTTAAAGCTTAATGAACCGGACAGTACATCTACCAGCTAATCAAAATATGAACGCCAATAGCAAGACAATGATTATTAGCACAAGGCTCTTACAACAAAATGATAGAGTGCTACACATACAGTTCAAGATGCATTTTGAGAAGCTGTCCTGCCTGACTTTGGTACCCATCCTGCCTGCAAGTGACATTTCTAGCAAATGCCTTGTTACTTACATTTTTTACAAATCATGCATGCATTTAAGTATAGTTTTCAAAATTAGTTACTGAATAAATGACTTAACATCCACACTGCAAAAGCCCATTATAAACTTTTGAAATTATATAATACTTAACACTATAAGGCTTAGTAACTACAAAATGACATGCCATGCTTCGCAGAGTTAAATCCCGTTATTTCCAAGCCCTTTAAACTCTTAAAGCCCCGTATGCCTGGTAAAGCTGTGTGGCAGAGTTGAATGCTTTAAGCTTTGGGAAATAAGATTAGCTGATTTTACATATGGTTCTCAACAAGGGCTGTAATCCAGGCTTGAGCGTATAGGCTTGATGTCTCTGTTGAAATGTCTTTATTGCTAACTACAGGAGTTTCACCAAAGAGATTTCATTCAGATATGTATTGCCCATATCAAACCAGATCAATGACCCAACTAAGCAATAATTTAAACAAATAACATATTAGATAAATTTTTATACAGAAGATGACCTAATTATGCAAACACGAAACAACATAATCATTTTCACATGTACTTATTATTACATAACAATTATATTTTAGTCCGAAAGATAAAAGAAAAAAAAATCTAGAACTAACTAATCATAGCTGGAATAGAATTATAGTTGGAAAACACAGTTCTCACTTCGGATCACATGCCACGGAATCGGAATTTAACTAGAATAGTTGTGTAAAAAATGTATGAGTTCTGGCTATTTGAAACATATTTCAATTACAAAAATGTCTTTTGTTTATTAATTTCTAGTGCTTTACCTCTTTTTAAATATCAAACATTCAAATGAGCGTCCAGCTTTGATTGCACAGGTTAGAATCTGCACTTATATCCAAACTTCCGATGCAAGTACTTTAAGCCTTATAACGCCGAGAACCACTGTTCCAACTTTTTGAGCAGATGGTTATATTTCTCCCCTGCTGGTGCAAGGACTAAATAATCTTGATCTCTGCTCAAGAGGACACAAAGAAATAAAGATCTAATATCTACAGTGCTGTGACCAAGTGTTGTCCTCATGAATAAAGTAATGGGTCTTAAGGACCTCGCTGGGATTAAACGAACCCCTTCTTTTCATGAATATAATCGAGTACAATATGATCTTTGGTTGAATCCCCCGAAAAGCTGTTAATGTAAAGGATTAGTTGAGTGTTGGTGAAGAGTGGGTCAAGGTTGCTGTATTGTTGCCCTCTCCATTATTTTTTAGGCATGTGTTTAATCTCCCTATTTTATGAAATTGTGAATGAAGTTGTAATCAGGTCATTGTAAAAAACTGTCATTGTATCTAGATAAAGGTGATATAAGGATGTACGGCCAGTTATAGGCAAAAGAATGATTTTGATATGAGACAGTTGCCAAGTTTTTATTTACAACACTGAGCACCAGTGAGACAAAAAAAAAACCTCCTGGGACGACCAATGAAGGAGGCGTTGTCACAAAGTGCATAATTGAAGCTAGCTTTATTTAGTTTCGATGACCGTCTGTACCACCCTGTTCTGTACATCATTACACAAACCTAATCCATGCCCTTTTCATAGTTCCACAAGCATGTTCACTGTACTCCGCCTGATTACACCCATGCTGTTTTCAGAAAAACATCGCACAGCCTACCAACTTATGATTACAGCATTTGTGGAAGGTTTACACACCAAATTTATTTTTTACCTTTTAATTACACATATGTGATCATTTAAGAAGTTTTTCATCTTTAGTTCATAGGGATTCCCAATATACATAACTGTCCATTCAGTTTTCAATTGGCTGAAGTGGTTCAGAGTGTGGATCAGAGTTATCTTGCCCTATATCTTACTAGTATTCTAAAATTATTTCCTGTTTCTTTAAGAAACTTTATAATTATTTCTTCCTTCTCTCTGAGCACTGATCATGTACATTTTTCCACTAATGAAATATTTGTAATGACTTGTCTTTGTAATTTAAATCTTTTACATGATTCTGTTATATGTTCTATGGTTTCCTCCACCTGACACTTACACAGTCCTGTTGGGTGCTTTCCTATTAACTTAAAATATTTATTGAGTGTACAGTGCCCTAATCTAATTCTGCTAACAACAACAACCTCATCTCTTCTGTTTTTTTTACACTTATTCTACTTGTTCTGAATTTTATTTAAAACAAATATCTGCCTTTGTTGTCTTTGTTCCACTTTCTTATCAATGTTGGTGTGTGTTTTACCAAATTATTGCTTTAGTTTCTGTTTTACAGATTGTTCTTGAGTTTAACAGCTTTGAGCATGTATCTTTGTCAGAAAAAATCATTTGTTGTTTATTATGTACGTTGTTTCTTCAAGAACTGTTTCCTGTTGCACACTCTTGGGTTGGTCTGAAAGCATCAGGGTCTTGATTTGTTACAGGCCCAGTCTGTAGAATTCCACATGTTTTCATGGTTACAACCCTGGGTAAGTCACTTCTCCTGGGTAAGCCACTCTGGCAATGTGTTCTGTTCTCTCCAGTCTTCTAAAGAACAATCTGGGTGTTTTTCTTTCACTTCTGATGGAAAAATGAAGAACAGTCTCTTTGGCTCGGTGAGATGAGGAACGGATTTGAGAATGTACTGTGCTGTACAGTCCATATTGTCTAATCTATGCAATTATAAATTAGTTTTTATTTGACTTTCAAAAACAATTACAAATGGTGTCGCAAAAAATTCAACAATACAGATTCTAAAAATGCAATTAGAACTTTCTATTTAGAAAATTTCTTGTTAAAAGATTGAATATATCACTTACATATATCAAAACATTGAATATAATAAGCACAGCATAAAAAACTAATACATAAATAAAATAAATATATATTTGATATTGCTATTGATATTTTTTTCAAATTTATCAATGTTAGAAAAATCCTTTTGGTTACCAAGTTGTAGTATTGTAGGTTCAGTATTTTGACTAAAGAAGAAACCAAATTTAGTAAAATATAGTTGCCTATCATAGATATGCTGATGACACTCAGATCTTCTTAGTCCTTTTCCCGAATGACTTCAGCCCCATACACTCTTTCTGTAAATGTCTTAATGAGATTAAAAGCTGGATGGACACAAACTTTCTTCAACTAAATTAAGAGAAAAGTGAGGTAATTGTTTTTGGGAACAAAGCCAAGGTTCTCAAGGTGAACGTTCACCTAAGCTCTGAAGGTATTACAGCTAAACATCAGGTCTGCTTATTATCATCTCAGAAACATTGCAAAGATCAGATGCGTTGTCTCCATTCAGGATCTAGAGAAATGAGTCCATGCTTTTTGTCACCAGCTGGCTGGATTATTGTAATGGTCTCCTAACTGGTCTGCCAAAAAAGACCACTTCAACTTGTTCAGCTTCAGCTTGTTCAGAATGCGGCTGCACAGAATCGTACACAATGGGTCCGAAAATGTGCTATACAAATACATTTCCTTGCCTTGCCTTGCCTAACATTTGGCTAATAATCCCAGTGTTTTTAGCAATAAAAACATCAGGGTTGTTCTTAGTGAATTCCAGATCTGTGCAAAATGATCTGCAAAGTTTTCAGAAGGATTAAGCATCACAATACACATACAAAACATGTTTTGCATAATGAACATTATGCTTCAAATGCATTGTCGAACAGTGATTTTAAGTTTTTAAGGCCTAAAGTATAGGCTTTTAAGTTTTTGTCTTTTTAAGACTTTTTAAGACCCTGGTGGAATCCCTGAAGAATGATCAAATAGATGCAGAGTAGAGCTAATGTAGCTCTCTAGATGGTGTTGAGTACAAATGAGAATTGATGTCTTTAAACATCAAAAAGTTTAATTAAGTTCTAAAAAAGAAAAACCCTGATTTTAAGCTTTATATAAAAAATTGCAAAAAATAAAAATAAAATAAAAATTGTAATCTTCAAATAAAAATTGTAATCTTCATATAAAAATGCACACTTCCCTATTTCTAGTTAAAACGCATCTCGCACCCA
This sequence comes from Danionella dracula, assembly GCA_900490495.1. Lineage (NCBI taxonomy): Eukaryota > Metazoa > Chordata > Actinopteri > Cypriniformes > Danionidae > Danionella > Danionella dracula. Next base: position 7,340,891 of record UELW01000322.1, read on the forward strand.
CACTGGAGAGAAAGAACAGACTGGCCATGTACCTTTTGGATGTTCCTTTTAGCGCAAATGACTTCAACACCCTACCACACTATTAGAGCCTGTGATAAATGTTTCCTTTTCAAACATTTTCTGTTATTTGATTCTTATCACTTCAGTACATTCAAGACAAATATAAAATTGTAAAAAGGAAGTACATTTTGTGCCTTAACCATACCCCTTGAATTATGTCGAGACACAGTCTGCTTGCCATGAAATAGTTCCTCTCATTTTCATCATTACTGCACATTTGAACATTGGGTCGTCAGGCGGCAAGCCCGCTTTATAATCAAAATCTACAAAACTTGCATATCTGTGGGCAAATTTACTACCCTTTATTTTTGGTAGTGGACACAAACATGCACCAAGTTTAACCGCTGTAAAATGTGTAAATTTGTTTTCTCTATTTTTCTAAAAAAAAAAAAAAAGGAAATCAACCTCAGTATGATCCAAAGGTACAAAATGTTGTTTGACTTCTTTAAATATGAGATTTTGACTCTTCAATTGATCAATTCATAAAAGTGTCATTAAATGTCATCAAATGTCAATAATGGCCCAAAAATAGCATAAAAGAAAAACAAACAAACGAATGAATGAAAATCAATGTTGTCCAAGACCATTGAAAAATAATCCAGTTTATGATGACCTTTTAGACTGAAAATAAGTTTGCTCCATTAACTTCCATTATAAATACATGTTTTTTTTTAAGTTTTTAAAATTATTATTCCTAAGTGACCTGTGCTAGAATTGAGGTTGATGAACAGATTTATGCAACAACAATGGAGGAAAAATATTTATCTGATAAATTTCTGTATTGGTTAATGTTTTGGAGGGTTTGTCCCCTAAAATAACAAAATGTAGGTACATTTTAACAAAAGAACACATTTTTGTCATCATGCATTATGATTATTATTGCTGAATATTAAACCACTGGAAAAAGCATTGGATATTTAGCATACATATATGTGACTGAAAACCATACATTTTGAGACAAAAAATAGCTTTGTTAATATGAAATGCTGATCATACATCTTTTTTTTTCAAGAGTATTTTACACAAAGAACAAAAATTAATGTGACAGCATCCCAAATGTTTTGTTTAGTTATTCTGAAATATATTTTACTACAATTACTTCCCAGAACTCTAACATTGTGTTCCCAAACACAAGCCATATGCCTCCATGATGAGATGACCACATTTCTTAATATGTATCAATTGGGATTTAATTCTCATTTATTTTGAGTTTAAAAGATTCAGTGGTACAAACTGCCAGTTGCACGGTTTAACTTTTATATTTCCCAGAAACAAATTATTAAATTAATTTGAACACATGAAATGGAAACAATATATATTTTATACAAGTCTTGATTTTCCAAATATTTATTTTTGATGGTTAACTAGCATAGATTTACAGTCCTCTGTTCAGATTCACCCTAAAACATAAAGAAAACGATTCCCTTTCCGTGCATTGAATGGGCTGTTAAATGTAGTGACAATACTTTGATGGATGTTAAGCTTGGGAAGATATTTTGTGATGGAAGACTGTTCATTTTGGACTTGTTTTTAGAAATATCTCTTAATAGCCACCGGTTTCCATTCCAATGTAGTTTATGGCACCCCAAAATCTTGGAACGCATGTATATACCTCTTCATTTTTGAGTCAGCGCGCAGATCACCCAGTGTTAATAGGCCCTTTACCGACCATAAATATAAAGTGAAATCCCAGGATCAGACTACTTTAGCCATGTGTTCTCTGAGGGAGCTTCTCAAGCCTCCAACTGACAGTTTGAAGGTTGAATGACTATGAATGCTTCCAGACCTCATAGTGCAGAGAACGCCTTGTAAGAACTTTCATGCATTTGTCAACACTTAATGCCAAACTCGTCGACCAGAAGCAAGGAGATGCGGGGACTAACATCTTATGGAGTACAAAAAGTAGCACAATTAATTAAATACATATGTAATTCATTCATTCATTAAACTGACAAATTAAACCGACAGGGCGACTGAGAGATTTAAAAAAATCATGAAACACTTCAACATAGGCACCATGCATTAATTCATTTCATATCAAATTATCCACCCATCCATCCATCCATCTTCTTGTTGGCTTCGTCCCTTTTCAGGGGTCACCATAGCGGAATGAACCACCAACTCATCTAGAATATGTTTTACACAGCAGATGCCCCTCCAGCTGCAACCCACCATTGGGAAATGGTATTAAATATTTTTTAATCAATTTGTATTTTATTAATTTACTACACATCTAATACCATGTGCATTATTTCTTCTCAATACATTCATGACTAGTTTGAGGTCTCATTGGTTTGGTTGAAGAAAGATATTTATGTAACCTAATGCGCATTTGGAACCAAACCATGGAGTTATGCAATGAGCATTTAAAGTTGCATACATTAGCGGATTCCCATGTTTAATATAGTTTTGGTGTTTGTTGAAAGTTGAGATGAACTGCAATGTTTGTGCCTGTGGGAAGCAGGACACGGTTGGTTCTGTGTAGAGTATAATAATGAAAATCTGCCCTTGAGTTGCGAACTCACAGTTTTCCTTAAGTCAGCATGCAGAGTAAGTGCTTTTGATGATGTCAGAGCCAATGCAGAGGCTAATCTCTCATCAACTACCCGGCAACGCATCTAATCACAGTTTAGATTGCTGGTGTATCAAAATTGCTTGCATTACAAGGGGGAAATTCAAGGTATATAAAACTACAAGTCTAGGGTGATAAAAAAAATCAGCAAACAAATGTTGCCAAAAATACCAACCAGTTTCAGTGACTCAAGGTCAAACCAGAATCATGCAGTGTTTTTCAATCTGTGTGAGCAGTATTTGTGGTAAATTCTGTAGAAGAGAGAAAGCAAATACTTAATTTAGTTTAAATCATATAGTAAAACTGAGACTCATATAGACATTCTAGCCAGATTAGTAACAGCTATTAGCACTTATACCTCGACTTTACAATCTGAGAACATCAGCAGTTTTCTACAGAAATTGACTATTAACAACTATTTGAAATAAAAATCTTAGTAAAGAGTACTAACTTCAAAAAATTAAAATAACAATTTATTTAGTCAAAATATTTGACACTATGTTTGAGTTGTCTGTTGTGTTAAAAGTGCCTCAACTAAATACTAGGACAGAAAACGGTCAAAAAAAAATACTCAGAGCCTCAAAGAAGATCAGATATGAACTATGAATGGGAGAAAAAAAATTGCATAAAAAATGACATACATTCATTGCAGGGCTCTGTACTGCTTAGATAACTACTAAAATCAAGAAATTTGGACTCAAGAAAGAAAAAGAAAGTTTTTTTTTTAATGAAAGGAAGCAACCATTTTTCTTCTTGTGAAAACAACCATTTGATGCTTCACAAACAAGGCACATTTATATATTATATGATCTTTTCGTCAAAACACATCATTTGTGAATGTTGGTTTGCAAGAATACTCAAATCCCCAGAGCCCAACAAATCGTATTATTATATATTATGATTAAGATTTTCCCAAAGTGAGGCTAGTTTTGGGAGTTCACAAAAGATAATTATAATGGGCAGTGCACTAAACTAATCTCATCATCCTCCCTATATTAGATGTTCACTTGACAACCCTCCACCTCCCCTTCTCCACAACTTAGGTCTCCTTAGGGCGGTCTCCGGGTTCCGGTTTCACTCTCTTAAGACTCTCAGCCCTCTCTCTGATAGCTCACCTAATACGCAAGATTCCGCCAAATATGCTTGCGTATCTACGGCTAATTTCTTTGCTTTGTCCTAAGTACTAAGTTCACCAAGCTTAAATGATCCCTCAAACATTATTGTAAAAGACCTATATTCAACCACACATGTAACATTGCTGATGTGCAGATGCACAATGGTTACACAATTAATAATCAGCAGCTTACGCTGTTGAAAAATCTTTCTAGACAGACATAACCGTTTAAATGAATCTAGAAAATGACCTGATTTTAAATGCAAAATTTGACTTGTTATAACCACTATTAAAAAAACTAAATATGTAAGTAAAGCACACAAATTCTTCAGTGCCACTACTCCCTTCTAATGTCTGCAAACATGTGAAGTCTGTTCACAGAGAGGTCAAGGGTTAAATGAGTCATTAGCACATACTTGCACCGATGGCGACACTGATGTTGAGGGTTATAGAATGACATAATCTGAGCAGAAAATACCTTTGTTTAACAGGACATAAAGAATAGTTAAGACTTGTAAACAGATTCTGGTTATTTCCGTCTCTGTTGACTAGCAATATTGAGTTTTGTGTTAAGAGTGAATTCGTTAAAGGTGTGCTTTGCTCCAAAACATCTAACAAAAAAATAAAAGAAAATTTTTCGTCTTACGTTTTTTTTTTTCTTTCTGACATTCAATTTTGATGAAGGAAGCTCAATGCCACTCAATGACATAAACATTGCATTGCTTTTACTTTTTACGTAAAGGTTTTATGTTATAACATAATAATTAAAATAGTAAAACAGCACCTTTTTGTGATTTAGGTACAGCTGGATTGCTGGATCAGTTTGGCTACTACAGGAATGTGTGGAGCAGATTAAAGGACTCTCTTTCTTCTCCCTGATCTCCCCAAATACACTCCCAGGCAAGCATCTGCATATGGAGCCATGCATTATGGTACAGAAAAGGGGAAGAAAAGGGCAAAAGGAAATGCAACAACGTATAGCTGCCTGCTAAACAGTGACTGTCTGACCGAAATGTGATGTTATGAACCTGATGCAGTTGACCTTGACAGTTTAGCCAAATTAAGTTTTTTATAAAAATATAACTATTCATTAAAATTCGTAAAGAAATGATAACAGAAATAACAAGATTTCTATAATATAAACCAAAAGGGATGCTTTTTTGTTTGTGAGGTTTGCATGTTTGAGCAGCTGTAGAAAGTAACCGTTAAGTAACAAAGTAAAAAAAAAACCTTTGTATTCAGTAAGATAGGTCTGATCTCATTTTGTCCATACCTAGATGAGAAATTAAAGAAGTGGTAATTGTTTAGCATTTCTACACTTTACAAGGACATTTTTTAAGCCATCAGTAAAATGTTGTGGCCAAAACTAAATGAAACATATTCATCCAGACAAAAGCAAAAAAGGACAGCATATCAAAAGGGTGACCTATCAAGCTAAAAAAAAAGACACTTAAACCTATGTAAAAAAAAAGTTAATAAATAAAGTAAACATTGTAATACTATGTAATATATTGTGTAATGTTATCAAAACTAATCCAGGTAAATTACTCCAGGTTCAATCTTTATATTATAATGTTTTTCACAGCGCCTTGGCTTGGTCTAATTCTCAACAAGGTGTCATCATTATTAACAACTTGAGATTTGCATCATCAAGTCTTTCTCCTCCGGGAGGCAGAACACATTGAGCCAAACCTTAAAGTGCAGGTGAACATAATGCTACCACCTACAAAAAAACCTCTACACTCATCCCCTGTCATTCTGAGTAAAGATTGAATCTCTAATAAGCAAATTAGGGAGCCATTCTGAGCTCCATAAGACACTTGAGCCAATGGCACACAGGAGCTTTGTGCATTCCTGAAGAATTCAAATTGCTTATTGCATTATATTTAAATGCATTGGGCCAATTTACGACAGGCATCTAACAATTATACCATATTTATTACATGAAATGTTGCCACTTATTTAGAATTTTTGGATGTTTCAGGCAATTTTGATCATTAATCACACGGTTCATACCCTGACCTTACCAAGGTCCATTGATTTCATACTTTAAAATTATACAACAATGTTTCAAATCTCTACATTTGTGTGTTTCTTTTGCCTACAAGAAGCAGACCAACCCATCGTAATAATGTAAAGCTCATAGTACATTAATAATTAGACCTGACACTAACAGCCTACCCTGGCAAAGGTGAATCTCCAACAGATTTGGATTGGCAGTGGACTTGCAGTGTCTCCAGATGTGTCAGTACTAGGTCGAGAGATTAATCTGTCTGCACTGTTCTTCTTATAAGCTTCCATCATTCATCCGGTCTAAAATGTTTACTCAAGGAGCAATGGGGTCCTTTCATTAATCTAATTTGTGGACGAGCTCCACAGAGCCCTTCATCATTTCTCTTCAGGATGAGGGTCTGCTGGGGACAAGCAAACAAACCATTTTAAGCAACACAAACCTGGAGTACTTAACCACAGAAGGTAAAGAGGTCAATGGGTTAAACTAACCCTGAAAGGTCACAGCTAATGATGTTTCAGCCAATTACAGAAAAAGAGTAAAAATATGGCATTTTGGACACACCTAATCTATTATTGTGTGAACGTGGGGTTAAATTAATCCCTTGTGCTACTGATATAAAGTTGTGGAATATTTGTTTCTTGATAGAGCATGCACTGGTCTTTTTTTAAACCAGCCATATTCTCTAACTCTCACTGAGATATAAATTAGTGTTTCACTGTTTTGAATTCAGCATGGTTATAGCACTTTTAACGTAGCTTAGCATAGATCATTCAATCCAATTAGACCAACAGCATAACTCAAATTTGCTAAACTTTCTCCATCTTTCTTTTCATTGCTTGAGCTGTAAAGTCTACAAATTGCTCTTTGCGCAGACTGCACATTAATAAAACCCCAAGCTGACCATGTGGCAAAGCCTGCCATGCGCCTCTGAAATTTTCTAGCCTTGCGTCAAGACTCTGCGATTGGTCGAGGTGAAGCAGAGCAAGCACTTTAAATCTTTCTTGGCTTTCGTCTCATATTAAATAACAGATAATGGTTTCAAACTTTGACGTAAATAATCTTCTTTTATTATCTGAGTTGTGTTTTGGCTAGCTAGCAGTTTTTTTAGCTGGCATTTTTATCATGACACATTGTAATATTGATCAGAGCAATGATAGTGTTTCTACAGCTGCAACAAATGTATTTATGCATGGTATTTATATGGTATATGATGAAGTGAATAAAACCGCTCCTTTGTTAGCATCTGTGTTGTGTTTTGGGTTAGGTAGTGGAGAGTATTTTCATCATGCCACTATTGAAGACCTTTACTTGTGTGTCAAGACTACGAATTTCCCTTTGTGTAAACGACACATTTACAAAACCTTGAGCTGACCCCGTTGCAGAGCCTGCCACCTCTGAAACTTTCAGAAAGTAAAGGCTTTGCAGAGGGAGAGATCCGTGATTTGTTGAGGTGAAGCAGAGCAAGCGCTTCCACTCTCTTTCTTGACGTAAGCTCCATGGTAAAAAGGGGATGAGCGAGTCAAACTTTGGTGATAAAGAAAAATGACACATCTTTTGTTGTCTGTGTTGTGTTTTGGCGAGCTAGCAGTTAGCATTGTTATCACACAACATTGCTACATCAATAAGTGAAAAGATAGGGCTTCTACAGCATTAATAGGTTAATGTATGGAGTTGCATTTATATGATATATGATGAAGTAAATAAAACCGATCCTTTGTTAGCATCTGTGTTGTTTTATGGTTAGCTAGTAGCTAGCATTCTTATAGTTCCAATATTGATCTGAGTATAGACACCACACATCGAAGTGCAGAACTAGAAATGATTTGTTAGCAAATAGGTGTGCGTGAAGCCTTCAGAGGGATAAGTTTTGTAGGTTTGATGCAAAACTATAGATTTATCTTAAGAAGGACTAGAGCTAAACGTTTCCTTAGGACTCAAAACTGGCCATTAATTAGCCCATTTGTTTCAATTACTTGAAAGGATGAGCCTCTAGTGCTGCCCATTGAGCTGAAAGCTCCTCTCACGCTTTTCAAAGTCATAAAACTAAAGAAAACAGCTGCAAGAAACACTCTTCAGATCACTCAATTCAGCTGACTGTGGAGGAATGCTTTGTCTCTTTTCAGTTCGTGGACTCAATCGGAAGGCAAAAAGGTCATCCAGAAGAAAGAAAAAGAGGCTCTGCAAGATGGGTTATGTAGCGCCTCTGAATAAGCCTCTTATACACGCTCTCCATGAAACATTCCACTCCTCCTGGCAGCAAGGCTTTAATTGCTTTTAAAAATATACTTGTTCTTTCTTTAAAGTTTCCTCATTAGCATCAATGCTCCCTTGGGGAACCTTTACTGTCTTAGCAACATTTTCTCACCATGAAAGGTTCTTAAACAGCGCTCAGCAAGAAATCTGTCAAAGATCTTATTGTGTTAAGAATGGTCTGTGTGTGGCAGGAGAGTCAATGAACATTAGCATACATAACAACCTCGTAGCACTCTTGAGGTTCTTTATACGTCGTTATTGTTTAGACTTCATTTGATTGTAAAGCATAACACAACAAACAAAACTTGCTTGAAGTAACCAAAAACACAAGATATCATAAATATGAATTAATAAATGTTACAAGATATTACATAAATCATAACTAACTATTATATTTTCAACCTTTAAATTAATATAAAATGAATTAAAACACATTACAACTTGCGATCTTGACTGTACAGCAATATAAGTACAGAATATTTTTTTTTTTCAGATTTTTTCTTAATGTCTGAGCATTAACAGAGATAGAAGCTGACTTCAACTCTTTTGTATGGTCTCGGAGCTTTGTTGTGAATGGAACACAGTTGCTAATGATATTATATATATATATATATAGTGTCGGAGATCACAGCAAATTAAGTGGTAAAATTACCCAAAACTCACCCAGAAAGTCATATGGATATATTTTGGATTCTGCTTTGACTGTAATAGGCCGCACCGGCCCTGATTAAACTGTTTCTGTGGATGTTGTCGCTTGGGGACAAAGGAGCTGGGACACAGAGCCATGTTTTAAGCATGTCCAGGGTCGGAACAATGTGGGTCCTTCAGAAGATCAGAGGAGATGAGTTTCTTAAAGCTTTAATAGTAGGTGATGTAAAATCAATGTAAACAGTGCACTCACTAACCAGCTAGCTTGGTGTAAAAACTGAGCTTTTTAGTAGATTTATGATGACTAGCAATAGACACAACAGTAACCTGGAAAAAATTTACTGTTAATGGTGTCGGGATAGACTTTTCATTACTCTTGAAATAACCAAATTGGGTATATGCCGGGCTGGTATAGAGTCAAATTTTGAACAAATCAGGGACAGGAATTGTATGAGGAGTGAGAGGAGTTCCTTCAAGTTGTTTGCCCATTTACATTCTAAAGAAATTATTTTGCAGGTGTTGCAAACTGTTTTTTTTTTCTCTGGCATTTTTCCAAATTATATTTTGTAGAGATTTTTAAGATCCCCATCTATATCTATCAGTTTAATCACAGAAAAGTGAATCATTTGATATTTCTTTTCATAGGATCGATTATTCAGTGACCATATATGAAAATATTTCCACTTGTGTTTCTCTAAAATGTGCATTTTTTATGTGTTTTACTAATTAATTTCCCTTTAACAGAATGGCAAAAGTATTCCTATAATTGAACTAAAATGACCAAACCTACATAAAGACACTCGAAGAACAGAGAGTTGTTTTAGGCTCTAGAGACACACGTTATAATGGGAAGAGCTTTTTTTTCCTTATCTTGAGTTTCATCAGCTTTCAGGTATCTGTGTCTAAGTTCGCTGAAGGCTTGAAGTGAAGCAGTGAGATTCCTTGGTTGTTCGGGGCTTGTTGGGGCTGCCTAAAGTGGAAGGGTCAGAGTTCAAAGGCATCAGACTAAAGCATCTGAATGTCAGTCAAAGCATCCAGCCGGCCACACCATAATGTGTATTACCAAGACAAAGACCCAAGGAGGGGCGGCGCTTTGATTTGCCTGAGATTTATGAGCATGATGAAATCGGATCTGAATATGTGCAGTTTCCCCATTTTCTATATCATTTACTTGGATCTAAACGCTAAAGTGCTTTTGTTCTACGAGGAAGTCAGATGGGATGAAAAGGACTTGCATTGAAAGAGAGCTGACGGGGAAGGTCCCCGGCTGACCGGAGATGCTCTTTTCAGGTTTGCCTTCAGCTGACGAGGGCCCACGAGGATCAAAGAGGAGGGTACACAGGAGAAGAAAAGACACTCTGGGGCTTTCAAAGGTCCCATGTCAAGAGGAATTGTAGACACAAAATTAAATGTCCACATGATGTTTGTATACAGGGACATCCTTAAAATGAAAAAATCTAAATTTGGTTTTGGTATAGTTGTCAATGAATACAGCTTTTTGTTACAATATTTTTTAACAAAATTGAAAATTCAGTCATAACCGATTTATCTATTGTGCTTGTGTTGCAGCAAATCGATTGAAAAAAATCCCACACTAAAGACCCTTTATAAAACCTTTTCCTTCATTTGCTTTATTTTCCATTATAGAGAAGAACAAAAGGATCTAACAATTTCTTTGCTATGCTACATGAAATTACCATAAAAAACATTAAAGAACTGTCATTTTAGGCAAAAAAATGTCACAAAGGGCTCCGTTTTTGACAGGACTGTACAATAAGCATTTTTTTTCTTTATGGGTGAATGTTACGCCCTTTCTCTCTGTTTTGTGTTAAAGTTATATGTCATTGTGAATTTTCACATTTGGAGGCATGAATTTGTAGTTTTAGCATTTTAACGGATAGTTGTCATGGATAGCCTTTTCTAGCACTAAATGAACAAGAAAATAAAAATGTCTAAGAACCAGATAAAGCTTCTGACATTATTTAGTTCATATAAAAGGTCCATTATGTGAAAAAAAATCTTCTTAAAGCAGCTTGTGTTCTATATGATCGAGTGTCCTTTTCACGTATATTCTTTCTGACTCCAGATGAAAGTCTTCCTGTCCTGCTCAAACCTTTTGACCTACTGGGTGATAAATAAACTCAATAGTTATCCACCTTTCAAATGGAGCAGTGAGACCTTTTTGGGCCACTGGAGTCTCCCTGTCATTAACAGTAAATCAGGAGTGAGCTTATCTTGAGAGAATTCACTCACCAGCTCACCTAGAGCTTGATTTTAAAAGAACACCAAATAATAAAACCATTTAAGTTATTTGAGGGGGTGGTTGAGTACTGGATCACATAATCTGAGTCATCTGGAAACGTTTCAGTAGCAGCCAGGTCTATGAGCTGTGTGACAGGAAGTTCTCTTGGTGTTTTCAGAGTTACTTCTGTGTATCGTATCGATCAGATAAAATAGGCAGGACACCGGGGCTCCACGGTTAACATCAGAAACTGTGTAAAAAAAACACAATAGTGTATTGTTTTTTTTTACTGTTAGAGTAATGGATATTTTAAACAAGTCTATATTACCATCTAGTGGTCATTTTTATTAATAGCTGGAATAAGGGTTTGCCCTTGTTTGGCTATATCAAATTTTCTGAATTTGCATTTAACTATTAGAAAAGAATGTTTTGAAATAAAAAAAAATTGTAAATTCAGTTATGCCATTCCTAATTGCATTTGCATGACAAATAACACATAAGACCTAATGTTAGGACTATACACACTGATGTATCACCTGCGCACATTGGTTGAAGAGCACTTCCTGCGATTCATTGTTTGAGTCTTTGAGGGTGAAGAGCTTCTCTCTGTGCTGCTTGATGGTGTGAGAGTGAGCATAGAAAAGAATGAAAACACAAATGCACTTTTTTTGCATTAAAAAGAGAGACACTGTATGAGATGCTTCATATCCTCTGAGAGTTTGATACACAGCTGAAAACAGCACAGTAGAAAGCTTCCTTTCGCTTTAAAAGTTATTGCTTAATCATTAAATTGAATGGGAAAACCCTCAAAAAGCAAATGTGGTGTTGTGTGTGAGCATTACGATCTCAGTGAGTGGATTGATTTATTCCTTCACAAAGACACAGATACAGTCAGATTTTTTATTAAGTTGTATGCAGGAGATGCATAGGTGTATAACGGTCTAATTAGCTTAACTTTTGGAAATCCAGCGATGGAAAGCTCTTCACTCTGGTGACCAGATCACACTTAAGGTCCCTCATGTCATATTTAACTCCCTTCTAAGTATTTCAAATGTTGATATAAACCGTAGTTTGTGTAAGGTTGCAAAAGGACAAGAGTCACTTCATTTATAGGTGTGCAGTTTTCCCGAACTCACCAAAGCATGACACACCATTTTAGTACAATAATTAAAGTGTAAATCTTTAAAAGTTAAAATTTTCAAGTTTTCCAAGAGATTTAAGAGGTGAATTATAACTTGTAAAAAAGAGTATATCATCAACTTGAGATTTAGAGCAAACTCAAAGCACTAGACCTTCTTTCAGAAACATGTTTTTATTTCTGGTTTAAATGTCCTAAGCTTAAATATGTTTAAAAAACCCATACAAACTCATAAACAAACAATTGACGTAAACATCTTTTAACAGCCAAACTTTTTCAAATCATAACCCCTGCTGAAAGCTAACAAACAAAAGCAAACTTAGGAAAAAATAACATCATCATACTGTTGGTCTCCTCAAGATAATAATTCTATGGCTTCCTTGGTGTTTCTCGCTGTTGTTTTTCCATTCTTCAAACCAGCAATTAATTTCCATTTTCAGGGGTTTCATGCGATCATTGGTCATGCGATAAACTCCCCTCATTTCTCAGCCAATGAGAATTATTTTTTCTGGTAAACTGTCACGATCCTCATAAGAGAGAAGGGTAGTAGCAGAACCCAAACGCACGAGGTTCGGTCAATCTCTTTATTATTAAACAGAAAATAACAACACAAAATAACCCACGAGGGGGAAAACCTCCAATAACTAAAGTAAACAGATAAGTACAAGTATAAAGACTAAAACGGAACAAAGACAACAACAGGATTAAATACATTCAACAGCCAGAAAGGTGTGACAAACAATGCAGCAATACTGAACAAAAGAAGAAGGGGTCTTATAAAGGAAGACAATTAACCTAACCGAGAACAGACACTGGTGACTTAACTCAACCGGGGAGAATTTTACACAGGTGGAAATCAATCAAGGCTGTGAACAAGACAAGAGTGAATCTACAAACTGCAAAAAAAAAATAAACAGAAGCTAAACTCTGTAATGATAGAAAACAAGAAGATTAGACAAGAATAAAAACCAAAAGGGGAAAACCCAAACACAACCCTGACATAAACGTATGTATTAAATCCACAAAAAACGCTGTATAAATATAATTTGAATTACACCAACACCAAGAATTTAAGTATTTCCCATTTGTGACATGTGGAAGTATGCGGTTTCAGGTGGAAGATGGGGTAGAAAGATGCCGCAGTGGTGGAGCTGATCATCCTGCACCAGCTAACTCCATTCTGCAGTTGTGACCCTGTGCAAGCCACCTCACCCGCATTTCCCTGTATGGATGTGTTTGGTGGTGGGCAGGAGACCATGGGCTAGGACTGGCTTCCCCATCCTGTCAGACTGCCCCAGGGCAAATGAGTGCTTCCAAGGTAGCTTATCAGCTGAGGGCTACTAAGGTATAGTGTGAATGTGTTGTTAATGAATAATGCTCTAAACGTTGTAACGTGTCTTTGAGCTCTGGAAAGTGCTATATAAATTGAACGCATCATTATTAAGATTGATTCATTTTAAAACGGCAGCCACAGAGTAGTCTCTTTTATAGTTGATGACATCACACTGTCCAGCAGTTCCTTTTGGATCATGACCTGTGATGATGTCACCAGTGGAACTCCTCATGGTTGATCAAGGGTGATTAGATTGAAGGAAAATTTTACCTAACAAACAGATCAGTTAAAATGTAGATGGAAATGGCCCACCAGAGGGAGCCAAAGGTTAAAGCATCCTGTGGAATCCCAAGTTCCTTGAGAACCCAAACCACTGACCTGCTCTCTCGCTGCTATATTTTGCTTGTCTCATAACTGTAGGTTTTGGAGTCTCTGTTGATGAGATTATTACTGAGGCATGCTAAATGTGTAGAGTTGGCAGAACTCAAGGTTTTACTGCAATTGGACTTATTTTTAGTGTTCATAAAAAAATCAGCCGTAGCCCAGATTTCTTTCTGACTTCTAGTATTTCATGTTTCAAGAGGATTATGTTTCATTTACTCGTGCTCCATAGATTAAATTTGTGTCTATGTTTACTGATATATTTAATTAGGTTTTGGTTTATCGATGCTTGATTGAGCTAGCGTTTTTACAACATGAACATTTTCAAAAAAAACTAAACCTAAAGATTGTACTCTTTTTTTGCTATACAATACTGCTTTGCAGATATTCTTCAATAAAGTATACGCCTGATTAATAGAGAAAAAACTTACTGTCACTTGCCAAATGTAGACAGAGCAAACTGTCAGCGTGGAAGAGGAGGCGGAATTTATTTGGTTGCAGTATGAGTTTTAGACCTTTAATGTCATTGAGTGGTTAATTTTACTACAATATATTATATGCTTTCATGAACAACTTAACCTCTTCAGACAATAATTATTGGTATTTTCTTGTAGATTCTAATAAGAAGAATAACTATTTTAAATATACTTTGTTACTTTCTGTGGACAGTGGGTTCTTTTTAAAACAAATATACACAATGAAATATTTCTTTTGTTGTTGTTGAATACTAAATACAAAAACACTATAACATCCAATTTTTTGTTTTAAGGAATCTGACTTCGCTTTTTTAGGTTTAAAATGCCGCCATTTCCTTAACAACTACTGTGTAAAACACATTCAATGTTCAAAATAAGAAGTGAGTAAATAACTTAAAATAATTCAGAATATAACACAAAGGGTGTTTTTGGTAACAATATTAATCCACACTAAGCCATCGTAAAGCTGCTTTAAAGGAACTGCAAACAAAACATAAAAAGCTATTGAATGATTGAATGTGATGTCCATTTTAATGCAGGCATGGTCTGAAAGGGTTAGTCCTGATGTTTTTGGAAGAAGAGGTGATAAACTGTATGTGTTGATAATCAAAATCAAAACTATTTGGTGTTTTTGGAGGATTTTCACACTAGTTTCCAAGTAAATTGTTAAGTTAAGGTATAAAAATATAATGACTATATATTATTAACTTTTATAATGTTTAGTGTGCTGTTTTAGTGTGTTTTCTTCCAGGAGTTGAATTCACATACCTGCTCTGGTCACATTCACTAGTTTCAGTGTCACCACTAATCCTGCTCTAGCCACGCCCACCAATTACCCTTGGAAGAAAGCCATTGGTTAGACATTAATAATGCCACACCCACTAAGTTATTGCCACCTCTACAAACCCTCACTCTCAATCTTCTCATCAGTTTGCTGGTTTGGATGCTCAATCGTTGTGTTATTTGAGATTGGTGAACTTCTGATTGATTGAGTTTGTTTCACTTGCCTGTTTTCTTCTTTCCCTTTTCCGGAACAGTTTACCTGCAGAGCTAAACATGCTAAAAGAGTTACAGACCTTCATGTCTTTTATGATTTTGAGCATTTAAGCACATTTTCTTAATCTCTGGCAACCACAAAACAACACAAATCATACATCCTCTCCAGAACTTTGTGCATTCAGATGCAGTTCAAAATTAAATGTTATGTGTTTGTTTGTAATAATGAAAAATAGACAAGGAAAACTTTGTTATTTATTTATCAAACAAAAACGATACAGAACAAATGCATCTCATAAAATCACAAGTAAAATATGCATTATAAAATGTTTTAACACAAGCTTATGAGTAAATCTATAGCTATATATTCAGCGACTGTAATAATACTACATAGCACCATTTTAACAACAACAAACATGTATTATTCTGGAATTTTGGTACAAGGTAAAACTTCAAGTCGACATCAAGACATTCCCTTTTAGAGTACATTTTATTAAAAAACATGACATTTGTAAAGGGTTATAACACAAAAACCTAAAGGTTATCTCTTCCTTGAGTGAAATCCTAAAAATGATGGCCTTCATTAACATGTTGTATCTACAAAAAAATAAAAATGCTTGTGAAAATGACAAAAACAGGCTCACCAGCCAAAGACATGCACGCAGCGTCTCCATGGCGTGGGATCTTCATGAACCTTCAGCTTCTTTGCTCACCTTCGCTGTGATTATTCAGGCCCGGAGGAGACGGACGCAAAGTTAGAGTCAGTTTCTCAGTTCTAGAAAATCCACCACGCGTTCACTCTTTCTTCCTCAAGACGATATAGATGAAGCCGCTGATTAGAGTGAGCGGGAAAGCCAGCCAGGCCAAGACAAAGGCGTATCCATACGTGTCAGTCTCGTTTTTCCACTCTGGACTCATCACCGTGTAAATGATGGCCCCGCTCATCACAAACAGACCTTAGAGGGGAGAAGAAGAGGTCTCAAACATTTCCTGAAAGCTGAAATGATCGACCTAGCTGAGAGAGGGAAAACTCACTTGAGAGGACCTGGAAAACGGCGGTGAAGAAGAAGCGGCCTCCTTTTACTAGAGTGAAGAGCTGGCAGAGGAAAATGATGAAGGAGATCAGGCAGAAAATAGTAGATAAGACCATTAGAGCTTGAACTGCTTGAAGCCAGTCTGTAGGAACAAGAAGATCAGAAGTTGTAACAATTTTGGTTTGAGTTCACTACTATAAAACTGAGTTTTCCAAATTCCCTGACTGTCTAAAAGCACTTCCACTCCACCACAAGGAGTTAGACTTTGAAACGGTTTGAAGTGATGTCACAAATGGGGGAGTGGCACAGAGGGGGGGGGGGGGGGGTCAGCATAAGCTAATATTAGGGAGCCCCCTCACGTGAGCAGATTTCAACTAAATATAACTGCTTTTCACTTGCGACAGTAAGAGTTGCATAAAAAAACGATAAGTTTGAAAGTTCAAGCCAAGTTTAACACATTTAATCATTTTATAGCTAAAACTAGGACTAAAACTTCTAAATTAAAAATAAGTTGCACTAACTAATTTGTGTGTGTTCAGTTAATTTGTTTCTTTTTAATTCTAAAAGTTAAATTACGTTAGTTGGCAATGGTAACCTTTTTTCTTCTTAAAGATTAGAATTTAGTTTTAAAAATCTGTTAAAGAATTTTCTTTTTTTGTCTAGTGCCGTTATACAAATAAAGCTGAAGTTGTTTGCGTGTGAGGAGTTTCTTCTATAATGTCTGTATGCAAAAAAAAAAAAAAAAAAAAAGATCTCTTTCATGAACACACCTGACTCCACTCCACCTTTGAATAATTACTCACAAGACTCCCTGCACCTGCATTTCTTTTGGTTCTTTTGGATCCCCAAATCCGATCCTGGAGGGCCGCAGTCCTGCACATCTTAGTTGCAGCCTTGCTCAAGTATGCATACTACATACTACTCTAGCTTCAGACAATTAGAGAGGACCCTAATTAGTGCAACAGGTGTGTTTCATGACAGTTGAACCAAAAATGTGTAGGTCTGTGGCCCTTCAGGACATCTGGTCTAAATGATAACAGGACGCTTGATAAAAATTAAAATTTAAATACATTTCAGATTGTAATCCGAGGATTTAGCTTCTGAACGCTTTGTTTATGTTACTAATACATGATAACATTTGTAGTATCATTCTTATAAATATCTGTTTAAACCGAAGCCAGTCATCTTTAGCTTTAGAAACCAGTCATCTTAGCTTGTGTTTTTCATGGTCTAATAGATTTAGTTTTGTATATTAAAACTTACACCTCTTATAATAAACTCAAGGCACGATTTATTTTACTGCAAAATCTACAGTGTTAAATTAACACTGCCGCTGTAGACCTATATAAGCACTTCACCAAGCAGTCAGTGTTATTTTATAACTGACACTTATCAAGTTATTTAGGCTTATGTAGGTCCACACGTTCCCTATCCTCTATTCACACTTTTATGGGTGCAAAATAAGAATTAGTGTCTCCCAAACTATAAAACATGTGAAAAAAGTACCCAACACCGAATGTGTACTTTTTCCAGTTAGATTTTCTATGGACGCTCAAACGCTGATATTACCCATAATCTACTGCGAATGAGTTATCCCATGAACAAGTGAGCCCTCTCTGTTATACGTTTTATTTTTAGTAGAAGCACAGAAATAAATAATAGCAATATAGAGAGTTGTATATCTCTTGTTAGAATATTTTATAATAAAGGAATGGGAACGAAGGAGTTAAGTTCTCGCAGACGTCGTGTGTAATGACGTGGTCACAATGACATCACATGAAATCACATTTAGTGCGTCCCAGATCGTGCACACTTGTCGTACACACTAACAAGTATGTACATTTTCTTCTAAAAACGAGTATCTACTTTAAGGGTACAGTTTAAGCATCCAGATTGGGACGCTTAATGTAGAGAAACTGACAGTGAAATTGTATTTTAGTTGGACAGAAAGGTTATTTAACTGTTTAGTTTCTGAGCAAAAGCAAAATCAGAAAATGTTCAATTGGCATTTTCTAATAAGAAAACTGTTGTTTTAAAATGTTTTCAATAATTGATGTTTTTTGGGGTTTTGCAAAAATGGGAAACAAGTCTTTTGGTTAAACCTACATTAAAAAAATCTAACTACAAAAAGACAACATGACCTAGATCATTTTACTACTGTTGCAATGTCACAAAAACACATTTGTACATTTTTTGCCGTTATGAATGTCTACATGTTTATTACTTTTTCAAATTCCTCAACATTGTAAGAAAATAATTCATGTTTCCACCCAATTATGTAGACGTAACAAGTATGTAAAATCTAATATCTATGTATAATATTTATATATAATTTAAAAAAAGAACTCACCTGCATCTGTAGTCCCATGGCAATGATATCCTTTGCTGTTCAGTGTACAATCAAACCAGAGGTCATAGCTTGTTTCCCCATGTGTTCTCCAGGCCTGTTATTTGAAAAGAAATGACATTTAGACACAAAGGCAAAAAGTATGAAGCAACAATCTTCCATTCAGACCGATAGATACTCACATTAGCCGATGTGGCAATGAAGAGAATGATTAGGCTTGTCAAATGCAAGACTAACGTCGCAAGGAGAATGATTAGCATTTTTGGTTTCCTCTAAAAACAGAAAAAAGTAAACATCTCAACGTTCAACACACTACTCAACCTAAATCTTTTATGGTTAATAGCATGTCCATGTTATTCAAACCATATCCTACAGATGTCGCTGTTGTCAAATACATTTGTTTGAACTTTTCTTTTTTTCTTCGTTTTCAGTTGTCGTTTGAAACATAATAAATATGGATTAAATAGGTTTCAACTGCATTATATTTAGAATATTTTTGTTAAGCCGCTCAAATGTATTCAGATTATTTAAATAAGCTCAAATAACAAAACGGTTTGTTGTTATCTGATCTACGTAAGTTATCCAACCGCGTCACTTTTTTTCTAGGGGTGCCGCCCTTTTTCGTCACGTCTGTTTAAAGTTGGCACAGATATCATGTGTACATTTTTAAAAAACAAATTTCAGTAATTTCATACTTTCATATAATACAGAGAAGACTAGAGCAGTTCTTGAAGCAAACTGAAAGAAAACACAAAGTTAACCAGTTAACGTTATGGGGAAGTCTTCGGCAGCTGTTTCCAGTTTAACGTTAACTTTAAAATATGGCTAGTAACGCTCATTCTAAATCTACACCTTTAAAGTGCAATATAAACGGTATGATGGGAAAAAACTGTAATCTAGCAATACGTAATGTTTAATTCGAAGATAGAATGCTGAAATACAACGTCGGTCTTAATATCCTGAAATCACTTTATCACAATTACATAAACAATCAGTAAAAGTAGCCAAGGCGAAAAGAAAACTTCAAAAGTTTTTTAAACTTACGTTTGAGGAAAAGATGGAAAAATATCCTTTTAAAAAGCAACAAAAGAGAGCAAGACGAAGGCTCTGGATTTATTTGCTTTGGAACTCCACGATGGATTCTTCAGGCTGCAGCCTCGTATTCCAGATGCAGATCTACTACTACAGCACGATTGTTTTTCCCTCCTTTCTTTTTCAGAAACGTGAGAACACCGCCCTGCAGCGTCACCACGTCACAGTCCAGTCTTCCCTCCAAAACCTCAGCTTCTCACTTTACAGCTGGCCCTCACTTAGCCATTGGTTCACTTAAAAAACTACTTCAAAAAACTTCATTCTGTTTTTTTTTTTTTTGCACTGACCAGAAGATTAATGTTGAGTGTACATTTTTAAATTCAATCCTTTTTCTGAAACAATAATCCACATCGAAATGAATGAAAAGACAACATTATTTTAAAATATAATTAAATTATTAGACTGCGAGAACTGAATTAATTATTATAGAAAAGTAACTTTAAAGATGCACAATTTTGTGAATGTAAATGTAAAATAGTAATTGAAAGTTATGTGTTATGTGAATGCAAGTTGGTGGCAAACTATGAAGTTTCTTAAAAAGATGTTTCAGTAAAATGTTTTTTTTATAAACAATTGCAATTTTCAGGACAGATTTTCAAGATAAAAAAAATAAAGATGTTTATAAAAAATATGTACATTTTCGCAAATCTGCTTATTATTTAGCATGTGGCCCTACTATTTACTGGCTCTTCTTTCATCCATCATGTGCCTTGTTCAATGCTAATACGTATAAGCATGCAGGCTTAGTGTAACCTACATCAAATTGGTTATTTACACCTCACAGTGTCTGTAATCAAACATTACTAACCTTACTGATTGAATACTGTATGCATCATCAAATAAATTCATTAAAATCATTATTGCTTTGAATCATCCATTAGTGACAATTAATTACATTTACTTTTAAAAAACAGAGTTTTCTGTGGTAAAGATGTGAGATTATGTCAAAGCTCGAGATGATGCCTGCTGGCTTAGTAAAAAATGTTTTTTTTATCATCTATAAAATAGATTTTGTTCTCCTACAATTTTGAGAATCAACTAAATGTAGAATAGTCATTTACTTTATTTGGGTTATAGTTGTTGTTTTGGTGGTAGTGGCCAGAAAGAGGAAGACCACAATTGTCTGATTTATTGGTTTCAACAAAGTCCATAGTACCTTTCTCCAAAACAACAAACAAGAGAAAAAGTTCTCTGAAATAAACCAAACAGCAAAATACATCTGACCCGACTACCAAACCTCTCTTACAGACATAGCCTCAGTCAAAATAATGTCAAAGTCAATGGTAAAAGAGGAACCAAAAATGTACATCTTTTTCCTACAAAAAATCAAGCAATTTTCCATAATACAAAAAGGCAGATAATGAATTCTGTCACAAACCTACAACCAATGAGATGTCGCCGTAGCAGTTGTACATAAACATATTACTATATTAAACTATATAATTTATTTGTTTGTTGCTAATTACAGATTGGCGTTTATGAAATTCTGTATATTTATAAGATTATAACATCGCTGTTGAATCCTTGCTTTAAATGTCCAGCAAGAAGCGAGTGAGCAAGTATCAACCCATTAAATATGTTTTGAACCTGAACGGCCTTTAGAGTCAAGGCATCCCATTAAACTGCGCATCTATCATATTGTATTTAGATTTGCTGTGCACCAGCTCATGCTGATTTGCACTTATCCATGTTCAGCTTTACCAGCCATTTTGATTTATGCACTTTAGGGGCATTTATCAGTGTAGTAGTGTGAGCTAGAGTATGCAGAGTCCCTCCCAGCGGCCTCATGGTATGCCCAGAATCTTGGCATGTGCCTGTGTGCTTCTGCATCTGGACTAGTGCATACCCAACAGAACTCATAACAGACGCTTTGAAGTCAAACTTGACATTTATTCCATAGTTTGAATAAATAATGAGTCTCCCGACAGATGCTTCAGCCACTCAAATCTGTAGCGTTAAGATGTCTTCTGGATACGATTCAGTTCTCCACCCCAAGTGTCTCGCGCAATCAGTTTTGTTTGTAAACAGACCAAGGAAGCATTCTACGAGCTACCCTTGAGTGTGTTTGTGTGTGTGTTTGTCAGAAATAAAATAAAAGTACTTGTACTTGGGAATTTAGGTTTGAACTTTTTTGCCCTTCCTTAAGTAAACTTTTCTTGATTCTAACTTTAATAAATTATTAATGATCTAAGTTAGAGGTATAAATATTGTCAATGCCCCTCACAAGACAAAAGGCTAGAGAGTTTCCAGTCAACTGCAGTGTTACACAAAATGTACTCTCTCTAGCAAGCTACTGATTCTCCAATCTATGATATGCATGCAAAACATCAAAAAACACATCACCTACCATTGTTAGTCACACAAATAATATGCTTTGATGCTCATACTTAATTCTAATTGTCATTAGGACGAAGTAGTAAGGCTTAGGGATAGTGCTGCACACTCTTTTAAATCGAGATTT
This sequence comes from Danionella dracula, assembly GCA_900490495.1. Taxonomy (NCBI): domain Eukaryota; kingdom Metazoa; phylum Chordata; class Actinopteri; order Cypriniformes; family Danionidae; genus Danionella; species Danionella dracula. Next base: position 7,363,052 of record UELW01000322.1, read on the forward strand.
GGCCCTGATATTAAAGGTGTGGCCTAATTTCTCTGTGTAAATCAATATAGCTTTGAGGTGTGAGTAAATACAAAAAAACTAGGTAGAGTCAGGCATAAACCTGTCAAACTATAGATTTGGTTTAGGGGCATGAATGTTTCCATCATTTCAATTGTCATGATTTGCTCCTGAAAATGCAAAAATTATGTTTTATTTAAATATCAAGACCATTAATCCATTCCCCCATCAAAAAAGTTTTCAAAATGGCTACAATTCCTAGGATTAGCTTTCAAGTCATTTGTGTTGAATTACACAGTTACCCGAGTTAAAGTTACTCTTACAACTTTTTAAAGATTTAATGTTGGTGTAGTAGAGAAAACTAAGGATGATATTTAATAGTATATTCACAAGTACACTTTACATTGAAGTAGCATCACAAATACATTTAAGTGAGTGTGAATGCAGAAGGGTAACTGAAAAAAATATTTTTTCTTTTTTCTCAGTTTAACAAAGAGCATTTCCAGAATTTATACACTGAAGTTTCTGTATTTTTACATGACATTTAAACTGTATATATTTAAGAACTATTTTTGTACTGTATAATGTTTAAAGACCCGATATTATGTATTTTTAAAAATGAGCTCTTGTGTGGTAAAAAACTGTTTTAAGTTTGAGGAACACCCTGCTAGAATTTCCTCAAACTCAAGCTGAAAGCCCTTTAAGTATCAAAATATTGCCTTAAATAAGGAAGAGTCGACTCAGAGTTGCTGAAACGAGTCCCAGTTGAAAGTAAATCTTTTAGCCCGTAAGCTCACACATCACACCATAGAACCTCCCACATCATTTATTCATGCCAAGGAACCAAACTCCACCTACAAACATCAGGATAACAAATTACTTAGTCTCATGACAAGAAGCATGTTTATGCAAGCCTTTCACAGAGAATAATTAATTTGTTCTCTGTGGAGCAAGGAACTGGAACCATATTTTCACCCGAGACACTGAATTACACTCTTATGCACAAGTGTTCCCATAATGCAATGCTAGTTCAAAATACAGATAAAACACTGTAAACCATGAAAACTTACTTTAGGTAAAATCAGTGGTTCTCAATTAGTAGGGGGGGTCGTGAGGTTCCGTCAAGGGGGGGCGCTTTTGACCTCGGGGAACATGCTATTTTATTTTTCTATTATTTTTTTGACTGTGCTAGAATAAAGTGAAATACCACTCCACTACATTAGGGGGCAGTGGTGCTCTCATTGGCAGAGTATGAAGTGTAGACACGAAGTGTAGAATAAAGGCGGAGAGAGAATGAGATAAAGAGACAAACGAAAGCTTTGAAGCTGCATATGTAGCGCTTGGCCTCACTTCGACTACGGTGGGAGATGAGGAGAGACAGGTGTGCTTACTGAGTCTAAAAATGTTGGCAGCGGACAGCATGAAGCCAAATAAATAAGGCGTCACTTAAAGACATTACACCCCAATCACGCTGATAAGCCGCTTGAGTTTTTTCAGCGAAAACGTGCCGAATATTGCCAGCAATCATGGTCAGTCAAACAATGTTAATAGTTTTGTTAAGGATTTAATGTTTTTTTTACATTTCAGATGTACCTTAAATCTTTTCTGTTATAGTTAATAAAGCTATTCTTTGTTGTGAGTTGGTCCATAATTATTTCTTTTTTATCTCTTATACGATGATATGGATACTGTGTTATGCAGATGTGTACATATAACAAATTAAAAGACAAATAATATTATTTATAGCTGCGCAGGGGGTGCAAGATGTTTTTTTCTTTCTTGAGGGCGGGGGGGAATAATTGAGAAACGCTGGATAAAATGAACATGAGGTATGATTGGTATTTTTTTTTATTTAGTCTAGAATCTCCTTAGCAAAACATCAGTTATGGATGTACCCTTTCTTAGATGTTTCACAGACACTCAGGGGTAGGCAAAGAGGAGTTAAGTTTAAGACATGGCATCAATAGCGAGGAGGTTTTCTCAAATGTTAATTCAAATACTAAGAGTCAATGAATAGAATATGTAATAATGTAACACCTATGTGACATCATGAAATTGGTTTTGTGAAAGAATAACAGATTTTAAGGTTTTAGGTTGAAAGCTTAAAGATTTAGTTTTACTTTAGTATGTAATGGAATCCGTTTCAAAACGAGCCCTTGAGTTTTGGCTTTGGTTTGAGTGAAGGATGTGTGTAATTTTGGCATCTCTGGTTTTTCTGTGCTGTGCTTGGAGTGCAGGACGCCACCGCTGTGAGCTGGTTCTGAGAGATGGATGGATTGTGGGTCAGGGTAATGGCTTGTGGCGGCAGGGCAATGCATTTACCCTGAACTCCCTGTTTGATGCAGGTCACAGGGAGGCCTGTAAATATTCTGTCTTGACTCACACTCAGTTTGTGTCTGGCATGGTGCTGGCAACAGGCATCAAGAGCACACAATGAACTGGAGTTTCGGAATAGCTGCTAAGCTCAGTTTTTACTTGCCACAAACACAAAACTACAGAGAGGCCAACAGAGATGTAACAGCTTATTAAGCGCAAAGAAGCAAACACAAAGAACACAAAGAAACAAACAGTGAATTGATAGGGGACTGTTGGGAATATGTGGCCAGATGGAAAGTTAATAAAGTAGTCAAAGACAGAAAAAGTTTTTACATATGCTTCTTAGACAAGATTTTGTTAACATTTTGACCATCTTGCATTTTTTACTTTATATCTAAAAATCTTCGAGTTCTGTTTTTGAGTTTTTGGCTGAAAACTCTTGTAAAAAAACTTGATACTTGAAATGTATACACTATTAAAATCTATACACTATTAGATTGCAGTCTACAAGAGCAACAAATATAGTTCATTTTAGTCACATTTTACCATTTTCAAAATGTAACATGTTTTAAACATGTGTTTGTCAAGTAAAATCTAAAACCTTGTAGTCATGTTTTGACTGAAAATTTTTTTTTTTGTCGCCATTCTTCTTTAATGTAAACAACACTGGTCTGCACTGTAAGACAACTCTGTAAAAAATACATGACAAATGCCCTGTTAATTTCCATTTTTCATGTTTTACAGTTTTTTTTATTACTTACTTTGAAACTTCAGTTGCATTCTGGATAGCTTGCTAAATGGACAGGAGCCATATATCCTGAACACCTGCCGGCTCTTATTATTTTCCTGTTAAGTTGGTCAATGGAAAAGGAAAAGCTTGAGTGTATTTAATAAAATACATTTTAAATGACTTCTTTCTGTCTCAATAGTGTCTGTGTGAGTATTAACAACTAGCAGTTCTTAGTTTACTGGGTCATGTGCAGGACTCAAAAATGTACAATATTGTCTTTTCTTAACTCAGTGTTTTATTGTGACATTGTTATACAATACAGAAATGTCTGTTTACTTAATACTTTTTTCTATAAAATTGTGAAAATCGTCTGTCAGTAATTCCTCAGCTTTTTATAGATAAAAAAATGATCTTTGTTAAATTAGTCAAAACGAGCATTAAGGTTTTCTTATTTTAAATGACGTTTTACATCTGCTATCCCTGGCATTATTCAAAGGTTAATAGTATCTTGTATGTGCACAGAGATATATGACAGAAACCCAATCCAGCTGTTTATAATTTAGCTTGGCAGGAACAGCCACAGGCTATATGACTCTGTCTTATTAAAACAACTGCTATTTACCCACTAAGAAAATTCAATATTGGGACTTAACCATTTCCTTATGGTGAAGCAGTTAATGATGCCAGAGTGAGTCATGGCTGAAAGTGAGATTAACATGTTTGATTCACATTAACACTGAGATTTTGAGAAGAGTCTGAGATTTCGGTACCAATCTTCACATAAAGTCAATGGAGTTGAGTTTCACAGTGTCATGGCCTATACTGAAAGTGTTTTGGGTTCACAATAGTATCACACTGCCTAAAAGTCTGAGCAATAGCTTTCCTTCTAATAAAACTGCCATTAATATGAAATGATTTTAAGTTAACTTAGTTTTGTCTCATGATGTAGATTATTGTGTAAAGTAGCTTATTGCATGCGTGCTGCAATAAAATACAAGGTTGCGTGCTATTTACAGAATTAGTGAATACTTTTGGTTGAGAAAACTTCATTGATGCTGCCTTTGAAGCCTGATTTTCCACCAAAAATCGAAACTATAGATTTGCATTGAGAATGTTACAAACTTATTGGTACAATGATTTAGTTACTTTTTTACACGTTGTCATTTTCCATAAACTACTAATAGGATAACAAGAAATCCTCACACCGTTTAGGATTTCATGGTCACAATTAAAAAAAAATTCATTGATTTGAATGAAATCGGTTACGGGGGTGCGAAACTGGCGGAAAACAACTCAGATTATTATGTATCATGTTTGAAGTTATCACATTCCACACATACTACCTCGTTATTTAGTAAGTAATTCGAACAACAGCTACAAAGATTTTCAAAAATGTATTCTATCAGCTTCTTTTTTTTCACCAGAACCAAAGTTTGGATGTTTATTGTGACATAATCACTTCCCCATAGTTTTTTTTTCTTCAGTTTAACAGAATTTATTTCTTTTAAGTACAGTAATATCTAAAAATGTACTTGCAAAAACACAAAAGTGTTTCCTCTAAAGTTTGTTTTTTTTTTATCTGTAGAAATTATGAAACTAACTATTTTTTGATAAGCAAGAGTTGAGATTCCTTTTCGAAACCCAATATGTACGAAAGTTGATAATTTACAATCAAAACATAAATGCTGTGCCTAAAGTCTCTACAGTTAGCATTAGTAACTAGTATTTGCACATGAGTCATGTCTCAAATCTGTCTGCCTCAAGAAGTGAATAGTTTAGTTAGAATGAATACTCATGGTGGGCCACACCACATAAAGAATGTGTAACAGTAATCAGGGAGGTTTCATTATTAGTTTTGGATGCAGCATGTCTTTAGGGAACTTCACAAGAGTCCAGGGAATGGGAGTGAAAGCTGCAAGACGCTGAGCAAATGGAAGTCATCGACTCTCATTGGAGAAAGAGAGCTTCATGGGTGTGTGTTTGAAATGAGTATTATGTCACTAAAGTACAGAGGGAGGGATTCCTGAACAGATGAGGCGAACATATTGAGAGAGTCCAGAGATTGGGGGATAAATTCAAATGTGTTTCAGCTCTAAAACGGGTCAGACCAACAAATATAAGCACTGGTTTGCAGAAAACTTTTGTTGGCAATGTTTTAAAACCTGCCAGTGCAATTCACATTCCCTATGCAGCTGGCTCTTTGGTATGTTGGTCTACCAGTGGCCCTACATGCAGTGTTAAGGCTAGTTACTCAAAAAAGTAATAAATTACATATCACATATTACTATCTAAAATAGTAATGCCTTACTTTACTATATTACTCCCTGGAGACAGTATCTAGTTTTCTTTATTATTCTCTAATTGCCTAGATGGATCAGATGGAGGGAGAACATACAAAGGAGGAGTCTTTTTTAGGGTCTTTATTTTTAGAGGTAATATTTATTCTAATACGTATGAGGCAACAAGCTTATCTTTCATTAATTTTGATCTTTAAATGAAAGATTTTGCTCGTTTGTGTCACTCTGTCGCATCGCAATGAGGTTGAAGTGTGTGAGGTGCTTCTTTAATTTGGAGGTAGAGTTACAAGGGGTAGAGAGCATCTTCTCTCCGGGCAGAGGGTGCACTTAACCATCAGGTTATTCTCCTTTCGTTGAACATATTCAAAATAATGATCTCCACTCGTCGAAACTAGCTTTCTGTTCTTGGGAACCTTCCCCTGCAAAAGAGCTTCCATTTTGCGGGTGCCGCTCTGCTACCGGCTGGCGGGTGTGGACCAATCGGTGATGATGGTAAATGATAATTTGTGCCAAACCGAGACCAATCACTGTTCAATTAATTTCCCCTAGCCTTCTGTTTTTTGTGCTGTGTGCCTAGTGTGGGATGAAGGTGCTACTCGCAAATTTAACGCAAGAAACTAGTTAGAAGAAACTTTAATAATATTACCATTTTCAGAATGCCAAAGTAATACCTTGCACTACAAGTTACTGAAAAAAGTCATATTATTACAGTAACTAATCACTTTGTAACAAGTTACACCCAACATTTTCTACATGACACATACTTCAAGGGAATTTGTGGCAAATGACCATAGATTTAGATGTGTTGACCTCCTTTGTTAAGGACAAAGCTAATGTTGTGTCTCTTAGATAGAAGAATTCAATTGGTTGCACATGAACGGCTATGAAATCTGTTAATTGTTTGTATTTCACTCAGACGTGATTTGATATCAGGCTTGAGGGGTCATGAGGCAGGCCACCAGACAACATTGACACACTTGCCATAATAATGGTGAAATGCCATGCCGCTCACGAGGCCAGATGTTTCTGGTATAGATAAAATCTCTTAAAGTGTGATTTAGAAAGTGCTTCAGTCCCTAAAGACCCAGCCCAATAAAGCTTGTTTAAGTTAAGTTTAGGAAAAGTGCTATTTGCTGAACATCCATGTGATTGTCACAATTATCAAAGTCCTTCTATAAAAACTGGTGTAGAAAGTTAGAAAAACAACATTTAAAAAGTGCCATCATGGTGGGGCTTCAGGATAAAGACACAGAACAGAACGAAGTTAAAATTATTTGACAAAAGAGCAGTGAACGAATATACAGAAACAACTCAACAAACAAAATAAAACACAAATAAACATAAGACAATAAAAATACTGGAGGCAAAAACCTGCTGTTTACGTAATATTCAAAATAAAGTGAATAGATTCAACAAAGAAAACTAAGAAAATATAAAGCTTAAATACACTCAGAGAAAACAGGTGAACGCACTCAAGACAGTGACAGCTGGAGACCAAACCAGGTAACAAGAAGCAAGGAGGAAACTAAAAAGCTTACTAACAAGACCACAAGGGAACACAAGCGAAGCGAGTCTGTAGATTTTTAAATCACTAAACCAGGTAACCATGGAAACTTAACACAAGAAACATGTAAAGGAACCTGAGAGAACAAATGGACCACTGGGACACAACTATACATTGTGTCTAGGCTTATGTTGGGGTGCATTGAACTTCATTATAACCAGTCAACTTTTAAATTTGTTCTTCAGTCATGTATCTTGTTTGTTACATGACTAGTATTTCTATTCCTATTAGCCTAACCTCCCCAAGTTTCACGCCACAACGAGCCTTATTACACGCAACACAATCCTGGAGCTCGAACACCAGACAGCCTTAATCTATAAGAATTAAGATTTGAGCCTTTAATTTTTATAATAATTTATTCTGTAATATGTTGCATACAACCTTTCGGGGTTGCCACAGCGGAATGAACCACCAACTCTCTGGCATATGTTTTACATGGCGGATGCCCTTCCAGCCGCAACCCATTGCTGGGAAACATTCACACACACACATTCACACTTTAACACTATGGACAATCGTTCTTACTCAATTCACTTATACCGCATGTCTTTGGACTTGTGGGGAAACCGGAGCACCCGGAGAAAACCCACGCGATCACGAGGCGCTTGCAATTGCAATATATTTGCCCAATTTGTTTACTTCATATATGTATGATATGTATAATGCACATTTAGGAGCTAACCTTTCTCAATAACCCAAGCCTTGCTTGCGCCAGCCAAAACCCATGATCATAGTTTCATGATCATAATTGAGACACATAATGGAGAAAAAAATCTGCCTGCAACTCTTTGGAAGAATCTGCACATTTTTAAAGCCATTTTAGAAACCTTCACCTTGTAAGCAGAGGAGTGGTTAAAACAGAGGAGGAGCCTAGCTTAGGCAAGAGACTGTGGATCAGTTTCATAATATGACTAAGTTTACAACCAAATCTACATAACCAAACATCTTTCGAAGCTCGGGTCATAGATTGAGAGCTTATGCATTTAGATTTTTGGTCTCAACATAAAGCAAATAGGCTTTGCATGAGTATCTTTGATTTGTGAATAAATCAAATTGAACAAACTGGCAGTCAGAAATGTTTTGCAATGTTCTGAGTCATAAAACACAAGCTTTGTTGCATGTCTGTACATAATCAAGTCTGATTTTCTCCCACAGCATAAACTGGACTTTATTCATGCAACCCCACAGCTGCTTTGATATTTTAGGAGGGGGCCTCTTGCAAGGGAGCACTCATATTTGGGGGTCCTTGGTGTTCTAAGGTAAACACAAGACCTCTCATATCCCACCGTGAGGGAAGGGGAGAGTGCCTAGCTTAACTGCCCACCCCCAATCAGCCCTAAACTCAGCCCCTCCACCTCGACCCTTTTCCACAGAAACAGCCGAATAAATCAAAAACATGCAGCATGACGAAGCCCAGAGCTAGCACTCAAGCCGCCCCATACATCTGCGAATCATTACCCGAGGCTTCCTGTTCCAGACTATGTCTTCAGCACACACATCCCTATCACAGCATCAGGATTCGCTCTGATAGCAGACCAAGGAAAGGTTTGTAGGGATCTGCGTGGCCCCCAAACACATCTGGGGCTATGAAATCCTGGCTGAAGGGTGTCCACTGAGACCAACTCTGAGCTGAAACGCACTCGAATTACAGCAATTGTTCCTCTCAAAGCCCGGTAACACATTCCGGCTGGTCTGACAGTACTATAAACAATGCTTATCCTACTGGACGATGTCCTCTACACCGCCTTTCAATTGATTCAAGGGTGGAGGCTTGAGGGAGATTACAAACTAATAAAAATGTATTAAGAATCCTTCAAAGAGCAGAGCCAACACCTCAAAGAGAGGGAGAGGCAACTTACAAAAGGAATCTTCATGGGTGAAAGTTAACTTTGTTTTTTAATTTACAATTGTTATTTATTTTTTTGAATGTTCCAAAAACAAAAAAGGTATAAAATAAATACAAAAATGAAGAGACTTTAGCACATCTGAAAAAAAGACCATTTTTCTAAAACATGTCTACTGTAAATCCCCAAAAAATCTTTAACCACAGATTTTCACAGCGAATTCTAAAAACACAACTAAAATAAACTGTAAATACAGACACATTCTACTAAAATGGAGAGACCCTGCAAATGATGGGTGGATCCTGAAAACTATAAGTACACAAAGTACAACAAAGTACAACACAAGTACTCAAAGTACAACAAACCCTTTGTTGTAGTGGAATTTTAAATTGCCTCTTTTTTATTTTGAAAGGTTTCTGGAATCTCCACCAAAAGGTTGACATATATCCAAAATAAAAAAACACTTTAGTTTTAATATGTATTTAAGCTTACCGGGTATTTTCAAATGCAAATAATGAACCTTTCTAAATCTGTCACTGCTGCAAACACCAAAAATGGAATGGAAAAATGTTAATCTTCTGGAAATCGAAAAAAAACAAATGACAAACACTTCTTGTTTGGTGGTAGCTCATTGTTCTTTTTGGAATTTTCAACTCACTTTGCCTAGTTTAAGGATTTGTTGAATACTTTGGACTGTGAGGGTTGCAATTATTTTGACTTTCTTGCCTTTCTTAAATGTATGTTTTTTTTTCCTAATTGTGGTGTTTTTAAGTTCAGGGCTTCAATACCTTTTGAGGGGAGGAAGATACCATGTGTTCATGGAAAAAACGATGATTTCCAAAAGCCTACTTAATATATTGTATAATTTTTGCTCTAATCTTTAAAATAAAATGTAGATTTTTATTAGTTTATTTTCTGTATTTTAAAGGGAGACCATGGAGTCTACTTTTTCCTAGAAAGGTATCACATTTTGGCATTAGAGTTCAAAATTCGAAAAACGTTTGCAGTAGACCTTGCATTTTTTGGTTTTCTCAAAAGCTTTTTTTTTTAGAATATAAAAGCTTAACTGTAAGATCATTATCTGTCTGATCAAATCCTCAATACATCTTATCATAATATATTAGCATTTTAGTAAAAATAATATATTTAAGTACCAACCAATTCCTGTAACAATCTCACTTAAGCCAATGAAGATTGTCATGTCAAAGTGGGTGTAACCATATGAAGGCACAAAGACTTTTTGTGCTTAGACACTTGACTAACTATGCCTTTAAAAAGCTGCAGATAGAACGTCAGCAGCTGTTAGCCCAAAAATCACTCTAGGCGTTAAGAGGAATGGGCTGTGACAGGGGTCACTCTGGGAGATCCCTGTGGGAAGCCCTTCCTGCATATCTCAAGGGAGAAATGTCTCGATCCTTGCCATGTTGTTACCTCATCATGGGGTGTTGGCTTCAAATGGTGAAAACATTCCTTACATGTTGATTTCAGAGGAAAATGATTTAAAATTGAACTATTTGAGGAAAACTTGTACAAAATGTGGAAATTTGTAAAGTGTGACATAATTGTGCACAGTCGATCAGTCTCGCTGTCTGAATCAATCAAAAGACTCAAACGAACACAGATGTGGAGAACACAACTGTCTTTCATTTCCTCTGACATTTCAACGTGGCCTATTTCTGTTCCAGATTTCCCAGTCACAGTGAAGCTCTCTGTCTGCTTGCACAATGAAATGGTTTCTTTGTGCATGGATGCAGGATTACTACGTTCTTTCTGTCTGATATTGGCATTTGATTCAGTCTGATGTGGGAATTTTGTAAATGACAGTGGTCAGCAGGACAAAGAAAAAAAGTGGAAAAAAAAAAACACATGTACTTTATATTGTGAATTAGTATAAAACAACCGAAGGCATCTGAAAAAAATGTATTTGACATAGTATAAGACTATATACAGTATAAGTATAAGACTTAATACAGAAAATAACATGTCAAAATAAAAAGAGACATTGCTGCTGTAAGATCATGATCAGGTCATGCTCAAATAGAATGTTAAGTTCAAGCAAATAACCCCAAAAGAATGGCAGGTCTTTTTTTTAGTTAATAACCACACCATTTTTTTCAATTCAAGCACCTGATTCTGGCCAGTCAGTGTGTGATGTCAAACTAATTTAACCGAATTTAACCCTTCCCCTGACACTCAAATCATTCAACTTTAAATAAAATTAAGTAACCCAAGTAAAATCTAAGTCAGTTGACATCACAAACTGATTTGGATGAGTCAGACAACTAAGCAGTGGCAAATTTCTTAACTTTTGTGCCTAAGGCAAATAAATGCAAAGAGGGCTCTATTTTGTATTTAAATTTTAAAACCCACTTTCAAGTGGAGCGTACAAAGAAAGTGTTTCTGAATTTCCAAGTTAAGAATTTTTACACTTTAAGAGAAACTTTGTGGCACCATTTTTTTAGGTTAAACACTTCAATTTTTTGAAGCAACAATTGGTATGTTATAGTAAAAGAGTAACAATTGTGTATCCTAGAGCATGGGTAGATGATATACTTGAATTTTTAAAAATAAAAACATACACTCTCTGCATGTAAAAAGCAAAAATAGAGAATCTTGATTTTGGGTGAACTTTTAGGTTAAAAGATTACATTTAAAAAGCTTTAAGAGTAACAATTGTGTATCCTGAAGCATGGCCACTTGATATACTTTTCAGAATAAAAGCTTGCATTTGAAGAGCAATAAATAGAGAATCCTAAAGCCTTATGGCAATTTTTTTATTTTCAGGTTAAATGCTAAAATGGCATGTGTTTTGATGTAAAGTAATTTTTGATACTGCTGAACAAAATAATGATGAAGTTTAGAGTAGCCTACCTTTTTCTAATGGGAAACTGTTTACATATAATGGAAATAAATTATGATTGGCTGATCTTTCAATTCACAATGCTATGTGTAAAAATGAATTCAGGACCTTTCTTTTATTGTTTTCTTCAAGCTTGAGACAGAGGAATTAAACTCAATCCAACATCAGTCCAGAAAGTGGTTTTCAACTGTATTTATCTTCCTTTGCATCTATGGAGATGGAATGTGAAAATCATTGTTTGTGAACAACATGACCCAGACCTTAAGAACCAGAGTTTATCTTGAGCTTTTAATCCTGCAGTTTAATCCCACCTGTGCGTGAAGGACAACTCCTGCCAAAACTTGTTTCTTGAACCATACAGTACCATAATATCAAAAGGAAAATACATGGGAATAAAGCGTTGGGCAGTTAGCCAAAGTAAAGGCTGACTATGTACACACTCTGGCATGGTTTGCAGGAATATAATGTGGGTGATTTGCATTCCAGTTTCACCCCTCGACAACCAGAACTAAATCATCTGAAAGTGAATTAGAGCAAATCATTTCAGTTCAGTTTCAAATGCATACTTTCATCTTGTGAAGCAAGATCTGATACACAGTAAGATCATTATGTTCCAGTCTTTTTTGACCAGGAGACATTTAACGGAATCACTTCCAGAAAATTTGAGATAAGTGTGTTGAATTTGCTGACAATTTATATATATATATATATATATATATATATATATATATATATATATATATATATATATATATATATATATATATATATTTCTCCTTGCTGTCAAGGAGATTCAAAAGTTCATAACTGTCAATGAAAATTTAGCTCGTGTTACTTTTGCGTTGACAAAAATCATGGTGTGTAAATAAAAAGTCATTTGTAGACATAAAATGGCATCAAAAGTAAAACTGTGATGACATTTTTCAAAGCATAATAAAATAATGACTGATTTGAGGACCACCATCATTGCTGGAATTTATACATTTCCAGGACGTCCCCACTGGTGTTAATGATGCTTTCTAGAATGTTTTCAGGATGTTCTGGGAAAGTCATATGGTTCAGTTCTTTCGTGAGTAGGGGACATTCCTCTATGACCACTTAAAAGACCATATGAAGGCATTGTTAAAGTCCAGAAATTACATAATGACCAAAACAAAAAAGTCCCCTTAAGTTATATCAGGGAACAATTAAACAACAATACTTTCAAAACCAAAAGAAATGGTTTAATAAGTTCTGAAAGTTATTTGAAGTTTAAGAAATTTTTTTCTCATTTAGTTTTTTTTACAGAGGCATCAACAGTTTTAACACAACTTTTTATTTTTACATGTTACTGCTCAACCCAAGTGGGTTAACTTAATTTCAGTTGTACTGTATACAGTTTGAGTATCCAAAGGAAAAAATTACTAACGTTACTGTGTCTTATTAAGAAGTTTACAAATAATTATTAACTAAACACCTGAGGTGATTTGTCATCAGATTCTTTTAATTAAATTAAATAAAAGCTGGTATAAAAGTAATGAGAAGAACTCAATACTCACATTCTATTCTTCTCACACCAGAAATGCCATTTTGAGAATTGTATAACCCACTTTCAGTATTAAAACACTAGATTTTGCATTCTATTTTATAAGTCACACAAAAAAAGACATTTTAGAAAATGTAATTACCAGAAAAAAATACTTTAAAAACTTTTTAGAAAGTATTTAAAAGTGAAACCAAAAGGTCTGTCCTGCTTTTAAGGAAGAGTTTGATTTAATGGGTGTATTTGTTTTGAACTAGGAGAGTTATTGGATAGTTAAAGGGGATTCAAACATTATTTTTCTCTCTCTCTCTGTTGTTGTTGGTTGGGGGTGGGGAATGACAATGCAATTGAAACCAGGGTTTGCGTATGTTTGTATTTTCCATTATAAATGCAACCTTTTGAAAAGTACCTGTGTTCTCGTAATAGCGTGCCTGGTTTAAACATTAGCATTGCTGCAAGGTCACTTTGATCTCTGAAACTGGGAAACTGAGCATGCAGAACAAAAAAATAAAAACATAAAAAGGGAAGGCAACATAAAGAGCAAATAAATACTTAAGGTAACTAGTAGGCCAGTTCCACTGCATCTATCCCAAAATATTTAACCTTGATGAATGAGAAGATAAGCCCCTGTGAGAAATAAATAATGCAAGGGAAGATAAGCAAACAGCGGAGTCCTTCTGTCCACACACACATGGAGACAGACGAGCACAGCTGCTACCACCGTCACACATAACCAAAGAATATCCGGATGCATGTGGAAAAGGGAACTCAAATTGGGAGCATTTGATGAGGTACTGACCTTTTTTATATGAAAAGTCTTTAGATTTTTTTATATACTTTGTTTTTGAAGAACATTCAAAACTACAGACCATGTGTGCATAAATACTCAACAATAATCAAATTAAGTTTAAAATAAAGGCAACTAATGGACTAAAAAAGTATGTCAATAAACTAAGTAACAAAAAAGTCCAAATTCACAGGATATAACAGTGTGTGTGACAAATAACATTATATCAAACATGCGATCCACTAAAACTAACTGAAGCTTGGTCCATCAACCAAAAAATAATTGTTATACCCCTATATAATGAGTTATATCACTTGTGCATTTGAGTAAGAAAAATTCAGCTACGTTTATAGGATACCCTGTTGCTATGGTTACTGAGTGAGAAAAATTTGTCAATATATATTAGTGCTGTCAAGCGATTAAAATTTTTTATCGAATTAATTACACGGTGTGGCAGATTAATTAATTGAATGAATCACAATTCATCGCAAATGCATACAGATATTACAAGAAGCTGTTTTTTTTTACAATTTTTTAATACAACCTATATTTTAGGCTACAATGGTCAAGATCTTCTTATCAATGAATGAACACATACCTATGAATTAGGTTAAAATATATGATAATCATAACTTACTAAATACAAAAATTAGCTAGTCACGTTTTAGTCGACAAATTTGAAAAAATGTTTTGGTCTAGTTTCTGTCAAAAAAAAAAGGTTTTCATCTAGTTTTAGTCAATGTTTGATTTAATTGCATTATTGACGCATTAATAATGCAAATATAAACGTGTTATTTTTCTGTGATTAATTAATCCAATTAAGCGCCATACATTCTATATACAAAGATATCTACTGCTCTCTGCAGGGTGCATTTCACAAACTTCACACCTCTTCTATTTAATGTTGATGCTGTGTCACTCCTTGCTCTTGTATGGTGCTCATGTGTAGTGGTGTGTCATTTGTGAAAAGAACTAATTATTTTTTAGTAATTACTCTTTTCAGGGAGTGAATTACTTTCTTTGATTCCTGTGGATTACCCTGTTGAAGACACAAATACAAGTTTGTTTACTCAGATTCTTGTATTTTGCTCTATTTTTGGGAGTCTTTGTTGTAAAAGTTTGCAAGTAGATCAGATTTTGTCATCATATGAACAATATAAATGAATAGTTTAAATGAATTTAATGTAATGTAAGTCGCTTTGGACAAAAGCGTCTGCCAAATGCATAAATGTAAATGTAAATGAATCATTCTTTTAAAAGAACGAAGCACCATGATAAACAAAACTTCACATCAGTACTTTGGGTAGATCAGCCACACACCCGGCTGTTTTATAATCTTTGTGGGTTTTGTCGAACAACTCTTGATGGTCGGACCCCAGCAAAACAAGCTTCTGAATTTTCATAATCTCCTCTTTCAACATTTCCTCCTCGGCTATTCATCACGATGTTCTGCGGAATGGTTTTCTGTCATGAGGTCGACCTGAGAGTGTGTATCGAGTGCCACCTGGCTGTTCTTTTACGTCCCACGTCATCAAAACAGCCAGCTTTCATTGGTCGTTCTCCTTGTAAAAAACAATCCAATATGGCTGAGACAAACTATTTTTCCTTCGCACTAATCATGTGGAGAGATGTGTGAGCTACCGTTGCTGATGAAGTTTTCAACCCAGACATTTTCTGACATAAAACTTCAGACCGAATAGGATAGGTGTGTAAAGGAGTATTGCAAAAGCTATCTACTATTCACTGTTAAAGTAGCAAATGGAGATCTGTGGAACATTAAAAACAGATAAAGGAATGAGAGACATTCCACACTTTGGAAAAACTTCATCCTTTTGTCTCTGCAGGCACATTTTCCTCAGAGCTTCTTTTGCTCAAGTTTGGGCTTTCACACCCACATGCTGATCTAATTTAACTTGTCTCTGTTGTGGTTATGCATGGAGGGGGTGAATGAAGCTGGGTTGTTTTTGCATCCCCACATTTGTTTCTGGGTCGAAAGAAGGTGAAGTGCTCAAGCAGGAATCTTCGCTGTCTCACACCCAAGAAGGGCCTCTCAAACTAAAAATAAATATTTCTGTTTTAACTCTCTGCTTTTTTAATGCGTTCACAAAGAAAAGAATGCCTTACTATTGATGTTACATGCCTTCATGTTCAAATAACATGAGAGCTGGCCAACAGTCGATAGTTGTTGAAAAAATGACAGAGAATTCATCTGTTTGTCAGTATAAACATTACCTTTACCAACAAATTATTATCCACAAATACAGGGGTTTTTTTGTAGTTGAACCATACAGTGTCACAGCAAGTACTCATTGTTTGTATCAAATGTATTAGTCAGACACTCTACTGCACTCTTGTAGTAAATTATAGATATTAAATAGACTTAAAACATCCAAGTCCGCTCTCAGACTCGAATCTTTATGTATTGAATTGAATAACTCCTTAAACTGTGTTTCTGTGATCTCCTCTGTGTGTGTCTTTGATATTAAATAAGTTAATTATATCTCCTTGTCACTATTGTGGAACAACCCTGATAATAACAATAACTTACGCCATCCTAATGTCAGTTAGATACTTGTATGTAAGACACTTGAAAGAAAAAAGGTCTGACTGATTAAGATGGTTAAAGAATTACTGTAGGGTTCACATGAATATAAGCTACAACTTGTACACTTAAGGCCACCACACACCTACGCGTATTATCAGTGCCTCAACCAAAAAAATTATTAGGCGAGGACATGAGCTCACACATCTGGCTGACAAATAGGTGCAAATGTTGTCCTGGTTTATCGCAGTACGGGATTTCATGATCGACCAACGAAAGCCGACAATTTTGAACACATGTTTAGAGTACTTTTGAGACATAAAAGAGGAGCTGAGTGGAGCTTGATACAAACTCGCGCGTCGACTCATGACAGGAAATAGTGAAGAAGAACTATGGATATTGAAAAGCTCATCATGCTGGTGTCCGACCAATAAGTGTTGTTTAACAATGAGCACAAAGAATAAAAAACACAATCAAAAGGGAGGAGGTATGGTGAGGTAATAATGTGGAATTGGGGTTAATGGGGACTTTCATTTCTTTGACTTTTGTTGAATGTTTAGCGCTCACAAGGGCAAAGAGTGTCACTGCATCAATAAAGGTAATAAACTTGCATTAAAGACCCTGCTGAGAAGTTGGTGTGGAATTACATTAGTGTAGGAGTGTGGTAGCCATTAGAAAGAAGAATTGATTCAATTCACATATGACACATCAAACATTCTATAATGAGATCATTTTCCATAGTTTCTACTTATTATATGAGTTGCTGTTATTAACCTGAGACATTTCTAAATGTGATCTTTACAACTATCTTTCTTTTTTTAGTCCGCCCAATAGATTTGTCAAGTATAAAAAAAACTGTTATAGTGATTTAGACACAGAGCGCGCCCGACTTCCACACCCTTCACATTGAAGGTAAGTGCCCCTTAATGTAAAACATTCCATCATTTCGTCATTGGCACAACACAAGGAACGCATAAATTAATCAAGTAAATAAATTTCAACCATAAACATTTCTTGCAGGAACCAAAATAACAGGTATAGTTGAGTATTCTATTTTCAGTGATGACATCACATGTTGCTTTCCTCCAATAGGATCACAACAACTAGAAATCCACCTTCTAGACTTTAACCATATCACTGATTGGTTAGAATGCTGTCCTTGTGAATGTTGTGTCCAAGCAAGGTGCTGATTTGTTATTTTAAGAGGAATACAGGTAGAATTTAAGATGTTACCTCAGCCTTGTGCTCTGCACATTCATTGAAAACCTACACAGAGTGAGGAGGGACACCCAAGAAGCCACCTTTAACAAAAGCTGGTAAGCAGAATCATCTAAGCTAAAGGCTAACTGTAGCTTTCTTGGCCTCTCTTTTGATTTTCTTTTTCTACTGCCATATTGATAGCTTTTAACAGAAAAAAAAACTGCTTTATATTAATGTCTATGATTGTAAATGCATGTTGTGACTGGTCAAAACTCCAACTTACGCCTTATTCTGAGCAATGCTTCTATCCTCTTGCTTTTCTTGATAAAAGCACCCCAAGCTAGCTATTAGCCCTATTTTTAGCCATTTTTAATTAGCTACTTCATATTAAGCACAGCTAAAGCATGCAGCTTAGAGTTTAAAAATACAGTTTTTTTATTCTAACCCCATTTAGTGAATGGAGTGATCTACTGGTGTCTCAATATTGAAATAAACCTGTAATGAAATTCATGGACTGAGGATGTAGTTGTGTGTTGAAAAAGTGTATAATTCTTCCATCACCATGATAAAAGCATTCTACACTTTGTGGTGATTCACTTAGACCCCTTGATACTAATAGGTTGCTGGTGTTTCCCACCCTTTTTCTCTCTATATGATGTTTTACTAACATGGCTCTGCAGGAGCATGTCATATAATTAAGCTAACACACTCCTGGTGTGAAATCTCAAGTTTTATTGTTGACTTAATCACAACCCTTCCTTCACTTTTCTAGTGAGGGATTTCCCTGGCCTTGATGCTCTGTCCATTCGTGTATGCCTGCTTTACTCGCCACATACCATTTGTTAATGCTTCTGAACTAGAGAAGCTTATGGATTAGAGAAATATTCTCATTGTCTACTATTATTTTTACAACACAAATTGAGTGGATTGCATTGTTTCTTCTTATCTATTCATTTGGCTTCAATAATTATGTTCCCCTCTGTGACTGTTTCTTCACGTCCATTGACCCACAACATGACAGAACACAGTTTCATGGTGATCCTCCAGTTGTTCTTTTCAGGATACCTCCTCTTACTCTCCAAGCATGTCCAAGAAGTGTACACCCCACATACATGTTTTTAGTGTCTTACTCAAGTAGTTCGCTTGGCCCAAGTACCACATTTAGGGCACTTATTCTATTCTATTTCTGAGAAAGGTCACTCCCCCCTCCTAAATCTGCCGTGGTTCTATGGTCATGCAGTATTTCTGATGCGTTTTAGAGATGCTTGCATTTTTACATCACCAGAGTCTCATGATAGACTCATCAGTGCAATCAGTGTGCGGACAGTTCACCACAAAACTGTGTGATATGGAGTGGACACTGTTTGCAAATGTTCTTGCTACAACCTCACATTTTCAGTGCAGTTCAGAATTTCTTTTACGCACAGCAATAAACTGTAAACGGAGTCAAGTGTTTCTGTAAATGTTATACAGAAGCCAGTCTAAGGCTCTGTCCATCCTTACCCAGTTATTTTTAAAATGTTTTTTTTTTTCTTTGTAGCCTGTTTACAAAAAAATCACGTCCACTGGATCATGGGTAAAAACAAAAAGTCCACATGAAACCAGAAGCACAATCTTACACGCTGCAATGAGTGTTTATACCCAGTAGAGGGTAGAAAATCAACCAATCAGAAGTTTCTTTCAGCTCCCAACGTGGCTCAGCATAACCTCGTTAAAAAAAGTGCAGTTACAAAGTAACCATGTACATGTGGACAGGGGTGAAAAGGGGTCTTACAGTACATGACTGGACCAAGCCTTATTTCCAGATAATATATGGGATAATTCTAGTGATAGATTGGCCACCGTGTTCCATAATCGGCCAATTTCATTTGTGTCACCACTTCAGCACTTGGACCAAGTTTGGCCCACATACTGTAGATCACTAGATCGACTCTAATCACCAGAAGTCAAACTATTAACAGATAAACCACTTATGCCCAGAGTAAAATATGACTAAACCAGTTAAAACCAAAAGATCTCACTCAGACATGACATGAACTTCCCTTGTTTGGTGCATTTGTCATGCCGGGTAGGCTAAGAGAAGAATGCGAACCCTAATTGCATGAGAAAATATATATTAACAAAACAAATAACAAGTCCAAGAGAAGTAGGTCAAACAAAGCAAAACCCACAAAAGGGGAAACAAAGACTAGAAAACTCAAACTAAATGACTAGAAATAGCAAAGAAATACAGTCTATTCACAGCCTTATATCGCCATTACCATAATCTTTGCAAACATCAGTGCCCAAAATTACTAATAAGCCCGCAAGGAACAGAAAAGTAAGGGAAGCTTATAAAGGGAAATCAATCAAACAATGAGGGAAACCAAGGTGTACTAAAAGAAAGCTAGAAAACAAGAAGGAAGGGGAACGGTAGGAAAACAACAAAAGATCATGTTCTTCAAACAGACAAAACAAATCAAAGATGGCCACCATCAGTCAAGTGATCTGAATCGTGTGGCTGGAGGTGGCAAAGGAAACGGAAACAGAATAAATGAAGTGATAATAATGAAACAAGCTAAATCCAGAAAGGGACTGTCAATGACCTGTTAAACAATACAAGACTAAATGACAGATAATGACAGCATGTTTACTGGAGAGGGATGAGGTGTTCATCTGAATAAAGCACTACAAAAGGAATTCATAATGTAGATTCACAGTCTCTTTATCTCTATGTGCAAAACTGTAAATACTTCTGCACTTTTCAAACCATACAAGTCCACTCCCACACCTGCTCCATCTTTTGGCTGTACTTTGATTCTTCCCAGCTGTGATTCTTTGCGGATGCATGAGATGAAGCACACAAGGGAAACACTCCAGATTTCTCGTCCTCCCTCAGCAAAAGGCAGACGTCAGAGCATGGAAAGGACTGAGGGGATGCCAGTTCTTTAGTGAAAGCTTTAACAGAAAGAATAAGGAATCAAAAAGACAATCCATCTCATTGTGTGCAATCTTGGAAAGAGGATGTGAGAAGAGCAAATGAAAACAGGAAGCGAGTGGAGTAATGGAAAAGACTTGGCTATGCTCTGCAAGCCAGGCTTGAACTTAATAAGTCTATACACAGAGTTGACACTGTGTGCCTTATAAAAGCATTGGAGGAATGCTGAGTGAGTTCAGAGCCCAACCCTGCCTAGATTTAGTCCTCTTGTACATAACAGATATACAACCTACATCAATTGATTTAGCTTTTGGGAGTGGAGTTGGGGAATGCGTAAACAAAATTTGGCCATTTGCTAACATTGCAGCCTGAAAAATATAACAGGTGTATTTAGTATTTAGTGGGTAAAATTTTGTGTATATGTTCAAACGTTGGTAAATTTCTTAAACTCCTGTCTTTTGATTAATTTTGATGGCAAAGACAATGACAAACTCTCGAGCAGCGTGAAATCTATAACTCAACCTCAACTCATAACTCAATCGCCTCAACTATATTTATTTTGAATATTGTAACAAAAATACAGTTTAAAAAAACATTAGGTATTACTTTACAATAAAGTGAAAAGAATAATCATTAGTTTATCCAGACATTAACTTTTGACTTATAATGAGATATTGACGTAGGTACTGATGAGTTAACAAATGTAATTATCAATGTAATCAAATGTAATCATTAAAGTCGTACATGGGTCAAATATTTGCACTCACACTAAAAAGTGGTGACACTTTTGTT
This sequence comes from Danionella dracula, assembly GCA_900490495.1. Lineage (NCBI taxonomy): Eukaryota > Metazoa > Chordata > Actinopteri > Cypriniformes > Danionidae > Danionella > Danionella dracula. The sequence continues at coordinate 7,384,420 of UELW01000322.1, forward strand.
TCTGTCCAGACTGTGTACCAAAAAAGGCGAGTGCATCGGTGGTTCTGTCTGGGTTTTCCTTTTTTTTTCAAATGTCGCCTTCATTATTTTTCACTTCTTTATGCATACTTTAACTACAATTATACAACAACTTATTGTACAATTATACAGCTTAGCAGCTAAAGCGAATGAAGTGTCATTACATTCCCAATCTGAGCAGAAAACTTAAAACTCACCGGATTTTCTGATCTCTTCAATAAATCTCTGAGCAAGATAATTTTAATCTTGTGTTCTGTCATAGCACTGGGAGTCCATACTCTGAGACTTGAAATGCTACACTATTTTTTATTGCAACTTCACCTACTTTATTGCAAGTCTCAAAGTTCAGTTTTCAACTTCTGAATTCTCTGTCTCTCTCACGACTCCACAGGAAGTCACAATTTCTGCAACGCTATTTACTTAACATGTAAAACAACTATCATTCTCACATTTCTACTTGTTGTTGTGTAATGTATAAATTACATTTTGAGGGAAAGTAAATATAAAAACTCTCAGTAGCACTTTGTAATATTTACGCACCATGAATATTTAATTAAGTATTAGAAAAGTTAATAAATCATTCTAAATGATCTCCTGAATCACTTACAACTAATAACTAACTGGATTTAAATAGTAATTTTAATTTATAATTGACCCTCAATGAAGTATGAAATTTATGTTATATTTAGAAACTGCTTGCAAATGTGTATTGATGTTTAAACATGCTTTGTAAAATATTAATCAACTTTATAGCTTAATTAATCATTAATAGTGTGTAGTTGTTGAAAAGTGGTACCAAATTGTCTTGTAAAAAACATTTTAAAATGGAAAAACTGTTACGTTTATGTAAAGCATCTAATAACAATGTATTGATTAAAATACAAAAATAAAAATAAAATGCAAAACAAGATTTTTTTTAATGAAAAAGAAGAAGAATCCTCAAGCTGTTTAAAAATGTTCTATGTAGCTTTGACTAACATTTATTAGAAACTCCCTTCAGACCATGCTGATCCAGACCTAAAATGGCGGAAGACTGCTGCAGGGGTTAGCTTAATAGATGGCAATAGCAAGTGACCCCCTGTGATCTCCCACTTCCTGTCCAGATCTGACCCCGTTGTCACCTTGTATGCTTTCTCTGTATTGAACCGCATACCACAAGCCCAGTGCTGAACAAGACCAGTATTATGTGGCTTTTGTAAACAGGAAGGCATGCGTGTTTTAAAAATGCTTTTTTATTGATGGAAACTTTGCACAATTTCTTGAGGGAGATTCCACAAATCATAAAATTAGCCAAAGAAAACAGTAATGACTGTTTGAAAAGGTGAACATAGAGATGGAATGAAAGAAGCCATCCATGCAAGCCCAATCAGTGTTGTAGTGTGCTCTCACATTGCATAAGGCAATGCTAAACGCATTTAGCACACGATGAAGGCTCCTCTGAAGGGAGGGGAAGCTATGAAAGAAAGGGAAAGGATTTAATGAGCCCTATCTGCTGTATCTGTGGGAGGGGACGGATGTAAGAACGTCAAACACATGTGGAAATCCTGGAAACCTTTGATTGAGGGCTCTTTGGAGATTTTACTCGCTTTTAAGTTAAATTGAATAGAAAAAAAGCTATGCGTATAAAATATTCAAACCTATTTTTGAAAGAGTTTGCTGTGTAGTTCAAAACTTTAAACAGGATCACAGAAAATGCAATACAGTTGTGCTAAGGGAATAATTCCTTGTAATTTTGGGTTTCAATGAACATAATTCATATACACAAGATTATGAAATAATCTGTGATTCTTTTTTTTCTGGTTTGAGGAAAAACTGTCAGCATGATGTTGTTGTTTCCTTCGAAAACAAAACCTTTTAGAAAAAATTAACAGTTACCCTTTTCAGCTGTCATAAACTTTACATAGAAACTGGATAAAGCTTATTTCTTGCATATTTGATTTGTTTTTGGTTCTACATTGTTTACCAAAGAAGAAAACACAGATAAATACAATATTTTCTAATTCAAATATAGCTGCCTTAAATAAAGTACTTCCCTACATTCATTTGTACTGAGTAATGTTTTTAAGAGTTGTGGTTAAGGAGAAAATGTAGTAGTCTACCTTGATAAGTGAGTGTCAAAGTTACAAACTTAAAAAATGTGATTAAAAGTTCAGTATAAAGGTTCGGTGTGCAACTCCTTAGAGCTAGTGAACAATTGAAATCCTTTACATTTATGCATTTACATTTATGAATTTGGCAGACGCTTTTGTCCAAAGCGACTTACATTAGGGAGAGACAATATGCAATTTGTTACACCGTCAAAGTCTATCTCAACTTCTCACAATAGAAATTGTATCAACTGATCAAAAAACCAAAGCAGTAGGGGAAGAAGGTAAAGACAGAGGAGGGAAAAAGAAGGTAGTAGTTTTTTTATTTATTTATTTTTTTATAGTAGGTGTTCTCTGAAGAGAAGAGTTTTCAGTTGCTTTTTGAAAGCTGTTAGTGTTGCTGCTTTCCTGACTGGATCAGGGAGTTTGTTCCACCAACCAGGGACAGTGAAAGAGAAGGTTCTGCTGAGAGATCTTCTGCCCTTGTGGGATGGAACCTCAAGTCGCTGTTCCTACTCTGAGCGCAGGCTTCTGGAGGGCATGTAGGAGCGTATGAGCTCATGGAGGTAGACAGGGGCTGATCTGGAGATAGTTTTGTATGCCAGCATTAGCGATTTGAATTTAACCCGAGCTGCAATGGGGAGCCAATGAAGAGTAATGAAGAGGGGAGTAACATGAGCTCGTTTCGGTTCCTTGAAGATAAGACGAGCTGCAGAATTCTGGATCATCTGCAGAGGTTTGAGCGTAGTTAATGGAAGTCCTGCTAGGAGAGCGTTGCAGTAGTCCAGACGTGAGAGGACCAGAGCCTGAACCAGGAGTTGAGTTGAATGCTCAGTTAAGAAGGGCCTGATCTTTCGAATGTTGTGCAGTGCAAATCTACACGCTCGAGTTGTCTTTGTGATGTGGTCTTTGAAGGACAGCTGTTCATCCAAAAGCACTCCAAGATTCCTGACTGTAGGAGAAGGGGTGACTGTAGAGGATTGCAGCTGGATGGTGAGGTCGTGATGCACAGACTGACTGATTTGAGTTCTCGCGTTACCTGGCTTGTTTCAGGTGAAAGAGGTGGCCCAGAGCACAGCTTGGTTGGCCCAGGCCCAGTTTGCATGGCGTGTGAGTGGAATCCACAACTGAGGCCATGTCCACACATACAATGGGTTATTTTGTAAACGATTTCTTTTGACACAGTGTACAAAAATAAATAGTTTTTAAAAAGCTTGTTTTCAAACTCGCAATAGCACCCCACAAGACAGCCAATTAAAAGCCTGGAAACAAGTTCCGGTGTACGAGTGATAACAATACTGCAGAGAATCGTTTGAATCATTTGTCATATGTCAGGACAGACAATGAAGTTTAATTCATTCGTAACGTGTCGTTGGAGTATAAAACATCCAAAATGCAAGAAAATGTGGACCGGGAGTCCTGCCAGTCAAAATACAGAGACATTTTTCTCCTTTTCTTGAGCAGTTCACAGCATTGCCTAATTATGTTACAATGCAGGTAGTTCTTAAGCAAGATTCTATATGTTTATATTTACGTTTATATTTACATGTATATTTTCAATAAATATTTTTGTGAACTGGGGATGTCAGAGTTTTATTAAAACTAGATTTGGATATTAGAAAAAACCCACCACCAGCACCACTGAAAACCCAGTTTTCGCTGTCTTTACAACTTTCTAAACTAGTTGTTGCTAAATATGCTGTTACAGGAAAACGGTGCTGCCCTTACGTGTGAATGAACGCAGAAAAATACCCATTTTCAAAATAACTGGGTACGTGTGGACAGGGCACTGGAAACTCCATGTCAAAAATGTATATAATTATATAAAGCATTTATAATTATATAAATACATTTTATAAAACACTTTGGTCTAATGCAGAGGTGGAGTATTTGGGCAGATAAAGGCTTGCAAGGGGAACTTGACAAACACATTTTTATTTATTCAGGTTCATCTGTGTAAAATGCACTATATAATATTTAAAAAAATCACCTAATACTCCATGGTGTTCAAAACACTTTATTCCAGGTTTATTGTAATAGCAGAGGTGGGTAGAGTATAGAAAAATTTACTCAGGTAAAAGTAAAAGCACTTGTGAAAATTTTTACTCAAGTAAGAGTAAAAAAGTATATAAACAAAATTTACTCAAGTACTTAGTTACTAGTTACTTCTGATCTGAACAATGCAAAGCAAAAACACTAGCTAGTACTTTGTATTTCCAATAGATTACTTGAGTTTTTTTCCTAAGTGGAAAATAATGTATAGTAGATTGCAAACTATCATCAAACCTTCATTACAAATGCGATACATGCAAAAAAAATACGTTTTGCATCTCAACAATCACGTTTCACATTTTACAGAATAAGAATACGTGCTCTGTGAAATCTGCATTAATATGCGCAGGTGTCCCCATGCATGCATGATGTCTGTGCGTACATGGCATCTGCACACTTCAGTCTGCAGCGAGGATGCCCTCGATCTGCCAATACTGATTCAAGTAGCTGCAAACTCTCGTGCATCTGCCTCTTCAACATCTCACGAGACTTGCTAACATCAAAAACAGCTTGTGTGTAGATTGATTTCCATGATATTAGTAATAGGAGAAAGCAATTAAAGTGTAACTAAGATGTAACTCAGATGTAACAGAAGTAAAAGTACAGAAACTTTTCACAAAATTTTCAATTGAGTTGACTATTTTTAATAGTACTCAAAAAGTACTAGTTACCATAAAAATGTACTAAATAAATGTAACTAAGTAAATGTAACTAGTTACCACCCACCTCTGCGTGGGTGGGAGAGGGAGGACTGACAATCACATTCAACCCTAGTTTTCGTGAGCCACGTCTATCGAGAGTACACTATTAAATTCAAAATCTACTGCTTAATGGCTACAAGTTGCCACAGGTGGCCAGCATGATATGAAACAACTTAGATGCTGTTTCTTTTGAACTGTTATGTGAGTTATGGGAAATTTAACGTTTAGGAAACAAATGTGAAACTGTATTAGGTTTGACCTTGTCAAACTGTATTAGTTCAATATTATCTTGTATGTTCAAATTACTTTTTATTGTCTTAAAACAAATCCTACACTGTAAAATTGTAATCACGAGGCTTGTAATGTCCATTAAAAAATGTATGTCATCATTAAATATAATGGGCATGTTTGGTAAAAAAAAAGTTTCTTGGTTTCTTATAAAATATTGAGAGTATTTCAATAAAAAAACAAACAAACAAATGATCTATTTCTATAAGTAAATTTGTGTAATTCTTAGGCTTATATTGAGGAACCAATTACGCAAAAAGATTGATGAAAAATACTCCATATTTATTTGAAGAGAATTGGCTCGATTATCCGCCTTTGATTGAGACAGCTTTATGTTAGACCAGGTGGGTTGTGGGAGTATGGGATTGTATGTTTTTTGCAGTAAAGTCTGTTTATATTGTTATGCTTGTGTTGTTAAGTATGGGTTAGTGCTATACATTTGAGAACTAGAATGTGTGTTTATTAGGTTTTTGTGTGAGCTTATTTTTAGCTGCTGTTGTCGAGTTGCAGGTCGTTAAAGGCGCACAAAATGAAAATTGCTGTCCGCAAGTATTTTTAACCTGTAAGACTACATTTCTCTGATGTGTGATGTGAATATCTGGTTTGAGAACTTAGGCTAACGTCCTGATAGACCTGTCTGATTTTGTGCAATTAATCAGTCCTTGCTGCTTTGATGCATGAACTACATAACAAGCGCATAAAAAGTTAAACATTAAAATGCATATTCAAGTCATTTTAAATGAAAACTTGGTATTATATGCTATAATAAAATAATGAGATTTAGGTGCCGTGCTAATTAATTCTGGATTTTCTTTTATTTTATTAGATTCTGCTAGAAAAAAAACAAGCCTTAGTGTTTATTTTTGCACAATAAATTCAAGTAGATTATGCTAAAGAAATCAAGCCTTAACATTCATTCATTCATCTTCATGTCGGCTTTATTCCCTTTCGGGGTCGCCACAGCAGAATGAACCGCCAACTCTCTGGCATATGTTTTACGCAGCGGATGCCCTTCCAGCCGCAACCCATCGCTGGGAAAGCCTTAACATTTTCTTACTAATTATTTGAGTAATACTGTTACCATAATGTTTTAATATAAATATCACATAAGATTGTTACAGTGTAATATGGCATTAAAACAGACGCTACATATCCTACTAAAAAATAATATGTGCTGTTTTGTTTTAAATTCAAACACAATGCACATACAATAAGAATCAACCGATGAGAAAGTAAAGAAATAACTTAACTTCTGTTTTCAAGACTCCAGCGGTTCTTAAAGTACACAAAACATCTGTTCATTTCAAGTCTTAATCTCTTCTACAAAGTGGCAGGATTTAGCATTCAAGTCGATTCTAGTGAGCTACGATTTATGAGAGGAACTGTGCAGGACAGAATACAGGCGTTCTGAAGGAAAGAGAGAGAGAATTACAACTTGAACATAAAACAAATCTGAACCGCAATCTTCCTTGTAAACTAGGACCTTATTTATCTCAGTTACAGGCAGGAAGATATAAGATTTGCTTATTCTCATCCAGGTTGATTTTTAAAACTTTTCAATGGCATGTTAGACATTTATTTCCAGCAAACTGTTCCTGTGTGTGTGTATAAGCATGCATGCGTGTGGTCCCCCGGGGTACAGGGTCAGAGGTCAGCGCCAAACTGCTGCATGTTTACATTTTCCAATCCTTCTCAGACCACAAGCAGGAGCCGTTAGCTCCCTGAGCTCTGGAAAAATGGCTGATGGAAAAAGCAGTTCTGCTGCTAAATGAGATTCAAGCAATCTTAGTGGAGACCAGCATCCATTCCGTTTGTGTTTCATAAAAAACATTTCCATAGAGTTGTAAAAATCAAAGCTTTTAGCTCACAGCTGCTTAATATGCAAAAAAAGAACGCGCTTATGTCAAGAGAGTGATTCTGATCATAGATTCAGGATATATCTTTGACACTCAGATCATTGTTTTCACAGGGAATATAGGGATTTTTCAACAAAGTTTTAATAAATCGTCAGTATGTGCTCCATACTCACTCTAGAGTTTAGCATTTCTTTTTTTTACTTCATAACTTAATCAAGCCAGGTTGCTTTCCCAACTGTCCTTTTCTCCCCTTTATGTTTGTTTGAAAATGTTTATGTTTCCAGTCATACTTTGAAGTACTGTAGTTTGGTTGTGGTGAGCATAACTGAAACCAATCCAAGCTCATGTATATTTTGAGCTAAAGCAGTCTTTTAACACTAAATAAAAAAAACTCTCATTACCCTATGTTAGAGCCATAAGTTGAAGCATTTAAATTATTAAGTTTGAGTATTGACATTTTAGTACACACTGACATGTTTTTTTTCCACATATGTTTTGTATAATCTGCTGCTTCAGTAAATTGTGTTATTTTAACCCCTTTTCAGGGTGTGCAAGGCTGAGGCAAAAAGGAAAAAAGAAAGAAAGAAAGAAAGAGAGAGAGAGTGGAAAAGAAAGAGAGAGAGAGAGAGAGAGAGAGTGGGAAAGAAAGAGAGAGAGAGAGTGGGAAAGAAAGAAAGAAAGGAAAACAAAGGGAGCGAGATGATTCAACCCTCTTGAATAAGAGGTTGCCTAATCAAAATGTTAAAGAACCCCATCTCAGTCATATCTACACAACATTTCAAGTAAAGAAATTTGAAACAATTCCCACACTATAAACAAAAACCTGTTGATTTAGCAGAAATCAGTCCATTTTTATGATTTCCAGGGTTTTCTCTGTATTTTAAAAGTCACTGGATTCTTGGACAGTCCGGTGATCCTATCAGTTCCACGAGTCGTACTGCACACGGACAGAATCATTTTGTTATTATGTCAGTTAATAACAAGATAAGAATGTTATTTCATTTAAAAAAATAGAGATGAAGGGTTAGGTTAGTCTGTATAATATGACTCAAAACTGTTTTAGTCCACATTTTAGCTTAATTGCAATTCATTGGATTGTAAAATTGCCATAAAACAATCACAAGAGTAACCTAAACTTTCATTCATGTTTTTTCCAAATGAACTTTTTTCAAATCTTGTTATTTAAACAACAAAAGAGGATGAATACATAGCTTCTGCAGAACGAATTGTGTAAGCGATATTGTTCAAGTGGTGACAGGTGGCATTATATCCCGAACACCAGCCGGCTATCGTTATTTTTTTTTTTCAGTAGGTCAGTGGAAAAGGTAAAGCTTACACTTATTTACTGAAATACATGGTTAATTGACATGTTTTTGTCTAAATAGTGTCTGTCTTGAGTTAGTACGTGTCATGTATTCGCATACTGAATTAAACACAAACAAATTTCAAAAAGTAACTACAAACTCAAAATAAATAATACAAACATTATTAAAATGTATCAAAGAAATGTATATTTTCTTCTTTCTGTATGTCTCTCCTCTACTGTAAGTCACTTGGGACAAAAGAGTCTGCCAAAACCATAAATATAAATATAAGTTAAAACTAGAGTTGACTGTCTAATGGTGTAGTGAGTAAAGCACAGGACTATAAATCCCAGGGGCACCAGTTCAGAGTTGAAATTCCACCAGAACAATGATTTTGATATTTAATATAACATTAATAAACAAACAAAATGCGCTGTAAAATTCTGAACCTTTATTTTTTTTTTTACACTTATTATTAAAGATAATAATTCATAATTATTTAAGTCGGAAAAGAAAAGGTTTCCGCTAGTACTTTTTTTTACACTATATAATACTCAAAAGATGTTACTTTCAGTGAAATAGATCGCACATTTTTAGTTCGATTAATTTATTTTGTTTAAAATGACTTTGTATAAAATGTTGGCATCATAGACTCTGCATACAGAACAACCAACTGTCCATCACAGATGTTTTTTTAATTAAATATTCTAATTGTGAGGAAGGACCAACATTTTTGAAGTGCAAAGGCTGCATTTTGGACCAGATTAAGCCCAAATGAGATCAATTCAAACCCGACAGTAACTGCTGGAGCAATTTAAGCCCCACCTCACCTTGTCTCCCCCAATAGGTTGAAAAGAGTCCATCATCATGTCCAATCCCAATATTTATACTACACCCTTAAAGTATATACTCATTTTCACAAGATGCTTTGTTAAATTGAATTCTCTTTATGTGTGTTAAAGTTTGGGACACACTAATTCTCATTCTGCACTTAAAAGTGTGGCAATTGGCACACACAGCGAGATTAGAAGTCCAGAAGTCAGCTCTATGAGAAACCTAACCAACTTGAAGATGCCAACTAAAGCTTCAAAAAGCACAAAAAAAAAAAATAAGGCAAGACACTGCCACTTTCTCAACTTTTCTTCCAAGTAAAGGCTTCCAGGCGATTCCCTCGCTAAATTTGTATTGTTCTTGCACACATCGAGAAAACAAAAACTTGGTTTAGACCCAGCTTTTAAATTTTTTTATTTTTATTTTAAAGCATTCTAATTTGACATCACAGCACTTCCAAACCTTTGTGCAGCATATAAAAAACTTTGATTGGCATAAAGGTTTCTATAAATACTCATACACCAATAAAGTAAAATATACATTAATAAATGAGTGAAATAATATAAATACTTTATAAATGCTCTCCTATAAAAACTCAACCCTCCGGCCAATGAAATAATCATAATGCAATATTTGGTTTGTTTTACACCCTAATTTAAATTGAACTGTTTCATGATGAAACGTGTTTCAATCCTGTTCCTCCAATCCAAACAGACATCATCAATCAGTCTGCCTTCTTGTCCTGTGTCTCACTGCCTCTGGAAAGGTCTCGCTCATGTGTTTGACTTTGGATGTGCTCATTATTCACTGGAGATGAGACTGAAAGGACATTCTGCTCACTGTCAGCTTTGATTTTCATACTCTGTCTCTGGTGTTGCACGTCTTATGAGCATAACAGAAAGCTGCACTTTCCCGCCTGTTCTGTCACCAATGCCTGCAGGCGGTTCCATTCCCACCCTTCTCATCTTTGAGGAATCAATCCAGAAACAAGCCAGAATGAATGAGAAACAAAAGGCCTGGGGACAGAACCAATTATAGGCAGCACAATCAGGATGGCTTGATTTCAGTCAGCAGTGTATGTCAAAATGATACAAAAATATATATCGTTGATTTGCATTCTGTGAGAGATTACAAAGAAACAAACCTTTCACTTGAAAGCAGTACTACCTTTATTTTGTCCAGAGTGATATCAGTGGATTAAAGTGTGGATGGAGGAGTCTGATCCACTCCCAGTTTTTACCTTCCCCCTCTCTCACCCTCCCGTCCTCCAGCAGATTTGCTCTCCAGCAGGTTGCTTAATGGCTTCCAGATTTCTTCCAGTTAGTTTCCTGCTGGAACCCTTGAATCCTGGCGTTAGATCCTGGCAGAGCTTCTACATAGGGAATTATTTACTGGATGTTAATAGACAGTGACCTCAGCTGGCCGTTTATGAGTACAACAGCAAGATCATCAAAGCCTCAAGGGAAAATGTGTTCAAATCTGTAATTAAACATTGTGAGATATTTTGTTTTCATCAGAATTGTAAATGGACCATTATTATACATACATGTAAAAAAACATGAAAGGATTTAAGCTTTCTGTAAAATACTTAAACATACAAAAGGGGATGCAATGTTTAGTGGGCTTCTACCATCAAAATAATATTTGGGGTGTTATTGTACATTTACAGTCTGGCATTTCTTCCCGATAAAGATTCTAGCAACCTGCTCAATCTGTGTTTTGTTTCTGGAGTCAAGAGAGAAAATACTGTTATTGGTAGGTTTACTATTTAAAAAATGGAAGTGTTTGATCTTACCAGAGGTGGCCAGTAACTCATTATATTTACTTGGTTACATTTACTCACATTAATTTTAGGGTAGCTAGTACTTTTGAGTACTTTTAAAAGTATGTGCTTTTACTTTTACTTTTTACTTAAGTACATTTTTGTAAAATTTCTGTACTTTTACTTAATTACATCGGAGTTCCACTGTTACTAATACCATGGGAATATATACATTTTGTTAGAGAGCTATTTTTAACAAATCCTGTAAAAATGTGTTAATTTTTACAGGATTTGCAAGTCATGTGAGATGATTAAGAGGCTGCTGCATGTGAGTTTGTCAGCTACTTGCATCAAAAAGAAAATATGCAAAAGAAAAAGGCATCTTCGTGATACAGTGCTTGCTTTGTGCACCCACTTAGCAGCAATTATAAGACAAACAGACAAAGATAAATAGTTAATTATAAGAGAAATGTATGGATCGGAATTTTGTTGAAAATGTCAGGTGTGATGTGTTTGTGCTGGCTAAGCACAGTCTTTTGCTTAACCGTATTTTATAAAAGCAGAAAAAGTTACCATTGAGGAGAGATAGTTAGGCACTCTTCTAGTTGCTTTGTATAATTCAGGTCAGAAGTAACGAAGTAACTAAGTTTTTCATTTGATACTTGTTACTTGTGTACTTTTTCTCAAGTAAATTATTTGGTAGTTACTTTTACACTTCAGTATTTTATTTTATTTATTTATGTATTTTTTGGGGATCCCAGTGACCAAGGTGTAATTATTTATTACTGTATAGACTTGCTGCTGTGAAAAAAAAAACTTGAAAAAATTGTTAAGCAACCAAATTTGTGTGATTGAAATAATGTTTAAAGTTGACTTTAAAAAGTATACGCTTGCTTTTCATACTTGTGATTGTATATTACTAGTTATGATATTTCTCAAAACATCAAAATTAAACTATGTTTTAGAATGCATCTAAATTAAAAGTAGCTTTTTATATTAACAGAACGTTCAAATCCACGTTGTTGTGCATACCTCTGACCTGAAGGTGGCAGCCTATACCCGCATTTCAAAGCGACACAGGCTTTTAATCGACTTTTTTCCTGTTTTATCTGATTCTGAAGTGAAGGAACATTAAACCCCAGCAAACTTTGTAGTGCAGGAGAAGGATCAATTCAACCACTTTGCTTCTAACCCTCAAATCAATACATAATCACTTAGAATTGAGCTGGGAATAAGGAACTTTTTATTTTGACATGTGCTTCACTATGTGAGGAACAGTCACAGAGCAGAAATCGGTTCCACCAGTGTTTAACAGTCATAAAAAACTTTATATGTTCACAGTATTGGATTTCTACTGCAGTAAACATCTGCATTTATGATAGAATCCATGCAGCACTTCGGGGCGAAAAGGTTTTATACGGTTCCTTTAAAGCTTTAATTGGGATTCTTATCATTTTGTAATCTTCATTTGCATACCAGTTGTACAGATTTTTTAATTTTGACATAAAAAAAACTTTTCCCTTAAAATAAAATCACATTTCTTTGCCTTTTTAGGGTAGAATGGACAGGGCTTCAGACTTTTACTCCAGCTCAAAGCAATTTTATTTGGGGCCCTGTTTCTGTTAAACACTATTGCAAAATGTTGTCAATCATTGATCAACTACAAACATTACATTTTAATAAGTACATACATGTTATTTTTTGTACTGATTCTTAAATTTTAATGAAACATTTACTCTTCTGTGTATTTTATTTGTGAATAGAAAATCTTCACAGCAACCAGCAGTACATCGTGGCAACCTAAATAAGTAGTTTTCAACAACAACAAAAAAACATGTAAAACAAAAACACGAAATCTTAAATAAAAAAATAAGATCTAGAATCTTTACCGTAATTTGAAGAGTGGTTTGGAAGTTGAAATTGAATTTGTCTGCAACCTGCTGCACGATGCATCTCCACATTGACAACAGGTCCATTTTAGACCTGTGATTCAATATTTATTTTTTACATTTTTGATGGTTTGACAGTGCAGTAATTCTGGATCTGGATTATGTGCCATGTGATAGCTTTGTGCTGTAGTTGATTCTGAGAGTATAACAGTATCTAAGCCCTGAATCTCCTGATGTTAAATTGTTTCAGTGTACAACATGTTAACGATCAATTGCACCGCAGACAACTAGACATAAGACGTTCTTCACTAATGAGTAAATGTTCATGAAGTGTCAATTCAATTAAAAAAGTCTTTATTTTGAAGACGATGGTAATAGACATGTTGGAATTAATTAACAAGGAAAGCAAGAATTTTTTTTATAACAACATTTTGGCTTCTCAGTCAGTGGACCTTTTAAGTCAAGTTTTTTGTCTTACTCCAATTATTTAAGAAATCGCATTAGTTGAAAATCGCAACCAATTATAACCAGAAAAGTTCACATAACTTGCACTTTTACAAAAGGAAAAGCAGTTACTTGTATTATGGGGAGAATTACAACAGAAAATCATTTTAATCCCAAAAAACAAAGCAATTACAGAAAAAAACAGCTGCTTAATGATAAAAAGATATTTTGAGGACAACTTTTTATTTGATTTAAAAATAACGTACAGAGCGAACATAGAAGTTGTAGCTTACGAAGAAAAAACTGAAAATTACAACAACAGGGAAGAGAAACAAACAAAACACTTAATTCATCACACATTTTCAGAAATAAACTCTCTTTACTTGCTTTTATCGTTGCAATCTTAAACCTGTCATCAAGCTTAAATTTAATGCAAAACACAATCAGTGACTTCCCTCCCAGTTTACCTTTCCTGAGGTTCTATTGAAAAGTTAAATTCTTGCAATGCATTTATCCCAGCTCCACTCAAATCAAGACAGACATTTAAGCCAACCTGAAAAAGTAGATTAAAGCTAAGCCCTATTCAATCACAAGTTAACTGATACTTAAATGTCAGGCTTTCCCAGGCAGTACATGCTAGATTAGATTTGGCACTCTTGTACTTAAGGCTGTGTGGAGGAGTGGAAAATCTTGTCTAAATAGACTTGATACCAAAACTTGTCTGTGATGGATGATTCGATCTGATTTCAAGGCCTCTTAAGTTTAATTATGGCTCTATTCATTATGTTTACTTAATGTATACACACTATATATATTGATTTTTACAATAAAGTATATGAGGAATTGCAAGTAACCTTATTCCTAACCTCTACATGAATTCATTAACTACAGTGTCTCTGTGATAATGTGTGTTAATGGACATCATTGAACTAATTTAACAATGCAATAGTTTACCATCATCAAAATGACCTTGTATAGCTTAAATATATTGCAAGGATAAAACTGACTTCTGCATTTTATTGTAGCACGTTAACCTAAATGTTTCAATGATATGTACACAAGTCTGATAAAAACTTCAGCAATAAACAGCAGTATTTTCCCTTACCAGAGCAGGAAGGAAGTGGTGAGATATGCAAGTGAGTACTGCGCAAAACAACCTTGATGCAAAACAAGTGCAGACTAAAAAATATGAGCTGATGGAGGGACACCATTTGGCAATGTTAAAATAAAAAAACAGGCTATTTACAAAATGTTCAAACCTAGAGTAATCATCTTTCAAGCTCGGAAATCACTGCAAATGCAGATGAAATTCCTTGAAGAGATGCGACAATAGCACTTAAATAAAGTCAGATGTAACATTTGTGAAATTTCTAGGACACTTTTTAATATTTTTAGATGTAACAGCTGTTTACATCTACACACAACACAGTATATATAAATACACAGTATGTTTATCTAAAACGTTGCAAATCTAAAAGAGAGTGTGTAAAGAAGGAAAAGATACAATAATATAAAAGCATTTTAATTCAGAATGCTACTTTAATGTACTGATGGCCACATCAAAAGAATCATAAGTAGGCACCATGGTATGGAGAGAGGTACAATGACTTTTCAGCCACTAGACAAACATTTGCATAAAGACTACAAACTGTTTTCCTTGAGTTAAATATTGGAAACCTAAATGCGGTGGGACATTTCTTAAAGGTGCTTAAGGAGATTCTTTGCATCTTTATATTGGATCAGAAACTCATTTAAAACTGATATTAGATGTACTGTGAGCTCGGTAGTGTAACAGACCACGTTGGTGTTAGTCCTAAAGCAGTTATAATTCTTCGCTAAAGTGACATATGTATCTGAGCCATATGTTCAGCATTTTCCATCAACATCAGCCCATTGATATCTTTGTCAGTAAAAATCATCCTGAAAAATGTCAGTTTATTTTTCTCCAGATACTGATCATATGATTTCATACACGAATCTCATCATCCTCATCTTCTATGAAGGAAGAGAATGCTGGTTCATTGTCTTGGTTGAAAGCATCATCAGTAACACCAACATCTTCCCCATAAGGCAGACTGTTGTTTTTATCCTCCACGACTGCCGAACCCGAACTGGAGACCGAGCAGCTGTCCAGGTGGTGTAGATGATTGTGGTGTGGTTCTGGGGTGCTGGTGCCTTCATTCTGAATATCCAAATCAACCGAGCTTGGAGCTCTCAAGGGATCCTCATCTTGAGAAACAAATTCCTCCATTTCGTTTTCTTTCACAACAACTTCGCTCTTCTCTTCTTCAAATTCCTCTCTGCCTTTGACACAAAAAGCGGGTGACTCACGCCCTTCGCTACTTTCAAAGCCCTGGTCGTCATCTTCCTTCTCCATAACTCCAAGGATATCCCCCAGCATCGAGGGCCCAAGGTCAACATGAAATGACATCACAGATTCAGCCTTCTTCAAACCACCTCCATTATAAGACGGAGAAGGCCTCAGGTCGGTCAAGACTCCAAAATGCTTTTCGTGGAGCTCCAGATCCAATGCCTCAGCAGAGGCTCCATTTGCAGGGCTGGATGTCATACTCTTCAGCACCCTACAATCAGCAAGCGCTCCATCTTCGTTGTTCAGAAAGGGCAATGACATAGCATTTTTTACAAATGCCGGAGATCCACCAGGCGGTAAGAGATTGTTGTCTCGCTGGTCCACCCGAGTGACAGACTGGGAACGCTTACTGCTTCTGAATGTACGCGAAAGCAATCCTGGTTTTGGAGATCGAGGATAGCTGTTTCCTTCCTGTGGTGGCTCTCCAGATCGAGTGCTGAGGAAAGAGGTGTCCCCAAAAGCTTCACCACTGCGTCCTACATGCATCGTATGCCGGAAGTCACCCAAGGGAGCGCTGATCATCTCTGTGGTAATATCCATACGAGAGCGTCGTTTGGTCTGAGACCCTGAAACCAGCTGTTTTAAGATTGGCATCTTGTAAGGACAGCTCAAAAACCTAGTTGAGACTTGGGATGGTGTGGTTTCCAAAGTAAACTAGGTTTTCCTCAGTTCTGATTTTGATGCCAGTCACCCCACTACCAGTCAGGAGATGATCTGCAATTTGAAAAACAAAAACAGTTTTTTTGTTAACTTGAGATCAGAATACTAAGCCAACATATAGTACTATACTACAGAGCTGCAGTGTTTGACTTTCTGGGAACAAGATTGATCCAGGCAGCAGAAATTGGGAGTCCAAGCATGCAGTGGGTTGTCTTATCAATGTGTCTGGCCTGAATACAAGCAGAATCTGCAGTCTTTCATTTCCCAAAGCAGGGTCGCAGAAGTGTTTTGGCATTTGGATGAGGTAAGGGTCATTTCCAGCGGTCAGGCAAGAAGGTATTCAATCATTAATGAGATAAGCACAGAACACTTTAAGGACTTAGAGGAGGTTTAACTCCTTATTGACTTCAGAACCTCATGCATTTGACAAATCTGTCTCTATCAATAACCCTCAGAAATGGCAATGGGATTTGTAAAAAATAAACCTCATTCAGTTCGGTTCTGGTTGTGAGGTCTTCATGTGGTCAAAAGGTATATGTTAAGGTTTTTAGTCCATTTAAAGGGTGCATTTACATTCACTCTTGGTTTATGGACCTTTGTGTCACCACTTACCGTTATTGAACATTTGTTTTTTTTATAATTTTTTTTTCTGAGGAGGGCATAAACATTAGTGAGACACTCAATATTGTGGTCTCTAAAGTAATGAAACCCAAACACACTTTAACATTCCTTCTTTTAATCTATAGTGAGACAATGGTCAAGCTGTGCATTTAAGGAGTTGGCTTCCAGCTGTAGGATTGGCATACACTTTACAGCGTTTGTGGAGCATTTCTGCAATTTTTTTTTTCAAAATCATGCTTTTTTTAATGGAATAAGAAAAACTCAACTGGGTTCATTTGGCCATGGGGACTAATAAACATTAATCAAGCATTAATTAATTCTTAACTTATTTACAACGAAGAGTTAGTTAAGTACTAAAAAACTATTAATTAAGGATTATTTTTCTGTGGAAGGTATAAATATTAGTCATTCCTTAGTCACTCATTGTTATGGTCTCTAAATGAACGAAAGCCAAACACTAACTTACATTAACGTTCATTCCCTTAATCTCTAGTGACACACTGCCCTGCTCAAACTGTGCCTGGGTGTGTCTTGTGTAGCAATTAATCGATCAAATGTATTATTAACAATAAGGTTATACATCACTCTTTATGATTGTATTGCATTTGTTGCCACTTGCACATAATGAGAGATTGTGTGCAAGGAAACGACTCCACTTCAGAAGAATGGGTTGAAGAACTGGTCCAGTAACCGAAAGGGCCCATCTACATGTGAGAGGTTTTTTTTTACTCCGTCACGTTCAGGGTCCACATGTATACGTAGAAGCAAAACCGGGCATTTTTGAAAACACAATAACCGATGTAGCCTCAGTAAAATAGTAGTTGATATGCAAAAATTCACGTTTTTTACCTCTAAAATTATTGTTATCTTTGTGCTCACTGATTGGCTGATATAACTGCATGGTTGAGGAGTCTGGCTGCCAGCTATTGTATTGGCATACACTGTACAGTGTTTCAGGAGTAAGAAAAACTCAACTGAGTACGTGTGGACATGGCCTTAGTAAAGGGTCATAAAAAAACCTTAGTTAAGCATTCGTTATATCTTATTCACAATGAAGAGTTAGTTAAGTACTAACTAGTAGTCTCATAGTTCAGCACGAATATTTTTATTTAGGCATTAATTAGTTCTTAACTTACAACTGAGACTCATCAAGCATTAAACACACTTTTAATTAATGATTAACTGGGTCTCTAACCTTTGACACTTTATCTTAGCAGTTATTAATGCATCTTAACATCCTTACGGCTTTCAATTATTACAATTCTGCAAAGCCTGTATAAATGGTAGAGACAGAAGAGCATGGTAAGCTGTGACCTGGTTGATAGCTTGAGGTAATAGCATCAACCCTTGCACTCTGAAATGCGTGAAAAATGCAGACAATATTAAATTACCACATACATTTTTACAAACAAAAAGGAAGTGCAAAAACTACAAGACGGTCTGACATTAGCCTCATATTGCTGAAGAGTCTTGTTCAATTATTCCCAGGCTTGAATAAAATAAGTCAGTGTGACACACACAGAGAAAACTTCATACGTGACATTTTGAAAACTTCAAGACGGGGTTAAAGAACCTTTCTGGCTGAGCTTCATCTGAACCTCCTGCTTACACCTCACCTGCCTATGTCTCTATAGCAACAGCTCTCTGCATACAGAGGCTGGCTTTTCTTTCAGGCTCTTTGACTTTGTTTCACCTTAAATATACACTGATCATTGTCCAAATGATTCTGTTGCACAATAATCCACCTAGAATAGAATTAAGACTCGCCGTGGTAATAAATATGACATACAGCAGTGCCTAAATATGTTCATTTAAATTACTACAGAAACATTACATCAAAATGTCAACATCGCTATAGACGAATCAGCACACATGAGACACAACGGGCCAAGAACATTAAATTCTGAACACATTTTAATAAAAAAGCATCTCTCGTAAACTTTAAGACTTTAAGAATATTACAAAATAAATCATTATTAAAAATAATAAGGGCTTAAATCTTAATTCTTATAAAACAATCCTGGCTGGTGTTCGAGCTGCGGAATTGTTTCGCATGTATTATGGCTTGTTGTGGCGTAAAACTTAGGTTAGGTTATTTAGCGACCCAGGGCTAACACTCCTTGTCCAAATATCGAGGTTCTAACCTATCAGGTAATATTCCCTTCTTAACTATCGGATAAAAGAAAAAGAAATGTTCTTTCTCAGATGAAAGCTCAGATTAAATAAAACCCATAGTGACTTCTAGATTAAAAAATATAAAAAAGTAACGCTGAAATTATTTTAAATGATTGAATGATTGTGATTGTGTTGTTGAAGATGTAAGATCTGTGTATATGATCTTAAATGAAAATCAGTATGTATTTTTGAGTGTCTAATCATTTTTTATCAAGGAGATGTTACTGTCTTATTTGACCTTCTATTTTGTGATTAAATACCAAACTCTACCAGTCATGTTTTGTTGTTAATTTTCCCAACTTTTCAAGTCCAGTTTTGATTTGTGGATTTTTCCCATTTGTTTGAACAGTTCTTATTTTATCAAGAGTATAAATAGTATCTTATTTTAAAAGAATTTTCTTTGAGACATCTTTTGCACTTGGGTTCGGGTTTCCCCGATTTTTTAAAAATAAATGTAATTGCTTAATAAATGAAATATGGACATATTTTTGATTTGTGACAAAATGAAATAGTTTAATACTATAAAACATTTTAAATTAAATTGCAGTTGAAATATGTAATCAGATTTAAGTTTTAAATAATTTTTTACACCATAAAAATGCAGTAAACTATTGTTTGAAGGGATTTTTGAGTGCTATTAATTTAAAGACTGTACAAAATACAAGAAAAAAGAGTCTTACTAGACTTTGCAATTTAATTCTCATAAAGAGGGTAGAAAGCTCATTGTTGGCCATAAATTACCCAAAATGTAGAGCGGAAGAGCAATCTACAGCATTCTGGACAAAGCTGTTAGTGTTTATTTGATGGGTGTTGCTTCATGGGTGGCATGAGCTGGAAGAAAAACAAGCAGAGTGTATGAGAGATGGAAAGCCCTAAAACCATCTAAACACAGTACTGCTGTGCTGATGTCCCGTCCCACACACAGCAAGCACACAAACACACTCTTCCCAAGCTACTGAATAAACACTAATTATAACGGTTTATGATAACTTAAATTACTGACATTCTTCTGCAACAAAACGATTTGTTTTTCAGTCATCATCAAAGTAATAAACCTCTGACTTCATGTTGGGTTAACAAAAAATAATGTCTTAATCAAAAATAAATCAATATAAATGAAGGACAAAGGCCCTGCTAATTTTATGGAATCGGTCCGTTTTTGTGATGATTTTATCTGTATTTTGAAATGTAAATGAAATGAATTTGATGTTGCATTCTGGGAAAGCCTGTTGATTGAACAGGTGCCGTTAGATCCTGAACATCTGCCGGCTCTCGTTATCTTCTTTTTTCGTTTAGTGGAGAAGGTAAAGTTTAGAAGGTAACAAAAGTAAAAATCTGAAAAATTGACAGTCCTTTTCAGCCAGTTATCTTATTTGACATTAACATTTAAATGATAATTAAGTGAACGTGAAATCTCAAAGGATTTGCCTCACACCTAATTACCACATAGCAATAATCATTTAGAAATCATACTGTAATGAATGTTAAAGACAATGGCTGCTGAAATTATAACTGAAATATTTATTTTGTGTTTTCTGAGTCAGATTACAACAACAAAAATGTACACAAAACAACAAGGGCAAATGCTTATTTAAACCCTCACCTCACACAAACAATAATAATATTTAGCACATTAACATTTTAACTGTGACCACATTTTTTTTACAATAAAATAAATCTTTAGTTACATTTCGAGTCACCAATCAAAAGCCTCATAGACAGTCAAATTATCAAAATTTGATCAATACATTTTTAGATCACTAAAAAGTATGAACAACTTACAGCGTATACAGCATACTCTGAGATTTCTATCATTTAAAGCAACTCTAATCCTGGTAACACCTATCCTGCAAAAAACCAACAACCTTGCCCTGTAACAACTCATTTTATTCATCTTTGCAGCAGATTGCCCAACGCTTCTGTTGAGGAGGAGCTGCATTTACATCCACGTGTGATGAAGTAAGAGCAGGGAGCATGGGAAGGCAGCGTGGGAAACTGCAGGGCTCTGAAGGGGTGACTGACTTTTTAAATTCCCTCTCAGCGAGTTTACGGTTAAGTCGAGAGCATTTAAACTTCCTCTGTTCAGACTAAACACATCTCCCACCATCAGTCCCTCATTTCTTCATCCCTGTCACCCAGCACATGCTAACCTCTGACCTCTGTGTGTTTAGGAGGTTTAGTAAATCAAAGAAAAACACAAACACCAAGTGTTAAAGCTGGCTGCAGCAAAAGCATGCATGTGAACATGAGACGCTTATCATGTCTAAAAAAAACTTGGAATATAATGTTTCAATTACTTTGTGTGTTATATGATAGTTTATGACAGTTAACTTTTTTTAAGGCGTCACGGTGGCGCAGTGGGTAGCACGGTCGTCTCACAGCAAGAAGGTTGCTGGTTCTAGGCTCGGCTGGGGCAGGTGGCATTTCTGTGTGGAGTTTGCATGTTCTCCCCGTGATCGCGTGGGTTTTCTCCGGGTGCTCCGGTTTCCCCACAAGTCCAAAGACATGCGGAATAAGTGAATTGAATAAGAACAATTGCCCATAGTGTTAAAGAGTGAATGTGTGTGTGAATGTTTCCCAGCGATGGGTTGCGGCAGGGAAGGGCATCCGCTGTGTAAAACATATGCCAGTGAGTTGGCGGTTCATTCCGCTGTGGCGACCCCGAAAGGGAATAAAGCCGACATGAAGATGAATGAATGAATGAACTTTTCTAAGATTTACTGAAGTGGATTCTAAAGCACCTCAACAGAACCCCAGACACCTGCTGATGCTGCAAAGCCCAGCTTCTTTTGGAGTTCACTAAAGAATAACTTACGAATAATGTTTATGTGTGCCTTTCTCTACCTAGAAAATACAAAGACTTGGATTTCAAACACTATGAAAATTAAGGTTCTGTTTAGAGGTTTTGAGTAATAAGTGACTGAAAGTCATCCTGTAAGTCATTGAACCCAAAATTCCACAGAGGGGTCCCAGGCTCATGGAGAAGAAGAAGCAGGCTTCCGATTGGTCAACACCTGACTATGCGAGTGGGGCAGAGTTACATGGAAGAAAGAAGCTTTGGTGAATTACAGTGGATTAATTATGCATGGAGCAAGTAGCTTCCTTTTTTAAATTCAGATTGCTGAGTTTTACAAAGTGGGGAGGGCATAAAGAGCAGGAAAAAGACACCCAGAAAGAGTTTGAGTGGAGCAAAGAACATAAGAACATATTGTGGTGCTCAATAACACTCACATTCTCCGGTCAACACAGAGCACATCTAAGAGACGAAGCAAGTCTGGCTGAGCATTTAGGCCAAGACTAGAATTTGCATGCTTAGCGAGTGATTCACATAAGTCAATGGCTAACTGTGGTATGGAATCCGCGTGAAGGTGGAGCATCTACAACGGGTACTGCATGACGTTAAACAAAGCGTGCCTCATCCATCGCGCCAAGAAAATTCAGATTTTTATACTTTTTCCCATAATTTCGCATTAACCAATCGAGAGCTTCCCAGAGTAGTCATGTGAGAGAAACCAGTAATGGTGTTCACCTTCAGGGAAAGCGATTGAGGAGAGGGTTTCTAGCGTTCTTCCAGTAGCAATCAGCGTTGAGACATGAGAGTGGCTTGATTTTGAGTGAATGGACTTTTAACAAGGAAACAAGTGTGTAAAAAAAACTTTGAGAAATGTAAACCCACAGGTTACAGATATTCCATAAGCATCACATTCACTTCTAAGAAAATAGGCCTCTAGCATGTAATTTTTAAACACTTGCTGCCTTAAACACTTGCTAAACACTTACACTCTTGCAGAATAATATTTTAATATTTACATTTCTTTCAATTAATTTTTTAAAGAGAGAAACTTCTACATTCTTTAATGGTGTGAGTAATATAAGACAGGGTCATTTAAGAACACCATAGAGAATGTTGCACACTGTAAACTGCTGAAGAACATCATGCACTTCAAGTCGTCTTTGTCCTCACATTTAAAACAAGTGTTTCTCTGTGAATAAAACAAAAGAGCAGAGAGCGTCCTAGCACTCCGAATAATCCACTCTTAAGATGGAATCTTCTCCCTGCTTTTTATTTACACAAAGTAACAATCAGGCCTGGGTTTCTCTTAAGCATTCCATTTAAAATGTAAATTCAGTAGAATTTCTCATTTAGTTAAAAAGGAATAAGTAAGAATCCACTATAAAGGTAGGAAATGAGTGTTTGGTAAATAAAGGTTTTAAATGAATGTTGTTATTGAATTAGTTTACATTTTATTTATTCAGATATTAAGACTAAACAATTCGATTTTTTTATCTAACCATTGTTCAAATGAAGAATCGGAATTTACTGCAGACACTTAGTTCATCAATAATGGAAAGCCTTGATTTTCACAAGGAAGACCTGATTCCTTCTCCAGATATATTTGTCAGAGTTGATGTGATTGGATGAGATTTGATTCAATGAGGTGTTATTGGATGAGACAGATGAGTCTGATTGGGGCCGGAGGCAACAAAGAGAGGAGCTCTTAAAGCAAAGGACATGAGTAAAATTGTGTGTCCATTTACCTTCTATTCAAAATATTATAATATTCACTATAATATAGTTATTAAGTTTGCAATTGTCTTATCCCTTTTTCAATACACCCACAACATTTAAATAGCAGATTTTTCTATCTACAGCAACAACAAAAATGTGAAAGGCAACTTTTTGTTACATAGACAGTATTAGCTTTTTCTTTTAAATTATTTTGTATACAGTATATACAAAAAATATAAGAAAGTTGATGGTTTTAAATTCATGCCTCTAAAAACTGCCTTCCAGATATAACTTTTGAAATGTTGCGCTACCTACACATATGTTAATCTAAACTTTAGCCTTCAATTCATTTGCAACCATTAAGACAAACCAGTAGACAGTTCTGAAATGTTTGGAAAAAGGTGCAAACAGGGTGCTAGCATTCATTTACATGCTATGTGATGCTAATTAGCTTCCATCAGAATGTAGATTGTTCATAGCATCACCCTGACAGAGAGTACTTCACCAAATCTGTGTCTCTGAAAACAGGCAAAACAGAGGATCACAAGAGAAGCCCTCGTCTGAGCTCATTATAACCTATCTCCAGCACATGAGCCATCACAGATGATGATAAAATCCCACAAACTAAGATTTGTCTGCTCTGGAAAGACAGTTTATCTGGTTTAAGCCCTATATAAAGCTAAGCCTGCCTTTTTTTATTTATAGATCTGGAACTGAAAGCTGAAACCCTGAACACATTAGGTACAACTTTAACAACATTGTAAACAAATGAGTCATAAAATGAGGCCTTCAAACTTTAATACATCCAGTTATTTAGAATAATATTTGATAATAATAAATTGCGTTAACAAAAGTGAGTTAGGCTATGTTCAGACTGAAGCCCAAAAAGACCCATATCTGATTTTTTTTGCCTGCATCTGATATTTTAAGGACGGTCTGAACAGCTTCAGTTCCTATTCTTCAGCATCTGACCCAGGTCACTTTCATATGTGGTCTTGAATCAGACACATATTCGTTTTTTGCAATGTGACCTCAATCTGAACAGCCAGGTCGCATTTATCCCACTTTGAAATCATTTTATGGAGAAAGCCGTCACATTTCGGGTCAGGAACAGGACGTTTCGCAACAATCATGGCTGAAGACAGAGCTGAAAGCAGTTGATGGAAGGTGACATAACAGACCATTAGATTATAAAAACATTCATGAATCTGACTGACTTAAAATAAATTTGATGAGGGAACAATACTAAACAATGCTAACATTATCTGAAATATTCAGTTTACAGGAGATGGAACCTTTAAAGACTATAAAATCCCAAGTTAAAGTTTGCTTCTTTCAAAAGCCCAAAAACATAAACGCCTTTAAAGTCACAAAGTAATCAAAATGAAGTGCAACAAGTTTATGTTTATTTTGTTGAGTGACAAGTTCTCACAATAGTTAAATAGTATGCCGTAGTATGCAATATTATAGCTATATTGAATAATATGCTGCAACATATACCAAGCTGGTGAAATGTGGACAAAAGCGATCAATTTTCAAGCCAGGGGCAACCAGAACCTGGGATTCAATCTTCACACCAGGATCTCTCGTTAACTTTCTTCCTCCAGTCACACATTACATAACACCTCCACACATCTGCTCAAGGGCTAGAAATGCTAACTTCCACCTCACCAGACACACAAACACCAAAACTGATCAGCCATAGGCCCCATTGTCATTCAGCAACACCTGGGTGTCAGCTTCCTAATCGTTCTGAGATCTACATGAGGTGGAAAGCTAGCAAGGGTCAATTACCATGACAAATCATCTCCATTGAGAGGTCAACACAGTCATTTAAAGTCTTCAACTTTATACATTTTCATATTTGTTGAAATACACAATTTTAAAGCAGTGAACTACTTTTTTTAACTGTTATTTTATCTTTAGATATAGGCCGACACATTTAAGTAAATCTATTGTATATTTGTTAACAATCTAAACTTAAATATCACAATATCAAGTCAAACTCAGAATTTTGTACAGAAATACAAATATTTTGGCAAAAAAACTAAAAAATACTAAAATACTAAATACTAAACATAGAGATAAATATTGTGCAAAGGTGTTATAGTACACATTTATTTAAAATGTTTTTACATTTATTGAATCACTTCAATTCAAGTAAAAAGTGTTTCTTAACCCACTTTGTTGAGAAAGCAAAACAAGAGCTACATCTACAATCCCTGAAACCTCCTTTCAGATGATCACATCACTGACAGCGGCTTGAAAAAAAAAATCTACAGATTAATTTAGCCTCATCCACCTACTGGAAACAGCTTTATATCAGTAGTGAAAAGTATGCAAGCGAGAAGTTTCAAAAGAAACAAAACATTCCCACAAACGCTTCTATTCCGTTATCATAATGATTGACAATAATATAGATATTACATTTTTATCTTTAAAAAGAACTGTTATGACTCTATTTAAAAACAAGCAAATATATTATAAAAACTGAACCTAAATTAACAGGAAACTTAACAAGAAACAGACCAATCCACAAATGCAAGCCAGGATACAATACTTACTTTTAATGTTAGCATTGAAAACACATCTAGATATTTTCCAACTCTGCAATGAAAAACAACAAGCTTAGTGTGATTTGTGTTTGTTAACCAGGAGTATGAACAGGAAGAGGTGATTATCTCTAGGCTCCCATCCCAACAGCAATCACCTCCCTGCCCTTCCGCAGCACATAAACAGTGGATAAACTCAAGTCCCCATCACACTGAACAAACAAGCAGCCCCGCAGGTCTCCCTGAACTGAACTCAGCCTAACACACAGCCGAAAGATGGCTGCAGCTCCAGCTGCGAGATCTTTGAAACGGTAAAAATGACTGAAAAGAAAATTGAAAAATGAACCACGTGGGAAATGTGATAAATGCAATATACGAATTGCCTATTTGATTTAAAGTAGGGCTAAACAATTAATCACATATGTTATTAAAGTGCATTAAAACTATTTTCAAATCACAGAATGATTAAACAGCTTTACCAACTTTGACCTAAATGTAGCAAAGCCACATATTCTTTTTAAAATACATTTCTTAAATATAACATTTTGTTAGTTTGTTTTGTTTCTGGCTTGTTCACATCAGGTTTTATATGCTTTTCAAGGTTAAGTTAAATAAACCGCTCTTTACAGCACTCCTGCCAATGTATTGGATAAATGCTCATTTTATTTAAATCGATTGTTACATCATGAGATTTCTTTGAATTTATGATTATTTTATTGAAAAATTATTGATATTGTTGGAAATAAAGCTTTGGAAAAGTAACAGCACTCCAAATCGTTAACACAATATTAGTTACAATAATCTCTATTTGATTATTTTACAAAATCATAAAGATAGTAATATGATAAGTAAGATAAATAGGCTGTAATGATGCTTTGAGATTCAGATTTTCAGAAATTCAGAATTGATAAAATTGTAATCTTTTGTATGTATATGATACGTCTGTAGTTTTTTGGACTCGAGAGGTTTATGTTTGGCTTTAAACGTCTTTGGGTCTAATTGTAGTTGGCTTCGTAGCACTTTTGAAGACTGGTTCTGAATAGCACCTTTATATATTAGTACTATTTGTCACCACAAAAAAGGTTCTTTTATGATTATGACCCAGATTTGATGCTTTGAAGCACAGTTTTAGAGTGTATGACTGCAAGTTCAACAACAATGACTTCTAAAAGCTAATGTTTTTCAGAATCTGAACAAATGGACATTTTTAACAGTCTGTGATCAGTTCACAGTTGTACTCATATATGGTCTGTTCCATGCAGAGATGTGCATGTGCACATGTGCATGTGCAGAGCTAGAAGGATGTTTGAGGCCTTTATATCCAAAGCAAAAACAAAAAAATGGCCAGCTCTTTTCGAAA
Source organism: Danionella dracula (assembly GCA_900490495.1). NCBI lineage: Eukaryota > Metazoa > Chordata > Actinopteri > Cypriniformes > Danionidae > Danionella > Danionella dracula. The sequence goes on from UELW01000322.1 coordinate 7,411,901, forward strand.
TTTTATAAAAATCATCTTACTGTGCATAACACAATCATTGTCCTCGTTGATAAAAACCGAAACAGAAATGTTAACAGCTAATGTAGAGAACGGATAAAAAAAAAGTTTTCATATTTGTTAATAGTCCTAGAATTGCAGAGCATTTCATGACGCTTCTTGTAAAGTTGTGTTTCAGAGAAGAAAAAAACAGCGTTACAAATAGCTTTTTCAAAGTATCAAACATTTTTATCAACCAGGAATTAAGTAATCATACTGATTCTATACAGCTTAAATTACTTATTGTATTCTTATACAAGCATAAAAATAAATAAAAAAGATACAGTTTGCTATACTAGACTAAACAATGTGACATAGAGGCACAAGTACACAACATTTACTTCCAAATGTTTACCCCCACACCACACTAGTGTTCCTATTTCACCTTAAAGCCTGTCTGTTCTGTGACTCAAGGTAATTTGACGGCCAGATGTGAACCTTACAAGCTTCGCTCCTCCTCACCAGGTGTGAGAAAACCATGAAAGTGCAAGCGTTCTTTAAATAGGCACCGCCTGCACTTATTAAACACGTTCCAGTAATGGATCCTGTCAGTTCAAATAACTGAGATACCAGCTTAACACTCACTGAGGTGATCTGCGAGTTTTGGCATGTATATGGGCGCATCATGGAAATTAAGACAAGAAAAAAAGCTGTGACGATGCTTTACTGTAACTGCCAGAGACAGCTTCAATACTGCAGTAACAGCTAAAACAAAACAGCTTTCAATGCTAGAAGCACAATAATGAGAGAACTCTTCAAAAAAAAACTCTGGCATAATGTACATTTTGATGAGTTACAAATAAACATATCTAGAGATAGATATATTAAACTACTGAGGAATGTTAGCTTTTGTTGGTAATCAGTATCAGTGGTTTTAATGTGAACATTTAGCCGATTATTTAGATCACAATAAGGTGCTTTCACATAGCACTTCACGTGAGCTCAACCATTTCATATTGGCATCCAATCACAGTGAAGGAATGGCTGAACTTACATCAAACAAGACTTGTTTGTTGATTTCTCGAACCACATGAACTGACATGATCACTGCCATTGTTGATCACTGCCGTTATGGAGGACGGGTGTGATACAACGTCGTTATGCCACAGCGATAGCTTACAATGATAATGCTCATCAAAAGAGCTTGCCTTCTATTTTTCACCTAAGAAGCTACATTTCACAAGTTCCCTCTTTTTCTTCACTCTTTACTAGCATCCGAAGTAAAGTTGTAATTGAGAAGGGTACTAGGTCAAGTTAGAAATTAGAGCTGTTCGTGTTAGAAGTCTGGAACCCAGGAGGGGTGAAGTGGTGGAAGGGGAGATTTTAATTAACAAAACTTGTTAATTGATTTAAGAGTTAATAAGTCATGTTTTGGCCAATCTCATGTAACACTACCTTTAGAGTACTATGTCATCCTGTAGCTGTACCCCCTTGGGGATATTTTACGAAAAGAAAAACATTTTTACAAATTGTACTATGTTAATAAAGGCATACATGCAGGCAGAGTATGCAATCGATCGCAGCTGATATGAACAATGACTGAAAATTACATCCAGCCATACATATATGATCCAAAATCCAATCCAGAATCAGAACCAAAATGTTCAGTATCTTCCTGATGTGCCCACAGGTCAGCCACACGCTTACGAGAGAGACACTTATACAAGGAGGTCCACTCTTTATTGCATAACATAGAGCCATGTTTGGGGAAAACAACTCTGAAATTAGTTCCAAATGAAAGTGAGATTTTTTACTAGATAATTTTCCTAGTTCTCCCAAGTTTACAAATGTAAAAATATGTGATTTTTAAATACTGTCAAATTAATTATAAATTCCCAATTTTACTAACATTAAGCAACTTCGAAAACAATATTTTTTTGCTATTTTTCCCAATTCAGACTAATGTCTCAACACATACGATCTTGCTGTGTTGATGAAACTCTTGCTTCAGAGAAATTTGAGTGGTCACTGACCTGGCAGTAGATGAGAGAGCACTAATATGAGTTTGGATAAGGTTGAACTAACTTTGCTATAAATCTAAAACCACTGTATCAAGTCAAACAAATCTCATGTGATGCCTACATCTGCAACCGCTTTCAACCATCGTGTTATTCCTACTTGATCTTAATCCACAAAACATCTGTCTTTATCTGTACAATGATTTCTAGTCTAGTCCCCCTTGCCTCTCTCATTTGGTCCTTCTTTTTTAGCCTCCAGCTCTAAACACTGCTTTAAGTGCCTGTTCTGGAGTTTATGTGGAATTTCCTGAAACATGAAACACATGGACAACACACTCAGGCATGTTGAAGTCGAGAACATGCACACACAACTGCTAAATTTAAAAAATGTCTCATGCTCTTATCGTTCCTTCTATCTAACATTTACAGTCTAAAACATTAGCCTTGGAATAAAAAAACAACTGAAGATTTAAATTGTTTAAAGGTTGATAAGTTTACATTTTACTTATGAACAGTAACAAATTACTGTTGTTATTATTGCAAATAAAAACGGTCAGTTTTAGGATCAGAAACTAGTTAGTTTCACCGTTTAATAGTGGGTCCCAAGGACTCTCCAATCCCCGAAAAAAAGGGAAACAAGACCCTGCCTCTAGGGGGCTACACTGCATATGAATTTGGTTCGATTCTGGTTCAGTCTCTCACCATAACAAGCTCTTTTGTTACTGTCTGATGCCATTTGTCATTATTACAGTCAACAGTGGAGGAAAGAAGAGAAACACAAACTATCTTTCTTTGTAGATTTAAAGGCTATAGCCCTTCATCCTTCCCCTTATGCCTTAAAACTGAGTGCTAAGGGGTTGGGGTGATATTGGATGGCCCAGTCAGATTTGGGACACACCTGAAGCTTTGGTAAATGCCTTTAACATCCCGAAATTGATTCAAGACAATCTATACTCACTCTCTTTTTCACAGGCGAAAATGGTCATTCTCATTGAACTACTGTAGGAAGCTTCTTGGAACACCCACGAGTATCCAGCAAAGTTGAATTATTTTAACTTCTAGGGCGTTGACAATAAATTACACATTTTGCACTGCTATATCACATTGTTTGCGATTCTTAAACTAACGTTAATAAGAGTGCATTAACCCTGTAAACTATTTTTTACATTTTTGATTTAATGGCCAATACATGCACATATAGCATAAACACCAACGTAAAACATTGCTCAATGGCCCCACACTATATTATAAAGTTTTATCAATGAATGAACCTAAACATTTTGGTTATGTATGATGGACGACCATTCTGAGTTTGGTCTCTCTGTTTGGTTATACACTTAATATTGTTTAATTTCTGTTTACTGCTGGCTCAAAGAGCAGGGAGGGTTTCAGATTTCATCAGTGTTAAAAACCAACAAAGTGAAGAACAAAGTGTTCCAGAGTTCAAAGCCCAAATTTGAAACCTGGCTGGTCTAAAATAAACCAAATTGTGACTTTCCCTAAAACTACAATGTAAGTAAAAATTGCTATATCTGTTTAAATGCACCACAACAAACCAAACAAAAATATCTAGTTTATGACTAGAAAGCAACCAAATATGAAAAGCCATCTGCCAATGTTTTGTTTACATCAAGGGCAGAGATGATTGTGAAACCCATCAACCTGGAGAGCAGGATGACCGGCAGGTGCTGAACTTCTGGAACAAAACAAACATTTATCAAATGTCCCTCCATGTGCAAACACAGACCTTCATAAGCACTTCAGCGTTGCTATATCTGCCACGGCAAGACTAACAAGCATAGGTAATATACTAAATATAAATACACTAAAAGATAAAGAACATATCTGAGCATTATGTCCAATATAAAAAAACTACAGAAACTAATTCCTTTAAGGAATGTTGTGACTATTAAAGTGGAAGTGAATCTGGGGTAGGTATCTGATATTTCTTAAGTATTGTACATAAGGTTAAAATAGCATTCATACATTTTACAATATTGTCATGTATGGACTACTGTATGAGCTTATTTAAAAATAACTGAGAGAAATGATCATTCCATTCAATGGCAATTATCAGCTCTTCTTCAATGATTCTATGGGTGCCCACTTCTTCTACTGACAGCAAACAGTAGGTTCTAAATATCCAACTCCAATGTACATCATAAAACTGGAAACACAGAAAGGCACAGTTTTTTTTTGTGTTAACCCTAGTTGTGTTAGTTTATTAGACCCTTAATTTACAAAATGGCAAAATTTAGTACTATTACAAAATCGAACACAATAACACAAGCCAATTTAGTTGGGAAAATGTTGTTTCTTGTGCTGTTGCATATAAGAAGAAATTCAAACTCCACACTATAGCAGACTGAGCAGGTAATCTACTGGCTCATTTAATGATTTAAAGGTGCCGTATCATGCAAACTCAACTTTTCAGATATGTTTTGTTGTTTGTTGCATTTTTTTAGTATTGTTTCCTATTCACAAACATAATTCAAGTAACCTTCAGGTTGGTCCAAAAATTTTGTGTAATACTATTTTCTTTTTCTGGGAGCTCAAAAAGGCTCAATGGCTGTAGCCACACCAATTGGCTATGTCAAAACTCACTAACCAATCAGAGGAACCACTAATGCATCTCAATAATAAACATATGCTCTGACTGGCACGAAAGTGTAGCAGAACTGTGTTGGATAAACAATAAAAAAGTGCATTTTGGCTTACCAAATAAATGTAGTTGTCAGAAATTAGTGGATTTTTTTTGTTGGCCAAAAAAGGCACAACCCATCATGGGGTGCGATTGGAGCACAGCAGTGGGAGGAACAGGATGCACACACCTGTTTGATGAAGCACATCATTTGATGTGATTCAAAGACACAATTTATGATACATACTGCAGTTTGAAGATTGTTATAAGTGCGTTGACAGTCAAGACTCATCATACCATCAAGCATGATGTAAAACAAACAAATTGTATGAATAATCTGCGGTTAAGGTAAAAACTAACTATGTTAAGGAGGAAATCAATTCCCTTCCCAACGACTTTAAAGACACACATTTAAAAAACTACCGATCTTCTTTTAGTTGTAAAATCTCTGGGTTGATCTTTGTCACTGTAGGGTAGTTTTGTTGTGTACGCATCCCCTTTAGACCATCATTCAATGTCTTTTCTCCTTTTATCTAGGTCAGGAAATTCAGGTTCGTCCATCGCCATGGGCTCTCGTGTCATTTCCCTTTGTGACAGACCTCCGTCCTCCCATTTAAACCTGCGTTCATTTCACAACAAAGACGTGCTAGTTTACCAATTAGCACACTCGCTATATTTCAGCAGTCATGCGCATGGCTCCGTCTCATTAGCATAATCACAATGAAAGCGAGCAGCAGGCGCGCCTCAACCCATGACGTATGCTGATCGAGCAAATGTGAGCGTTCATCGAGAATACTCAAGAGCTAATCAATATTTCACAGCGTTTGCCTTCACGAACGAGGAACAAGGCTTCAGTGAACCGAGTTATACGACGGTTATAATAAAAGTGGGTCCCCAAAGACATCCAATTTGAACGCAGGCTCATAACGTACCTATGCAAATTACAGGAACTGATGCTTTTTTGCTTCAATCTCGAGGGGAACCAACAAACTTATTTCAGTTGAAGAATTACCGAATTTTATTGTCCAAAAAGTGTAAACACTATCGGGTTCTTAGGCTAAACACAGTAGAAACCAGAGATTTTCCCCAAAACATCTTTAATAAATAACAACCCATTTCGAACAACTAAGTTAGCTTTGGTTTGAAAAATCAACAATAATTTAAAAATTGTTACGTACGTGCATAGTCATGTATTAACATAATGTATCACTCCTCTATATTAGCTTATTTAATTAAGTTTTGTTTTCCAACTCACTGTTTCTTAAAGCTCAGCTCCATGTATTCCAAATGTTTTGTTCTGGAGTCCTCTGTGTTTGCTCCGAGGAGCCCTGTGCTTCTTCTGTTGTGTCTTTATTATTGACTCAAGTATCTCTCAGTTGTGACAACACGTCCACGGAGAGCGGCCCGCATCCTTCCTGTGTCGAGCCCGAGCCCTGCTGCAAGCACCCGCTCTCCTGGAGCGCTCGCTAAACTCCACCCACTCTGCTAACAGACACGCCCACCATTGGTTGGCCACGCCCCCAAACCCCCAGATTTAAAGAGACAGCACGCGCTTTTCTTTTTCGAGAAGGAGTCTTTCTGTGACGTCTTAATAGCTGCTATTCAAAAGTGTAAATTTACCACAAAAATGATGTTTGCTGTTTTTTACTCCATCGTCATGACAACATTATTATGATTTTTGGTTTTCAAGTCTTTTCAATTGTGTTTTGTTGAGTCAGTGTGCTGGATCTAATAAAAGCATATAAAAGTATATTTAAATAAAAAATCCACACATAAGACTGTGTAAGTGCATACAAGTCCGCATTATGGCAACATATAACACAGACGGAGACATATATTGTTTAATTTTAAAAATGCACAATTTCAAGATACATACATAATTTGTTAGGTATAATTGAATATGTTAAGAAGAGGTAATACCCAAGTGTTATTTAAGAACTAAAACAAGTTATAAAGCAAGCTAGGAGAAAATCTCAGTGGAGAATTAGATGTTACTGATATATGTTGGTTTGGTGTCCTTCTATCCATGCATGTATATTCTTAGAAATTACATTTCTAGAAGCTGTTGACTACATTGACAGAAAAAAGTTTTTTGAAGATCAAAGTTTTCAACAAAGTTTTTACAAATTCTATTAATACATGTTTAAACAGCAAACCATTTTCTGGATGTACAACAACTTTGTCTTTTTAACAATCCTGTTAAAAACAATCAGAAGACACTCATAATGTAAAATGTAGGATTTTTAAATTTAAGTTTTTAAATATCTTCATTAAAAACCTATTTTAGTGAATAAGCAGATTTACGTTTGTAAAATCTAACAACAATGTGTTTTTTTTGTTGAAGAAAACAAAAAATCCTGTGTTTTATTTAGGTTATACATTGACTTAGCACATTTTGTTATGTTGACATTTAAATGTAACAAACATAAGTGTGAAATACCACCAGTGCTTTGAGAGTTAAATCATATTGAGACGAAACAATGATACAATGGAGGGAAAGACAAAAATAACAAACACAACATCAGATTTTAAATAACACTGAAGAAAACTCTATAGAACTCTTCTCAAAACTATATCTTGTCCCAAACTTTTGAATTTGCCCTCTTTCTCTTATTTCCCATCCCCTCCACTACAGTGGTCAATAAAAGGTAGCAAGATGTCAAGTAAAGGCCTTTCATTTAAGTTTCTAGACATGCCAGACAAAGATACCCATAGATGAGTCATATCTGAAGATGAAGAAACTTCTGCTGCTGAACCCTGAATCCACTCTCAACCCTCTGTCAATAAATGTTATTCTTCATGTTCTCAATATCTACAGTCTCCCAACATGAGGAAACAGGATAGCGTTAAGGTCAAATATTAGCTTTCCACACCACAAGCTAATCACTTCAATATATGAACCTCTAGTTATGCTAAATACTCCCCACGTCCCTCTTTTAAAGCCATAATAAACAAACATCCCATTCCAATTACTTCTATTCAGTTCTGAACTGATTTGTAACACTGAAAGCACCCATTTGGCTTGCAGAACGAGCTTCTCACAAAGCCAGCACACTCCCAGTGGCCCTGCCTTTGTCTCCGGATGGCTCTTTGAAACGCAGTTTATTTGATAGGGTTCTTGTGTCTGGTGTCTCTGTTCAGAATAGAACGTCTGGTGTCTCTGTTCAGTCCCTGCAGGCTGGAGCTGAAGTTTGTGTATTCTCATAAATCAGTTCGCCAAGACAATTATGGGAAATTTGCACCTCCGCCATGCTCTGTTAAGAGGATCCTGTGGCAGATGAAGAAGAAGACCTCTGGCCCTGCGAGGGCTGAAGAAGAAAAGCATGTTTGAACGGTGAGGTCATCACACATCAGGGGAACTCTATAGACTCGTATATCAGAGCTTTTCTAAAGTCGAACCTGAAACCAGATCTAGCAGGCGGATGGCACGGCTTTTAAGCTACATGTGAAAAAGACTTTCTCATTCTTTCACAAGTTTGATTAAATGATGCTCGGGAAAACTATTAGTGTATTAAAAAGAGTTAATTTACTCAAATTTATCATTGGTCAAATTATAAGAGAATATGATTGTAGGAAATATAGCTTCTGTACATATTTTTATATCTATTCTTCTTCCTCTGAGCAATTTTAACAGGACAATTAATACTCAAGAAACTAAATTCTGATGAGGTTTTAGTTCATTTCTCGCAGATTAAGTCATAGATGGCCAGATCTTGTCCTCATAAGTGAGGAGGGATCAGAAAAATGCCGACACTTTATGTTGTTAAGCGATAAGGTAAGATAACGTATCACTAGAAAAAGTTAGGAGATAGCCTTGTGCCCCTAACTTTTTATGGGCCCTCGGGTTAACACTCATCTCTTGAAATATACAGTTGTTTTAAATGTACTCACTTTTTCTTCAAAATGCTGATAGATTTTTTATTAGGGATAATTTGAAATGTGTACTTTAGATCTTTAAATACTTATATATTTGTGTATATAATATGTGTGTGTATTTTTTCCATCCATCCATCCATCCATCCATCCATCCATCCATCCTAATCATAAAGATCTTTATTGCCAAGTGTGCATGTCCACACACACACAAGGAATTTGTTGAGGTAGAGGGGTACTCTCCAGTGTTGATACAAAAAAACGAACAAAAAAAAAAACTTTATAATAATGTTGCACAGGTATTGTAACACCCGTTACACAGTAACACAGCTGCACAGTAACACTGCTACATAGATTAAATAAGTAAATTGCTCAAGTTAAAAGTAAATAGAGTATAGTAATATTCTAGAAATAGAAGTAGTAAAATATAAAGTAATAGAACTATAACTATAGATGTCCAAAGTGCTTAAGAGATGTGCTTTGGAGGTAATGTGCAGATAAAAGCGTAACAAAAAAAAAGTGCAGCAACAGAACAACAGAATGTGAAGCGACTGGAAGTGTGCAGAGGCCACATCAGAGTCCTGCTGCTTAGTGCTTTGAGTCCAGGTTTGAGGCAGCAGGTTCAAACATTCTGTCCGTACAGTCAAGGTCAAAACAGGCTTGTAAATCAATCAATCAATCAATCAATCAATCAATCAATCAATCAATCAATCAATCAATCAATCAATCAATCAATCAATCAATCAATCTACCAACCAATTAAACAATAAATCCATATGTTTTATATACTGTTTTTTTAGCAGTTGCTTTCAAAGCAGCTTCACAAAGTGCTAGTGAGGTATGGAGTAAATAGGAGTTCCCTCTGTGAGGCTCCTGGGAGCCTCGCTCACTGAGGCAGGTGCTAATCACCTCCCCAGCATAAAGAATATACAAACTTAAGATTCATTGATGAACAGCTTGTATATAAAAATATTGTGACAAAATTCACAAAAAAGAGCATTGGTTTTCTAATGCTGTCTGGATCTCAGTTATTGGTTCAATGAATTCTGGGAAAATAGCCAAATGAGGAAATTGCATTTATTTGTGTGTAAAAGACTTCCTCCTCAGACTGTCTGTCACGCTGTTAATCTATTTATGACCGAGACATAATAATAGTCATGATTGATCCCATTCACATCCTTCATCAAGTGAACGGCTTCATCTTTTTATTTAATACTCAAATAAAACAAACCACACTTTACAGTATTCTCAAAATGGAATTGCTATCTTAACTTAAACAGGTTTTGTTGTTTGACATTTTTGATGTTTAAATGGAAGGAATAATACAAACACATAAAAAACTGTCAAAAAAACTGATTAAAACGTATTATTTATTAAAAACTTTATAGAAACGCTTGTTCTAGAATAAGACTTTGTCATGTTTGTCTATTTAATTAAACAAAAAAAAGCATAAAAATGTTTTTGAGTTGTTTAAAAACAACAAAAACATTAAATCAGATAAAACATTATTAACAACTTTCAGATGCAAGATTTCTTCACAGTTTACCTAAAACATATCATAAGCTGAAATATGTTTTTTTTTTTAATGTTTTCTGGCTGATAGTGGCACTTTACAATTACACTGGGTAAAAAAAAAGCAAATGTATGAACGTGTCTCTTTTAGATGCTTTTTTTTTTTGGACCTAATTTTGGCCTTCCAAAAATTACAATCCCTTCTTTGTTTGTAAGGTTCCAAAACCTTGTACAGCAATTCTGTGGTGTTTATTCTTGCTCTGCTCTCCCTCTGCTTCCCTTTCGTTCTCCCAGAAAATCAGATTGATGCTTTCCGGCCTGGAATGAAGCTATTAGCTGCCAGCAAAGACTCTTTTTTAGGGATGTTACAGTTTTTCTCAGTCGCTTTAGTACAATTCTCAGATCAGAATTGAAGTTTGCAAATATGTGTGTGCATTTCTCAAAACAATTTGTACAAACAGCAAAACACTATGGATTTCGTGCAAAAGCCTGTAACTTGCTCAAAATCTTCAGTTCATTTCTCAAAACTAAGTCTTTGTCATTAAACATGTCAGTGCCATCAGAATGTCAAGTCCTTGTGTCATTGTCTACCAACAAGACAGTCAAATTACTTAGTCATGTTGTCAATATAACTGTGTACTTTAGAGGGAGGTTCTGATGTAAACTATGGCTTAAGTTTTGATGACAATTATTGTAAAATGTAAGTTACACCTTTTTGTTTGATTGCAAGAGACTGGACAAGATTCACATTTACACTTTTATTGTCTATATTGTAATTTGTTGACAGACCCTGTCATACCAACATAGAAAAAACCCACTGCAAACAGTAACACAAAGGGAAAAAAAGATTCTGTATATTCTGTACAACAGTACAGGCAGTGCAGTAGGAATTGGCGTGGTCTTCCTACACCTCTTGTCGTTCCTGTATGTTAGCCCACAAATTCTCATCCACATCACAGCGAATATCCTCTCTTGCAATGCAGCGTGGAAAGAATCTTTTAGAGTGTCTTATCCAGCTTCTGCAGGCGTCTGCTGTGATGTCATCACACGCCATCAGCCAGGAGGGTCATTTGTGTATGTGGCTGGCGATCATAAACTTTCCATCTCCATGCTGAAGAAAATTCCTCAATAGGGTTAAGGAATGGAGAGTAGGGTGAAATGAACTCCATCCGCATCCTGTTGTGGGCTGCAAACCATTGCCTGATGATGTTGGAGTGATGAAAACTCACATTGTCCCAAACTATCACATACGTTGGCAGGTGATGTCCACTCTGACCCCTCTCTTCTTCAGGGATGAGATCTCTGTGGAGAGTTTCTAGAAAGGTTATAAGATGTTCTGTGTTGTATGGACCTATTATGGAAATATGAGTAAGCACACCATTGTCACAGATGGCAGCACCCATGGTTATGTTCCCGCCCCGTTGGCCTGGCACATCAACTGTAGCCCTGTGGCCGATGATATTTCGGCCAGGCCTTCTGCAATTTGTTAGGTTGAAGCCAGGCTCATCCATGTAGATGAAGCTGTGCGGCTGTTCACTTGCTTCCAGTTCCATCATACGCTCTATACAGAAGACACAAAATGAGCTTTATGAATTACAAGAATTTTCATTTTGGCCAAGATAGAGTTACATCAAATGTATAAATCACATATTGCATTACTTTTCTACAGCCATAGCAAATGTGTAAAGATTTGTGTAATGTGTAAAAACAGGCTTACTGTAATGTATGATATACATAGTGTTTACTGTGCAGTACAGTTGCTGCATGTCCATGCATGTTTTACCTGTACATACTGGTAGCGTAGTTCCTTCACTCTTTCACCATTTCTTTCAAATGGAACAGTGTAAAGCTGCTTCATTTTCATCTGGTGTCCTTTCAGCACTATGTCAATGGTTGAGATGCTGACTGTTTGGATATTTGCAAATATGTTGTTGTCCTCTATAATGGAACTCTTTATCTCCCGTAGTCTTATCGCATTGTTTTCTACAACCATGGTGCAAATAGCCTCCTCCTGTTGAGCAGTGAAAAGGGGCCCTCTGCCGCCCCTGTGAAGTTGTCTTGCAGTCCTATGTGGAAAAGATACAGTAATGCAAAATACAAAATTCAGGAAGATAAAATGTCCCTGTATAAAATGTAGGCCTACTTACAGTACTTACTGAATATTGCAAAAAGCTTTACATATTGTAAACATACTGTAATATTGTATGAAGCATTACAGAACAGTTCATATTTTAGATTACATACCTGTTCTCTCGACGAAAGGTCTGAATGATTGAGGACACAGTTGTTCTCCCAACATTTGGCTGCACCCTTCTACCAGCCTCAGCCATTGTGAGCCCATGGTTGACAACATGGTCTACAAGTGTGGCTCTTATCTCATCAGGAACACGTACATGTCTTCGGCCTCTTCCTCGGTTTTGCCTCCTAACTCCTCCACCACGCAGCCTCACTCCTCTTCCTCTTCTTCTTCTCTCTGGCTGTTGACCCCGTCCAATTCCTTGTCCTTCCATTGTCAGACATAGAACATTGTGTTGTGCTTCAGCCATATACAGTATATACTTGCCCATTGATTGTCAATGAGATGCACCTTTGTTAGAGGAAGTCAAGTCACCTGAGAGCAATTGACCAATTCAGGACATATTTAGAAAAAAACATATAATGGAGATGTATAGAAATATGTTTGTCACATTATGACAACTTGGTCAACCATTTTGCAGTTAATGACTTGTATGATGAACTAATGACTTGGTGTTTTGAGGAGTAAGACTATTGCACAGTGAACTATATAATACATTTTGATCAACATGACATAAACAATTGATAATGTAGCAAAGAGCAGAGAATTGTACATAATCATTTGCATGGATGTACCAAAGCAATTGCAACTTGTTCAAAGAAGTGAGAAACTGCTTATATGATGTGCACAAGTGACATCATGATGTGAAGATTGAACAAATAGTTTTGAGAATTTCATTCTGATCTGAGAATTGTACTAAAGCGACTGAGAAAAACTGTAAATAACTGGGCACTTGAGTTATATTTTTTGTAGTGATTAAAGGGAAACGTATAAAAGTTCTAGACAAAATAAACAAGCATCCTTCTTAAATGCATTTCTAATAGCTGAAAAAGTTTATCGCTGACTTAAAATTAATTTCAGGTTCTTTTAATGTGTTATACTGTTGTTGTTTTTTTGAAAACATGTATGTTTTTTTTTTTACTGTTGAATGCAACTAGAAGGCATACAGAATATGCAAATTAGACTAATAACAAAAGTCATGCTATAGCCTTCTCTTTCTTACTCTGATTCAAATATCCTACTTTTGTAGTCTGGTGGAGGCAGTTGTGGTCTGGTGAATAAGAAGATCAACTTGTGATCTGAAGGTCACTGGTTCGATCCCCAGATCCACCGAGTTGAAGGTGGTGTGAGTGATGAAACACTTGTTCTCCATCTCCATCAACCACAGCTGTGGTGCTCTTGAGCAAGCCACCAGTTTCCCGACTGCTCCGGGGGTGTTTGTTCACTGCAGTGTGTGCACACTGGGATGAGTTACATACAAATTATGCGTATGGGTCACTCCATTTCTGACCAACTGGTCACTTTTGCTTTCTTAAAATCTCGACTAGTACCTATATTATACATAATATAAATAGAGTTAAGAATTGAGCTCAAATCTGTGACCCATCCAGAATTTGTCTCATGCTGCTTCAAAAGTGTGAGTATGATAAATGCCAGGACACAAAACTGAAAAATAGAGTCATTTATTTTCATTTGAACCATGCCTTGGTCCAATAGAATTCCTCAAGTTTTTGTACAGTGATAGTCACCTCACAGAGAACAAGACAGAAGATAATTTGAATCATAATAATAATGTTCATTAATCCCTTAAAATAGCTTCCACATAAAACTGCTGCTGTTCTTAAGTTAGAGTACAAAACCGATCGATTTAAATAAATTAAGCATATCCGCTGACATACACGTAAGCTTACTGCATGTGTGCACTATGGCAAAGAGTGAACCGTAAAAACACATTCCACAGTATATTCAGAGATACATACAACAGCATCTGAAAGAACAGACGTCAGGAGTCCATTGATTATGAGATTTGAGTCATTTGATGGCACTGGTACAAATCAAACACGAGGATTTAATTAAATACACTAATTTTCTCAACATTCAGGTTAAGTTTGCATGATCAAACTAATGAACCGCACATCTTTTTCTTCATATATTTGAAAACAAGGTGTTATGAGTTGATTTTGCTTGTATGAATGTTAATGATGGTTTCATGTAACCTCTGTATTCCTAGCATAAGCTCACTGACTCCAATGAAATTGAAAATACTAAACATTTTGGTTTCTTTACTGATAACAACATACTCAAGTAGAAGGCATCGTTCTCACAACCTTTCAACATTTTCCCTAAAAAATGACAAAAATCTTGAACCTCGATGAAGCCTTCAGGAACATCCGTGTTGTGTAGATATGGATCTGTATATGACTTTGAGGAGTTTCTCATTCGATTTAGGCCACTCACAATGTTACATATAGCATATTGTAAAGAGATAAGCCACATTTGCACTAATGGTTATCAGCTGCTCATACGACAATACATTAGTAGCAACTGTTCCATTAAAGTCACAACAAAAAGTCCCCCAACTCAGAACATCGACTTCCCCGCCTCTAGTTGTCAGAACTTTCTCTGAAAATGTTATTTCCAATTTCTATTTCAATTAATACTAACTTAAGTGTGTCGTTTTATGTGTCTTGAAAATACTTTTGATAGATAATTTCAATTTTGTAAAAAATAGAAAAAGAAGATGCTAGTCCACACTAGCAATACCAAATATACCAATACAACAAAAAATATACAAGTCTTAAAATTTATCAATTGCATGTCTTAAAAATGTTTTGATATGTTGACAACTTTGACTAATTACAATTTTTTTATACAACCGAGTGAAAAAAAAATTATGTTCTGTGGCTGGTCAAAAATGAGTAAAATTACTGTTGAAGGCCAAAACAAATGTGTAGCCAATCAGCAGGAGCCCCCTCAAATATGGGAAAAGTGCTATTGGTCAAGCGCCGTCTTTGTTTTGAGTGATTTTGTTTGTAAAAATGGCTTGGCGAAATAGTATACGGCATATTTAGGTTTGCATCACGGTGGCGCAGTGGGTAGCACGGTCGTCTCACAGCAAGAAGGTCGCTGGTTCTAGGCTCAGCTGGAGCAGGTGGCATTTCTGTGTGGAGTTTGCATGTTCTCCCTGTGATCGTGTGGGTTTTCTCTGGGTGCTCCGGTATAAGTGAATTGAGTAAGAACGATTGCCCATAGTGTTAAAGAGTGAATGTTTCCCAGCGATGGGTTGCAGCTGGAAGGGCATCCGCCGCATAAAACATATGCCAGAGGAGTTGGTGGTTCATTCTGCTGTGGCGACCCCGAAAGGGAAAAAGCCAACATGAAAATGGATGGATGCTGCAAGAGTTATTTTATTTACTTCAGTGATTTAAGTCTAACTGTTATCACTAAATTTGATCATCTATCATTAAAGTCTGATATCTTATGTGAGATGACATACCCTAGCTGTTCATGACACTCTCTTCTGGAGAACAAATATGTATATTTCAAAATCATACACATTTATGTAGAATTGATGGCTTCGATCTGCTGCTGCGATACGTCAATGTTTCCACCATCTTAGCTCGGGCTTACCTGTGGTGGAACTGCATTCTCAAAAGATTTAACAGACACTGAGTACATCAGTATATTTATCAACTGACATCAATGTTTGATGATCTACTCTTTCTGCAAAAATTATAAAATGATTTAAAATCATTTTAAAATGATTTGTGGTGTTTGTAATAGAGTAAACTAAATATTTTAAATCTTTCTTCATCCGTTATGTCAAAGATAAGTCCGTTTTAAACTATGGAAACTTCATTTTTCTGTATTTTATAGCACTAATAATGCAATATTCCAACAATGTTCTCCAAATTATGGTTTCTTTATGGATTTACAATGTGATTAGCGGATGTACAGTTGTTCAGCAAACATAAGTACAGCTGTATAGTAAGCACATAATTAAGTATAATTCAATAACTATCACGTTTATTTCAAGAATAAATTTAAATAAATGTAACACAGAACACTAGCACATTGATATTTTAGCTTAATTTATTGTTAAGCTGCATCATTAGTTTTGAGAAAACATAAAAATAAATAAAGAAAGAAAATAAAGAGTTGTTGTCAAATAAACGGGTTCATAAGGTCAAATGTAAGACTTTTTAAGACATGTTTAAGACCTATATCGAAACAGGAAAGCACATTAAAATATTTTGCATAATAAATAGTAACAGCTTCAAATACATTGTTTGAAACCCAAACTTTTATGTTTTTTTGAGCATTTAAAGTTTTTATTAAACTCTGGCAACCATAGTCAGCAAGGTTTAGGATCATTTTTGAGCATTAATGCACATTTTCTCAATCTCTGGCAACCTCAAGCAGCAACAAATAACACAATAAATACGCTTTACATAAACATTATTGAGACTTAGAACAGTGGATTTAAGACTATTTAAGGCCAAAAATTTGAGAAAAAATTTAGACTTTAAGACCAGTGGAAAACACAAATCAATCTATTTTCAACGCATTTGTGATTTGTTCAGTCTCAAACAACAGAACATTTCTCTAATTCTAAAACGGGACTGAATGGAATGTACCCCAGGTAAGATGGCGACGCTGTTGACGTACGTTCCAATGTCTCATGAGGGGTCTAGTGTTATATATGAGATCAAACTACTGATTAGTGAGATGCTGTTACTTCCCAATTTCAAACTTTGGCTGTAACTTGTCTGAGTGAAGTAAGAAGGATCAGATCACTTCCCGAGCCTTCTCTCTTGAGAATGATTGTCTGTTCTGATGCACTTGTACTCACATGTAAACTCACGATACACATGGCCAAATTAACTCCTAAAAAGCAGCTCTCGATGTCCGACAAGCGAAGAAAATAGCAACACGTAGCTTCAGAGAACGACAAGTCTCTTATCAAACAAAGGAGGAGAATCCAGTGGCCGGGCCGGAAGCCAGGCTGCTAGGGGGTCGCTGGAGGGTGTTCTGGTGGGACAGCAATGACGGTGTGGGAGTCCGGCTGCCCTTTGCCCTGAAGAGCGTGGCTTGGCTCTGGGGCAGTGGAGAGGGGGTGCTGTGGGGCAAGAGTGGAGGCAGAGGAGGCAACGGTGGTAGTGGAGGTGGCTGGGTTCTAGGCTCCTGCTCTTCCACGCCGTCTGGCTGGGCAAAACCATACGCCGGGGGACGGGAGACACCCTTTTGCTGCCTGCGCCAGGAGTTGTAGTAGGTGGGGTCGCTGATGTAGTGGTTGACGAATGAGTGAGTTTTTTGACGCTTCGGATCCAGCTCGTATTCACTGTCGCTTGCCTGAAGGAGGAGAAAGAGGTGGGTTTTTAAATCTTTGTGAAATAGCACAAACTCTTCAAAATTATTGAAACTCTTTGTCAAATGTTTAATAGTTTTTGAATTCAAGATCTAAAATCACAAAAGGTTTCAAATCAGAGAAGATACTAGGTGATTAAACGAAAACCTTCTGTTTAATTGAGCATTTAAATAATTGCTATTTGTATAAGTCAAAAACCATTATGGTGACGTGCACAAAACATTTCCAAGCAGTGGAACAGCCATTGCATTCAATGGATTTATTATATTATTATTTGTTTCATTCACTGATGTACTGCTGCATGTATTTTTTTGTTGTAACAGTTATCCTGTTTTTCTAATTCGTTTATAGATGCTGTCTGCAGATCCTTCCATCCAACAGACCGCATGATGGTGAGGTGATTAGCACCAGACGAACTCAGCCTGGCTCTCTTTGTGAGGACACATGCATCCGCCTCGCAGAGGGGTGTCTGGTTGAGGGAGTTAATGTTCTTCACATGCTCATGTGGATTTTTTTTGCTCTAGGTGCTCTTGGTTTTTTCATTCCACAACATAAAACATGCAAATAAGTGAATTGACTATTTATTCCGCAAAAAATTGGCTTACACAACAGGTTAATGAACATTAACTGACTTTATTCTTAATCAAAATATTGTCCCTAAACACAGAAAAATATAATGTTTGGATTTCATGGGAAATTCTAGTCTACTCATCAAACAACTTTTTTTTTTATAATTAATCTGAACTACTTTAAGCCGTATATTTAAGAAGATTAAGCAAAAAAGTGCTATATACATTTTGACTGATACTACTTTTTTTATGCATTTCACAGCATCAATATTAGATAATCAGAATACCTACTAACTTTGGTTGCCACAAGTTTTTCAGGTGAACAAGGTTTGCTTTTGTTTTAAGCTTTTATGATACTGCCTAACGGTGTTTTAACGTAAAAAATGCATAAGAACAATCCAATCCATGACATCACTTTTTTTGTAAGTGATATATGTGTTAATTGTTATCATAAATATGTACAAATGTATATTTTTTGGAAAACTATGTACTTTTTTTATGTTTTAAAAATAAAAAAATTATTTAAGCTAAATTCCTAATATTTAGTGCTTCCGAATAAATAATAAGCAAACCTAAGTTGGTTTATAGCCTGAAGTTTTAATATATGTATAGGAGCCTATATAAATAGTTTCTCTAATTTTGTAACTACCATTGCAACACAATTTTCTTCTGAAAAAGAGACTACATTTATGTTTCTAGGCCAATCTTTGTGAGTAGAGGTTAAAAGAAAAAAAGAAGCTGATACAACTTCTATTGAGAGCAACTTGTAGCAATTTGCATAATTTTTCTTCTCTACTGTCACTTTAGACAAAAAGCTCTACCAAATGCATAAATGTAAAAAAAAAAAAAAAATCTGGTATGAAACTAAACTCAGAAAAACAGAGATATCAGAGTGCAGACCATCACATGAAAGAATAAAAACTTTATCTAGTCTGTCTCATTAAAGTAGGTGTTTAAATTGTGAAATATGACCCTATGTCCTACATTAGCTATTATAGCCGATTGTATTCATATTATTTACTTTAACTCCATGCATATGTGTGGCATTGTGGGAAGATCACATTCTTGAGAGAGTGAATACCTGATAACAGCCAAAAAGCTCCAAGTGGGATTGTCTTTGGAAGAGACATCCTTAAACAAGAGAAATAAATACGCCTACAAATTTACAGTTTAGGTTAAACGATCCACCAATCCCAGGACACCAGGTCTAATTTCAAAGTCACCATTAACATATAGGAAACGAGGAAATAAGGTTTAAGTGTTGCATTTTACAAAAGCAACATGTTTGGAGTGCATTGCTTAGAATATATAGCAGAACTGATTGGAAACTAGACATGCTTCAGCTAAATCTAAAGTTTAATGTGGGGAAAATGGCAATTAGAATTTTTATGTTTCTTTGTGTGTCAATTTCAACAACTGCTAATGTAAATAACAACCAGTTGAAAATTACAGAGGATGCATGTGAGAACTTAGGGATTTTCTTTCTCAAGAAACAGGCTTGAGACTTGAGCAAACGTCTCCATTTGCTCTCCATCTAATCTCATTTTAATCTCTGTGAAGTAATTTAGATGTTAAAGAGGTGTTGTTTGTTTTTCTTCTTTGAGGGGTGGCCTTTCGTGTTTTGTGTGTTAAACACTTCATTGTTCTAAATAACATCAACAAGTTGCCAAAGATGGGATGTGATTGACAAGTCTGCTTCCTAAGCATTTTCTTGAACAATAGTTAATTAACTATATTGTTTAGCTTTTTGCTAATTTAGAAACAGCGCCATTAAATGCACCGAATTTGAAGGAGAAAAGAATTTGTAATATCTGACATTAATACATTATTTTCAGATGATCTATTTAAGACCCATTTAAACAGACTAAAAGTAGAAACTTGCTAATATTTTTTTCTCTTTAATTGAACCCTTTACCCAGATGACTCAGTTAAAATTCCTAAATAACAATGATGAATTGAATGGTCATTTATTGGTTGAATAACTGACTATACTTTTGAAACAATAATGAATAAAAACCTATAGGAACAAAAATATCCATTTTAAAACCAAATGGCATATAAATATCATCCATCCATCCATCTTCTCCCGCTTATCCGGGGCCGGGTCGCGGGGGCAGCAGTCTAAGCAGGGATGCCCAGACTTCCCTCTCCACAGACACTTCTTCCAACTCCCCGGGAGGGATCCCGAGGCGTTCCCAGGCCAGCTGGGAAACATAGTCCCTCCAGCGCGTCCTGGGTCTTCCCCGGGGCCTCCTCCCAGTGGGACATGCCCGGAACACCTCCCCTGGGAGGCGTCCAGGAGGCATCCGGAACAGATGCCCAAGCCACCTCAGCTGACTCCTCTTGATGTGGAGGAGCAGAGGCTCTACTCCGAGCTCCCCCCGGGTGACGGAGCTTCTCACCCTATCTCTAAGGGAGCGCCCAGCCCCCCGGCGGAGGAAGCTCATTTCGGCCGCTTGTATCCGGGATCTTGTCCTTTCGGTCATGACCCAGAGCTCATGACCATAGGTGAGAGTAGGGACGTAGATCGACTGGTAAATCGAGAGCTTCGCCTTTCGGCTCAGCTCCCTTTTCACCACAACAGACCGATACAGCGACCGCATCACTGCAGATGCTGCACCGATCCGCCTGTCGATCTCGCGCTCCATCCTCCCCTCACTCGTGAACAGGACCCGAGATACTTGAACTCGAGAACCATGGCCTCAGACTTGGAGGTGCTGATCCTCATCCCAGCCGCTTCACACTCGGCTGCAAACCGCCCCAACGCACGCTGCAGGTCCAGGCCTGAAGAAGCCAACAGGACAACATCATCCGCAAACAGCAGCGATGAAATCCTGAGGTCCCCGAACCGGACCCCTTCTGGCCCCCGGCTGCGCCTTGAGATTCTGTCCATAAAAACTATGAACAGAACTGGTGATAAAGGGCACCCCTGCCGGAGGCCAACGCGCACTGGGAACAGGTCTGACTTTGTGCCGGCAATGCGGACCAAGCTCCTGCTCTGGTTGTACAGGGACCGGACAGCCCTTAGCAGAGTGCCCCGGACCCCATACTCCCAGAGCACCTCCCACAGGACACCACGAGGGACACGGTCGAACGCCTTCTCCAAATCCACAAAGCACATGTGGACCGGTTGGGCGAACTACCATGACCCCTCGAGGACCCTGCAGAGGGTATAGAGCTGGTCCAGTGTTCCACGACCAGGTCGAAACCCGCATTGTTCCTCCTGCATCCGAGGTTCGACTAGCGGTCGAACTCTCCTCTCCAGTACCCTGGCATAGACTTTCCCCGGGAGGGTGAGGAGTGTGATCCCCCGGTAGTTGGAACACATCCTCCGGTCCCCCTTCTTGAAAAGAGGGACCACCACTCCGGTCTGCCATTCCAGAGGTACTGTCCCTGACCGCCACGTGATGCTGCAGAGACGTGTCAGCCAGGACAGTCCCACAGCATCTAGGCACCTGAGGTACTCAGGGCGGATCTCATCCACCCCTGGTGCCTTGCCACTGAGGAGCTTACCAACCACCTCAGTAACTTCGGCTTGGGTGATAGACGAATCCACCTCAACTACCCCAGCCTCTGCCTCCTCGACAGAGGACGTGACAGTGGGATTGAGAAGACCCTCAAAGTATTCCTTCCACCGCCCGACCACATCCCTGGTCGAGGTCAACAGCTCTCCACCTCCACTGTAAACAGTGTTGGTGGGGCACTGCTTTCCCCTCCTGAGGCGCCGGACAGTTTGCCAGAATTTCTTTGAGGACGACCGATAGTCTTCCTCCATGGCCTCCCCGAACTCCTCCCAGGTCCGAGTTTTTGCCTCTAACACAGCATTGGCTGCTGCACGCTTGGCCTGCCGTTACCGGTCGGCTGTGTCCGAAGTCCCACAAGCCAACCAGGCCTGATAGGACTCCTTTTTCAGCTTGACGGCATCTCTTACTTCCGGTGTCCACCACCGGGTTCTGGGATTGCCGCCACGACAGGCACCAGAGACCTTACGGCCACAGCTTCGCACTGCGGCATTGACAATAGAGGTGGAAAACATGGTCCACTCTGACTCCATGTCTCCAGCCTCCCCCGGTATCTGGTGGAAGCTCTCCCGGAGGTGGGAGTTAAAGCTCACTCTGACAGGGGGCTCGGCCAGACGTTCCCAACAGACCCTCAGCGTACGTTTGGGTCTGCCAGGTCTTTCCGGCCTCCTCCCCATCCAACTCACCACCAGGTAGTGATCGGTTGATAGCTCAGCCCCTCTCTTCACCCGAGTGTCCAAAACACATGGTCGAAGGTCAGATGATACGACAACGAAGTCAATCATCGACCTTCGGCCTAAGGTGTCCTGGTGCCACGTGCACCGGTGGACACCCTTGTGCTTGAACATGGTGTTCGTTATGGACAAACCGTGACGGGCACAGAAGTCCAATAACAGAACACCACTCGGGTTCAGGTCGGGGAGGCCATTCCTCCCAATCACGCCCCTCCAGGTGAAGCTGTCATCCCCCACGTGCGCATTGAAGTCCCCCAGGAGAACGATGGGGTCTCCGGTTGGAGCACTTTCCAGCACCCCTCCCAGGGACTCCAAAAAGGCCGGGTACTCTGCACTTCTGTTCGGCCCGTAGACCGTAACAACAGTGAGAGACCTGCCCCAAACCCGAAGGCGGAGGGAAGTGACCCTCTCGCTCACTGGGGAGAACTCCAACACATGGCGGCTGAGCTGGGGGGCTATGAGCAGGCCCACACCAGCATGCCGCCTTTCACCGCGGGGGACGCCAGAGTAGTGAAGAGACCAGCCCCTCTCGAGGAGCTGGGTTCCAGAGCCCAGGCTGTGCGTGGAGGTGAGCCCGACAATCTCTAGCCGGTAGCGCTCCACCTCCCGCACAAGCTCAGGCTCCTTTCCCCCTAGCGAGGTTACATTCCATGTCCCCAGAGCTAGCTTCTGTGTCCATGGACTGGGCCGCCGAGGTCCCCACCTTCGGCTGCCGCCCAGATCACAAAGCACCGGCCCCTTACGGTCCCTCCTGCGGGTGGTGGGCCTACTGGAGGGCGATCCCACGTGGCCTTTTCGGGCTGGGCCTGGCCGGGTCCCATGGGAAAAGACCCGGCCACCAGACGCTCGCCTGCGAGCCCCAACCCCAAACATATAAATATGTTTCAGATAACCAATACTTCCACTCTTTTTAAAGTTCAAGTCCTTTGTGTAGGTCTCCTCTGGTGCGGAGGATTGTCAATCTCGTCATTTTCAAGACACAAAAACAAACTTCTGATTGATTAAAAGTACCAGGAAATATCTAATCAACAGAATTGTTTCTTTTGGGCTAAATCACCTGTGAGTCAGAAACTTCCGAGGGCTTCTCAGTCAGGCTGCTGCTCTCTGCAGGGACCAGGTCATTGTACTTAATGCTGACATCTTCATCTGAATAATGCAGACTTCCGGGACTGGGTCGAGGAGGAGATCTAGAAAGAAAAACAAACAAACAGAAAAATTACCAACCCATTAGAAAGAATGACAAATGAAAGCTTGAAGCAATAGAACGACATTGGATAAAAACATATTAGAGAAGGATTTTCACGAATTTGTCACTCAAAACTGGGAAACATGATAAGAAGGTGGTAGCCGCTGTCAACAGGACAACTGAGAGTCTCAAAAAGAAGAACTTTTAATGGCACAGTGATGCTTAAAATTTCTGCATGATTTCACAAAGTCAATTTGACTGGATGGATAGACTCATTTAACTGTCTAGAGAGTCCTGGAGAAACAGGGAATGATGAATCTTCAGAACAGGAAAGGGATGCTGAATTAACTGAGATTGGGCCATCGTTCTTTGAACCAGATCCCTTGAATGGTAAAAAGGAAGGCAGGAGGTTAGCTGCATGGCAGGATGCGTTTCCTTGATTAGCCTTAATGTGGTCTGACATGCTCAAAGCCAAGGTCACTAGAGACGTTAGCTTTTGAAGTGAGGCGGCTAAGCTGCCCTGCTTCACTACTTTACTTCAGTTGGCTTATACATCAAGCAGAAATAAACAGGCAGAAACAGGCCTTAAAATCATGTGGGGAGTTAATGAGTAAAGAACATCTGATATGCTTGAGGGTTTGTGAAAAACATGGCAGCAACTGATGGCCGAGCACACGTTGCTTTGTTTATCCTTAAAATGAGCAAGAAGTCCATGTACCGGTGGAAATGCTTAGTGGTGGAGGGGTGGTACTAACAAAAAAATAGGGCCCCCGGGAATAAAGCAAGAGACCTAGGGGGTGGAGAGTCCATTACATTGGGTCTAGTTAAAATTCAGAAGAGAAAACATTGAGAAGAGAGGCGGAGCAGATCGACACCACTCCAAAGCAGAAAGAGCTTGAATTATTCACAAGAGCTGAGGTTTATCATTCTCCTTATCCATCCTTATCTCATTTCTTCTGCCCCATTCAAAACTCTTTCCTCCTCTACCTCCATCAAATACATCTCTTGTGGTTCAATCTTGATAGGAGCTCTTTAGAAGGAGGGTATCCAAAGTGGTATTCTTTCACTGCCCAGATTCTTTGATCCCTTTCCAGGGCCTCTACATCTGGGCTGAGGACCAGCACAACAACCACCCCCACTCCCACATCCCCTAAAAGATTGCAGTCAAATGGGCACAAAACATTTTTGCCAATTACCACCAGAGGAAATCAAAGTAGTCATCCCTTCACCCAATCAAGGAGTCGATAAGCTTCTTTGCAGAAACACTTAAGCTAATTATAATGAAGAAAACAATCTGTTCAATGCTCCTGCAGAAACATTCAAATCATTATAGTAGGTGAATGTCCTAAAGCTGAAAATGAATTATAGGATCCATGTTACCTGATGACTTTTGACAAACATATAAAGCTTCTTATGGTTTTCCAGATTTTTGGTGCAGCCACCAACTGGTGCATTTAATTAAAATATATTGCATACATTTGTGGAACTTTGGAGGTGATGTTTTATAAAATCTATGTGATGTTGTTTAGAGCAGGGTTCTCACGTTATGATTAAAGCTCAAAGCTTAATATTAAAAGTTTGAATAATGCTTAACATAATAATACATGCTTCATTGATAGATATTTATCATTTTCTTTGATTTTATCCAATCTTTAAATACCAAAAAAACAAAAACAAAAACAAATGAAAGACGCTACAGAAACGTAGTTGTTAAACAAAATTATACTTATGGTTTTTATGCAATACATTAAGTTTTCAAAAACAACATTAACGGCCAGTTTTCTTGGAACTTTCCAAACTGAAGCATTCATGCTTGTGAAACTGCATTAATGAAATTAATGAAAGTGATGTGAAACTTTAAACAGACCAATCATGAAAAATGAGTGTGAAATTATGCCACCAGGTGGAGTGTATGATGAGATTATTACTTTGATTACTGTTACGGTGTTCTTATAATTCTCACCGGCAACTAGTTTTCATCATACGTTGAGGTGTTATCTTAAAAGAAATTTCATAGAAAATATTTGATTAGTGTTGTCATTTATGCACAAAAACATTGTAAGTATTCGCTGCATGTATGTGTGTGTGTTTTTTACTCCAGATTCTCCAGGTTTTCCTCACATAAAAAAATTATTTCTTGGAAGCTTTATTTCACTACAAAATTTTATAATAAGTCAGAAAATTGATTATGTTAGAACTTGTGAATTATTTAAAGATAATTTGGTCACACAGGGTTCTGTTAGAATTATAGAAAAAGTCAAGACCAGGGGCAGCTAAAATCTTTCTGATGTATTTGAAGCCTTGAATGTTCATGTAGATGCTCTGTTTTTTCAGGAGATTTGTTTTAATATAAAACGGATTCATTTTTTTTGTCAAAGAAGATTAACTAGCACTGCAAATTCTGCAAAACACTCTTGGATTGTCAATTAGGCTCGTAGGAGGGAGGCCTGGGTTGTCCAGCTTGCTCAATCTGGTTTCCTCTTTGGGCTGAGAAAATGCAATTGGAGATTTGTAAAGATTGGAGACAGTCATTATCCTTCTTGCCAACTCAATTCATTTAAAGGATGCCTGAATTTAAATCAATGACTGGCACAGAGCTTTGTGTGTGGACAGAATAAATTCCTCTCTAGCTCTTTGTTTAAAATCATTTGGCAATCAAACTCATTGTACTAAAGTTTGCAATTATATCAAGAGCAGAACCTATTCCCCAATGTCTCAGTTCTATCACGGTTTAAGCTTAAGAAAGGAAATTATAGTTTTTACTCACCGAGTATATATTCCGTTTTTACGACAGAAGGAGTTTTTGACAGACAGACGACGGTTGTTGAGCTCCAGTGCAGGGAAGCGTCCTTCATCCAGTCGTACTAGCTCTCCATGCGACAGGGGCAGAGAGGTACAGTTCGAGTGGGCACCTTTAGAAAGACATACAAGATGATGAATATTGTTTTTGATATATTCAGGCAAATTGAATTCTCACCTAATGCAAAACATTGTAATAAAACATACACCTTTTCTACCTTATAAAAGGCAAATAAATAAAGCTCAGCTTACTAAAGTCAATTATCATACTTTACACTATTATAGTAGCAAATGTATTAGAAGCATTGAACATTTTAAACATTGGCCACTCGATTTAAACCAATGCTTTACAAATTCCTCTAGCTTATTTCCTTGGAATCTTCACAATCATAATCACCTGGATCTATCTCTTTCACCACTTTCAACCTTATTAAAGTCTGCAGACTTATATATATATATATATATATATATATATATAAATATATATATATATATATATATATATATATATATATATTTTTTTTTTTTTTTTTTTTTTTTTTTACCATGAAGTGTGTGTATCTATCTTAAATGTAGGTATCTATCTTCTGATTTCACTTTCCCCCAAATTATTATTATTATAAATAATGATTTACAGAAAAATAAATGCTTGTTGTAAAACATACAAACATTTTGTTGTAAAATCTGGCTGTTTTTGGTTGTATTGTTCGATGGACTCCACCGTTAAAAGGGATGTTTGAAAATGAAACATTATAGAAGGTTGGTAATTCTTTTTTTAATAACTTAATGAAATTATTATACCACAACCAACCAATAAAAAAGTCACAAATAAGGAAATATATTGAGGTAGTTGTACAGTCTTTATATGAATAGAATGATATCAATGAGTGTTCTGAAGTCTCTTGACAATCAGTGAAGCCTTTTTTCCAGATTAGAAACATAAAATATTCTTTCCATTTAAAAAGCTTTTAACAGTTTTAAAAAATTAAATGTCTTAACAGAATTAATAATTTTTTTCAGAATTTGAAGCTGGCCAAACTCTCAACAGCCTTGAAATATTCTGATACAGAGTTTTTTTAAACACTTCTGAATCCTTCTCGGTGCAGCATGCCATGAGCATTAACCTTGTGTTAAGGTGCATTCGTGAGATGTCATTAAAACTAAAACAGAATCTTGCACTAAAACAGCGGGGCCAGTCTCTTATGAAGCATGCAGTAATTTACTCAAAACCAAAAGCACTGTAAGCGAGAGAAAACAGTTTATGATTTTGGGACCAGAGCTTTTTTAATTTTATCTTTAAACACAGCTTTAAGTATTTTCAGCATTTTTAATATACTTTTTAAGAACCAAAAGACAACCTATTAAAGGCATTCTCCAATAACAAAATTTCAGCTTGGGCGTGCTGATCTCTGATCTTTAAGAGTCATGCTACCATGTGATTCCAAAAATCCAGCACGAAAAGTGACCTCTTCACCTTGATGGACAGTGTGATCTTCAGTCTAGCACATTGTCCATTTCTTTGGTTTTCATTAAAGCAGTTGGCCAAGCTGACCCAGTTGAGAGAGGACACCCTTTGTGTCATTAAAACAAACCCTTCCTTGTGCTACTAACCCTGTTTCTGACCCTTGGCCTGGGACATTGCTAACAAACCTCAAGGGCCATGTGAGAAAGCTTCTCTCTAAAATAAACCAAAATATTTTCAGAAGCTCTCAATGAAGAGAATTGTGCTGAAACTGGAGTTCATGATGCTCTTGAAGAGAGTTGCATAGAAAAACATTGACTGAATACTCAATGCAACTATATTTTTACTTTGGACATTTGAATGCCCTGAGGGTTAATTGAGCCAAAAAACATACAAAAGCTACTGAAGGATTTTACGATTCAGTTGTCAACCTACCTGAATCTGTTTTCTTGGTGTATTTTTTGCTCTGTCCTCGTATAATGAGAATAAAGATGAGCAGAAGGATGAAAATAAGCCCCACAAGAGCAATGACCACCAGGAACCACCATTCCTCATAAAAGGGGGAAACCTTATGCGCTGTGGTAAAAGGAACAGAAACACAGTTAATTATTTTGGTTAGTTCAAAGTTTGTGTATGGTTTGTTCATGCTTACTCACCTGATATTGAAGGGGAAGGAGGACTCGGAGACCCATAGCCATAATCATTCACTCCAATCACACGGAAGTCATAGGTGACACCTTCTTTGAGCGTATCCAGGTTGAGAGTATATGATGTGACTTCCTTGGGTATATCTTTGATTAGAATGTCCCACAGTCCTTCATCTGTTGAAACACAATTAATGAATATGCAAACACCTTGAATGTGTATTTGTTGACCACAATATTTATCTCACCAGATGGCCTAGCTTCTATAACGTAGCGTGTGATGGGGGCTCGTCCGGGATCACCGCTGGTCCAGTGCAATGTAAGAGCTGAGCCATATCGAGAAATAAATGGTTCGCCGGGGGGACCAGGAGCACCTGTGCAACAAAATCAGGTAAGATGTACAACTTCCTAGTAGCAAATTGGCAAATAAGTAGTTGTAACTTAAGGTGCAGTACCTTCCCCAGGACCAGTGGTAATGTTGGATTCAATCTCCGGTCCATAGGTCAGGGTTTTAGCACGGATACGAAAGTTATAGGTCACCCCATCTGCTAGATCTTTGATTTTCATCCACAATGGAGAACCGCCTTTCACATCCACAGTGACAATCTTACTGACACCTGAAGTGTGAGGAGAGGAGTCTGTAGAGGAAACACTCAAAACTCTAGATTCCACACAAGTGAGGAACAGTGACACTGACAAATACATTATAACAACTGCTACTGACTCACTGAACCTCTAACCTGTTCAGTAAGATAACATCAGTTACAGTTACAGTCAGTAACATCTAGAAGAGAAATATTTTTATTTTGTGGGACAAAATAGATATGAAAGTGCCACTGAAGGAGCTTTATTAATAATTGTCCTACAGGTATTTCATTTTTCCAAAGAGTACAGACACTCAGGCGTTTTAATGGTTGTGCAAACTAATATTGTTCCATCAGGATGCACAGACTTCAAAGGGTTTATTTTTATTGTAATTAAGGGAATTTTTACTATTTTACCATAAAAAAAAGTTGCATATTTCAGCTGGATATTTTGTTAGCAGATATAAAGGTGGAAAGTTATGTTTTATTTAACCTTTTTACACCAGAGCTGTAGCCGGCGACAGAATAGGGACTTGCGCACTTCAAACTACTGTAGCTCTGGTTATTTTTGCACTATCAAAAAAATCTCTTAAGAGAAAAGATTCCTAAAGCTAAGAATTTTTTTTTTGTCTTGATATTACAATTCTTATAGCAATGACAACATTGCTTATGATCCAGGGACGGGAAGTTTGTGGAACGTAGGAGAGCGGTGACAGATGAGTGATTGATTATTTTTGATTGACTTTAGCAATACTTTAGCTGTGTTTTATATTTCATTTTAAATATTATATTTTTATTGTATATAACAGTAAAGGCAGTTTTATTTAATCTGAAAAAGAAAACTGGCAAGAATAATCACAAAAAAACATAATTTTCTGACACAATTATTAAAAACAAGAAAAGGATACCATCAAACTGTTATAATTAGTGTCATTATAGAAGTAAAAAGGTTAAATAAATTAGGAAAATTAAAATAAGTAGATGATATCTGCAAAATAAAATCTAAATAAAATTGTAATTAAAATAATTAAAATAAGTGCAAAAGTCTAATAAGCAAACTAAATAAAACACATTTAAATAACATACAAATGTACAAACTAATTGCTTTTATAATAAAGAAATACAAACAAATCAAATAAAATTCTTTATATTCTACAACATATATAATTTGTAATAATTCAAATAAAAATTAAAGAAACAACAAAAGTGTTTAAAAAGAAATTAAAGGTATTTAAAGTTTATTATGATAAAAAAACACACATTTTGGGATTTTTTTAAACCAGTCAAACCAAATTCAAACATCTATTACTGGAGACACATTTTGAAGAAACACCACACTGCCACTAAGACATATGTCAAGCTTAAAACTAAATTATCACTTAAACAATCCAATGTAAAATATTTTAACTACCACAGGAACCCTCAAAATACTGTTAAGATCTTTCACTGCCCTATAATCTTTTTTAAATAAAAAAGTTGAAGGGTTTGCTTTTCAAAAAGGCTACAAATCTTTTAAAGGTACATACATTTTTTTCACAAAATTTATAGATTTCTGAATACTTTTTCCTCTTGGTCACATAGTTGTGTAAAGGTTTCTTTCATAGTTTTGTAAGCTCTATCTTCTCATCCACATATGTGCGAACATGACTTAAGGTCATGCTCCAGGCCATAAACTAATAGAGAAAAGAAGGTCTTCTCTGTGAACAGGGAATTTTCCCTTCAGAAACTGAGAGAAAAGCATCCGTAAACAGCAGCTTGACACATCTGGCTTCCCCTCAGGCCTGACCACTGTGGAGCCGCTATGAGACTGCAGTAATTCTTGCTCTGATCCCAATTATCGAGGAATTTACCAAATGTACCTCACATACTCGTTTTGTAACCATGCCTCTCATTAATAACTTTGCAGGAATGCCATTCATTAAATTCATCACAAAATTTTGAACATATGTCTAACATTTTACCTAAAGAATGTAAATCAGCTAATTTTCTCACCATCCACAGGGCTGCAAGGCTCATAGACAAGGCGGTATCCCTCCACAATGCCATTGGGCTGCTTGGGCTCGCCCCAGGACATGTTGACCGAGGTGGTGGTCAGTTCACTGAAGTGGATGAAACTGGGAGCACTTGGAGCTGTGGGGTCAGTAGGAGAGGCTCTCATCAAAAATTATGAATTGGTCTTTATGACTTGAAAAAGTATTATGACTTTTTGCTAACAGTTAAACAAATGAATCAACTTGGACAAGAACAAACAAGCTTCTAAAGGATTCTGAATACATTGCCACAATAAAACTAAATCCTAATCAGTCGCAAGGTTCATATTTTCTGCTAATCTAAAGTATATTTTAAAGTATTTTTTAGCCATGTTTAATCGACTCAACACTCAAACATTCAGAGATTTGTTTGGTAAGTTTTTCCATGACAACAATCCGTCCAGACCCTGAGGCAGCAAAGTAGCCCCAAACCCTGACGCTTACTTCACCATGTTTTACACTGGGGATGAGGTTTTGATGTTCGTTTAATGTATGTTTTTTTATAGAGTATTTTATATCTTTTTTTTCCCCTCAATTTTGTCCACAGACTATTTTGATAGTTATGCTGTGGAACATCAAGGTGCTCATCAGTCAAAAATTCCTGATCGTAAGTCTTCTGAGAGCTATTTTCTGTGAGCCATGTCTCACATAAGGCAGTGTTTCTTGAAAACCGTTAAGTGTGTTTTTAGGGCAGAACAGCTTTCAGTAACACATCCAATATCATCACACTGGATTTAAGGTTGGCTCACTCCTGGCTCCAATTATCTCTTGGAGAAGTCATTAGGCTAGGGGCTCACATACTTTTCCTCCCTGTAGTATTATTGTTTATATGTTTGTGTAGTATTATATAAAGAGTTAAATCAAGATCAGAGAAAATTTTATGACCAATTCATGCAAAACTCAACGTAATCTTCAAGAATGAACATACTTTTTTGTAACCGTTTGTCCTACATCAGGGTTTCTGCAGATTTCATGAGGTCACATTTAAGACCTATATCACAACATCCGAAACACATCCAAAACTGTTTTACATAAAACGGTATGCTTCAAATACATTGTTTGAAACCCCAATCATCAATTTCATGTTTTTGAGCATTTATGAAGTTATTTATGAATCTTTCATAAAGTTGAGTGTATATGAGCATTCTCTCAAACTCTGGCAACCACAACAAAACACTTAAATGCTTGTGAACATATAGGCACATTTTCTTAATCTCTGGAAATTGCTTTAATAATTTTGAGCATTTATGTATGTTTATTAGCATTTTCTCAAACTCTGGCAATCACTTTCATGACTTTGAGTGTATATGAATCTTTTCTAGAACTATGGTATCGCTAAATGTCACTTTTATGTTGTTGAGGTTTTACGAAAGCAACGCTAATCATGACTTAAGTTTTTGAGCATTTATGCAAATTTTTCAGACAATGCCAACCCTAACCATAATTTTTACATTATATTTTATCATTTAGGAGCATTTTTTCAGTCTCTGGCAACCTGATAAATGTAAGACTTTTTAAGACACCAAGGAAACCCAACACGGTTATTATTTTCCATGCAGGACTCTCCGTTTGAATGGGACAAACATCACAATTCCACTTCGAAATGCTTATATTCTGGAACTCACTGGCTGAGGCAAAAAAAAATGCTTACCACCATATCGTTTTGCAGATAAAAGATGCCTTTTTTTGTATGTGTATACAGAATACATTTAGACCATTCTTGACTTAAGATAGAAGATTAGCAGTGGAAGAAGTTTCCAGCACATGCATAATGCATTTTGAAGAGCTGTAAAGACTACGAGAGGTCAGGGTACTGTTTCAGCAATGCTAGCAGTATCTTTACCCCCAGAACCTCGGCACAGCTTGTTCTGGCTCTTCTCCCAGCGTCTCATTGAAAGAAGAGCCAAGTTCAGCCTCTCATTATTATATCCAGTACACATTCTTTCAGCAAGTGCTGAACAAACTTTTTGAAACACAGATCTCCTTTTGCTAAGCTGCCAAAGAAACACGTCTTTAATATGAGGTCCAGCCAGTTCCCAGCTCCCAGATCCTAAACGGACTGTCATCAGCTTCCGCCCCTACAGAGAGCTGACCGTAAACATAGAGACAGCCTGACTCCAGCCTTGCCTCACACGGCATGTTTCGAGTTAGATGTGTGATAAGAACTGTCTAGCTTAACAGTATTTACTTACAGAAGAGAGCTAGGAAAAACAAGTCTCAAAGCTCTTCTGTAGAGATGGTTTGGCCTCTGAAAACACACTTTTCTATATTCATCATGCATGCACAAGTATGATCACAGAATGCGGATAAGGTTCTGAATTTGTAATGTATAAGTGCAGGTCCGTGATGAGACCTTTCGTGGAGCAGGTGCTTGAATATAAAAAAAGGTACATCAAATATGTTTTGCAATTGTTATAAAATATGATATTTTAAAAGCCAATCTGTTATTTAGATAGACCGTTTAGTCTATGTTTTAAGTAAAAAAATGTTTTAGATAAAAGCTATAGATGAGATTCAACATGATGCTTAAATATGCTTAAAATAACTGCATACATTTTTATAATGCTTTTAGAATATTTTACGACAAACAATTGAAAAGAAAATGTAATAGTGAGCAAGCTGCTTGGTAGAGCAAGGTATTGTGAACTTACCTAAATTACCTATACTTAAGCTATTCATGTGTGCAACTTTTTAAAAGCCTTTGTCAAGTTCAAGATGGATTTATAGCCCTTAATACGGTGATTAGATGTATAAAAACAATGGAACATCTTTTACATTTCAGTATCATTAGCTAAGTGAGCTTTTGTGCAAAATTATTGGCCCTGTTTAAGCAGTTACAGCTAATAAAAAGCCAATGTGCCTTTATATTATAAATAGAAATATAAAAAGTAAGTTACGTGCTATTTGCTATTTTAATTAAGGACATAGTTGATTACAGTTGTCAGACAGTGGTCTTATGTTCAGTCGTAGCGTCATTTTTCGATGACGCAAGTCTTTATACAGTGAACTTTTTCATTATTTTTTCTTATTTTTCTTGAGTCCAATTGGTTTCCTATTTGTAATGTTTAGCTATTTAAAGTGTTTATTATTGCCCAGATAATCTTACCTATATCTCTGTCAACAGTTGTTTTGAGCAAAAATTCTTGTGTATGCAAAATGATTGTGACACACTGCGAAAATGGTTGTGATGGACTTGCACGTAGGAACTACATTTCCCAGCAGGCAGTTTTTATTCCGTATATTTAGTAGCTAGCAAAGAAAGAAACCAAAATTAACAGAAGAGAGAATGCTAGAGGGAGGGAGTGAGTTCTACTCTACTCTGCTTTTATTTGTCTGGTGTATGGTGACAGTTGGACCTGCTTGTTGTGTGCGCCCTCTGGTGGGCAGCGAGCGTGGGCCATCTCCAGCAGCGTTGAAGGCACACACACTGATCATGTAGGTGGTGTATCCTGTCAGGTTCTTCAGCTTGACACTCAGCTCTGGCAGGAAGAGCGTTCGAAGTCGCTCCGTGTCATTCTGCAGCTGAAACTCCCAGTAGAATATCTGGAGAAACACAAAGAAGAAATTCTGACAGATGCAAAAGTGATTGCTTTAACGTCATCAACTAGCAATAGAATCAATCTTTTTGAATCAAAGGTGCTTTGTTCATCTCTGACAGAGTGAAAGCTTAGCAAAGCTGGTAAGACTATACACTGTCTGTCATTACAACAGGTTAGATCAGATTTTATCTTTTAGTACCACCCACCAGACTCTAAGCTAAACTAGATTTTCTTCAGTAAAGTTGAATAAAATAAGATGAGACATTGTCAACCATATTTGGTGGATGTTTTTTTAGAATTCATACTGTGATTTATTTACAGTAGCTATTTTATGATATTGTTTAGCCTTTGTTTTTAAAATTAAAATTTTATATTAGATTTGCAATGCAGCAGTGTCGCAATGGTGCAGTGGGTAGCACGATCATCTCAAACCAAGAAGGTCGCTGGTTTGAGCCTCGGCTGTCAGTTGGCATTTCTGTGTGGAGTTTACATGTTCTCCCCGTGATTGCGAAATGAATATTTGTTTAAGGAACAAAAATAAAGCACAATAAAAAATTCTGAAAAAACATTTTGTGTGCTCATATGAAACTAAAATATATATTCTTGGAGTTAACTTTATGATAAATGACACCACAACACAAATTATTCAAATATATAAAATCACTTTTGCAATACTTTTAGATTTTTCTTTGTAAAAAATTCTGTCTAGTTTTCTTCATGATTGGGAATCTTCCTTCAATGACTAAACATGGTCTCACAATTTTAGGCACAATTGAATTATATAAAAAAGATTCAAGAACAAAAATATATTTTATAATACACATTACTTTTCCAATAGAAGTTACATTAAAACAGGATCTTCTTTTCAGGAAGTTCTTGTTTAAACTGCCTTTTGATTTTAAGATTAAAATTGTTGATTTATCTTTATTATTTTATTTTTATTGGTTTTTCATTTTCTTGTGGTGTCCTTGTAAGTCCTAAAAGATGCAGAACAAATCAATTGTAAACAAATTGTCTGAAACTTTTTATGTTGTTTATGTTTTAAACATTTTATGGTAAATACATTTGAGACTAACCACATTATGTGATTGAACCACAGTTAGTTAATAAAAGAAAGTGTACATTTCTACCGTAGGAAAAAGCTGTTTTCAGACCCCAACAGGGGGCAATCAAGAGCAGTTTTTGATTGAGATGTGTTAAAATTGCAGCTCTGTATGTAGTACCTTATATCCTTGAATGTCTCCATTCTGCGCTTCAATTGGTGGAGGATCCCACGTGACATCAAGCTGAGTGGCTGTTGATGACTGGACCGCCACATTCTGAGGGGGAGCTGTGGGCACTGATCAGGAGAAATGGAACCACATTATTTACTTGAATTTAATTGACAGCGAAACTTAGTATCTTTCCTTACCTGCCTCTCCCACAAACACTTCCTGCGGTGAGCTGGCAGGCCCTTCTCCAACTGCATTGTACACACTCAGTCTGATCTCATACCGCTTGTGCTTATTCAGATCTAAACAATGGAAAACATGTCAAACATTCACTATTAACTACCTTGATACAAGTGGTGCTAAAACAAAAGTTTCTCAGTAAAGTCGGATGGTGTGATGACAAGTCAATCGCAGTGTGGAAAGAGAAAAAAGCAGAAGTGAGAAGCTCTGGTGAAATTGATTAAATGAGCTGTTAGAACGAGTTGTTACTAGAGTTCAGAGTTTGGCAGGAATAAAGATCTGATGAATGGGAAGCACTGTTGGAGAGAATATGTCAAAGGTATTAGCATAACATTAGCACATCTCGTTTACATACAGCAATAGATTTAGCTTTTTTTTCAAATGTAAAAGTAATTAAAAGGCTTTATCCAGTCATGTTTATTAGAGTATTATATCAACGTCTCTCCTGAAGGGGGAAGTTGAAAACAAGTCAAGATATACTTGGAGGTATTTTAATACATACCTCTAGAGCATATGCGTCAAACTCAAGGCCTGCCATGTCATTTTATGTTGCCACTGATAGCTTAAAAATGTCACTGATTAAAAAAAATACTGTAGGTCAAAAGTGTGCTTTAACCAAAAAACTATCCAAAATGCCATTTCAACTTTGGTACCTGCGAAGTTATGGCTCATCACCAATACATGACAGTGTTGGGATATAATGGTCCCAAAATGCAAAGGAAAAAAAAAAGATCCAGATGGAAGTCTGTTTCATATGGAAGCCTATTTCCACAGGTAAAAAACAAACAAGCGATGGTTTTAAAAGTCAAAATTTTGACTTAGAAAGTAGAAAATTTTGAATAAAAAGTGACAATTTTGAAGAAATGTTAACTTTTAAATACATATTTTTGACTTTTATCTTAAAATTGAAACTTTTTAAAGCCACTGTAAATATTTTAAGATGATGGAAATAGTCTTCCATAGTTGTAAGAAATATCAAGTGATTATTTTTTGAAAACTTGAATTCATTTAAAACTACCAATGAATGAAAAGGAAAATGCAAACATCAGAACTTACTGTCTAGCTCATATTGGGTGAGTGAAGACTCGCTCAGGTTTCTCATACTGTATGGGGCTTAGGGCAGGTTTGTAAAAAAGAGGATATAGAAGCCCAAAGCAGAGAGAGAGAGAGAGAGAGAGAAAAAGAGAGAGAGAAAAAGAGAGAGAGAGAAAGAGAGAGAGAGAGAGAGAAAGAGAGAGAGAGAAAGAGAGAGAGAGAAAAAGAGAGAGAGAGAGAAATAAAGAGCTGGATTAGCTTATTAGTTCATGCTAGCAGAAAAGCTGACAGTTATTTAGACTTTTAAGAGACTCAGCGACTGCTGAGGAAACAATTAGGAAAGTCTTTCCACACAGAAAAGCTTTTAACATGCACAGGTTAATGAGTTGAGCCATGCTAAAATTTGTTGCTAACTAAAGAAAAAACAACAACAACAGCAAAAGAAGAATACCATTAAGCACTTTGCTGAATTAGCTTTTATCTCTGGGTTTTAAAATGGGTCGCTTAGGTATAAATAATGAACTCAAAACACATGTGTTCCACTTAAAAAAGGAAGTAAACATCAAAGTTAAATGCTTTGTTAACCAGTGTGCTATTATGTATTTTTATTATATACAAGTAGAAAAGTATGGTGTAATGTTAAAATATATAAATTGTGATTAACTTGAGATTTATGCTGCTTTAGGTTGGTTTGTTGCACTACTTTCTAAGTTTATATACATATATAAGAAAATAAATATGATTTTTAAAAGGAAATAACATTTTTAACCCTTAATCTTAACCATATATATATAAATGTATATATATATATATATATATATATATATATATATATATATATATATATATATATTTTTTTTTTTTTTTTTTTTTTATTTATTTTTTTTTTTTATTCATCCATTCATTCATCTTCATGTCGGCTTTCTTCCCTTTCGGGGTCGCCACAGCGGAATGAACCGCCAACTCTCTGGCATATGTTTTACGCAGCGGATGCCCTTCCAGCCGCAACCCATCGCTGGGAAACATTCACACACTCTTTCACACTTTTAACACTATGGACAATCGTTCTTACTCAATTCACTTATACCGTATGTTTTTGGACTTGTGGGGAAACCCAGCCAAGCATATCCCATCCCTTCGAAATCATTCCACAAACTACAACTTATTCAAATGGCAGCTTCTAGAGTAATTTCCTACATTTTACAGTTAGAACACATCAAACCTGTCCTGCTTCACTTGCTTTGGCTCCCAGTACCCCTTTGAGTTTCACTTCAAAATTCTCCTGCTAACTTGCAAGGTACTCAACAACATTGCACCCTTTAACTTACGAATGAATCCTCATCATTCTGTCCCACTAACATTCTTTCACAAGATCACATCAGGCATGATGCAAGTCAAAAGAAGAGTATCCCCTTTTCCAATTTAAAAGTAGTATACACAGTAGTATACACAATACTTTGCGGATGTGAAAGGAATCACTGAGATGTTATATTTGTAATAATATTATTATTTATAAAATTTACGATTAAATATTTTTTTTTTAAATGTGCTTTAATGTGGCATTAAATCCAACACTCCTAATGCACTGCAAAAAATGAATTCTAAGCAAAGCTGAAAATGCTTAAAATTAGATTGAAAATCTTGATTTTCTTATTTTAGGAAGAATTTTCTAATTTAAACCTTTTGGGTATAGATTACTTTGCTTATTTTGAGAAAATAAAACTTATATTTTCTTGAGGAGAAAAAAATTCTTATTCTGGTCATTTATGTTCTTGAATTAAGAAACTATGTGAAACAAACTGCTGATTTTGCCACTGATCTTAAAACAAGAACCTTAAAACAAGAATTTTTGACTCAACATATTCTTATTTCAAGAATTTTATTGATATTTTATTTTAAGAAATCAATATTAAATATTGGTAAAAACATGCATCTTGGAACAAGAAAAAAAATCTTAAATCTAGTTCTACTCTAGATCAAGTGAAGGTAAGAACATTTGATTTCTTGAAATAAGACTCAAATGTTTGTGAAAAGAAAAGAAGAAAAAGGATATATACCGTAAATAAATCATCAATACCCCAAACCTTAATACCTCATCCAGTTGTGAACTAACTTTGATGGAAGAGATCTGTACTTCAAAAAAGCACTCTTGAAACAAGAAAAAAAAACTCAAATATAGATAAACTCTTCCTAGATCAAGCAAAAGAATCTGCTAATGGGGTGAGCAAATTTGAGTTGGCAAGAATTCTTTAAATTAGCAAAAACTTTTGGATCTTAAAAACATACAAAAACTCTCAAAACAAGTCTTTCCAAGCTGTAAAAATGCATTGAAACTAGAATATTCCAACTTGTATCTAGTCACTAGTGGTCTTAAAACTAGACAATATGTCTTAAAACTAGGATGTTTTCTCTTTTAGTTTTATATAGCTTAGCAGAATGGAATTAATTTGTCAGCACTGATAGCGTAGCGGTCAGAGCGTTGACATGTGGACCTGAAATCTCTGGTGATGGGGGTTCGAATCCAGCTCTGATCCTTCCCTGATCTTCTCCCCAGAGCTCTACTAAGTGTTCTTCCTGTCTCCTATCGGAACTGTACTACCTAAGAATACATGAATAGGCCTAAATAATATATAAAATATTTATTTAAAATTTTATTTTTGAGCTAGAATTTCTAGTTTTAAGAACCCATATTCTACTTTAAGAACTAAAATTAAGCACAAACTTTCTTAATTCAAGGTCATATATACTTATTTTAATATTACATTTTCTAAGTTAGTCTTAAATAAAAGAGAAAACATCCTAGTTTTAAGACAGATTATCTAGTTTTAAGACCACTAGAGACTAGATACGAGTTGAAATATTCTAGTTTTTGTCTATTTATCAGCTAGAATTTTTTTCTAATTTTAAGAAATCTTGACAAGTCAAATTTGCTTACCCCATTGGCAGATTTTTTTGCTTGATATAGGAAGAGTTTAACTTTATTTGAGTTTTTTTTTTCTTGTTCCAAGAGTGCGTTTTTTGCAGTGTGGGCTTTAATGAAGGTGTAAACTAATGTAAAACATCCCTGGATTGATTTTTTTATGCAAAAGATCTTCAATAGAATTATACCAAATATTTCAGAACATAAAAAAGTAATTAAACAGGATTTACTGCAGCCAGTGATTGTTTTTGGAAGAAAAAAATTAATAAACAACAGAAAAACTGTGTTATATAGTTTTATAGCCCCACCTGCACAGATTCATTCTCTTCAAATAATTAGTATATTTAATATAATAAAATAATTTTAATAATTATAAGTATATGTTAAAAAAAAACTGCAAATTGATCCGCAAATAATGAAAGCAAACTTCTAGTTACTGAAACTTACCAGTGAGTTCTGCCCAGTTTGCTGGGGGGCTATTCACAGTGCGCACAGTGAAGCTCCGTAGGCGATCATAGCGCAGTTCTCTATAACGTACACGAAAACCCAGCAAAATGCCATTGATCTCCTCCTCAGGAGGCGGCTGGATGGGTTCGAACAAATGTTGTCATTATCTTAACACAACAGATAACAGCCATCTTCGTCTCAGAGCAGCAAGGTAAATCAGACCTCACCTTCCAGCGCACCAACACAGATGTAGTGGTGTGCGGTGTCACAGAGAGGATTGTGGGAGCTTTGTCAGGTGCTAATGGAAATCAAACAGACAGTTTGTTTAGTTAATGACTGCCCAACTGCAAACCGCCTGATAAGAGCAGAGAAACAAAGCCTGCAAATAGTTTCTAGAGATGTAACTGTTCACTTTGGTTATACAACAAAGGTCAACCATGATGCAACTATACCATTTTTATTTATTTCCAATTTTCAGCAACATCAAGATTCAGTTCAGGAATCAGGGACCTTCGCCAAATTTAGAGTTGAACCTACCATCCTGGAGAGTTGTGATTGCCTCGCTCTCCTTGCTGTACTCGCTGTCCCCAATATCATTAGTGGCTTTCACTCTGAACTGGTAGGAAGTAAAAGGTTTGAGTCTGTAGAGAGAGAAAAAGGATTAGAATGACTACCGGCTTGCAACCAATTTCAAGTCTTAAAGTTCAAGTCAATTCCGACAAACCTGTCAATGACGTAAGAAGTGGCCTCATGGTTGACTGACGCTGAGTGGACAGTCCAGTTGCTATCGGGCAGCTCTCTGGATTGGATGGTAAAGTAACGAATAGGTGATAGACCATCACTGCCTGGTTCCCACGACAACAGCACACTTCTGGCTTGAACCTCTTGTTGAGGCACAATGGGACAACTTGTAGGTTGTGGGCGAGCTGGAGAATGATGATAAGTTTATTACAAATAAGTCCAGGCACAAGGTTTTAAATAGTTGTTGTTTGAGTTCTACCTCGCTTTTCTGTAGTGACAACCAATGCTTCTGCTGCTTCACCCCAACCCTTTCGAGTCTGAGCCGTGAGGCGGAACACATAAACACTCTCTGGTTTGAGGCCAGTTGCAGTGTATTGTCGTGCACTTGGGTTGAGCACATCAACGATTGAAGAAGTTGCGCTGGATGAGTTTCTCCGGTAAGCAATCTGATAGGCTAGATAAAAAAAAATGTAAGATAAACTCATAGTTGATTGTTTATTTGTAAATCACAATTTTATTGGTCTCTCTCTAATTAAACATAAAAAAAACTGAAAGACTATAATTACATTTTTGATGCTAGGAGTGTTAATGAATGAGCTGTAGAACAAACAGAAGTGTAACAGTGACTGACACTAAACCCTAAATCTCCAGGGTCCTTGTTAGTCCGCCAACAACCAGCGCTGAAATCAACAGCAAAACCAGAAGTGCTACATTGGAGGAAATATGTGTCACCATTTAACCTCAATTGAATCTGGGTCATGGCTCCAACACAGACCCTTTATTTCTTTATGTTCAATAGCATGAAGAGCTAAAAACACTATAATGGTGCCAAGACCAATTGAGGTTCGATTGTGAAGTGTGACAGAGGTCAACAAGTAATAGGTTTGTTCCTACACCTAGCTTCACTGAAAAGGGAGCAGTTTGTGGCTGCCTTATTAATGTTTATCTTGATACACGTTTATTATATAGTTTTATTTGCACTTTTATAATGTACACAATTATTAATAATTTACTATAATTAATAACTACTTTTCATGTAAGGGTCCATAATTGTGCATTTGTTAAGCATTAATTAATGCTTAACTTCCTCACAGCACTCACAACAAAAAGTGAAATTCAGGATAAATAATACTTATGTAAGTATCAACTAATACTTTAACTTGCTAACTAAATTCAAGCACTGTTTTTATAAATATATAAACAAACAAACAAAAAAAGTATTTTGGACGTTAAATGTAGTTAAATTAGTTAAGTGAAGGTGTAAAAGGCATTTTTAAATGTACAAAATCAGTGTTGCATGCATAATTATGAATGACTTAACCATTAGTTTAGACATTAATAATTTTTATATTAAATTAATGCTTAGTTGGAGAAGCAGTTTCTTCGTAATCAATAGTGTATTGGTGCTTACTCTTAATGGACCGACTCTTAATTAGGTGTAAAATTGAGGATTAGATAGTGTTTAGATGTGAGATGAATTATGCTGAACTAATGTAAAACTAGAGACTGAAATAATAATAAATTTTTTGTAAGTACTCTTAGTTGTGAATAAGCTAAGCCTTTATTAACTCTTACCTAGTGCACTATTATGACCCTTAAGATAAAGTGCTACCATGCTTTATAAGAAAAATTATGTTTTGTTCTTTTTAATAGGTCTTTCATAAAATATTCTCAAAGAAGGTTCAAATGTGCCGGCCTTTAAAGAGTAGGGGTTAGTGAACCTGACCACGCTGCAATTGAGTTTTGGCCAAAATAAGTTCCAGCTCAGACTTGTAAAAGATGTATCTCAATGTGTAGTTTTAGACCTGTGTACGTAATGTGTTTGGTGATGGGTCGCACCTCCTGCACACCTAGGCCTTTTCCTCCCTCACTTACCCAGAATGCTTTCTGGGGGTGACTTCCTTGCCAAATGACAGCTCAAACCTGAGAGGCAGGCTTGGCTTCGGGTTTAAATGGTACCTCTTCTGTTCCCTTCGGAGTTCCCTTCGTGAGCCCAGGTCTAAGATATCCATTTTCCTTATTTTATGTTCAAAATATAGCTGCATTTCAGCCAGAAAGACTGTTCCAGATCAGCATTGAGCAAAAAAAAAAAAACACTCTAAAGATTAAAGTTCTAAACATCAAGCTTTCAGATGAATAGGTGGGTAACAGAGATTTAAGCACATCTGAGAGAAATTGCTAATGAATGTGTGCCCCTTTTTAAGGTGATTACATCTTTAATATATATTTTGGGTTAGCTGTATTTGTATCTGTCTGTATTTATATTATTAAAAAATAAATGAACTAATGTGTATTAGTTCATATTGATTTATATTAACCTGCTTATTGACCTAGATTGCTTACCACCCAAGGCCAACCTAAATGTGTTTTTTCCAATAATATAATAAACTGTATGTGCTTGTAACGATAGCCATTCATGCATTCTGTTAGACAATCTTACATAAAATGAAGAATTTGCTTACTGTTACACTTTTCTCTTTATGCGATTCAGATCTTAACTAGCAACATTTATATAATCAAAAGCAACAAGGCCAAAATCTACAAATCTTTACTTTAAATAATGCTTTTAAAGAAAATTACTAAATGCAACCAGTTTTTGTTTTTCACGAGTTAACATAGTTAACATTTTTCATTTAAATTTTCTATCAAATGTAATTACTTCGCGGTTAGCGTAAAAGAAATTTAA
The DNA here is from genome assembly GCA_900490495.1 of Danionella dracula. Lineage (NCBI taxonomy): Eukaryota > Metazoa > Chordata > Actinopteri > Cypriniformes > Danionidae > Danionella > Danionella dracula. The sequence goes on from UELW01000322.1 coordinate 7,455,714, forward strand.
ACTAGCAATTCGATTCAATCAGAAATCTAAAACAAGTCTTCCAAGCTGGGGCATTGGTTTAGTAGTAGTCTTCTTGACTCTGTGGGACATTAATTGCACTCTGTTGAGGGTGGGCAAAATGACCTTCTCCCCCATCATGAAGGACTTTAAAAACCACTTACCAAGGATTATGCCATTCGGCTGGGCAGGGGGCTGCCAGATCAGTCTCACAGAAGAGGTCCTGACTTCAGGGAAAAGAATTCCAACTGGAGGCCCAGGAACTGTTTAAATCAAAAGAAATTGCTTGTAGAACACACTTACTTGCAGTGTATCAAAAAGTGTTGTTCTCTTCCCATTGACTCTCACCATCATCAAGTGTACGCTCATAGATGGAAGGAGAACTTGGCATGCCATCTCCAATGCGGGTGAAGGCAAGAACTTGAATTTCATAAAGCACATACTTTCCAAGACCAGTGAGCTGAACACTATAAGTGGTATTTCCCTCCACCACCCAGAAATGCAGGGGCGACTCTGCATCCTTCTCCTTGTATACCACCTAAAGGAGCCAAAAAGAAACAGATTAATCTCTTCCCAATTACAGTGAACTGAAAGTCAGGATCTCCAGGGAAATGCTGTTTATAAAGTACCTTACCTTATAGCCCAGAACTAATCCATTGCGATCTGTCTCTCCTACATCGCCCCAGCGGACAAGGATACTGCTAGAGGTGGTAGCAAAAGCTGAAACATTTGCTGGGCCGCTTGAAGGCACTATTAAAGAAGTGAAAAGAAGGAACATTTACTTAGTCTCTAGGTATTCAACTGGAAGGAGTGCTTATTTTGTCATTCAGAGTGTAGTTTGAAGATAAAACAGATGCCAATGCAATCTGGTATGAATTTGGTGCGTGATGGTAATACATCGCTAACTGCTCTGCCAGGTGTTGGTAAATCATGAATGACAGACTGTTTGAGTGAAGAGAATGCAACTTAATTGTTGAAATAGCCTAAAAAGAAACATTCTGAAGAAAACTTTTTGTATTACACTGGCTGGAATAAAGCAAGAGAAAAAATCCCAGGTAATTGACTTATCGATGTTGACTTCAGTGACTCAGAAAAGCTGTGAGAACTGTTGATTGTGCATCAATGAGAGGTAATGACACAAGACTTGTATTGGAAAAACTTGACACCAAAAGACAAGATTTCATCTTTTGAGTTTTCTTCAAGATTTCAAAAATGGGAACAGCAAGATGAAAAAAGCACTGCATTGGGATTTTTTTTCAGTCTTAGTATTTTTATGATTGTTTTTTTTGGATGAGCTAACATTATGTTGCTTGTTGCTTTAACAAGTAAAATATGCAACATATAATAATAAGTACCATACAAAGGGGGGATATTTGCTGACCAATCAAAAAACTTTGAACGCATTGTTTTTTTCTCTGTCTTGCATAAATAAATAAATAAACTGCATTAACTGAAGAAGAACTTTAAAGTAAGGCAGTGCACACATCATTGCAATACAGTACAAATACAATATAGCTACAGAGATTTAATGTGTTTAATGTGTTATTTTCAAAAATATGTTGTTCACATTGGTCTAATTGTATGGGACATGTGATTGTTTTATTTATAAAGTCTCTATTTTTATCTTCTCCTTTTCTGGCCCAGGCTTATTCTGGAAATGAGTTGAGATTTTCATTCGGCAAACTTCGTAACCCCTCCCCAGTTAATCACCTATTGGTTAGTGATTTGCATATTCATGACGCATATGAAAAGTTAATGTCTGACGGGCAATGTAGATTCAAGAGATATTAGAGGGAATAATTATCAGAAAATTCACTAACCCTAACACACAAACACAGAGCTAGCAACATTAATAGACACTATGATTGCGTGGTTTCTGTACACCCTGGAATTGAGCATCTTCTTTTAATCCTTACAAGTCCTTTTAATAACCTTATTTAAATCCTTTTAATAGTATATGCCCTTAAAACCTGTTTTGACTTTGCGTTTGTTAATTTTTAATTTATAACTTGAATATTCAATGTCTGAAATTTAAGAGAACTGAAAAAGAAAAGTCTTTCTTTTTTATAGATTTTTTTTTCATTGACTATAGATACCCAGTTTGCTAATCAGCCTGCTTGTGACCAGTTAAATGTGCTAGGAACATGACGCTAGGAACATGCTAATCAGGTTAGTAAGTGTGGTTGATTCATGGCTATAGAGAAGTGTGCCTCCTGAGCTGCATGCTCCGTCAGTCAAAAAAAATTGCAGCTCTGTGATTTGCCAAAAGCTTAATCGACTTTAACAGTTTGAGTTTTAGAGTATTGTTTAGCACATGATTTAATATCATATTCTATACCATTTTACTAAAATACAATTCTAATTGCGGTTGTTTTGGCAAACCTTTGGCTCCATACATAAGAATCGGATGTTTGAGAGCCCAGAGAACCTTATTTTCTGATCTCTCGTGTTATTCTCTCATCATATATTGCCAAGACATTCAAGTTTTCTATTAAATGTTGAAACATAGAATTACACATTCAATAACTACAAGTTTAACCACCATCATAATTTTTTCTTCACTACAAAAAATGGAGAAAAGCAGCAAGGTATTCACCTGACTCTCTGGTTCTTCCACGAACAGCTTGGCTCCATGGTCCAGGCCCAATGCCATTAAAAGCCTGAACCTTGACCTCATATTCTGTCCACTCCTCCAGGTCTTCTATGGTGAACTCCCTCTCCTGTCTGTCAGGGATGATGTGGGATAAAACTCCAGCCTTTGAGCCCAGTCGAGAGTATTGCACCCTGTATCCAACCAGCTCTGGGTTGCCATTGTACTCCCACTCTGGCAAAGGCTGTAAACAGACATATTCCAACCTAGGTTATTTTTTCTTTTCACACAACCCAATGAGGTCTGATTAATTTGTCCATCCATCTATTGATCTTTTCATCCACTCACCACAAAAAAGGTTACAATGAGCTGTGATTCCTCTCAGTCCTAATATTTAGATCACAGAGAAGATCTCCACCGAAGCGTTGCAATGCACTAGCGTGCATCAGGCAGCAAACAAATTTGTGTCAAACCCTAGTCGCCAAGTGCATGTCGGCACCATATGGCTGTGCACCGACCACTATGTTTATCTGTGCAGACCTTTTGCTGATAATATTGATTGCTGGGATTTTAATTTTGACAGTCTATGAAGAGATCGCTTTTACATCAGAATGTTCAAGGAAAAGATTTGCGTCAATGGCGAGTCATTTAAGCAACTCAGAGGCAACTCTTTCTTTTTGAAGGCTATAACAAGACAGTACTTCAGATTTAAAACTCAAACTGGATAATCCTCCAACTTAACGTCCTGTAGCACAGCACAAGAAAGATAATTAGCAAAAATCCATGAAAGGGTATTTTTTTTATAGCATTATTTCTGATTCTGAATGCTTCACAATTATTCATTAAAATTAAAATGCTGTCTCAGTCTCAGGAATCCCAAACAAAAAACTAAGAAATCAATTCAACGTGCTTTTCCTCTCCAGCGTATCGATCCAAGCACAGAACATATACTGTACTTACCACCCATCGCAGCCACAGGCTGGTTTCACTGGCTGTGCGGAGTGTAATGTTGGCTGGAGCGATATCAGGAGGAGCCTGGAGGGTTTGGATCTTCCTGGACGGCTGGCTGGCTGGACTTGTGCCTACTATATTCACTTGCCTCATTCGAAACCTAGCAACACAAACAGAGTTCTAGTGCAGCCTTCAAACATGAGGTAATGGAGAAATCAACATGCTCCGTTGGATGGACCTGTAGTATGTGTAGGGGTTTAGAGCTTGGACCTCCAGGGATCTTACATCGGGCTCATTAGACAACTGATGAACCGTTACCCACTCCTCGTTTTCTCCAACAACTCCAATCTGGAAGAAAAACAAAAGAAAACAGAGAAAACAAGAAAAGGTGATGGAAAGTTCAGGCGTTAGTTTATTATAAAAGTATACGATAAGCTTTCACCCCTTAAAGGAACACATTTTTTCAAAATAAGCTCAGCATCAGCCATTCTCCTGATCTGGTGAAAGACTTTTAGCGTACCTTAGCATGGATAATTGAATGTTGAGTAGCAGACATTTCAATATTATTTCTGTGGAAAATTTGCCTCTTGTAAAGCTTCATTGTGCACTCAACATCAAATAATATATTTTCTAAGCACATATATTGAACTATATTGCCCATTATGGGGGATGAGCCTGAAACTCATAGCAATCAAAAAAAGTAAAAGTACTTTGTGATATCTATTAAAAACTAAAGCAGCTACAGGTTTGCAATTTTGGACACAAATAGCCTATAGATCATAAACACTAGATTTTGAGTTCAACAGCCTTAAAAAAAGTAAGAAAACTAACAACAGAAGGGCAAGTGAATAGACTGTTCATTCTTTTGACTTTCCATTTAAAATCTGTAGTACCTGTGCTTCTACCAGCCAGCGTGAGATGGAGGTTTTTCCATCGTAGCCCGGTTTGAACTGAAGCGTGACGGAGCGGGGACTGATGTTTGAGATGGCAATGTTGGTAGGAGGTCCAGGCATCTCTATAGTAATTGAAGGGATAGAAAAAGCAAGATGAATAGTTTAAAGAGGGGAAATGAAATGGAAACTGGAGGTGATGATAACCCCGGTGGAACACATAAATGTGTTTCTTACCTTTTAAGAATTGCATATTATCCATTGTTTTTCTACCTTGCAGTTGGTTTAAAAATTCATTCAGAATAGAAAATAGACGCATGTTTTTCTAATTGACATGAGTCTAATTTCATTTGTTAATTTTTGCATGTGGAAACAGAAGATCTGCCAAATGTGAGACATGGGTGGGTTTGATTTAAAAACAGTGTGATCGATTCAGCATTCACATGCATCATTCAGAGATTCTACAGATGACTCTTTTTAGTCTGAGAATAATCTTTGCTTCAGTCTAGGAGGTGAATACAGATAAGTGATATCAATGCACAATAACATCATTTCATCTTCATTACTCTGATTAAGTAAGGTTAATAGGGGACACAAATCAGAATATAGCAGCTTGAGTACTCAGACGCTCTTTAGAATTACCAATAATTTTTCCTAGTCTTGAGATATTACTTTCAGGGGTTTGTGCACATCAGAAGACTAAAACATTTACTTGCAGCAATTTTTAAAAAATCTTTAATTCATATTTTTAATTTGGAATCTAAGTACAGATGATATATTTTATATTACATCTATAGCTATGATGTATTAGCATTTCTATTGACATTAAAACAAAAAATAGAATTCAAGTAGTCAAGTGATGAATTAAGGTAATTGCGAACTGAGTTGCATATTTATGCAGATGCTTTAAAAAGAATTCCCATGCTGAAACACTGAACATTTTTAAAATATGTTTCGCATAATTCCCACAAGCACAAAAACAAATCCCAAAAAGGAGAACAGTTCATCCTTGTAGAGTCATGGGACAATCCTGAGAGATGTAAGGGTTATTTTTTTATAGGCAGATTTTATAAACTGATTCTGTAAAGAGACTTGCACAAATTGAATAGTGCGCACGTGAAGAAATGTGAGTTGCATGCGCTGAAAGTTTAAACAAATGACATCTATCATACCAGAAAAAAAAATAGTAGTGTGCGGTGTGATGTATAAGATAAATATATCCAGCAAGGTATCCAAGCTTAAAAAAAGTCTCAAATCTAAACTATGAGAATTCTTTTTTCATAAAATTGGTGCTGAGCACTTTTGGAGCATTCTTGGTTAAAGTGAAACCACAAAAAGACAAACTGACCTGGTGGCACTCCAGAGGAAATGGTGGAGGAGGACATCTGACCTTGACCTTTGGAGGTCATCCCGGCCACTTGAATAGTGTATGTGGTGAGAGCCGTCAAACCGGTGACCCGGTAGTCCTGAGTGATGTTTGGCAGGTAGTGAGTGACACGAGTGTTTGTTCTGTTGAATTCCTCCCATGATATACGATATCCTACCGACATGAATCAAGAATATAACCAAAGAAAAAGAAAAAAAAATGAAAAGGTTTTTGAGATTGTTACCTGTCAGGATGCCATTCTTCTCTGGTGGGTCTTTCCAGCTCACTTTGAGAGACGTGTCCAGGATTTCAGTGAAGCTCAGGTGACCGACAGGGCCTGGAGCTGAGAGCACAGCAAATTATTTTGTGTCATTTTATATAAACGCCTTGAACAGTGGCTCACCAGGGACTTCTTTTCACAGACTATGATGGTTTATGATTGGTTTCCAATATTTATGACAGTTTTTTTTAGATTAATCTTGCAGGAGATATGCATATTCTCAGCTGTGCAATCTCTTCCCTGCTATCTTATATTTTGTAAATGTAAGTTAGAGTTTGGCAGGTTTATTTCATTTCAATAATCGTTTCTGTGTACATGTATACAGAAAACATTTTTTTTTAAGTTTTGGGCATTGAGGAAGGTGTAAAATAAACATATTTTTAACTCCTGTTTAACATGTTCGATGTTGAGGTTTTTAAATAATTTGGCAGTACTGTACTATCCCAGTGGTTTTTTTTTTGTTGTTGTTTTTTTCGCAAAATATAAATTTCAGAATAAAATGTTATTTGACAGCACATTCATTTTCAAAATTTTCTAACAATGGAAGCACATTCATTCATTCATCTTCATGACAGCAACAAAATAATCTATACATAGGTCTTAGACTATTGAGAAAATCTAATAATTTTCTGTTCGGTTTGAACCTTCACTTTAAATCACTGACAGTATGTAGCCCTAAACCTAACCAGCAACCTCCTTTTTTTTAAACATAACCAAACAATCCGAAGATCCACAGCACACACTCAGTTCAAGGCTTTTCAAATCATTATCATTTTGAGCATTTCAGTATATATACAGGATTACATCTATTGTCATCACAATGCTGTACAGTACTTTGTTTCTGAGAACATAGTCAGGTCAAGGACAGGTCTAACAATACCATATGTCTACCATTGTTGAAATAGGTATTAACAACCCTGTATAAAGTAGATTTTATTCTGCATTTTCAAGATCAGCCCATGGTTGCGACTTTTAATCCACCTCCTTATATTTTTATCAAACTATAACAACTTCCCCTTCTGAACCACAGACGCTTGAACATGTTCTTAAAGGCTATTGTGTGTGTGAGTGGAGGTGACTCACTGTCCTCATGTGTGTACACCCGCATTGGAGCACTGCGGGGACCGTCTCCCGGCGTTGTGAAGCACAGCACGCAGGTCAAGTATGCTGTGAACTTTTTCAGCCCCGTGATGTAACCCACATGAACACTGTCTTGAAAATTGGGTCTCACCGTAACCAAGGTAACCTCATCCTCATGGCCTGGTTCCCATGCCAACAACTGAAATGGAAAAAAAAGGGGACAGATGTGACCACTATTGCTCTGCGCAAGCCAATGTATATCCTGCTGCTGTCCCAGCGTGACACATATTGGAAGTAATGAAAGAATTATTGTAAGGAGAGTGCGGCAGTTCCATGCCTGACCACTAGAGGCCAGTGGTTGATGCTCACCTTGTAGCCCTGGTTGATGCCGTTGATGAACTGTGGACTTGGAGCACTCCATGTGAAGCGGACTGTTGTTGAGTTGACAGACTCTGTGTGGACGTTCCCTGGTGGGACCGTAGGCACTAAAACAAGAAACGAAAGTTCAAGTTCAAATTTTATTTGTCACATACATATACATACATACATGGTATGACATGCAGTGAAATGTTTAGGGATAGGGAAAAGGCTTGAGATGGAAGAGATGATAAATTGACAAAAGGGAGAAAAATATCGTTTTTTATCAAGATTTTTTTTTTTCAAAAGGCTTATGTAAATAAGAATTAATATGAAATCTATGACCAATCTTTACCAAAAAAAACCCTGATAATTTTGATGTTATATTATAAAATTGTTTCATGAATCAATTACAAATTAATTGAATAACTTTACTTTAAACCATAAAACCAAACATAGGCTAAAATGATCACTGCTCATATCAGCAATTGTATTAAAATAAAATACAAACATAAGAATAAATCCTAGTGTTTTTTTTGGAACAGGAAAAAACTCAATTGCAACAAACATATATAAAAACACACAAAAGCTTATCATTTCAAATAAAATGATCACACATATATAAAAAGGGTCAAATAAATCATAAATGTATTTAATTAACAAAAGTGACAGCAAATCATCAGTAAAACGAAAACCCCAAAGTACCCCAAATAGAGCAGAATAATTAAGTGTGCCAAAAAGGTGCTAAGCACCAATAGATCAAAACGGAAACAATGCATTAATCCCATATAGGACATTTGAGTCAATTGAATCAGCCAGCCATTCACTGCTTAATAATTAGCACGAAGCAGTCAAGTAACATCATAGCAACCTTTTAAAAAGCCGTAGCAACCTACAGATTCCATAATAATCATGTCATTTTTGTATGGTAGAGTCAATGGAGAGATACATGCAACGTGATATGAATTTTCCCCTGCAACCATTAAAGAAATTCAATGGTGCAAGCTTCATAGATTGAGTGCTATGTGAATCACTCACAGTGACAAGAGAAGCTTTATTTCATACTATTCATCATCCCCTTGTAATCAATTAATTTATCATAGCAACCATAAACCAATAACTATATATGTTCAGTTGTGGAAACCTTTCAAAGGTTTACACCACTCTTACTGGCAAGGGACACTTTATATATCTGACAACTCCAAAGCAATTAAACTGTTAAACCCTAGTAACCTTTTAGGAAGTCCTATTTCTCCACTTGACAGGATCGTAGAAGCCTGGCATTTGTTCTGTTTGACCCCTTGACTCAAATGTGACATGCAAGTTTCCAATGGTCACTGTAAGTGTAAGTTTGTTTCATTCATTCATCTTCATGTCGGCTTTCTTCCCTTTCGGGGTCGCCACAGCGGAACTCTCTGGCATATGTTTTACGCAGCGGATTCCCTTCTAGCCGCAACCCATCGCTGGGAAACATTCACACACACATTCACTCTTTAACACTATGGGCGTTCTTACTCAATTCACTTATACCACATGTCTTTGGACTTGTGAGGAAACCGGAGCACCCGGAGAAAATCCAAATTCTCTGAGTGAAGGAGTTGTTTCTCATTTGGAAAAGTTCAGCACTTGCAAACAGTTTAATGCTAACCTTTAAGCAATTTTATTTTGAAAGTTGCTGCATTTATTTAGTTACTATAACTTACCTTTAGTTACACAAATTCACAACTAAATATACTGGTAATGTAACCCAGACTTTTCTTTACAAACGTAAACTAGAAAAGATCTTTTTGATTTCGAATCAATCAATCAATCAATCAATCAATCAATCAATCAATCAATCAATCAATCAATCAATCAATCAATCAATCAATCAATCAATCAATCAATCAATCAATCAATCAATAAATCAAAGACTTCAAATAACAACTCTATGCAGTTACTGGGAAAAGTACAAACACAAAAATATATACAAAAATAAGTACATTACAAACTTGGCGGTATGATGGTCTTTTCATTATTTATTTTCCTGAGTCATTACAAAACTTGTAAAACTTCCTTCCACGTTCAGCTAAAAAAAAGGCAATCTCTTCTGGCTGCAATCATTTCAATGAAAAAGGGTGCAGCATTATTTCAGAGACCTTCAGGAGGTACTAATTCTGAGTTTTATTTATGTGCATCACATTTTTCTTGTATTTGTGTTTAAGCCAGTCTCCTCCAAAAAAGAAAATCACACATTAACATACATAATAAAATAACACAGAATTCATGTACCGACACAAAAAAACAAGAGTCTACTACGACCCACTGAGTATAGCAGCAACAAGAAGTAAACAACTCTATTTAGCAGTTGAGTAACATCTTATACTCTATTAATACAATAAGTACTTCATTTCTCAGATTCCAAATAAAAAGTGTAAAAACACTGCCTCCTCACCGCCTTGCAAGGTCCATTCAGTGACTTTGGGACTATAGACACCCTGCCCTGCCCCATTATAAGCTGCGACCTCAATCTCATAGTTGGTCCAAATAATTAGATCCTCAAGAAGAAGGTTGGTCTGGTCTGGGTTAGTGATGTTCTTCATTTGGCAGTCCACCGGTAATCCAGACAGACAGTACCTGTGACACATGAATGAGATGGCAGGAATAGTTTTTTCTTTTCTAAAAAACACCTATGATAGCTAATTGCATTGCAGTCAATATTTTACGGCAACTAGTATGGCAAACTTTTTTAGTTCAACTGAACTGTTTTGTTACTTTTGAAAGGTAAAAAAAGGCTGACAACATACTAAATATTTAACACATAGCTGCCATTGCATGGACATTCTAGACTCATATGGGACATGACGAAAGAGGCCAGGCATAGGTGGAAAAGTGTGTAAAGTTCTTCAGATTTCTGACCTGATGATGTAGCCTTGAAGTGGACCGTTCTGGTGACTCTCAGGGGGTGGCTGCCACTGGATCATGATGGATTGGTTGGTTCGGCCGCTGGCTATCACTGTCTGTGGAGGGGCACTAGGGGGCTCCTCGGGTAATGAAACTCTAGAAAAAGAGCAAATGGAAAGAGCAAAAAGAGAAATAAAAGAAAGAGCAGATTAGATTAAAAGAGAAGGTGAGATGGCTGATCACTTTATTTTAATATCGCTGTTTCCAGCATGTAATCACTAAAAAGGTCATCCAAAGGGCATTCCTGTTTCCATATGGTTTCCACAATCATTCATTTGCTCATCCTGGAATCATGGTTCACACCTCATAGTTCAAAAACAGTATAAATGTTGATGGACATTTCAGTTGCTTCTTACACTTCCACCTTCCACCTTTTCAGAACTATTTTCCTTTTACCTTGAAAATTCTGCTTTTTTGTGCTGAACAAGAACAAAAACACCTACACTCATGAGGATTTGAATTTAAAGTGAAAGGATACATGATGTTTGTGATTTCATCTTTTTGACAACAATCTCCTTCAATAGAACAAAATCATTTTATGCGCTTTTGTAAGTAAGTGGGAATGCATGGCAAAAACTGCTAAAACTTTCTTGTTCATTATAGACAAAAACATCCATTGTTTTGTCTTAGTCTCTTTGTCTTTTTAAACCTTGCGATACTTGGCGATCAGATGAAATAACTTGAAGGATCTGTTCAATGGTAGTAAAGACTTTTTACTCATGTCATCTGTGGCTATATTGAGTGAAATTACAAAATTCCATCAAAAACAGATTTTTGATAGAAAAAAAATGCTTAAAACACAGTTCAGAGACTTTTGAGGTAAACCTGCTGTTTTTTGTCTGAAGAATAAAAAACATCAAACTATGCCTGTTTTGTATGTAAATTACAGACTAAAGTTGGTTTTATTTTTGCACATTCAAAGTTCCATGTTTCTTGTTTTCTGAATGTTCTGATGCTGCTGATGTTAAAATACAATTATTTTCTTGTTCACTGCTCATTTACAAAATTCAATCTAATCATTAACTGGTTTATAATCAGTTAACAAGGTGGTTGATTGATCAGCTGATACAACTTCTCCCCTACTGTAAGTCGCTTTGGACAGAAGCGTCTGCTAAATGCATAAATGTAAATGTAACAAGTGACAGTTGTCATTTGAGAGAATAAAAATAATTGAAGACACTTTTATCCAAACCAGCTTACTATAGGAAAGGAGACTGTATGCAATTTGTTCAAGTAGTTCACAAAGGAAGAAGGCAATAATCCAATGAAAAATGTACACGTTATAATTTAGATCATAAATGGACATGGGAGTTGTTAGTTTTTCGGGAGCTTGGGGGCTTGTTTACCAGCTCGAGACATGTAGCCTTGTAACTGAAGTTTTGTTGCTGTCTCTATATCTCTAAACTAAAAATCCCTGAAAATATACCATATTAATTTCAGTTTTTAGTTTGGAATTAAACAATTGCATAGGTAAAAATCCAACATGTGCTATTTAAAAAAATTACAGAAAGAGAACGGTCGCCTACAGCGAAGGTTATTTCACTTCAGAAAAAAGGAAAGTCTGGGAGCTTTGTTTCACATATCAGGAAATGAACCGATTTATTTGGCTGGAGGAGGAGAAAAAAAAACAACAACCTCCATGTTGTTTTATGGATGCTTTGCAAAGCATTTTGGAATTAAGATGAGTTTACACAAAATCAAACAAAAACTCCAGTCAAGATTTATATCGAGTGTGATAAAGCATCAGCTCCAGTGAAATTAACCTGATATTTCAAACTATACAAGCTAAATAATCTCAAAAAAACATAATTTCATGACCTGAGTTCATAAGTAAACACAATCAAACCAATAAACAATGACTGTTTGCTCAGAAGCCTCATAAAAAATTGCTGAAGAAACAGGATTAAATCATGCATTCTACTTTCAAGCAGAGGCCTGAAGAACCCCACTTTCTTTCAGGGTGAAGATGATCAAAGACATCAGAGTTGAAGCAGGCTAATGCCACAGAGCAAAGAGAGTCCTCTTCAATCGGTTTTAGCTTGACATCTTGATATCTCCTGCGTGAGAGCTATAGTTCAGTGGCGGCGATAAATCGGAGTGTTTTGGGATCAAAGAAAGAGGGCACAGGGCTCTTCTGTCACCCCGATCTCTGCAGGATCTCTGTCTGAAGGCACAGATGGAGTAGAATGCCTTCTGATGTGGAAGGAGTGGAAGTTGTCTTTAAGAGATCTGAGTGAGATTCGCACAGAGTCTGTGGGAACGGACGGACAGTAGCTTTGACAGAATCAAGGAGGTTTGTATAATAGATGTTAGCATTCCCATTAATCTCAATGGCTGCTACTGCTGCTGGCTGAGATATTTTTCTTATTTTAAATGTAATTGTTGCTCAAGGGTCCTCAGATCAAATCAATTACATCTTGTCTCTGCATACATTTAGTCAAACAATTCTTTTGATGAATTACTGAACATCTTGGGATTAATTAACATTCTAAATTTGTTATACATAATATATAAATGCTATCAATTTTGTCAAATTAAGGTTAGAATGTGTCTGCAACATACTTAGTAGATCGCCTCAGTTCTTGTTTATGGTGCCTGTTAGTGCTATAAAGACAGTACGCTCACCTGCTTTTGGGTTCTAGTATGTTATGTAATGAAATAAAGCTCAAGGATTGCGTGGCCCACCCAAAAAAAACTTATTTGAATGAAGAGTGGATGGAGTTTTTATGGTATTCAAATCATAGTCCAGAAGCCCACAGCAATCTTCCATATTATTTGTTTTTGTTAAAACATGAATAGTATAACAGATAAAGCACAATTTGATGCTGATGTATTTGATGATGTAATCTCTTAATTTTCTTAAAGTTGGCTGTTACATGGAGTTTGCCACATACTGCACTATTGGTGTGATTGGTGTACTGATGAAGACTATAATAAATCATCTCTAAGGCTGATTACAGACACACATTTATATAGTTCCGGTTTGTTTTGTGAATGCCTCCCTGGGTGAAATATTACTAAAGGTAACTATATTAAATAGTGGTTAAAAAAAGTCAGAACAATATCTCTACAAGGCTGTTTTTATTTCCTATTTAGTAGTTGGTAATAAATATATTTTTTAATCTTTTACAGTGATGGAGGAAGTAATTCCAGCTCGTAACGGGGGCAGCAGACATTACAAAGCCTATAGAAGCAGTATTGATAAAAGGTGTAATCTACTACAGTAAAAAAATACTGATTTACACCCAAAACAACAAACATTATGACTGTTCTTGAAGAGTCAAGTGATCATTTGCCATAGTACTGGCTAAACATGTATGTACACTACGGGCCACTAGGAGTACTTCAACACAAGCTTTGTTCACATATGGTAAAGTTTTGGTAATATAGAACCTCATTTCCTGTTTTACAATTTTGGAGACTTTTACAATTTGGTTGTAAAACGAATGTTATAAGAAACAACAGGGTTTGTTTCTCAACAGTTACACGGTCACATGTTGGAGGTCACCCTGTGGCTTATAGTGCATGTTCTCCATGTTAAGGTGGATTAATTAAGTAAGAAAAGAAAATGGATGGGTAGCCAGACGGATGGATAGATCGGCCATATTGTCTAAAGGATTCAGAGGTAATGGTGCAAGAACAACTTAGATGTTTCATATTTAAGTTTGTAGAAGCTAGCTTCTTAAATGACGGGTAATAAATACCATTACTGACATAGACACTGTCAGAACACTACTTCCTCCAAATGAATACTATTTAATTAAAGACATTGACCCAACCAATTGTGTTTCTAAAGATTACTATGAGGATTATTAAAACATGCTCAGTGACAGTATAGGAACATGTCAGGGTTTTTGTTTTTTATTATCTTTATCTGGTCACAGACTTTATAGTGTGTCATGTCTTGCTTGACCAACTGTCCCTCATTCTTCTCTGCAGTGCCTTCAGCCTTTCATGCTCTGATGATTTTCCCTATTTAGTCCAATTTCTTGTAGTCTCTAGTCGCAGGGTTCTCTCAAGTTCTTTGCGGACATACTTGCCACTTGGTCAGTCCTGTTCTCAGTCCTGTTAAACTGTATTAGTGCTTCAGTGCAGTTCTACCTATTAGTAGATGGCTGCATGAGTTTCTCTATATTAATACAGTAAAGACGTTTTGTGAAAGCTCACCTGTTTTTGGGTTTTACTCTGTTATGTAATATAATAATGCTCAAACTTTGTGCAGGCTAAATGCATAAATGTAAATGCAAATTTGAGATCTGTAACTCCAGAGTTTCTTGAGGCATTCCTAAGATGGAACATGTGATTAGCAATTAGCATTGGTGATTAGTAAATTAAGATTATTTCCCCATCTTCTCATGTTTGTTTATTAGGCATCTCCAAGCTCTTATTAAATAGCTTCTTTAATCCTTCTTCGAGCTGTGCTCAAACTCAGAATGGGTAAAGAAGTACAAAATGTCCCTTAAATCGATGTTATAAAATGCTAAATCATACGATTTTTGGCAAATGAAATCTGCTATGATCCACCATTGTTGTACTGTTTGTCTTTGGATATACATTACTATTCTATAGTAGGTTGACACAGCTGATAATATCCACCAAAGTTCAAAAATTTGAAATTCAATGGTCATCAAAAACTAATTCTGAATTATCAGCACTCCTAAATGCACCAACCACACATTAGAACCTGTAATACCTGCTCCACTTTCTTCACATTGGTTTAAGATTATATCGTCCAATCACTTGCAAATCATGCAACTTCCAATAATAGCTTTATTCAAATTGCATGTTGTCTCTCCTCTACTGTATTTTGTACATTTCTGTAATTGCTTTGAAAAAAGTCTCTGCCAAATGCATAATGATAAATAAATGTAAATTTCAGACTCCAGAGTTTCTAGAGGCATCTCTAAGATGTCTCATATGTAACATCTGTAAATATGAGTAGTAAAGTAAATGTTCTCTCTGTTTCGGTATCAAAGTAAATAGTTAGATTTATTCTAAAAATACATGGTTCATTTTAAAAGGCCCACTGAGGTAAAACAGCAGTGTGCCTAACATCTACCATTTATGCAAATCAGCTAAACCTTGACCACATTTTGCATACACTAACTGCTGTGATAAATTAGGTGTCAAATGATGAAATCTCCAGAGTTACAGTAGCCACCACCCCGACTATGGGAAGTGTTTGAGAACAATGTAGTTTCTCGTTTTACTCTGTTTTTCATTCTCGCCCACAGGGATGTCAGCTATTGACGGAGCATTGCATCAGCAACACACTTTTTTCCCTGGTGTGTTACTTTTAAGTCTGTCGAGGACTTTGGTATCCTGGACAGCAGATTATTGATTTGCCACAGCTGTGGAAGAGCAGGATGCTACATACGGGCAAAAATATTTACTTCCCGCAAGTCTCCTTTCAGATCTCATCCTCAAACACGGATTTGAGCTTGACGTTTGCATTTTAAATCAGCATCCCCTCTGCTGGAAAAGAACCCCCAAAAACTCAAAATCTGACTGTTCTATCAGATTATGAGATCAGAAACACGTTTGTCTGCTCCCTTCATAGCAGGATTCCTCAAGCACAAACACATGAATATTGATGCTGAAATATTGTTCTCGAGTTTTAGAGCATCTTTCAGTCCTTATAGGTATAATTAGTTGTCCTCAGAAGCCACATATATTTCTCTGAGAACATTTACAGGCACAAGTTACCCTGTGCTCTTTATAATCTTGTAGAAGAGTTAGTCAAGAGCTATTGTACACATGCTGTTATAAACCTCTCGAATCCTCACAGCAGTGTAAGTTGAAGAACTGCTTGAGTTGAATAATGCACCAGCTCCCTGAAAGGCACTGCAGGTCAGTGGCATGAAAGTCTTTATTCTTTTCCAGGATTTTGCAACAATTCTTCTACACTAAAGTGCAACTTCTGCGCTCAGCAACTACCAAAAAAAAAAAAAAACCTAGCTGAGTGACTGTCTGAACAAAAATGCTGACGGACTTCAAAAATTCTTTTTGGCAGGGTTCAATTATTTATTTTGAGAAGTCCTGAAACCAAGTGTGTCTAAGCAATCAGCTAGGCTAGAAAAACCAACCACTAAGTCTTGGAACTTTTTAAATATTTGGTTCAAAAAGTCTTCAAGGAGGTTGAGTCTGGAAGTAGTCTAAAAATTGGATATTTGATATTTGAACTGTGGCAGTCTGAACTCATACGAGACATGTTATTTCAGGTTACTTTCTAAAAGGTGGAAGGTTCTGCTTCCATTCAACAAAGAAAATAAATGCTTTTTTTGCTCCCAGCACACGTGACATTAAAGACACACATCATGTTTCTCACATCTTTTGGTTCAAAAGTAGTTAAAGGGACTTCTTGTGCTGCTAGGGTTAATTTGAACACTTTGCTGCCAATAGAAACCAAACTGAGCAAGTTTAAAGAAAG
Source organism: Danionella dracula (assembly GCA_900490495.1). Lineage (NCBI taxonomy): Eukaryota > Metazoa > Chordata > Actinopteri > Cypriniformes > Danionidae > Danionella > Danionella dracula. Next base: position 7,472,598 of record UELW01000322.1, read on the forward strand.
CTTCTTCCCCCAGGCCACTCATGCCCAGGTCCCTTTGCTCTCACATTTCATGATAATTTCACTATAATTTTGCAAGATGTTGATAGCACTTCATCATACAATTTTACGGCATGATTTTTATATCTATGTGTAGCATCTGTGATTTTTGTTTATGTTTGTTATATGAACCAATAAAAATCCTTTGCGTGTGTACAGCTACGGTCAGCATTAAAGCTCAATACTATTTAAATATCAGACTGGAAAACTAGCTTTTTTTAACTGATATAGCATCCATCTTTGCAGGCTTTTTGTAAACTTTTGAGAAGTAATGTTGATAACAAAATTTTAAGCGGAACATGATTAGCAATTAGCCTGGGTGATTTGTTTATTAAGCATCTCCACTCTTTCATTAGACTGCTTCTTTGCTCTACCTGTGTTCCGACTGAGATAGGTAAAAAAAAGTGTGAAACATCCCTGAATGAACGAAAGTCTAAAATCAGCGTTTAATTGGGTCACATTTAAGACTTTTCAAGACCATTAAAATAACATTTAAGACATAAAATTGCATAATAAACCGTATGCTTCAAATACAATGTGTGAAACGCTAACCATCCCTTTTGTATTTGTTGAGCAATTACAAAGGTTTTCTCAAACTCTGACAACCCTAATCATGACTTTTATTTATTCTTGAAGAATTTGTTAGACTTTTAGTGAGATAGGTTTGAGCAATTTGTGTAGGACATGCAAATAGCAACATCTTCTATTATTTTGGGGGTAGTTTTTCAATTTGGTAAATCCTTTTTAGTCAAACATATTATTGTTTGCTAATTAACGTCTTTGAATCCAACACCTCTGCCTTCTGTCATAATTTTCACAGCTTACTTTGTTAGTTGCAAGCCCTTAAAAAGGCTGCAAGAGATGTACTGTATGTTTCATCACCATCCACGTACTACATGCACAACACTGGACATTTCAAAGCCCTCTGTTCTATTCCGTTTGAACACATATAATCCTTTGTGCTACTCGATTTATACAATACTGTTACAGTATACAATACTGACAATAACACGAAAACTTATGATGTAATACGACTAAAAATTCTACTGTAAGGAACTTTAATTATTCCTATGAAGACACACCCGCACACACACACGCACACACACACACATTTTTGTTACTTACAACAAATATGAAAACAGGAACATTCAGAGTCTGGCATTCACCCAATATATAGCTCTGCTTTGAGATATTTTAGTTACATCGTCTTTTACTTTAATTACATATTATTAATTACATACCTTTTAACTTTAGAATTCTTATACATATCAATATCAACATATGAAATAAATAAAAAATAACTCCCTATATAATTTCAGCCACTGTACTGGTTTGATTTTTTCAAATCCTATTTATTTGTGAATATACTCCTCTGAGAAAAAAAAATGCTTTGCTGAGACCTCATTCTCTCCTATTATTATCAACAGAAGTAACTAAAGAACTTAGTGTTTAAGTTGTTTTATTAAAAAAAATTTGGAAAGACACAGAAAAATAGCCAATTGACCACTCCCAATTTGTCCAATCTGTCTGCACACAAAGTGGTGCGATTTACTGACTTATCAAGCAACAACGTACTTCTGCACTTTCCAAATTTGTTTGTGTTCATCTAGGGTAATTATGAAAGTAAAATGTGTGAAATAAAAACGCTAATAACACATTTATTTTACCACTACTACTATTGCAGAAATGGGGACCCCAAACACATGACAGTTGCGAAAATATCAACACATCTATTTACAGAAACATTCATCATTTCTTTTTCACTAAAACTTACTCATGGGTGTGTGAATTTAGGTGTGGATTTTTTTTAGTTTTTCATTACAAAATATATATTTTCCTACTGCAATTAAATGCTCTTAAGAATATAACCAAGCTCTTCCCCATATTCTTATTAACTGCCTCATTCTCTTACTCAAAGCTTTCACTCCCTCTACCCTATTCTCTCTCTCTCTAAACTAACTAAACTAAAATATTAAACTAAACTAAAACCAAATATAACTAAACCTAAATCTATAGTAAAGCATTTTGTCAATATAGTTCAAAAGGCAAAACTGATATTAGCAATCGCCTCCTCTCAAAACCCACAAGTGAGGCGGAGATTTGGATCCTTATAAAGCCTGCCAACATCCAGGCTGCTCAAACTGTGCTAAACGGTTCGACACGTGATGTGACGTAATGAGGCCTCTTTAACATCTGTCACATAGTTTGAATCATGCTAAAGACACTACCCAACAACACCTCTGTTTCCAACACTCTATTCGGTGTTGAGGAGGTGTCGAGCTGAACATCACTACTGCAAATTACAAGACTGAATCCGGATGGATCATTACAACTATATAGTAATAGAAAATTCACTATTTTAAAAATAGATATAATCACTACCTTCACATGTAGCATTCTTACTAAACTGAATGTATCACTAAAGGAAATGGAACAGAAATGACTATATGTGCAACAAAATACCTATTATGAAACTGGAACAGTTTGTTTCATTTTCAGTGCATCAAATCACTCGACATGAAGAAAAACGCCTAGAACAGAAATAGACGAAGAAAAGAATAACAAACTATGCCGTGATTAGCTGCTTTCTGTGTCAGTCAGCAGACTCTTTCTGTTCAAGTGGGTGACTTTTTTGATGAGCTGCCATGTACTCCAGACTTTACACTAAAGTCAATCTCCAGCTACACAAACATTTTCTTTCATAATTATGAGTAGGTCCTTCAGAAACCGATTATTTGTGTTACCATTAAACCTCTTGGTATGATACTTTAAGCTCAAGGCTTAACCTCAATAACAGAAAAGGTGATTGTATGTTTCTCAGTTTTCCCACACTCACCGTGCTGTCTCTCTGCTAAACTGGCCCTTTCCCACATCGTTGACGGCACACAGGCGGAACTGGTATGAACGTGCTGGGATGAGGCTTACAACCAACATGCTGGAGAATTCAGGATCGATGTTGGCCATCAGCACAGTCCACGGGGCGTCTGTGTCACAGAGAGCATTCTGATTTATCTTCTCTTTCTGTGAACGATTGCAATTATCTTCTTTCATTCAAAACTAATCTTGAAGTCTGAAATGGCTGTTGCATAAGATCTATTTCCACACATGAACGAAATATATAACTGACAAATGAGGCAAATAATTCCACCTTCTCTGATTCAAAATATTGTCTTTAAAAAAAGAGAGTAGATTTGAAAGATGAAGACGAGCAAGACTCACTGTTCTCAGAAACTTCCAGGATGTAGCGGATGAGTGGGCTGTTCCCATCAAAAGCCTGAGCCCAGGTCAGGTTGATGGTTCGTCTCTCTGAGCTGCTGAGCGTGGCGATCAGGTTCTCTGGAGCATGAGGCAACTGCCTGCACACAGAGGACATTCACGATAAAATGTTTATATATATATTTTATTAGTTTGAAGAAACCATTTAACCAAGAATATTTTGAGCATAATATACTTTTGAAAATAAGTCGTTTTAAAAAGCTGCAGGAGATTTTCTGGCATGCAAGTACAACTGTTTGCCAGGTCAATAAAACAAAATTATTTCTGCTGAGCGAGAGATAAACAAGAGTTTTAGAATAAATATTGTCCCTCTTGTTTTATAAATCAACTCAACTGCATGGGCATTTTGCCATTGCTTGCCATGTAGATAAAATACATTGCATTTCTATTCTTGAAACAATGAAACATTGATAAAAGCAAGACAGAGGAAAGAACAACAATGTTTGGATGCTTGTTTTCAATTCATTGTGCATTCTCAAAAACCAATCCCCTGAGTTCTTTAAACCCAATAGAAAAACAAAGCTCACTGACAAAATCCAATATTATTTTCAATAGGTGATGAGAACCAGTAGCTGAATGTAAATCTCCGAGGCAAAGGGCAAAGAGAAAATATTCTCTACAAATCTAAGAAACACTAGGTATGTTTTGAAGCACAGCTGCTGCTTGGAGTTATCTTTTGCAGTGTGTTATTTAACCCTTAGCAACAATATACCCTGGAAACAATTTTTTTATCTATTTTTATGAACAAAAATCATACAACAATGTTTTAATCTTCAGTTATTTAAAAAAAACAATATTCATTGCAGAAACTCACTTGCAATTTTGGGGGTAATTGTAAAACTTTTATAAGCCAGACACTTATGTTAAGTATTATGAAAACATACAATTTCACTTGGTTGCTTTATCTTTGGCTAGTGACTAGTTTCTGCATCTGTTGCATTTTTTCAACAGTTTGAGAGACTGGGTTTCTCGTGTTTACCTGACTCTCAGATGAGCACTGCGAGAATCGTTGCCTCCCACTGAAGTGACCCGACAGCTGTAGGTGCCGATGTCTCCAGACCATGTCTGAGATACGTGAAGCGTGCCATTAGGGTCGAGACGCAAGCGAGGACTTGACTTCACATCAATAATCGTTCCTCCTTTCTCCCAAATGTACCTGTAAATGAAAAGAACATGTACTTATTGAGGTACAAACCATGACACTATATTCTAATCAGGGGACCAGCAAATCAATTTTTAGAGACAGCAAATGAGAGAAGAGAGAGAGAGAGAGAGGGTGGAGAGGAAACATCATTTGAATTTTTGGAAAAATTCTTCAGCTTCATCTTTTGCATCTTAAATCAAAGGCAACTTTTGTGTGGAATAGTAAACAGTAAACCAGCAGATTCAGTAGAAAAGTTCATTTTCTATTATGTTCATTTCATGCAGAAATTGTATTGCTTCTTTTATTTGTTTTTTTTATTATGTGATAGAATTTAACCCACTTTTTAGTTTGATATGTTTAGACTGGTCGGCCAGATCCAGCCTGCAAATATGTGGAAAGGTTTTCACTAAGAAGTGAAAAGTTTCCTCCTTCTTCCTGATTAACTGCAATTATATTGCAATTATAAGTTATTCGTTCAAGTTTTCAATGTAATACTATACTATGACACTATGATTTGTCTTTCTGTATGTGTATATATATATATATATATATATATATATATATATATATATATATATATATAAATGTATGTCTGTCTGCATGCCTGTCTGTCAGTCAGTCTGTATTCCATCCTGTCTGTTGGACTGTCTGTCTATCTGTCTCCTTACCTGCCTGTCTGTTGACTGTCTGTCAGTCTCTATTTCAGCCTCTCTGTCTGTTTATTTCATTTTAATTTACAGTTTTGATCAATTCTATATATTTTTTCCAAATACAACTATGAACCTAATATTAATTGGGATTTAAAAGTGCTAGTATTTGCTACAGGTTTGTATGTCAGTAATGGTTTTCTTGAATTTATGTGTCATTGTGCCTCAGGTTTGGTTCAGTTACAAGACTTCTTGTGACCCTGCTACACAGCACTCTACCAACCAAAATTAGCCTTATATTTAATGTCTGGCCCGTGCATTTTGTGCCACGTTAAATACAACCCTACCCTTTTCACACTTGGATCATGTTTGGCACAGGATCCCAGTGCTAGACAGTAGCAAGGTAAATCCCACATCTTTATTTTTTTCCTTACTGGGCAGTCGCCCCGTAGCTTTCATGCGCCAGGTCCTTGAATGAACTATTACAGTACTTAAAAGAAGTGCTGATGCTATATTTTATTAGAGAATGTGATTTCTACTTTAGATTGATGGTACCCTATTGTAGTTGTACTTAGACGCAAAATTAGCAACCTTTAAAACTGCATAATAGAAGCAGTTTACAGAACAGACCCTCACTTACTTGCACAATAACAAACTAGCTTCCCCTCGCACATACACATCAGCACTTTGTAATTGCGGCCACATCATTTCCCAGTGTAATCTCATCTGTCTTGTGTTTAATTAAAGTCTTCGTCTAAGTTATTGCTTTGTTTACATATTCATCTGTTTTCCCTGATCGAATGAATAACAGAAGCCCAGCAGGTGACAGTTAAATCAAGTCTTATGAGGATGAATCTAATAAACACACCGGGTTGGGAGGGAACAAAGATGAGAGATACAGATAATGTGACAAATTGATATTTAGAAAACAAGGGCATGTAGAGGAGTGTTAGGTCATACCTGACGGTAACGCTGGGGTCATGTGTCACGCCGCAGGTCATGGCTGCTTTGGTGCCCTTGATCACACTCTGGTCCTGAGGTGGATTAGTGATCCGGGTTCGAGCTGCACACAAATCACAAATCACAGTGTAGGGCTGTAGTCGATGTCATTGATTTTGTCTCCAATTTCTGTCAGACATGCAACAGCCTTTCCTTGTGGAGTAAAGGATGCAGAAGCAGCTGAATACTCAACAGGAAGGAATAAAAGTGAGTTTGTAGATATCAAACTGCAACTTTCTGTCCAAACAGTACAAGTTTGTGAACACAATTTGATTAAAAAAGTCTTTTAGTCGTTGTTTAGTTAAAATTACGTTTAAAATGTTTTCACAATGAACTGTAAATGGACAATTCTGAGCCGAATTTGTTTCAATTTGAAGTAATTAAATCACATTCTTTATTTAACAACCTTGTGCAGTGCATACACAAAAATAAACAAGCTAATCCAATAAAATGGAATTGTGTACAGTACCATGTTGTGTTTTATGACACTTTTAGGATGAGAAGTCGTACATTATTGACACTAGTTAGGCCACTGAAATTATTATCATAAAATGCTTTACAATAAAGTGAAATAAAGCATCATTAGTTAATGTATAGATGACCCATTCATTTATAATCTTTTATTGATGCATTAATAATGATTTAACATATAAATCATGAACTCATCAAACCTACTCTTATTAAACAATGCTCTAGTAAAAATGTTCTTAATAAATAAATATATTTATATAAATTATATAAATTGATTCATGTACATATTATTATCATTATTAACTCATAATTACTTAATAATTAGTTCAGGGTTAATTCATTATTATTAGGTGGTGAATTTACTTCAGGGTGCACGTCCACGTTAACTCATCATTATTTAATTATTGAAAATGAATACATAACATATTTTATTTAGTTGACCTCAAAGTGTCAATTAATTTGTTAATTAAATATTACAAACAAATACTTAATTAAGGCAGTATGGATTAATTATTTTGACTTGTGTATGGGTTTAATGTGTTTCTGATTAATACATATTGTAAGAGCCATAAAGTGATCCTGACCACTAGGGGCAGTAAGGGCACATTATAAGCGCTTACTCCACTAGAGACTAAGCAGGTTGGTAGTAGAAGCTACATAGTTTTGACCGTATGGCACTTATGATCATTTGCATTGTATTTCTGTTTTTGGATATGGCATTATCTCATTTAAGTGTGAGTCTGTGCTTAGTTAACAAGCCAGTTTTACCAACCTAAACAGCTTAATGGTTGGCTGCTACATACATGTTAATTCATTTTATGTATTAACTAATGATGATTGATGCCAGTGTTAAAATATTTTCCTTATCTCTCCCTCCTTTATAACCCATCAGATCACTAAGATTCTTTGATTTTTAACCGATGAAAACCCTTCACCACTGTTTTCATATTTGAGCTCAAACAGCCCAAGACGCTGGCCTGTTAAATTACGTTTGTGGTGTGTTGGTATTTACACTGTCAAATAGTTTTTACGTTTGATCCGTATTGCTTTCACTGTCCATGTTTATGCTCCGAATAACATCAAAACTACTTTTAAATTGAACATATATTTTAGGACTTCCTCCACTAAAAATAAGGGAAAAAACTACCAATCCAAACCAAATGTAAAGAGAAACTTGAAAAGACAAAAGAACAATTGAAATCAAAGTCAAATCCAACCCAGAGGTGATAGACATAGTAATGACTATGTTTTAGGTCAACCAAGTTATTATTCATCCACCCCAGTACTTTCTTTTACGTTGATGCATTTTTTCGTGCTTTCTCAGAGAGCACTCTTATCCAAGAACACCTGCATTATTCATGGATTTGATTAATGGGTTCAATATGATCATTATCCCACTACACCAAAAACTCTGTGATTTTAAACTGTTTCTTACCACGACGAAACCTCCTCCATTAAACCCACATGACTTGCTGAACTCTAATCTAGTGTGGTGATTCAAGAGTATAGAGTTGGCAAAACGATCACAGAGGCCTTAAATATAATTACATTGAATATTCCTGGTAAAAAGACACTCACCCCACACAACCAGATCAGCTGAGGCTTCATCAATCCCTCGTGAGTTACTGGCCATGCAGGTGTATGTACCAGCATCCGATAGGTGAGAGGGGCTGATCAGAAGACTGCCGGACTCCAAGAGAGTGAAGCGGGGTAACTGTACTGAACCACTCGCCAGAACCCGCTCAGCTGAGAGGAAATGGAAAAGAGACAACTGAACATGAAAATGCAGCTTTAACAAGCAAACCATATGGAACTTTAGAAGTTTGCATGTGCATTTAGGATTTGCATAGCATGAACTGTGTAAGCATGTTTGACGAGTATGGCAGAACACTAGAACTAACTAACACTAGGTGCTCCTCCTGAAATTCCAAAACCATCAATATATTGCCGGCTATAATTGTAACCTTCACTTGACTGGCCTTGTTTTTATCCTTAAGACATCATTTGATACATTTAATAGATACATATATTTGTTTTTAGATCCTATTTTGGGTTTTCTATTTGAAGAATAACAACATTTTAGGATTTGTAAAAACAAAGCATTAAAAAGTATACATGAAAATGATATTGACATATTAAATGCTAATTTATAATGCTCTAATTTTATTACTATATATTAATTTATACATATTAATGCTCTAAATGAAAAGTTTCCTTCAAGAAGAAATACAATTGGTATATTTCCCCTTCTTGGATGTTCAAACATACAGACATAAAACCTCTACATTATTTTTTTTGTTTTGAGGAAAAAGTAAATTTTATATCAGCTTTAGAGGAGATGATGCCTCCTCTCCAGGTAAGTGCTCTAATGTAGATCATTGCTTTAGCGAGAATTAACATAATCAAGTCCCTGAATCTTCTCTGTTACAGATTTTTTTCAATTGTAGGAAATCCTGCGATTGAATTTGATGCAACGGTTTCAGTGCTTCTTTTTATGGCATGTGTTGAAAAGTGTCAACAAATCAACAAATTTAGACATTTAGTCATCAGGAAAGTATTATATTATATATATTTTGTATTTTCTTTAAGTTTTCTCTAAGTTTTTTAGCAAAAAAAAAAAACCTCTATTAATTTCTGCCACACGTCTAATTCCACAAGGCCCCAGCTTATCCAAATCACTCTGATTGAACACTTGATTACACTTCCACAGAGTTATTTGTAATAAGAAGAAGTGGACATGACTCTGATGGATATCTTTCAGGAAGAGAGATGACTGATTAGAAACTAACCTTTCTGCCATGTGATTGCAGGTCGCGGAGCACCGGAGGTCTCACAGTGTAAGATGATGGACATCCCATCAATCACAGCACTGTCAGATGGGCCTGATGTGATGTTGGGGGCAATGCCTGTGACAGACACAAATTCACATCAAATTTTTCTTCCACAAAACAAGATAAAAAAGATTTACGTTGCCACAATTAAATATGTGATCATTCTTGAGTATTCAAAACAAAAAATAGCACCAATTGCCAAGAAGTGGATGATCAGAAAATGGTCCAATTTTTGTTTTTTACATTTAACTGAAGTTAATATTAGATTCATTACCTTTGTGGACAAGATTAAATTATTTTTCTGGCACTAGGTCAGTTCCCATCCATCTATATTATGAACAATCCAGCCCTTTATCTTGGACAATGATCTATTTTATGTACATATTTACTCCAGAGTTCATTATATTAAAACTTTACCTTAGTCTACTTGGTATGGAACAAATCGATAAAATGTGATTGAAAACAACCAAGTTGTGAATATAGATCAATGCAGTACTCTTTAAATTAGCCTTAATAAAAGAATTAAATCTGGATTTCAATCTCTATATATGGTTTTATATATATCAGTTTTGTTAACTGTTAAAATGACTATTTCAAAATATGTGAATGCTTCTACCCTCATGTGTCCTCCTGTGGTGTCCAGAAAGAGATAGGATTCCTTGCAAAAACTGACAACTCCAAATATTCCAAATATTTATTTATTGATCTTTCTGCCTTTTCCCGGTTAAGTCGATAAGGTTCTGTGGGTGCCTAAATCTGCTTGCTCACTATTTCGCAAACACAGGTACATTCCGAAAGGCCATTGTAAGGTAATATTTACTCACAAATTTTTCTAAACTGTAAAAAGTAATTTGTTAGGTTTACTTAATTGTAGTATGCAAACTCATTGCCTTGATTCAAATAAGTAATTACTATCAAATATATCCTAGTGAAAATATAGTATTTTAATGACCAAAATCATGCTATTCAATGGATTTTGCCACAAGGGTGTACTTATCACAATATCCTGATATACATGGATGGCTTAATTTTCATGTATCTTTTAGTAATACCATCATGAAATTCTAATTTATTTTAGCATTTAATTTAGTGCATTATTCACGTTTAACACTGTTGTTACTATTCATACCTTGTTGATATTTAAATTTGTAAATTTTATTTACTGAGTTGAATTCTTAAGTTGAATTCAATTAAGCTCAGTTGAATTCTAAAAATATAAACACTTTATAAATAATTTAATACTTTATTCAATGTTTGTTGTAACCTCTAAATCTCAGTTACTCTTAAAGTATCGTCTTACATATATGTTGTAACGCTTCCCATGCCTCCCTCTCAACCACCTGTTAAATACAATGAAATACAGTCTTACTGTCAACAAAACAGCACCAATAGCCATTAAATAACCAATAAACAGTCAGTTTTATTTATTATTATGATCATTTTTCAATCTCTTTTAAAGTAATTTTCAACAATTATATAAATCTAAACGTGTTTGGGATTCTTGTCTAAATTATGGCAACGTTTGTTGGTTTTATTCCTCTGTACGCTCATTCATATGTTTAAATATATGTAAATGAGGAAGGAGTCTGGTAGGAGTGTCACCTGTTTGATGTGAATCCCAATGTACAAAGGTAATCGCTAGATAAATGTCTAATGGCTTAATTATGGGAAGTTGGAAACACTTCAAGAATTTTGAAGATTTATTTTAGTTTTGCCCGGAAACAACATTAAGGAGTACGATCGAGTCTCAGCCTCAGATGTCACGTCTGCATACAACACAGATCGTGAAGGGGACTCATGCGCCATTGTTGTTTTGGTCTAGTGTCTCTGTGAATGCTTTATATGACTTACTCGTTGCATGTCTGCCAGTTGCTGTGTTAACATTTCCACGACCCAAAACATGGAAACGACATGGCATTGGTTGTTTGTCATGTCAGTCAAACGGCCTCATGGGTGGATCTTGACCAAAAAAGCTGCCAAAACCAACAAGACCTTCTTTAAAGGTCTGGCTAAGGGCGAATAATACATGAGGCCCACCTGATTGATCAAGCTCTGAATTACTGATGTGGGTAGCTTAAATATCAAAATGTTTTTAATGTTTTTACATTTTTCATTCAGAACTTTGTACGTTCTGAAGGTTGTCATCACTTTATGACTTCCAAACCATCAGAAATGTCTTTTGTTGTGAATCACCAAATCGTGGCCCCCAAAGATAACTGTCCAATGCAGACAGAAAAAAATCCATCATTCTTTCCATGCTATCAAACTTCATATAATCACCCTTTTCTATCTTCCCTCTTCCTAAAGTAAAAGCTTCAGACAGAGCCTGGACTTTACAAAATGGCACATCTGACAGGAGATAAGGTGGAAGATGAATGTAGTGGAGAAGTGTAATAAATGAAGACAGGGTTTATTGACAGGCCCAGATGGTGCTTTGACGTACTGGTGACAGCGAGGTACGTGTTCGTCTGGATTTCTCCTGCAAGGTTCCGAGCGAAACACTGGAACATTCCAGTGTCATCTGGAAGCAGGCCATTTATCTGCAGACTGCCGCCTACCAGGATTCTGTAGCGAGGAGTCTTCACAGGGCTTATGAGAACAGCGTCTTTATACCACACCATATCTGGCTGAGGTACACCTGCAAGGACCGGATGAAGAGGGGTGTTAACTGACAAGCCTGCACAATCATTGCACTGTGACATACATGCACACACTCACCACGAGCCTGGCATGGAATGTCTACCACCTTCTCCATCTCTGCAGTGATGTGTCTGTCAGGCTCCTTCACAAACTGCGGATGTTCTGTACGAAATTTTCATCTTGGTAAAAACTCCAAAAAGTGTATTCAGTCCTTGATTATTTGACCATTGCTCAATAAAAACCCTTTAAATTTCATTATTCAGGTGAAAATGTGTTACATAGTTCACTATGATATTAAACAGTTCAGTTCTAACTTCATGGTTTAACTTGGTTTACTTTTAAATTATTGATACATATTTTACTGACTCACAGCTATTTAACTTTGCCAGTGTCCACTGTTCGCATTCGAATTAACATTGATCATCTGTAATTGTAATTGAGAAGACATTAGAACCAAACTGAACCAAAAGCGATGATTTTACATCACAGAAAACATTGAATCATGGGTTAATGAAGTTGCGTCAACCCCTCTTGCCATTTACACTTTTCAAACTAGTCCACTTTGAGCAAAGCTGGTGTTATTTGCTTTTCCCTGAAAGTTAAACAAGGAAAATCCATTATCAAAGGTTTTTTTATGTAGAGTATAGGAAGAAATTCAATGAGTGGTCTCATGCCACAATGTTTTTTTGGTTTGACTGTAAAATAACAGCACAAGTAATTGTTTTATTTATTGATCTATTGTGTTGGCCTTTGGCAAGTAGGTAAAATATAGATTTTAAAACACCTAATCTTTTTGCTTTGAATCAAATATTTCAGAGTAAACAAAATAATATATACTTACTTTGCAGGAAAATAAATAAAGCCTTTTCTTGCTCTTTTTGAAACCTAGCAGCCCTTTGTACAACTTCAAGATGCTATTGTGGAAATACCCAAAAGGATTTGCAAGCTTAGAATTGTCCTGTTGAGTACAGTATGTGAATACAGGCGGGAATAAACACAACACTCAAAGGCTCTTGAAATAATAACAAACTGGACCAGAATCTTTCTCGGAAAACAACTTAAGATTGACAACCAAAACTGTAAACTGAAGTAGATCGAGTTCAGCTGCTTAGATTATAGCATTCCAAAAATACATCCTCAGAAGAGAGCCATTACCAAGAAACACAAATGCCAAGATACACTCCAAGATTTAGGCTAAAACCTTTTGAAGAACCCTCTAGAGGCCAAAACGAAGCTATCTGAGGAAAGTGCTGTCTGTGGTCCAACAAAGAATCAATATGTTCTAAATCATTGTGGATGATATTGAGATAAAACACTTCACCTCTAAAAAATAGGCATTCTATATTTCATTTCATCTTTTGTTCATCTTCCAAATGCAAGATCTGACTTCATAGGAGATTTTACGTACTTATACACTCCTAATATTACCTTGGAAGATTTTCCACAAGAACCCTGAATATTTTGTGCATGACGTGAATTAGTCCAAAACCACATATTTATTGTATTTTATTCTATTCAAACTTGCTAAAGAATATTTTTCTTCAGTAGACAAATATTGAAATCTGTTTAGCTGCAACTGGAATATACTTGCATCATGGTCACCTTAAACAAACTTTTCAGGTTTCATGGCATAGTTTTAATTCAAACAACCCATGTCAATGGGCGACAAAGAAAAATAAAGAATCATGTTAATAAATAACATAAAACCTAAAAAAAAGCAAAACTCCAATCCAACTGAAATATAAAAAATCTTGTAAATTTAAATCCACACAAACTGTTCATTTAGTTTTGTAAAAAAAAAAAATTAGTAAAATGTTAAGCATATTTGCACAGTAAATGAGAAAAAAAATGAAACAAAATAAATGTGCAAAGCAGCAAGACGCTCAAGGCTGTAAGTGGTTCAGCCGCGCTAATATTTACTCTGAGAATACACATTCTTTCATATGTAAAAAGAAAAATGCGAAGGATGTGTTTTTAAATTATGTTTGCCTGAAAATTCTAACAAAAATTGTTTAAATGATCTTTAAACAAACACTATAGACAAGAACCTTGTCATAACTGATGACTTATCCAGGTATGGTTTGAAGCATGTAAGCTTTCTGAGATGTTCTTTAGCTCTGAAATTAGTATGATCTCACAAACCATTTCAAAGAACATACAACTTATTTATGTAAAGGTACAGCTTCAAACCAAGCAGTTGGCTTCTTATTCTTCCCTGTTATTTATAAAGTCCATTTCCAGAGCTCAAAGACGCTTGATAATTTTCATAGCATTCCTCATCCATTGCACATTCACACTCTGGTGCTGATAAGCTACCTTGGCAGCCCTCAGTCTGACTGAGTCATGGCTGCCATTTCATGCCTACAGCCAAACCTCTGGTTACAGGACCACAAACTCCACCACTGCACCACCTTACCATGATTTAAAAGAAATAGGAAATCCTCATCTTTCAACTTGAGGCTTGATATAAAAAGGATTACTTTTCGCATTGCAAAAAACCAAGGCAACAATGCAAAGCCAAACCTTTTTGATAACATTTTTGATTACAGCCGGATAATTACAGCATAATTACTGTGTATGTACAGGAAAGTTACAGTAAACTTACTGATAAATTACTGTGCATTTACAAAGTACTTATAGGATACTTACTTTCTAAACACAGTGTACCCTATTAAGGTGTTATTAAGGTATTAAGGTGTAATTACAGGGTAATTACTGTGTATGTAAGGGGTAGATACTGTGCACTTATTATGCATTTATTAGGTAATTATTGGTAATAAGCGTGTACTTGCCCTTATTTGTAACCAAATGATAACAACTATGGAAATATATTTTTGGTATATTTATTTCCATTTTTCTGGTTACATCATAACTTTTTTTAACTACACACATCTTTAACCTGTTCACGAGTGAGGGGAGGATGGAGTGCGAGATCGACAGGCGGATCGGTGCAGCATCTGCAGTGATGCGGTCCCTGTATCGGTCTGTTGTGGTGAAAAGGGAGCTGAGCCAAAAGGCGAAGCTCTCGATTTACCGGTCGATCTACGTCCCTACTCTCACCTATGGTCATGAGCTCAGGGTCATGACTGAAAGGACAAGATCCTGGATACAAGCGGCCGAAATGAGCTTCCTGCGCCGGGTGGCTGGGCGCTCCCTTAGAGATAGAGAAGCTCCGTCACCCGGGGGGAGCTCGGAGTAGAGCCTCTGCTCCTCCACATCGAGAGGAGTCAGCTGAGGTGGCTTGGGCATCTGTTCCGGATGCCTCCTGGACCCCTCCCAGGGGAGGTGTTCCGGGCACGTCCCACTGGGAGGAGGCCCCGGGGAAGACCCAGGACGCGCTGGAGGGTCTATGTCTCCCAGCTGGCCTGGGAACAGCTCGGGATCCCTCCCGGGGAGCTGGAAGAAGTGTCTGTGGAGAGGGAAGTCTGGGCATCCCTGCTTAGACTGCTGCCCCCGTGACCCGGCCCCGGATAAGTGGGAAAAGACGAGTCGAGACATCTTTAACTACCCAGTAATGCCAGTAAGTACAGAGTAATTGCGAAGTAACTACTCTGTAACTACCCAGCCATTACATTAATTTGACAATTACATTGCCAGTACACAGTAACCATATAATATCATATCACCATATAAATGGACAGTAATTATCTTGTAATTACACTATAAATACCCAGTAAATACAGTAATTACCCAGTAATTAGTGGGCTGTAATGTAAAGTGTTACAACATTTTTTACTAACACACATCGTTCGGCCAGCCATCTGAGCGTGCTTTTGCTCTAAATTTTTTGGCTGGAAGCACGTTAAGCGCGAAACTTTGGACAATAAATTCAGCTAGATATATGAAGACTGCAAAATCGGTAAAGTCATTATATGTTCATATTTACATTTTTTTCAGTCAATTCAGAAAGTGTTCTTAGTAGGTTGTACAAAAACACTTCTAGTGAGGAGTTTTATATTTCAGAAACCAAGAAACCAAACAAACCACACTTATACAGTACATAATGTTAAATGGATGAAAGACAATTACCAACGACATGCAGAAATGCTCCAGCACTGACAGAGGGGGCGCTGCTACTCCGGAGGGAGGCTTCACATTCATAGTATCCGCTGTCACCAACCAACGGTCCACTGATTGTCAGATGGCGGCCAAAGTTCCGGAGGCCTCTATGTACCTGCACTCCATTTTTCCTCCAAATAATGCTGAGCTTGATGAGAGGCCTGGAGGAAGAGCGAGAGAGAAAAAGAGATAAACACAAGGTGAGGGCTGAGCGATAGCAGTGCCCAGAAGGACACAAACAAACAGAATTGAGTTTTAATAGTTTGATGGAGGTCATTCTCAGTGCTTGTGACCACTAACCAACACTCACCTAGCATTGGCTACACACTCTAGAGTGACTTCAAACGTGCCCACCATCACGCTGGTGTTTTTCGGTGGAATTATAATGGAGGGTGCTATAGGGTCTGCTGGGCCGCCGACGTCTGCAGAGACAAAGAACACAGGCAGGCAAATTATAAATGAGGTCTCGATGGCTTCCCCTAAATTGGCTTGGCTTGCTGTCTGTAATGGCGCGAGATGAATCTCACGCAGTAAATTGGTCTCCTGGCTTGCTGGGATACTGAATATTTAATATAAATGAACTGAAATAGCTGTTCGTGAAACAGCTGCTTAGAAAGTTGGGGGAAGTTATGAGCTTTTATTTAGAAAGGATGCATTAAATGGATAAACAATGAGGATGAAGTTTTATGCAGTAACACCAATATAATACAATAAAGCTGAAAAGCTGTCACAAAATTAATAAGCAGCACTGTTTGACAGGTTTTGTAAAAGGATATTAAAATCATATCTCAAGAGTTATACAACTTTAAAACCTGGAGTTAAGAACATTAAAAGTGAGGCAGTTGAGGTAAGGTGGAAATGAAGATTGGCTGGTGATCCGTAGGTTGCTGATTCAATCGTTTTGTTGAAACTTTAAAATTTCATGAGTGAGGAAACACTTGTGCCTGAAGTGCGATTGAAAAGGAATCAGTTTCACTTGGATGGGTCAAATGCTGGGTATAATGTCAGGTCTGCTTGGTACTCCTACTTACCATTAGGAAAAGATAGGTGACCCAATATTTGGGGCCTATCCCAAATATAAATTTATTGTTAGGGCCCGAGCACGCCAGCGAAGCTGTGCGGCGAAGCCCTATTGTATTTCTAATGATTATTATTATTATTAGGGCCCGAGCACGCCAGCGAAGCTGTGCGGCGAAGCCCTATTGTATCTGTTAGGATTATTATTATTATTCTTCATCCGCCGCCAAACTCGCAAATTTCACCAACTAGGCGTGCTCGAAAACTCACCAAATTCGGTACTAAGGTCAAGCTCGCTGAAAATTGCGATCTGGCACAGTCGGCGTGATCGTAGCATAAAAAATGGCTCTACAGCGCCCCCTTGAATTTCGCTAAAAAACATGTTTCAGCTGTTTTTTTACCCTTAACATATTCGAAACATCACCAAATTTTGCCTACACCTCATCCTCAATAAAAAAGTAATCTGACACTGTTTTTAAAACTTTACTGTAGACGACAGCTCTGCAGCGCCCCCTTGAACGTGAAAAAGCTCATCTCGCATTTTAACGAACTCCTCCTAGGAAAATGGCCAGATCGAGCTGAAAATTGGTGTGCTTACTCCGGAGACCTTTGGGATGAAAAGTTATCAAAAGCGCAGCAGTTTGTAAAACGGTCTTTGAGTGGCGCCCCCTCAAATTTCACCAATCAAACATGTAATGCAAATTGACATACTTTTGAGTATATCTCCGTTCTAGTTTATCCGTTGTCCACGAAAACGGCCTGACATGATGAGCTTGGAAGGCTGAATGAAATGATAGGCCGCAATGTGACACCGCTCTAAGATTGGCTCTACAGCGCCCCCCTAAATGTTACTAGAATAGATGTTTTAGCTGTTTTGACACCCTAAACATGTTAGAAACCCCACCAAATTTAACCTAAACCTCATCCTCAATAAATATAGTAATCTGACACTGTTTGTACAACTTTACTATGGACGAAAGCGCTCCAGCGCCACCTAGTATGTGAAAACAGCTCATCTCGCATTTTAACGAACTCCTCCTAGGAAAATTGCCAGATCGAGCTGAAAATTTGTCTGGTGACTCTTAAGACAGTATGGACCAAAAGTTATCAAAAACGCAGAAGTTCGTCGCACGGTCTTTCTGTAGCGCTGCTTCGAATTTGAGCTTTCTCAAATGTATGGGGATAAATGTACTTGTTACTGTACCTCTCACATCCTTCATCCAATCAATGTTAAAAATGTATGGAATGATGAGCTCACCCCTCAGAACAAGTAGATATGCTTACTTGATGATACACTCATAGCGCCTCCTGCTGGCTGTATGAATTCCAAAGGAAATGAATGTATTTGTTTCTGTATCTCTTACATATTTAACTCAATGTACATGACAAAAAATTTGCATGATGAGCTGGTAATTCTAAATGGATTAATATGCTCATGGCATGAGACTGTTATAGCGCCACCTGGAGGCTTTCTGAAATGTGTTTAAAATAGCTGTTGTCAATAGGCAGTGAATGTAAAAAATGTATGGAATGATGAGCTTACCCCTCAGAACAGGTAGATATGCTTACTTGATGATACACTCATAGCGCCTCCTGCTGGCTGTATGAATTCCAAGGGAAATGAATGTATTTGTTGCTGTATCTCTTACATATTTAACTTAATGTACATGATAAAAAAAATGTAAGACCAGGGGGCGGCATCTTTGGATCCCGCGGATGCATCGTGCGAGGGCCCGCCCATCGCTGCTTGCAGCTTTAATTATTATTATTATTCTTCATCCGCCGCAATCGTCGCAGATTTCACCAACTAGGCGTGCTCGAAAACTCACCAAATTCAGCACTAAGGTCAAGCTCGCAAAAAATTGCGATCTGGCACAGTCGCCGTGATCGTAGCATAAGAAATGGCTCTACAGCGCCACCTTTTAACTTTATCAAAAAACATGTTTCAGCTGTTTTGACACCCTTAACATGCTCGAAACCGCACCAAATTTTGCTCAAACCTCATCCTCAATAAATAAAGTAATCTGACAGTGTTTGCGCAACTTTACATTGGACGACAGCTTTGCAGCGCCACCTAGTATGCGAAAAAATCTCATCTCGCAATTTAACGAACTCCTCCTAGGAAAATTGCCAGATTAAGCTGAAAATTGGTGTACTTACTCTGGAGGCATTGGGGATGAAAAGTTATCAAAAGCACAGCAGTTTGTAAAACGGTCTTTGGGTGGTGCCCTCACGAATTTCACCCTTCAAAAATGTGACACAAATTGACATACTTTTGAGTATATCTCCGTTCTAGTTTATCCGTTGTCCACGAAAACGGCCTGACATGATGAGCTTGGAAGGCTGAATAAAATGATAGGCCGCAATGTGACACCGCTCTAAAATTGGCTTCACAGCGCCCCCTTGAATGTTACTAAAATAGATGTTTTAGCTGTTTTGACACTCTAAACATGTTAGAAACCCCACCAAATTTCGCCTAAACCTCATCCTCAATAAATATAGTAGTCTGACACTGTTTGTACAACTTTACTTTGGACGACAGCGCTGCAGCGCCACCTAGTATGCAAAAACAGCTCATCTCACATTTTAACGAACTCCTCCTAGGAAAATTGCCAAATCGAGCTGAAAATTTGTCTGGTGACTCTTAAGACAGTATGGACCAAAAGTTATCAAAAACGCAGAAGTTCGTCGCACGGTCTTTCTTTGGCACCGCTTCGAATTTGAGCTTTCTCAAATGTATGGGGATAAATGTACTTGTTACTGTACCTCTCACATCCTTCATCCAATCAATGTCAAAAACGTATGGAATGATGAGCTTACCCCTCAGAACAAGTAGACATGCTTACTAGATGATTCACTCATAGCGCCCCCTGCTGGCTGTATGAATTCCAAGGGATACTAACGTACTTTTTGCTGTATCTCTTTCATATTTAACTCAATGAACATGACAAAAAATTTGCATGATGAGCTGGTAATTCTACATGGAATAATATGCTCATGGCATGAGACTGTTATAGCGCCACCTGGAGGCTTTATGAAATGTGTTTAAAAAAGCTGTTGTCACTAGGCAGTGAATGTAAAAAATGTATGGAATGATGAGCTTACCCCTCAGAACAAGTAGATATGCTTACTTGATGATACACTCATAGCGCCTCCTGCTGGCTGTATGAATTCCAAGGGATACTAATGTATTTGTTGCTGTATCTCTTACATATTTAACTCAATGTACATGACAAAAAATTTGCATGATGAGCTGGTAATTCTAAATGGAATAATATGCTCATGGCATGAAACTGTTATAGCGCCACCTGGAGGCTTTATGAAATGTGTTTAAAATAGCTGTTGTCATTGGGCAGTGAATGTAAAAAATGTATGGAATGATGAGCTTACCCCTCAGAACAAGTATATATGCTTACTTGATGATACACTCATAGCGCCTCCTTCTGGCTATATGATTTCCAAGGGATACTAATGTATTTGTTGCTGTATCTCTTACATATTTAACTCAATGTACATGACAAAAAATTTGCATGATGAGCTGGTAATTCTAAACGGAATAATATGCTCATGGCATGAGACTGTTATAGCGCCACCTGGAGGCTTTCTGAAATTTTTTTAAAATAGCTGTTGTCAATAGTTAGTGAATGTAAAAAATGTATGGAATGATGAGCTTACCCCTCAGAACAAGTAGATATGCTTACTTGATGATACACTCATAGCGCCTCCTGCTGGCTGTATGAATTCCAAGGGAAATGAATGTATTTGTTGCTGTATCTCTTACAAATTTAACTTAATGTACATGACAAAAAAAATGTAAGACCAGGGGGCGGCATCTTTGGATCCCGCGGATGCATCGTGCGAGGGCCCGCCCATCGCTGCTTGCAGCTTTAATTAAATTATATAATTGCTTTGTATTTACCCCATTGTTTTCTTTTCCAGATACTGACATTATTTTCCTTTTATCTACAACACCAAGTAAAAAGCAATTGAAGAAAAAATAGTTTGTATTTCTTAACTCCTTATATAACTAATCTCTACATATTTCTTTCCCATATCCCATCATTTTCTTTATATTAAAGACTACCAAACAATTAATATAGATTTTTATGGGAAAAGTACTGTACACATATATGATAGTCCCACAAAATGAACCAGTATAAAAAAGAGAGAAAAATAAACAATCAATCATCTTTAAGAATTGAGACAAGACAATAAATGTTGCAGCTTTTCATTTGACAGTGATTTGTTGTTGTCTGTGATTTTCAAACTGAAAGCAAAAAAATTTAAGAAAATGCAGTGACTCAAGATATGTTTAACCATTTGCTTGGACGGGAGTTAAACTTTTCTAAATTTCATGTGTATCAGGAGACCATGCTCCAGCATACATAAACTACTCATAATCTGAAAATCTATAACAATATAAATGAGCAAAAAAATATAAAGCAAATATATATATTTAATATATCTACAACTGACTCAATTATACATTTAATCTATCTACCACTGACTCTATTATTTTACTTTTGAATTAATTTCATTAACCCTTCGGAGTCGGAGTCTTTGCAACTATTGGTAGTTTTTGTCTGCTTTTGTTTTGAAATTAATATTTTGTATAGAGAACATGTTTATACACATTCCTGATATCATTCTTTTCAGCCCAACCTCAACGGAGTAATTCTACACTTAATTTACTATTGTGATCCCAAATAAATAACAATCATAAAATCATAGGAAAATGTTGCTTATATGTTTCACCACAATTCACACAAGAAAAAAAATTGAGACTTGAAATAGTAAGAGAACTGTGTAAAAACAGTATGCGAGTAGATTGTTTATATTCAGTTCTTGGGATTTTAAAACTCCTTTACTCCTGCACAGCCGTGCTAGGACCACTGAATGGCCTAGTCGGTCATGAACTAGCATGAATAGCCCATCGGTCATTTCCTGTCTAGTGTGTTCACCTGTTCTATGCTCCATTATTAACTTTCATTTGAGTGCCTGCTCGCCTATTTCCTCTAATTAGCTTCACTGTTTACTCTGCATGTTTCTCATCACTATAGTGGTGTTATTTACTCATATTAAACCTGAGTTTTACTTTCTTCTTCATCACATGCAGTCTGGGGTTGTCCAGTGCGGCACGAACAACAGTTTTTCTGGTTTCTCATGGCTTGTTAGTTTTCAGTTGTTCAGTGAAGAACACAGTGTCTTCACAAGAAGGTACAGAAGGAATGCATTACAGTAGAGTGCAGATAGTGGTGAGATTTTTTGTGCATTGGCATCATGAGATATATAAAGATTAGTTTATGGTCAACGCCCTGTACCATCTTTCAGACTAATTCTAGAACAGGTGGCAAAAAAAAACTTCTAGGAAAAACAGACTTATCATTTGCAGAATAAAGACTCATTATAATACATATAACTAGATACACTGAGCACCATTTTAAACTTCATCATTTAAAAAGATGTTTTGATTAACTTAAGGTCCTGTTCATTTTTAAACATCCATAATACGGGTTATGTTGTATCTTTAACAAGGGCAACTGTGCAGTTTCTCATTGTGTTTTCACTCAGACCATTCTCTTTTGTGAAGCAAATTTGAAGGAATCAAACACAGAAAAAAGATTGATCAGCTCACGTAAATCACAGTGTCTGCCCAGCATTACACAGCGTCAAAGTCAGGGTACAGCCCGTCCCTTGACTGGCCACACACTGAAAATAAATATCTCAATGACTTTACGCACAGTTTAAAAACTAAACTTTATGTAACAGGTTTAAAAAAATACTTTACATTAGTTATAGAATTACCAAAAATTGTTGTTCTTGGTGTGCTTTGTTCGTAATTTTATGCATGTGCCTTCCTCTTGAAATGTTCTTTAAGCATTATTGTAAGTATTCTGAAACCTCCATTCATCCCTTTTGGAAATTGCTGAGAGGTGGGCACCTGTCGATCTCTGTGGTATTCATTATTTTTGTATACTTTTTGCGTATGCTTAATAAAGTTATGTATATATACATTATTGTTAAATTAGAGAGTTTGAAAGGGGCAAAGGTGTCAGGATCTGCCAAGTATCTTCTTTGTCGCCAGGGGTCAGATCACTGACAGTCCTTCCCTCAGTTTTGGTTTTATCTTGTTTTCAGCTATTTCTCTTATTTTGTTTTGCCACCTCCAGTCTTTTTTTGTTTTTGCACATAGTTTTCTCCTCCCTTTCCACGCCCTTCTCATTTATAAGCTTCCTTCCTTCTCCCTTTATAAGCTTCCCTCAGTTTTCTTTTGGTGGCGGTTCATTATACCCCTTACTGGTGCATTGCTCTTGGTTGTCTTTTGGTCTGGTGCTGTAAGTTGTCTTCTTGTTTAACCCAGTTTTCAGTTTGTATCTTATTCGTTGTTTTTCCCCTTGTGGGTTTTGCTTTGTTTGCCCTTGTTATTTGTTTCTTAAATAAATTACTATAAGACTGTCACGCATTTGGGATCCGCATTCCTCTTTTTGGCCTCCGCGCCTGACAAAATGATGTAAATTTTTGGTCTGTTTTTCATCATCAGGTGTGTTATATTGCTATCTATATTACCTATATTCTTCGCTTACAAGCTTTCCCTATTTTAGCACTTGTCATCAGTGTGAGAGAGAGTTTGAAGGAGGCAGAGAGGTGACCTGTTGCACTCTCGGCAACCAATCAATGGTTTGTTCTTGTAATGACGTGATTTTTTTCTTCAAGCGAGAACATTAGCAGCAACAATGGAAGAAACAAATATCACAGTTTGTGGCCTGCAATTACTGACTTGTATTGTATTATAATACAATAACTTGTATTATAATTGATGTGGAAACAAAAATGTTTTTGCTTTGAATTAAGTGGGTGAGGAGTTTGCTAAATCTGGTAAGTAATTTTTTTTTTTATTAATCAACTTGATATATATTGATATTGTGCTGATATTAGCTAAAGCTAAGTATGCTAATTAATTTATTTAACAGAGGGAGTGTCCAGGAAGAACCTTAGAGGGTTGAGGGACACTTTTTGAAGGAGAGGAGAAAGGAATAGGAGAGAAAGAGTGGGTCAGCAGCAGGTATCCTCATGTCCGGTCATTCCCATTGCTTTCCTTGTAAGCTCGGGCCAAGTTTTACGCCGTTCTCGCAGCAGACATCTTCACGCGAGTGAACATCGGGTTTGAAAGTGGTCAGACAGGCGTGTGAACACCCTGTAAGAACTTTCACTCCAATTAAAGCCTATCGCTAACTTGGACGTTTGTCATCCAATCAAGTGGCACCAAGACATTATATGATGCAATCTGAAGAAATTTCACTAATCGAAACAGAAGCATGGTAGCACATGACATCAAGTTGAGAAGTGAGCAGGATTTTTAGTTGCCTTATTCGAATTAACTGATGTATTTGGAATCACTTGTCAGATTGTTTATAGAATAGAGAGGACAAAGTTTCAAAATAAGGTTGAAATATAGATTATAATACCAAACTGAACATCAGAATTCCTTAAGCAAAAACAAAACATTACAACTAATTGAAACACATAATATTCAGCTTTGGAGGTTTTTCATCAGATAGCTGATAGATTTGTGATTGATTTACTGCTTTGACGTCTTTGATGATAAACCAGGCTTTATTTAAGTCCACACGAAACAAGCCTACTTACTATCTAAATTATGCTCCACCATAGTATCATTGCAACGGATTCTTCCACAAACATTGGCATATGGATAAAACAAAGCTGAAAACTGCATTCAAGAAACAAAACAATGCCAGAGTAGAATGGATAAAAGGAAGGGATTCAAAACGACTTCAAAGAGGATGCTTTTTCTGTTAAATAACACTATCACAAAAGATCTCAATTCGGCGTTTTTCCAAGCTTGAATCACACAACTTATATACTATTGAGATCTTCTCAGTGGTCACGCAATAAACGACAATTCCACATCAATCGTTTTTTTTTCTGGCAGAGAAATTCCGAACTAGAAAACAATTTAATCAAAAGAACAAAGGAAAGCTCGACTTGAGATGAAGGTGAAGAAAGAAAGCAGATATAAAGTTAATCTTGACGCTCAAAGCACTTGTCTCCTCCTCACAGCCCTCTCCATTATGTGCTTACTATTATAGAAGTAATTGTCTTCCCTCTTTCCCTCCTCCTGTAAGTGCACTGTAATACCTCTACTAATGTTCCACCGTGCAGAATGAGATTTGATTGAGACACTGTCGTCATGATTAAATGCCATGCAATCATTTGCTAGCGTTTGCCATCCATTGATTCTCTCTGCCCTCAATCAGTACTCTTTCTTTCTTCTCTCTTGATCTGATTCCCCTTTATTTGCTTCCATTTCCAAACTGGGACCCCTGGGTGAGAGTTACAGTAGATTTCACAGAGGGTCTTTACGGTCCGCCTCTGGTTTCCATAAATCTCTTTTTGTGGAGTCTATTAACAACCGGCTCTGTTTTTATGAGGGTGATTAATCAGGCTGTCAATGTGGCACTGCAGGGGCACAGTGATCATACAAAGCTCCATGAAGCTTCACCGCATGACATGCACTTAAAGTCTATGGCACACAGTGTTGAGAAAAAGTCGATAGTTGCAAACCTATCACGTGCCCTGCCTTCCATTCCATTCAATGGCAAGGTTCCCTTTTAAGTAAGATAATTAAGATTAAACACAATTATGTGAACACTACTGTCAGATTATGCTGTCCCATATTTTAGAGTTTTATATGTTTACACGGTGCTCTCTGAGTTAGATATTCAGTTAATTTTCCCATTGTTAAATGTTTCCTTAGTCTATTGCTCATATGCATTAAAATGTTTGCGCATCCTCATTGTTTTTCTTTGTTTCATTTGGTACAATATGTACTGTTTTTATTCAGTTAGATTTAATGTTCAGCAAATTGCTTCTTTTGCTTTATGTTCTTTGTAGTTCAGTCATTGATTTTTGATCGCTCTTTATTTGTCTAATTTCATTTCATTTTTTCCTTGACAGTTTCACCAGGTTTTTAAGTTTCCTTTCTCATGGTTTACCTTTTGTCTTGCTTGTTTGTTGATCACATTCCATGTTTCCTTAGGTTGCTGTTTAGTTTTATCTCTAGAGTTTACTCTTGTTTATTTGTCCTGTTTATTTGAAGTGTTCCTATGTTTGTCTAATAATTTAATTTTAGTTTCATCCTGTCTTTGTTTCTCCTCATCCAGAACCCTGTCATGACAATTACAATGTGAAATAAGTAATTTAACAGAAAATGTACTGTTATTTTAATTTATCAAACACACAACTGTAAAACTCTGTCAAATAATGTCACATTCAAATCCACAATAAAACTAACAAACAACATCAATGTAAAAAGTAAATAAACACTGGTATGTTGGTGTTAATTACAGTAAATGTGCTAGGCTTTATACTTTTATATGCAATTTTACTGGGAATTTTTTTTATTGTCATTTGCTAAACAAGCAATCTTTATCAAGAAGACACTGTCTTGTTATTAATGCTATTAAGGGCCCCATGATGCAAAATTAGCATTTTTATTATGTCTGGGCATCACTGAGTTTCTGTAAATTTCTCTGTCTTGACAAAATCGACAATATCATAATTCTCCCCCATAGCAAAATACAATTGGTGTCTTTCTGATTTTCTGAGATGTGCATGCATATCTCTGGCAACTGGGTTATTTCTATATTTTCATCACTATTTCTGACTTGAAAATTAACTCCGGTAATGACATTTTGGATACTATAGTTGGCCGATGACATGTTGGTACCACATAATTATTCATGAGCCTGAGTGTTGTTATCCAATGAGAAGTAGTGTATTAACTATTAATAACTCTAGACATGTTCTGTCAAGCTTTAAGACTGCGCAGTAGTTGTGGGTTGCTGTTGTTTGTTTACCTTGTTTTCCTGCAAAGCTGCCAGAGCTGAAATCTGTTGCGTGCAGTTGGTTTGCCATCCACAACAGCAAACATTGTAGAAAACATTTTTTTTGAGAACGAGCTGCGTGAATTGGAGAATAGTAAAGCTGGGTTTTGATATTCAGTGCAGTTTGCATGTTTCAGGCACTTCTGGAGAATTCAATCTCACGTCTTTTATTGCCTATCAAATCTAATAATCAAACTACTTCAATTACATAAAAAAATAACACTCGTTTTAAAAAATAAACAATAATAGACCTTAGAAAAATAAGCTTATATTTCATTACTTGAGGACGTGTTGTAAAATTTTGTAGCCATAGAATTTAAATTTCTCTAAATATTTAGATATTTTTTATTTCTATTTATTTTGGTGTCCGACAGGTGTTTGGGGAATTCATCTCAATCGCTTAATAAAACATTATTCTGAGTACTCTGACTTAAAAAAACAACAACCTCTCCCTGTGCTCAGCTGCACACACCATTTGTTTAATATTCTCAGGTAAACAAAGTCTGAAACAGGTTGGCCTCGTGGCCCTTTTAATTAAACTTACTTTCTACAGTCAGGATCACAGGCTGGCTGGTCTTGTTCTCTCCGTTCTTGTCATTCACAGCCTGTGCATAGTATCTTCCAGCATCAGGGGCAACCGTTGAGAGGATGACCAAAGTGTTGTCCAGTGTTATGGCTCTAAGACAAGATTCACAGGAAAGATGTCTCACTCAACTGGAACACATAATAAAACACAACTTGGATTGGTTTTAAAACAGACTCAAGTATTCAGAAAGACCCTGACATAATTACAACTAAACACGGTTGGATTGGAAACAATGGAAAACCAATTAACATTTAAAAACATTACTTTACCCATGCAGTTGCATGCTCTGACCGCTTATGCAGTGTAGTGGTTTCAAGTTTTTTTAAGAAAAGGTTGATTTTTTTTTCTGCAGCAGCTCTGCTTTTGAATGTTTTCAAAATTGTCCATGAAATACACCAAAATAGCCAGCAGCAATGTACATTTCAAAAGGAAAAGGAATGATTTGAAGCACTGTATGGTAATTGGGTTATACCAAACAGATATAATCAGGAGAAAACAGAACGTTTAGAAAAGTAAGTTTCTATTTACTACTTGGAAAATATAAGCACATAATTTTTTGTAAATAATAGTAGTAATAATATAAAAAAATTGAAATAATAATAATAATACAATTTAAAGTCCAAAGGAAAAAAAATCCAAAGATTTATCAAAACAAAATAATTTTCAGTTGAAATTAATTTAATCATTGGTAACATCAAGATACTTTATGCAAAGGTCTGAAATGTACTTTCTTAGTAACCAGTCATTCACGATTAGATTACACCGATAAGATGGCCATGTAGCTCATTAAGCACGCCTATGTATGTAAATTACAATATGTGTACAGTACAAAATGTCTTGTGAATTAAATGTTGTTGTTGTTTTTTTACAAAAAGCAATCTGCTTATATTTTCCCAGTATTAATGGAAACATCTTTTTATAGCTGTTCTATTTCAATGTTTATTGATACAATTAAGTTTTCTCCTGATCATACCTGTTTTGTATAATCAGATTATCATACAGTGCTTCAAATCAATGCTTTTACTTTTGAAATGTAACTTGCTGCTGGCTATTTTGGTGGATTGCATGGAGAATTTTGAGTATTTTCAAGAGCTGCTGCAGGAAAAAAAAAAACATCCAGCGAATCCTCTTACAGCTGCTACAAAACACCAAGTGAACACCTCAACCACTCAGAGGCAAGAGTGAGAGGAGAGAAAAACTATTTACGTCCAATCGCCCGAACAGCTAATGTTATTTGCATTGAAGAAGGTGGAGGATAAGTGTTTTCGGATTGCTTGAGCTAAAATGCAGGTCATGCGTGAGTGTGTGTGCTTGAATGAGAGTCGACACTTGGAGTGCGGCAAGATTAGAGGCTGTGTATCTGTCAGCAGCGGCCTGATCAGCCCAGATTAAACTGACTCCAGCACAATTAGACTGAGAGCTCTCCAAGAGTCCCAAGCAAAGGCGCAGCAGAATATCAATGCAACAAACAAGCAGCAAACAAATCGTGTGCTGTCAGGCCCTCTCAACATCATATTGACTATTAACACAGCTCCAGAGAAGAGCGAATGAGAGAATGAAGGTCTGAGCAGCGCCGCTGGATCCTCAGATGTTTATATAAGCCCTGCTTCAGCGCTCAGGGTCTCACTGGGGACTCTGTGAAAAAAAAATGGTTAGAATGTTCTCCAGTTGGTGGAATGTGGAAGGCAACACAAACGTATCTGTCTAAAGCGCTCACATCAGCTATGTGACAAGCCGGACCACAAGCATGAATTATAGAGAATGAAACACGCTGGGTGTTTTTTTCCTAATAGCGGATGAGCTAAATTGATCTCTTGAGATTGCGTAGACCTTTCTAAAACACACACGCGTAGGTTGTGCACATTCGGAAAGTCTGTCAATCATACAAGGTCATCAATAAAAGCCTTTTGTCCACTTTGTTTAATTGGCTCCCGTGTTGCTGGCTTCCTCGCTAGCCTTCAATCACATTCAGCCAACAGGGGTTCTTATTTAAGCAGGTTTATCAATGAGGGTTTCCACAATGAACACTCCTGGAGTGTTTCTCGAAGTTCTGAAGTAATTACGCTCCACACAGCACTCTATTTCTGTACACTATAATAGGCCTTCTGTGAGAACAGGGGCTATTAAGTTGACTGATCCACAAATGAAGAGAAGATTACATGCGGTTGCTGGGGGGGATCTTACGCCCGTCTCGGAACCATGTGATCCCGGGTCGAGGGAAGCTGTGGATTTGTGGAGGATGGATCAGCGCTGCCTCTCCTTGGGAAACCACCTGAGACCGTTCTGCCTCCACAAACCCTTCCATGTCTTTAGAAGTGAGAGAGAGAGAGAGAGAGAGAGAGAGAGAGAGAGAGAGAGAGAGAGAGAGAGAGAGAGAGAGAAAATTAAAAGAGCCACATTTTTAAAAAGCAAAAAAATAAAAAGAAATAAATCTGAGATGTCTACCATGTTACACTTGTATTTTATTACACACATACATACTATTATTTTGACATTGATTAATTTATATTTGCGTAATCCTATATTCAGTTTCTAAAAGCTCCTAACACTTTGATCCTCCAAACTTCAAAAGGTTTAGCTCCTCTGCCCCTTTCTCCATGCAATTCACACCAGCAGTAAAAAAGCATTTTAAGGAGACTGCAAATAAAAGGTTATCCAAAGAAGCAGGTTCAATAAATATTACATTGTGTGCTTTATAAAAGGTACCTTGCTAATCTAAAGTGCTCTAAAATGTATTCTGAAGATTTGAAAAGGTGAATTATTGAGCCATTTTAAATCAAGCTATACCTATTACATTATATATATATATTATTCATTCATCTTCATGTCGGCTTTCTTCCCTTTCGGGGTCGCCACAGCGGAATGAACCGCCAACTCTCTGGCATATATTTTACGCAGCGGATGCCCTTCCAGCCACAACCCATCGCTGGGAAATATATATATATTATACTATACATATTTTTTAACAAAAATAACTGAGCCAAAAAATAACCATCCAGAAGCTGAGCCAAAAAAATAACAAGAGAAACTGACAGTGTATTTACAAAAACTGAAAAAAAAAACTTTGGTTTGGGCTGAGTCTAAAACATAAAATAAGTTTCAGGAGCTATTGGTCTAGGGAATCTATTACATTGCATTGGCTTTAAATAAATCACATACCAAACCTTTAATGAAATCATGATTCACACTGTTTCTATTAGCCATACATATGAGCATTTCTTGCTCATAACCTGCACATAACCTTGCTGATATTTGCTTGGAAGCTTTTGAAACTTTTTTGTGTGTGACTGTCACTGAAGTTTGGACAGATCTTTTGGTAAATTCTGTGTCATTCTACAAAAGTGCTTTAATAGGATGGGGAACACAAATGTGATTTAATTCAAGACTCGATATTAGAACACTTCAACACTTCTTTTCTTCTGATTTCAGCCCTTGAGCCAAATGAATATTTTACAATAGTGCTCATACATAAACACTACAATCTGCAGAAATTTTAATCTGTAGATTCCGTCTGGTCCAACTCATGGCTACTCAAAACAAAGAATTAAACCACAACATTTGGACGCTTTTCATTTTAAACTGGTCTCAGTACACAAAGTACTTACATAAAGTTGGATAGAAGAAATAGCAGATAACGGTAAAACTAAAATATTTTTGCTACTGGTATGAAAATTATACTAGTCTAATCTAACGTTTCTATTATCTATGCTAAGATAGGCTGGATTACGAAACTGTTTATCTTGTGGGGGTTTAAAGAATGAACCTAACTAAGAAAAAAGTGCAGCATTTCATTGAACAAACAGCAAAATGTACTTTTCCATAAACACTTACAGGCAACTTGGAGTTGTGAACTCCTCTGCATCAAAGCCCCAACCCGGTTTCTGACGATACATCTGTAGAAACCAGCGTGCGAGCGGTCCAGTGATGGAATCACATACCTGGGGTAGACATGTAGTAACACCATCACACATTACTCAATATTATATATGCTGTAGAGGACCAAGCTACAAGTTTGGTTGTGAACACCCCTTAAAATTTAACAATGCAAAAATTTGAAATTGTAAGGCCGTAATATGGTTTAGAGACACGAAAGTGGATTTGCTAAACAATTACAAATATTCTTATTTTAAAAAACAGAATATAAAGGACATTTTTAGTACATTGTTGGAAGAAACTGACTAACTGCAAAATTCAATCTAGTAACTTGAATTGCTGTACATAACAATTACATCTGAGATGAAAAAAAAGCTCTAATTTGTAATAAATAATGAGAATCATTTTAAGTCCTGAGCAAGTTCAACGTTTATAGACAACCTGTTGAAGTAAGAACTCTCATCCACCATAGATAGTAGCCCTCCAGGTGTCCCTGATGCTGTGATAGCAACAAAACACTGGAGAGACCATTAACACTCCAGCCAGAACAAATAAGAGAAATATTTGGGTTGGATTACTATGGATTAATATGAGGGCTGGATTACACCTGGGACCTGGGGATCAACAGACTCCCGTCAAGAAAAGTATCAAAGACTTCGAGTATACAGCAAAGATGACCAAAAACTGACTCCAGGAGGCAGAAGGTCCTGTATTGGAATAGACAACTAGGGATGACATTAAATGCTCACCTCGAAGTAAAAAAATTATGTACAAACATGCATATATTTAAAGGCTCACATCTGAGCCATAGAGGTTTAGGTCCTTTAAAATATTTTCTTATACATAAAGAGTGTATCTCCCTGCAGTCCTGGTCCAGTTTTGGTCCTGGTTTGGGCTTTCTTGGATATTCCTTTTTTTAATATAAAGTTATTTTAAAAGTTAATTAATTTTTCATTATCTTTGGTTTTGCACCTACCAATACTTGTCATCTTTACTAGGCTGTGTTGCTGTCACCATGTCTCCTGATAGCACCTGCCCCAGTTTGTTGTCAACCCCTGTTGAACCCGCCTTAAGGGAAGTCATTGTTCTGTATACTGTCTGTTTGTGTGTCATGTTTAATAAATCATTATACTCACTTCTTGATCCTGCCTGGTTCATGATACTAAAAGCATTGGCCCTTAAACTCCAAATGTATTCCTAATGCAATTATATTTTTGTCAAAGATTCTTCCAACCATTTATGTATATATGTGTGTAAATTCTTTTTTAGTTAGTTATTTACCTGTATTTATATTTTTATTCACCAATATTCATTTATTTAATTATTTTTTTGGAAACACTAGTGCCTTTAAAACCTTTAAAATGGCCTCTGTATCAGGTCACACTTCAGTATTTGAAAGTGATGCAATACTGTTAGCAAATATTTGTCACTTATGCGAGTCAGAATAATAGACTTGTGTTATCCCATTAGCTGACACCAACACAAGGAACAATGCCAGGTATCTGTCTCTTCTGTGTCACAAGCCTCCTATTATTCATATAACCTAACAATATTTAGAATTTTTGATAACCTTTGGCACATTCATGAAACAATGCTGCACATTCTTTTAAATTAATATCTTAGTATATCAAAGGACTTTAGAGGTAATTTGCCATTGATTAATCAGTTAGTTTTATTGTTGTGATTAGGGTTATCTATTTCAAACTAGTCATTCAAATTTTACATGTATTCATTGGGCTATTGGTGTAAACTTTGCATACTTTACAGACAGGTTTTGTGCTAAAAGTTAAAACACATGAAAAAAGTTTTTTTTTAAAAGCTTAGATAAGTCAATTGTTGAAAATGCCTCTATTAGGGTATGGCCCTCGTGCATCACATTTGCCCATTTGCTCGCTAACTTTGCTGGCATAACTTGAGGACCTTTGCCAGACGGTGCCAACTTCAATATTTTTATAGATGTTTTAAAAACTACCACCAGTTATTTGGTGGTTGTAAAAAATCAAAACAAAACATCTTTTTTAATAGATAGACTGTACAAAGATTCCACATTGTATCAAGCATTATCTATCATTACAGCAGATTTGCTGACATTTAAAATGCTATTAAAGTAAGAAAAAAAAAGCTTTTAGTGAAGAGGATGCTTAAACTGAATATGGCCATGAACATGTTAACGTCCAATCGTTTGCTATTGAAATCAAAAGAAAGAAGCGAGCTGTCATTCTGAAAACACCAAGTTTGCAGTTTGTTTTTACACCTCCGCATGCTGCCTCAGTCACGAGGCAATGGTGAGTCCTATTAGTTAAATGGAGTGATAAAAAGAGCGCTGAGCATGTGGGCTCTGCTGCTTTTACTCAGCTTGGTTTTTACACCGCAAGCTCCTTTTACCATACTTTACTTTCCTTCCATTAACAACCGCAGGTTTATTCTGACCCACTGATGTGGATTTTTTTTTCTTTGATCCAAGGACGAATGGAACACAAAGAAAAGAGAAGGTCTCCACTAAGAAAAGGAACAATGCTTACAGAGGTTTATACACATGTTGTGTTCGAGAGGTTTGCTACTGTAGGAAGTGTCAATCACCCGGCATCTTTTGGAGATGCTCTGTGGTCCGAGTCGGGAAACACAGCTATAGTCTTGACTGACAGGTAGAAACAATACAGCTAGCACAAACGAGTGCTAGAGGCCAGAACATGTCAGCTTTATACATTTCACCAAAATTTGCTTCGTTTAACCAAAACAAAAGTATTTGTCCTATACATTACACAGATTGACTCTGAGTTACAAATTTGTGACTTATGTATGTCACAAAACATAAAAACTAATATTGCAATTGGCCAATCAACATTTGTGTGGACCTTTAACCTACTCAGCTAGTGAACAACTAACTTTCAACATTTCAATATGGTTGATAACGTTACAGTTGTTTGAACATTAAGGATATCCCTCACTTTCGCTGACCTCAGGACAGGAAACAGCAAAGAAGAAGAACAATGTGAAAACGGACCAAAGACGAAATTGAGGAAGAGGTGAGTACAGACATTCGGCTTATATGTTATATGACAAAGTCTTCAAAGATTGTAAATGCTCAGGGCATGTCACTGTTGACCCTTAAGCTCCATCCACAGTCAAAAGAGCGTGACTACATTAGCATTAAACAGCCTAGGTTTAAAACCATGAAAAAAGACAAAATTGGATGTATTTCCATTTGTGTATGTGTGTGAAGACCCTTTTTCTAAAATTTAGGATCATCTCATGTCAAAAAAACACTGATGGAAGAACCTGGCATAACAGTTTTTTTTGTCTATCTAGGATTCAGATCATTCAAATTTTACAAAGATTTAAACCAGTTTCTGCAGTAAATACAGCCCATTGTGCCATGTGCATTTGTATTACGTTTGAATATGCAAACTCTGTCAGCTGCCATGCAAACAAAAGCAAACTGAACTCTAGTATGCCTCTGAAATGAAGCAATTCTAAAT
Source organism: Danionella dracula (assembly GCA_900490495.1). Lineage (NCBI taxonomy): Eukaryota > Metazoa > Chordata > Actinopteri > Cypriniformes > Danionidae > Danionella > Danionella dracula. The sequence continues at coordinate 7,507,561 of UELW01000322.1, forward strand.
TATCATGTTAGAATGTTAAGGACTTTAACCTACCCCAAAAAGCAGGAAATTATTAGACTAGTGCAGGTCATACTCTATCCTAGTTCCCTGTATTTTGCATATTGTCACACAAAACATTTTTACTTTGCTTTAACCAATGGTGTACATGGATGCTTGAATGTTGAAGGTTGAAATCTGCAGTACTCTTTAAATATGTTCCATGGATTCCAAGCCTCAATGGTGTAATGAGAGGGTAGTTAAAAATAGTTTTGTATGCGCTTATTACCTTTCAATCTTTGAAGATATACATTTGACATAAAACACACAAAAACAGCATCTCCGTGTTTACCTGCAAAAGTCTCCATAGCCAAATAAAAAATAAAATAAACCGATGATAATTTATAAAAAAAAAGAAAAAGAGACATTATAAGCTTCTGACCTTTTCATTGACCTTTATTTAATACAGAACAAAACAGCTATGTTCAGATCTCTTTTTTTAATGTGACTTGGTCAAAAAAAAGTAATTTTTTTACACCACTGACAAAACCATTTTAGTTATTATTTTTTTATCATTCAAAAGTCATTCACATTACTCAGACAAGTAGAATCAAACCATGAAAAAGTTAACCGAGAGCCTCAAAAGTCAGCCAAATCAGATAGAGGAATGTCAATGCATAATGCACAACCTTCACTGGCAATACAACATTAATGCACACTGCATAAAATAACTCATGTGACAACAGAGAGAGCAAAGAGAGAATGAATCTCATTCCCATTAAATGAGCTTTAAACTAAATGAATAGGATTTCTGCAAAGTAAATGAGGTGCTACAGCTCATCCACAATCCAAACACTAACTCACTAAAAAATAAAAAGACTGCATTTAAAATAAACTGAATGGTCCACCATCATTTAAGCTGTCTGAAAGATCACCAAATGCTTGCTTAATTAATTTTTTAAGCACATGAACTTCATAAACTCTGTTTGATTTTCATTCACAATAAAATGTTTTTACTCTCTAATTTGAAAGTCATAATAAAATGACCATAGAAATCTTTTAACAGCCCCATCTTTTCTCATTTATATTAATGATGCATTCATTAATTTTATGCATTGATTTCATTGTTTTTCAAAAGTTTTTAGTTTGAGAAGACTTTTACTTTGAGAATTACCTACTACAACTTCTACTAAGTAGAAGACAATGTAGTACTCATAGAATTATAAAACTGTTAAAGAGAAATGAGAAGGAGAAGGATAAGGAAGAGGGAGGAGCAGGAGTAGAAGACAGGATAAAGTAGAAAGAGGAGGAGAAAAAGTTTTACAGGAAAGAGAATAAGAAGGAGAAAAAAAGAAGATGAAAACATAGTAAAAGAAGAAGTATAAGACGCATAACAAGAAGAAAAACTAAATAAAAAAGTAGAAAGATTAATCAAAAAAGAAGTAAAAAAGAAGTGGAAAAGGAAGGAGAGAAGAAACAGAAATGGTAAGAAGAGAAAAAGTAGAAGGTGAAAATGTATTAAAAATAGAAGGATAAATTATAAAAGAACACTGAGGGCAAAAAAAAGGATAATGAAGAGGTTAAGACGAGGCATAAGAATTAGAAGGAGGAGAAAAAACAGAAAAGAAACAGAAGAAAAGGAGAAAGGAAGATGAAAATATAGAAGGAGAAGACACAAGAAAACAAAAGAAAAGTCAAAGAAGTATAAAAAAGAAGAGGAAGAAAACAAAAAACATATAGAGGATTCAAAAAGAAGGATAAGAAGAAGAACAATAAGAAAAAGTAGAAGGGGGAAGAGAAAATAAACGTAAGAAGTAGAAAACAAAGACAAAGTAGACACACGAGTAGATAAAGAAGGAAAAGAGAAACAGAAAAAGATGATGAAAATGTAGAAAAAGAAGAAGGTGTAGGTTTAGACATGGTAAATGGAGAAAATAGGAGGAAAAATTGTATGATATTATGATAAGTAGGGGGAGGAGAAAGGTAAGCAAGAGGGAGATGCAAAAGAGGGCAGAAAAAGTAGGAGTAGAAAATAAAGTAGAAAACAAATGCTACGTCCTAATCCATGCACTATTCACACTTTTATGGGTACAAAATGAGAATTAGAATGACCCAATCCGTATTGTACATAAAAAAAGCGTCTGAGCAGTGTATGGATGTTTACTTTTTCCTGTTAGATGCTGAAGTTCAGATCCTTGAACGCTCAACTAGCTGATATTTCCCACAATCTCCTGCGCTCGGGCAGAAGATTTTATATGAGACCCAAACTCTGTAATTTGACTCATTTTTAAAGAAGTCCACGTAAATAAATAACACCAACATAGAAAGTGTTTTAATGTTAATTAGAATATTTTTAATGAAGGAATGAATTAGAAAACCACTTGATGTTTTAGGGCGTCTCAGATCACGCAGACTCTTCTGAAAATGAGTATCTACTTTAAGAGTGCAGTGCATAGTGTTCGGATTTGGACGCAGCATAGAAAAAAGTAGAACGAGGCGTAGAAAAAGACATAGGAGAAGAAGGAGAAAAGGAAGAATGTGAAATCATAGAAGAAGAAGAAGAAGAATGGGTGTAAAACTAATGATGTTATGTAAGCTCTCTGTATATTACTTGACAGGCTCAGAGTGGACAAAAAAATGACTATTTTATAAGCTACCTCATGATGTCATACATCACATAGTGTAACATAGTAAGTAAGTTCAATAAGGAGGAAAAAAAAGATTCCACATTAAGACTTTAGTCTTTTCTAACTATTGAGATGTGTTACCTGTACTCGAGGGAAAAACGGGTCAGTTCGGTTCCATTGTACAGCCATTTGAACTCAAGGGGCCAGCTGCCCTCAGCCATACATGTGAGGACCACGCGGTTCCCTTCCAGGTGAATCTGGCTGGCTATAGGCTCCATCTTAAAATATGGTGGGACATCATCTGGATATAGAAAGAGAAAGAGTCTTGGTATGTTTCAAACACATGTGCATGATTCTGAATCAACATGTCTTGTTTTTCCCTGAGACAACATTTCAATCAAACAATCTGATGTACGAGGAAGATTATACAGCCCAGCTTAGTGCTAAGGTCACTTTTACATGAATTCATTTTAGCAGACGCTTTCATCCAAAACAATTTCTAATCCACAATAATACAAGAAGATTAATCCAAGGGAGAAAACAATACACATTGTGCAAGCATGGGTCAAACTGAGCATTACTTTGATTGTTATTTGGCAAAGGTAAAAACAGCACAAAAGACTAATGTATTAACTGGTTGACTCTGTAAGATACAGATGGTCACTGGAATCCCAGAATTAAACCTCAAATATTTTAACTATACAGCATAGGAATATAAAAAAAGCATAATACTTAGCTCAAATATAAGCAGCACATGAAAAAACAAGCGCTCGTAAAAGATTGCTAAGTTTTTTGTTTTACTTTATTCAATTCTTGTTCCATGTTTGTGTGTGTGTGTGTGGGAAGCAACAGTACTGTTCAATTTTTTATGCAAATCCTTATGTATCGGTTTTTCATTAACCAAAAAATCCAGCTAAACTAATTTAAAATTCCCTTCAGTTCATAAGGTGGTTTGCAATTGAATGAATTGCTCAATTTGTAATTAGCCCTCCCACTGCCACTTGTTAGAACCCCTCAGCGTTATTTACAGAGAGGTTAGGAAAATAACATTTCAGCAATATTCCAGAGGCAATAACCAGCAAACTAGAATACAACATTAATGTCACCAATAGTTATTTTTTGCAATCGTGTTTGCCTTCCTTGCAACTCCAAACAACATTTGCTGAGCCCCATAGCAAAAGGGGAGTTCAGCTTATACTTGAGTAGCCACAGATCAACAAATAGATTTTATCGCAATGTACCACAGCCATCAACTCCTTAGGGGCAAGACGTTTGTAATGCACTTTGTGGGTTGTCACGGAGTGAATCATTAATAGATGAATATATTGTTTTTGTCTGACAAATCAGAAATAACAGTGCACTAGTAGGTATCAGAAGAATCACCAAGAAAACAAGTAAAATGAAACATAAAAAAATGTAGTTACATGTAGTTTATAGTTTGTCTTTACTTCCATAGACAAATGTGCCTTGACATGCATACTATCCTTAAATACAAAAATACTAACTAAATATACTAACTAACTAACTGCGCAACTCACTCCCAACAAAAAGCCTTGGACACTTTTTTTTCTCAAAACATACTTTCACCGTTACTATTTTATTAGGGGAATTTCCATTTGCCTTATTGTAATGTGTAAAATTAATAGAAAAAATATCACCATACATTGACTTGTTAAAATTAAAATTATTTAAATGGCCACAATTGTTTTTTTTATTTAAACATATGAACAAGACCTGAAACATTTCCAGTTTGCACTGCCATTGTCAGGGAATCACAGGAGCCAGGAATGATTTTTTGTAAGGGTATTTAAGAGTACATAAATAAGAGTACATAAATACAATATTAGGCTAATAATTTAATTAACATATGTTTGGGAGGAGTGTGACTGATAATTGGCCATCTAATCATATGGTCTCAAGGGAGAATATCAATATTGTGCAAGTTTCCACCCCTTTCCCACTTGCCAGTTTACATCCTGGTCCTGGAATACTCACTCGGACAGCCTAGTACGCTTCTAGAATTGCTCACAACACCAACATTGCTAACATAAACAAAATGAAGAACTAGATACTACACAAATAATATGGAGGACAAGAACTGACAAAACCATAACTATAATTAAGGAACATAAACCAGACTCCAAAAGCTTTAGAATATATTGTCTCTTTGTTATTTTTGACCACAAAAACATGGCTCACTGTTTAAAGGAGGCAAACAATCCAAGATACTTTTTAGAAATAATCTTGACTTTCGACTTTACTCAGTTTGACTTTTTTCACATGTCTGTGTCCTTTGGCACCTCCAGTAAGTTATCAAAGGCAGACATTCTATGCAAAGCAAATTACACTTCAAAGAACACATTTGATCAGATCTTGTTTCCCCAGGAATAAAAAATGATAACCTTGGATTGTGAGCGCTTAGAATGCCTAAGTACCCCATTAACAGCATGTCTTCTGCCACATTGTGTTGATTCCAATAGTTTCTGTTTTTGAGTGAAACACTGGGAGCAGGTTTCATCTCAGAAAGGGAAGGTTTTAGACGGTGACCTTGCTGTGAAGGCACCATCAGGGATTGCTCACCCAGTGACCACAAGAGATAAGAGAGAATGGATCGGACCTAGGTTACGGCTACTTCTATTGACTCTCTTTCATTATATCTTGATTTTAGGATTTTTAAAAGCAATGACACATCATAGCTCTGAACCATCCAATACGCCATGGATGCAGGCTGAGATTGTTAAAAAGGGATGTTGTTTACTAGCAACTAAAAAAAGATGAAATATGTCTCACCAATGAAAAACATCAAGCTGAGAGTGCCAGCGACAAAAACAAAGGCAAAGCAGCCATTAAAACTGAAAGGCTAAAACACAATTTGACAAACTGAATCTGGCCTTGGAAAGTATAAAGACAATTTAAGAAATGATTTGTCTTTTTGATGGCGAGATGCTCTGGAGATGTCGGAAGCGGTGATGGAAGGAGTGCGAGGTGAGAATTTCCTTGGCTTGATGGGATAAGTGAAGGAAGGTTTTGAAGATAACTTCAAGATGCAGTCGCTCTGCTGGCAGACCTGACAGAATGACTTATAGTTTGCCGGGGATTCCATTCATCTTCGCTCTTAAAACCGCCGGATTATACTGACTCTCAGACAAACACAAAGCCCTGTATGTTGGTACCTTCAGCCAGGAGACAAAGTGCTTTCATTTCCCTCACCAGGAGAGGATGATGGGACCTATCGATCGCTATAACGTTGTTCTCTGTAGGTGACATGGATCTGATTGTCACTATGTGTGTGAAAAGCCAATTAAAGTCTGTATTAATTGAAGCAATAAGCTTCCAATGCCTGGAGCACTGTTGCCAGGTTGTTAAACATTGAGCTAATTTCTGTGAGCTGAGAGGTACACTGTAAGGCATACTCAGGGGTCCCTCCTCTAGGCAGGCACCATTCACAGTTTATTGTAGATAGTTATGTACTTTCAATGAGTACCTACAAAGCAAACAGAAACACACTTCCTGTACATGCCAGGTATTGTTTGACTGGTGTCATATGAGCAACACTATATGATCATTCAAAAAGTTACTTCCATTTTAACCTCTACAACTGCGCACTATGCTTGGCACACAAACACAGTACATCTGTGAAGTGGATTTGAAACTGCTCTTGAGTATTCGCTCTGGGGATTGGTAAGTAGACACAATTTAATTTAAATGTAGCTTCTTTAGCACACAAAAACCTTTGGACAGTCAACGATGCTGGCGCATACAAGAATCAGTTAGATTTCACCAGATTTCACTTATATAAAGCCTGATTACTACATTTCTCTACATTGCCAAAAATAACAAGTGAAAATAGTAGCAAATTTTTTGGATAGTGGACTTAGTAATTAGACGCGTTCACTTAATTATTATTATGACAGATTATTGGTAATCTAAAAAATAATGCCCCGCTTGAATTAAAACCGACGCATTTTGAAGTTTTAGCCCCATCTACCATTGAATGTCCATAGGTGAGTGGAGCGCCAGGCCCCGGAAGCGCAGTGGGATGTCCCGACTAATCAAGCGAATACACTTGTTTGGTTTACATATGGAACTAAAAAAAATTACCAAGGTGATTGACTCAAAGAACATGCAGATGAAGTAATACCAATGTTTACTGATTTGATGAGAACACTAAACAAGCTCAAAAAGCTTGAAAAGACAAATAAGATAGAGAGACAAACTGGAGTACTTTGATCCTGTTTATCGTTTTACAGTTTAAGGTGAGAGAGGACTGAGTCCAGTTTCATAACACAGTCTGAAAAATAAAAAAATCAAAGAGGGAGTCCAGGCACTTTCCTGCTTATACAAGGAAAGGATAAATGCCAAGCAGCTGATAACCCTTAGTATTCTGAAGATTTTGAACACTGGTAATTGGAAGAACCTGGTATTTCCCTGACAAAGTTGTATCACTTGAGAGTTACATTTACTAGTTATTATTAGTCATTTCTATAAACTGAAATATTAACCAATACATATAAACATTTTTGTAAATTTTCATGGATTAAAAAATGAATATAGATGACTTTTAAACTATGTAGGTTATACAATGTCCTTATATAACGTGTATGTGTATGATAAAGAAAAGCACATTGGCAGCATCAGTTGTCAAATGTAACAAAACTAATCCAAACATAGTGCAAACACAAGCTGGTCTCACTATTTTCCTGAGTGTGCTCACATTAGGACAGAAGGAGATGTTTGCAATGGTAACCATGTGATTTTCTGGTTTCGTGTGAATTTATGCCGAAGCTGCACTTTCGTGAAGACTCGCATGTTTCAGATGAATCAAACACTGTCATGTTCTGTTGCTATAAAGTGTAGAATTATTCCCTCTTTGGATTATAATGTTGTCTGACACATGCAGAGAGGTGGGTTTATGATCATTGCTGCTAAGCCTCTGACTCGCTGACAGTGTGTACAAAGCAACTGAGCTTCGAAATAACAGCTGTGTTTTGAGGGAACATTGATTTAACTACTTTCAAAATTGGACTCTAGTGAGGGATAGGGGAAAATAGCAAGAGCGAACTCATTATGCTTATTTTTTGCTCTATTCACACACATTGATGTAAGTACTTATAAAAGCAATCACACAACCCACACTCTCTCCAGTATGAAGAATTCCTTTTGTCTAAAGGATCTCTGCTGTTCTCAGACTAATCAAGCTTGGTACAACCCTCCAAATCATTGGCATTGGTTAAAAGGCTCTAGACTACAGTATGTAGACTAACAGTAATTTCATACACCTCTCCACGAACCCAGACCTCCGTATGCCCCCACCCTAAGCGAATAGCGCTCAGCAACAGTGGCCCTGTAGTCATTTTGTCCTCCAATAAATGCACTACTGTTCAGTGGAAAGGCACATCCACTTAGCAATTCTGCACAATAAACATGCCACCATTAGAGACCTCAGGTGCAAAATCATGCTCCTCATCGATTGGCTGAAAGCTGCATCCCCTCCACAATGCTATGATGGGCGGTTGTGCAGTTGTGTGTGTTTGTGAGAGAGTGGTTTGTCGGTGGCTTGGCTGCACAATTGCTTGCATCATCTTATGTGAACTCTATTCTTCACTGCTTAAAGAAAATAGAACGAGAGGCTATTTTTCATATCTCACTCCATTTTCAAAGATAGAAATCAGATTAAATAGCAGCTTTTATTATTTTTATCGCTCTGATTATTTCTCTCCAGGGAATCTTCAATAGGGTTTTATTTTGAGTGCAAAGACTAAATATGGGTTTATGATGATAAAAAATCTGAGATTTCATTATATATAACAGCTTCAAGACAGTATTTTATTTTTCTGTCTTACTAATGATAGGAATATTTCATTATGGCAGGATTAATTCGAAAGCCAGGTCAAAGCATTGTTGCCTAATTAAATGTTTGCTGTGCTTAATAAAATGTGGCCATCAAAAGCACTGTTTTAAAACAAATTTATAACAACTTTCAAATTCCACATTTCAAACAGTTAGCCTTATTTAAGTTAATCTAAAAATTAGCATTCACACAGAAGATGGATAGAAATCGCAAACTGTTTATAACGAGAATGAACACCCCACCCCAAAAAAATAATTAGAATTCGTCAAATAAAATAGAATTCAGTATTAAGACCTGCAGTATCCAAGATCGACTTAATAGATCCAAACAAATCACAGCCAAATGCCCCTACAACCTGATTATATTATATTATATAAAAAAATTATTATCATAAATATTAGCAAGGTTTTAGGAAAATGTGTAGTTTTCAATGAACAACAAAATAAATCAATAAACAAATACAAAATACTATTATTTATGACATATGTATTGTGTTTCTGTTTCTGTTTGTTTTGTTAAAACTTAACCCAAAATACTTAACTTTGCAGAGTGTTTACAGTATACAAATAATAATAATGTATAATAAAAATAATAATAAAAATAAATACCACATATAAATTTAAATTTTACACATAACAATTGCCTACATAAATTTAGACACTTCATCTTGTAAAGTACTTTGATAGTCCTTAAAAGCTGTGTAATGTCATAAAATATTTTATTCTATTTTAAACTTGGGGCTACTGGAAGGTAGCTTGATTTAAAAACGTTTATACAATGTTCCACTTCTTGGCAAAGTCGTTAAAAGTTGTAATCGATAGATCTAAAAAGACATGGATATGCTGTGTTGGTTTACTCTCAGAGAAATGAACCAAGTCTTTGAGGAGAAGTACATAGTGCAGTGAAATTTTCCCTCCCATGGGTTCCCATTATGTCAGACGAAAAGTTATGTTAGCCTGCGATGGAGGCAGTGCGCTGACGAGCTTGCAGAGCTCTGACATTGTCCTCACACAGGAAGCTTCTTGGTGCTGAGAGCGATCTCCATATTGTAATGAGAATGTCAGTCGGCGCCTGTGGCCTCTTCGCTTTTTGAGAAGGAAGCTTTGATCTGCTGGGGCTCAGGCTGGGTTAAGCAGCTCTGGCTCTCACCCTCAAAAATCCTGCTTAGAGTGGGCGGGCTGGGTCCACAGGAGATCACACCCACAGAGAGACTGAAACCCCAGGTCAAGATGATGCTAAACTCAGCCTTAATGAGCCATAGCACAGGTGCCATTTCCCCGAAGGATCCCTGTGGTTTCAAAAAGGAAAAAATAAAACTGAGGTATTTACTTCTTTTCCCATTTCTTCTATTCCTTTTTGTTCTGGTCTTCATATAGGTGGATCATTAATTCTTCTATTTTGAAATGCATCACAAAAAAAGGCTTAAAAATTACAAAAATAACGAACCAACAAAACTAAAAAAATAACCTAAACAAAGCTGAAATGTCTTTAAAACAAATGATTTGATAGTATTAATGATTTTTCCCTCATAAATAAAATGTTGTCTCTTAATTTGATTATAAAATAAGCTTAACAAGAGACACATACTTCATTAGCCAGTGGCTTGATAATTTTGTTTTATGATGTCCTATTAAATGTATGTGAATTAATCACATTACTATTACTTAATACATTACCAAACATACTATTCATCAAAATAAAGTTTGTTGTTGGGTAACAACCAGTGTTGTTTTGGCAGCCACTTAAGTTTTTGTCATAGTCTTAGTCTTTTTGATGAAAACTACCAAAAGTTTTAGTCAAGTTTTAGTCACCAAAAAATAAAAGATTTTTTATTTAAAATTTTTTACTTTTTTTTAAAAAACAAAAATGTTTTTTATTTTAATTTAAATTGTTTTACTCAATGTAAAATAATATTTAGTTTATGTTAATATTATATTATATATATATATATTTTTTATATTAATTATATAGCCCTATATATAATCCTATATCAACTTAAGCAACAATAAAAATACATATCAGATGATTTCAAGATTTAAGTGAATCCAAGACTTTTAAAGCCTACAATCTGGGCTTTTAAATTTTAGACTTTTAAAACTTTAAGACCACACAGAAGCCCAGAATGGGGTGATACCTATTATAAGTTATAATAGGTATATACATATTGCATTACTGTATGTATTTATACATATGTGTTTTACTTTAAAACAAAGGTGTCCATCATTAAACATGCGAAAAAATGCTCAAAATAAATTACCATTCTTGAAATGATTGGTTTAACAATATGCTATGACAATAGTTTTACAATACAATGAAAATAAAACTGCAGTAAATTAATTATTAAATTAAATCAAATTGATGTGTTATATATTTTTGTTTCGCCATAAGCAATTATATTGTTTGTCAAAAGAACAACTAAAAAATAGGTGGTAATGCATGAATAAAACAAAAACTAATATTAATATAATATAAACATTTTATGTTTGCAAACAAAATTCAACAAGAGAGAAGTCTTGTACATGTTTCTTGACTTGCATAAGCAAGCTGAAAAAAAACAATAACAACTAACACCTTTTTTTCTATTTTCAATAGACTAATTTATAGCAGGATCAGATGATTCCCTTGTGGATAACAGCGTCGATGTAAAGAATATGACAAATCTGTTTAATATCCACTTCATGCTTTGTCTGACTATTCTCATGACTGTGTGGAGCCTAGTTCACCTTGCCATAACCAGCCATCTTAGAAAAAAAACAAAGAATTTTCCACTAACCCGACAGCTAACATAGAATGGCAATAATCCACACAGGCTGCTGCTTCTGCTGCACACAGAATTTTAATAGCTGTGAGACAAAGGCCACAGGCACCAGGCGGGATCCATAAAGCAAACCCCTCTGAGCTTGTGCTGCACCACTGGCACACCACCACATTCTTGAAGCTTGGACTGAACACCTGTTCTGCCATTGTGTTGCTTATGCTAACATGGTGAGGGCAGTTCCACTCACCCTTAATTCTCTAGCACCTGCACTCAATGCTTGCTCATAATTCCTAAACGTCTCAGGACAAAGGTTGCGACCTTGTGGACACAGGATTTTGTTAACATCTCATCCCCTTGGAAATATACAGCTTCTATCTGACATTATGGCAAAAGTTGAATAATTCAAACATTCTGATTATTTTACTATTATATACAACATGGGATGTGTTTTGTATAAATAAACATAAAATATTGTAATATATTTGCAAATAAACAGGAAATTATAAGGTAATATCTGATGAACCAATCAGAAGACTGACTACTTACAAAATCTTTGCCATGTAATTTGCTGTTATGGAGGAAAACGTGTGTCTTTCAAAAACGAGCAAACTCAAGTATTTAAGAAAATTCAAGACCGTTTCTTTCATTGAAGATCTCCTTGCAGATGGGAGTGCAAATTTCACACAAGTTGTTTTGGCCTTCCCTTGGTTTTAGAGTTTGTAATAGTAGTTAGATGCCTCGCTAGACATCAGCGCTAACCATGCTAGATATGATAAAATACCTTAGATATGATAAAATAGAAGACATGAAATGTTACATTTTCAAGCGTCTTGTCAAATTATTTATTTTAATAAGTTACATTATTTTATTTTTTTTAAAGATTTAAAGATTAACAATTACATTTTATATAACAAATAGTTTGAATAAGATCGTTTTTCTCTGAAACTACTTATTTGATAAAAACAAAACCTAAAAATTCTAAGAAGAAAATGACTTCTCAGAATTAGAAAGTTTTACCTGCATTAAGGTGTTCCAAAGTTCATGATTTACACATTTAAACTTAAATCTGATTTACTTTTTGCTACATGAAATGCTAAATCTTTCAGAACACAAATAAAATCTTAGACTTCCAAGGGGATGATCCGCCTGTAAATGCTTTTAGTGTCGTGTTAAAAAGTTTATCGAGCAGTCAACACTGGTGCTAAAAATGAAACATACTTCCTCACATGCTCTGAGATTTAATGGACCTCAAATCTATGTTCTTTTTTCAAACAATGGAAGTCTGAACGACTGAATGTACATGTTTGTCTATCGCCTGGTCCAATGGGGGCACAGTAACAATTCTGCTTTGAGTGTCTGGACCTGAAGAAGGTCAGCCTGATCTGTCACTCTGTCAGCAGTAGTTGTCACCGTGACAACCGGCACCCTGCCGATTTACACTTCATCAGCTCTCAAAGCGTGCAAAGTGCCCTCCACCCTGGAAGCAAGGTGAAGAGCCCCATTACCCTTCGGGCCAAACAACCATGTAGCAGCAGTAAGACAAAACCGATGCAACAGCAACGCCTGCATCACCTCTTGTTATTGTTTCAGCCCGTGTGTCCACTCTCTTCAAGCATATTTATGGAAAGCAAAATTATAGATGTAAGAAACAAGTCTGGGCCCTTCAGAAGCTGCACAGGTTCTTTTGTTCATGCAGATTGTGATCGCACAAAGAAAGGCACAAAAGCTTTTATACTGTTGTTTTCTCTTTTTGTAAAGCACTACAGGTTTTCAGATTGAGGTTTAGAATAATAAAGGAACACCAAATTATTTTCTTTGACTTCTGTTGTAATTCATTCAGAGAGTAATTTGCAGTCTCTCATAGTAGTGATTTTCATTAGCTCCTCAGGTTTTCTCAACACATCTGTCTGTGACTGCAGTATGAGTAGGTTGCCGCGGGTTAATGGATGTGTAATTGATGCGATTAATTGAGGTGTAATGTAGCACGGCATTGAGATTTTGATCCGGGGGGCTGCGGGCAGCCAGTGACGTAACTCAAACACAATTAGAGGCGGCATTGAGCTATCAAATTGAGATTTAATTAGGAGTGAAGCGAGAATAGGGGCAGTCAATGGTCGGCAGATTGAATTATACAAACACAGCCTCCTGAAGGCGGCATTGACACAAAGCCAGCACACCCTTCCCTCTCTTTCTTTCAACACTTTTCTATTTTCTTACCTTTTGTCACTTCTTCCTTCTCCACCACTTTGTCACAGTCTCTGGCACTGAGCATGTGTTGTCGCCTTGAATTTTCCTTTATAACTTCACTTTCTGCTTACATCTATGTCTTTCCCCACCTTCTCTTGTTTCTCTCTCTCCCCTGTTTCATCTGTCTTCAGGTTTTCAGTCTCTGTCTGACTCAACACCAGGGGATGTATGCGCCCTGGGACGTGTCTCTGATATCTAGGAGATTAATTAGGCACTGAAGTGCTTGGCACAACATGGAGAAGCAACTATGCAAGGCAACCATCAATTAATGAGATGCCGTGCACCCTCATACTTCATCCACATCTATTTTTCACCCTTCCGTCAATGCCTCTGAGAATCCCAATCAGTTGGCCCGACTGCATATTTCTCTCTTCATTCTGTGGACTCTGTGAAGTCCGTTTGATGGACTTGAGAGTAAACTAGAGGGAGCACTAAAGTTTTAACAGCATATATACTGTAATTATATGCCTACTTAAAAAGACTCACGGCTTGTCTTTCAGTGTTACTTGATTGCAAGCATGTAACAAACAGGAAAACAGGAGCGCGTGCTACAAATTGATCATTGGGAGACTATAAATGTCATCATGTGAGCTTAAAGATGCACAAACACCTCAGCGGAATGCAAAGGATTGCAGACAGCAATGCATGGTACACACAGGCAGCTATGAATAGAGAAAGTAGGGCAACGAATAATGGAGAAAAATAACAAACAAAGGCATCAAAATGAGAATTCCACTGAGCCCCAGGTCATTAGAGTTAATTCTGCATATTCTGCCATCTGCTGCGATTGTTTACACTTGCCTGGATAATTAGATCCTAATTAGTTGATGGGGTGGTGGGAAGGCATTCCATCCACAGATTATTATTTCACTGGCTGCACCTGGACGAATGGCACGGCCCAGTCCAAAACCATACTCACTTCACGCCCGGGTCGCAAAAGAATGAGCCCATAAACAAAGAATTAAACACACACAAAAATGGCAAATGCGCAGTGCAATTATTCACCGGAACACCCTTTTAGGCTTCCGCAAAAGAAAATGAATAAATGGCGTTCGAGGCAATCATTGCAAATAGAAACGATGGCCTGAACCCCATCTGTTCAAACAGTTATTTTTCCAAGCCTTAGAGATCCTGACACACCAACAGCCTAGAACAAGCTGTCGGATTTTTCCTGTATTCCTACAGCCTGTCGTTTCCAAACCTCTGCGTTGGAAAGATAGCACAGTTGTTAATAATCAGAAGCTCAACAATGTATCTGGAGGCTGGCATTGTAATATATGTCTGGAACTGTTGCAGATGATTCTTATCTTTGGATAGAGTGCCGCGAGGTGAGTGGTGGCTGGATGTAAATGCTAATGGTGCATGCCTTTGACAGGAAAATGCATAACAATCAGTCTTTAAAACCTTCACAGCCCTCCACATGCAAGACCAGACAGTTCTGTGGACATTGCTTTGGATAAGGTGGAGCATATTTTGATTTTCAGTCAGATGCAGTTTGAATGGGAGAGACAACCAAGGATGGAGCTCTGCAGGGAACCGCTATGATATTTTAAATCAGAGTGACTTGAAGCAGAGATGAATCAAAACAACCTGTAGACGAGGGAGAAGACTGGATCCTCACAGTTCACAAAATAGTACTGAGCCTAAAATCTACACTTGGGAACTCGAACTGGTTATAGAAGTGGTAAAAGTAAAACTGAAAACAAGACACTCTGGGAGATGAAACACAATGGGAAAATAAGAACGTATATGCATAAATCATGCACAAAACAAGCAAAGTAGTCCAACAAATGATTTTCATCTCATCTTAAAAGTTACTCTTACATGCAGACATGTAATCTGGATTATTAAGAGCTAAAAACAGGCAGACATATTTAGCCCATTTTACCACATTTTTGTCAGTGGTGCAACTACTTTGCAAAGTGTCTGCGGAATCGTGTGACATGACTACGATTTTTTACAAACTATTTGAGCAGCCGGGTCACATCTGAGTATCGGCTCGTAGAGTGTAAGGACAATAACATTGTGTACTTTGAACTTTTAAAGTTTAAGCAGGAGCTGATCCTAGTGACTGAAAAATCACAGCATTTGCCCAGAAAATCTTACACCAACACATATGGGGGACACAAGAACTTCACTCATAAAGATGGAATCACATGACTGAGAGGAAGTAGTAATAACAGCCTCATAAGAGCAAAAGCTCTGTCTAAAAAGACTGATATTAACTGGAAAATTAATTTTCATGACAGCTGCCCCTGTGCAAACTTTGGTCTATTGCATATTTTATTCAGAGCTCATCTTCATTCACCTTATTTTACTAAACATGTGCTGCCTTACAGGGGCAGTATTATACCAATTAATAACTTTTTTGATGGTTACTGCAGTTGGATGCAATGTAAAAGGTGTGACTTATAGTACAATATTTATTTCCGGGGATTTCCTCATAGAAGAAAATGTCTCATAATTGTGGCAAAAATTCTGAACGAGACTAAAATGTTCCTAAACTTCAAGTAACTTTCAGGACATTATTAAAACATTCTCCCTAGGTTATTCAATTTTTGCTGTTTAATGTTTCTGATATGACTTTAGATTATGCAACTTAACAGAAAATAACCATTTTAGAAGTTAACGTGATCCTCTATTGGTCATATAGTTAACATCCCTTAAACTTTGATTTTCCCATAATAGTTTCTAGACAATTCTTGACACCAATGGGGAAGTTCTGGAAAATTACAGTGTCTAGCAACATTGTTCTTTTATAAAACTTTCATTTTTCAGTTGCCAGATAGAGATTGTTTCCAAATATTTATAAATCTATTTAATCTATTTGAGTAAAGTTGTGTCTTCTTTTTCGAGAAATGGGTTTTATGGAAAAAAAATCATGGCAGCCAGAATACAGCAGATATTTTGTCTTTTTGGAAAAAACAATTATGGCCTTCTCAATTGTAATCAAAACAGACTTCATATTCGGCGCCAACTAGGATTTTGGTATTTATTATACCAAACTTTTTGAACAAAACATTTTGGACCCAATTTTTCAAATTTTAAAGTACAAAAAGGGCATCTTATTTCCAAACACATTCATTAAATTACCAATAAGGCAAGTCTTGTCTTAAACTTTGAAAACTTTACAATTAAAAAAGAAAGTGTTGTAAAGCTTCAAACCCTATGAAACTGAACTGCTTGCTCACTGTTCACTACATTACTGTCACTCAATGTATGCATTTAATTTATGCAGTGATGTCATCTTCAGCTTACAAGGAATGTATTTCATGTTCAGAGCCAGTGTTCATCCAAGTCTGTGAAGACACACTCCATAACATTTTCTCCATTCCTTTTTAAAGAAAGCATAACCACTTTAGTCTAAAAACTCAGACTCAAGTTAAATTCCCAGTGTGAATCTAGATATTGATCCAACCCCCTTGACTTTAAGTTAACGGCATCTTTCTTGAAAATCAAACATGTCCCTTCTAAATCTCATCTCACTTCTCAATTACCAAGATGTTTTGCATCATTGGCAGACAGGCTACGACTCTAAAACAAAAGAAATCCTCCATGCTCAGCAAAAAGTAGCCATGATTAGAATCTACAACATACCTGTGGTGAATATGGCACCCGTTTAGATAAACATTCTGGAATTTTTGTGTTTGTGTAAGACTGACCACACCTTTACAAATAGACTAAATAAGCATCTCGTAATGCAAACATAGCTTTGGTTAGGAAATGTGGTAAAAGCTGGTTAGGGTCAGCAGTTTTTAGGATTGATTCAGAGAGGTAGATTTCCACAGCACAAAGAGTCTGGCCAAAGGAAAGTGAGTTTAGACAAAAGAACACACACCCTTTTGTCTGTGAAACATTTGTAAATAATGAATGCGGAGCTGTTGAGTTTGCTGAAGATTTATATGCCAAATACATGTTTGTCAAGTTCATTCAGATCAATGAAAAAGAACATGTTTTTCTCTGTGTTTCAGGGAGAGTTTATACAGCAGCAGACCAGGATGGAATCTGCTGAACTTCACTTGTGCATGTTTATGAAAAGGATTGGAGGCTTAACCCTTGTGTGGTGTTCATATTATTGTTACTCAGGCGGTGTTTGCGTGTCCGGTGGACCCATTGCCTTTTGCAGATTTTAATTCACCCAATCAAGGCATTTTATGTTAAATACTTAAAGAATATTTACTTTAGCCAAGAAACAAGTGATTTAAACAGCAAAAATACTTTATTTATTGTTCTTAACCTCATTTCTTCACATTTAGAATTTGAACCATGTGTGGTGTTTTCATTATTGTTACTTTGACAGGGTTGGTAGGTCTGCTAGAGCCATTGCATTTTGGAGCTTTTAATTCACGCAATCATACAATTTTATTCTAAAATGTAAAATGTTATGTTTATGTGTAATTTATGTTTGTGTGGGAAGACAGAATAAAGGTAAAGAATATACCATTTTCACACTTTTACATGCCCTGGGTCCAGTAAACCCAAACACCTTGTGTGCATTATAAATGTTTAGGGGGGTATCGAGTGTAGGGTCATTAAAATTCTGTTCTGATATGCATTTGTCACAGGAAATGAGTCAAGCCCAGTGAATCTCATTTTCAGGTAATAAATACTTGTATAATTTTTCTTTTGATGAAAACTGAAAATGGGTCCCACAGACCTGAACACCATACAAGGGTTAAAAAAGCTTATTTTGGCAGTTTCAAGTAGTAGCACACCTGTGTTTATAAGGTTTCATTTTTATAGAAGTGTCTAGCTCTAAACATCATAATTCATTGGTCAAAGAATGATTCAAAGTTTGTTCTAATGCAATACAGTTCCAAATCCAACTATTTTATCTTTGTAATTTATATCAGCTACTCCTACTAAATATATTATATAATAGTATATATATATATACTATATTTTAACAAAACATTAAAATAACATATCATAATATCGCATTAGACATATGTTGGTTTCATACAAAAAGCAAGGATTACATTTTAAACACTTTCTAAAGTAAAACAGTACCACGTTTACACTCTAAACAGTATTACATTTTTACATAATTACTTTTTCATTTTATGAAATGACTCTAAATGACTCTTGTTATTACACAGTGTTCTGAGCCTTTATAACATAATAATAACAGATATTTGCTAGCTTTTGAAAGTTTTATTTAATCTGAATAGGAAAATTGGCAAAAATAATCATAAAAACAACATTTGCTGACACAGTTATTAAAAACAAGACAAGAATACCAGGTGAACTGTTATAAACACAGTATCATTGCAGGGGTAAAAGTGTTAAATGTGTGTTTCAATGTAAAAAGCAAAAAAAAATTGGATTTATGGGGTTGAAAATACCATTTTATTCAAGTCTCGTCACAGTTCAGCCTCGGAAAAAACATTCATACAATCAACCATATTGTTAAATTAGGATTGTTTTCTTGTGTTGTACGTAATTACATTTTTTAGCGAGGAATCAATGTGATTAATCTGAAAAGAAGAAAAACGTCTCATTTTGTTAGTAAGATTCTTAGAAAACTTCAGCTTTATCAGGAAATGTTAAGAACAAATAATACTTGGAAGAACATTTTATGCGGTTGTTGTTTACCGGATGGTAAACAGCACATCTTTTGTTGGAGTAATAATGTGGGAGTCGATAGATGCCATTTACTGAAGCCTTCAGCTAAAATTGTAAAACAGTCACCCGAAACTTCTTTGTTTCTTACAGGTCAGAACTCTTATGTGTGCGGATTGGATTATTCTTAATTGTTATAATTGAAGCCTTTTCCAACAGTACACAAATATACGAAAAATAAATACATGTGACTAATAACACTGTATTATTATTTTTAACTGGATCTGTATTATTACTTGTATCAGCCCCTGTTTACCTCCACAAGCTCATAAACTCCTACATGACCAGCAGAAGCCTGCGCTCAGAGAAGGAACAGCGAATCGTGGTTCCATCCCACAAAGGCAGAAAATCTCTCAGCAGAACCTTCTCTCTCATTGTCCCTGGATGGTGGAACAAACTCCCTGATCCAGTCAGGAAAGAATCAACACTAACAGCTTTCAAAAAGTAACTGAAAACTCTTCTCTTCAGGGAAAACTTACTTTGAGAAAAATATTCTCTATTTTCTCTCTGTGATGGTATGAGCTAACTGAGAAACTTGTATACAAATTGTATATTGTCTCTCCCCTACTGTAAGTCACTTTGGACAAAAGTTCTGCTATATGCATAGATGTAAATTTAAATGTAACTGGACAATGCACTAAATTACATCAAAATGTATTTTATTAAATAAGCAATTCCTCAAGAATGAGTGACAAACACAGTTTTATATTGAGCGTGTGATCAAATCATTTGTGTTTGACAAATTATAAGTAAAAATTAACATTTCTGCTATGTATTCTGCTATATGTCTCTCTTAAAAGATTAAATTAAGAACAATATTACAATTTTTGGGGGGTTCTAACATAACTTTTTCTATGGTCAATTACTTCTTTCTGTCACTTTTACCCATCTAAACTAAAGCTCAAATTTGATTAAAACACACAACAATGTTGTGCATACATAAACCATAAAGTGATCAATTATAGACTGAAGTGCTGCATTCATTATAAACCACATACCTTTTCTACAGTGCAACAGTTTGCCATTCTTGATTTATTCATTTCTTTAAAACTCTAAAAAACTATAGCAATATTGGTGTTTAATCTGCACTTTCTAAAAAACTTCTCTCTTTTCTTGCAGCAAAGGTGAGCATAAAAACCTTGCTGTAGGGGGCAAAAGCACATTTTTATGCCCACCCCGGTGTCACACTGGTAACCTCCTACTAACAAATCCAATTTATATGCAAGTGTATTGGAAACTGCAGCCAGAGAAGTTCAATGCAGGGTTGAAGTTTTGAACTAAAATCAAGGTTATCTCTATTTTTGACATCCTCTTATAAATATTCAAGAGCTCTTAAAAAATAGAGACAGAAAAGATGTAGTGAGACAAAGAAAGAACGAGCAATTCAGAGATAAATGTTGGTGAATGAATTATGGAATGGTACATTTGAGTCTCACACAACATCAATTTTCCCTGAGGGATTGGAATATCACATTTGAGATGAAAAGCAACTTTACAACATCTGCCTTCTTTCTCTAACTACCTCGTGTAAGCCTTTTTGAGAGCAGAGGAGACAGACGTTTAATGTAACTGTTGTTTGTTGTATAAAATTCGTATATTTCCCATCGGATTCGTTTAAGATTTTTTTTTACTTGAAAACAATACCAACAACAATAATATGTAGGTAATAGGATAGTAAACATTCAATTCAAATGTGTATTTGGTAGTTTTGATGATTTTAAATTAGTTCTCCAGGCGGTTAAATATTCAGTCCAGTCAAAATAGTTGTTGGGCATATACATATGCATGCATCAACTTACACATGTATGCATAGAGGCAAATCAGCAGCCTCTTGCTCTCCTTCACAAAAAGTGACATGTTAGGAAATGTAACATAGACACCACACTCACTTGTAACCGTACAAGACACCATGAATCCCTCTACCAGGAGAATCTCAATACCAGGAAGGTAAAATATCTAGAACCACAAAATCTATCCAATGTAATATTGTTCATAAGCCTTTGCATGCAAAACAAAACATAAACAATTATTCATCTTACACCTATTTCAAGTAAATAAGTCTATTTTAGCAACCCATTAGTCTTTTCTGGTGGGAAGATTAGGGTGGGGTGGAGGAGGATTTTTTTTTAAACAAAAAAAAAATAATAATAATAATAAATGAGGGACTGAATATATTACATATAATTCCACTGTAGCAAAATGTAGATTTTACGAGTTCGCTTGCATAAAATTAGCTCAGAACCCACAAGCAAATATGGGGATATTGGGACAAGAATGCTGAGCGAGCTGCCCATAAAATGGCCTAAGCCCCGAGAATGCCTCCAGAGATGCGAAGAAAGGGGTGAAAGAGGGAGTTTTACATAACATTGTCAAATTGAAAGTGAAACTAGCTATTGTTTTATATTTTTGGGAGCAAACTAAAATTATTGAAATCTGTATATTGTTTGCTACTTGTATAATCACTCCTCCCAAAATTGCATAAATGGATAATATATTATATATAAGAATAACTATAAATAAATCAACACAACCAGAATACACAAGACAGTTAAAGCCATCTTTTATAAAAACCTTTAAATGTGTTCGCTGTACATGGTGTTAGAGATTACATAAAATCCAACAGGTTAGCTTATCTGATACATCAGAAACCTCAAGGCAACATTGACTAGGTAAGCAAACGTAAGTTCAAACCACAGAGAAACACAAATAAGGAAGGAGTCGAAAGAGCCTATGGGGTGTCTATTGGGGAACAGATGACAGATGAGGGCTTGATGGGAAAGTGAGTCTTTAATACCATAGATTGACAAAGGTGATTGCACAACTCGCAAAAAGCTGATAGTTGAAATGAGGCAAACAAGGGTGAGTGAATCTGAAAACAAATACATTGGTTGACAATAAACTGATTATAATGAAAAAACACTATAAAATAAAATATAACTCTAATGTAAACAGAAATATAATAAAGGGAACGATGGAACATAACCGCAATAAATAACTGTTAAATAACAAAATCCTTATAGCCTGCATGATCAGTCACACACATTTCAATGCTTTCAGCTTTATTTACATAGTTTGGTGTAAATGTTGAGCTTTTTAATAAGATTTGTGCTAATATTGATCATTACTTGTGATGTACTGTATAACTGTACAGACTTACATTGCTTGTTTCTTTTTTTCCAATGAGAGTCATTCAAACCTAAATGTTGCAAATCTAAACTACTATTTATCTCAAGAGATTGACAAATATTCGATTGAAAATGCTAAAACGTGGTGTAAAATGTTGCTGTTTTGAGAATAAACTGAAAGCATTGAAACGCACATATACAGAATGAATCGATCCTGCAGGATGTACAGATTGTGTACTGACAATAACCAAATTCAAACAATGAATTAGAACATAAGCATGTCTCTGTTGGTATTTCAAACATGTATTTTGAAATGGAGGGGTTAAATATTATACCTAATATTAATTGTGCCGTAAAAAAAGAAATATTTGGAACTTTTTATTTTATTTACATTTCTCCAGAAATGCCCCAGAAAGTTTACAGTTAAACCCAGAGGATTTGAGCTATAGTCAATCTCTGATGTTACATAGTTTCTAGTAAGAACTCAGGCTTTAAAAAGTTTCAGTGGCACTATATTTAGTTTCTTCCAATTTAATTAGTACACTTATTTTTTTTTTAACAGTGATTACTTGTCTTGGTTTGTCAGGGAATAAAATGACGATGCTATTGGGCCTTCCAGAGCCATGATGTACCCTCTTAAAGACCTGAGGCATGGTCATTAAAATGTCTAGTTATTTTGGTAATATCTGGAGAAGTTCTACAAATCACATTAACTCCAACCCACTGCCATAAATGTTTGCACACTTCACCACATTCGATGTAATAAAAAATTCAAGGAGATGAGCAACCAGAGAAAACAAAACTTACTCTCTTCTCTTCACTGATTAAAGTTGGACTGACAGTTTTGTCAGAGCAGTTCTCACTTTCACTGTGCATTCGCTATTTAGCATTTCCTTGAGTTAACGCCTCATTTATTATGGATCATTTCAGCAGGGCCCTTGGCGGATGTCTAAAGCGCAGACAGAATGGACCGGTGTTGGGACACATTCAATCTCTATCTCTCAGAGTCTGATGAAATTCAGATGAATCAATATATTTCACAAGTGCCAATCAAAAGTGAATTCCTTACTTTGGCCCTTAACAAGCTAGTCAGATACAGCAGCTAACGGATTGAACGCTTATTAAACCCAGAGAGACTAGATCTTTAATACTTAATGAAGAGTTAGCTTATGACGTCGTTTCACAGCAAGAAGGTCAGCTGGGTCAGTTGGCATTTCTGTGTGGAGTTTGCATGTTCTCCCCGTAATCGCGTGGGTTTACTCCGGGTGCTCCAGTTTCCCCCACAAGTCCAAAGACTTGCAGTTTAAGTCAATTGGGTAAGAACAATGGTGTATGAGTGTGTGTGTGGATGTTTCCTAGCAATCCGCCACATAAAACATATGCCAGAAGAGTTGGTGGGTCCTTCTGCTGTGGCAACCCCGAAAGGGAAGAAAGCCAACAAGAAAATTGATGGATGGATGGATGGAGTTAGCTTACAATCTTCTTCATTTATATAGCATAATTCAGCAAAAAGGGAAGATTTCTGAAGCTGAGATCCAACTAAGATTGGGTAAATGTGTAAAATTTCACTGAGGGCTGCAATAAAATCTCTACTGACCCTAATTACTCCAAGTACTGGTTTCACTTTTTCCCTCACATAACTACTGTATGAAGCTTCTGGATGGTTGGTGTGGCCAGGATTGTCTTGCCATACTGCCAATTAGGGCTGTACAATGATTTAAATTTTGATTACAATTTCAATTTAATTTACGATCATAAAATCTATATAATCTTGAGGAAAAAAATTTTTTACTTCTGTGCATGTCCCATTCAAAACCAAAAAGAGTTTTTTGTAGGGAAAAACATTCTGAAATAGAGCAGAAGTGATGTTTGCTTGTATTTTTGTTCCTGGCATATTACATCTAATGGTGTGTAAACAACAGGTGACATTGCTCAATATGAATTGTCAAAAAGGACCTATTGGTAGGAGGACGGTTATGCGCACATGCCAATCAACTTTGGTGGCTTGTGGTCTGAAATAAGGCCTCAGAATTGAGGTGCCTTTTTAAATTAATTTCACAAAAGGTCTTTGATGAGTTTTAACAACTCTAACAGGAGCGTTTTCATATCTTCAATGCACAGATTTATGTTCAAACAATTTTAAAAAGTTGACTTCACATTAAGCACCATTCAACAAAATTTAAAGGAACCTCAAAGGATCATCTCAACAAACTCTTAGACTTAGATATTGAATATGATGAGAAGTTTTTTATTTTGTTTGCTTACATCTATAATCACCTGTTATTGTCTTAATAATTGTTTTTGCAGATTTTGCAATTATGTAGTAAACACGTACAAAATGTTTTTTTAGTTTGCTTATAATTTTTTTTATTTCTTTGTTTAATTTCCTCCACGCATGAGTGTCCTTGCTGGTCATGTTCCTTCAGGTCATTTGTTGATTTGAATGATTGTTGATTTCTGCTTAGGCTTTACATATTTAAAGTTCTTGTTGTTCACCTCTTAGACTTTTATTCTAACGTTTGTTTAAAATTTAGTTTGATAAAGACAATTGTTATCGCTCTACCTACTGTCCTTGCATTTGGAATTAAACCCTACCTACAAATGGCTGAGCAACTAAAACTGTTAATTGTTAACACAATCCTAAAAATGTTCAAACATTTTACTTTACTATGTATTCAATTTAATTGATATATAGAAAATAGTACAGGTATAGTACACTGTTAATGTTGCATATGTTGTTATATGATGGTTAGCTTAACGTTGGTAGGTGGTATACTTGAGGTTATGCAAGAAACTCACGATTGATACCAGATAAAAGCTTCAGAGCTTCATTGGAATTCACTTTTCACATTTTATTATTTGTTATGGTCAACAAAGGTGTTTTTTTTTTTCAAATTTAATGATAATCAAGACTACATTGCATAGTTCTCGCCTCCTGCTGTTACTCTTAGTGATGGAAATATTTAAGACTTGATATAAGGAAAGTACAGTTGGGTAAATTATCTTAGAGGAAGTCTGTCATTGATTTAAATTTATAGCACTTTGCAAGTTGGCTTCACCAAGGAGAGGAAGAGACCAAGTTTCTGAGCACCACTTCCACCCAACAGACATCACTAAAAAAACTGAAAGGGGAAAATCCATGTGACTTCAATGATTAGGATGAGCGATCTTCAGGATTAATGTTGCTTGCTATCCTGACAAGAGCCATAACACACGATCTGCATCATAAACCACTCTCAGCTCTCCACATTTAGAAAATTAATATTAGCAAATCACAAAGTGACAGCATGCCAGATGGGCGATGCTGGAATGATGTTGTAAAGGTTTTCACTTGCACATAGAGACCCATTTTTAACGTCTACTACACTAAGCTGTGCGTAAATACATACTGAGAGTGTCTTTTTACCCATCACCCCCACCCCAACAACTGTGTAATCCCAGGGATAATCTCCATCTACAATATCCCAGATAGAAATGAACTGGTGGGGAAAATCGCAAATGAACATATTTAAATGAAACCCATTAGGGAACATTGGAGTCACAGTGATGAGCAGCGCACTGGTATTTTAGAATGGCATTAAACGCCTCAGAATTTTATTAAAATCACTTAAACACAGTCATGCAGGCTTCATGCAGCGGATTAGATTAATACATTCAGATTTATTTATGGGCATTTTCTCGGATCGGCTAAATTACATTTTGATTTTAGATAAGACCTACATTATGGTGAGAAAGCATTCCTTATCTAGTTCAAATCTAAAGCTTTTTACTTTCACAACAAATTAAAGTGATCGTTGCAAGCTGAAAAATCCCAACGGTTTTAAAAATGAGCATTTGGAAATGAATTCATTCAAACTGCTACCCCCAGGCTTTCAAAATCAGCGTCCTATTACCGTGTCACCCCTGACATTGTATGCAGACTATTCCGAATACCAACACCATTTTCCACTTCTCGCAGGGCGAGTTCAACCTACGTCATCCATAATTCATCAGGACTTCTCTGACTATCATTTCAGAATGCTGCATTTCAAACTCAATAAATCTTTCTGGAATTGAAATGCCATAAGTGGAAACAGACAGGACGAGAATGCCATGAGCATATTTATTTGTTTGGTATTATTGCAGCAGGAGAACGAGTATGGAAGAAACAGGTGCCGAAGATGAATCAGACGCGCAGAGAGATGGTTAATACTCAATGACGCCCATGAGACTGTCTGCCGGCACGCTCTTTTGGAAGAGATATCATTTTTGTGTTCTCTGGAGATGGCTGCCTCGTCCTCATATTGTCCTCTGTGTTTTGCTCTCTTCACTAGTCAGACCATGTGAGCTCTCTCAGTCTGTAAGTCTGCAGCATTTGTATTCTGGTTCTCTGTCACCATATCAATTTACTTCTGCTTGCTATAACTTTTGAAATTCACTTCAAAACTGTGTTATGATGGATAGCAGTTTTTTACCTAGTAATGATTAATCACAATTGTAACCTTTAACCTATGAAGATTTAGGAACACATACTTGACAAAATCTTTCATTTGTATGTTAGACATTTTCAAAAGTGTATGCTAATTTCTAAATGACTAGTTTTGCATAAGATAAAGCATAGGATCTAAGGTGTGTGAAATTCTATGGAATCTTCCAATGGAATCTGTTGAGAAGCACAAATTTTGTTTAATAATTGTGTTTGATAAGTATAATGCTTGAACGCTTTAACATAAAGCCATATAATTTGCCTTGAATCATTATATTATATGAATGTTAATTAATTAGGACACCTATTATGAAAACCTAGCTGTTTTAAGACTGTGTGGTTTATAAAAGTTTGTCCTCATATTTGACCTGTTTGATCTCGTAAAATCCATGATCATGAGTTGAGATGAGTTTTAAATCATAGATTTTATACATGTGCACAATGAGCAGTTCAGAGCCTTGTACCAGGAAGTCAGGAGTAACAAGTAGCATTTCCTGTACATAAAAATCCTATAATTATTTACACTTCCTGTGAATTAAGATGCTTTTTTATTGTCAATAATCTCAAGAGTTTTTAAGATGACTTTGTAATGAATTTACTGCCACTGTTGTGTAGAAGATTTATAGAAGAAAACATAGACAAAGATCATCTAAAATCTAATGTATGTGTATTTTAAATTGAAATTTAACATGGAACATTCAGTATGTTCTATCTAAATGTTGAACAGTTAGAATTAAGATGAATTAATGCTTTTGGATTATCATCAAAATTAGTTAATAGATATGCAAAGATGGGGTATTACACCAGAGCTATGGCACAAAATTATTGCCTCGAACCCCAAGACAAAAGAGGAATACGCAAACCTGGTGCAATAACATTTGGTATTGTGGAAATGTTGATACCTAAGAAAAGAAGGTGGAAAACCTTTATCTGGATTTAAAAATCTAACAAAGACAAAACTTTTGTTTTGATTAGGTCAAATCATTTATCTTAATTACATATAATAACATTAATAACCAAACCATTGTGAAGTTAATGTTTTTTTAAACAAATGTTTCATAAGTAGCTTAAAGAATCATATTAACATTTTAAACTAAGCACAATACTCTGCATCTCCAGAAACAGACACTAACAGATCCAAGTTACTAACCAAAAGTAAGAATTGTATTCACTTAATCTTTTAACACATGGATTGATTCATTAATCCTACTATAACCAAAAG
Organism: Danionella dracula; assembly: GCA_900490495.1. Lineage (NCBI taxonomy): Eukaryota > Metazoa > Chordata > Actinopteri > Cypriniformes > Danionidae > Danionella > Danionella dracula. The sequence continues at coordinate 7,535,454 of UELW01000322.1, forward strand.
CATTCAAACCAAAATCTAGACATTCTGCCCCATTTACAGCTCCTTTCAATAGGAACCATCTCACACACATCCTCTGATCAGGTTTAATTAGGGATGAAAGATGTTTTCAATGCAACCATTATCTCATCAGCCTTCTCTGCCTACAAACACTTCTCCATTTGATGATCATCTTTTCAAAGTCTTCCCACTGAGCAAGAAACATCAAAAAGATGCCAGTTTAACCAGTTCTTGGTTCTTCATATAGTGATTTGCACATTTGATGTTTCATGTTCGCTTGGTTTAAACATCCATTCAACAGGTGTATATCAACTGAGTTCATCACTCCTCGTTGCCACTAACACTTTCAGAAGCACTCAGGGTATTGTGATATATGATTTTTCCATTGATACCTGTTCCCTTTGTGAAGCTGCTGTGGTGTGTTGTGTATTTTACTAAGTGCTAGCGAAACAAATGAGAATTGAAATGCATAATTTGAACAATTTCTGAAGTAGAAGAATAAAAAAAAAATCTTCTTGACATTGTGAGCACAATACTAACACCAGGAAACAATTTTTCCTTTTAAGTCTATGTTTGGAACAAGCAGAGCAACATGATGAGACAAGATAATTCATGTTGTCTTTGGGATAAGTCATGTAACGTCGCTCTACTGTATATCCCTAAAGACAGAATCTCAGATTTAACAATGTTTAGCTGCTGTTGAGCATTTTATGTCTAAATGAGTTGATTTCCCATGAGAATGTTGGCTTGTGTTTGCCAGTGTCAAACTAAACGTACTGGCAAGGTCATATTTTGGGGTTTCAAAACCCCTTAAAGAGTTTTTGTTGTTGTTCTGGCACCTGTTCATTTGTTCTCAAATTGTATTGGCACGCAGTAGCTAATGTATTAAAAAATGGACTAGCTAAATGGCAGACAGTTGACAGTTGAGTACACTGCTGGGCTTGTCCCCTGGGCCAGTGCCTATAACAACATGCATCACTGCCTCCATGGATTCGTCCCAATCTCCTGGCATAGGATTTGACCCCTCCCTTCATTCCATTGTACTGGTTCGCTACGCGACCGCTGGACGACAGCCCCTCAGCCACAGATTAAAAAGTCATGAGTGCTTTTAGGTAGATGCTCGGCCGGCCTGCTCCCACTGTGCATTGGTTCTCCGAAAATAGCCTTTGTGTTTCTGTAACAACAGAAGAGTAGGGTGCAGTGGTGCATACCTTCCTTCTCTCCATGCTTTTAACCACCGTTCTCGGCTTTGCCTTTAATTGAAATATCCAAACCCTAGCTGGCACGAGCTCATGAGGAGCGTGCTAAACACAAGCGGCAGGCGCCAGGCTCTTAAAAGATTCAACACCACTCTTCTCTAACATTCGCCCACACATGCAGACTGGCTACACACTGAATGTTCAGGAAGAACAAAGAGTTACAGAGGTCACAACCCTGGCAGAGTAACTCAACCTAGGCATTAGCTGTGAATGCTTGCAGTGAGATGACTCCAGAAACTTCTACGAGACCTGAGTCTGAATATGGCTAATTAGAGTTGAGACACAGCCGCAGTGCAATTACTGCTGGCAGAGGTCAAGAATGTGATTGTTCTCCGTTACACATGTCATTACATTGACTGGCGACTTCTGAGTGGTTGTGTTTTCTCAAACTGGGCCAATTTCAAACTCCAAAGGTCACGATGAACGAGTGGAATCTGAATGAGAGAACTGTATTCCACATGACTTATCTTTATAATGAAAAGTAACATTCTCAGTTGTATTCATTACAAGGGCTTACGCATAAGTAATACGAGGTTCGTAGAGAAAAAATTTTGCTTAACCAGGTTAATTATATTAGTAGCCATGTTTTGCATAGGTGAGGCCCTCCAGGAAATTAGCTACATCCTGTTTTCCCTAAGACATAAACTTTAAGACAATTTTTTTAGTAGTTCATAGACTGAACCATTGAGGTTAATTCCAGAAGTGAGCATACATATAAAATGTATGATTTTTACCTAATGACATATTTAAGATATAGGTACAAGCCCGAAGACAAACACCAAAAAGACTTTAGCACACTTTTAATTCAACCTTAATAAAACTGCACTAATTAGGGTTCTGTTTGATTGTTTAAGAGTCAGAGACATGCAGATTGGCTGAGTAGTATGCATACTAGAGCAGGATTGCAACTAAAATGAGCCCTGATATAAACCCTAAGATTCAAGAATAAATTGATATGTAAATCAGCGATTTATCAAAAGTAGCAGCAAATTAGCAACTGTTAAAAATATTTAATCATTAGATGCATATATACAAGTTTGTGGCTTGCAAAAAAAATATATAAAAAAACTTCAAATAACTCTCTCTATATATATATATATAAAACGACTCCCTATATATAAATACTATGGTACTGTAGAAGTGTTGGAGGAATGTGTATTGTACTAAATAGGTAAACCGTATACAAGTAAAAGCAATCCAGCTTAAATATGAATATGATTCATTCACCAATAATAAATAAAAAAGCTAATATTATGTCAACAAAAACTATATTCACGATAATGCAAAGTAAACACATTACAAATCTCAAAATAATCACTTTTTAAACTTCCATTTTAATTTCATATCATTTATTAAAGTATTACTTTGAACAATGTATAGAATTAAAAGAAAGAATGACTAAACAGACAGTGAGTGTTTAAACTGATGGTAAATTTTACGTTTTAAATATAATCGATGTCTTTAATCAACAACGTTTTATTACAAATACTTGCTTTCATTTTTTCATTTTAAATTACTTGTGTGTATATTTAATTTTAAGCTCATAAGCCTATTACATGCAGAACACAGTTGCATGGATGGTTAGCTTATGTCCGTGATGAAAATGGTAACAATGGTGCAACATTTGCGCAGAGTAATTTTGATAAGTGGAAAGGCTGTTGACTTGACAGTTTAGTAGTTTAGATAGAAGAGACACTTGAGAGAAAAAGTCATTGAGTTGAACACAGCAGTTGAGCTTGAACACAGGCAGGCATCGTTTAGAATAAGTTGCACGGGTTTCTATTGTGATTGAGCTTGAGATACCCCGATAACTGAACATAATTATGGTTAGACAATGAATTTCAGGGTAATTGGATTTGTTTTCATGATTTTCATTTCATTTTAGATTTATTAAAGGTCAAAACCGTACTCAGATTAATTAAAACAATCATCAATCTAAGGGTTTCATTTAGTTTACTAACAGATAAAATGGCAAAATACAGAGGATAATATAGAGCCTATAAGAGGAACTACATTAAAAAGTTGCTTAGACACTTGTGAAAAAATAAGTGGAAAAATGTGTAATTCTCAAGCTCCTACTTGTGACTTTAAAATCATAATCACAGTGTGAGCTGTGTTCAAGTGATTTGACCAGGGAAGAAATCCACTGGTTGACAAATGTCACATAGAGCGCAAAAGGTCTGCTGTCAGTACCTTGTGCAATTTGTTTCTGTTTCCCTTGAGATTTCTTCTGTTTTTACAACCAGGTCTTTCAATTGCTGACTGAAATAAGGTCTGGGGCACTTGTCCGAAAGTTGCTTTGACATTTCGTTCCACTTGTGAGTTCACAGCCCTAAGGTTCATTTTGTAAGTGCATTTTTGATAGATAACATAAAACAACATTTCTACAGATAAAATAATATTAAATATATTATGTCACGGTCATTTAATACATTTATTTTTGCAAACAATATAGTGGTCAAATATAATCTCCTCGTCATAACAATGGAATAGAGACCTTTATAATGACACGTAGTATTAAAAAAAAATATTAAGTGTTAAGTCTCATTTTTCAATTAGTCGCTTGACCTCACATACAATGCAAGTTCATTGTTCAGCATTTCCCAAATGTGAGACATTGATTGCAGTGAAAGTCAAACCTGAACTTTACAGGACTGTTCTGTAATGCACTGACATATCATCTAAGTAAAAAAAATTGCAATTGAGAGAGTAAATTGCATGTGGAGTTTAAGAAAAAGTCAATGGTCCTTCAAAAAAAGAAAAAAAGAAAACACCTATCAAAAAAAAAAAGAAAAAAAAAAGATTAATTATCTCACACTGGTAAACATATGTTTCAAGATATTTTTTTGTTTATTTAACTATTGTTTTTTAGCAAAGCATGTTCTAATGTTAGCTAAACACTTTTATCTTTTTGAGTAAACCTTACACAATATATCTACAGAATGGTTCTGTTATTATGCTTTATCTATTGATAGGTAACATTTTATTGTAAATTTTTTGTTTAATCATATCTAGTGTAATCTGTACTTAAAGTAAGATAATGTTGGCACAAGTATGTATTAGAATCCGATGCTTACATTGGAACAAGTTTAATCTCTCTAATTACAGCAGTATTTCTTGTAATTTTATTAAAAATCAAAAGCCTGCACTACACAAACAGTCTCAAAAATTGAGGAAGGGTTGCTTTATTGTAAGAAAACACTTCTCTGGTTGGGCTTTCACTAGTTAGTCCCCACATTGAAGCTTACTATCCACCAAGTCCACATGAATTATTTCTCCATTTGATTTAAAAGCCCCATAGGTGTTGTTCATGATGGAATTTGGCCCCTTTTGAAGTCATAAGAACTATTTGGGCTACAACAGAGTTTGGCAATAGGTCAATTGGGACATTCAGACTTTAGCATTTCAATTAAATATTTTATTGCTTCCTCTTTATTTCAGTGCAATGAGGTCAATTACAATAAACTCATTGTTATGTCCTGTCTAACACCTTATTCATGAATACATTACAAATGCAATTATCTCAAACAATGACTTTGAATATAAAGCTTCTTTGAAGCATGTGCTTTAATTACTTTTTTATTTAAATTGAAGTAATCAAAAGGTTCACTGCTCTAGGCTTTAGCATTCTGTGCATGAGAGCTTTGATTCAAGTCAATATTTTGCATTCATTTTTAAAATTCTCTTATTTGTTACAAAATGTCTAATAAAAAAAAACCGTTTAAGCAATTTTACACAAATAGTTTATTAGTTTATTGAACCTGCTGTCTGCCAACAATAATTTAAATCAATAATAAATCAACAATAAATCAGTTCCTAAGGAGTTCACTCCTACCTGAAAAAAAAAATTGATTGGAAGCTTCTGGTAAGTCTTGGCATCATGACAAGCATAACAAAAACAGTTTCAATTGATTGAGATCTAAAGTGTGCAAGACAGGTCTCCAATCTTCTAAATTTTTTATTAGATTTAATCAAAATATACATTAAAAGGCATAAGTTGCCATAAGAGTAGTGTCACAAATAACATTGATGCCATGGCTTATTTCAGTCAAAACTAACTTCCAGATTCCATTAAAGAGACACAAGTTAAAGAGGAACCTTGCCAGAGTATCTGTTGTGTGAAATGAGGTGCATTTTCGAAATTAATTAATTCCCAAGCTTGTTTGAGCTGGTGAGCCAAGTTGACTGAAATGATTTTCTTTATTGGGTGAAACTTCAGCACTGCAGCAGCCATGCAGGAGACCAGCATCTCCATTGTTGTGTAAGAAGCATGCCTAATTGTATTAAATCTGCACTTGACAGTAGCGTGAAGTCTGTAAAATCTTTATGCAGTGAAATCCTAAGAGATTCGAGAGAAGGGAATAATTTACTGGGCTAACATTTACATTACTTTAAATTAGCTTGACATTTGAAGTGTAAAATAAGATGAATTGATGAAACATTGCCGGTAAAATGATGACTCTGTATTCATATGTTAATTGAGGTCATGCACTTGCACAAGGTTGGCTGCATGACTCATCATGAAATACTGCATTCTCGTTGGTTTATTGTCCTTTAAGTGAGTTTGTGCAGAAAGAATGCTCCGCAAAAGTTGCCTTGCCAAGCAGATTAAGATATTGACTCCAGAAAAAAAATATCTTCTTACAATTCATGAGAAAGTAAATTGAGTGAAGATTGCTAAATTGCAGTAGGGTATAGCTCTGGAGTTGTATTTAAAAGGGACCTACATATGATGAAAACAGTCAATTTGAGCTGCAAGTGTAAAACTGGTGCCTTGACCTGGGTGATTATGAGATTAAGTGAGCTAAACAACAAATATGAATGCATATTTTTCAATGAGGTTTGCCATTTATCTGTAAGCATATGCAGCATCAGGTCTTAAAATACAACATTAAAAAAAAGTTACTAAACTTTTGACTTGTTGCTATCACTGACTACTTTTTGCTAATTTATAGTAGCAAGCATACTTTTAATGAATTGTGTTACCACCTACTACATTGGCATACGTTAACATCATGTATAGTTCTCTGAACACAATTATGGGAGGAACGGTCATATAATTACCAGAGTATCAACAGGTGTTTCCAGTAATTCATATCCGGTCCCTGATTGCAACAACCACACTATGAACACAATCACAATGACTTGAATGGGATCACGTACAATGAGCCTATACGGTGAGATTTTGAATTTCGCTTCGTTGAAAGTTTATATCAATTCAACTTTGACCTTGTGGGCGAGGTCTTCGCGGGGGCTGCACACCCATGCGATGGCTAACGGAGCTCTCAAAAGCTACTCTGACCAGCACATGTGTCATAAAGCAGTAGCTATTTCTTTTCCCCTTTTATGATTAAATGCAAAATTCCCTCCTCCACCTTCCTTCCATTTACATTACACACAGAAGGTGTATCCCAATCTTTATGTATTCTGGGCAAATTCTATGTAAGCGAACTCATAATATGCAGTGAGTGAGTAATGCAGATTTTTTTAAATTATCAGTGTCAACAACGCAATTAAAAAGCAAAAATCAGATTCATAAAACATTGTCTTTTGATGTGGCCTTGGAGCCTTTTACAAGCAATCAACTAAACAGATGTTCAAATCATGGCTATGACATCTTTTTGTTCAAACGTAATAAAAAAAAATTTTTTTTTGCTGTCAGTTGCTCAATAGGTTAATGTTAGCTTTTTGTTAAAAAAGAAGCCAGAGAGGATGTTAACGGCTTACATCATGCTAGGTTTCTCTTTCGCAAAACCTAGATAACAGTTTCATAACATCAGTGCTCATATTTGCTTCACGGAGACCTGTTAATGATACAGGATCATGTACTGCAAAAATAACCTAACAAAAGGTGTCTACTTCTCCAAGAAAATCTTACCCACTGATGTTTTCTTACATACCTTTTCACAATGTGCTTCTGTGGTCTGAGAGATGACAGCTATTCTTTGGGCCGGCTCGCTGACAGAACAGCTGATGAAAACTAGCCCAATCCAAGGGAAATAACGGACTCCCAACCAGTGGCAACACACTGAGATCTATCTCCCAGCCAACTGAGAAGTCTGATCATGCAAGGCTGACTTCTGATTGCACTCAAATAAAGAACAGTTTCTTTTCTTGCCTGAAGCCTGGTGATACTTTTGGAACTCTTTGCCGTGTGCAAGCCAAACTAATCCAGTCCCATGTTTTCTACTGAATACTTACACTTACACGTCAACAAAAAAATGAGCATAATTGGATCCATCACCACATAATCAAATCTTGGAGAATATCTGAGCGTTGACGTTTCCTATACAGCCTGTTGTGGTTTATATCACATGCCATGAGTCATTTGTGCAAGGAACATAAACCTGACATTCTGCTTCATCACTTTAAGTGCCTATCTCACAGTGTGGGACATGATGAAAGTAAATCAAGTTGTGGCTTAACCTACTGTTCCTCACTTCATCTAACATAGCTTAGCCAGATTTTCTCCTCAGGATCAGAGCACTTTATAAAATAATATACCATAGTACACTCCCAGATTCAAAGGGAAGGCATAACCTTTAGAGATGACCAAATTATTTTAAATAATGACCGTTTGATCCTTTATTTTCTAAATTGATTTTTTTCCATCAAATAAATTTAAACCAGAGCTCAGAGCTGTGATTATAGATCTTCACGGAGCCCACACAGCCTCAAAGGCCTGCATATCAAACGAAGAGAACAAGGTGCTGGGATCTGACTGACAAGTTTGAGAATGAAATGTGTATGAATGTTTTATGAGTCAGCGGGAAATTATCAAAGCGCTAGCTCTAACCCGTTCTTTCCAAGATGTTTTCTTTCCTCAAATCTGTCTTAATTATTGAAGGGGCAGCCAAAACTTTTTTTCCTAAACAGTTTTTCGCTTCAGCCTTTTTGTGAATATCATACTGAGATGATTGATTTCTTATCTCTACAATTTCAACTGTCAAAATAAAAGATGTATAAAAGGTGAAAATGTTTTGAAACACAAGCATGCGCATATTTCCCATGGAACAAAACATTCTGAACCTAGTATTTAACACATATTCATGGCATTCAAAATTATTGTTAACTATAAAGCAATGGATTTTCAATTAATTGGTTATGAGACAAATCTGTAAAAAGTCATTATCAGAGTCCATTCTACCATGAAACAGACGTAAAATATATTAACCTTAGTTTTGATGTTCTTTAAAGTTTAATCGCATCCTGTGTACTTGACTGATGATTCCATTACAGCAATTAATTTCAGAATCAGTCAAGGATCTTCTTCACCTTAGATCTTGCTGCTCAGCAATCCATTTGTTCACCTTCAACTTGCCAAGCATGTCTCTTTTGAACCTGAGAAAAAGATGTCAAAACCGCATTCACACAACATATTCTTAACAAAAATGGCATGACTGCATATTTGCTTTCTTGTCGCTACTCTGTAGCTTATGTGAATATATTTACTGTCCTTCTTCGCAACCAAATCTCTAACGACAACTATTAAAACTTCTTTGCTATTCAATCCCAAACAGCTGCCCTACAATCTCTTTCGGAAAATTAATCATCTCTATAAAGTATTTAGCAGAGGATCCTCTTTTTTGTGTACAATGCACCCCCCCCCTCCTTAAAAAAAACTATGAAATTGATTTTTTTTTTTAGGAAATGACATGATGTTAACGTATAAAAATTACCATCTGCTCTAAACCCTGCCCCCTTTGAGGAAAGCTATTGATTCTATTACAATAAATTAGGTGTTTTTAATCATTTTTGGCCACAAAGATACAAAATGTTTTCTAGAGTTTTCACAAATAAAACATAAAATGTTATATAATATAAGAACATCAATAAATAATATACATATAAGAATCGCAGATTTTCAATTACATTAGAGACAGAGTCACTTCCTGGTGACAGACCAGACCTTATGCTTTTTCTTTAGTTAAAAGCTAACAGTCCCTTTAAAGTGTGCTTGTTTAGCAATAAAAATTCAAAAGTTATGTAATAATATATTTTTCTGCTTTACAATTAATGAAAAGATAAATATATCTTAAACTGAAGCACTGTATCTTTTCCTGTTTAGTCTTCAATGTTTGTGCATGTACAGCATGACCTATGATGTTTGTTTTAAATGGGTACATTTGTTGTTCATGCAATACTTTCACTGTTTGTGATGTTATACTATATAGGTTAGGAATCCCCTGTTGGTGCAGTTTTATTACAACAGTCTGAATTCTGATTCTGAATGGCAGTGTAGTTCAATCAGCCATGGTTTCAAAAACATTTTCCCACAGTGACTACTGTCATGATGGCATGTCATAATCATAACTTGATCAAACTTATGAGTCAATAGGTACCTGCTCCATAAACCTGCAGCTTAAAAATATGCTTTAGGTTCCGATTATAACAGTGAGTTCCATCCAATGGAACAAAACAACTTTTAATTTTTTACCAAAGTAGGTAAATTAGGCACCTGCTGAACCAAATGAGTAGGGCTGATGACTCACACTGGCTTTAGAATAAACAAACTAGCCATTTTTTGATAACACAACTGACCCCTGGCTGAAGGGTAACAGATAGCCAACTTTGAGTTTATTATAGCATAGGTAATGCAATATAATTGTATTCCTAAAAAGAATCTTTGTTTTTGCAAATCAAATATACATGCTCTCTGAGCTTGATTCACAATTTAATTAAACTTGTTTAATCAGCTGAACAAATCTCACATATTTCCCTCAAAATCAGCACCGAAGCTCAGCTGATTCTGCCATGGATTAGATATGACTAATCTACATCACATTATCTACTTTAGTTGGAGTCAGGGAGATTTATTGGGTAAACAGACAAACAGAAGATGAGATTTTTTTTCTCCTCCACACTGAAGCAGCATCCTAATCAGCCATGTTGAAGTAGCTGAGAAAACAGAGCGAATCAAGCAGCTCTCATCAGGGTGTGCGACTCTCCAGTCGATGTCCCTGCTCAGAATACAGAACAATCCAGCAGTCTTTAAAGCACATGGGTCAGATTCTCCGGCTGTCTGTTCAGATGGGTAATTAGTCTTGAAATGAGGAACAGGAAGTCACACAGCTGTGTGCTCCTCTAAAACATTATACACAATAATCTGCATGGAGAATCGGGTGGGAAAGCGCATTGCACGGATGAAGCCACACAGCGCCCTAAGCCATTCCCCTCACGTCTGCTGGACGAGTTGTGTGATGGACCGGCCACATCTTCCTGCTTTCGTACACACCAATCTCCTCTAATCCTCTGTGGATCAAAAGAGCCAGACTAGACTGGGCTGCTCTCCATTAAGCTGTGGAGAGGAGTTGGGGTGCCACAGAACCATCCCATTCGCTTTTAGCCCCGGCACATGTTCTGATCAATACCGAGCCAATCAATCTGAACTGCTCCACTGTGAGGGTCTGTCTAGGAACAGAGAAGAAAGATGCCTCACAGATCACTATTGAGCTTGAGAGGGAATGTTACTAAAGGTGCAGTCAGGAAACTCACAGGAATTTCTGTTCAGAGACAGTGCAGCAAATGAAATAGAAGTCCTTATAGATGTTTGATGTGTGAGGAGGAGGACTTTGAGATGGAGCCGAGGGATGATTTGCAGGATCAGTCGCACATCAAAGAAGTCCATAATAACCAGGCGCCAAGATATCCCATAAAAACTGCTAGGCTGCTCCAGAGTATTTTTAGCACAATATACTAAGCCAGATTAGTTATTAAAAGTAAAAGTTAGTTGGGTAGCTGTAAAAAAAAGACAATTTAAATAGCTATCAATTAATCATCAATGAAACGATTGTGTTTAAGATGGAAACAAAAAGTGTGGTCAGCCTAAATTTTTCAGTATGAAGTAAAGCATTTCAAGAGTCGCAGTGAAGATGGTGACTCACACTTCTCTCTGTTGAGAGATTGGCATGTTCAGGCCAGTTCATATACCCTGGACCACCTATCCCCTCCCTTCAATCTGGTAGCTGTTTCAAGTTGCAGCCTGTTTGATTCATAGACATAAGAAACTATAGTCCACTTCATATCTGTGCTAACTTGCTAAACCTTTTATTGATTGGCTTCTGTTGGTTCACCAAAAAGTTCAAAGCCTGATCTTGACATTTCATTGCTCGAAAACTGCCACATTATCCCAAAAAAGTCGGAATTTCATACAATTTAAGACTCAAAAATGAGTGAAAAGTGAATTGTGGCAAATGATGGAAGTCCTAACCTTCCATCAACCTGACATAGGAGAAACACTCATGGAACATCAACATGAGTTGCACAAGGGTATCTCAGGGAGCATTTCTGTCTGCATTTTTGTTCACAATCTACAAAACAGGCTTTTGGGACTACTTGCTGTCTTGCCATCTGTGGTTCTCAGGCAACTCTTATGGGTCTGAAAGGCGGGATGGATTTTGGGTGTAGCAACCAAATTCAGGATGTAGCAACACAGATGACTTCTCTTGAAAAGGGTGTGCAAACATGACAAGATGCTCTTTTCCAAAGAAAGGTAGATAACGCATAAGTGGTTGACTTTGTGTAAGAACTGCAACTAATGGACATGATTTTAAATAATCCAATTACAGTATCAAAACGTTTGCAGAATTGTGGCTGGCAAATGCTTTTTTAAAAATCTGAAAATGTGTTTCCTCTCTGAAATGTCATTCCAACTCTGATGATAACATTGTTGCTTGTCTTTAAACAGGAAAGGTATAATTTGCTGCACATTATGGAGAATGTTAAAAGCCGAACCTACTATATCCAATGTGTTTGTATCGTGGTTCACACAGCCTGGTTAGCTGTTGTTTATTAACCAATCAGCTATCCAAGACATCAAACATTACTTTACGTGATGGCATTTAGGTCTAATTGTGTATAGGGCTCGCATATACCTTTCTTTTAACATGTTGTATTTTTGTCTTCGATAAAGCACCCTCTTTATTTAAAATAGTACTCAAACTGTCTCTGCAAAAACATGAAATTGTACCACATGTATTAAATGTAAATGTTAACTTTAAGTGTTTGCTGGGCCCCTTTTGGCCTCTGTTTCCCAGCATTTCCCTTCCTGGGCTGCCAGCCTCTCTCTGTTTCCTCTCTTCCTTCAAGTGACCCCAGGCCTCAGATCTGTCTTTTCTTTTTTTTACATATCTAATTGCATATCAGTCTCAGCAAAGGACATTCTAAAGATGGACTAAACATTCAAGCTTAGCTCAGGAAAGCTGAAATGACTGACTGAAAGTTATATCTTAAGTGTAGACCCACATGGAGCAAGGTAAGAAGAAAAGGTGTGACAATCATTAATGTCTCTAGATATTGAAGATGACTCTTCAAATGCATTCCACTGTCTTTGAAGGCTCAAGTAAGTCAGTTCAGCATCCTAGCTGCATGCTTATTTTGTAATTAGTATATTATAATAAATGTTAAACTGTAATGATTAATTCCTAATAGTATTTCTATTGATCTAACTTCCTTCAATGTCGTAACGGAAAACTTGGACTTTGTTAAATTATAAATACATATTGAAACCTTGTATAATGTTTTATATATGTTTTGGTGGAGAATGCGCTCAAGTGCTACATAACAATGGTAGAGAAGGTCCATAAAAGCTACACAATATAGCTAAAACCTAAGTGCCTCATAGGAATGTGTGTGAATGGTAGATGGATGTGTCTGTGGTAGGCAGCCAATATCAGGAACAAAACAAGATTGATGGTCTGGTGAAGAAACCTAATGACTGGAAATAGAAGATCTTTGTGGTCTATAATTCAGGATCCTTTGTGGAAAAAAAAAACACAGATTTTTACTGGAGGCCACTTATGCATCTATTCCTTCAATGTCTCTTTCCAGCATGATACCATTATTTCTCTACTCCCAGCAGGTTCCCAGCAAACAGTAGAAACCTGCCAAGTCTTGGCCACCAGAATCAGCCACACAAGACACTTCAGAGAGATCCTATCCACAGAGAGCTGAAGTTTCTTTCGACGCTGCAAACAAATGCATAGCAATTTCTAACTTTCCTCATCTGTGACAGCGTCTAAGCATCCTGCTGAAAAGCTCATCATATTTAGCCCAAAACTCCTCAAAGTCATCTCTCCCCCACTTGTCAGTCACTGCAGAGGAGAGAAAGCCTGCCATCCCTAAGAGCGTTAAAGTGTATGTGTAGGATTTAGAGAGCGTGGCAGACTTTGAGCTCATGACAGCGGAAGAGTGTCACTGAAGGATTACTGATGGGTGCCAGCTTGAGTCAAGCCCTAAAGTAATCAATCTCTCTCTTGGTCTCTCTCTCTTTCCTTATTTCATTCTTCGCCTGTCTGTATCCTCTCCTGTCCTTTTTTCACCCCCTCCTTTCCTGTTTCTTTCTCAGTGTCCTTCCCGCAGCTGCATTGTGATGGTGATCTGTCCATCCCTTCTGTCTCAGAGCTCCGGCTGGCATCCAAGCAGAAGACGCACCCCAAGGATGGAGATTCAGGGGATTTGTCAAGGGGAAACACCAAACATATCTAATGCTTTAGCTGTTATCAACACGCTATCGTGGTCCACTGAGGCAGATAAATAAATCTCGGTGTATCAAAGCCCATCAAAGTCGATGCCGTTCAAAGGTCCATATGAAATTAATCTGACATAATCAGCAGAGTCGGGGAGCAAGGTCCCTCTGACCTACATCGCACGGACGAGGATAAAGTCAACATGAGAGTGTCCTGTCAGTCCTAGTCAGTGGATAAGCTTGTAACCAACAGCATCCTGTTGAGAGGACCAACACATGCTGTGTTTTGAAGGCTGGTTGACAGACATTCAGTGCCTTAGCTGTCGGTATTCTTGCATGAAAGCACCATAATGCCACTTTAATGATCTAAGACTAATGCAAATGAAGTAAATAGGTAATGAACAAAACATACAATTACTGGAAGGAATGGATTCTAATTCAACTGAAACACAAATAGAAACAGATGTTGCCGGTTCATTTGCATTTTTTGACTGTTTTTGAAGACATTTTCATTTTTATTGCAGAACATTCTCGGTTTTGGGTGTTAACCTTCCGGATACAACAATGTCAGTATTTTATATTAGCTGTGTTATGAAATCAACTTTGGAAGGTGTTTGGAAATAAATGTATGTATGAACAGTGTTAACACACTCGCGTCAGGTGCTATCATCCGCACCAACAATTGAGAAACGTTATAATGTCCTTGGGAGTTTAGACAATGCACAAACTCATGCTTATTATTATTGTTTTAGTGCATTACACATAAGTCAATAAACAAGCAACCCTTGAAATATGTATCTTTATGAGTTATCAGGAGCAGAAGGGCAGCCATGGGTCAATGTCAAATGTCAATGTCTATGCCTTTTAAAGTTTGAATGATTTTGCATCACTTGTGAGTTTTTACAATACAATTAATCCTCTTTAGTGTAGCCATTATCTAGATTTTGTTTCAACTCATGAAGTAAGTATAAAATTAGAAAAAAATAGGTTAACAATGTAAAAGTGTCTTCAGACATGATACTTCATTTTCCATGTCCAAGAGAGCCATAGATTAATATCAAATCATGTAACAAGTACTTAGTTGGCGCCCTTTAAATCTTAGAGTAAACCAAAAAAAATCACTTTTCCTTTAACCTTTCATTTCAGACTTTTCTCAAACTAATTGCCATCAAAAAACTTTCTGGGAACTGTATATTTTAAGAAAATATAATTCCTGTCCAAGGTGACAGGTCTGGAAGAGTTAGTGCTAGTAATTTCCTTGAATGACCATGACATGCACATTCCCTTTTGCCCCTTTCACATAAACGTCTGTTTGTATGACAGCTGACAAGGGAGATAATTTACTGAAAAGATGTACTTGTCTCCTTAGCAAACAGCTTCAAAAGTGTGAACTGAGGGTTTTATTAAAAAAGGAAAGTATTATTTAAAAAAATGTTTTTTGATTAATCAATTATCATTTGATTAATCAATTCATTGAATAATCAAAAAGATTATTCAATGAAACTGTTGAAATCTACAGATCCAACGTGATCATACAGATCCAACTGAACAGTGTTTCTGTTCAAGTTAATTTCAATACAAAGCCATTTCAAAGCTAGAACAAGTACTTACAGTGAAAACTTTGGAAATGTTCCCTTGTTTTTATTTTGAACCATGTGTAACCCTTAACCTGAGTATAACATTGTTACACTGGCCAACAAATCATAAATAAGGTTCATCCAAGCAGGTACAAGAAGAAATATTAGAAATATTTGCAGCTCAATAATGGAAGACACATTTCACCATTGTTCAAAAAAATACAGTCTGACTGAAAACGCTATTCTGATTGGACCCCATGTAATCAGAAGAAGAATTGCTGCTCAATTTAATCTCATTCTTTCTAAACATGCTACTTTGGCAACCACATTAAAGTACAGTTACAATAGTAATTAAGATCTCTTTTTGGATTGTATGTATACTTGACACTTACATTTGCCTATCATAGCAAGTGACGTTGTGAGCACACAAGCAAACAAAGCAAGCTGTCTGAGTGTTCACAGTGCACCGTTTTTTAAAAGTTTGTACATCTCAAAACAAATCTATGTATTAAAGTTTTTTTTTTTCTGTAGGTTCTTTACCATTACAAATTTGAGGTTTACATTTACAGTTTTTAAAGTGTTAATACACCACATTTATTTCCAAAAACCCTTGTTTATACAGCAGTGTCATTCACATTTCTTAAGCCAGACTGGATACACGTCAAATATTTAGTCAAAACCAAGACATAAATGAAACCTGTATAATGCACAGCTAGATGTTAAATATGCCACAACTGGCACTCTCAATGAGAATAAAACACACTGTGTTAATGCAAACGCTGTCTAATGTGTTTGTTTGTGGGTTTTTTTACATCCATTATTTTTTTGTGTGTGTGTTTCATCACTCACTTGCATTGGAATTTGATGCCTTCAGCTTTAACCACTCAGGTTAACTTGAAGTTTATTAACAGTTATTTCTCAATGTAAATTCAACACAATTCAACAAAATACTAAGTACATTCAACCAGTGTTAGCGATTATAAAAGGATTTGAGCAAGTTTTACTACAAGCTCATAAAGTAAAATATGGACCGAGAAGTACAGTCGGCTCCTTCAACTACAGCCAGTGAATTGCTGCAATGTACCTTAAAAATATGCTTTTTAAAATACAACATCCATATACCTTGAAAAGCTTTTCAATTTTAGCATCTATCATAATAACAATTAGTTCTACAAGGTCAAGTGGCTTTTAAAACACTTTTATTTAACACTTTCTTTGTTTTACTTTTTAACTTTTTTTATTTTATTTTTATAAAAAACTTTTGCTTTTATTCACGTCCATGTTAAGTGAAAACAATTGGTATGGTTTACCACTGAGTGCAAAAAGGTTTTTTTTATAGAACCCTACAGTAAAATAACAAAAATGTCAAAATAATAAAAATGTCAACTCAACTCTGCTGGCAACACTTTAAATTTTTTTGTTTATTTTTAACATTATGTGATACAAAATTTCTCTTTCCATCCATCGGTCCAGCACCAAACTAGAATAAACCAGGCAGGATTCGCATGCAAATTCTTTCTCATCTAAGCCGTTCTGTTAAGCAGGCTGGTCCAGGGCATCTTGTGGAGGCTTTGTGAGGGAAATTGAGCTTTCACAGCATTTAGTTCTGTCACAGAGAATAACCAGGCACATGCCTGGTAAATAATTACACTTCTTCCTTTTGAATTAAAATCAACAAGAAGGTTTATTACAGGTAGACTTGACAGAGGTTTAAGCATGTGTACTGTCACCACAAGCTAAAAACCACTGTTGACCACTCTTGAACCTTAACATGTAAGAACATCCCCTCTGAGTTAGATGATGGAATTTCTGTGTTCAATGCCACTAGGGCCACGTGACATTTCTGAAAAGAAACGGTTCAATGTGAGAATACTGTATAAAAAGATGTGAATGACCTTGACATCTGTGTATCTTTTCCCACCCGATGCTTCACTATACACAGCAACACTTCACAGGCTTGTTCAGTCCAACAAGTGTCAACATCTGAAGCTTCAACAGCATGATGTCTAGTTTAAACGAACCCTGAGTTAAGTGGCGTGCTCAAAGTCTGCAAACAACTCTAATAATTGACCACATGCCGATTGAGAGGTTTTGATTTATAACATTTAGTTTAATCTGCACATCTTTAGCAATAACCTGATCTCACCTTACTTTAGCAGGCCTTAAAGTTAAAATTGCAGCTTGCTTACATAAATAAAACTAATTGAAGTGATTAACGATGTCTTTCCTGCAACAACAGCTGGGTTTATTTTGGGGGAGCATGCTTTCTGTGAACTTTTGCATTGTTAATCTTCTGTTTTGCGATGAATATTAATATAATGCATCCTTTTCAGTGTTTGCGGCAATAATCATTCATTCTAAGTATTTTAATTGTACTTCCTGAAGCAGAACATATACCTGTTTAATCATTGCCATTAGTGCCTTTTGTTTTCATAGGATACTATCTATATGTAGATTATTAATTTTGTGCATAGACTTACACGTCTACCTATTTTGTAGAGTTTTAACAGAATATTGTCAAGGTGAAAAGAAGCCAAAACCCTAAATTAGTAAAAATATATGGAAATTCTCAGCTGACTAATTAAGTCTAGATTCCTGCAGATACAGCAAGCCAAAAGATGAGGAGACATCGTGGAGCCCCCTGCAGCTTTCCAAGACTTTCAAGGTCAATAATCTTTAAAAATATCACACAAATTGATTAGACAATGTGCCATGCCCACTCTCTATATTATAAAGAGCACTCCCTAGTCCTTCATCTTATCCGGTCTTAACGTAATTATGCGATAAATTAGCTTGTTTTCTCAGCTCTCTCAACTAGTGTTCTCCTGTATCTTTGACTTTGGGAAGAAATACAAATGATTTAAAGTTGAGTTTTACAGACACAACTTGAACATTGTCTAAATGTTTTACAGGTTCACTTCAAGTTATAATTTCCTATTATTGTAAGAAATGGGGACAAGCAATGGAAAAACATTCTAGGCTAGCTTTTCAAGCCATTCTGGGATTGGTAGTGAGAGAGTTGATGGTGGGACAGTTTTTCCCAACCTTACTATTATATATTTTTACAATTATTTTTGTGCTTATTCATACTGAATTGGTAAAGTGGAACCTGATGAGATTATTTTATGATGTTCAATTGATTCTTTACACTGTCAACCTTTTTATCTATTATTCTCAGGTTAGGTAAAATGTAAGTTGAATCTGTGTTCTTTTATTTATAATCTTTTATATAAATCTTTTCATTATTCACTTTTTAATATATATTACAAATCTCTTTAAAATATTTGTTGATGATTATAAAAGCAAAAATGTTCACTGCTTAAAGTTCTGGTCGTCCATTATCTTCCCTTGTCTTAACGTGAACTCTGTGTCTTCACCTTTTATGCCCCTTTTGACTACATCTCCTTTAAATCCAGTTTAAATACCTTTCTTGATAGATAACTTTAACATGTTTTGAATTTGTTCTACAATATCTGTATTATCCTTAAAAACTGCATATGATTATGAGTTACAAAAAGAAAGATAATTGTACAATGAACCTCATCAGGTTTACTTTGTAAGCAACCATACAACTTCCAAAGTAGACAATTAACTTTGTTTTATTTCATTTTTGAAAATAAACATGATACAAATCCTCGAAAAAATTATTATATCATTAATTAAAAAATATCTCAGAGTGCATAGTTTTCTCGACTGTAAGCAGCTGATTTTTAAACATTTTTGTTGGTAAATTAAAATTTCCCAACATTCAGTACAGCTTGATATCAGTTGGATGTCCTGCAAGATCTTAAGAAGCCAAGAGAAAGCTACGGTTGATGAGACTTATTTTTTGAAAGGAAGTGTGGCTGATGAAAACAGTGGTGCTATTTGAAGTCCCAAGAGGACTGAACTCAATCAGCAGCCAAGCGTGTAGGCCATTGTGTCGGGGTATAATTGGAACTATAAGATTTTATTAAGAGAGAGTAATTGCATGTGCTCCTCATCAGAGTCTCAATTGTGTTCTCTCTGGTCAGAAAATGTCTCCTAGGACAGAGTGGGTATTTGCTGTCATCATCATGCCAATCTGAGTCTTTGGTCGGGGAATTTCTTCCCACAATTGTATTCAATCTTCTTGTTTCTTCTGTGTCTTTTCACCAAAGAGATTTGTTTTTCTTCTTTGTATATCTCTGCATACACTCTTTTGTCTTCAAGTCACTGAGTAGAGCTCAAGAATAACAATTATTTACAAACAAAAAAAAGAACAAACGAAAAAAAAATGTCTTGTCAGCAAATCCAAACAAAGACAGCATTTTTTTTCCACACTATTTTTTTTTTTATGAAAACACCAATCAAAGTTGTCACATAATTTGCCTACTATAAGCCAAACATTTTTTTATTAAAATCTGAAGAATCTTACAACAGCACTTTCATCAACATTAGCCGACTTCAACTTTTAAAAATAAGAGGTCACTGAATTAGCTCCTGGATCTTGTCCTCTCGAGTGCGATAAATGGATAAGGAGGGATATCCAGAGATTCTCAGAGAAATCCTCTTGGTAATCCTCAGACTGTAGCCTGCCACTTTCTGTTTAAGCCTCTTGGGAGAGACTTTCACAATGCTTACTGTTTTTAAAAATACTCATTCTTGAAGGCAAGTATTGCTGAGGTGTTCAGCTCTACAAGAACATAACGTGTTGGTGCCATTGATTGGAAATGAAAATAGCTTACCTCCATAAATCACAAAAGATCCTTTTAATAAGGAAAAGTAAATACATAGGCTCAACCGAGCAAGTGCTTTGTTTATGTCATCTAAGCTAAAGTCTGATTTGGAAGTAGTGATTAACAATTTTGGTTGGAAATATGTAGACAATGTGAGCTGCTGACAGTACACATGCAGTACTCCAGAGCTATAATGAGGAAAAAATGTCAAAAAGAAGTAATTTTAAATACTGAACAAAAAAAAATACAGCTTATTTGAAATCTTGGCTGTCACCTGAAACTAACAGCATCAATAACACACAAGTCATATTAGTATTGCTCAAAGTTGGGTATTAACTGTATGAAAGTTGTGTCTTTTTTTTGGACGTCTGTGGAATCAGTAAATTAAAAAAAAGGTTCTGGGTTTACCATTGGCAGATTTCACGTGTTTTTTGCTCTGCATGGTAAGTTTTAAATCATTTATTTTCTTACAAACTGAATTATATTTGAACAGTGTAAAACTGTTTACTTAGTTTTGTGGAAACATTTTAAGTAGTCTTTATGAATTAAGAAATTATGCATGAACTAATACAAATAAGCAGTGTGCACTAATGGGGCAATAAATTAAGTGTCATCATGTTAAATAAGAGCAATTTAATTAAGTTATTTTAGTGAGACAGGTAAGAGGCCATAATTAGGGTTGTTCTTAATTTGCTTCCAGATTAAATGCAATTCATATTTATGCATATAGCAATTAGTTGAATAATGCATTTGTCAACCTTTGTACCCTAAGGGTTAGAGAATATGACATGCAGAGCATCTGATATCCAATCAATCATTAAACAAAATAAAAAACATATCAACTTAACTACTTTACGGCAGGTATGACCAATTAGATTCTCTCTCTCTGCATATCTCTCTGTTTTATCTTTTCTCTCCTCTTTCTCTCTTCTCTCTCTGTTTTCTTTCTTCTGTATTTTCTCTCTCTCTCACAGGCTCCACAAAAAACACAGAATGTGATTTGAAGTCTACTCACAATCTAAGTTCTTACGTGAGTTAATACATTTAGTGTAATCTTGTTGCAAATATGTAAATGGAAGCAAATGAGATAAAGTTGTCATTAAAGATTACAACAGATGAAATCAAGAAATCCTGTTTGCTATATAGTTATACATATCCTTTGTTTTTGTTTTTTTGTTAGCTCAATTGCCACTGAAAGTACTAAACGTACAAATGTCATACCCTTTGTGTTACCAAGAACAGGAGAAAACTCACTCTATTAACATCTAAACTCCTGGTCTTCTGTCTCTCATGGCTTTGCGATAAGTCAATTATTTTACCTTGGACCAAAGGCATAAGCAACCCACATGGAAAAATGATCATTTAAGACGGACAAAACTAAACACAAAATGTGTTGAAATCATCTAACAATGAAATAAGAATGCACAAGGACTAGTCTCTAACAGTGACGCACATGTAGGACAATAGTTTTTGCTTTTATTCTTATGCTTTCTCAAAAAATTCAAGAGCATATTGCTGTAAAAATCATTCTAAAAACATTACACCATAACAATAATATCAAATAGACAGTCACATCTCTTCCAACAGCCAACAGCTTTGGTTTATAATCTGTGTCTTTACATTTTTGTATTCATTTACATTTAACTTCATTTCACTTTATGTTTAAACACCAAACATTATTATTTGTTGTTTGGTTTTGTGTTTTTAAGTACTACATGCAAAAAGCACTTTGAATTAGTCTGTGTACGAAATGTGCTTTGCAAATAAACTTGCCTTCCCTACATTCTCAAGCTAGAAATGTCCATTGTATAAATCTCACTTCATAAACACAATATAAAGCTACTAACCACTTCTTACCTCACATCCTCACATTTAGGATGCTGTTTATTCCTGCATTGCATGCTACAGCTGGACCAATATACAGTAAAGTCATTCCTGTCATTTCTCATCTATCTTTTGACAGTGTGAAGAAGTGTGCTGCTTACAGACCCCCCCCCCCCCTTCTCTCTTTCTCTCTCTCTCACACACACACACACACACGCACACACGCACACACACACACACGTTCAGAGAAAAGCAATAAGGTGCAAACAAACTCTGCCGTTTGTAAGCAAACACGTAACTGGGGAGCTTTCCAATATTATTAGCATCTTAAATGGCACAGGCTGATGGATCAAGTCCTGAGGAGAATATGGCACACTTCCATAACTGCTGCAGTGATGCATCTAGAGAAGTAGGACAGAGAGAGAGCAAGACCATAGAGACAATAAGACAAGAGGATAAACGGCTGCTCGTTGAATCGCAGAGGCTTTTAAGATACAATTAGAGAACACAGAGCAAGTGATGGTTTAATGGCTCGTAGGAGTTTATGAATCAAGGCATTTCCTTGGTTCAAAGAAGACATACTTACTAACACCTTGTCTTTTAGAAACCTTGTCATTACTTCATTTTGTGTGCACTTCTAGATACAACCTGTATGACTTCTGCTTCTCATCCCTCCCATTCAGAAATTCTACTGCAATGCCACAAGGTGCTGAGACATACAGTATAGTTTAGATTCATTCTTTACATCCTTTTCAATTGAAATAACTCATCCAGAATATCATGTTTAGTTCATAATCTTTTTCAACAGAAAATGAGATTTTATTTTTACACCTTCAACCCCTTCCAAAACTCAGAGGGACAGCGTTTTGATGATACATTTCAACAGCTCTGTGAATTGGTTAAACAAAAAAAATCATTATAAACATATGTAGGGTTTATTCCAGTCAGTCAGTCTTGTGCAGATCAGGTTTTTTTTAGTTGTGACCAGCATTAAGTACTGATCTCATGGTTACCCTTATGCCACAAATCACAGAAAATCTAATACTATGGATGTAGTAAACATTCTGCCGCGGTGTTGGCCCCTTTAAGACTTTAAGTCTTTCTCACCATGTTCTGTACCTGGTTTCTATACTTTTTTCATAACCATTTTAATCTGGTTCTAAGACTGCAAAATCGGGCCAAAAGCGTGGCATAACATTCTGTCAATCGCTGAGCTTATTGTCCCACTGCAACATTGTCATGTGCTTTTCATCATTTTTCATCTTTCTGCCATCATCCATCAAAACTTAATTACTTCAGGGGTGTCCATGGTTCCATGTTGTATCCAATCATCTTTCAGCATTTAACAGGAAGTAGACGATGTGTGATTTGTCTTTACTGACGTGTCTAAAACAAAACCCCTCAGAACTGATACTTAAACTCGGTGGTAAAACAAACAAGAACAGTCAAGTGAAACCACAGCAAGCCAGGTATTGTGTTACTAAAATCCATTATACTATGGTAACATGTGAAGTGGTAACATGGAACCAATTTGGCAACAGTACTAGCTAATAACTATTCAGTTCCAGAGAGGGAAATTAGTAGGTTGCCTTTTAAATTCAATTAAGTTATTAATTAATTAAATCAATGGGATTGAGACACTTTGCCTTCAAAGCAGTACCAAATGTACACTAGATGTTAACAAGATGTTAATTTAAGTAGTTCTGAACCAAAACACATACTATCATGTACTTAGTTATGATGCCAATTCATGGTCCTATCTATAATGTTGTCATATGACGACAATCTAAGAATCATTTTATAATTGGATCTCTTGTATAATTGATCTGGTTAAACATGCTCATTGATCTCATGACCGATCTCCACCTCCATCTACTTATCACACATCCCTCTGTTTCCAATCCACCTTTGGAATAACCATTCATGTTTGCTGGAACAGAATAGCAGCTAATCCAGCTTGATGCTTCAATCTAGTGTATGCAAAGATTCATCCGGCAGATGTGTAAAACACTTTGATCCTTTTTAATAATTCAATAGAGTTGTGTGTACTACACAAACTAAATGGATTATTTTTATTAGCACTATTAAGAATTGAAAGCAAAAGACTTTGATCTAGCATCTATGTGTTACTAGTCAGGAGTGAGATCATGTTGGCCAGATAGCTTGTTGACTTGTGAATGTAAAATGAAAGTGAATGAATATTTTGTATTTGCATGACCTCATTTGCATTGTCTCTACAGAAGCATTTCCAGTTCAGTCCATACCAAAGATAAACTGAATCAAGCCAGTGATTTTATTCATTCAATGCGGATGGGGCTTTGCAGCGATGGTAAGTCAATTTTCAGGTCAGAGGTGTCAGGACGCTGTTGAAGCTGAGGTTGATAAATACAGTGACCTCATGGATTGTATGAGGAGTCAACAAATATGTTTTGAAGCCTCAAAAATATACAACTCTTCCCTATCTTAAGATGTGAGTTGTTTTGCATGTTTGGCACAGCTCATGGTTGAGAGTCTGAGCACTGATGAGCACCCCAAATGCTGTTCCAAAACACAGGCTTAAACACCTGAAATTAACTTCAAACTTTCTTGATTCAACTTAATCTCAAGCTCTTGTGATAGTAAAATATTTCAAGAGGTCTCCTGTTTCTGTTTCCCATATTTCAGATCCGTACACTGCATAAGTTGTCCAAATATGCCATTTTACCATCAACCTGTTTTATAACTTTATGACGTGTAGCAGCCTGATTTAACATGCTTTATTGGGCTTTCCCACCACACTTAGTACAGGAACTTTTTAGTACAATTAACTGTTTACATGAGGTTGATGTTGAGGTTGATGTTGAGATGAGTTGAGCCATGGTCATTTTTTTTTCTTACTTAAAGAAAAGAGTGGCTACGATGGCCCTTCCATGAGTATGTTTATCATTGTTTTGGAATCATTTGACAATGTGAAGGATCCTTGAATGTGGTGAGTTTAACTTCCTACCTAGTTGGATGTCATGTTGGGAACAGATGAACAATGCACGTTTATGATCAATTCCATCGTGCACTCATTAAGCAGTTTACAAATGATAAAGAAAACACATTGTGACATCTATTTTTAAAATAATAAATAAAATAAAGATGACTATGTCTTGCACTATATTCTTCTATGAAGAAAGTACTAGGCCATTAGGAATGTTCAGATTCAAATTATATTACCTATTCAATAGCCATTTCTGACTTTCAGAGTTTACATCTGTTTTTTTTGGAGAACCTTGTCTTACTCTTTATTTTCTATGTATTGTTTGGATGCTTGGCTGTTCCTAATTTTTGCTTTTTGTCGACTAAAATTCTGTCAACATTTTTGTTGGATTTTTGGTAAAATCCAGTAAATGATTTAATTCTTGTGGACCTTTGGGCATAAAAGCAGTTATACAGTCCTCTTACAACAGCATAAGCCAGTTACAAATGAGACCTGATTTTTCAATTCAGTCATCAGGTCATCACAATATTTTAAAAGTTTTTATTAAAGAACAAGAATGCTGAAAAAACACAAGAGCTGATTTTTATGTTCTTTCTGTGACTTTCATTGCTATATTTTAGTTCATCCATTTTATTTTATTTTATTTATATACTTGAGTTACAATAAAATTGTATAAAGCAGATAACATTAAATAGAAATATGCCGCAGTTTCTCAACCAAAGCCTGTTTGTCAGCGAATATATTTATGATATCTCACAAAATATTTATCATCAAATGTATGGAGAATGATTGCTGTTGCCTGGCAATGCAGGAGCCCAGCCATAAAATCAACATGACATCAACAGAATGCCATAAATATAATTACTGGAAGCCAATCCATTGACTCAACAGCAAATTTCAACAAAGACAGATAATTCATTCCATTACCATGGCATTACATCTATGAGAGTTGCTGTGGCAATGCCTTCGTAACCCAGGAGTCAATATGAGCTTCACACCGGGGAATAACTGCACTTAATCTGAGGCTAATGCCCCAGCCTGCTCAACCATACTGTCCACGGCATGATCCCATTGTATGATTAACAGCAAGTGTGGAGAATAAAACAAGCAGACAACAGGACATTAATCTACACTGACATGAGCCCTCTGTGGCTCTGTGTGTCAGCTCATATGTCCTTTAAGGTCAGTTAGTACCCCTGCAGAGGGATCAAGGTATTTGGCGGTACTGTTGCTGTTCTGTAAACGAGTCATTCATACTTGACATTTATGGCAGCATGAAAAACAGGATATTTTGTAGTTTTTAAACAGTACACTTTAGCATTAAAATGACCCTTTTTAATATAGTTGCATAAATGTGTGTGCAAGAAATCGTACCCATGTATTTCCCAATAAACATAAAAACTTTTTGTTCTGTTTGTGTACTGAAAATGTACCCATTCTTGTACACACACTTATGCAACTATATGAAAATAATTACGTCTGTAATTAAGGTTCACTGAGGGAACGAGACGCTGCATCTCCAGGCCACTCCACCCGCGTCCTGACGGCACTTACTGTGCCTAAAAAGATTTGACACAAAATTCACAGCCGGAAACGGAGCGAGCGTTCCCCATAGCATTTGGACGCAGTGTCTCTTTCCCTCAGGGAACCTTGGTTACATACGTAACCTGAGACGTTCTGAATGCATTGCAAAAAAATCAAGAATCCCCAGACTGTCAGCAGAGCCAAGGATGAGAAGTTTCACAAACCGGGCTAGAGTTTTGTAGTGACTTTGTGAAATTGACACTCATTTTCCTCAAACCAATTATGGACAAAGTGTTGATAAACATACAGATGAAGAGAGCATTCTAAAATCACCAGGTGTAGATAGCAGTATTTGGAATTTAGTGGAGTGATAAGAAGGCAACAATGAAAGTGAAGGTAAAGTTGCAGAAGAAGACAACAATGAGGGAATAGAGGTATGGTGAGAGGGAAGTATCTTTATAGGAGAGACGTTTTGTTTGGTAAGTGAGTCAATGAGTCTCATTGAATGACGGTGGTGGATCTTCGTTAACCACCTCTAAGCAGTCTCGAAGGGAATTACGATTACCCAGTGATGAGTGAAAATAGAGAAGCTCATTAGTGCGTCAGACATTCCTGGAATGTCAAACACTAATGAGCAGAACGAGAAACAGGTGATCATGTAAGACATGTCAGACTTGAAAGTGTACAAATAGGAAAAGAACTGAAAATCCCTAACAGTATAAAATATTTGATTCAGTATTGTTGCAATCATAGATAGGTTTAAGAACATAACAGAAAAATCTGGATTGGTGATGGTTCAAGGAAGAGTAGTCTCACATAACCAGACCTTCATAGTTTTGGCTTCTTTTTAAAAATTTCACAATTTTTCAAGTTTTTGAGAAAATTCCACCAAGAACAAAGAAATCTGATCATATTAAATCGGCTCTGTCCTCTCTTCGTTGGCTTCCTGTAAAATATCATATTGACAATAAGATACTGCTTCTTGTCTTTAAGGTGCTGAATTGCTTGGCTCCGGCCTACCTGAGCAGTTTCCTATCACGCTATATTCCGGCTCGCTCTCTTCGATCACAAGAAGCAGCTCTATTTATATTTCCAAAGATTAGTAAATCCACCAGAGTGGGAAGAGCGTTCTCATATAGAGCCCCGAAGCTCTGGAACAAACTCCCGGATGGTGTCCAGAGCTCAGCTACGCTCACAGAGTTCAAAACTAAATTAAAAACATATCTGTTTAATCTAGCATTTGAATAATTGGCTCCTGGTATGTGTCCAAACAGATATGGTGCCTGAGTGCTAAAAACATTCAGATAGTTGAAGAAAAAAAAAAACAATGTGGTTCAATATACCTATCTAACCCATCTCCATCATTTATCACAATGCTTCACATGTTTGTTGTCTGTGTTACATTGTTCTAGCATCTGTTTGTTTGTTACTTTTTGTTTATTGTTTTTTCAGGCGCTTTCCGGCGAGCTGTTTGTCAATTATAATTTAAGTTCAACTAGTTTTTATGCTTGCATAGGGAATTCCTATTTACCCTACTTGATCCACATAATGATTGATTGATTGATTGATTGATTGATTGATTGATTGATTGATTGATTGATTGATTGAATCAATCAACTGACCGGCATGCAACAAATTAGCCCTAGAAAAAAAGTCACAGAATACGAGAGATAATGCAAAGGTACAAAAATAGAACAACAATCTTCTATGATCGAATTAAAGGGGTTAAAAGCTAGTAAAATAATATTTTCTCGATCGTACTCCTAAACTTAGCTTTCAAACGAAACAAAAACAAATATAACACTCGCTTCTCCAGACAAATTCAACCAATCAATCAGATAATGACTTTAAGATTTTTAAAGTGCCATAAAAAATCACCAAACCCATCAGAGTTGGACGTGAGGTCTGAGACTGAAAGTAGAGGAAGGGCAACCTACTGCTCCCATATGAAGAATGAACCAATACAATTTTTATTCAAGATGAACATATTTCTTTTCCAAAGTGTTGTACAAATAAACAAAATAAACAAACATTAAGTAAACAACAAAACAAACAAACACAAATAGTGGCATTTTTTATTCAGAAACTGTGTTTGCCAAAACAACAAACAAAAAAAGCTAACACCCTAACCCAGGAACCTTACAAAATAAAATGAAATCCACTCAAAACAAATGTTCACATTCTTTGAAATGTTGTTTCAATTGTCCAATTGTCGTATAGCAATGGCTATTGGTGTGTATTATGGCTTAAAGCAACTCACATTCTGCTTCCTCAGTGATGACTAAATGAAAGAAACTGAGTGAGAAAATGAAAGTAACAAAACAATACTGTCGTAAGAAAACATTGAGGTTGCCACTCGTTTTCATCATGTTGACAGAGGATATTTACGTGTCTTCAGCTGTTGACACTCCCAAAGGCAAATCTTCGAGATGCCACAGAGAAAACCTTGATGGTCAAAGAGTAATTCACTCCTCTTACATCAGAATAGGAGGCAATCGATTGACGGCCAGGTAGAAATATGATTGCTACTGACCCTTAGAATTGAGGCCAGGCACTATGCTAACACTAGCTTTTCATTGTGTATCAAAAATGTGCAGCTCTGGAGGCAAACAGACTTCACTGCAGTAAATTGTCCAATATGGTGAGCTCATCTGATGTAAATTCGTCATACATTGCACTGCTATTGTACATGGGGTGCAAATTACAGTGTGAAAGAGTGTGATTAGCACCGACTGACTCTGATCAGCTTCAATAACTCATCCATATGGCAAAATGGGACTGTCAAGAGTCAAATGGTGGAACATCAGCAAGAACTGCATAAACAAGCGTGACACTTGGGGCTAGGGAATCCAAAAACTCTGACTGACAGTGCTCTGTCGTTGGGATTAGAAACGTTCATTTCTTCCTGAACTCAATTACATTTTACAAAGCCTGACATCCCCAGTTAATTGCAGCCTTTCCACATGAGGGACTTATTTGCACTTCTATATTTCCATGCCCATGTGTGCTCGGTTCCGGCTGTGAAGTCCCCGTCTCTTATTTGAAAAATATTACAAATGACTTTGATTTAAAAACAAGTCGGGAGCTTGAGAGGAGTGGGAGGGGTGAGGAAAGCTGGCTCTATTCAAAGTTTTGAGAGAGTCTTGCTGAGAGCTGTGCAAATGATTTGGATGACATTTAACAGCCTGGACTGGATGCTCTTGTTTGTCTCTGCAGTCCTCTCTTCAGCCACATCCCGAGTGTCAGCGTGGTAAAAATAAACTGGCTAGGACGGTGTCAGTGGAAAAGGTGGGCTCTGAGAATTGAATGAAAGAGAGGGAACAAGGGGATGACCCATGGACATTTTGTATTTTGATCTGACTTCTGGGTGATTTTTTTTTTCCACTATCAGAAAAAATATAAGACATTTCTGACAATTTCATCCAACATCAGGATAGTGCCCTTCTTTCAATCAAGGCGATCGGATGGTGTTCTCAGTTATACAGAGTGACTAATCTCTTAAGGTTTTGGAAATGGCTTGAGCAAATGGTATGTTGGTCCATTAAATCAAACAATATTGTAAGGGATGTTCCAGATACATGAGGTGGAACTCAGTCAAATTTGATTAAAAAATAGACTGCTAGGACGCCTTCTGTCTGGTTGAATGTAACAGCTGCAAATGTGTTGGCTGTGATTCTTCTGGAACATCATTTTATAAATTATTTTAGTTGTAACTATGTTTTAACATCTGATACATATCACATGTTTAAAGAGAGTTCTTACAAAAAACACATCACTTTATGTCAAGCAAAACTCAGCCTGAAAATGGAACAAAACAAATGGTCCTGTTAAAAAAAGTTACATTTACATTACATTACATTTATGCATTTGGCAGACGCTTTTGTCCAAAGCGACTTACAATCATCTGTGACAATAAGGGGAGAGACAACATGCAATTTGTTAGACAGTTAAAGTCTATTTCTGCTTGATCATAATAGAAGTTGTATCAGCTGATCACCACTATATTGAGCACCACTATATATTGAGCACCACTGATCAACCCTCTATAGTAAGCAAAACATAAACATAAACAAAAAATTAACCAAGTGTGGCATTTGTCTGGCACTAGAATACAGTATATGAGCCAAAGTTGGCTGTGAAAATATCAAATCAAATTAATCAAATGTTTAAATCATATTATGTTTTTATGCCAGGGATCAGAATAATATCAACCTAATTTCAAGCTTAATCCAATGTCCTTTCATTGCTCACTAATTGCCCATACTTAGGTTAGGTTACCTTGTGACAAAATAGCCAAGAAGTTTATATTAGTAAACAATCTGCAAAGCTCACAGTTCACACAACATTTCAGTTTTTAAGCCATAGATCGGATTAATTTAACCCTCCTTGCTCCCTCCTAAAGTCCAGCTCAGCATCACATTGCCCACTTACTGTTATTGTCATAGGCATTAGCTGACTAAAGCCGACAAGGATTAGGATGATCTCCTGGGATAACAATAACACAAGCTTAAAACTGATAAACAGATCTCAGAAATTCATCACATTTTCCAACCTTTCACCACATGTGCAATGCTGTTTAATTTATCACCTTTACTAATGTCGATGACATCCCTCAGGCATTATGCTCACTTTTCATTAATGATATTGTTTACATGATCTCATTCCAAGCATACAAACAAAACATGTCAACATGTTTACTGATCACACAGTCTTTTCCCATTTCCTTACACCCTTGCAAAGCATCTGTGAAGCACATACATGAAGACATATGTGAAGTATAACTATAATGCCCTGAGCAAACCACTTAACCTAAATAGGTCCAAGAAGTGCTCTTATGATTAGATCCAGACTGGTGAATTGTATTGCTGGCCAACATGCAGTTGCAGAGCGCTCCATTGTGACTGAATAGCTAGTTGAGAATGAGCACATCTGCTAAGCCCCAATAAACTCATTGTGCCTCTTTAACAATTGACTATCGTAGTTAGCGGATGCATTTTCACATTTGTTTGGACAGCATATTTTGTTTTATCGGCAGCTACGGGTGAGCACTCGGGTTCGGGCCATGTGTCATTCTATTAATTGAATGGCTTCATTTCCTTTAGCTACTAAATGGACTTCACAGCAGTCTTTGACAATCTTGTTATTAAACAGCACAATATCTCAGATTGAGACTTCTTATGTGGTCTTTGGCTATATTTGTAGACTCAAAGACCACAACTGATGTTCTGTGTATACTCTCGAACTCATTAAACTCCTACTCATTAATTGGTTGAGCTATCAAAGAATATCTATGTTATATAAGAAGCATACTGGCTGAGCTGTCCTTTTTTTTTTTTTTTTTTTACCTGTCCTGTCCTACTTCAAAGCAGCCCCATGAGAAGGGAGGTGCTTCGTATGAGTTGGTCAGTTTTGCTCTTTCCAGAGAATTAAAGATATTATATATTGATTATTCCTCTGGATAGAAGCTTTTAATTTATTTCATTCGCATTCATCACAATAATTACATTAATCAATCATATAAACATACATCAGGACAGGACGGTGTTAATAATAAAAAAAAGGGGAAAGAGGAGAGAAGTAATTGAGGGGAAAACAGAGGTAGAGAAGTTTTGGAGGGGGAAAGAGAAGGTGAGAGGTAATTGTGGGGGAAGGAGTCAAGATTAAGTTGAAAATGAGAATAAGTAAAATAAATAATATTAGATACCTACCTTATTACATCCAAGTAGTTCGCATCTTTCTACAGATATGCATACAAATATAAATATACATACATACATACATACATACATGCAGATAAACACGCAGAATAATAATAATAATAATAATAATAATAATAAATAGAATTAGTAATCATATATATATATATATATATATATATATATATATATATATATATATATATATATATATATATATATATATATATATATATATATACATACACACATACATACATACATACATACACACACATACATACACCTATACATACATACATACATACACACATACATACATATACATACATACACACATATATATACACATACACATAAGTAATTGAGTGTTACAGGACAGGTGACCTAAACCTCAAGCATCTAGCAGCGACCAAACATCCCAGGTGTCGTGACTGGTTGAGCTGTCCAAGGAAGGGCCCCGGAGCCTGGAGTGACCGAGGCCTGAGAACCCTGCACTAACAAGTTTTCATATGTTGCCAAATGTTTTACCTTATCAGTGTTTTTGCTTTTGTAATAAACAATAAATATATTTGATATATTAGATATATATATATATATATATACATTTGTTTTTTTCCCTTGTAGTATCTTTTGGTTTGGATTCTAAATCCAGTTTTTACCTAATTTTTGTGCTCTGTATTTAAGAAAGAGTTTTTGTGCTCTGTATTTAAGCACACATCTTTCCCTTATCCTTCAGTATTAGAATAAGATAAGTATAAGTAGGCTGACAAGTTTGCTTTTAGATAGAATTAGCCTGATATCACAAGGACAGTTGCAAGGCCAGATGAGCTGAGGAAGAGCAACAAACAAGACAATTACTTAATCTGTAATAATATAAATAATATTAGAGTCTAATTGTAGGTGTGTAAACAAGCAGTGCCATTCTATAAACTAGTTGTGAAGGCAGGAGCTATTTTTAGATTTTAATATCTTCTCAAAAAGACAAGCAACAGATTGTATAATTATAACCCAATCAGAGCATAATTTCTGTGGCTTCAAAAATGAGGTTTTTGAATGAATAAATCTTGATTACAGTGACAAAATCAAATCAATTTATCTTCAACAGACACAATCCATTTATACTAACTGCATCTAAACTCAGCTAGACTCCCAAGCATGATGAACTACAATGTTTACCTGAATATATCACTGTAAAAGGGGTAAATTGCAGCACAGGGACTTGAATCAGATCTTCAGAGGGAGAGAAGAGAGTGTTTAATGAGTTCAGATGATTCAATTATTCTCATTCGTTATGGTCTCAACTGTGTGAAATCAAACATGTTCATGATAAAACATAGTTGTAAGTATCGTGTAGCTTGGAAATAAAGGTGTATTAAAATTGCCCATGTATTGAATAGACCACATAACCAAGACAACTTGAGCGTGTAGGTTTGCACTGCACAACATTCGAAAGATCAGGCCCTTCTTAACTGAGCATGCATCTCAACTCCTGGTTCAGGCTCTGGTTCTCTTTCATCTGGACTACTGCAATGCTCTCCGAGCAGGACATCGAGCAAACGTGCTCAAATCTCTGCAGATAATCCAGAACTCAGCAGCTCATTTTATCTTCAAGGAACCAAAGCAAAGTCATGTTACTCCCCTCTTGATCACTCTTCACTGGTTCCTCATTGCAGCTCATGTTAAATTCAAATCGCTGACGCTGGCGTATAAAACTATCTCCAAATCAGCCCCTGTTTACCTCCACAAGCTCATACACTCCTACATGCCCTCCAGAAGCCTGCGCTCAGAGAAGGAACAGTGACTCGTGGTTTCGTCCCACAAAGGCAGAAAATCTCTCAGCAGAACCTTCTCTCTCACTGTCCCTGGCTGGTGGAACAAACTCCCTGATCCAGTCAGGAAAGCAGCAACACTAACAGCTTTCAAAAAGTAACTGAAAACTCTTCTCTTCAGGGAACAACTACTATAAAACATTTTTTTTTCCTTTTTTCCTCCTCTGTCTTTAGATTCATCCTACTATGGTTTATTGATCCATTGGTACAATTTCTATTACGAGCAAGCTGAGATAGACTTTGACATAGGCTTTGGACATAAGCGTCTGCAAAATGCATAAATGTAAATGTAATGTAAAGGAATATATTGACAACACTTACTCCATAGTACAAATCTTACAAGTCAATGTGTTAGTTTGTTCACCAAAAATAGAACAATTGTGATATAATTGCTGTAAAAATGTCAGCATCATCCAATTAATATAACAAATTGTTTTCAACATTTTAATGGCATCTGTCTAAATCATATAATAGTAAAAACATCTTCTGGTTCAGTATGTGCTAGATAGATTATTATTATCATGCAAATTTAATGCACGGGACTACATTGCCACCTCTAGAGGTGCTGTTCCCTTCACTCGATCCAATCAAGAGCCTTTTGTGAGAAAAAGTTTTTTGATAATAACTTTATTAAAACCTGAACCTAAGGCATATACTCCAGCAGTAGGTGGAACAGGTAGCCACTGCCTCATATAAATGGTTAGATTTTTTGACATTGAAGAGTTTCTGTTAGGGTTCTGTTTTGGTTTACTCTTTTAGGTTTTTATTCTATTTAAGTCTTCTTGTTTTTTTGTCATTATGAAGATTTGCTTCTGTTTATTTCATTGCAATTTGTATATGCTAGAGATTTTCCCCCTCATGGACAATTTTATGTTTTTATTTTCTGTATTAATAATAAAGAGACTCACTAAAACCTCTGGCTGTCGTGCGATTGGGTTCTGTTACTACCCTTCTCTTAAGAAAATCCTGACAGTTTATTGTTTGTTAAAAGAGTCTTGTGCAAAATGTTTCAAAAGCACTTAGTGAACAGATTCAAGTTCAAGTTTTGAATTGGAGTGTAATCACCTTGGCTGGCCAGACTGTGGCTTGGGAGTGGCATCCATATCGTGTGAGTGGTACTTGAGGATGAGCGCAGTAAAGGATATCTGAACGTCAATTACAAGTGACTACTTTACTTTGCAAGGAATCAATAGTGGTGGCAAAAGTAATACATTTACTTTTTGCAAATATATGCATGACAAAAGCACTGTATATTATCAATATATCAGTTTGTGAGCCACTTTTGCAACTCAGAATAAAGTATCACATTGAATCAACATATTGGTAAATGTATTGTTTGAGAGCAATCTTCTTTTCTGGATTATTCCAAAATAGCTCTGGCTTTAAACAGTATAGAGCAATGAGAGTGCAAGCTAGCACGGGTGAGAAGAGGAGGAAAAGCTGTATTCGGCTTGGTTAAAGGGACTATGGCTTAGCGTGAGTACACCATAAATAAGAATAAGCAAGTTGTGGCCAGTAAGCATGATCATTTGTAAGCAAAGTGGTGTTTGTCTTCATACTAAATCAGGAAGTCAAACTTGGCTCTCAGAAATCCTATGCATTCCTTTGAGAATGATACAAAAAAAGTTGTGAAACCAGACATGAGAAACCAGGATGAGATTCACTAAAACAGGGGCAGGGTAAAACACGGAGCAGCACAGGGAACACATATACTAAAAAATTAATGAAGAGATCAACTTAATACAAGACTAACAAGGTGATTGGATACCAAAGTGACGATGGGATAATAAACAGGTGGTGTCGAACACAATTAACTACAACTAAGGAAGCAAATAGGAATGAAAACCAATTTAACAAGTTATAAGAACAAAAACCAGGACTGAACTAATAGAATACCAATACTCAACTAAGAGTGGATAACATAGACAGTTACAATAATAGTGTACTGCTGTCAAGTGATTAATTGATTTTGCCTACAATTATCCATTTATAAAAAAAAACATCAGCAACATTTTAGTCAAATTCAAGTTTTAGCTATGTAGAATACATTTTTTTATTAAAAATGTAAGCATTGAATTTTTTTTATTTTACAACATAATACAGAGCAGCAGTGACAGAAATTGTGTGTGCTATTAAATCTGACAGTACTGTAATAAGAATGTAAGCTACTTAAGTTCGTGCAACTCCTCAAACTCTACCACCAATAAAACCAGTTAAAAAAAGGCAAATCTCTTGCTGAAATTACTTGAGGAAGAGTAGAAGGAGGTGAAAAGCCCACATCAAATTCACCCCAAATCTACTGCTCTGAGCTCGGAAGTGTTCCACTCAAGCTTTGTGATTAAGCCTTAAATACTATAAGTGAACTTCAATAAAGCTCTGCAAGTTCCGACAGCGTGTAATAAATGCAGCACCGCACCAGTCTGTTGGATGTGGCCAGGATTGTGTCTTAAATGAGTAACAGATGACTAAATGATGAATTTAATGACTCTAAAGAATTACTTTTCTATGTCTTGCATGGACTCCAGAATGCATGGCATGTTGCCTTCCTGACTGCTGGGGCAGGAACACCTCATAATGCTTTCAAGTGAGCCATGATGACAAAAGATGCATACCAACCGGGAGACTCATGGTGGGGCAAACTAACCTGCAAATCAACCTAATCAAACGCAGAAATGTCATAATCCCCATCATTATCACAGTAGGGCAGTGGGACACACAGCAGAGGCACGACATGACTCCTTGAAACCATAGCAACATTCTCGTTCTGTGCTTTCAGTCGCCACGACCACGTACCCAATCCCCCAAAAAGAGCAATTTGAAGAGTTGTTATTTTTCTTTCCGGCTTCCTGAAATCCATTTGCATGTCTTCAACAGCCATTACAACAGGGAACTGTAAAGGTCTTAATACTTTTAGAGAGCTCAACGTTCGCTATACTTAGCAGTGAGCTTTGTGTTTCAAGTGCTTTATTTTGCTTGGCCACAGAGTGATGATAATAATGGTTGCCAGTTGCACAAACCTTACGCCAATAAAGGCCTGGATCTGCAAGGAAACCGACATTATTTACTTGATGCATTACACATCTGTTGCCAAAGAACACAAAAAACCCATTATGTATAATTTTCAATGGACACATTTTGTTCCCCTTAAAAGCAATTGCTTGTTAATTTACCTAAAGCCATTAGGTTTTCTATTTGAAGTCAATTAACTGTAGTTGATATATTGAAATAATATTAAAGTTGGCGAGAGATTTTTTATTTACTTAATTTTTCCCCAGTGTGTCATTTCTTGTTCCTGCCACCAAAATGTTTTCAGTAAGAAATATGCAGACGGCGGGGTCCCCTCAACACATCTGCAACGAGCCGGCTGGCAGAATGCCATCTTAAACAAACCACAAAGGCTGTGTTTGTCCTGACCTGGCATATTCCAAAACCCCCTCATGAAAAACCCTGAAGGCCCGGCAGCCACTTCCTTTCAGACCACACAAAACCAGGATCTGCAGGCACCCCACCGCTCGTGGGGCTGAATAGACTCAGTGAGGCAGGGAAAACGAAGAGGATGCCTGTAGGGAGGGTTGAACATCATGACCTGGGTGTCACATCAGAAAAGAATGACAAAAACTACAAGTCACGTCTAGATGTATTATATTGTACTTCAATAAGGACAAAAAGCAACCATGAGAAGCTCAGGGAGTTTTCCTGGAAGGCACTGGATTTTGAAATGTGTAAAATGTAAGCAAAACATATTATAGCAATTATTGAAGAAAATGTAACCGAATATAAAAATAAACATGAGAAGGTATCCAGCAGAAATTGTAGCATTGTGTCTCAATTGAATAAACGTCCTGGTCAAGCTTGAATGATGAATGGATTTGAAGAGGAAAACAAGCACTACTGAATTAACCACTCTAAATTTCTGAAAAATGTGTGAGGAAGACATAATAAAATTAAATGTCATTGATGATTTTATATGTTTTGAAAGTTATTTTAAAATGTTAACATTCAAAGGTTTAGTATTAAATCTTTGATTTCCAATGTTGACATTTGAAATCTCCAAAACAAATATGCCCCTAAACCAATAGTGCATCATATACATTTTTGGTAGCTTCTACTGATTGGCTACACGCCAAGTGAGTCTTAAAGTTTCACATACTGCACATTGGAATTTTCTTTTGTTGTATCAATTAAAAAAACTTCAAAAACTTTAGTTTGACTATGTTGTATAACTTAGACTAAGTTGAAGACTACAAAAACATGACTTATTTTACAAAAGAAATAACAAAACCTGTTTTTGTTTTTATTATCATTTAGTTTGTTCTGTTTATTAGTTGACCCGTGTGTGCTGTGTTTATATTATTGTTACTCAGGCAGTGTTTCCATGTCTGGTGGACACGTTACATTTAAGAGATTTTAATTCTCCCAATCAAGAAAACATATGGTTAAACATTAAAAATTAAAAATGAGTTCTGATATTTGTTCTTCATCGAAAATGAGCCAGTACCAGCAAACCTCAGTTTCAAATAAAAATGCTGGCATCATTTTTCTTTTGACGAAACCTGAAAATCTGTTTTTTTAAACAGGACCATTGCATTTTATTTGTTTTTATCTTATATTTTATGTCTTGATGCAGAGAATCAACTTTAATAATGTATTTTACTGTGCAATATCTCTTTAAGAAGGCCATCAAGTGTTTTCTTAATGCATTATATTGCTCATAAATATTCTCTGAACTGGCTCCGGCATAAGAGGCCCTAGCTAGTCGATGTCAAAACTTTTGAGCCAATCAAAGCCATAAAGCCTTTTTAAGTGGACCCCACACAATCATTTAAACGACTTCCTTTCATTCACTGAAATTAAAAAAACATCTACAAGTTCAAACATGAAGTGACCAGTTAAAGAAGACTAAATGTTAGCATACGTCATTCATGAATTTACCTAATATAATTGTACTGTTTTATTTTACTGTCCCGCAATGATAGGGGGTCTAGAATCAGAATCAGAAATATGATTCATTATTTTGAAATACATGGAGTAAACAAAAGACCAGACTTCGTGTCATCTTTCAATGTTGATTAACCTATGTGAACAACTATACGCAATATCTACAAGTAAGAGACATAAAGTATAACTAGCGTGTTCTTTTTCATGTCTTTTGAGCTCAATAAGAGATTTCATCTATAATGGATGAATGAAGAGTTGAATATACAGCGAGTTTCCCTTTGTTGCAACAGCCATGTTCCAGACTGAGGTTGTAATAAGGTGCAAATGGAAAGAAAGGGCAGCACACAAGTTATTACATCAGATGTTCTCCTAATGCCAAATACCCAAATAGCTGTAAAATCCACAAGAGAGCCTATCTCCTTTTAACCGACCTTACATGTGGTATTTCAAGATATCTATCGCATTTTAAGAATGCATGTCTTATTGCTAATTTATCAAAGCCTAGCACTTCAAAAAGATTGATTTTTATTATGATACAATTTTCTCGGGTCACATTTGTGATTTTTAAACATTAGGAGATACTGAGTGTATTTGGAAACAAAATGATAGTAAGCTTTGAAATTCCCAGCTGGAAAACAAAACAATTGAGACCATGACCATTATGGGTTTTGTTTGTTATTGTGAGAATTGGATTGGCTGTTACACAAACTAATAGTTGATGCTTTTGTGTAAAGGTTCCAGCTACTGGTAATGTGTTTGTCCTTATTATTCTGTCTATTATTATTCTAAAACTTACTTTTAGTACTTTAACACCGCAACTACTAAATGTTTTTACAAAATCAGAATTATGTAGGGCTGGGTATAGTTTGAGGTTCTTGACAATCGGTGACAAAAAAGGTGTTCAAACCAATACTTTACAAAAATAAAACGAACCAATACTTTACAAAAAAAATTGAAATGATGGTGGTAGACTCAAGAATAAATTTTTTGACAAAAAATGTAATGCTTGAATTTTAACTATATATTAAAGCCACCTAACCAACTACAATAATTTACAATAATAATATACACACAAGAACAGCGCACTGCCTGCAATACTGTTTCCAGTATTCACCCCTAAACCCCAGGGAGCAAATTACTGTACAGAGCAAATGAGAGCAAAAAAACTGCAGCAAAATTCACATTCTGTTTCTGTTTTGGTCCAGAAGTGACAGGGAGATGTTAATTTAATCCGATTTGTTTTATTATTCTAATACTGTCATATTTTATATTTGGTCTATATTTCAAATAAATTTTTTTAGCAATTCTGGAAGTTCCAAATGCCTCCATCGTAAAGTTTATGGATTCGCAATACTGCTGTGTCCCATAGTGTGATAATTTGGTGCAGTTTTGAATCCATTGAAGCAAATGAAAAAACACTTCCGCCGCTTAACCGGTAGTTGACAAAAAAAGACATGGAACGCGGAAGTAGTCATGAATAGAGTCTATTAAGGTCCTCTTGGTTTGTCTGAAACTAGAGCAGGGAAGCCACTATAATGTGCCGGGCTCCAGACCTCCAGGGCCATATTTGGTGATTCGTGACATAAAACAGCCCAATGAATACTTCAAGAAACCAATGTCAAAGTTACCAAACAAGCTTAATCTTCTCAAAATGAGCAAGGTTGTTGTTGTTGCTGTTAAAGAAGCTATTTCTTAAACACACCAGTGAGTTCATTATATTTAGCAGTGATATGAACAACATTATAATTTCATCAGAAAAATGGTTGGTTCTGAATCTGGGAGTCTTGTCTGATAGTACCCTCCAATTTCAAAACCAGATCAATGATATCAATCTAAGTAATCATTCTTGTTTTTATTTATTCACTATATTCTGTTCATGTTCAGTGTTCTGGTTAGCAGATAAGTATCCCAGATAACACAATTTATCTTTTTTCCTCATCAAATATTAAATACAGCTATAAAT
Organism: Danionella dracula; assembly: GCA_900490495.1. NCBI lineage: Eukaryota > Metazoa > Chordata > Actinopteri > Cypriniformes > Danionidae > Danionella > Danionella dracula. The sequence goes on from UELW01000322.1 coordinate 7,576,192, forward strand.
AAATGTAATTATAAACAGAATTTCTGGGTTTACAAAGACTGTCAAGGAGGAAATCTTGAATTGTTAATAGCAAAGGTTTGAAATAGAATGCACACATATTGATTAAGGTGTCAGTGATTGTTCAGTGTCGTAAAGTAGGTGCACATTAGACGAGCTTCAACACAAGCTGGTTCTTCACTTGTGCATGCCTCCAGCTCATTCTTGATTCACCTTGGGCGACAACCCTTAGGCCCAAAACAGAAAACAGCCTACACAATAACAAGGTAAACCCCCTCCCAACAAGACCTTAAATGTGTTTCCTCATGCAGACATGATAACCACTTTCCAATTTCAACTCCATCTTCAACCACCAATTTCAGCCAGCTACGCTGTGACTGTAATATGAATCCCTGCATATATACAGGACATTACGAGCTCAAATGAGACAGGGAGGAGGGAGTGATTGGGGTTGAATACAGTGCTCGCTCACAGCAGCCTGATATTTTTGTCATTTATTATTCAATAAGCTTTAATTGACCCTTGACCCTGAACAGGTGTATGCAAGGGGGCCTTTTCATTTTCTTAAAGTTGCCAGATCCTCCTGGCAAAGTCAAGCAGGGCTAAACTCTGAGAAGCCCAGAGCATGTCGTGAGAGTTTTTTAGAGAACTCACTAGAGGCAGAATTATGGCTGATTGTGATTGAATGGCTCTTGATGACTCTTGACATTTCGGTGGAGTTCTTCAATCACATGCTGCTGCTGTTCAGGTTTGTGCCGGTGCGTTTACACTCACGCACTTTAGAAAGGAAGAGATTACTTCAATGTGCGCACTTGCATAAACAAACCAGTGAAGGCCATGAGGAGTGCTAAGTGGTTCATTCCCAAGGCTTAATTGGTGATCACAAAAAAATTAAGACAGTACTGTTCACAAAATATTTTTGTTCACATTTTTTGGAGTTATTCTTAGTTTTATTAGAACTACATGCTAATTTATTGAAGGCTTTATTTATATTTATATATTTTTTAAAGAATAATTATAGACTACAAAATTTTTATTTTTGTTGTTAATATTAGCACCAAAAGATATTGTTTTTTTTTTAAACCTAAAATGCATTCGTTTGTTTGTTTGTTTGTTTGTTTGTTACTTCAAGTTAAACATGCCCATTTGGTAACTTCCCAAAGTCATCAGGCTAGCCTTAAGATCCCAAATCCATTTTATTGTCACTATTAATAATAATCCACATTATTTCTTCCACATATCAAGAACTTGTTTTGTTTCTTATCATGTAGTTTACTTTATTTCATCATAATGTCAAATTTTGTTTCATAGTTTGCACTTAGTTTCACAGTTTATTGCCCTTAATTCCAGTTATAATTGTTATAATTTAAAGTTTTAGTAACTTCATGGCAAGAGTCTAAGGGCCCTTTCCGAGCATTCTTGGTTCCGGGAATGGCAGATTTTTACAAGTGAGAAAATAATCAATCTACTTCTGTTGTGTTCCCACATTGTAAACACAAACCAAGGGGCAAATTCCTGCTTTCCCTTTTGAATTGTGATAGAAAGTGACCGAACTGCAATTCCCTGGGCGGCTGCTTGAGGCTGACTCCAAAAGGGAGCAGGTTCTCATTCACTCAATCGTTAAAGCTGACCAAATTTGAAGCTGGAAAAAAACATGTTTCCACACCTGACTTCATTAGGTTTGTTGATTCAGATAACTCTGATTAGGGTGAATTAGATTTACATTTGTTTGTTTAAGATATAGAAGATGTAAACCTTCAGCCAATCAGACACCTTCACTACAGCCAAGTCTTGCCTCTAAGTATGTGTTTTCAAGCCTATTTTGAACTTCTTTCACTTTGTCAGAAACCTGTGTGTGACGTCACAAACTCTCTTTCCATGTTATAAACAGTTAATGACACAAACCTGTGAAGTTGTGCAGAGGGGGAAGGCTCTCCCTTCAGTTAGCTTCTCCTTCAATCACTGACTGCCCTCTATCTCCCACACTTCCTTTAATAATAATTGACTTGATGGAAAAGCAACATTAGTGACTCTAGTTTAGGTTAATTTGTATTGCTCATTGGATTTAAGAGCTTGATAGCCATGGCAGCACGCTTCCTGAGCCCTATACACTCCAACAGAGAATACAATTCATTTACGTAACTGTTTGAGCACTCAATTTGGACTATGCCCACTAGCATGAGTGGCCAGCTGGTCCCAGATCACTTAGTTGAACCCAGGTCATTTAGAGTCTAATTACACCTGCACATTGGGCATCCAAGTTGTAGTTGCTTGCATGAATGAGGGTTCTCTTGGCTACAGGTTCATCATCAAGATCGTTCAGACCTAAAAGACAAACCTGTAGATCTACCTATTACCAAAGAAGATCTAAGTGAAGAATGCTCTCTGTTTGTGATTACTTTTTGGGTCTGAAAACTAGTTCTTATCTGATCTGTTTCCCTCACTTTACTAACATGTGTATTTATTCATGTTTAAAATAAACAAGCATCAAATGGATCTCTACATCTGGTTGAGTAACGAATTATAACAAATCTCGCTATACTTCAGAAAAACATAATGTTAAAATGCTGGAATGAATGTTTGCCTCTAGAATATATACATTAGGAAAAAGGTAGAGCTATACATGCATGAAATAAAAAAACTGCACATGGAACACTTCTTCAACAGGTAAGATCTGTTAAGAGCAGCAGTTCATAACAAAAACCCACCTCCTTCACTTTTATCCCTGCGCTCTTATTTCAGTTTCATTCAAAAGCTTTTCAATCTCTCAATGCCCGGTATTACAGCTTTATATGCAGTGAGTTGCTCTGAGCCTGTTATTTGCACGCTGGATGTATTGAAAGCATTGAAATACAGCCTCATTAAACTGCAGACGGCCACTGGGGAAGAGAAAAGAATGCGTGTGTGAAACAGATAGATAGACTTTAAACAGAGGGACGTTACGAGTGTGTGTATTAGACAGATATTTGTTCACTCGCTTCTGAAGCCCCTACATTGCACTGTTAGATGGAGGATGAATGAGACTCTTTTTGGACACAGATTTTTTGCACCTTCAAGTCAATTATTTTATCCTTAAATCAGCAGACAAAGAAGGAAAAGAAGGAAATGTGGGCTAATTTTCAGTTAGCAGTCAAATTACATGGGTTTAAAAAGGTCAATTAGAGGTTGACCTTTTTACATGGCTGCCTTCTCTCAAGTAAGCCTTTAATGGCTTCTAACATGTGGTTTGCTCAATGCATGAACTGTGTGTCTTTTGCATTTTTTTTTTTTTTACATTATTTACTATTATTTAGGCCAAGAGTAGGAAGCCCGATGGGGCTTTTTTGATGGCTGCATCTGGCTCACAGACACATCGTATGATAATAGAAAATAACATGTTTAATAATATAAACACACTATCATGTATTTTAATTCATTCCTTTCCTAACGCTTATATTCATGGTTACAGGTAGCTGGCACCAATCATGGATGTCCCCCAAAACAACATCATTATTTTATTGGATAATGCATTTTATTGAAGAGGAGATGTTGGAAAGGAAAACAAGATTAGGGGTATCATTGGTGTGTCTAATATACACTAATAATATTGCATAGAAGAAACTGTCAAATACAAAGAGCCATTTGACACATGCCATACTACATTTGCAAGTTAATGAATTAAGATTTGAATGACAACAAGCAGAGTTGATGAGTTAACACAAGTGTGGAGAAATGGAAAAAAAATGTAATAGTGGACAACCTGACTGTCAAAACTTGAAATGTGCCTGACACTACCAACCGAGTATTGATGCACTGACAATGTTTGGTTTTAAGTATGCATGTGAGTGGTCTATCGCATCTAAGAATGTTAAGACAAACCTACAATCATGTTTAATGGATAGAAGGCTCAACGCTGGTATGAAGCTTAACTTTGCATTAGCAAAACCATGCAGCTCCAGAAGTCACATTCGTTGGTTGGCCACAGCATAATGTTAAGTTAACAAACAAAAGAATTAGACTTGCTGTACTTATGTTGGTCTTAAAACTGTTGTTGCTCTTACATAAAACGCACACGTGTTTAATTTTAAAAATGTATGACTCTCACAAAATTACATTGCAAAGTATATGACATTTATGGCTCTCTCAGCAAAAAAGCTTCCAGACCCTTGATTTAATTATTGTGATTTTCTTTGTTCTGAGAAGCAGAGTCGGTACAGTCAGTTGCGCCAATGTTATTTTACATGAAGCATCCATTAAATAATGAATAAAAGATGAGCAGTGCATTTGTTTCAGCATCTATTAATTCCTCCCCACATCAGCTAAAAGATACATTAGTTTTTGGTTAATATTAGGCCAAGTGTAACTAATTACAATAAGAGTTACAACGTGTTGGTTTGTCTAACTGTTTCTCCTAAGTCAGCATGGTTTCTTATTGTTATCCCATTCTCTGATTTGTGTTCTGCCTCAGTGCTTGTTCTGAGATTCCTCTAGGCACTTTGGCTCCTTTGCATCTGGATTTAGGTGCATGAAATTGCCCCACAAGAGTAGATACATAATATTTAGTAAATACAGTCAACACACAGAGAAAGAAGGGCTGCACGATGTGAGACATTTTTTTATATTGTGATTATTGAGGTATATTATTGAGGTCAATATTGTGATATGCTATTTTTAATACATGATTTGATGAGTTAAGTTTATGGGTTTTGAAAGAAAAATATGTGATTTTTCAAATGTGTAAGAAAAAAATCACTGAACAACATTAAACATACAATACTTAATAAAAGCCTGATTGATCAGGGTAACCCTGGTAATAATCCCAAAATATTATAGCACACATGCATGAGCCACTGTGGAAGCATACATAGACTGGTAAACCAGGTAATAGATCTAACTAGGAAACAAAACAGAAAATAAATGAAGCCAAGTGCAAACAATAACATAAAATTTTAAAAATGAAGACAGCTACCAGTCATGTGACGAAGACCACATGACTAGTAAAAGCATACAAAAATTGGAAGAAGAAAATATTGGTAGAAGGGAGTAAAAGGTTACAACAACAAAACAGTGAACAAAAAAAGCTTAAAACAGACCAAAAAACACAAGTGACATTTTGTCACGCAAAACAGAAGAAAATGAGAAGAAATTGTCAAAGGCCATGAAACCTCTGGAATCTAAAAAGCGATAGAAAAATAAAAATGGACACCCATAACCTCATTCCTAGCCTCATCACTTTTCTTCCCTTTCTAGAAAATTGCTTGTTACCAAGACAAATGCTTGTCTAATGGTTTTATTTTGTCAGAGAGATTAAATCAAATAATAATAGGGTCATTTACGACAAAGAAAAGCATGTATGGCTGTCTACACTAAACACCAAAAACACATTCAGATAAACTTCAGTTCCAAAAGAGCCCAGTGGGTCGAAAAACAGGCTGAGAATTGATTCAGCTCATTAGAATCGAGTCATGGCTTCTGTCTCTGAGCTCCAGTCGCTCGCCCTCATTCACTACCTAATATCAATGAGAGCGCTGTCATCTGGTAACCATATGAACGAATAAACTGTCACTCAGAGAGCTGTGTGAGATAATGGTTATGAGCGGTAAATGTCAGAGAGATAGAAAACAACGCCCATAATGCATTGCATTGCTTGGAGGCAGTAGCTGCTCAAAGCATTGAAGAGGGCTGATGGATTCACCTGAGGCTCAGAGAAGCAGAAATCATCTGATTGGGTCGACAATCAGCAGTGCTGGAGATGCTAATCCATATATGATTTACTATTGTTCTGATCCAAATGAGATTGCGCAACTAAAATAGATTTAATTATATGTACAGTATATCTTTACACAAGATACCCTTTCAGACAGAATCTCTTGTGTTTGTTTTAACTTGCAGTACATGCATTCTAAACTGTATACAAATAAACTTGTATTCAGGGTTGCAAAACAGCTTTTACAGATCATATATGCACGATATTACTCTTAAAGTCTTTATAATTAATGAAATAACTGCTTAATATTGAGATAAATGTTTGTGATGCATACGTATCCTAAACTAGCAGGATGAAACTGATATAATTATTTAAGATAATTATTGGTTGACACTACACTTGGATGGATGACACAACACTTAAAAATCTATTGAATCTTTTGGTTTGACCTCCATTATTCAAGAAACTCTTTCCCTCTCTTGAGAATTCTGGGGAAAATCTATGGTGACAGAATGATCTCAAAATGATTTGATTGTGTAAGTCTACATTTGTTAATGAATAGCACAAATCAAATATCCAAAAATGAATTTGTAAAATTCAAAAACAAACTTTGTAAATTTCAAGTCAAAGCAAACATATTCCTTTAAATTCACATTCATATGAACTTACCTGAATTAATTGTGAATTTTTACTCAGATTTGCATTCATCACATTTTTTACTTGTTTTCATCATACATTTATACATTTCAAAGATATATTTATGGACTGGTAAATGTGGATTTGCAGTTAGTTACATGTTTGGGAGCTGCTCTGATTAATGCTTAAATAATGATCTTATTGAGGCTGTCCTGGCACAACTGCTTGTATTCGTAACTTTGACGGCTGGCTCTGTTTAGCCAACCAATCACAACACTCTAAAGCAAGCATTAAGCAGCTCCATCTTGCGCAGCAATTGTACATTGAAACAGTAACAATCTACCACATAAAAAAACATATATATGTTTGTTATTGTAAAATATGTTTGATTTTTAACAAATGTCATGTGTCATAAATATCAGATAAACTTCTTTAATGATTATTTGGCATGCATAGCTGTCAAACGCTATCTTAAATGCATTATTGCTGCAGAGAAAGGAGCTGATTAAGGTTTTTGTCAGGAGCATCGTGATTGGTTGGATAAACATAGCCAGAAACAGAGTTATGAATAGGAAACCAGAGAGTGCCAGGTCAGTCTCAAAATATCAAGCATAAATCCAGATGTGCAAATTCACATTCACCAGCCTATAAATGCAATTTCAAATTCATAAATATATGATGAATGCAAATCTGCATAAAAAACTGTCAATTAATTCATGCAAATTAGTTTGTGTAACATGAAAGTAATATTTTGGCTTCCACTTGAAAATGTACAAAAACAAATTTTAATTTGTGAATGTAATTTTTGCATACACTTACATATTTAGACTTACACATTCATATATTTTAGAAATTATTCCGTCTCCATATAAATCTACCCCAGCTCTTATATTTTCCTGATGGTTGGGAGAGATTCGGCCTGATTGATATTTATAAAATTGACAATTACTTCCACTGTTGATCTATTTTTTTAAATTACTATGTGAATAGTATATTTAAGATGTGTACGTTAAATCTATAACATCAATCTTTTCACGCTTTTATTTAAAAAGCCTTTTAGGATGAAACACAATGAAACCCCAGGAGCACACCAAAATGCTTAAAATACTATACACTATACACATTAAAGCTCTTGCACACTCCAATCACTGCTCTTGTGAGTGCATTCACACCCAAAGCTCCTGTGCATACAACAGACTGCAATCTGATTCAATCATGTCATCATTTTCTGTGAGACAGGAAGAAATTTTACCATTACTTGAAGGTACAGAGCAAAATTCTTTTCAGATAATTTTCACTTTTCAGAGTATATTTGCTTCTTCTTTGAATAGAGTAAAAAACCTGAAGTGAGTTAAAATATCTAAATAAACAGACAATTTTTTCCTTGAAACTTTGATTGTTTCTCAATGTAACAAAAATGTTTAACTTAATATTTTCAATGTAACTCTATATATGTAGCAGGACCAAATAGACTCAGAAAAGAGGATATTCACCTCTATAGATTGCACCATATACTTCAGGGATGTTTTTGGGATCTTCATATGTATTAATTTTTTTCTAAAGCCTATTCTAATGTAACCTGTTATAAATCTGTTCATGATTTTCTGCTTTTGCTCTATCTTTTTTAATTTAATGACACTAAAAGGAACTCCTGTACTTTTTATTTCATTAAAAATGTTTGTTACAGTAAGATTTTCTTTGTCTGTCTTCATATTGTTATTGACTCAGATGATATCTTACAGTTTCTTTCCTTTGTCTAAGATTAAAAAACACTTTTTGTCACTCACCTCAAGGATCTGTATGAGATATTCGGATTAAACGCACAAACAAAACTGCAAGTGTTTCAATTTGTATAGTTTATTATTCAATGTGTTAGCATTTAATTGAGCTCCTGGTGTTTCAGTGTGTTTTGCCCTAAAGGGTTTCTCATACAGTCCTCTATTCTACATCAGTCGCATTGAACTTGAGTATTTGGGGAGGTGTTTGTTTCCCCATCTATCCCTCAAGCTTCTGTCAGTTAAGCTCAGCCAATCTGGCTGCCGCCCAATCTAATACTCCAAGGAGCTTCAAGCCTTTATGAATGTTTTCATATTCATTAATCTTTAGTGTCACTTCCTGACTGTAGATCATAAATACGACCTCGCCTCTAAGCGTCATGTTCCTGAAATAAATTAGAGCTTCCACAAAAGCCGATTCTCCTATCCTCTTCTCACTTGTCAAAACAATGACAAAACACTCTTCAAGCAAAAGTCTTTCTTTTTTAAAGAGATATGGTTAATATAAGTGTATATTAATTACATGTTTTTTTGCCCCTTGACCCAGCACATTCATTTACCTCCTCTCTACAGCACAGTTTGATTGCAGGGAATGACGCAGAGTGTAAGTGTTGCTGTTAATGAGAGTAATTAGCAAAAAGCCTTTTGAGACCTCAGATTGGCAGCGATGAATCACAGAGACACTGGATATCTATTCAGACATGACAACCAAAGATATCGGATGACTCCCAAGTTACAGTTTGTGTCATATAAAATGTCTGGTGTATTACAAATTGTGAATTATTTTTTCTAAGATGGAAGGGAAAAAATAATTCTAATCTTTTTTTTGTGTGTATATCTGTACATTTAAACAAGCTTACTGCCCTGCTTTCAGAGGAAGACATAAACTGCACCTCACTTAAAACACATAAAACGTAATTAACTTAATTTTTTTGAGAATGAGGATGTACAATATACTATTTCTAACAAATAGGCACACACAAACACACACTATTCAATTTTTTTTCATTTTTCCTGCTAGCTGTTTTTCTGTGTTAAAATTTGTTTAAATGTGTTAAAGCATTCCTTTAGTACAAAACTAAATGCTTAGAAACCAGAAGTTATTGTGTTAACAAGTATTTTTTCCCAATTATAGAATGAAGTGAGCACTAGAGAAGTTGAGAACCACCGCTTAGTGAAATAGAGGGGGCAACCCTCTATTGAAGCATATTTATAAATCATATTATGAATACTTATAATCATAAACAGAGCCCAAAAACAAATAATATGTCATTAAAGAATACAATTAGCCAAGGTGTAACTTTGGTGCATATGGGCTTCTTACAAGGACAAAGTATGGTTCACTAAAAAAAAATTGTTAAACTAAACTAAAATGCATAACATTTCAATAATACATTCTCAAAATTTTAGCATTTCAATTAATTGTTGGCTGATACCTCTTTAAATGGTATTCCACATCTTTTATCACAAAATGAACATGTGTCATGAAGCACGATAAAGAAGCAATGAAATGAAAACAGAGATGTAGGGTTCCTAGAGACAGTCCAAATGTGACATTCATAGATGACTTTTCATCAACAATAAGGTACTTATTTTTTGAAGTGCAAATAAGTAATTAACTGAACACAGAGAAGAGCTTTAATATTGCTAACACATTCTCTAATGTAAGGGTGTTCAAGGTTGGTGCTCGAGGTTGCTACACTGGCTAATGCGCACACTAGTTTGGCTTCAGACATGCAAAGATGGCCTTAAATAGTGTGATCAGGTGCATTAAATGTTGGTTGCAGCTAATCTCTGCAGGACTCTGGCCTTCCAGGAATGACTTTGGACACCTCTGCTCTAAATTTTGAACAAGCGTTCCTTTGTTTGCAATCGTTTACTATACTAACTACCAAAACAGACATGTATTTCCATCTTGTTAGGGTTTTTGAATAAAAATATATATTTGTTTTTATGAGGATCTTCAAGGCAGCTTTAAAAGTAAGATTCCTAATGAACATTTAAATAATAAAGCTAAATATACTAATTATAACATTATTTTATCATGATGTCCAAAATAAAAAGAAGAAGAAAATATTTTATAGGCCTAAATTGTGCATAATATTTGACCATATTTTTTGTGCTTGGAGGCTACCTGGTACTCAAATCCGCCACGCAAACATTTCATAAATTTTGTTAGAAAAAATAATTAAGTTGCAGGGAGATTTCAATTTCACTATGTATTTCTGTGGAATTGAATGCGATTTCTGCCAGATACTAAAATGATTGCCTGATCTCTCCTAAGGGGATATAGCTATGTCATTTTGCATTTGTGGTTTGACACTTGGTTTCCAAAGCATATTTAGTTATGCATTGGATATTTTTGTATTTACAGTAGCTAAGAAATTATATTTTTATATGATTATTAAAAAAACATATCCTCCAGTAAACACATTTTATATTAAAACTTATAACTTATTTATATCTATATCATATATTTAAACAAAAAACAGCATATTCATTTGTATCTGTTTCAAACCGTATCTCAAAATGCATCACACTATTCACTATTCAGTTACGCATGCTGTTACATATGCATTCGCAATTGCTGTGATTCTTTTCTGTTAACAATTGCCTTTGCGTAAAACACCTCAGGTCACCTTCTACACTGATGACAACCCAGCACAATTCAATTTGCAATGTGAGCTGCAAATAAAAAGCCCCAGCGAGGAGATAAACCGTGTCTCATCTCCTCCATTAACAGTGAAAACTTTTAATGCATCCCTTTTATCCTTGTATGAATGTTAGCTTTCAAGTAGAGTGTGGTTGTTTGTGAATGTAAAAGTCATTAAAAGTATTTTGTGTGTGTGTGTGTGTGTGTGTGTGTGTGTGTGTGTGCGCGTGTGTGGGTGTGTGATCTTGACTGGTTAAATTATGTCCAGTGTCTGAACTCCGCATGTAAAGAGCAATTGCAGATCGTAAAAGGAAATAACAATGAAACCATTATGACCAGTGCCAGTTTGAGGATCTTTCCAATACTACAATATTTTACTGTTAATTTGGCTATGGTTTAGAGCTAATTGTTGTACTGGAACCTTGAAGAAAAGGTTTTTCAAGACAAAAAGAAAAAAAGAAAAGAAATTATGCCTAGTAAGATAAGAAAATGTATGTACAACATCAATACGCCATGAAATTATGGAAAGTTCAGTTCCTTCAATATTAAAACAGGTGTACAATTTTTTAACTACTAGAGATGTTCGATCAGGTTTTATTTTTGCTGCTGATCTGATCCGATAATTTGAGTTTGAGTACCAACCAATTAATATTTTTTTATTTATGTATTTATTTTAAATCAGAATTATTTTAAGTCAGAATACAATTCTGACCATTTTTCCAGAATGGATACATTTTGGCAATGCAAATCTGTCAACCACTTAAAAACTACAATTAAGTGCTTAGAATCTGGCAGAAATGCCTTCTCTTTCATTATATCTATCCACTCTCTGATTTGTTGTTCCTTGTTTTTAGAGTCACCACCACTAACCATACAGCATCAGGCAGTTCTTCCAAGGTTAGTGATTATATACAGTTTGAATAAAACACAGCAATTCTTTTAAAAATTATTGCATGGAGAAAAAGGAAATACTGATATGGGTAAATGGTGGAAAATAAACAGTAAAATATGACCGGTAGACTTGACCGCTATGGTAGATCTACTGTTTCGGGAAGGCAGTGTACTCTTCAGCCTAGTCTCCAAACCTACTGGGGAGTCTTGCCAGTCTACAGTGTCCTACCTCAATCAAATCAAAAGATTAACTCTTATTAATTTTGGAAATATATTCACAACTGTTTCAAATGATCTGAGTATTATTTTAAAATCTTTGCTCAAACTGATCAAAGTCCTATGCCAGTGTTATTTTGGTGAGGTATTGAGCGAGAGCACTGAGATCAGGTAATCATCTGCTCCTCACCATGTCCAAAACTCATTAGACGCATTTTAGTGCCTTTGGTTCAAAGTGAAATTCACTGTCCCTGAATCTTAGAGTGATAACTGAGTTTTTGGTCTTTTAAATCTAAACTAAAAACATATCTGTCAGGAGTATGTTTGTGAATGTTTTTTGTTTTTATGTGTGTGTGTTATGATATGTTTGGTTAGCACCCGGTTAATTTTTGATGTTGTGGTGCGGCGTTTAATAAAAAACCTTTGATTTGATTTGATTTGTTTTGTTTAGTGCAGCAGTAAAACTTTGATGTTGTGGTGCGGTGCTTTTTAAATTACCTTTGATTTGATTTGATTTGATTTGAGATAGATTATTTTAAAATTATAAATACAAACTCTACAAATGTAGTGGATTTGTCATAATAACATCATAAAAGTGTACCTTAGTCCCTAAGTAATATCTAATAGTAATGAAATGTAAATGGTTGGAACACAGTAGAGGAGCTGTCTTTCTTACAAAATTTGTAAAAAGAAAATTGGCAGCTTGGTGCAGGTCAATAGGACTCTTTCTGATTGTATGAATTTAATTGAAAAGCTTTGATGGGGTTTAAAAGTAGCTTGTCTATAATTCTGTATAACTTATTTAACGACTGTTTAACCTGCTAACAAATCTCCTCCTTAATGCTTATTTTATGTAAAGAACTAATTTCCCAATAAATTCTTTAGTATTCATAATCCTTCACTGACTCTCAAGGTTATTATTTCATTGAATACGAATGGAACACCTGATCAAAGTTGGCCTTTACACTTTCTCCAGTGATGCATATTAATACTGATTCTCATAGCTCAAATAGAAAAAAAAAAATCTCCATGTGACGCCCTCCATCTGATTCTCCCTTTAAAAAACATGTTATTTGTGAAGAAGGGCATGCTGACATGCTCCAGTCACAGTTGTGCAATGATTAAAGCTTCACAAAAACACACAACCTTGCATGTTTGCTCTGGTTGCAGGTACTAGCGGGGTGTTTGAGTGCGTGTATTCAGAATGCTGCTCACCCCTGACAGCTTTGAGAGTGATGACAGGCTTGAGGTTTGTGAAAGCCACTGGATAAGAGCTTTAATGAGGCTGTGGGATCAATAGACAGGTTAGGGGCGAGCTGTCAGTTCAGCTTCCTATCTGCCCGCATGTTGAGAGCACCTCATTGGCTAATGAAAAGCTAACATAAAAACACGGTTCACTGGGGGAGTATCAATGCAAAGCCAATGACTTTGTATGCATGATCACAGATAAGCTCGTTTTCACCTTTGCGGTTTTTTATTAAGGTTTATAATATGCAAAAACATTTTTTTTAGATATTTCTACCACATTTGAAGCTACACTCATGTTTTTTGTGCATATTGTTTGTTATCCCTTTTCCAGGACCTCCAAACAATCCAAACGTCACACCAACTGACCTACAAACCTCTGAGTTTTAGATGTTCTCTACAGACAACTGAAGATCATTGTACACTGCAAGTCTGCAAAATCATAGGTATCCTAGTATTTTGAACAAAAAAAACAGTTTATGGCAGCTCTTTTTAAAAGAGTTTCAACCAATCCACAGAACAAGGGTGACCTGGATGCACTAAAACATCACATACTTGACCAGCAGGATACAATAAATTATTAATATTGTGTGTGCTAGGGTTAGGGTTAACCTAACTGTTAACCTAGCTGTTAACGCTGCTCACATCCTAAAGCCATTTTTTTAAATTGTTTTGCATATTACCATTTGAGCTTTGAATATAGGTGCTCTTAGGGGTTTAACATGCATCATTGGTTGCTTTATCTACAAAATTGTGGATCAACACTTTTCATGAAATGCTGAGTAATATAGGCTTTTTTTAGGAAATCCATCACACCCCTTTGTCTGAGTTAGGTCTAAAAGCCATTCTCTGTGTCATTACTCTTTACATCAAATGTAACAGAGGAATATTGTTTGTGAGTAAAGAAAAGTAAGAGAAAAGCTGAAAGGTAGTTATGAATTTCAGCATTTATCCGCTATTCTACTGTGACTATCAGCTGTAAAAAACCACCCTTGAATATTTCAACAACAGATGAATCAACGTGTGGAAGAATGTTTTAGAAAGCTGAAAGACTGTTGTGCTTTAGCATGCAAACTCCGACTGACATACCTCAAATCCTCTGCTCCAAGCCAAATTTCCATTATTAATCAGGTAGCATTCACAATTCTACCCAATGTCAGGTTCAGCAACTTTAAGCTAGACTTCTACAACAGAGTTTTTTCCTGGAACTCAAATATGAAAACACAATGCCGGCTATGCTAGGGTCAGAGGTCTGATTCTACTTCCCATACCTCAAACATTACAGCACAGCACTGGCTATGCCAAGGTCAGAGAGTTTGATTCCAAGGGGATGAGATCGCTGGTGAAACATATTCCTTTAACAAAATTCAGCTTGAAGCTGCAGATGATGCCAACATTACAGAGTCGAGAGTTTGGTGAAGTTGTAGCAGTTGTTGGCATAAGACAGAGTGGCTTTGATTGTAAATGCTCAAAGGCAGAGAAGGAAACAGGGACTGATGGATTTGTGGAAGATATTCTGTGTAATACCTCAGTGTTTTTCTTCCAAGAAGTTGCTAACATGCTCAGAGATAAGAAAAGGTGAATATCAAACATTTGATTCAAAGACCCTTACACAAAAAAGTGTGTCTGAGTTTTTGAGATTTTTACATTTACAATTATTTAAAGTGTCCCTATTATGATTTTGAAAGGTGCCTTATTTCATTTCGGAGGTCTACAACAACAGCTTTACTCACACGCAAGGTTGGAAAAAGCTTTTGTTTTGTTATAGTATGCATTTACCGGATTCTGTCATCGCAAATGCTTTGTTTGGTGACTTGTTGGGAAAAAAAAAAACGTTTAGAAAATAGTCACTTTAATAGTCAGATACTATTGATAGATACTAGTAATATAACAAACTAATTGTTGTGGGAATTAGGTTTCAGAATGAACTCTTAGTGTAATCAGGTGTGTTTCATGACACATGATATAAAGGAAATATTATTTTTCTAAAAAAATTGTCTTCGTAAAAGCAAATGCATAAGAGTATTATCAATCTTATTATAAAACCCAGTGTATACAGTACTTCAGCTGTTTGATAAAAAAAAAACTCTAAACGACCAACTAAAATATATATAAAATTTCTAAAAATCAATATCCCACAGTTGAAAAAATCACATGCTTCACTGAGCATTGAATATGTTACATTTTTGCAAAAAGCATTTTAACATGATGGATGAAGTATGTTTCAACGAGTCTGTGCTTCTAATGTTCATACTATACAATAAGAGCTGATTGACATGTCGGGGGTGTTTTTTTGATCAAATGAAGTAAAAAGTATGCAGATTTAAATGTGCACATGATTTAAGCTGAATTTACCAGTGACCCTTGCATTCTGCTTCTTGCATATCTGACTTTCGGTAACCGAATTAGCTTTAAACTGTTAGAATGGCAACTCTCTTAGCAAGTTTATATCATGCTAACAACTCATTAGCCAGATGCACGCATGTTACTACGCTTCTTAATCATCTTTTTCAACATATTTTTGTCTCATCCTCAGTTAGGTCCACAGTGGGAAAGTTATCAGACTTTGAGTCAAATCAACTTCATGAGGGGTTTCTATCTTCATACACAGTATTTGTGTCATCTGGAAAACTTGCTTCAGTTTCTTCCCTTTGTGACCTTCCTTGTGCCTCGGATGTTTTTGTCAAAGTGCATCAGAGTGAGTAGAAGTCCTACAGGATCATTCACAGGGAAACAGGCTAATTTTATCTCAGTGAGATTGGGTAGCTTAGAGGTGAAGACTGCATGAAGTAAGAGGATGGTGATGTTCAATGTCCTTACATTACTTTACATCACACACTTTTTTAAGCAAACTATGAAAGATGTGTAGCTAAGTATTTTATAAATAAAATCATGGGGGGTCTGCTTAAGGTAAAGTGTGAAACGCATGGGTTGGAGATATCTCTCCAGAAAGAGAAAGGCAACAGAGGGACCAAATCCGGAGCCTTGCCCTTTGTTGGGAGTCAGAGTAAGTTTGCGATCAAAGACACGAATCAGGATCCAATTTGTTTGTTGTTCATAAGTCAATTCAGGGAAGTGGGTGGAGCTTTGAACCTTATACGTTTCATAATTTATAGCATTATGGAACATGACAGGTAAAATTTGTAATTATCGAGGCAAAAAACTTTAAAGAATACTTTACTTGAGTTTAAGTTTAGCTATTGAGTAAAAATTTAAATGGAGTTTGTGATTACATGTTTAACCGATATGAGTGTGCTTAAAGAGAGTGAGCTTTTCTTCTTCATCTAA
Source organism: Danionella dracula (assembly GCA_900490495.1). Classification (NCBI taxonomy): domain Eukaryota; kingdom Metazoa; phylum Chordata; class Actinopteri; order Cypriniformes; family Danionidae; genus Danionella; species Danionella dracula. The sequence continues at coordinate 7,592,579 of UELW01000322.1, forward strand.
TAGTAATAAGTATTAGCTGAGCAATAGAGTATTTATAGCATTATGTATATTGCATATATGTGTGTAAATGAATATTTTATGAGACATATTGTTAAGTGTTCACACTACCTCATGCGTTTCATATGTTGCTTCATATGCCTTTCTCATGTGATATTAAAAGTCAGTTGTAATCAAAATCTAAGACTAATTTGAGGTAAAAAAAAAGTACTTAATTGTACTTCATGTATATTTATGGTTCAGACAGTATGTTTGCAATGTAATAATACAAATTTTACTTTTTGTAAGTATAATTTAGGGATATTTGCATAACGTTTTCACACTAAGACATTTTGAAATAATTGTACTACATTACACATACATTACAAATATATTAGACCAAAATATATTTTAAGCAAAAGTGAATTTAATTGCTTCTACATGAGGAACTAGCATTTCGCTAAATCTGCCATCAATAAAATTTTGTCCTGGAACTATTGAGACTAATTGTGATTTTGAACTATTTCATGGTCAAATTTATTGTTTATTTCTATTTTAATGGTTACTGTTTGTTATTGCAGGCCTGTATACTATCTGGGATTATTTGACAAGTTGTGTAGCGTTATTGTTTAGTTTATCAGAGGGAACACGCATAGAACATCTAATCCATTAATTTCTCATGATGTATATGGATCACAGAGAGAGCAGATGTTGGAAGGAGTTTCTTTATCGATCAGACAATATAATATAAGAATACAAAACAGCCCAGGGACTAACAGAGCAGCACATACAAAACAACCCATGAGTGGACAAAACCTAAACTAAAAAAAAAACAAGTACAGTAAAAAAATCCAAAAGAACCCAAAAGTGGATGGATCCTACATGTTCCCCAGGAATATAAATATGTGATTATATCAAACTAAACAAGGGCAAAGTCAGGTGAAATTAATAAGAACATTCTAAAATGATGTTTGGGGACACATGAGACATAAAGACCATATAGTCTTGTGCTACAACCAATCACATGGCTTAAATTGAATCCACCAGTTATGTTCTTATGACCACAGGAGAGGTGAAAGCCAAAAACGTGGAATAAAGAAAAAAAAACTAAGCATAAATAAAAAAGTACACAAGGTAAAAAAAAACGAGAGAATGAATATGTCCCCAAAACTGGAAAATTCACTGACAGAAATTTGCATTCTTGTATTCAATTAAAAAACACACATTTCATTTTGTATAATACCAATAACCCTCATAACATGTTCGAAAAAGGAGCAGAGAGAATTAAAAAAGGTACGTCCTCAATTGATAAAAAGATTGATGCAAAGAAACATTTTAAATGCTTAGTGATGCAAATCATTGGTGATGGATAAACAGAAGCACAGACAACTGAACAGCTTTTTTAGATATAGAAGGATATATTAAAAAATCTAAGGATAATTGCAAATCTAAGAACTGACAGAGGAACAAATGGATGAAAGGCTTGTGGAGGTTTGGATTGATGGCTGGACGAAGAAATGGATGAAAGAAGTGAAATCAATGGATAGACACAAATCAGGTGCTTTGCTACTGAATCATCTCTAAAGCAATCATCTCTCTTTTTAACCACGCAGTAAATGCAAAGCTCACAATCTTCCATAATGAATGTCTCAATATTCTTTTGAACAGAACTTGAAATGTGCGACTGTATGTCTGAGAAACTACAAGCAGCATTTAATCTGTGCCATCCCTTTGTTCTATTCCTGTTCTCTGTTCAATTACATTAGTATCTCTGCTCTCTTTTTGCACTCAGTCTTTTTGGGTTGCTTACTTTAAAACAACGGTAATAGAATGTAAGACGTGAGACGCATGGTTCATGGTAAAATGCAACTGGGTAACTTCTTTGAACTGGAAGTGATAGAAGAAATGTAAGCCAGTATTAAATAATCTGATATCATGGCGTTTATACGAGTAACTTACAGTCACCATCAGGTAATATGGGTGGATAACTGTGAATAACTAATAATAGCTGTGGATAACTGAGTCCAAATAGAAGAGGGCAACTGAGGGATTGTACAAAAAGGGAAGCTAAACCTCCTGCATGTTTTATACTCTGAGTGGTGTTTATATTATATTGAAGTCAAAGGAATTTGAATTTTGAATTTGACATTCATAACAGGTCATTACAGGTCATGTAATCACAAAATTAGATTAATAAATCAATTAACATAAGATAGGTGCTTGCCTTCTAATTGGCTACTAACAAGGTTTACACTTTAGCTCGCTACTAATCCAGTATAAAAAGTTTTTCAACAGTTTTGCAAGCTATCCCACTTCCTACACTTCACCACACTCTGAGTGTCCCAGGCAGCTTCCTGGTCCCAAACCGTTTGCTAGGACAACTAATCTAGTACGCTTCATCATTGCTTGTCATCTTTGTTTAAAATACTAAGCAATTATAATGTTTTTTTTACAAATTAAAGTGAAAAAGCTTAAAAGATCAAAGGATTTTTCCACAACCTGTGGACTATGAATTTGAATGTTATAATGAACGATTTTGTTTTAAGTGGAAAGTACCACAAGACCCTGCTCTCATTTATGTTGGATATGTAGGTTTGTATGAGCTTATGGGGTAGCTGGACATGACTCCTGGGAGTGTTCTGATGAGCTAGAAGAGGGAATATGAGAGAGATGGCATGGGCTCGTTGGTTCTATGAAAACTTTGGGTTTATTTGTAGAACTTTGCAAAAAGAAGACCAGTCAGAGAAGCATTACAGACTGTATCAATGCCAATCTCATTTGGATAGGAATCGGTGCTTTAGGTTTAGTAATAAGGCCACCACACACTTAGACAAATGGCTTCTCTGAAGATGCTTTTTGCTTGCTTCACATCTCTGCTGTTGTATGCTGATGTGATGAAGCTTCTTTCTCTTGGATGGCGCTTAGTGCATCTGATGCTCACTTTTAATCAAAGACGAAGAATGACTTTGCACGCAAGACATCGTGTGATATCTGTGTGGGGTGAATATATTTTGTTGTAGCTGTTTAGCTAGCAAATTAACAATTGGTAGCTCCAGCTGTTTCAGCTACAGTAACTTCAGCAGCATATCTTGCGATGAAAAGCTTCACTTATACGTTCTAATGTTCAATGTTTCTTTTTTCTTTCAGGTCTTTTCTCAGGCCTTTTCTCATTTTTGTTACTCTTCGAGTTTCAAATGGTGAGATTGATGCAAGAGTGTGTATTGAGGAGCACCCAGCTGCTTTTTTGCATCCCAACAGCATTCTGAACTTATGATCAAAAGAGCCAACTTCCATTGGTCCACCATGAATATTCGACTGGCAGAAAATCAAAACCACTTGTCTGAACCAAATTATATTTCATTTGCAATCATTGTTCGGACAACTTTTTCATTACTCGGTCCACAACTTTTATCTATTTATTAAGCAGATTTGCCAATAAAAGACATGCCTAAAATTTGTCTGATTGTGTGATGGCCTTTAGGAGGGGTGTAATCTTTCTGATTGTGTGCTGTTTAACAGTGATACGCATGAGTGAGTCACTTAACGTCAATTGTGTGAGAGCTCTTTTAATTTGAGATTAATTTTTGTAAAATATTGAAGGCTCTGGCTAAATAGTCATTAGGAGGAGTAAGATTGGTAGCAACAACCAGGAGTAACATTTTTCTTAGTGTGCTTGGAAGATTAGTAACCATAAGTTATGTTGATCAACAACAGTTTGAGTGTATTGAAGTGAGGACCAGTCTAGTGGGTTTTTTGTTTGCTTGTTCGTTCTAAGAGGTAAATAATTGAAAATTATAAAATCAACAAAGATGCAATAGCGAGTCTTGAGTAGATTAATAAGTCTCTTTTTTGTTTTAGGTGTGTCTATGAGAGGAAACTGAGATTCCCATCAAGATACATCAAAGACATTAATTACTGTTGAATTCAAAGCAGCAAGAGAATATCAATGATTGAGAAAAAGTCAATACACACTTGTGGCTAAATGTCAATGCTTTCGTCCATAACCTACATTTAATTTGTAAAATATGTTCAGAAAGATGACCACATTTATGCAAATTCTGGCACAAACTTGGCACACTTTTTGACAGATTTGTTGCAAATTTTTGTTACAACAACTCTCAAAAGAATGGCCAACCAAAACCAAATTTTCAAAGTGTACACGATCAAGGTTGAATCTCGGATGAGAGACACTCTACACTACATCAATATCTGTTCTTGAGGGCACTCACTTTCAATGTCTCTCTCTTTTCATCTCTGGAGCTCACCTCAAATGCGTTTTGCTTTTCTCTGTACAATATCGCTAATAAACAGGTACCAACATGACAGGATTTTTTTTTTTTTTGCTGTCCAAAGAGCATCTTCCTCTTTCGACCATGCCTTTCCATTGACCAGAATTGATTGTAATGGTGCAAATACTGAATGCAGTTCGCTCAATACTGAAAACACTGACACGTCTGCAAGCCTTTCAAGGCTGAAAAACACAGGTTTAAACTGAATCCTGTGGGGCAATTTAACATTGGTTTGTGGCAGCACGCTTATCGCTGTCTGTCAGAAATTTAGTGCGCATGCTTTTGCAGCAGTTTAAACATATCATAGCAATAAAATCTATTAGAGTCTGCTTTCCTGCCCCCCTTTCAAATGAAAATAAATATCCGCACACAATCTCTTTTATCTCTGTCAGTATTCATTATGGCAAGAGGAGCAAACAGCAATGCAGCACAGTTTTTCCATTTAACCTAACCAGCTCCGCTAACCCTCACTAAATCATTCAGGGCACAGGCGGTGATGAAATTGACTTTTCTTGGGTCTTGGACCTCATTTTAATAACAACAGGCCAAATTAATGCTGCTGATCCATTAACATGTTAAATGAGTCAGTTTGGAAGACACACAATTAAAGACTTGCACAGAAGAATAAAACAAAAATGAAATAGGATTTCTTGAGGCTACTCATTCCAAGGTTGAGAAGAGCGATCACTTTTAATTAAGTTAAGGAACTGGCTAAATTGCATTAAGTGATTGCTTAAAGTAAATCGTATTTTTCTCAAAAACAACAAAATAGAAATAACCATTAAGATTTTTTCTTTTTACATAAAAAATACGTAAAAACTATTCCAATAAATGTAGTTTGTGTCATAAATTGATTGAAAATAAATATAAAATGCATTGAGATTTTGCGTTCCTTTTGGGGACCAAGTTAAAAACCCTCTCCACGCCTTGGCTTGACATTACCTTTTATAGTGAGATCCACATTCTTCAGCGAGGTGTCTCACAGAGTGTTGTGTGATCCTGGCTGCATAACTAGTCACCGTTTTATAATTAGACAACAAACTGAACACCTTTCACTTATGTTTTAACATCTTAACACCAAACAAGTAAAGCTCCACTCTACTCTGGTACTGACAGTTTATGCCAATTTAATTTGCCATACAATTACAGACCAATGTGCTTCACATTTCAGTTAAGAAAATACATGAAAACATTAAATCTAAAATCAGTGATGAAACATCATCTGTAAAAAGCAAAAATATATTAAAACAATATAACAGTAATGCCAATAAAACTCTACAAAATAAAACAACAAGCTATTTTTATTAATGGTCCTTTCCTTTATGCTGATCTATGATAGCATGTGATGTAGGCCGACTTTGTCAAAATGTCAACTGAAATGGTTAATTTAGAGTTGACAAAAGAAAAGGAGATGATTACAGCTGATTCTTTACAAAGACAAGGTTTACCTCAGCTCAAATACAAGTCGGCTCAGGTCTTCACCTGAACAAAGACGTTATCTGAGAATAGCAATAATCAGAAAGAAAAGGGCAAACTGAAAAAAAAAATATTTTAAGTGCTCAAAGAAGAGAAGCATTTTAGTTGTTTTTAAAACGTTTTTAGTGTCACTGATTTTCTGGCTAGTTTGTGGAGATTTTCCTTTTTGTGGATCTTAGTGAACATAAAAGAAAAAAATGTCTTCCATTTCCCATTGTATATTGTAATGCAAATTTCCCAAAATCCAAGCAATGTAATGGGAGTTTTTGTGAATATTAAGCAAACAATAACATCAGGGGACGTTGAATTGGTCTAAACCACAATCTACTCTGCTACTTGTGTCTTTGTGTATTTATATTTTTTTTTTTCAAAATCAAGAAAAGTTTTTAATACTGTATGTTGATCTTATTGAGTATCTTGAAGTAAAAATGGAACCAGACTCAAGATCAATGACCTCCTACTGAGATTGTACAAGACATAAAGTAGACAGATTTAAATGTGTGTCACACCCCAGCTCGAGCATGGTTTAGTGATTCAGTGAAGTTGTCTCCAATCCCTTCACCCCTCCCTCCATTCTCTTGGCAGTGGGCCTGGACGCTTGCCTGGCTGGGAGCCCCTGGCTGCATCTCAATGCCCTGTGCTGTGTATTGATTAGGACAAATACAGAGCTCTCCTCAGCAGCTCAGTCTGTACACGTGCAGGAATGTCTGCCGTTTTGATGTCGCGTATGTTTCTCTCGTCTGCATCTCTTCAAACGCTAGCATGGTAGCAAGCCGCCCTGTAGCAGTATCTTGCGCTTGATGTTGCTTTGCATCGCACCTTCCTTGCAAAACAAATTGACTGTTGCTTTGAGGTGGAATCTCACGAGCCCCCCGTGTGTTTCTGAAACTGGTACGTGTCTGTTCAGATGTGTGCGTGAATGTACTTGCTCAAGTCATGTTGGGAATATATAAATTTATATGCATGGTTGCTCACCAAGGATCTACACTTGCCGGATCTGTGCATCTTGCTGAATACAATTGGGTTGTTTAATCAGAAAATGCAAATATTGTCACCGTTTGACCATATTTGCTTTTCTACATGCTTTGTTGGAAGGCATTGTTAATTTAAACACATGTCATTTGCATCTAAGAGGGGTATGTAATCTGTTTCCCAATTTCAAGAGCTGAAATGTTTATTTTTAAAAAAGAAAACACAATTAAATATAACTAGAATTGATTTTCCATTTATATTGTCAACTGTGTTTATAAGATGAACAAATAGTTCAAGCCTTAAGTATACATTTCTATTCCTGAACCCTAAAATCTTACAATATTAGTAATTAAACATTGTCTAATTCCTGCCTCCTTGTCATCGCACATCCTGCTAGATGCTTACACAATCAGAAAACCTTAGAGGATTTGTTTTAAAGAATAGCCAAATTAAATAAATGAATATGTATAAAGAGGTCTTGCTTTCAAATTAGTGCTTAAAATCCTGACCAAGAAACATGGTGAAAAGAATCATAAATTAGATTTAGTTCATTAATTAGACAGTTCAAAACTCTAATCTAAGCTTGATCTTCACATTTTAAAAGTGTCAGGGTTAAAAATATGTTTGTGTTGTAAATTTATGTTGTAATTTTGTATGTAAATTACAGACAATTAAATCTAATTAGGTGTAAATCTATACTTTACACCTAATACAATAATCAAAATTTATCAATAATAAACCATACATAAATATAGAATATAAATATAACAAGTTGTCTATTCGTAACACGACTCCAGTGATTTTTCACAGTAGTGCAAATAGCTAGTTTGATTTACTTCGAGCATCCTTTGTAAGGAACAATTGATAAAGACCAATTAAGATTTGTTCTTTGTAGAAAATTGGGTAGATGGAGTAATGTCAATCCATATGACCTAAGATAGACAGCCAAGACAAAGACGAAAAACACATGCAGAAAGATTGATTAGGGTGTTGCAGGATTGAACTTCTCCATCACACCACAAATCTAAAAGCCCAGGTTTTTGAGCAACTGTGAAATCTTTTATGTGATTCACATCTGGTTTTAACATAGTAGCGGATCAATGTTCAAATAGAAGCTTAAATGGAAGGACTCAAAAACTGCTCAGAAAGAGAAAAGGGAAGATGGAAGGAATGAAAAAATCACAACAAAATACAAATGAACAAAGAGATTGATAGATGGGATGTGGCACAGCATCCCGTTGAGAATCACTTCTATCCGCAGACACGGAGCTACACAGACAACAGTCTCCCATGGACTAAGAGTCTCTCATTCTGAGCTCCTAGAGGAAGGTCATGTGGAGTCCCGTTTGGTTTGTGGATTGAAATTCAGCTCCTCTGTCAACCAGTCAATTCTTGTTCATTGAAAGTTACTTTTAAAGTCAAAATGAAATCTTTAGTAACAGATTAAACAATTGTGAAGATATGCAGTGATTGAAAATCTGAAAAATGGATCAATGACGCACTTTAAAGGACCACGATACCCTGGACGTAAACATTGAGAATTTTAGAGATATATATATGTGTTGAATATTAGTTTAAGGGAATTTTATTGTTTTTTAAGTTTTTATTGTCTGGGTATTTTCTATATTTCATTCGCTATTTCTGACTTCCTGTTCTACATACTTTTGTACTATGGGAAGACCAAGTACATCAGACTCTTGGGGGCTGTGTAATGAACGTAGACCATAAAGTTTGCTTGCACTTCTCTCCAGAGCCACACCCAAACCAATTGCGTTGCATTTTTTGAAAACCAGACCTGAAAAAGGAGGGTTCGTGGCCCCCAAGACCAATTGCACTTTGTGGATATTTTGAAAGCTCTTAATAATTTGCTCTTAGTTTGTCTTTTTTGTCTTTGCTTAAATGTAACTTGCATCTAATCGATTCCTGCTCAATACTGTCAATGTCCACACCTAGGTTAGCAAGTCAACACTCCTCCAGATCTTCAAAGTGAAAATAGCCAAGCAGCTTTAGGGGGCTCATTTTTGTTGCTGAGAGAAAGATCTTTGATCTTTGAAAGAAAACAGAAGATTGTTTCATAGATAAAATAACCTAGCGTTTGATTGGTTGAGTACAGCTTGAACATCTTTTAAAATATATATTCCCAGAACAACAAAGCTCGGTCTTTTGAGTGCATAAATGGGTTCATTGCACCTAAGCTTTTCAGCAAAAGAATGAGGCTTGAATCTTCTATGCTTTCCTCTCTCTCTCCACCTCACCCTTTTCAATCTTTCTATCAATGTCTCTATCATTCGCTCATGTTGCCACTTTGCTTTTTTATTCAAAACACAAGAATGCACTTCCAGTTTCCCAGGAGGATGAAGCTGAATAAGGGAAAAGATGTTGAGGGCTTTGTTTCTAGCTGCTGTTTCCCTTCAGTCAAGCTTTGAGTTGTTAAAATGTTTACACTGAACGGCCCAGAGGCTTGAAACAAGCTTGTACACGACTGGAAACTGACATTTTGTAAGGATTTCACCACACTTTTCCTTTTCTATGCAAATTGGACATGGTAAAATCATTTTTTGAAAGATTTTCAAACTTCATTTTTGTTTTAAGCAAGTCAGCGGCCAAGGTCTTTGCATAAAGCGCTCATTGTTGAGCTGATGGTATTCATGAAAAACCTCCGCTGCATTGAGAGATCATAAGGACATTCGCAGCAGCTATCTCTTCTTGAACATGTGCAAAATTTAATCAGGGTTTCTTTTCAAATTCCCTCAAAGAAAAAGCACATGCCCAGCATTTATTAAGCCTATAATGCCATAGATCTCTACCTCTCTCTGTAGCTGTAAACAACCAAAAAAGGAAAACCAAATTCCCTCAAACTGATTCTCTTTAGGCTACACTAGCCCTAGGATAACAAATTTCCTCTAAAGGCTTTTTCTGGCATCGTGCTCTCATCAAGTATTCAATCTTGCAACATCCAACTTTGTTTTTACCCATCTGAAACATTCACTGAACATAGAAGAAAATACTTTTGTGGAGATTATAATAAAGCTTTTCTATGTTGGCAGATACACTTAAGCTCTAGTACTTTGTCAGAAAAGGAAAAACAAAAAGGTGTGATCTTATGTTGATCACATTATTTTTGGTTATTTCCCCATACACAGGGTTTCTGCAGGTTTCACTATGTCAAATGTAAGATTTTTAAGACCCTTTTTACATAATTAAGAAGCAAATATTCCGCAGAAATGAATATATAACTCCAGGTGTTTCATTTGGAGGGGTGATTAAGACTTTCGTCAAACACCAGCTCAAACATTCCAGTCACTTTCTTATTTAGGTCTCTCAAATCCGCTAGTCCAAAATATGAAATTAATTACATTTTGTGTCCGGTACCCAGTTTGAAGTAACAATTTCTTCATTTTCACTATGCTACTGATGTCTAGTCATGACATGGAGGACCCAGAGCACCTCTGTTGTTAGTGTTGGCCTTGGTTAGGCAGTGTGGATTCACCATTGGTTGAAAGTTATGCTTTGCTGGAGACCCTTGGAGTCTGGTATTTCTCAATGTTTGAAAGCAACGCCAGAGCTCGTACACTTAACTTTCCAGTTTAATAATGTGTTTGTTTGTTTGTTTTGTTTTTGTTTTTTTTTTGCATTATAAACAGTATACTTAAACAGTAAACTTCATTTTGAACCAGCTCAGCCAAGCCAGTAGGCACCTTCTCCACCTACTAGCAGCTCAAGTAGAAGCAGTAAGAAAGAATTATCCTGGCATGAGTCATCAAAAGGACATAATATTCATTAAAAAAACTGTGTTTGGGTTAGGCAAAACGTCGTGAAAATATAAATAGCACATTTAACATGCACAAAAATAACATGTTGAGAACTGTTTCATTCAGCGAGTATGTATCCTTCAATGAAGAAAATTCAACAGTGCCTCGAGTGGAGATACAGGTAAACTATGTCCAACAGAACCATGTGAATGGGGTTGGTAATGCCAATTGCATGGCATGATTACAGTACAGTAGATGATTAATCTAGAAAGGATATGAAAAACATATAATCTTTTTCCAATTACCTTAAAACTTGAAAAAATTTAACCTATATCTCTCTATAATTACACTGAAAGTGACATGATTGCACCAGCAGCATTCCGGTTTTTAAATCTGTCTTATAAGTCAAGTAAAACTGTTCACACACCTTGACATTAATATCATTCAATCTCTATTGGTCAAAAAAGAAACTATAGTTCATCATCTTACTATGATGAAAACAAATACACAACAAAACATAATTCAATCTCAGATTCAACAGACTGTAGTATAGATGCAGCAGACTTCTAATTCAAAATACTTCAAAGCATCATCAACCTTCAAGTTCAACACTGACTGGATGCAACAAATACTGAATTAAATCACTTAGTTATTGCAGCCCTGAACAAACAGTATATTTCTTTCAGAAATGATAGACAGCACAAATCAATCCTAGTAATACTGAATATGGTAGCTGTATTAATGGAGTAACCCATTACAAATCTGAAGGATTTTCATTATCATCATCAGGCGAGCGGCTTGAAGCAGCTGGCGGTTGACAGAAACCGCTTCCAGACTGCCAGCCTTCGATTCCAGGGCCAAATGGTTTTGATTGGAAATTCACTGGAATTGTACGCCATGGAATTTTAAGAAGGGGCTATGAATCAATTCTCATTTCAATTCACCAACTCATTATTGAAACGCAAGTCAAACTCAACCCAATATCAACGTTGTTCCAGTGGCAAAGTCGTTCATTTGCAGCAGAGTAATGAAAAGGGTTCCAGCATGCTCACAGCAAACACATAGCAAACAGCTGCATCTCCTGGGACTACATTAGGAGTCTGCATTTCATGGATGCGACGCTAGATCTGACTTTCGTTTGTCTCACACAAACGCTGACAGTCATAGCCCCTCAGGCTCCCTGCAATTACTAGGCAGGGGCCTTAAAGTCTAAACTTATCTGATTGTATTTCCATTCTGCACTATCCAAACAGTTTTACCGCTCGAACGAGTCTGTATAAAAGCCTCCTGGAGCAAGATACTGACTCAGAACTTTCACTCTACCAGTTCTCTAATATTAGCCTACAATCGTGTTGGGTCTCGAGGCAGATTAACATGAGCCAATACTCCGATAAGAAGCACAGCCTGACATCCAGTAATGACAAAAACAGACGGTGCCTTTCAAAGGTCGACATGCCTCATTTTGAGCCGTTTATTCATTCCTCGGTCAACATGCTGAATGAATAAACATCAGCAAACTGCTTAGGAGAGAATTGAGGAAGAGTCACCGCATTAACTCTGCAGCATAGCAGTAAGCGGGCTGTCAGTTTGTTTCACCTGAGGGGTCTTGCACTCGGGCTGTCGTGTATAGGGTGTGTAGAAAACACTGTGCGTTTTGTCACAAATTCACAAGACATCTGTTGCCATGCCAAGACCTTGCTTTGTAGACATTTAATTAAATACGTGTCATGGAGCACATGGATGAATATGCCACAACTGGTTCATGGGCACATAATTATGACAGGGCATCTTGGGAGGTGTGATCTTCCATGCTCATTATTGCCCATCTGGGAGATCAAAACCTCGCTCAAATCCCATGTGTTCATTTGGTGACAAAAAATTCACTGGTGGTCCCAAAGTGGCAATTTCCTCGCAAGAGAAAAGAGAAAGAGCTTTATTTGTCTAAACTTTAACGAAGACTTGGGGGCTTATTTCCTCTGCTAAGGGACATAGATTTTATCCCATGCCTGCAGTTCTAACATATCTGTTATTATCATAAACGCCAGAAACATGGCAAACATACTGACCAATTCTTTGTGTATATGGAATATATTTTAACCTATGGACTGGAAGTTCAGCTTAAAAACATTCTAGTGACATTAAAATAAACTTTCAATTATGGGGTGTGGCATGTTCAATTGCAGTTTTTGTTATCTGGCAACCTATTCATTTTCTAATTCAAAGTTTCGAAATTGTTCCATACTTTTCTCTCAGTATTTTTCAATCAATAAATTCTACCATTTTCATTTTAGTCAAGTCTCTCAAACAAAATATCTCAACATAACAAAGGAGGTTCAATTCACAAAAGATCTAAGTGGGCATTTTATTATAGAGAGCCGAATTTATAATCTGAGAAACAGGCAGTGATAAAACTATCTTCTAACAGAAACAAGTTTTCTGATTGTTCCTCACTATATTCCTGAACTAGAGTCATACATTCAAACTGAAAATGATTAGCAGAAGGGAATTTATACAAGAGGTAACCAGAGAGACATATAAACAAACAAGGCACACATGGAGTCACTAACAAGGGTGACGGGTAGAGGGGATTGTGAGGAGAAGAGTAGTTTTGTTATCTCAGCTAAAGCAAACATGAGACACTTACTTAATGAAAACATAATTGAAAGCTAAATCACTAAGGGAATTTCAAACCATTTAAGGCATTTCTCTTAAAAATATTCATGTCTTTAAAAGGAATTTAAAAATGCAGCATGGCAGACAGCTGACAGACGAGTTAAGTAAAAGACTTTGATAGTACATGATAGCTTTCATATTTATTTCTTACATTTCATATTTGTAAGAAATAAAACAGAAAATATATTTTTATCTCTACTTTGTCTTTCCCATTCAAACGAAAGTATAACGTAAACTATTACACCACCTATAGTTATTCATTTTAATCACAACAGTTTAAGTAATAGTTAAGCATTTATCAAGCATTAAAAGCTATCCCTAATGAAACCATCTTCTAAATCTCAAAAAAAAAAAGGTAGTAGCTGATTTTTTTAAACTGTAAATAATCATTTTCAATTACAGGTCAAAAATGTAAAAACTGAACAATAAAATGATATGAGGAAGGGAATAATTAGTAAAAAGGGACTTTTAGATTTGAAGTGCTCACAGATTAAAAGTTTTAGTTGCTCTTTGAACGATAGTGTTGCTGTGAATGAATGAATGAATGAATGAATGAATGAATGAATGAATGAATGAATGAATGAATGAATGAATGAATGAATGAATGAATGAATGAATGAATGAATACTAGTTGATGTCTTGGCATATGCCACTATTCCCACATTATCCAGCTTTAGCAAAGTCAGGGCCAGTTTTAATCATATAAATATGCGGATTTCGCTTCTGTTCATTTTGTAAGCAAGGAGGATTATGATTTATATTTAGAAGATTTAAAAATGAAGGGCAGTCTGGACAGCTATCATTAGTTGCAAAGAAAAGTCCTAGAAAGGAATTGATTGGTCAGAATTGTTATTTAGCTGTCTGGATTATTATAAAAGCCCTTTAGATTAAGGTTTCTGCATGGCATGCACAGAAGAAATTCTGGGTATCTGTTGATTAATGACTTTGATTAAAACCCATTCTGTGCTGTTGATTAATGTGTATACTCTTGCTCATATTGTACTATTAACTACATTCTTTTCATTTCTTTTCTTGCAATAATAATGGTCTATTATGACAACAGAAATCAATGTTACAGATATCTTATTAATCTACAGATAGATTTACTGAATTTATTAATCTCATCAATTGGTGTCTTCAGTTTATTGAGAACAACTTAGGTTCCATTTTTAATACTTCATCATAAATCCTAATGGAATTAATAGCAGGATTGTTATTAAACACAGGATGCTAACCTATACCAATCCCACACAACCTCTAACATCCGAACTATTCTATTTCATGAAAAGCTTAGTGTTCCCCATGCTTCACAAGGATGACTGCGTCCATTCTGCTATACCCTATGCACCAGTCATGCTGATACTCATTAGTAGGAAGCTTCGGAACAAATAGAACTGTCCCAGAGGGGGTCTGTTGGGCATCAGAGCTTCTCTGATGCGCTATGGTGGATAATGCCACCCTCTATGACGAAACGAGCTTTGTGACTGCTTGCTTTTTTTTTGCCACCCTAGGTGACAGGCGCCCATTTGAACATTTGCTCCTGCAAAGTCTGAAAGATTCAAGTGATCGCCAGAAAAAGACTTGAGGTGAAAAAGGTTCAGGGAGCTTTTTCTACCCATTGACCAAAGTGCTTGGTTTCCTTTTAGTCACCGCTAAGCTCCCTTAAAGCTGTCCAAGGACATTGAAAGTACACTTAAGGATGAAAACAGGGATCTAATCAATACAAGAAAAACAAAGCAGCCATGCTCTGAACAAACACAGGACAGACCTTGTCTACAGTGTGCAAATGCATGTGAAGGAGTTACAGCATCATCAAAAGAGAGCCACTATAAGCAACAGTTGCAGATGGCGATTAACACAGAGGCACTTTAGACATTATGAAACGCATTTTGAACGGTATATATCAGGCTACGTTCAGAATGCCGATTCTAATGCTCAATTCTGATTTTTTTTAATGAAATCAATTTTTTAAGATTTGTATCAATTGTATCTTTCCTGTGTATGAACGTAATCCAACTTGCTTTGAGGTGCACATTCACAAACAATTGAATGAAAACAAAATTAATCAAGAACAAGAATGCGATTCAAAGCAATCGTGTGGCTTTACTTAAGTTACTTTCCGATCAGAGCCCCCACCATTTCAACCATATCATATTAATAAGAAGTATTTATTGTTCTATTACTTCCCTTTATTTCAACTAACTTCTTTCAGTTCCATTTTCAGCCATGATTGTTGTTAAACTTCTCGTCCTCGCACAGAAATGTGACGTTTGTCCTCAAACAACGATGTAAAAGTTTGATAAAAGTGACCTGGCTGTTTAGGCTGTTCTTTTTTTGCAAAAAAATATGAAAGTGACCCGAGTCAGGCTTGAAAAAAATCTTGATTGAGCGGCTCGAATTCTAACCAAAACTGGAAAGTCAGAACACATTTCTCCCATTCTCCCGGTCTGTGCACTGGCTGCCGGTCTCCTTCAGAATAGATTTTAAAGTTCTGCTGCTCGTATATAAATCCAAACATAACTTAGAACCTAAATACCTAACAGACATGATCAGTGAATACACACCAAACAGGGAACTGAGATCCCTCGGTTCAAATAAATGATATCTACCCTGGGTAAATTCCAAACAGGGTAAATACTCTTTTAATTACCATGCAGCCCACAGATGGAACCAACTTCCAGAGGAGATCAAGCGTGCCAACACTTTAGTCACGTTTAAATCCAGGCTAAAGACTCACCTGTTTAGTTGCGCTTTTGTCGACTAAGCACCAACGTCCAACAACTATTTTACTTCTGCACTTCACATCTTAATCTTTGTTTTAATCAATGTTTTTACATTTTCAGTTTTTAATCACTTTGATTTTATATGACTTTTTTATGCTTGATTTTATTAAATGTACTTTCTTTTTATTCTTTGTTTCAAATGTAAAGCACTTGGAATTACACTGTGTACAAAATGTGCTATACAAACAAACTTGCCTTGTCTTGCCTTGTTCAGACTGTCCTAAAAATATGCAATACATGCCGAGCATGAGTAAAAAATTTGGATTTGGGTCACTTTGGACTGCAGTTTGAACGTAGCCCGAGTCTCAGTCAACACCATTGAAAGTTTAAGGTTTCAGAGTCAACTACCCTAATTGGAAATCCTCAATGTGTGGAATAGACCCTTATCAACCATTTCAACGGTAAACTTAATGCACGTACTAAAACGTCCTGTTGGATGCCCCTCATTTGTTTGTCAACAACTGTTCGCTCTATTTAGAATAGAGTGATAACAGGATTGCAATCCAAATTTCACCATTCAACTTGTGTTTAGCATTCAGGTGTTGAGGCAGTTAAAACGATCAGATCTACCTCAGTTCATCCATGGCTCTTCTCAGTGAATGAATTACCAGTGCCAGCTCTTTAAGATCTGTCAAGCAGGATGGATCACTGGGCTGTGCATCACCCATCTGCCTGTGGATGCTGAGTCCATTTTTACAGCAGCTAATAGATGAGAAATGTACCCCGTGGACAGAGCAGAACACCTTGTCAAAAGGTAAAATACCCACAGGAGAGCTGGGTGAACAAGGGATGACGCTAAGGGAAATGGATGAGAGATGGACAGCTCTAAAATTCAACATAACATGTATGCCTATGTCACACTTATACATATGTCACACTTGTGTATGCCTTTAAAACAGAAGCACATTTACCTTGAAAGAAATTTTAACAAGCACAGACAAAATACAGCACTTTAATCCCTTAGGACCCTGCATCTATTAGAATAGACATCACATTTTATGAGTGGGTTTTTTTTTGGAAAATTTTATTTTGCCAGACTCCTTTATGCGGTACAATGTTAGGAAAGCTAAACACTGTTGTTGCTGTTTTTCCAAACACAAAATGAAACATATTGTATGGTTTTTATATTGTGTAATTCCTGTTAATTTATATTTTTATCACCTCTCCTTATCTGAGGAGTACTCATATGTTATTTTCATTGTAATTAGCAACAAAACAAAAAAAATCAATTAAAGAGGTTGACTTTGTAACTCATTAAGTATTGACGTACGATGTCATTTCAAAGAAGAAATGTCTTTAAGAAAATAATTCCAATCTGAAGGGGTTAAAAAAGATGTTCTGTAAGTTTAGTGAAATTCTGTATACTTGTTTTATGATGATGTAATGCTTTTTTGCAGGATTGTGTTGCTTTTAAAAGCTAGCAGATGTAAACGTCATAACTCTATAGAAAATTAAAACTTGTTTATAGATATAGAGAGTGAAAATGTAATTTTAAGGAATATTGTCGCACACCAGGCTTGTTTTTTTTTTTTTTCATTCCAAATTGTTTTCCAAATTGTCTGCTCATCTTTTACAATTTGTTTGTGTTTTTTTGTGCAAATTTTAAGTTGCGTCTTCTTTTTTAACCAGTACAAAACAAAGTAACAGACCAGAGATTATGCATTATTCTTTCACCAAGTTCCCTGTGGATATTGACATAATGGAATTATCATTTCTGCTTTGACAAAGTATACACAGTTCTCCGGCAATTATGCCAATTTGTCAAAATATCAGACAGTTCATTGTATTTCCACCTACCAAAGCGGGATGAAAGCATAATTGAAATGATATGAATCAAAACAAATTACTCAGTAATTTCCGTACAGCTAACCACATGACAATGCTGAAAAGGGCTTCCATCCATTACTGGGAATGGCATTTATGGCCTTTTCAATTGTCTGGTCCCAAATGATGAGCAAAGATAAAACCAGTTCTCAGACCTCCTGTGCTCTTTCAAACTAGCTCCGACTTAGATGAGAATGAATGTCGCAAGCAGAAGAGAACAGTATTACTAGTTGGTCACCATTAACTCATGTCATGGGAGTTTTCTACAAGTGTTTGAGCAAATACAGTAGCAAAAACTTCAATCAC
The DNA here is from genome assembly GCA_900490495.1 of Danionella dracula. Taxonomy (NCBI): domain Eukaryota; kingdom Metazoa; phylum Chordata; class Actinopteri; order Cypriniformes; family Danionidae; genus Danionella; species Danionella dracula. The sequence goes on from UELW01000322.1 coordinate 7,610,630, forward strand.
ATCCATCAGCTTTTCTATAAACTCCTCCCAGCAAAATATCACAAACAAAAAAATGTTCAATATGCTTCTTTCCCAAATTAATTATAAAGGCACAAGGCAAAAAAATCCACACAAAAGTACCATAAATCTTTTTTTACTTAAACATTTTCAAGTAAAACAGCAAAACTGGGTGTTCCTTACTAATTGTACATCTAGGCTATGTGTAAAACATATTTTTCCCTCAATATAATATAATATAAAATACTTTCAACCAAATATTATTGCAATAGTGTGACTATTTGGAAATGCTGCACAACTTTTTGTTAATTTAGTGTGTATCCTGTTTCACACTGAATATATTTATTGAAGACTCTTGTTTGATCCCATTAGAGCTGACTGAAATTCTCTGACATTTCATTAGCATCCCTTTAAAATTCTCCTCATGAATCTCCAACATCACAGCCTCTAGGGCTCCGGGTCTCGGGGGAGCTCTGATGAGACGCTTACCTTGCGCCCAAGTGTTGGTGAACATAAACATCAGAATCCACCCGCTGCTCCACTTCATACCGAAGCCGCTACTTGGCGTGCCGCTCCGCCGCGTGTGAAGGGACTCGCGCCGCGCTGGAGACATGTTGCTCCCGGTTCCCAAGCGGTGCCAGACAACAAAACCACGAGTCCGGAGCCAGAGAATTAGCAGTTAATATCTTTAAAATCAGCGTCAGACTTACAAAACGGGTAAGGCAAAGTTTGAATAGTTGACACCACGTTAATACATCAATTGTCTCGCATGGTCTTAGTCTTTTTCGTTAGTGTGTCAGTTTACCCGCGAAAGTTTGAGGAAACATTTCACGCGCAGCTGTACGACCTGATGTCAGGTGAAGTCATTCATCCGCGTCCGGGAGAGTGAGTTGCTTCCGCTGCATCCCTGCGTCCTGGAGCATCCCCTCAGAGTGAAAGATCTGTATAGAGTCTTTAAAAAGCCACGGCAGGATGAAGAGAAACTACAAGCTGAGGTGGTGATGTCAGGATGAAGAAATATTCCGTCTGGTGTTAAGAGTGTCTTAGCCACAAATGCAGTGGCCGTGTTCTTTCTGTACTGCGCGTGCAACAATGTGCGAGTCCCCGACAACTCAGGACTTACGCTGAACTGCCTTCACTGCGGGTTGTCGCCACCCCACGGAGTGTGTAGGTACTGCGAGTGTGAGACTACACAGGATGTCCATCGAGCATCATTAAAAGTTTGGATATCTTTTTAAACTGCTGCCAAAATTTCCCTGGGAATGAAAGTCTAATAATTAGCAGCTAGTTTAAAACATAGAGTTAATGTGGGTGTACACAACTTTGTTAGTCTAGTGTCTGCTCTATAGGAGTAACATTCTCTGGGCGCAGGCGAGGGCGAGGAGCGAGCGCGCGCCGAGGAGGCGGCGCGCGCGAAAGAGCGGGCCGGGAACGGAGGCGCGCGGCGCGCGGCGCTGAGCCGCGCGCGCACAAAGCGGCCGCGCACGACGGGCGCGCGAGCGCAAAGAGCGGGCCGGCACGCGGGCGGGGCAGCGCGCGCGAAGGACGGTGCGGGAGGGGCAGGCAATCGCGCGAGCGCGACCGGGGAGGGCGAGCGCGCGCGAGCGCGAGGCGCGGCGAAGCAGAGGAAAGAGAGGACGGAAAGAAGGGCCGAGCGGCGTGGGGTTTCCTTTTCCAGTGCAGCTCTCTCTCTCTCTCTCTCTCTCTCTCTCTCACTCTCAATATCTTTCCTCTCACTCCTTTCTCTCTCTCTCTCTCCCTCTCTCGTCTCTCTCTCTCTCTCTCTCTCTCTCTCTCTCTCTCTCTCTCTCTCTCTCTCTCTCTCTCTCTCTCTCTCTCTCAGACCTCAGAGTCAGCTTTGATCCTGTGAACACAAATCTAGTTTTAAATTCCGAACAGATCCTCAGACTACTGCACCCGTTATTTATTTCAAGCATGGTATGACTCACTTTCTGCACAAATGTTCAGGTTACCTCTACAAACCGCATACATTCCCACACAGAGCATGAGACGAATCATCAAACTGATCACTTACAGACTACAAAAAAATCTCGAGGCTATTAGTACATTTGTTTCAGCACTTGAACACAGAGCACATTATAAAAGGTTACGATTAATAACTTTGAATGTAATGATGCATGTTGTTGCTGCATCATTAATCCTAATAATGGTTTGGGAAATCTACTATTGAGTACATTTCAGCTTTATTTTTGAAAATGCTTTGACTAATAGATCTTGGTCATATGCTTAAGGTGAAACGGTTTTTAGCACCTCGTCCCAGTGACTTGGAACTCTCTCCCACAGGGGATCAGGGCTGTCTCAGAGCTGGCTGTTTTTAAATGCAAGATAAACATATTTTTAACACGTTATTCTCGTGTTCTTAAAGGAACACTCCAATTTTGTTTGGTTTATCAGTTTTTTTTCTCCTTTTATTAATTTTATTTTTTATGCATTATAATTTTGTATCTTGGAAGTATTGTGTTGTGCAGCACTTTGGGAACTTAGTTTATAAAATGTGCTATATATATATATATATATATATATATATATATATATATATATATATATATATATATATATATATATATATATATATATATATATATATATATAGTTGACTGGATTTATGTAGTATTTTTGTAGACACTCAAATGGCTTTACGTCTTAAGTACAGCAGCATGACGGCTACTATTCTGCACCAGAACACTCACCAAACACCAGCTAAAGATGAACAAGAGATATTGCTAGCCAAACATGTAAGTTTAATTTTAATTTAGTGTAAGATCCTCAGTTAACATTGTATGAGAAGGACAGGGCTCCTTAAAAGTATAATGTTCTTGTAATTTCAATGAGCTGCTAGTACCAACAGAGCCAACAACAACCAGATTTTCCCTCAAGGTCATGGGGAACCAGTCGGGAGTTTCAGGGGCAATATTCCTCTTTAATTTTAGACCTGATTACAGTTTCTCATTTTTCTTGCAGACTTAATAATACTGTGAAGCCACTATTAGAATTTATTGTGCAGTTAATTTCCAACACAGTTGGTATATGGATGGTAAATTTAAAGGCAATTTAACCCATAATATTTTTTTTATGTGTTTTCTGCAGGAACAAATATGTGGTGTTATTGATTTGATGTAGTTAGTGTATCCTGATGTTCTCAGAACAGTAGAATTTCTGGTTTAACGACTCTTGAATAATGAGACTCACAGGCTCGGTGGCAGCTTCCTGCACCCATTCTATTGCAGATGCAAATTGAGCCTGTCTTGCTGTTGTGAATATTATTCCATACACTGCTGCCAGTAATAAATGGCAGGTGATGGGAAACAAGTTGGTAAATGGCAGAATGAGTTTGTGGTACACCTGGCTAATGGTACATATTTAGAAAGGATTTTCAGATTCCTGGCATTTATAATAATGATAGAAATAATGAACAACTTTATTTTATAAAGCGCCTTTAAATCAATGCCTCCCAAAGTGCAGAAAAAAACACACATTACATGCAGATGATATAACAACACCAAGGTTCCCCATTTTGCTCTTAGCCTCTAATGGCAAGCCAGAAAGTAGGACCCACATGTAGCTCGACCTATGTGATGTCAGAAACCAATCAGTATTCCTTCAGTTTTGCCACTTTTCAAGCAATGGAAGTTTGCATTCATCCATATCCAAGTGGAGATAAACAAATATTTAAAAGTAGAGGCCCAAGAACAGAGCTCTGAGGTACACCAGTGAGAACAGATCTCCTCTCAGATCTAAAATGCATGCACTTAAACAAATGAGATCAGTCAGCAAAATATTACTCGAACCATTTTAGGGCAGTGTCATTTACACCAAATTTACTCTCAAGACATCTGAATGACTAAAATGATACAACACTCACAGTGAAATCTCATAGCCTTCATAAGTCGTTCTTTTTCATGACTTCACTTTTACAAGGAACAGCAATGAGTATGCATGAATAACTAGGATTTTAGTAACGTTTATGCATTGCTGTTAGGGAATTTAGGATTGTAAATCTTGCTGAATGTTAGAATTAATTTCCTATTCATAGTTTATAAATGTTGCATTATATTTCATAGCTTTAGAATACACTTTAAATCTTGTTTAAAAATCTGAAACTATGAATTAGGTCTGTGAAAGTACTATAAAGAAAAAGGGAGGTATGAGATGGATATAGAAAAGGTCAAAGCACAAACATTGTTGTTAGTGAGTCAGGTAGTCCCATCTTTTCCAGGAAACACAAGTGAGAGAAGAACTACTTAGAATGAGACACTTTTCAGTTGTCACTGAAAAAAAATGTCTTCCGAAAACTCCTAAAAAATTAGAGTACATTTAGAAAACTGTAGAGAAAAGTTGAAGAAATATGTTTGTATGTGTGTCAAAGTCAGTGTAGTGGCTTAAGTGGAAATAATTCCGTGTATAAAAAGGTCAAGACATTTTCAAGACAAGAAAACAAAATTATAGTTTGACATTTTTGTACTTATTTTTTGTAAATATTTATAAAAAAGGCAAGTTCGAAACTTTTAAATAGGAGAATCATTATATGTAGAAAACCTATGATAGATGGTGGTTCAATTTAATAGAGGAAACCATTTTCTGTGTAGTATTTCATAGGTTTAATATGTGTTTAGTGACTAGTTAAAATAAATGTTAGTGAATTAAAAATAAAGTATATTGTATAATTCTGTGTTTCCCGATGAAAGCAATAGTATATAGCTGCAGAAGGGGTTAAATAATACTGTGTTTGATCATCAAATCATCCTCTATGAAGCTTCATTTTAGGCTCCTCCCTGTCTCCTCTCATTCTCCATGGACTCAAATTCTCATTGTGCCTTTTCAAAACCTGCAAGTAGAATTAATGGGCCTTTCAATATTTATAATTAACTTTATATTACATTTTAGCAAAGCTTGAAATAGATTGTACATTTTATAAATATTTTTTTAACTCTTAATTAAATTTCGGAAAAGTCCTTTCAACTTGTATGTTAAACAAGTTTTCATTCCATGCTTGAAAAGAATATTATTTACCTAAGCATGATTTATCTCTTATGACAACCCCATAAGCTCTAGAAATCACAGTTGTATTGGTATATCAACATTTTCACAATGGGGTCTTGATCTGATCCATAAGAGCCAACGTCATATGACATTTCATGCCAAGGGATTGAGCCACCCTGGAATTGACCTCAAGGGTGTAAATAAATCACTAAAATGATATTTAAAGGTGCAGGTGACTAATATTCAGATTGGTTCTTGCATGTTTAAGTACTCCTATTTCCTTTTTCTGGGAGCTCAGTATTTGCCATGGCACCACCTCCTAACCAATCAGATGATCTAAATGAAAAGTGTACCAGCTGACTAACCCAGATGTTTGTGGTTAAGGTTAAGAATATATATATATATATATATATAGATATATATATATATATATATATATATATATATATATATATATATATATATATATATATATATATATCTTTGCAATATGATCTGCTGCTATTGTGGGGCAGGCATCTTCTGTATGGTGTTAAATCTATTGTTGTATAGCTTTAGATTAGTCCAAAGTGCCTCGACAGACTCCTTCTTAAATCTAGTTCATTCTTCATCAAATAATATATTTAATTATTTAAGTCCAGTTTTTTTCCAGGAATGCTGAGAGGTTCATCCAAATGAAGAATGGACACTGTTGAAGTCCAAGACTAGAATATCTAGACAATTCGTCTTTCAGACTCAGAGCGGCACTTGAAGATGTTTTATCCCAGAGAGGTAGCATTTTTCACGTTTCAATCTGCTTGGCTTTACAAGCGTTACAGGGCCGTCCATATGTCTGTGAAGGATGATGGCTCTCTGAGGGGAATTCTGATTTCCCAGCTAGACATCCTGTTTAACACCAGCTTAGCAAAGTGTGTTGCTGTTCATCTTACAATTGTATATGCCTGTGGACATTCTCCAGAGATTGAGCTTATCAAAAGAAACGTATGTCAAATTAGAGGAGCAGCCATGGTGTGAGGCAAACCGCAGCATCGTAGCCCTAATGAGACTCCAATTGCGAGCATAACAAAAGAATGGAAACCTGTCAAACACAGCCAATCATTCTCAATGCACAGGGTAGAGCATTGTAGCCCTAATTTCCCAGACTGAGTCCATGTACAACTCAAGCCGAATTAATTGAATCTGTACCCTTTCTCTTGTTTCGGCTTCCGAAAAGAAGGAGGAGGGGGTGGAAGAAACTAAAATGGTTTCCTCTGGATGCAATGACAGGCTAAGATTGAGATGACACAGAGAAATAGCAAAGGCTAGCGGGTCACTTTAAGAGGCATGATTTGTATTCTCGCTCAGCGCTTAATAGGCAGGTCCGATTGGCATTGCTGAAACTTTGCTTGACGTGTGGTATAGAGCTGTCATTACACAACTCTACACTGCTATGAGCTTTCCTCTAGGCTATCGTTGCTCAAGCAATATTAAACAAGGAGAAAGGTATGAACAAAACCCAGAAATAAAAATGAGACAAATGGCAAACTAAAATAGATACAGCGTTGTTGAAAAATGATGCTGTGCAATGTATTCAAAATTTCCTCATTTGAAGCACCTTAAGACATGAAATATAAGACCTAGTGAATAATGACTAGTGTATGATCTTTGAAATAAACTAGGCTGAACACAGGAAACAGCTCTCTATCATCAAATGTGACTAGGACTACCCAGATACATACTTTACTCTGATTAAACAAACAATAAAAAGTGAAGTGGGTTAGATAAATCAGTAATCCCCTCACATTAGTAGTGCTGTTAAAAACCTGGGAGTTATATTGGGCAACTCTTTAAAACATGACCTGCAAATTTTCTCTGTGGTTAAGACAAGTTTCTTTTAGGTTCACCTTCTTTCTAACTTTTTTAAGTTGTTGTGATCTGGAGAAAATAATTCAAGCATTTATTAGTTTTCGCTTAGACTACTGTAATGTCCTCTATGCGGAAAAAACATCAAACAAGCCTTCACCTTCTACATATAGTACAGAATGCAGCAACCCGCGTTATTACATCTATTCTGTACTCCCTACACTGGCTCCACTTATATTGTTTTTTTGTGCAGTGAATGACATTGTCTCATCTTATTTGTGTGAGATTTTAACTCATCAGAGGTCCAAAGTTCTGGAACTCCATACTTGTCGACCTTCAATCCATCTGTTCCTTGCAAGTGTTTAAAGTAAACCTATATCTTATTTAGCAAATATTTTTAAAATTTCTCTCTTAGGCTTTTATGTGACATTTATTTTAGATAATGTTTATTTTAACTTGTCTTCTGTATTTTATTCTTGTACCTTGTCAGCCTTGGCTTTTGGAAAGTGCTCTAGAAAAAAAGTTTGATTGATTGAGCATTCTGCTGAGGTGTCACTACAAGTTGAAAGATACTTGACTGATGTTAAATGATAATTTTATATGCAACAATGAATCTACATATCAGCATCAGTAAATATCTCCTTCATAGATTGACCAAGACAGCTCTGAACAATTCATGATTCCAAAAGGCAAATTTTAAAGCAAATACACATGTTCAGTGTTCATCATCAAATCATTGAATGCTCATTGTCATCATCTATTATTAAAATTAACAGGTCTTTAAAATTATTCTGAAGATATTTGGTTTAGGAGTAGATTATGCTAAAACAACATTAAAAAACCGTTTACCACTTAACTCTACCATTAAAGGAAATTTAAGAAAAGAGATAAGGAATTTGAACATTTTTTCTGCGGCGTGTACCTTCCCCAAAACTCATGAAACTGGAAGGAAATCGAGTGTTCATGTCAGGCTTATGTGCTAGGTCTGTGTTTGGTACATTTTGTATTCATGCTATTTAGTTCTTTGTATGTATTTACTAAGTGTTTCATATCCCTTGTTGGTCTGATCACACCTGATGGTCTTTCTCGTTATGTTTTTACTCAATCACCTCCATTTCCTTTAAATTACTGCAGTTCCCATCAGTCCGATATCAGTTAGCATAGACATTTGTGGACTCTCCCGGCCCTAGAGTTCATCAATACTTTGATACTTACATCTATTTTACCATTGATTCATATAACAGACATTTAAAAGTGACATATTTGAAAAAAAAAAATGTTTTGGGGGTTATTGGACGTATCACGATTCTGGTGTGACAAAACAAGGTCGGACAAAAACGTGTGGCCAAAACAATTTGTTTCACACCAGAGTAGGACACATCCAACACAACACACTACATGGATGAGCAGATCACAGACACTGGTAGCAGAAGATGGGGGCCACAGAACAGTTTTCTAACCGTTGTTTCTCCATTTGTTAGTTCCTGTTTTGTCTTTGTTTGTTTTTTTGTTTTTTCAGGTCCTGTCCGGCAAATTGTTCGTCGATGGATATTAAGTTTGTATATTCTTTATGCTGGGGAGGTGATTAGCGCCTGCCTCAGTCAGCGAGAGTCCCCTCACAGAGGGACCTCCTGTTTACTCTACCTGATCCTCATGAGGACTTTGTGAAGCTGCTTTGAAAGCAATTGCTAAAGAAGCGCTATATTAAAACTGATTGATTGATTGATTGACAGAATGGTTGGTTCATCCAGGAAAATACCTGCTTACCAGGTGTCATCGGGAATAGCACGAAGGTCAAAGCTGTTGCTGATAAGTTGGTGGTAAGCCAGAGGTTGGCGAGCAAGAATTGGAGGGAACAGTCCTAAGTTGGTGACAAGTTAAATGGGCTTGTAAGACCAAAACACAGTTAGGGTTCCTGGGCCACCTGGAATACACTAAGAGGAGCAAAAGAAACCTGAAGGTAACTTCTCCATACACGATGCGGTGCCAAAGTGATGAACAGAAGTCAAACTTTTACCAAAAGTGAGGATGATGAGAGATGATTCCAAGAATGCTTCACATTAGCGGTTCTGACTGCCAGTTAGCTTGATAACTGGTAAAAGTTGATAAAGGAGCTCAGGAAATGTAGACACACCAGAGAAGTATATATATGGCAGTCCATGACGTTATAAGGAAGTGACTTCGACACAGGACAGGAAGAGGTGTGAAATGAAGTTTTTTTATACCAGCGAACCTGATGCTGATTTTTAAATAGAATAACGAGTTTCAGGTGAGTAAACTTAAAGGTTTCAGACCATGTGCTCAGTGTTTGTGTAGAGACTCTGACAGGACTTTTAAGACTTAACAAAACTTAATACTTGTGTCAAATTAACAGCATGCAATACAATTTTACAAATCATATGCAACTGCTGACCACTTATTTAGTAGAAAATTACAACATCATGCAATATTGTTAGTATGCTGTTTTTCTTTAAGGTTTTTACTTCGTTTAATTCTTCTTGATGACCCATGAATTCAATCAGCCTGTTCTTCCTTGTGTTGGACAAGGCAAGTTGCAAAGCATCCAACCTCTTAATTGCATTTTCTGCAACCCCCATTGGTAAACTAGGATTGGTTTTATTTTGAAAATGACACCTCTAGTGGTGAAATACACACTTTGCCTTCAGAGCATAAACATCACAGCATAGCTGAGCTCTGAGGTTGTTGTTGCATGAAAGGGCGATGAGCATCGGGCTTGTGTGTGCTCTTGGATTAAACTGCAACGGCCAGACGGCCCAACACTGAAATGCCATTCAGAGCTGGAAAAGGGTCCTAGAAAGGGCATCTGATAGTTTCATGTCCAAATAGTAGAGGCAAATTATCAGCTAGACAGCATGAAGGGTTCTTGTGCATCTGCCCTCAGAGGGCACTCAAACAGATGTGGCAAACTCAAAAGGGCACATGTCAAGCCCTTGAATAAATTAACATTCAGGGCACAGAGAAATGAATTAACCGCAACAGACATTTTCAAATTATCTCATTCAGTTGCACCAGAACATAATGTCACTTCGCAAGCAGCATAACGTTTGAAAAAGAGGCTTATTTAAAACAAGATATGCGAATGCAAAAACAGTTTGAATGCATAGTGATAATACTGTCTGTCTGTGTTATGGTTGCAAGGAGTCCTTTCATTTCAAATGTTCTCTTTAAAAACTCGGTTTGAAAATATAGTACAATATAGTGCGGCTGTTTCATTGTAAGTGGCTGAATGGTCTTCTTAAACTCAGCATGAAATCACTATTTGCTTTCCTATTTCACATTCCTCATCTTACTCCGCATGAATCATTGGTGCACATCATTACAAAGAATACATAACATTATTGTTGATAAAGACGAGCATGAAACTGTAATAACTTATCAGTCAACTAGAGTAATGTTTTTTCTTTTGTTGTTGTTAAGGAACTGGTTTATTTTTAGCCAGGTTTCTGTTATTCTAGTTAGACAAAACATATTTTAATTCCTGCTTGTTTTACTTGATAAAATATATCTTCTAGATGTAAGAGGCATTGCTTTTATTCATCATAAATGCGTGGTTTTAAGGTTAATTGAGGTTTCAGAATAAACATTCCGAATGATTTTGTTAGATGTGTTTAAAATTAAGATGTGAACCTTTCCATTATATGTCTAAGCATCATTATTCATAATTGGTGTTGTTGGGGTCTTGAGGAACCTGTTGCAGCTCTCATTAATGTAAACAGCAGAGCAATACACTGTGTAAATAGACCCAGCTTCTACAAAAATAATAAAACACAAGGACTAGAAAAAGCACTTGAATTGCATGATTGTGTAAAAAGACACAGTTACATTCAATGATGAGTTAACATAATGTGTATTAATCATTAACTAATACTTAATTAATGAAGAGGTAATAACGATATGCACCCCTCTCAAGTAATAATTTGCAATGGGGAAAATGCAAAGCAACAAGTTCCAAAGTTCATGATTAGTTCATTATTATTCTTATTTAGTTGGTAACTTTACCTTGATGGGCACATCCTCATTATCTCATCATTATTTAATTATTAATAAAATTACTCCAATAGCAGTGTGTTTTTTTGTAGTTTAATAACGGCAAAATGGTGCAGTGGTGGAGTTGATTGTCCTGTAAATAAAGGGTTAGTGGTCCGATCCCTGTCAGGTTCATTCTGCCATTGTGGCTCTGTGCAAGCCACTTCTACCGCATTGCCCAGTATGGATGTGTGTGACTGGTGGGGTGTGTTTGGTGGTGGGGAGGAGGCCGTAGCCACGGAATTGGAGGGGAAGTTCTGTCAGATTGGCTACCAAGGTACCAAGGTAGCTTATCACCACCAGAGTGTGAATGTGGAATGAATGAATAATAGTCTGAACATTGTCATGTGTCTTTGAGCTGTAGAAAAGCACTATATAAATTGAAGGCATTATTCATTATTATAACTTGGATGTCCAAGAGATAACTCTGGTAGCAGCGTTCGTACAAACGGTAGCTTTTCTACAGCCTTTTTTGGTAGATCAGAGCAGAAATAAACATTTCATAAATAAAGACTTCCATTTGAAATATTCATTTAATATAAGCTGAGAAGCTGAGAAGTTATGAGCAGTGATAACACACATACAGCAAACACATGCTTACCAGGCAAGGGCTAGCCCCTCTGCAGTATATTCATATGGTGCGCTATATAAACCTCCTGCAGTAATTCAATGCAAAGCTTTATTTGCCTCAAGCACAATTCTGAGCATTTCCCATATATTTCAGAAGGACTCATTACTTCAATTTGATTTTCATTGGCCTATCAATGGCCGCAACCTGTCCACCATGACTGCTTTGATGTTTAATCTTCCTTCTCCTGCCCTAAAGAAAAACACAACCCTGAAGTGATGTCAGACACATCCCTTCTTTATATTTCATTACTGTTACCGCTCCCTATCCCAGCCTTCTCTCTGTCTCTTCCTTCTTCCACAGGAATCAGTTCAAGTGTATCGCCAAGCACAAAGCGTCAGCAAACAGCTTCACTGAAAGGATACTGAATGCGCGCCCTCAAGGGAGTCATTGTATTACCTTCAGCTATTGTCAGTCCAGGGAAAGTGGTAGTTTTCACTTGCTGCTATTTGTTTTTCATGATCTCTGTTTTACGTTACTCTCTCTCTTTTTCTCTGTGGCTCAGCTGTCTGCAGTGTTTCTGTTTGATGTTCTTGTCTTCTGGTTGTTGATGCTTAAAGTGGGCATCCAGCAGGAGACAGGCAAGAGAAAGAAAACCGCTTCTTTTTCAGCTCTTATTTTCCTGCGTATCCCTTGTCAAGATAAACAGCAGGAAATTAGAGGCTAGAGCCTGTCGAAGAAAATATAAAAGGAAATTCAAGGTTTCTTTTCAGACTCAGAGAGTGCGCCTGCTTTATTTGATTGTTAGGAGAATTTAGATTGTCTTCTGAATGTCAACACACGCTTTCTTTATTTGTTCCCAAAAATCAACAATGCTGAACAATTGATTTTTACATTTGCTACCCACATATTTGACAATGAACTAAAATATAATTTATTTATATATAGCCAACATTGAGAAGATTCGTCATCTAAAATAATTCTCAGGTGGAACCCTGATGTCTGCTGGTGGTGACTGGTGCCTCTAAATTGCCCAGATGAGTGGCATCATTATTGCATATTCGCAACCAACTTCAATCTATGCCAATCTTTCCAATGTGTATCCCTGGATTCAACTTTTTTTACTCATCTGACCTGCACAGCAATTTTTCAATTTTATATAATTTGCCATTTTCAAGGAACAAAGATGCAAGAAACCAGTAAATAACAGGCACCACAGAGGAGATAGGGAAGCACATGTAAGTGAGCAGTAAATATACGATATCAGATACCGGATGGTGGTTATGGTGATCCTTATAAATGAAAATCTAGGTGTGATATAGACAAACGTGCTAAGTGTACTTAAATTTAACCTACTTTTGTGTACTTGAAGCTATACTGATCATCTTTATTTTTCAATTGTATGCATCAATAGTTAACGTGAAGCATTTTGGAACAACTAATTTTATGCTAAATATATTTTAATTGTAAATAAATTGTAGAAAAGGTAAATTTTAAGTGTATCTAGGAAAGCACTTTATAATAAGTACACACTACTAATCATTAATTAAGCATTATACAATAGTATAATAATACTTTATAAAACATTTTTCTATTTTAATACACATTTGTAAATATAACTTTTTTTTACAAAAATAACATGAAATTTTGCATGAAAGCCGTATCCAAGTATATGTAAAATATTACGTCAAATGAAACATCTTATATATAAATACACTTTAAGTAGAATAAAGTACTTTTTATTTTGCTTGGAAAGTAAAGGTGTACACATGTGTTGGTAACATGATGTCTGATCAGTTAAAATGGTGACACTAGAGAATCTCTTACAATAGTTTTAAAAATATTTAATTTTATTATTATCTATTGGTAAGCAGAATGGTGGCTTAGTGCTCTGCACATTTTGTAGTGGAGTCTGCTTAGATCATCTTGAGTTTGAGATGATTGCTGTACAGTTGCTTCTATACCCAGTCAGAAATACTTCATAACCATTGAATTGATTGTTGACCATCAAGGAATAAATGGTGCTTGAAAGAATAAAAAGAGACAAGAGCTGCTTCTATGCCAAATAGTTTTCTTGGAAGGAACTCAACATAAAGGACTCAACAACAAAGATGTCCATTTATAAAAGGTACCTTTTTTTTCTTATTGGCTAAAACATTGCCTTGCTTTTTTTAACACAACAGTTCTTTAAGTTGTTAAGTAACAAGAAGAAGAGTAAAACCATAATATGCATGTGTAATGCTTTGAATGCAATTGTTGGTATTTATGTGTTACTGTTATGCTCACACAGAGGGAGACGACGAGGAAGATGCAGGTAGGTGAAGTTTATTTACAGTGGTTACGAATACACAGTTCAATAGTATTCAGAAGATACGTTTATATGTGGCTCCGTGAGCACGGGTAAGTTCAGATACCAGAGTTTATGGAATAGAGCAATCACTTCCCTTCAGATGCTCTTTATCTCTCTCTCTCTCTCTCTCTCCTCTTGTAGGAATGGACAGGCAGGCTCAGACAGGCAAAGCAGGTAGTTCCTCAGGAATGGTGAGTCTCGAGTAACCTTGATCCGGGACAAGGAGTGAGTGAACAGGGTGAGTCTTTATAGTGGTGATGTGATTGAAACACAGGTGCGGGTGATCAGTACTCAGGTGATGGTTCTCGGGATTGGATAGGTGCAGCTGGATCGTGAGGAGTGTCTGTGCAGGTGCTGGGTGTGACAGTTACTGTGCATTCACACCAACAACGGAAAACTACATGATTTGCAAGAGATTTACACATTAAGTCAATAGTAAGACACCATGTTGTATTCATGCGAACAAATCTGCATTTTGGTGGTACCGCTAAAGAATCTGAGAATTTGAACATTCCAATATTTTTGCGCTAACAAATCAAGGGCTTCTTCAGGACTAGTGATATATTGTTATAATTTGAATAGACCAGTGGGAAAAGAGCAAAAAAAAGTGAAGAGAAAGTGATCAGTTGGCCAGATATGGAGCTTTGTATGTAATCCTTCCCAGTGTACACACACAGCAGTGAACAAACACACCGTGAACACACACCCAGAGCAGTGGGCAGCCATGGCTGTGGCACCTGGGGAGCAGTTGGGAAACTGGTGACTTGCTTAAGGGCTCCTTATCCACCAGACCACAACTGCCCCATATACAGTGGCTAATAACTGATCACTGTCATCTATATGTTGTGTCCCAAAAATTTGGTTGCATCACATCTATCTTCCTCTCCTGTTAGAAGATTTAGAAAATAAACCAAGCCAATATTCTTAAAATATAAAATCTCAAACAATTGGCAGTGTGATCAAATTCAACACAACAGCAACTCAGGCAAACAAGCTGGCCACAGCTTTACAAACATCCACACCAGACAGAACTACAATGATGCTGCAGATTTAAAACCAAGGGTTCATCAATTTATTGAGAGTTATTACTGTAGGAAAGTGTTGATAAGTGTTTGGTTTAGGCAGAAGAGAAATTGATTGTATATGACCTGAGAGAAGATACAAGACAAACATGTGAAACCAGGAGAAGAGATACAAGATGCAGTAAAAAAGAACCTATGTAGTAAATGTAGTAAATAGGCTAAAAGGTAATAGTGATAAAAAAAAAAGCTGAAAAAGACATTGAGGGAATGTTGTGGTGAGAAGTAAATACACTGGAGAATAGTGGTGTGTATGTGCAAAAGAGGAAATGAGTTGATTGGTGAACAAGTGCATGGGATGAATCTTCTGATTGCCCGCACATATGTAGAGGAAATAATATAAACTTGTTCACAAAATCATATCAAACAAGTGTAAACATCCATGTAGAGAAAACACAGCTTCAAAAAAAGGTCTCACATTATTTTTTTATGTGAGAAATATTGGGTCTGAAGTGGTTGAACACCTTTTGACCGTGCTGTATATGTATTTATTTTATTATTTTAAAACTCATTAGCAGTCCTTTCAAGAAAGTGCCACAGCGGGACCTGAAATTATGTAGCACACTGTCATGGCTATTTTAAACCTGGTATAATTAGCGTAGCTGTGGCTGAGGAGATTGCAGCTCAAAGGGAAGCCTTGGATTCGTTTTTTTATTTATTTTTTTTATTTTGACATGGTCAGATAACAGGTATAAAATTAACCTGCTCCAGTCTGTGATAAATGTGGCATCCGTGAGAATCTGAGTCTCAGTGAGTCACGCTGAGTTTTTTTAATTTTTTTTTCAAATTGACCTCAAGGATTTCATCAGGGCTCTGAAGTAAACTAGAAACAATATTCGACCATTGTGTTTTCAAAACTATTGTGTCTTGGAAATATTAAGCAATTTTTTGTGTGTTTGTTTTTCATTGTGTGGGTATTGTATTCAAAACTTGGGTATTTTTGGTGCTTCAAAAATACATTTTGGATTTAATTTTCCTGTGATTAACATGTCATTGGACAGGATTTTAGTTGGGTTTAAGAATTTTATTAATAAAATAAATGTGATTTCAAGTATGTGATATTTATAGACAAATAAATGGCCATTTTTAACAACTAAAAAGTAGAGAGATTTCATTCATTTTTATTCAGCATTTATCATTATTTGCAACATGATATTATGTACAATGTCAAATAATAATAATAATAAAATTCACTCAAGTATAGAGCGAATAAATTTATGTGATATTTATTATCTGATAGAAACACATGTATTAGATAAGTAAAAGCACTGAGTCTGAAAATTACCTCAAGCTTCATTTAGCTTTCACTCAAAAATTAGTGTTTTAGCTTTTAGCTAAATGGTGTTATTGTTGTACATGATGTTAATTATACCAAAGAAGATTTGTTTCAAGAGGGGCGTCATATAATTGGCAATTGGTCTCAGCTGTCACCAGTTATTCGGCCATTATACTAGTATATAAACAACCTTAAGTCTGTTTTCTACGTGTTATAAGAGAACAACTGGAGATTCACGTAACCCATGCATTGATAATCAACCATGGCAGTGCCTCATGGAAAACTCTGGCTACAAGAAAATTGTGTGTTTTGTATCTATAAAGGCCACAAGGAGCTTGTTTTTAAGTAATCTTCTTAAAGTCTGAGATATATGTGAGTGATTCACAAATGATATAGTAAAAGAACGATTAATTAGACATTCTCTTTTGTAATCTGTAGTGAACACATGAATTATTATTTATCCATCAATATTCAAGCTCAAATTAAGGAACGTCTTTATTTACTGGTTGTGGATAATAAACCAATATACCTGGGCTATATCAGTGTCAGGATACAACCACAAACATGACTGTGTATTTACATGATATGTTTTTGCCTGAACTCATTTGGTTCCATGTTTTCTAGAGAACCCTGCCTATCTTTGTTCTCTTAGCATGAGTTTATAGAAAGCCTTTTCTATTTCAGCAAAGTCCCTAAACCAAATCCTACCCCATGCTAGCTGCTAAAATGTTCAAAACTGAAACAGCAGCACAAGTAAAAACAATCAATACCTGCTTCAATTTAAAGTAATGTTAGTTCCCATGGTGAAGGCGGTTCTGGCAATCTCTGAGTTAATTAAAAGCTCCAGGCTGAAACTGTTGTATTATGGCGTCTGCAGACCTGAGGGAAGCCGTCATCGGAGAAAACACCAGCAGGTAAATCGAAAGATTTATAGTCTCCACAAACCAATGGTAACTGGCAAACAAAGAATAGGCATTTGCTTTGAGCATTTGTGGATAAAACTTCTTACTTTTATTCTGCTCCCCCTTTAGATATGTCTGACACTTCAAAAGGTCCTTAATGAGACAATTATACGCAATCATGTATGATTCGAAAAGACACCACAGAGAGTTACTGCTTTGATGCAATAAATTGTAAAGTCAGAGCAAGTCTGGTTTTGCAGGTTCTAACCAAAAAGAGTTAATGAACCTCACGGAGGGAGCAGCAATCAGAGGCACAATGTGTTCTTGGCCTAATGAACTAGAGAGGCGCTACTCTTTTATGTCCCTGATTAGCAGAGGATATAATTAGCATTACAGCTAATGAAAAAGCTTAAACATGTGGTCGAAGGACAGCAGCTTGGACTCATGCTGCAATCCCGATGAGTGAGGCTTGTCTAGCTGTTTAGTTTGTTTTCAGTGATTGCATAAGATTGTATAAGAACTTTTTAATCTTAAATTGTTACTGTGGTAAACCTATAATTATGTTTGTAAACGCAATAAACAATAGTAAACACTGCAAAAATACGCCCTCTTGGAACAAGAATTTTTTTTTAAATATAATTCAACTCTTCATGGATCAAGCAAAAAATCTGCCAATGGGTTAAGCAAATTTGACTCTAGAATTGAATTGTTAAAAGTAGCAAAAGTATCTTGATCTTATAAATATACAAATCTTTCTAAAACAGCTAGAAGGTAAAACGTGAAACTAGTTATAAATAGTCTTACAACTAGGCGGATTATCTTAAAACTAGGATGTTTTCACTTTAAAGTAGGATTAAATGTTTTGTAAGATTATACATAGATTTGATGAAAACTTACAATTAGTTTTTTTTTTAAGTTGACAATAGAGAGCAGGTGGAGGGACACCTGGAAAGTTGGAGGTTTGCTCTAGAAAGAAGAGGAACGAAAGTCCGTCGTAGTAAGACAGAATACATGTGTTTGAACGAGAGGGAGGGAAGTAGAACAGTGAGGTTACAGGGGGCTGAGGTCAAGAAGGTGGAAGAGTTTAGGTATTTGGGGTCAACAGTACAGTGCGACGGGGAGTGTGGAAAAGAGGTGAAGAGGCGAGTGCAGGCAGGTTGGAGTGGGTGGAGAAAAGTGTCAGGGGTGTTGTGTGACAGAAGAGTGTCAGCAAGAATCAAAGAGACACGAGGCAGAGATGGAAGTAGCAGAGATGAGGATGTTGATGTTCAGTTTAGGAGTGACAAGGATGGACAAGATTAGGAACGAGCACATCAGAGGAACAGCTCAGGTTGGTTGTTTTGGAGACAAAGTCAGAGAAGCCAGATTGAGATGGTTTGGACATGTGCAGAGAAGGGATAGTAGTTATATTGGTAGAAGGATGTTGGAGATGGAGCTGCCAGGCAAGAGGGCAAGAGGAAGGCCAAAGACAAGTTATATGGGTGTGCTGAAGGAGGACATGAAGGTAATTGGTGCAAGAGTAGAGGATACTGAGGCCAGAGTTAGGTGGAAACAGATGATTTGCTGTGGCGACTGAACTGGACTGAACTGAACTCTAAACTGGGAACAGCCGAAAGAAGAAGAAGAAGAAGAATGTTTGATGCTTCTTGGTTTGACATTTGGCCTATGCTAATACACAATTTTACTGGTTGTGCACAAAAAAATTCTTATTTTGGCAAATGTGGCTTTATTTTTTTCAGTGCAATAAACTTGTACGTATGGCCAAAATATGAGTGCCGGAGGTACAGAAGCCTGTTTTAAGTGAACACCAGCAACATGTGGTTCTGCTGCTAAGAACACGAGTCAAATCTTCTATTCATTTACACACCCAAGGAACAGAAAACTGGCCTACATTAAGTACTGCGTTTGAATCTGTGTTTTAGTCAGTCAATCATAGCTGTGATAATCACACACCCAAGACAATGGACGTTAGCTAAGGATGTTAGCAGATTATTTTGGTCTGGAGTTTTGTGCAAAACTTTAGGCTTGCTAGAAATAATCTTAATAATTCTCAATTAAGAAGGAGAATTCTCTCGCATATCACTGTCACTGGGAGCGCAAAAGCCTCGTGCTTTGCTCAGTGTTAGCTTACGTTGGTTCTTGGTTATTCCCCGAGAAGACATTTTGCTGAACAAAAGCCCAGAACACACTGCTTCAACCCCACTTCATTTATTTGACACTTTCCTTTTAATTCAACCAACTTTTTATCGAAGCCATTAGACGGGATCTCCTCCCTTCTCTCTTTCCTGCGCTTCCTGTGCTCCCTCCTCTTTCTCTCGATATCTGAGGCACTAGAAACTTTCTTCATCATTCGTTTTATATTCATTTTTCTATCCTTCCAATAGATTAAAGCCACACATTTGTAACATGTAACCCTCCACTCATTAACATTTTCTTTCACTCTCGTTTTCATTAACGGAAATTCGCACCCATTTTGTCAAGTTTTTGTCAAAACCGAGACATATTTAGCTCGTCATCATCTTGTTATTGTCACAAGACAAAGGTTTGTCAACTAAATAATTTTGTTGTTATCATCGTTGACAAAAACAACACTGGTGTGAAATACCCTTTCATACTTTCACTACACAGTAAATAACCTTCAAAAGCAGTATTATTCAGTATTAAGCATATTATTCAGCAGTATTTATCATATCATACATCAATGTCTTTCAATCACCTCAGATTGTTGCGCCATTTAGCCCTGCTCCTCCCACTAACACCCGTCATCAGACGGGGGTAAAAGCATCCCTTTTCACGGCCAGAAAACTTTTTAAAAATAAAATATTTTAAAAACAGGTTGAAGTCAAGTGCCGCACACAAGTACAAGTCATGGTCATGGTCATAGAGCTGGTTTGAGCTTTAAAAAATAGCCACGCTAATGCTAAAAGTCAAATTTACCTAAGATGAGACATTTAAGTATTAAGTATTTTTTAACCTGACAATTTCAAGAAATTGAATAATGCTTTAAATGAAATGTTAACAGGGAATGGTCAAGCACTTATAACACAAGAGCATAAGAGTGGATAAGTTTCTCATTTAGCATTTATCATGAGACTACAGCATTTACAGAAGAATCACCTTCTTAAAACGTATCCTGACCAACACTTAACAAACACTGGGATGGGTTACATGCAGAGCACAAATTCCAGGACACTTCATATTTAGACAAATGGTCACTTTCACTTCAGATACACAACCTTAAATTAATCTAATCAAACCTTAAATTGTTGTCTTTTTGAAAAAAGATCACTGAAATACAACAAAATAACCAAAGTTGTAATAGAAGCAGCCAGTTCTTAATACCACAAAGGGCTACAATGCTAGAGCAGCATAAAAACATTTTTACTCTCTTTCTTTCTTTCTTTCTTTCATAAAGCAGCTAAGGCTGATTGGTCAAAGAAGAGGTGAAGATCATGCTCGCTGGAGAACTGCTAAGACACATTAGCCACATTTACTACCTCATTTAACGGGCCATTTATCACTCGGGGAGTCTGGAGCTGTTTTTGCTGGTGTAAGAATGATAACTTTAGAGGGTAAGTTGTTAGAGCGATTGACCCCATTTATGGATTTGACTCAGTTGAGTTTTATAGGCCTCTAGGGATAAAGCATCTGGCTTTTTTGTTTTTGTTTTTTGTTCTCACAATCTCTATTTCTCTATCAAACAAAACAGCAAATAAACTAAGCTGCACACGATCGTTCTGAAGGTGGGCTTCACAGTTGAGCTTGTTTGGGAAGAAGAAAATATTGTAACAACAGTGACTGCTTAATTGCAGTTTTATCTGAAGGCATCATGTGTGTGTTGACTGAAGGAACTTTTAATCTTCCTGCTGAGTTATTGCAATGATAGGAATGGAGACAAACATTGTGCTGTTGTGTCTTGTTAATGATGTTCGCGTCAATTCCTCCATACCATTAAGCTGACTGCTTTTTATTGAAGCAAGTAATGATGCAGTATCAATATATCAATCTTCACTAGGGAAGCAATAAAGGTGGTAGCTTCATGTGCAGTAATTAATACAAAAATAAAACAAACAAATAGAATGAGGGGGGATTGTCTTTATATTGAATTCAACGTTGACACCAGTGGAAAAGGGTAGGCTGTCTCTTGCCTCCCATGAGTTCACGATGTTGTCATTGTAATCATAAAATGTGGCTTGAATTTGAAAAGGCTAATGAAATTACAAGTATAATCACATGAGAGCAGGCAGTGAGATCCTATTTTTAGATGAGGCAACAGTCATCCGAGGCTTACTGGACTATATTATTCAATAGTGCCTGTTAAAAAATATGTATGTTTCTGTAGAGGCTTTGAAAAACTGCTTTTTACACAATTAATATGTTTCAGCACTTTTGATATAACTTTAAAATATATAATATTGATTATATACTTTGCAAAATAATTCAGTAAGTTAATTTTAAAATAATTTAGACAAATGCCGTTATTTGTACATATAACAATACAATTTTAATAATTTAGACAAATGCCCTGTTAATTTGTATTGCATTCTGGAATAATCTGATGGTTGAACTGGTTACTTGTCCAAAACACCTGCTGGCTATCTGCATCTTTTTTTTTCATGGGGTCACTGGAGAAGGTAAACCACATATTTATTTACTAAAATGCATGGTTAAATGACATGTTTTTTAAATAACTTGCTCATGTGTCATGTATAGCCCGTATTTTGTGATGTATACAGTATGTAATGCACAGGACAAGAAACTCGGCATCAAAGATGAAATCTTTTTTTTCTTGTTTTTTTTATACAATACATACATTAATCTGTTAACTACATACAAATCTGTTAAATTGATAAATGTTCTGTAAAATTGTGGATATTTTTATTGTACTGATATGCCTTCTTTAAAATTGTGGGAAAAGCTGAAAGTTAACTCTAAAGGTAATTTTTCCCAGTTTTGTAAGCATTTATTTTTTACAACGAACTAGCATGTTAACAATAAGCATGTTAAAGGTTCCCGTATCATGTAAAATCGGCTATTCAAACATCTCTATTGGTATTGGTGTTTTGGTATTGTTCCTTCATCAATTTTTTGTGGATGACCTGGACCAATAGTGTTTTTTGACTTACAAAAAAGATAAATGCATTTATCATAAATCAATCTGTGTGCCATCAAGCAAAACCCAGCAGGGGGCAAGGCAGAAGCATGACAGTATGAGGAACATGAGATACACCGCCGTTTTAGCAGAGCTGATAAATACTCCCTTTGAGGGTGATACCGTAAAGGGGTTCAATATTTATTATAAATGAAGTTTATTATAAACGGGACATGAAATGGGACCTTTAAAATGACAAGATTATAAAAGAATATATTTAATCAAAAATATTCTCACTCTATTCTAACAGATGTTTTGAGGATTATCATTTGTCCAAGTGTGTCTCCAGAGGACATTGAGGGAGACGTCGTAGTGAGAAGCGCTGAGGTTTAATCACACTCCAGCCCCCACAGGATAAGCATAGCCTAGACTCGATTATTTTTCTCTGGCCTTTCTCCTGTTGGTCCATTGCTCTTCCACTATTTCCCTGCTGGTTCCAACCAGCTCTTCTTCGCTACCGCTGCTTATTCTACACTGTCCAATCCAACTCTCTAGAGTCTTTTCTGCTGGGTACATCCAGCATTAATGGCATTTCATACTACCCACCCTGTAGACCGCGGGCTTTTTCAAAGGCCCAGTTCTCCTCATTCAAAAACAAAAATAGCATCCCAAACCTGTCTGATCTGCAGCTCAATGCCAGCCCAGTCCATTGTTAGCATGGATCCCCAGACGCATCCAAAGTGAAGGGCGCCTCCTGTAGCACCTTGACTCTCCAAGACCTCAATATTTCTACATTTCTTGCTTTGATAAAAACTTCTCAAGCAGCAGCTCGATCTCTAGCTATCTCTCTAAAGACCTTTTGGCTACTGACACAAGCATCTCTACTTACCATTGACATCTGGGTGTTCACCAGAATGAGTATTTAAAGCTGTTAATTTAACTCTCATGATCAAATTTTATAGCCTAAAAACTTATTGGAACTGAAAATATCATGAGGATATGAGTATAGAATATAAGTATGCTTCAAGGGGAGAAATGCAATCTGCAATTAAAGATCTGCAATTAAAGACTTCTCAACTGCAAGGTTTATATCAACACAAAATCCTGTTAATACATTTTTTTTAAATAAACAACCGGATAATCCCAAAATCGTTCATATTTTGGCAAATTTGCGATCCATATACATAAACGATGGAATTGCTAATTTACTTGACATTTCATAAACTTGATGCTTTGTGAATAAAAATGGTACGGTGATCTGTTTTGTACGTGACCACGTAGAAACATCATTGAGATATTTTGAGAAGGTTTTTTTCACATCCATCACTGCTAATGTCCTCTTCTCATAATTGGTTGCAGGTGCAGCTTATTAGTGCATGATTGGGGTGGTTAAATGGAGGGTGTTTTCCTGGAAGATGCTCTAATGTCTTTGGAAGACTCGCCAGAGTGATGCCTAAGCCAGTCAGTTTTCAGTTCCATTTACTCCCACTAAATGTCAGTCAAATTAAAAACATATTTTACGAAATACAAGGTTGGTTTTTTTTATCATTAATATTATATTGAATTCACCTACGGAAACACTGAATGTAATGAAGTGGTGTGAGAGTGAAAATATAAGACTCTGTGAAGCAGTTCATTTTTTAAACATTTCTTTTTGGTTTTAAAACTAGCTGAAACATGGAATAGAGTGCATTACTAAAATTTTGGCTTTTCGCTGAATAATATCTAATATGTTGATTAAATACTCAACATGTACATCAATGTCTCTGTCATTAAAGCCAAAGAATCAGAAGGATGCCGACTATTAATTTTATCATAGTGTGATATGAACTGTGCTGAAGCTTTGGACACACGAGGTCCAGTCTTTCATGAAGTGTGTTTTGTTTCACGGCTGGCTTAATTAAGAATGAGTGACATCACACAGTCTGCTTACATGCACATTAGTAAATCAGTTATGATGAGTATATTCTGTGGTGTCATCTTAACCTGATAAATGGGTTTGCTATTGGTTTACTGCCAAAAACCTCATTGGAGAAAGTTAATGTTTGACAGAATTCTCATTGCAGAAAAACTATTACCAACTTAAAGCTTGTTGATGATGAACATTTAAATATGTATTTGCTCACAAATTAGTCAAACCATCTTCATTTCATTTTAGTTTGTTAAAATGAAATCCGGAGGCTTTTATTATGAACGGGTCTCTGTTCTCCGCTGCTAATGCTCAATAAAGAGTCATTCCATCGACATAACAAGCATTGTTGCACTGTGAGATCTTTGAAGTGCATGTTTGTGCCTCTCAAACTGAAATTATTTAGTGTTTGATGAGCAAAAATATGCAAAGACATTTTTCCAGGATTATTGTATCTCAGATCTGTTGATGCACAGTAATTGTCCCTACATTTAGAGTTGTAGATTGTAGCATTATTTGACTTTGTATACTGTCTGAAGACTGTATTTCAACAATATAATGCAGGTCATGAAGTCGTTTGCTTGAAAAATCCCACTGAGCAGCAATGTAAAGATGAATTACATGCACAAATATGAAATTGTAGTACCCTGGAGGTGTCTAAAGAGTCTAGCCTGTGGTTCTTTACAAGCTTGCGAGTTTTCTCTCTCAATTTTTTCACCAGCCTCCTCTCGGTTTCAGTATATTTTCTCCAGACACCCTCTCTTATCCAAGAGCTGCAGGCATTGGAAGTCTCTGTATTTCACATGAAGGTTTATTTTTATGTCTGCTTTGGTTAAACGAAGAGCTTAGGCCAACATAAATTCACTCACCTATTAAGTCTGAAAATGAGACGAGAATATGAGAAAAATTGTATCACTTTTGTGTAAACCATTAACATTTGCTTTTGTTCCAAAGTACCAATATTTATATGCTTTCACAGCTGCCAAAGGGACTGCATTATCATTTGGGAATAAAAGTGTTTACTGCTTTAATGAATTGACTCATTTAATCTTCTGTGCAATTAGTTGTTCCCAAGCATGTGAATTGTGTAAATGCCAGCTGTGCTTTTAATTCCTTGACATTAAGATACAAGATAAAACAAAATTTTATCTGTTAAAAAGCAGTAGTTCTGGCTGAAATCAAGAATCAGCTATTTTATTCTCATCCTTGTTTTAATCCTATAAGTGTTTTGCTGTCTTCAAAAGCAATTAACAAAATGTTAATTACATTTGAGTGACAAATCTGTTTCTTTTCATGGTTGAAATATCTCAATGACTTGATAAGAAAGCAATATAAAACTAAACAATCTATTTGAAATTAAGAATAATTGTTTGGGGTTTGTTTTAAATAAATGCTTCCTTTCAATTTGGCATTGTTTAATTTAATATGTATATTGTTTGACTCAGTCCAGGTGCTATCATGCCGTACTTAAAATCCCATAGGCGAATTCCCAAAGGGCTTCTCTAGGACAAGATAGCACAAAGTGTAAATTAATTAACTTAAATGTTAAAAATCCTTCTTACATTCTTAAAAGTAGAGTTGACATAACCCAAAATGTTTATATTTTAGCTATTATATGTGCACCTTGGTTTCTGTCTGCTAAGGATTGTAACCGGAAACTCTATTCTATTTTGTGGTCATGTTTGCACTTTTTTGTTTAAAAGGAAAAGTTGATCAATCTCTATAACAGTGTTTTCAGCATTGCTTTCAAACTGGCTGATGTCACTGTGCTTCCAAAACTAAAAACTGTGCTATCCAATCAAAAACTGCATTTGTAAAACCATGTAACTTATCTATAAGTATTTCGTAACTGTAGTGTTATGACGACGATATCATATCCATGTGTTATATTTAACCAATGGTTTCTAATTTAGTACTTTATTGATTTCACCCATGTCTTTCTGTATGAGTAAAAACTTTAGGGGACATCTCTCTCTGCCTTTCAGCCCTCTGTTTAGTGATGGATCAAACCTGTTACGTCCTGAGCCACAAACATGTTTCCATAATGTCTTATTCTTTTAACACTGATTTTGCGTGTCTGTTTCTCCTCAGTTAATTTGTTCATTCTGTGCTCAATGATTGACCTCTGGCACCAATTGGATCCTGGCTTGGACGAGGCCTTATAAAAAGCAAGTCTTCCCAGTCTGCCGTGTTGGGTGGTGGCAAGAGGGCAAAGATGGTTGGTGGCAAGAGGGCAAAGATGGGTGGTGGTAAGAGGGCAAAGATGGGTGGTGGCAAGAGGGCAAAGATGGGTGGTGGCAAGAGGGCAAAGATGGGTGGTGGCAAGAGGGCAAAGATGGGTGGTGGCAAGAGGGCAAAGATGGGTGGTGGCAAGAGGGTAAAGATGGGTGGTGGCAAGAGGGTAAAGATGGCTGTTCTCACTCGTCTTTTCCAGTGTCCTCGTTTGAAATGTTAACTACAATTTGTTGTCTTAGCTATGTGAGTTATTTTTCTTTTTTATTAGCATTTAGGAATTGGTATTTCTGTTGGGTTAAGTAGGGAGCTGGGTGCCATTTTTGAACTTTGTATCCTTTATTTTTCTTTGACAGTTTTTTTTATTTTTATCTTTTCTAGTTTATAGTGTTGAAAGGAGTCAGTTTATTAGATCATTTTTTTGTTATTTATTTAAATTACCCCTTTCTGAATAGAAGGCCCATTTATCTTGTTTCTAATTTTTTGTGCTTGTAAAATTTATGTTGACACTTTTGAAAAATAAGTCTGTTAAATTATTGATTCAGAAGTTGTTTAGTAGTTGTTGTTTTCTATCTCTGAATGTTTGAGCTTGTGATGGTCCAGCAGTTGTCCTCGAAACATCACAGAACCTTCTGGAAGTTCTGTTATGATCTACCCCTAGATCTAAAAATAGACCGTAACAAACCATTGTGAATGTTATAGGGGTATATTGTATTCCTATGTAATGCCAAAATGTGAAAAAAGTAATCATCTGTAATGCTGATTAATGTAAATAGTTGTTTTACCAGTTTGCGTAAATTACACTCATGTTTCTGTTTATATTAAATGAATAAGGAACCCTGTTATTTTTTTCTCTTTATTTGAAAGTTCACCCAATTAATGGTATCATACAATTAGTTTTAGCTATGTATGTAAGAGGTGTGTTTGTTGCAGATAATAAAGAGAGGGTTATAGTCAAAATGTTCTACGTCACTGGCTCAGAGAGAGAGGGTCCTATGAGCCTATAGCTTTCACCTCTCCGTACCCTTACAACTAATTTTTGGTTCTGCAGTCTGTACCAGCCAAAAATGTTTTTATTGAAATGTGTAATTTTTTACTAGCCTACATCTTTTCTTGAAAAAAAAAAATCACCAAGCAAAACTGCACAACTCGGTAGATATCTAGCCATTTAGGGAACCGATAATGGACTTATCAATTCTCACTAAAATAGACTTCTATTTGAAGTTAACCTGTTTTGTTAAAAGTGGCATTTTACAACCGAAATCTACTTTTTTTTCAAGTTCAAGTTGTGATAAAGAGCTTGATTTGGGAACAAAATCATGAAAAATGAAATATGACACAATGCTGCAGATGTACAACCCAGTTTGTTGTTGCATGTGTTTGCAATATCTCCTCAAGTGTCTTGAATGAGAAGGTCCTAATTATGGCTTACTAAAAACCTAACCAATGATTAAATTTAAGTCCATTATATCACCCAGGATTTTAAAGCTTTTATAGATCTGTTGGTATGCGGTTTACCACAAATTTAAGGAAAATGGCTGTAGTTCTGCCAATGTACTACAAAACGTGGATCCTTCTCCCCAGAGCAGCTAATCTCAATGTTCTACCATTTTCATGCTTAGTTCTCACAAATTACATTCAGCCTCCCTACGGCATGATGCTGGCTCTGGTGTTTGCATGATGTGACGTGGGCTATATCTCACATTTCAACCTATCACTATCCTCAACTCAACTGGTAATCTCAGTTTTATATTAAACCTGGAAATTCTGATTCAGCATTCTGCCTTATTCTTATTCAGAAACTGAAATTTTCTTGTAATTGATGTTAAATATAAGATTAACCAAAACAATCTTTCTACCAAAATTTTGTTTGGCTACATTAAACGAGATAAACAACAAAGCTAAATATCTGCTTCGGAAATTGTGAGGTTGGGCAAATTGGCCTTTTTATGTCCTGAATATCATCAATAGAGCAACTGTATTAGGTAGTTTTAGGCTAACTAATATCCTAATTGGGCTCATAATTTGCAGATCAAACAAGGTCATACTGCCATCTGCATGACGCACAGTAAAATCTAGAGTGTTAAATTTACTGTTCTGAGTCTATTTGGTCCTTTATATAAAGATAAATGAACTCAGAACCCGTTAATTTGAACCAAAAAAATATATCAAGTTAGATTCTTACTTTAATACTCTGTAATGGAGAAACTAGAGTTGGTGAGATTTTTATATAGTAAAATACAAACCAAAAACAATTTGGTGAAAATGAGCAGTTTGGATGATTTGGATAATATTTTTTAACTCTTTAAGAAGAGTATCATTTGCTTTGTATGCTGAGTCCTACTCTAGATAGACATAATTTTACTCTCACATTTTCACTATGGATCACTGTCTTTTTGGTCAACTAATGAATGTTTATCTGTTAAACTGTGGCAGAAATCCAGAAACAGTACTAAATCACTGTTTTCAACACATTTATAGATCAATTACAGCATAATTAAAAAAATTCTAATCAAAGAAAATACACTGAAAGGAAAGACTTTGAGAGATCAGATCCATAATTGAACTGTGACCATGAAAATTGAGCTGACTGTCGGTAATGAAAAGTACATTTTTATGCATCATTTATTGTCCTAGAGTAGACGTTTGTTAAAAAAAATTGCCTTAAAATGATAAATATTTTTCCCTGCAATGGGTTGCGGCTGGAAGGGCATCCACCGCGTAAAACATATGCCAGAGAGTTGGCGCTTCATTCCGCTGTGGCGACCCCGAAAGGGAAGAAAGCCGACATTAAGATGAATGAATGATAAATATTTAACTACATACCACTGACTTCCTACTAGCTAGTAGGTAATGAGGAGAAATACAACATTTGCTTTTCTTTTTTCACTTCGGGAAAGATTTGTTGCCTTGTGCAAATAAAATTCACACTTTCATACATTTTTTTAGACTTTCAAAAAAGATAGAGTTTAATTTTGTATATGGTGTATTCTTACAAGCATCTTGGCACTTAGTGCAGCTGAGCTGGAGTTGTTTATAGCACCTGCAAAAAGCCTTGAGCTCTTGCTGCAGAAACAGCTAGAGATAGATTTGAAAATCCTTGTGTCTGGTTTCTTTGCTAAAATACCATCAAATCGATGCACTTTTCTCATTTGGTCTGAATCCAACTTTATGATGCCAATCTTTTTAAAAAAAGTTTGCTCCCTCTGAATATTAAACCCATAGTTCCTGTAGAATGTCCAATTTTTCCTGCTTACTGCTTTTCAGGCTATAACAAGTTCTCATAGGTTTTATATATCAGTATTAACCATCTTTCTAGATGGACATAAATGTAAAGAAAATCTAAAATCATCTACAAAGTTGTTAGACAAAGAATCTCTCCAACTGACATACATACAGACACTAACAATATGGTTAATACCCTGCATCCAGCTTTCCATTCCATTTCCTATTTCACGTAGCTGAACATAAATCAAGAGTGATTCTCCTCGTCCTGTGCAAGTGCTGTAAATCCCCTACTAGCACCATTTTCTCCTCTCTGATGGATGAGGAAGGGGGCTGCTGATTGCTGAGGAAACTGCAGCTCTGGCTTGAGACTTCTTTTCTAATTTCAGACCTCTTTTCAGATCCTTATTTGCACACAGACCGGAGACGAGCGAGAGCTACAAGCAGATGATAAATAGAGGAGGTTCGCATACGCAGCCATCAGACATTCAGAGCTGCTAATGATGAATTGTGGGTTGAGCAAAGCATGTTGACAAAGGTTAATGATCAGAATGCACTTCTCTGACAAGGTGAGAACGCAATATTGTCATGTAGACTACTGCTCAAAAGCAGAAAGTCTCAATGAAGTCTAAAAACCTGTCTAGCTTTTGTTGGTTGGGGGTGTCTAGCGTTGTACTATCTTGACTTGTACACGAAAGGCTGCAGGTTCAAAATGCATTAAAGGTTCTGAAATCGCAGCAGTGTGCCCTTGAGCTGGGCACTTAACCTCAGGTTTCTCCGGGGGGTTTCACTCTGACAACCGTTTATAGCAACAAAATTGTCACAAGCCATTTGCTCTCTGAGAATGAAAGCTTATTTATTGCAATGTAGCACCTTTCTCACATCTGTGTTTTACATATTTTAGCGTTACTTTCTAACACTCGCTTTTTATCACATGGTGAAATCTGAAAACATGCAAACTCCAGACCTAGTATTTATAGTATGCATAGAGCCAGTTCTACTAATGTTATTAGACCTTCAGGCACACAAAGCATAAAAAAATAGAAAGATTTTCTTCAACCCCAAACTGTTTTTTTCCTCTATACTGATGTTAATCTGCAAATTTGAGCATAATATGATTAAATTCAGAATTGCAATTTTTGAATGACAAAAACATTTGATTACAATACAACACAGTTTTCTCACATCAGATATTTTAACTGGTTCTAAAAAAGATAATTGCTTTAATTATTTATAATATGCAGACACAGAGGACCCAAAAAAGGAGGTGAGGTGACAAAGCAAAATATTTATTCTTGGTTCAAAAGGAAACACCCAAAAAAAAAAATCAAAGGAAAGTAGGCCTCCAGGTTGCTAAGCAGTCAAAAACTTAAAGTGCCCCTGGAGATAGAGAATGCTCCTCCAGGCCTGGAATTCTCTGAAGGCTAGAGCAGAGCGAGGAATGGTGGCAGCCTCTGAAATCCCTTGTCAACTGCTTGGGGAAGATACCAGACTGGGTTAGACTGGAAAGAAAGAAATTCCTTGAGAGTATTGAGTTGAGCAGAGTAGAATGGCTAGACACACATTACTAAAAAAAGAGTCATTACTAAAACAACTGAAGCAGTGAGAAAATCTCAATACTCTATACATGATCCACTGCCTACATATTTCCGTTAAAGTCTTGTAAATGCACTTCCATCTGATAAATTTACCAAACCCATCAGAACGTTCTGAGGGTGACGTCTGAGGCTGCCACGACATTCTAAGCAGTACAAACCAAGCTGAGGTTTGCTGAGATGATATCATGGGAGAACTTTGGTTTTACTTCATATTTTACCAGAAAGTTAAACTAGCAAAAGTAATGTTTTCTTGATCTCATTCAGAATGGTATCTTCATGTCTAACTTTTAATGTATTTGTTGATCATTTACAATCTTATCAACTCAATCAATCAGAATGAAATATGTTTCTGCACCTATTATATCTCAGTTATCTGCGAAATGCTCAAGACCTGCAGGAAGAAGATTGCAGAAAGAGTTATCAACCACAATGATGAACATTGTTCATGTAGGAGAGCAGTCGCGTTTTGCAGCCTGTTTTTTTTTTCATATCTTTCCAGTATCTGTCATCTAATAAGACACAAGAAGTTGTAGAGTTGTAGTAGAATGACCTTTATGTCAAATGATTTGTGCAAGATGTCATGCAGAATAATATGCAGCAAACAGTGTTTCTGCATTTTTCCTTTTTTTAAGATATTACAGCAGAGCACTATAACATACTTTTGTCCGCTGGCCATTCAAGGACAGATCCTTGCTTTAGTGTTTATCTCTCAGTGTTTTGCATACTGAAATCAAAATGATGTTATGGAGCTTCTTGATTATGGGAAAATGTATATCTAAGATTAATAAGGTAATAATTGAAATCACAATTATTTTAAATGATTATTATTGTCTATATTGCATTATCATTTACAAACAAATGGCTTTCAGAGATATTTTCAATGTATTTGAAAATATAAATAACTTGATCTAATGTCCACTTTATTTATCACTCTCTATAAACTAAGCACAAAAGTGAAATATATGATAGCCTTTTCAAGTGAAAACACATTTAGTTTGTAATAAGAGTTAATTTAATTGCAATAAATAAATTAATTCATTGCAATAAATTAAACTTAAGTAAATAATAATGAATACATAAATTAAAATGAATTCCTGGATGAAATAAGAAAGAGGTTTCACAACAAAGATTACACAGAACACAGAGATTATATTCATCTCTGAAACAGACTTGTACTTTGACTTGACAAAATAATCATTGCTGTTATTATTATTTTCTCTCTCAGCTGTATAGCACTGTAGAGTTCTCTCACAGTCATGCTAACGTGCTAACGCTAGCAGCTAGCCTGTCACTTTTGTATATAATCAAACAGTGTTACTTTCCTTCTTTCTGAGCGGCACAAAGGTGTATTGTGCAGAAAGAAGAATTTATCTGAGCCAGAAGATTTGTGAGTACATTCTGAAGGAAAAATCAAGTGTGCAACCTTACAAAGCGGTCTAAATTAAAAAGAACACCAATGCTCATAAAGTATGGTTTATGTCCAGGTTATGGCGATCTTTGAATTAGCAACGCCACAAGAATGCTCCATCTGTGTGAGCTTCGGTGATTCGCCGGGTGTGTTAATTTGAATGCAAACAGAAATAAAATGCATAATAAACACAAATATAAGGAGAAATAATTTCTCAATTATATAGCTTTTCCGGACAGCATTCAGAACTCAGACGTATCTTATGGGCAGAATGCTTGATTAGGACCCGACCAACTTCGTTTACTCTTAGTCCAACTTAGTATCTCGCTGGTGGAGTTCACGTTCTCCACGTATGTGTGTGAGTTTTTTACTCTGGGTGCTCTGGTCTGTTTCTCCCAAGTAGACGGATTAAGTATAATTATATTTTCTAATTTAAAAAGGAGCTCTATGGTTCCAAGGTTGACCGTATTGTAATTATTTTCTTACCCCATATAGTCAGCCAATGTGAATTTTTATCTAAATTGTGTTCATTTTAGATTCATTTAGTTACTACACCATTTCATGTATTGTTTTAGTTTGTATGTGTCACTTCTATCAGCAGTCATGGACTAAGAGGGATATCTCTTTAAATTATCCTATGTGTTATACATTTTAGTGTGTGCAGTGGTGACAGATGTTCATTGTTAAAGAAGTTGAGGGTGAATCGCAATTCATGAGAATGAAAGCCACGTCACTATAGTAGAGCTCGGATGAGAATGCTTACTTGTTTACGTGTACTTGTTTTGTACACTTGTAAAATGAAGTTTTCAGCATTTCTGATACCTTTTGAAGGTTTTTAAAGCGCAACACATGAATTTGAGCTGACATTTTATTATTACCTGCTGGATTGAATGCCATTTAAAAGGAAACAATTTTTTTCTTAAAATCTTACCTGTGTATGATGTTTCCACCACCATATTTAACAATGCGGAATTGGTATTAGCTGGTCTAATTGGTATTAGATTTGGTCTAATCAAACCTCAAAGTTTTCATCCAGTTTTCATCGGAACCATTCAGTTGCTCAATTTTACATCAGTACAGGTGCTAGTTAGAACTGGAATCAGCTGTTTCATAATTCCAGTCCTTCACAACATGTTACCTACTGTCATGTTGAATATGATCTAAACTGCCTTGAGATCATTAACATTAATCTGTCTAGTCTTTGACTGACTCTGGTGATCATCAATGCACTTTTCACTTTACATATTGATTTCTGCAATGCACTTTACTACTACTTTACTTTACTAAACTTCAGTTAATCCAGAATGCAGCAGCCAGACCTTTACCCATTACCCAAACCTCTCAAATTACCACATTACTCCATGTTTTTTCAGCTTCATTGGCTATCGATCAAACACAGAATCAAATTCAAAATTCTTATGCTCACATTTAAGGTCATAAATAACTCTGCTCCCCCTTACATTTCAAACCTAATTTCAGTCCACAATCCATCCCGTGCTCTTTGCTTCTTATCTGCAGTTATCTCACTCACCAAAAACTGCTTATGGGTTATTGGTTTTTCCCGGGCATCAGCCACACTCTAGAACATATTGCCCCCAAATTTGAGGAACTGTACAGACCTGGGGGTTTTCAAGGCTTGGGGATTTTATCCATGTTTGTTTGATTGATTTTGTGGTTGTCGTTGTAAGGTGTCTTTGGGTGGTTATCATTAAACCGTTACTAGAATATGTCTTTTGTTGAGGTCCATGTCAAGAGAGAGTGTTGATTATTTAGTGCTTCGTCCATTTGCTGGATTCACCTTCTCATCAACTTCTTGACAATGATCATGTAGCCCATTACTATCAAGTGTGATATTGTGTGAATGTACAATATTTTCCAAGACTTTAATGGACAATTCTTTGTTTTGTCTTTACTGACCAATCAGAATGAGATGTATGGATTTTGTGGACAAGTTTAGTTTGCTCTGTAAATGTAACGACATGCAACCCTATGTAAGAGAAGCTCATAATCTTAGCTAGTTACATGATTAATGGACACAGGGAATTGTGAGAAAATCTCCTTATAATATAAAATACAAAGTTTTAATTAGAATTGTGTTATTATTTTGCCCCTGTTGGTTTAAATGTTATTACTATTACTTTAATTGTACTTTTAATATTTTCATTCTCTATGTGCAGACATTCAAAATCAGCAAAAGGTCAAATATATCTGGGGCTGTAAAACCTACATTCTTTGTATTCTGTTTTCTAAGTAGCTGAAAGTTCTTCAAAAACTTAATTATTAAACACACACACATGAATACGGTTACCTTACCAAGAGGGGACTATCACTCTACACCTACCAAGAGAGGACTCGTGTTCATGCTCACTTCTAAAAACAAAAACTACATTCAAAATTCTCTTTTCATCTCATATATATATATTTTATATATATATAATAATAGTAATGTAATATATATTATATATCCCCCCCCTCCACTGAGCTTCTCGGTGACAGCTAGCTTGCACATACACACCCACACACACACACACACGCACACGCAAAGACACATCCACTCCCATACAGTAGCACAGCCACCAATTACCTCCCACTTTTGCTTCTATGACAGATGTGATGGAAAGACATTGAGTCCTGGAGCACAACCTGTGGGAAAAGCGAGTTAAAATACGAGCATCTTGACGGCTTGTTGCCAATCCAAATGAAATGCTGGAGCAGGTGCTTACACAGTGCTCGATGCTGTATTTCACTTTTTGTTGTCATCTGACTGCCGGCAGCAGCAGTTCATCTAAATCACTTTTCTCTTTATTAACTTGCACTCACATCCTAAGTGTGTTGTATGCATACTGATTGCAGAATGAGTAAAATCTATTGTTTTCATTAGCAGAATAACACTGTTTAAATTCACGCGCACGATTCCAGTCAGTTGAAGGGTTATCGTCTGAAACAATGTGAATGCAGCTGTGTTTGATTTGAAGGGGGGGGACCAGATGCACAGACAGACCTAGTCCTTTGAGATGTATTTCAATGTGCCTGAAAAAAATCTGTAAAAAATGAACATGTCCCAGTTTCTGTGTCTAGACGCATTGAGTCAAATAACTTGTCCTCTGCGTCTGTTCCAGGAGTCTGATTTTAAAATGCAAATAAAGACTTTTTATTTGCATAAAAAGCTGTTCAGAGCATGTGTTCTTGGAAAATTATTTTACACTGACTTTTGCTATCTCTGACCATTTATAGATAAAAAAATCGTCTCTGCTCTTACTCTTTGTGTTTTTCAGTACCCACATTAGTTTTTATCATTATAATAAAATGAGCCCAGCTTGACCACATTACTTGCTTAACCAGTGTTGCCAATTCCTCAGTTAATATTTTGTACTCAGAATTGTATTCAGATAGTACAATTCCAACGTAGTATTTTGGCAAAATAGAGATGATTTTAAAGCAACCATTGGTTGCTTTAAAATCATCTCTATTTTGCCAAAATACTACGTTCTCACGAATTTATTATATGAACATTTTAGACTATTATAAATTGATTGAAATTGAATGCATAAATATGTATTTAATAATCTAAATAAAAAATACAACTTTGTGGGGGGAATCTCTGTTCTTTATGATGCGAAAAAGAGAGGAATTTTTAGATGCAGACACCAGAGTGCAAGATTGCATCATGGGAATCAAAATTGAATCATGTGAATGGCTCAATGAGAGGAGGAAGTAATTGTAAAAGTTCATTTTATAATGTTCAGTGATAAAATGTTCACAAAATGAACAGTGGAGACACTGTGTACAGCATGAAGAATACTGTAGTTCTATGCATCTCCATTCTCCAGTGTGGCATGTCTCTATCTGGATAAAGGCTTAGTTTGAGTATAGGCCTTTGAAGCATCTTGGACACTGAGAGCAATGGTAAGGAGTTCCATTCAGTGCAGGGAGCAGGGAGAGCTTGTTCAAATGCCTGTGAACTTCTTCCACTCATCCGTGAAAAAACACAAAATTATGTCACCAAAGTCAAGTTCATCATGTTTATCGAAATGACCAGCACAGCCTAACATATAACATATAAAACACATTTCAGATACATTTATTTACTTTAACCCTTACAGAACTGAATTTCTTTTTCGCATTGAGACAAGTTCAGCCATTGTGTAGTTGCACCAAAAATCATCTAATATCAGGGCTAGAAAATGGTAGGTGTAATCTTCCAAAAGCAGTAAACAACAGTGAAACCATTGAAATAGGATGTTAATTGGGGTAGTTGCTAGGTGCAGAAGGGTTCTTAGTGCAAAAGGGTAAATTAAAAATACCCACTATAATTTCGTATTACTATTCAACTGCATTGAACTGTATAAACTAATAACAATTAGGAAATTAATTATGGGAAAAATATTTCTGACCAATATATTAGAGACTGACCAGCAAGCACACGTGCATGAAATAGCTCTGATCATGGATAAAATAAATCATTTATGCTGCTAACTTATAAAAAAAGTTTGTCTCATTGAATTGTAAGAAGCTTGGGATGTGGAGACCCAAGTGGAGCAGCAGATTTATTAGAATATCAATCACATTCTGGTCTAATAGAGGTAACACGAAACAACAATCAAATACCCAAGTAGAGGTCAAAAAAGGAACTACACAACATATAATAAACAAAGCATATTTATATAGAGGGATGCCATGCTAACACAATGTTCCTACCAAACTTGTGGAGCATACAGAGAAAGTGTTGGTAGAAAATTTGTAGGTAATGAAGTCCAATTAAAGAAAGAGTCTCAGAACTGAATTAAAATTAGCTCATGAGGTTTTATGACAATATAAAAATGTTGTATTGCAGTTACTCTTTGTTTTGTACAGAAAAAAATACAGAAACGGTTCCCAGTGTTGGATTAAAAGTCTTCTATTTGTGTACTTTCCACACAAAATAAGAAAGCCTGTTTCTCAACCATATTTTCAAGAGGCAATGATTGAAGATAACTTTGAATCTAAATCATTTAAAGATAATAGCACAGGGGTCAAAAGCTCCTTTCTGTTATCTGTGACACTTAAGAAATCTGGTTGCTTGCTGCTGTTGTGTAAGATAGGGCAGTAATTGTGAGCACTGAAACAGCATTTTTAATCTCATCTCAATCTCATTGGAGAGCTGACATAAATTGTTATCTGTCCGTGCCCATGTCTCACTCTTGTTTTCATGTTTCGAATCTCTCTCTTTTCGCTCTGAGAGAGCAAGTAGATGTAGAAGTGTAATTATCAGCTCAGAAATCCATTCACTCCTCAAAGGTGAAGCAAGAGACTGCGTTACATAACTTTAATCACAGTTATATCCCATGATCGATTGTCTTTAAATAGATTTCAGCTCCAGACAAACAAAATTAGCATAGTGGTGATGAAAAACAGCTCCTTCACTACATGTTTCATGACATTACCAGAAACAATAAAAGCTGAAGTGCCTGCTTGATCAATGACCGTCATTGACCTGATGTTTAGTTTAGTGTTGTTCTGCACCGGAGCTTTTTAAACAACGTATTTAAACAAAATCAATCCTTTTTGAATCTATGCTATGGAAGCTGCTCGACTTTCTTTGCTCCAGCTTATCTTTTTCCTTATCTACATTAATATTTAGTTTACACAATCTTTTTACTAACCATTTATTTATTTCATTTCTATACATCCAGTTTCAGTGAAGATGTTTGCGTAATCTCTGGTAATATCAGGTTAAAGAAAATGTTCTTTCACGACAGTTCTTGTCTTGTTTTTATGTTAGAATTATAAGACTGGCGTACCTGGAGGAAACTTTCAAACTTAATGAGGGTTTTTTTCCCCACATCAATAAAAAACAAGTGTCTAGGTTGTTTTATTTCACCATAAAACAGTTTAAACCAGGCTTTTTAATGCGTTATGGATTACTGGACGGTTTAAATCAAAAAGTTCCTCATACTAATAAACTTTTCTTTACAATCTCTAATAGAGCATTATATGGTAATTCTATTTCTACCCCATATATTTATCCAATAAGAGTTCTTATTTAACTTTTAATCCACTCTAGACTCATGTGAAGCTGCTTTGAAGACACCACTAAAAAGCGCCAAATAAAAACATTTTGATTGACTGACTGACAGTTCCTCTGGGAAATAAGTGCAATTCCTTTACCCAAGTGCGTCTCAATAAAGGTGTTAAAAGTTACCTAATCCCACTTTGTTTTGTGGAAATACCAATTCACCCTTGGATAAAAGGGAGAGGGTCTTCATTTTTTACATTTTGAATATAATTGAAAGACATTTTTTAAAGATAAAATAAATGTTGATGTCTTGTACCAGGTTTGATGTATCAGTCTATTCATATTTCATTTATTTTAGGTATTTCTATAATGATCCTTAAAATGCTTAGGGCCCCCAAAATGGTAAAGACACCCCTGGCAGATCTATTGAAAAGACCTGTACAATAGAGTAGCAATTATCAGTTGTTGAAGGATGAATGTCAATGTTAAAAAGAAGAAAACTAGTTTGAACTTTTACTATGATGCTTTAATGTATTATTCAAAACCTTTAAGGGTGCACTTAATGCTAATTTTGACAAGTCTTGCGGACAAGTAATTTAATGCAGTTCTGACATGCTGTCTGG
Organism: Danionella dracula; assembly: GCA_900490495.1. Lineage (NCBI taxonomy): Eukaryota > Metazoa > Chordata > Actinopteri > Cypriniformes > Danionidae > Danionella > Danionella dracula. Next base: position 7,649,774 of record UELW01000322.1, read on the forward strand.
TGGAGGAATCAGAGCTCAAAATTACCCAGAACCTTCCTGTGCGTGAAATTGTGAATGTTTGGAATTCCATATAGGAAGCTCTGGTGTTTTGAAGGAAAGACTCATGAACAGTCAACTTGTATAAGGAGTTTGGAAATAAAGCATTGTTCACTCCTTTCATGCACAGATTTGAGCTACATGATTGCTCAAATGTATTATGAGCTGAACCCAGGTAATAGTATTCAGTCGGTTTAATCAGCAATTCAACTGGCAACCGGGAACTTAAAAATCACTAAGTGTCTCACTCGTAACAAAATAAGAGTTTTTTTTTATGTTATAGTAACAGGAAAGGAGTTACACTCTTATCTGCGAATCAGCAGGTAAAGTTCAAAAATAAATCTAAATAAAAAAAAACTCACACAAAATAGTGGGCTCTAGGTATATGGTGGGTAGTAGTTATATGGTGAACAATATAATGCACTGTTACAATTGTTACAAAAATTCAAGGTTGCAATGCAATTAATAAACAAAAAGGGTTTTAATAGTTAGTGAAAACAAAGGGAGAGACAGAGGAGAGAGGGACAGCTATCAATCCAGGGTAACCAATGAGGATGGCCCTGACTCCATTCTTGGACAGTTTTAAAATTTTACTGGTGAATTCTCTCACTGAGCACCAAAGAGGGAGAGTGCAATATATGAGAATCTAAAACGATTCGATTGTTAGAATATATTCAAATTTTTACCTGTTTAAATTAATGTGAATTTTGAGAATCAAAAGAGAAAATATAATGCCTTTCCTTCTCTTATGTTTTTAAGTTATGTACTCTATATCTGAAGTCAGTTACATAACAATACATATGTCTAAAGGTTATTGAATTGCACTGCAATAATTTGATATTGATTAAAAACTATATTATATTTGATATATAATGATATATTGCAATACATAGTTGAATGTTATAATACTCTGGACCTCTCGTCCCAAAGAAAATGTGTAACATGCCCTTGTTAAAAATGATTTTTGTTAAAGATCCCTGGAATAGGGTGTTTCGACAATGGGCAGAAATTTGCAACATAAAAATTGCACCAATAAATGCTTTAAAACATCATCAAGTCTTGTAGTTTTGTAGCAGTTAGTTAAATTGATTAACTATTGAATTAAGATTGGTTTGAGACTTTCTAGAAAAAAAATTTGGGGGAAAAATATTCTTTATATATAAACCATATATATATATATATATATATATATATATATATATATATATATATATTTATATATTCTGTAGTCATCAAACATATGAAAAAATATTTAGTAGCTGCTCTTACTCACTTTTAAAACTGACATGTTAAGAACTTTGACAGATGTGTTACCAACAGCAAAAACATGTCAAACTAATATGTTTGAATTACAAAGAATCTTAAAACTATGCAAAAAACCCAACACAAAAACCTTTAGTATTTGGTTTGATATTTACAGCCCCTGCACTCCACTTAATCAATAATGGTGAGAAAAATACAATTCGAGAACCTGGAAATGTCACAGCGCTCCTTTAAAAGCCTAAAACATTAGGTATTCAGGCAAGAAACAAGGAGGTGACCATTTCCATCCACCTCAGTCTGAGACACACTTTCCTCACAGTTCACAAATCAACACACAAGAACATGACAGGTGAATGACTATAAAGCCGAAGTGACCTTGCCTTCTCTGGTCGCATATAGTGTGAGCAGTAAAAGCCTGCAGTGTACTATTGTGGCCCCTCGGGCATCCATTAGTGAGTGACATGACACGTCTGTGAGATATGAGGGCATGCAGGAGATGATGGAGGCCAGCTGACAGGTCTGGCCAGAGTCGACTCCTATTTGCGGCGGACTCACCTGTACAAATGCCAGAACCTCTAATTCACATGGGAATAAATCATGTCTTCGTCTCATTACTGTATTCATGCTGTAGGGAACTGCAGCTAGTGACTCACATTTAGCTAGTTGTCTCTTTTTGTCTATGCTAACTGTGACATGGTAAGATAACAATCTCAGAATTTATGCATACATGTATCGGAAGGTGTTAAGAAACAAACAAGTGATCGTAGACAAAACAATAAAGTTTGCATAGTAACCTCCATGTCCTCACAATCAACCTAAAATGATACCCAACGGACTTCTGGATGTCGACTAGCACAGCGTGCAAGTTTTAAAAGATCAATGGTGAAAAATATACTGCAGTGACTAGGAAATGTTCCCTGCTCCATAAAGCATTTAGCTGTCACTGTCTCTTGCTTAAGGCGAATAAGTCCGCGTCATGTCATCATTAACTAGCCTTACTTCTGAAAGGATAAAGTGCCTGACATTACTAATGCGATTATTTTACATTTGCTAAAAAACATTTAGGGAATGTATTCTGACATTTTATGCAAGTGCACAGAATAGAGTTCCCTTGTGGCCCACTTGCAAGTCTACCATTGGTAAAACAGACCCCAGAGTGCTCTTTGCTACCGGTCACAGGGCACTAGCTGTTAAATAGACTGCAGAAATGATGGTTTGTCAGGGACGCCCTCATCCAGCCTATTGTCCCTTTCTGTGTCACAGAACATTGAACTGAGCAGACATTTGGTGTTTTTTAAAAGTTCCTAATAAGGAAAATATAGTATACTTCTCTTTGCTGCGATCATCAGACTGACAAGCTGAAACAGACTTAAAATTGAATGCCATGGCTCTTGGCCCTGGTTGACTGAGAGCTGTGTGATGTTAGCATTGTGCGTTTGTGCTGCCAGGTCTCTCTACAGATGTGCTGTTTGGACTGCAACACTTAAACAATAAATCAACATGAATCAGCATTAGTTAATGCATAAATTAACAATACCTTTAGGATGAGCTTGATATATGAATTAATGATGAACTTGTTAAATATGCACATGAGTCACTAGAAGTAATATACAAAAGTTAATTTTATACATATTCTCTTGAATTAATTGAAAGTGTTTGTGCTTTGGTTCAAGCTGTATGCATGTGTTTTTACGAATTTTTTTTAAATGGTTGTGTTTCTAAAAGCTTCTCTGTGCAGATAAGGAACTTGGGGGCAGAAACAAGCCATCTTTTAAATTCCAACACACAGGAAGGTCCTACAAATGCTTGCCTTGTAATGACAATACTAAGCAAATACAAATAAGGTAAACCAAAAAATACAAAATGGTGCAACAGAAGTGGCAGGCCATTCGTGCCACTTTATTCTAGAGAAGTGCTATTTGTGAATGATTTGTTCTGAAAAACCCTTTATTCAAAGACTTCTGTTTTTATTCAAGTGACTTTTAAGTAACAACAACACGCATTTCCCGATGATCTCAGCTCTCCAGCATACTCTCCCACCAATAGCAGCAGCACTGGATGTTTTGAGAAGCTAAACAGACAATTTAATCTGCGTGTTCATTGCCTTTATCAGATGGTTTTAGCAGTCACTTTTGCTCTTTTAATTTAGTGTGTCCAAAAGCACCAAGACCCAAATATGGAGAAGAGAAGTTGTAGTCTCGTTGAATCTCGTTCATTGAATCGGATTTGGAGAAGAGCGTTTCTTTTGGACCCTTTGTGTTTAGTCTCGTTCACATCAGCCAAAACCATGTAACACAACTTCACACAGAATTGCGTTTTTGTCTTGCATCATTATGAAGTTAATATTCTCTGCACAATTATTGCAGGAACATTATGAACATTAATGAAACAAATACACTAATGCTAATGTTTTAGAAGTATAAAGCTTTGTTCAAACTTTAAAGAAAAAAAAAGCAAATACATCACAATTACAGCATCAAGGTAACCGCAAAAACTCCAGCTTTCATCTGCTACCAAAAATTGGCCCAAACCGCGCACCAAAACGGTGTGTGCATGGAGGATGGTCTGTAGTCACTGTTCTCTTCTCTTTCAAATAAGTATTTTCCTCCTTTTTTAGCATGCTTTAACTATAAATACACAGCAGCTTAGCTTAGCAGCTATAGAGTGTCATTGCATTCCCAAATGTGAGTAGAAAACTTGAAGGTCAACAAATTCTCCAACCTCTTCACTAACTCTCCTCTGAGCAAGATCCAATTGAATATGCACTGCAACTTTGTTTCTCTTGCTTTTTTTCTGTTGAGTTTTCCCTTTAGTCTGGAGCAAGCTGACTGGTGGGTGAAGCAGATTTCTGCCAGAAGTTTATCTTTTTCAACACCGCAATAAAGTTCATGTGTCTCAAAAAAAATCATTTGTTGCTAGACAATTCTGCTTTTTACATGTACTCACTTCTTCTTTGTGAGTAGTTGCAGTTGTGGTCTGGTGGATATGGATCAGAATTGTGTGATCATAAGGTTGTTGGTTCAATCCCCAGATCCATCGAGTTGAAGATGGTGTGAGTGATGAAACACTAGCTATCCCATATTCAAAAACCACAGGGTGTGGTTCCCTTGAGCAAGACACCAGTTTCCTGACAGCTCCCCGAGCAGAGCAGCCATGGCTTGGTGTGTGTTCACTGCTGTGTATGTACACTGTGACAGGTTAAATGTAGAGAACAAATGCCATGTATGGGTCACTTTCTCATTTATTTAACTTGTAAAAAACTAGCATTCCTGTTTTCAATGTGAACAAATCTAAGAGCTGACTAGTTTGAATTGATAATCAGAAGACACAGTTAAGCAAGTTCGTTTACCCAGATTCATGTATTTCACTCTGTTTTGGGGGCTTTGTCCTAAAAGATTGCTAGTAAAGTTGTAAAATAAACAGAATGGTTTTATATATTTAAATTAATAACTCTAAATATGTGTTCTATTTAGCAACATGAGCCAAGACAGTTCAAACTAGACTGAACATAAGATAAGTTCAAGCAGGAAGTCACAAATAAACATGTTCCTGAATATTTCTGAAATGCCAAAGTTGATTTGCATTTTACATACATACCGATATGAGTGTGCAAAGAAAGGTTTCACAGGCACGCTTTTTCATTTGCAGGCTCAACACACAAATATCATGTCATTTTGTAATTTTAACATTTTTAGAAAAAGGAGATGTGAGATAAGGAGGTTTTTAGAATTTAGAGTAGGAGATGCGAATCTATCACACTGTGACACTATCAGACTGATATACTACTATTAGACTGATATGATGATATGATATTAAGATAAACCAAGAACTCGAAGGGGGCAGACCATATTGACATTTTATGGAGGATATCAAGTTAGTATTGCTTTCCTAGGCCATTTGTATAGTGACAGAAACCTGGGTAAGAAATAATCAAGCTATAGGAAAACCTGTCAATGTATAGGTCAATGCTGGGATCAAGAAAGAAGTCTTTGCAATACAAATGCAGCATTACATAAACGTATGTGATCTTAATAACACGAACAGATTATAGTGACGTGAGTTTCATAAATTTGATGACTTCAAATTTGTCATCAAATGATTTAATACAACAAAAATCATTTGTATCACCTTCCTGTGTGTTGGAATTTAAAAGATGGCAGTGGTTTGATGTTTTACTTGTCAAGGAACGCAGAGAGCATCAAACTCCAGTGATTCATGTCCATCCATGTTTGTGAATGAAATGATCGATCCACACATTGAGAGCATAATCGCTTAGACACACATTACTATCAGATACCTTAAATAAAGTACAGTGAGCTTCCCACATTTTTACATGTTGAATTCAGACTTAAAATGCCCCTATTGTGATTTTGAAAGTTTACTTATTTGATTTTGGAAGTCTGAACATCAGGTTGACACACATGCAAGGTCATAAAAGTTTCTGTTTTCTTATAATATCAATTTAATTTTGATTCCAAAATGATTTGTTCATTGACTTGTTCTTGTACTAAACCCATCCTTTACTTGGAAGTACTTGGAAAGGCTATATCAGCTCTATCTGGCCAGGTTTTGAACGTGTTTTATTACAAGAGAAATTGACAACCAATAAAGAGAGAACAATCAACATGACATAAAAGAAACAAATCTGCTTCTTAAGTCCAAATCAAACTAAGCATGATAGAATACAGAGTTTGAATGAAGCTCACCAGAGGCGCTCGAAGATTCTGAGTGCATTTATATAACCTATAAGCATTTCCCTTCCTACGTGCTAATCTATTTGAAAGACTTGCATAACCCTGCTTTCCATGATGTGGCTATAATTCGCAATGGAGAGGTTACGCCAATGTTTGGGGGAGATGTTTGTTTTTCTGGCATGAATGAATTATGCAGGTGGGAGGGACAAAGTACAAACCTAGAAAAGAGGATTTCAGCAACTCCGAATTAATTTCTTTCTTAATAAAAACAGTAATTTGATACACAGAGTACTGGTTTCATACTGGTTTTTATAGACAGATTCAGATTTAAGAATGGGTGCTCCTCAGTCTTAAAGCTATGTTGCACACCACATAATATTCAAAAGAAAGATAATTAAAGGTAAAATTAAAGGTCATTTTCCAAAATCCATAATAGCGGCTATATTTTTAATTGAAACAGCTAGGAAAAATATGATTTCCACTTAGTCCATATGTGTCTTGCTGAATCCCTGGATGGCTGGCACACTACACAGTTTTGGTTTCAACAGTGCTTCAACAGACACAACTTTAGCTTTCAAACAAGTCTTAATTTGAGTTTTCAAATCTTTAATTAAGGTTACTGTGAATATTTGATTATATGAAAATATAAAAAATATTATAAGGCACCACCAGAGTTCATTTTTAAACAGTCAATGTGTTCACAAATCACAAGATTACAGATATTCACAAAATAAATAGTAGCATAATAATAAATGTGTAACTGTTTGGGTGTTTATGTGTTCATGTCTTTGCTTTTGACCCTTTTCACATTCAATCCCTCAGTCAGTATTTGCTTTATTGTCCATGAACGAAAATCAAGCTTTCTCTATACCTGATATTTCTGCTGAACAGCGATCCCTGGACAAACCTTTATCTTGGTTACGGTTTAAAATAAAGGATCATGCACAGATTATTCTGTTTCTTCAGAGTACAGAAAATTTGTGAAAATGTGACAGTGTTTGTGCTTTGACTGACTGAAATTCCTGTTCAAAATGTTATTTAAGTCAATATAACCAACTATAACAATCCATTCATTAATTGTTTTTCTTTTATTTCATTTGATTAGGATCATCCTTAGTCCTTAAGGGACAATTTCCAGTTATGATCTGGTAGTATAATATGTACATGTTATATCCCTAAGTTCACCTTTGCTTCATTGAAATGTTTTGTTTGCATTTATTTATTTTATATTTTCAGCCATATAGTCACATATTCAGAAAATCCAGCACCTCTTCTGATTGATGTGTGATCACTGCATAGTAAAAAGGGGTGGAGCTCATCACATCCAGAAGCTCATTTTGTTTCAAACCTCTAGAGGTCATAGTTCTGCCGCCATTGCACCATTATTTTCACATCTTCACAATTATAATGTTCAATTTCATTGGCCTTGTTTAATTAAATCACAGTTGAAGTTTTGTTTCACTAGTTTTGTGTTGCTGTCTCGCATAAACTTCAGGGAAGGTCTTATTAGCTTTTATTGGTCAAGATCCACCCATGAGGAGGTGTCAAACAACCAATACAATGTCATTTTCTATTATGAGAAGCTGCGATAGACTTTGACGGTGTAACAGGTTGCATATTGTCTGCAATATGTAAATATATTTTGCGTAGCATCATGTTGCACAGCACGGAAATGTTACCACAACGTTTGACCAACATGCAACCTGTTAGTTGTATATAAAAAAAACACAAAATATGAAAGACACTAGACCAGAACAACAATGTTTCATCCCCATCTGTACCTAAAACACAGAGTAAATCAGTGGAAATGGAGAGTGTATGCAGACGTGACATCTGAGACTGAGACTAGATAATTGATGTTCTCCAATGTCCAATGTCCACATTGTTTTTGGGCAGAACGAAAAGAAACGTGACATTATCTACCACATTAAGTCTCGATAAGTTTAACCAATCAAAGCACGACTTCAGGATTCTTGAAGTTTCTGTACCAAACTCATCAGGCATCTAGTATTCCCCTGGCTTGACATCTGAGGCTGAAGCTAGTGTTGTGTGAACATAGATAATTAAGTTTTCACTTCATTTATAGTTGTTTAAAATGTAGTGGTGGTTGAGGCATATTTGCTAGAAGTTTATAAGGAAATTTTGTAAATAAGTTTTGTTAGTTATTTAGCTTTGCTCCACTCTGAAGTATGTCTATTTTTTTCTAATTTTATTGAAGAATGATTTTGATTTCAATTTAAAATTGTTATCGTTAGTTAACTGTGATTGGAATTCTTTTTATGTTTCTTTTTTTGTTTTTGTTTATTTTAGTGTCCAAACTGTTAATTAATAAAAAATTAATCAAATAGCAAAATAATTAAGTAATACAAAAAATCAGCTAATGGTGTTTTTTATTCTTTTTGTTATTTTGTTGGTTTAAATAGTTAAATAGTTGGTTTAAACAGAAATCAACCAATTTCACCACTATACACTTCCCACTCATTTGAATGAAAATGAGATGGTAAAAATTGAGATGGGGGTGTGGTCGAAAGCTCACCAGGAGAACAAGCAACACCTGCCCCTCCCTTCAAAATGGGCTAACTGTAAGTCACTCTCTGCTGTCAAGATGTCTTTGGGCTTGTTCTGGTTATTTTTATTTTCTGCTATTCTTAAGTTCTGTTATTAAATTGGGGTTGAATTAAGTTAAAAAAAATATATTGAGTTTGTTTCTAGTTCTGTATCTAGAATAAGAAGTTGTAATTAGTTCTAAATATAGATACATTTAATAACTTTAATAAAACAGAAATAGTCTTGATATTATGTTGGGTCTTTAGCTTCATTTTTTTGTTAATGAACCTATAATGACACTTTCAAAACACACAGTCCTCCATTTATTTAGCCAGTCTTGTCAAAGTGAAAACACTTGATCATGCATGCAAAATAAGTAATTATACAAAGCTTTTGTAAAACCCATCTGGCCTAGAATGAAAGACACTCAATGGACAGACAGGTAAAACCTGATTGACGCACTCCCTGGAATGCTCCATCACAGAGCTTAAGTATTTACGTAGGTCCGCCCGAATACACATCAGACCAGTCTTTTCCACATCATCAGAAAGAAAACTTTAGGTACACTAAGGGTTTTAAAAGTGCAGCCTGGAGTTTTGTCTCTAGAACTGCTTCTTTTGTGTAGTGTCGTGATTGAGGATTTTAATTTCATCTCGATTTCAAATAAGTGGGACTGAAGACAAAAAGGAAGATTAAAGAAAAAGAAGATTCAGAAGACACTTGAAAAAGGTATGTTGAATTGAAACGGCAGCTCTCTGATCATTTCAGCAAGCTGAAACAAATCCATTGCCTGCAGGCCTGTCCTTGGGTAAAAGATTTGATTGGAACTGATATTTTGCTGTGAAAAGTTTGGTGCAATAAAAGTGCCCTGCGTTTTTCTTAGTTTGAAGTCTGTGAAAGAGAAATTGATGACTTGGAAGAACAACTTTACTAGTGTTTTGCCCTTGAGCTCTGTTATAGAAGGCCTGAGCTTAATACCAACACAGTTATCACACACATATGTTACTCAACCTTTATTAAATGTAGCATGAATGACAAACTTTCATGTACAGTGCTGAACTTGGAAATGTGTCCGGGTCAAGGAAAGCTTGTTAAAGCTTATCTTCTAGTGTGGCTTGAGGACTTCAGTTGATGTTAAGGCTAGTATGGGCAGAAGGTTTCACTTGAACCTTCAAACCTATGAGTTATTTCAAACCTGTTTTGTCAAACTCATTAGCAGTAGCTACTACTGTTGTTGCCCAAAGAGAGCCGCCTCTGAAAGGTAGATTTTCCTCTTTCTAGAATGTATAATGCTAGGCTTTTTCTTACTCACATGATAACATTTTTTTTCATCTGCCTCATCTCTGATGAAAAAACAAATCTGTACACTTCAGCTGATCACATTCCACCTTACCTAGTATTATTGAAAAGTTACTTCACTTCACTTGTGCCCCTAATTACCAATTCCTTTTACCTAATCACATTCCAGCTTGTTTACTGGGGTATGACACTCAGTGACTCCCATATGAGTTGTTTATTGCCTCCCCTTTCCCCTTCTTTGCATGACGATTCAAAGCTGGAAGCGCAGGTGACATTTTAACTCTTTATCTGCCCAATTTGACACAGACTGTGATTTGCTGGTTGTTATTTCCCTGATATGTTTCTGCCAATGGAGTTAAAAAAAACAGCTCTAAGAACAGCTCCAGTTTGCAAGAATTAAATGTTTTTGCGTAACATCCTACTCTGTTATTGGTCGCCCGACGACCCCCATGACGTCTTCACGGAAGAGCTCTTCTTCTTATCACGCACGCTTTCAGTTTCATGGTGGTGTCCTAAATTTGTGAATATTTTCATGTTGCTTTTATGGCAAACCGTATTTCTATGGCCATGGCTTTCCCCTGCTACCATCCGTTCTCCTCCCCCACCACCCTCGAAATGCAGTGTAAAAATTTACTTTATGCTAACGTGCTAGATATTCGTCAATTGTTTTCACAAATATGAAGGCCAGAATCATCTCTGAAAAGTCAAGTAGGGGTGACCACAGCAGCAACCAAACTGGCTGAAATCGCCCGACTGTTTCAGTCAGACAGCAGTGAAGGATTTTGTTGACGAGGAATTAACTGAAAAGAAAGTGTATCCCTTTGTATTTCATGTGTTACGATCAAAAATGTTAAATTATTGAGTTATTATTTGAATTTGATGAACGTATGAAAGAAGAATTAATTGATTAAATGGGAATTTATTTAAAAATGTGTGTATTGCTTTGTATTTTACATGTTTGAATTGAGAAGTCTTGATAATTAAAGTAATTAAGTTATTCATCATTTCAAAATCTGTTTTGTTTCACTTAATGCGTATTAAAGTCCAGTGAGACTCCAAATAAATTATCTCACTATCAGAAAAATAACTATTGTGCTACTCTCCCCATCACATGTTCAATATTTTAAATTACTGGATGTGTGTCCTGTGTGTTGCTACTAGAGAGAGACGGGGCCGGGGCCCCTTCAAATATGATTTTGAAGGCTGCACATTTGCATCTACACAACAATGTCATTGTAAACCAGTCACTATCAAAGTAAAACTTCCACAGACCCTCTTCAGATCAGAGACCCCAAAGCATCTGCTAATATATCATAGACAGTGCCTTTACAACAGAAACAGATGTATGTAGAAGAAAAAGTGTGTATGCTCTTAATAATGAAAGGGTGTGTGTTTGTGTGGAGCCTTTGCAACAGGCAATTGGCTGACTTGACACTCAGCTAAATAAACAGCTTTAGTCTCACCAAAGTATCTGAGACAAATATGAGTCTAAAAAATATACAAAATTAATCAAGTCATTTGCATATACACTTAAATCATGTGATATGTTGTGATTTACACCTAAATAAATCTGGCAAATAGCAAACAGCCGATTGTCTTTCAAGCTTCAAATCAACATTTGAGCCTAGCTGATTTTCACACAGCAGTGTGTGAACAGATAACACAAGTATGATCCATTGTGCATCGATTTCATTTCATATCTGTTAATGACAATGAAAGGAAGCTCTCGGATACTGGAATGTAATTATCATCGATTGATTCATGAGTCACAGCGGTCTTATCCTTCCTCAGCGCTGAAGCAGGAGACCAGCTATGGAGGATGAAAATAAGAGGCCACCACCATCCTATGAGGAAGTGATTACCGAGCAGCGCACCAGCAACACCAACCAGAGTCAGTCGACAGAGAAGGGGCAGGGCTTCTGTTGTAGATGCTGTCTTAGCACCAGGAACTGTCTGATGAGTCCGGAATGTGGGCGAGCACTCAACATTGCCAGCGTCATTGCCATGTGTGGCATGTGTATTCGAATGTTTGTCTGTAAGTTAGGTTATCATTATTTATTGTTTTACACAAATCAATCACGACATGTGAGTCATCCCAAGGTTTGGCAGGTCTGAGGAGTGGCTCTAAATGAGTTTTAATTTCGCTTAAACAAAAAAGATTGATTTTTTTTAAATTTAATCCAAAGTCTAGAGGTTTCAGAATTTACTTCTCAAAGAGCAACTGATGGGGAACTATAGTTTATATATACATATATATAGTTCCCCATCAGTCGGTCACTCCAATTTATGTCGGTGCCAACTATGGGTATTCCGCTAGCAGTGCTCTACACTCTCCATACTCTTTTTTAAAAGTACGTGTGCTTTTTTTGCCCCTGGGGATAACCTCCAGCTTTTTGGCTCCTCTCGCCCCAACAGGCTTAGTAGAGTAATCCTACACACTGTCCATGTGTGTGCCCTCTATGAGGGGCTATCGGCTGAATCTTTGATGACCCCAGGCACGGGAGGGCCAAGCAGTTCCCCGAAAGGCTAACTTATATCTGCTAATTGCTAGCTTCCCTCAGAAAGACCCTACCCCAGTGGTTCAGGGCGCATTTTTCTGTAGGTCCCTCAATGAAACCTTACATGTATTAAATGTAGTTCTTACATGTAGTTCAAAGTCCAGATTTCGAGGTGACGAGTACAGCCTCTGTGTGTCTCCCTTCAGCTCTGGGATTGATGCTCACTCCTCTGATATGAGTCCGTATGATAATTTATTGCACGATTGCCTATTAAAAATCAGGTCTATACTTAAGGCTAGGGCGGGGGAGGGCCCGCTCAGTGCTGGACTATTGATGTGTCTGGCTTGCCTGGCTGTCAGCCTATGCGGAAGGACTTAGGTTGTGGCTTTTGAAAAGTGTTCCCATAGTCGGCACCGGCATAAGTCGGAGTGACCGACTGATGGAGAACGTAATGGTTACTTTCGCAATAGGTAACGGAGACTCCCCCAGCCACAACCGTAAGGTCGCGAATAAGTCTGGTTGCCTAGGAAGTGAGTATGGCTCCAGTTTCACAAACAGCAAGAGTGACACGCTTGCTCCCACTTTATGTGTTGGGTGACCATCAGCACAGCCGCTGATTGGTATTTTAAAAAGAGTGTGGAGAGAGTAGAGCGCTCTTAGCAGAGTTCCCATAGTCGGACATATGTCTCCGTTCCCTATCCGGGGAACGCGGGTTACGAAGGTAACCATTATGTTCCAAAAAGCATCTTGCCAAATTCGAGACTTTATTGCTAGACTTTTCATACATTTTCAGAAATTTATTAATTTACTATGTGTGTATTTAATCGCATAAAATATGTATTAAGAAAATTATTTTTTTAATGTTATAGTAAAAGTCAAGTAACTTGGTAGTTATGCAAATTAGTACACTGCAAAAAATGAATTCTAAGCAAAGCTGAAAATGCTTAAAATTAGATTGAAAATCTTGATTTTCTTATTTTACGAAGAATTTTCTTTTTGGGTATAGATTACTTAGCTTATTTTGAGAAAATAACACTTATATTTTCTTGAAGAGAAAAAAAATCTTATTCTGGTCATTTATTTTCTTGAATTAAGAAACTATGTGAAACAAGTTGCCGATTTTGCCACTGATCTTAAAACAAGAATCTTAAAACAAGAATTTTTGACTCAACATATTCTTATATCAAGAATGTTATTGATCTTTTATTTTAAGAAATAAATTTTAAATACTGGTAAAAACATGCGTCTTGGAACAAGAAAAAAAATCTTAAATCTAGTTCTAGTCTAGATCAAGTAAAGGTAAGAACATTTGATTTCATGAAATAAGATTCAAATGTTTGTGAAATAAAATAATAAAAAGGATCTACACCGTAAATAAATCATCAATACCCCAAACATTAATACCTTATCCAGTTGTGTTCTAACTTTGATGGAAGAGATCTGTACTTCAAAAAAGCACAAATATAGATAAACTCTTCCTAGATTAAGCAAAAGATTCTGCTAATGGGGTAAGCAAGTTTGAGTTGGCAAGAATTCTTAAAATTAGCAAAAACTTCTAGCTGGTAACATGTCCTGGTGGATCTTAAAAAAAAATTCAAAAACTCTCAAAACAAGTCTTTCCAAGCTGTAAAAACGCATTGAAACTAGAATATTCCAACTTGTATCTAGTCACCAGTTGTCTTAAAACTAGACAATCTGTCTTAAAACTAGAATGTTTTCTCTTTCAGTTTTATATAGCTTATCAGAAACAAATTAACTTGTCAGCTCTCCCATCAGAACTGTCCTATCTAAAAATGCATCAATAGGCCTAAATAATATATAATATAATGATTTGATTTTTAAGCTAGAATTTCTTGTTTTAAGAACCCATATACTATTTTAAGAACTAAAATTAAGCACAAACTTTCTTAATTTAAGGTCATATATACTTATTTTAATACTATATTTTAATACTATATAAAAAAGAAAACATCCTAGTTTTAAGACAGATTGTCTAGTTTTAAGACCACTAGAGACTAGATACAAGTTGAAATATTCTAGTTTCAGTGCAGTTTTACAACTTGTAAAGTCTTGTTTTGAGAGTTTTTGTATATTTATCAGCTAGATTTTTTTTTTCTAATTTTAAGAAATCTTACCAAATCAAATTTGGTTACCGCACTGGCAGATTTTTTTGCTTGATATAGGAAGTTTACCTTTATTTTAGTTTTTTTTTCTTGTCCCAAGAGTGCATTTTTTGCAGTGTACTTAAGTACAATTAAAACCTGCAATACTTAAAAGGGTACATTTTCCCTTTCAAATTAATGAATTGACTGAATTATGCCTTTAGCATAAAACAATGTACATCAATATTTCATTAGTTGAATTTTTTTGAGTGTACTTTTTCCTTTTTTATCACATATATTAAACAATGTGTGCTCTGACATGGGACATTTTTCTTTGAATAATTTACCAAAACATTATTTCATGCAGTGAAGGAACAAATTAGAATAGAATGTGTAAAGATGTAATGTGTTTAAAATGTTACCAAATAGTTTTTTTTTCCTCTTCTTTTTTTACAGAGCAGTCACCTGCAATCCATCTACTCTAACTGTCTCTCTGGCGAAGGGCCTTCTCAAATAGAATGACACAAACTTTTGGAATAATTCTTTATAATATTTGGAATAATTAATATACAAAACCTCATTTACTCTGCATGCTTCAGTGTCAAAGATAATTCCCTTCCAAAATGCAGAGAAACAGTATAGCTAATGGGAACCCAGATAATTATTTTAACACATACATTACATTTACAGTGAAGTAAACGGCATATCTGTTGATGTAAGAGTCAGATAAATTTATTAATGCAAAGCTAAATAGTTTGAATATAATATTTAACTGCCTTCTTTTTACAGAATACCTACATTAAACATTTTTCAACAAATTGTTTAATATGTTAACTGTGTTTATGCAGCATCCATGTAATTCATGACCCTAAATTAGGACACTCCACAAAATAAATGACAATCAATTTTGAAATAATATTACAGTAAAAGTCAAAGTTATTTTAAGTCAGTTTTCGTAGATGAATTCTCATTTTAGAATCAAAATGATTTGGAATTGGGCAAGAGAGATAACACCCTGCAAAGAATGGAAGAGATTCGAAGAGCTGATGATACAGAATTGGTAAGTGTGCAGCTGAAAATGGTTATTCTATATCTGTGAAATGGAGCTCTGAATACATGACTCGTACATGTTTTCTTGTTGGTCAGATATGGTTTCACTGTTGTGTTGGATGATATGAAGCAATAACTTTGAACTAATACTAAATGATTGAAGGGTACATTCTTTTATCCTTCAACCACATGTAAAGTTAACATTTGTAAAGGATAAATAAATCTTTGAAATAATGCTAATCCTGGAACAACGTGATATGGATTCATGTTATGCGTTGCCTTGTCCAAATAGTTTGTACTCGGTTCTTAAAATGATCAGGTCAATCAATATGTTCGTTATGCAGGTGCTGAGCACCACTTTCATGTTTTTTTGCTGTTGTTTTTTTCCTCACAAAGTGTAATCTTTCAACATATACACTGTTCATTGATATGAGCAACCTGTACAACACGGTTTGAGCTGTAAAACAAGGGTTTCTTTTATCTGGATTATTTTATGTATTAAAGAGACTGCATAAGATTTTGTTGTAGAAATGTAGGGCAAACCTTGAAACTGGATTTAATTGAAACAGAAACTTTTTTATTGACTCCACCCACATACAATTTTTTTACAAGGTCCAGTTCTGGTTTACTCCAGTTGTTTTGCTTGGCTCAAGTACCACAATAAATTATGTTGCAAAGTCTTGATTCCAGAGCTGGGCTAAAGATGGGCCATGCTTGGTCCGTGACTGGTACAGCCGTCAGTCAAGTTAGCCTTCCTTTCAGTGTCTTTTGTGCTACATTAAATCCACTGTCACAACTTCCAGACTTGGATCATGTTTGACCCAGATACTGTATGCTAGTTTCAGATGATGTGCTAGACATATTCCAAACTTGGACCAAATATTTTTGCTGACTGCCCAAATGTCCAAATCTAAAATTAGAATTGAGTACTTTATTAGCTGTGTCACAGCTCATGTGTGTTGTCTCATCTATAGGAGTATTGGGTCTAAAAGTATTTTTGCTAGCCAAACACCTCACACCTCACCATAATATTTTCAAAAACTTTGCAGAGGAGCAGATGGTGCCTGAGCAAAAAAGTTTTTTGATTAAGTGGTCAGAAGCTCATATTTCTGTGTGTTATTGAAGTGCAGTACATTTTTGATTGCATAAAATTGCCCAAATACAAGGTTATTTTTTGGCAAGAAATAAAAGCATACTGTACCGTGTACGAGGAAAGATCCCCGCCCCCAAGATTGACCCAGGTCTTTGAAACCCCTACAAAGAGTTGAAGGGATGCTGGTGGATGTTTGCTGTAATCATCATTAGGTCATTTATGTATAGTAAGATGGGCAGTAATCGACAGCAGCTGGGACGCTCCTCCCAAAACAAGGTCCACAAAATTCCAAGTTCAACCCAATCCACTCAGTTTCAGTCATATTAAATTCATTTCTAAATAATTTGTATCATTAATTTATATCAAGACAATCCAAAAACATGTATGTAAGGATGATAGAGTCAAAAAAAATGTATGGAGACCTGGTAGGGTCAAAAATGTAATGTATGAAATAATGATGTTTTCGCTCTCCTGTCACATGATCCAAAAAAAGAGTAACAACATCTCCAGATTTTAAACTGAATCTAAAAATAAAAACTGAGCTGTTCTGGAGGTTCAGAGACAATTTTCACAGTATAATCAACTTTACTCTGTTTTTATTCTGAAATCTGTTTCATTATTTTAACAGAACTTTACTTTATTTATTATATAAATGTGAAACATGTGAAAAAGGTTGTAAAACAATTGTATTAATAACTTATTCAAAGTTTTATGAGATTTTGTGTTTTTTTTTTACACTCATTTGCATGTTGTGTCTAAATATCCAATTGCTCAAACCCATATGTAACCGGGGTACTCTGCATTGTAATTATTTAAATTGCAAAAGACCCAGTTGGACATCAAGTGACAATTCCACAGCACACTTTTATTAGGCTCTTGCTCTGATGTAAAAATTTATAGTCACATCCTCTGCTTCCTTCACACTCTCTCTCACACCAATGGCAAGTGCCAAAAGGGAAAGAGGTTTATCAGAGAATAGTTTTTTACACATGTGAAACAAACACATTGAAATGATACACCTGACGATGACAAACACACTCTCTAATTCAACAATAAAGTATAACAACTTGACATCAATAAAGATAACTGAATATTACACAAAAAAATTTATAAAATAACAGCACACTCTAGAAACACCAAATGTAAAGTATTTTCATGCCTATTACAGATGTACAACATTCCAAATAAATTGTGATTAATCGCGATGCATTTCTGGAGAGCCGTGTGATTAATTAGTAAAAAATTTAATCGATCAACAACACTAGCGTTTTGTGAAATAGAGAATATGCTAATTAATAATGCGTATTGTTGTTCTTTGAAAATATCACATTCATCAAGTGTACAGTTTTTAATGAAGCATGCCCTCCATCCTCTTTACTAATCAATAGATTTTAAAGCCTTGAGCAAACAAAGTTAATACTTCTTAATATTGCTTGAACATTGTTCCTTGTGTGGAAAAATCCCACTCAGACTTGCATAAGCCAAACTAAATCTCAACTTTAAGGTTGAATCCAAATATATCCAGGATACCAAAAAATTAAAAGGACTGTTGAGTTTGTTTTATTCAAGGAATTCAGTGTCATTAACTCTTAATCAAATGAATAAAAAATATATTATAAATCTTTGAGAGAATTATTCATAATGGACACAAGGGAATAAATTGACACGACAGCTTCACTTTTTTCAGCTACTAATTATTCCCTGAATAGCTGTGTGATAAATCAAAGGTCAAATATTTCCCTGTGGATATTATTGAGTCATATCTTATGTATATTTGCATTTATTAAGAAGCAAACTGTGGGAAGTGTATAAAAAACATCATTCAAGAATCATCCACTTTATTAGTTAGTCACCTTTCAAATTTGAGATTCCTGTTCATGAAAGATTTGACCTAAACATCATCACAGAGCTATGACAAACACGAGGGGCATAGGTAAATGTAGGATAATGACAAAGTATTAAAATTGCAGCCAAATCGGTGAGATGTTAAAAATCTAAGGTTCATAAATAATAATGCTATTAAATGTTAATCATTTGCCAGAATAATTAACCACTTTTTATAAAATCACAATGAAAAATTAATCAGACAAAAATCTGTTGTCTTATATTTCTGAGTGTTACGTGTTATCCAGTCAGTTATACTTGAAAAGAAAAGAAGCTACAAATACTCTGAATTTTATCTAGGTTTTCAGAAACACATCTGCTATCTGATGTCTGCAACCTTGCATACAAGAAAACATCATATTACTAATAAAAGAATGATACTTTAGAATAGACAATTTATATTGGGCTAAAATGTCTGAGTGTCCGTTTAGAAAAAATTTTCTTTTGAGACTTGGGTTTAACCGTAGTGCTCATGTTTTAAAAGACAAGATGACAAATACACTTCAACAGACTCTGTTTTTTTTTTTTTTAATAAGCATGGTGGAGTAACAGCACTGTGAAGCAGCTCTTGACCAATCAATTCTGCTTCCACTTGGTATCAAAAAGTTGGGACATTTTTACTATTGTTATCAATGTTATATAACATGTGATGGGTGTAAAATGTATCATGCGATGTCCAAAGATATTTAATGTAATACCACGTATGCCCACTTACGCAAAAAAAATTTCTGCACATGTCTTACTGATGTGGACAGATCTTTGAGGTAGCCTTGTTGAAATATTTCATTATCAATACACATTCAGATGAATTAAATAAAACCTGTTAAATCATCTCATTTCCAAATTACTCCTCAGTCTGAACCTATTAATTCCTTTACTTCATCATTCCTGAACAAAACATACAGAATTCTGGGTCATCACACATGTAGCCAATTTTGGTCCAAAGTTTCGCGGTCAAAGATGTCACAACCCAAAACAAAAGGTGCAGGTGCAAGTTTACACATCTGGCAGAAGCATGGATGTGAACAAAACAAAGTTTGACTCTGTCAGATTGACTAAATCTAGAGGTCGACCAATGAAAGTAGTATTTTTTGATGACTTCACAACAGGAAACAGTGAAGAAGAACGATGGGAAGAAGAAATCACGCAGAAGGCGAATATGGACTTTTGGAACCTCAGGTGTCTGACCAAGTTGTTGGAAAAAAAAATGTATATCTGCTTGCAAACTGTCAAAGACCAAAAAATAGAACAAAATAGAGTAAACTGGCTAAATATTTTGATTATCAACCCTGGAATCCAATGTAGTGTATGCACCAAAGGAAACGATTCACTACCCAAGAAGAGTTGGTACCCACAACTCCTTTTGAAGATTCATTCTCTTCACAATCAACAGATCACCACCCCCGAGTACCATCCAAGGGTGTCACTGCATCAGCAGCAAACATTAGAGGTGTGAAAATAGCAAAAAGCCCTCTGTAGAGAAGCCATCAGAACAAGTGTGCGGATTTCAATCATCCCCCAAACTAAATGCAAGGACATTCTAATGAAATTATAGTAAATAGCCACATATAATTGGCCATTTGGTCCCAGCTGTTTCTGGTTCATTTTCCAACTCTCTAGGATATACACAACCAAAGCTCCTCTGCCCATTTGTCAATTAAAAGCAAAAACATACCCACATCCCTTTCACCTCTTCATTTCTCATTTTGGGGTGGTGTGTCTTAAGCAAGGTAGTCTTCCTGGATCCCTCCGCGCACAGCTCGTCCAGTAAACTTCTGTATGCTTGCCAATCATGCTTGTGATACTGGGCTTATGCTATGTAAGCAAACTCATGAACTACCCTAGTTCTGCACTCTGGACATGTGCTACTCTTGAATCTCACATCCTGGGCTACATCTGGCTAGCTTCTTGTTATAGTGTGGGTGCCGTTCCTGACTTCCCTATTGGCTAACTCCTTTGGCTGCAAAGAAAGGCGTCTGGATACAAACATGGCTCTTTAAGAAAACACTCCTCTTCCACTCAAAGAAAACATGTATGCAGATAACACTAAAAACACAAAGTGCTTTAACTAATACAGTTTAACTTCTAAACATAAAGACCAAATCAATTTAAAAAATAACTATGGTTTTGACAATTAAATGCAATGGTTTGTCTCTCACAGCACCATGACACTCCATATACTCAGATGCTGCTGCTAGAAAATTAGTGTTTTTCCTTAATTTATTTATGTTTTTCTGAGTTTTAATTGGTTTAATCACTCTCTTGATTCCTGAGAACTTTTATCTTCAAGCCATCCTGGACTCATCATCTAATCATCCCATCGTGTCACCCAAGGTTAAAAAGCATGTGAGCACCCTTGCTTTCGTCATCATCGTCGTCATCATGATTTGAGGTCTGGATAACTTCATGCCTCTCTATGAATTCTTGATTTACAAATTTAGGACAAAATCTTCTCTTCTAAACAAATCAGTCATGGTTTGATGTGTTTCGTATGTGTTTCTCCCTGTGTCATCACTATCAGTTTCTCCTTTACCTTCTGGTTCCTGACACGTGTTCTCGTTTTCTTGAGTTTAAAAATAAATGAAGATCCTTGATTAAAAACCCAAGTGGTTTTATTTTTGAATCATGAGTTAATCCTTTAATACATCTGAGATGATCAAGCAGAGGCTGGATCCTTTAATCGTGATCATTGATCTCTGACTAATTTGGTTCTTGAAACAACTTTTTGAACCTGATGAAACTGTCTGGATTAAGCTTATAAGATTATCGGATATATTGTTTATCAAAATAATTACAGGAAATTAGGTCAATTAGAAACCCCAAAAAATGCCTATAAAAACCAACATGCCATCTGTGCAAAAAAGAACTCTATTAATAGCTGAAATTTGTGTTTAGATCGTAATTGAAAGGTTTTCAACTAAGTAGGAATTCATAAGTATGGAATGGAGATTCAATAATATGGAGTTCAAAAAAGGTGCCCAAAGGAGAAGCAGAAGTTACAATAGTTATAACTAAATCAACTGGCAAAAAGGGGGAAAAAATGAAACTCCCAGATTTGATTTAGGCCAACGTAAGGTAAACTTTTATGTTTTGCAACTTTTATGTTAACATTGTTTTTATCAAAGTCCAGCTTACATGTCTTAAAGATAAAACATCTTAGATAATAATGAAAATGAGAAAAGTAAAAAGAGTTTTTTCAGCTGCTGTATTGTTGCATGGAGCCTAAGTCTATCAACTTTCACAACATTCTTGACTCTTTTACCTAAAAAGTCTCTATTTTTAATTACAATAACATTCAATCTCCTAATTTTCTTGCACGGGCTTATTCTCGAAATGAGCGGAGCTATTCATTCAGTAAACTTTGTAACCACTTCCCAGTTAATCACCTATTGCTTAGTGATTTGCATATTCATGACTTGTATGCAAAGTTACTGTCTGACAATCAACTTAGATTCGAGAGATATTAGAGGGATTAATTCCGAGCAAATTCACAAACCTTAACCCTAACACACGAACACAGAGCAAAGAACATTGATAGACACTATAATGGCATTTGGAGGGAATACTTACAAACCCGTACCTCTATGAGCCAGGGTCATATAGATATGTGGTTTCTGTACACCCTGGAACTGAACATATTCTTTTAATCCTCACAAGTTTTAATAAACTCCTTTTAATTCTTTTAAAAACATCTATTTTTAATAAAGTCCAAGCTGTGTGCTGCTCTCCCGTTTCACTCTGTTTGATTCTGCCGTGTTTGTTTCCAGATTTCACGAGAGAAGCTGTTGCTTTGTGGATGGTGCATCATTTCTGGGGGAGGAAAATCAGCCCTTTGATATCTGGCTATAACGTGACAATGAGACTTGTGTGACATTGTTAATGGTTCGATTTTTGATTCAATCTACTCTTATAAAACCACTGTAAAAGCCACAAAAAGGCTCACCAAAAAGGTTTTAATGTTTTCCATTGCTTATATGTAGGACATACAACAGGCTTACATAATTTAAAATTATTTACCAATAAAAACACATGAACACTTGCTGGAGAAGCTAGTGTTAACTTTAAGCTAGATTTATTTATCCAATGCAAACTTTATATAATCTTGTCAATTTTTAAGCCACCACGGAAGGTAAAGAACAAAGCATGAAGAAATTCAATAAACTTTAGACACATTCTGTGTTTTGGAATAACCCTGATAGCTGTACATTCTTTCGACCGTGGAGTGTTTGTTGAAGGATGCTGCTAACCACTTACTTCCAATTGTGTTTGAGACCCTGAGACAGTTCACACAATTCCTGTTGTGCTCTGCAGAACAAAGTAATTTGTAAAAGTAATCTCCCTTCAAACTATCTACCCAAAATGCATTTTTTTTTTAATATTTTGGTAGGAAATTAATATGCAGAATAAATAGCTCAAAATTTGCAGTTCACTGACCTGAAAATTTTCAGAAGCATTTGGTTTCTCTTCTGTTCCTGTGTAAGTTTTAATTGGTGCAAGAAAGGATCAGCTATCTATCAAAATGAATCCCCCTCAAGCAAACATTCATTAACTCTCTTGGATTGGACACACACCTTTGCAATTTATTTACTTTTACTACCAGCCGTGCATTATTTAAGGGCGGTGTAATAAATGAATCAAAAACCGTTTTGCTAATGGAAATCAGTCAAATGAAGACTTCAAGAAATTTCACGCAAGATAGTAAAAAAACTTAAATATGTTGAGAGCCTCGGCATCATATTTTTGCTTTATATTTAAAACTCATTTCTAGCAATTAATTGAAACCACAGATTTTTTGTATTATTTGCTATCTGTAGCACTAGAGTACCTAGACATCTGTGTCATGGCAGATCTGATTTTTATGTGAAAGGTCTTGTGTGGATATTAAAGGGCAGTTTTACAGCTGGCATCATTCCGAGTTCATTCACCTCAGAGAGCTGCATTTGATTAGACCTCATTTCAGACACGGGGCAGTAATTTGCTGTCATTAGAGGGGATGATACTGTACAGTAGGCCTTATTCACTGCTACAGCTAATAGATCTAATGTCATTCGAAGAGGATGGACAGCTTATTGCTCACCCAGCACTGGTAAAGCCATCAGAAAGGCTCTATGTGGATAACACATGTATATTAAAGGGTCTTAAATTGGCATCAAAAACCAAAAGAGAGTAGAAAGTATAAATAATTTTTACATATTTCTTTAATACTACTTAAAAAAAATTAAGTGGAGAAACAGATCATTCTACAGACAAAGTATACTGGGTGTGGCAAATGACTATCTGGAGTTAGAAATGTGAGCGTTTATGATTTAAAAGAGATACACTGTCAGATGTAAATGGACAAGAAGAACACAGAGTTAAGATAAAATATATGGAGTTTATAGAACAGGTATGCAGTAAACATATGAACCAGGAAGTAGATGCAAAAACAGAGTGGTTGAATGGTATGATGGAGGACAACCAGGAAGATGAAGTACTTCAAATGAGAAGGGAATTATAGGTAAGGGAATCCAACAAGCGAGCAAGTCTGTAGGTTTGAAGGTGACAGTCATCAAAGTTCAGGTGAAGATGATTGTGGTAATGACGGTGTGGACTGATTATGAGAGACAAAAAAGGACTATATAATAATATATTTAATATATTTCAAGGAAATTATAGTGGTTAGGAATTGTATTAACGTCATTATTTGTAGGCATTATTTCAGAATGCATTTGTCATTACTGCACACTGGGTCTATTTACAATCTATGTTACAGAAAATTAATTATTTTTCATTCTAAATATTATTCAGCTCTCATGGTTACTATATATGTTGTATTATTCACAGTTTCACCACATTTTCACTGGCTTCACACACTTTTCACAATAAGCTAACCTTGAGTCTTAAAACCATAGATACAGCTTTCTGGTAGTTAGGGAAGACATCTTGTTATAACTCACTGAAATTCTACTTTTTAAATGTCCTCCAACTGTTGTCACCACAGGCATTGGTACCCAGCCTGATTTTCGAAGGGCGGGCGGCTCTGAAAAATAGATCTGAAATATAAGGAACAGAAAAATTCCTGGACCCACCGATGGTGCTGGTTTCTCCTCCAGTATACACCACGGCAGGGCTTTGAGCTATTGTTGAAATTGGGTTTTATTTTTGTCTCCTTTCAGTCACTTCCATCTTATCCTGCTCCGCAGCCCTCCCACTCCATTTCCATCGTGCTGGGTGAAAATTGGAATGAAATAAAGATGTGAGCAGCGGACGGAGACGACGAGAGAGGAAAGGGGTATGAGTTGGAGATGAAAGAGAGGACATGAAAGCAATATGTAGATTCAAAATACAGATCTTTACTCAACTGTTTCACTCCACTCTTTAAAAAAGCAATAAGATGTCAGGAAAGCCATTATAGGCAGCTTTTTATGCAGCACTTTATAAGTGTTTTACATTCAGGGCAAAACGACCTTGTGTTAGCTGTGTCTGGAGAAAAACTGCCTTTTGTGCCAAGGCTAAAACAGCATAAGATTATTATCATTTAAATCGAAATGAAACACGTGCTGAAGCTGGTCATTTTGTGGCAGGTCAGCAAGTGTCTGCCAGCTGACGGGGGAATCTGGAAGTACTGATACGCAAAGATTTTAGATATTGACATTTCACTGAGAGGAAAAAGGCTGACTCCCTAATATTATTAAAGCTCTGCTTAAAAGTATTGATTTATTTTTGGCATATTTGAACTCATGAAAGAACTTTAAAAAGGCCTGAAAGTTTTCAAAAATTATTTTTTTTTCATTGGTTGATGCTAGCTTTGGTGATGTGTAATATATTAGCTTAGATCCTTCCATAACTAGTAGCACATTGTTTGTAAATGAATGACCCAAAAACTGCTTCTAAAGATGACAATAAGAATAAAAATCAAATCCTCTCTAGCAATGTGAAATTATAAAGCATTGAGAGATAGTCAGTTAGAGCCAGTTACTGTTCAACTGTGATATTTTTTGCAGTCAACGTTGGCTGCTTTTGGAGTTCATATTGAAAGTGGGAGATGTAGACGGGCTAAAGAACCACAGTTAGACTGCTCCACCAGCTGAGCTCGTATTATTATTATTAATATTATTATTATTATTAGCTACTTGATTGTTGATGCCTGTAAAAAGGTCACTACCAGTAAAATGACGTCATGACAGCACGCTCACATGGCAGTCACACATTTTTACATGTGTTTTATCCATAAATGAATACTTTAACATTGTTCCAATTAAATAACTGTGACAATAAAAAAAAATTACGTTACAATCTTTGCATTAAGCTCTCTATTAAAAACAACCCTATTACAAGTGTCAACCTATGTTTATATCAAACGACAAGCAAACCACTTTCTCTCCATGTCAAAAGAAGTGAATGAAGTTGTAATTCCCTGACTGACCACTTGAGGCTGATCCCTGAAGTGAGCAAATTCCAACTGACACCCATGTTAAAAATTCTTATCTAATCTAAACAGCTAATGCCAGTTCACAAGAGTTTTTTTTATTCACATAACTCATTTTGACCATAATAACTACTATTGAGTGGACAATTTTTTATTGTTCCTTACTTTACAGTATCAGAGAGTGTAAAGTTTTGTACATTTAATTGCTGGGCTACTATCCTGAGAGCCTCTTACCAAGCGCTGAGTATTTCTTTTACTACTTTGGATCCACCAAATAACATCTTTTGACCGTTTTTACTCACTTGTGGACATGTTTGCTAGGAGGAACTCCCAGACTTGTTTGCTTTCTGATAAAAGATATGGTTGATGTCACAAACCCTGTGTTCATGTTAATGTTAAAGGTTTATCTCTTGTTGAACTATATTATTTGTTATGTTGAACTAAAAAGGTAAGATTAGTGCTGCAATAATGATCATCCATGACCACTCCTGATTCTGTAGCTGCTTATATATGTTACTGTTAAAAAAAAACGTTTGAACCATTAAGACCACACATTCCAAAGAGAAAAGTTAAGTAGTATGCTGAGCTAAATCAACTTGCCACATTTTTTATTAAGAGCTGCAGTTCCAGGGTCCATTCTAACCAGGGTTTAGTTATTGTATAGGCTGAGCTGCAGAGTGTAAGAATAATATCTGACTTATTCCTCCTGAACATAGTTAATAGAATTGTATTTAAAATGACCAGAATTTTATTCAAGCTACTTTTCAGCATTTTTCAAAGAGCTTTTATTTCAGAGCCTGTAGATAAAGAGAACAATCATCCGAAAATCTATAGAGAAAGGCTGTAAAACTGAATCCCTGAAAGTCCAACACTTCCAACCTTGCTTCAACAGATCTTTAGGTTTCAATTAATCTTAATTTGGGTGATAAAGTGTTTAATTAAAGTTGGAGCAAAATTTAAAGGATGCAGGGATGTGCTCTAGAAGAAAATGTATAAAATCACACATATTATTATAAAATATTTTAATTAATTGTATGACAAGCAGAACAGGTTTTGTGGATGCCTTGGCTACCTGCGGGGCTCCGAGAACAGATGTACCTGATGGTTTTGTGAAACAGGGGGGCCCTACAGAAAATTTTGCATATATATATATATATATATATATATATATATATATATATATATATATATATATATATATATATATATATATATATATTGTGGCAGGGCCTCCGAGCGCTCATTAGCGTCGCCCAGGAAACGAAAGCAAAACACCTGCACATCCTAATCACCGGTCGTTCCTTCACAGCTGCAGGCAATCAGCAGCCATCTGAAAAAGCCGCCGGGAGGCACACAAGGGGGAAGAGCTACTGGGACGTGACCAGACGCTAACCGCTTGTTCTCTCTTTGCTCTCAGACAGCAGCGGATGAAGGAACAGCCTAACCCTCTTTGTGTTGGGACGTTACCCTGCCACCCTCTACCTGTAGAAGAGGAAGCACCGAGCACAGAGCACAGCGCCCCGGAAGCACCACCAGGGACACTCTTCACCAGTATTATTTATCTTAAGTTGTCAATAAAAACTCCCCCTCCGGGGATCTTTCATCACCACCCTGGTTCTGTAATTCTTCACCCCGCCACATTGGTGGAGAATGCGGGCATGAAGGCGTGAAGAATTACCCCCACCGGTGGTAAACAACAAATTTTTTTTCTTTATTCCTAAAGAAACCATTCCCCTTACGGAGACGGCGCTCCTCCCCCACCGACATGGACATGGAGAATCTGCTTAAATGTCTGACGGAAGTGAGCATTCACCAGCAACAAATAGTTGAACATTTTTCCGCACGCCAGGAGAAAGTAGAAGCAGAATTCGCTGCTCTCCGCCTGTCTGCCACTCAAAATGTTCAGCTACCTGACCCAAGAGTTCAAGTGAACCAACTTCTCCCCAAACTCACCAGTCAAGATGACATCGAACTATACCTCAGAATGTTCGAGACCACAGCAATCCGTGAGGGCTGGAACAGAAGTGAGTGGGCCAAACTGCTGGGTCCTTTGCTTACCGGGGAAGCCCAACAAGTATATTTTTCTTTGACACCTGAGTCAGCGGAGAATTATGATAATATCAAGAAAGAAATTCTGGGGGCTATGGGTCTATCTCCCATTTCTGCTGCCCAACTCTTTCATGAATGGGAGTACAAACCACGTCGCCCCGCACGGGCCCAAGCCACTGAACTGTCCCGCCTCGCTCGACACTGGCTATTAGAAGGGACGCCCACCTCCAGTCAGGTAGCGGAACGAATCACCGTTGACCGATTACTTCGGGCTCTCCCACCATCTACAAGGCGAGCGGTTGGGATGACGCACCCCACATCAATACAGGACCTTATCGAGGCTATTGAACTGGCAGAGGGGGTGTTACACAGAGATCCTGGAGAACGAACGGCGTCGTTCACCCGGAGAGGGGGATTTGAGCGACGCATGCCAGAGGGTACCTCTCGACCAGTACACAGGCCTGCGGCTCCCGGCCCTGTCGATGAGCCGATGCCGACCGAAGACCCTGCTCCTCCTCCCCGAGCTTGGCTGGCTGGCTGTACTGTCCATCGAGAGCCTCCCCGGGAAGCTCCTCGAGCGGAGGTGAAGATAAATGGACGAGTGGCTCTGGCATTGCTGGACTCTGGGAGCTCTGTAAGTCTAGTGCAAGCGGCCATCCTCCCACCACGAAAAGACTCTAAGTCCCAGCTCCCCATTACCTGTGTTCATGGGGACACTCAGTTCGTCCCGGCACGACGGGTCTCAATTTCCGCCGCTTCGGGAACATGGTCAGTAGAGGTGGGGATAGTAAAAGAACTGCCTGTTCCAGTGCTCCTCGGGAGAGATTGGCCGGGATTTGAACACCTTCTCTCTGCGGCTACCCAGCCAACCAGTCGGACCGGGAGCCGCCGTGAGTGCCGGCCGGAAAGAAGACGTCGCCAGCCCGCCCTGCTAGCATCGGACAGCGGGAAAGACGGTGAGTCCCCTTCCCAAACCACTGATGTGTTTCTTGATGTATTTCAGCAGGTGGCGGGAGGGGGCTCGTTCATGAAGGCCCAGTTGGAAGACGATCGACTAAAACACTGTTGGGCCCAAGTGCGGGTGATGGAGGGAAAAGAACATCAGCCAGCACCCCATCCTCTCCCGCATTTCATAGTAAAAAAAGGTCTGTTGTACTGTGTCGCCCAACGAAGGGGGGAGGTTAAGGAGCTACTAGTGGTGCCCAAACAGAAAACAGAGCTAATCATGGAACTAGCCCACGCTCATCCAATGGCTGGCCATTTGGGAGTCGCGAATACGATTCACCGGATTAGAGATCGCTTTCACTGGCCCGGACTCGACGGAGAAGTCAAATTATTCTGCCAAGCTTGCCCTATGTGCCAGAAAACCGCACCACGCACACCTCCCCCTAGTCCCCTCATTCCGCTTCCCATAATTGAGGTGCCCTTTGAGCGAATCGGAATGGATCTGGTGGGGCCGTTGCCAAAGTCTGCCCGAGGACATGAACACATTCTGGTCATCGTCGACTATGCCACTCGATACCCAGAAGCGGTGCCACTACGGAAAGCAACGGCTAAAAACATTGCTAAAGAGCTTTTCATGCTGTGTACACGAGTGGGAATTCCGGCCGAGATACTGACTGACCAAGGGACGCCTTTCATGTCACGGCTCATGGCTGACCTCTGCCGGCTGCTGCAGGTCAAGCAACTCAGGACTACGGTGTATCACCCACAAACGGACGGATTAGTGGAGCGGTTCAATCAAACCCTGAAACAAATGCTTAAACGTGTGGCGGCGGAAGATCGAAAGGACTGGGACCTTATGCTTCCGTATGTCCTGTTTGGCATCTGCGAAATTCCCCAAGCCTCCACAGGATTTACGCCCTTCGAGTTACTGTTTGGTCGTCAGCCCAGGGGGCTTTTAGACGTAGCTCGGGAAGCCTGGGAACAGCAGCAGCCGACTCCACTCCGCTCAGCAGTGGAACATGTGAGAGAAATGCGCGAGCGGATCGAGAGGATCATGCCATTAGTACGGGAACATCTAACGAAAGCACAACAGTCCCAACAGCGGATCTACAACCGGACGGCCCAACCACGGGAGTTTCAACCAGGGGATCGTGTAATGGTGCTGATACCCACCTCCGCCTGTAAGTTTCTCGCCAGCTGGCAAGGACCGTATACGATTGTGGAACGAGTCGGAACCGTAAATTACCGGTTACGCCAGCCCGGCCGTCGACAAGAGGAACAATTGTATCATATCAATCTCCTCAAGAAGTGGGTGGGGACCCGCGAACAGCTCACCGCTCTTGCCGTGTCTGACCCTGTGGTAATTGACATGGGTGAACATCTGTCAGCCGCCCAGAAGACGGAGCTAAACCATCTGGTCAGTCAGTTCTCCAGCGTATTTTCGGCCCTTCCCGGGCAGACAAATATCATCATGCACGATATCCGAACACCACCAGGGGTCATCGTAAGGCAACGGCCCTATCGGGTCCCAGAGGCTCGGAGGCAAGCCATCGAGGACGAAATCAGCGGGATGCTCAAGTTAGGGATAATCGAACCCTCTCGTAGCGCTTGGTCCAGCCCAATTGTCATGGTCCCGAAACCGGACGGCACCCTCCGGTTTTGTAACGACTTCCGCCGACTAAATGAGGTCTCAGAGTTCGACGGGTATCCAATGCCCCGTGTGGATGAACTGCTAGAAAGGCTGGGGAGGGCACGATTTATAACTACGCTTGACCTCACTAAAGGTTATTGGCAAGTACCTCTAACAAAATCGGCTAGGGAAAAAACCGCCTTCTCCACTCCATCGGGTCACTGGCAATACCGGACCCTTCCTTTCGGCCTGCACGGGGCACCAGCAACGTTTCAAAGAATGATGGATGTATTACTCCGCCCACACCAGGCTTATGCGGCTACGTACTTGGACGATGTGGTAATCCACTCTGAGACCTGGCAAGATCACCTCGAGCGGCTCCGGAGGGTGTTGATGGAGCTACGCCGGGCTGGACTAACCGCCAACCCCCGGAAATGCCATCTCGCACTTGCCGAGGCCCAGTACCTGGGGTTTCGGGTAGGAAGAGGGCTTATCCAACCGCAGCAGAAGAAAGTCGAAGCGATCTTAACCGCGCCACGTCCCGCTACAAAGACACAAGTGCGAGCTTTTTTGGGGTTGGCGGGCTATTATCGATGTTTTATCCCTAACTTCTGCACCTTAGCATCCCCCCTGACAGACCTAACCAGAAAGGGGCAGCCGGAGAAGATTGTGTGGACTGCAGAGTTAGATGAGACCCTCCGGCGGATAAAGTCTGCATTAACCAGCGAACCAATTCTAAGAGCGCCTGACTTCAACTGCCCCTTCCTGCTGCAAACAGACGCATCGGACACAGGCCTGGGAGCGGTCCTCTCCCAGGTCAAAGAAGGTGAAGAACATCCCGTGACATACATCAGTCGTAAGCTGACCCCAGCGGAAACAAGGTATGCAGCGGTGGAGAAGGAAGCCCTGGCCATAAAGTGGGCGATCCTGGAGCTGCGGTACTACCTACTGGGACGCCGCTTCACCTTGATGACCGACCACGCTCCATTACAGTGGATGGCACGCGCTAAGGACACAAACGCCAGGGTGACGCGGTGGTTCCTAGCACTCCAGGACTTCAACTTCAAGGTAGAACATCGGGCTGGGACGGCCAACTCTAATGCCGATGGACTTTCTAGGATGTGGTCAGCTTACACAGGTCTGTCAGGGCACACTCCCCGCCCACCCTTATGTTCCCTAGTGGGTGTGTTTAACTTTCGTTTCAGGACTAGGACAACGCTTAGAGGGGGGGAGTGTGGCAGGGCCTCCGAGCGCTCATTAGCGTCGCCCAGGAAACGAAAGCAAAACACCTGCACATCCTAATCACCGGTCGTTCCTTCACAGCTGCAGGCAATCAGCAGCCATCTGAAAAAGCCGCCGGGAGGCACACAAGGGGGAAGAGCTACTGGGACGTGACCAGACGCTAACCGCTTGTTCTCTCTTTGCTCTCAGACAGCAGCGGATGAAGGAACAGCCTAACCCTCTTTGTGTTGGGACGTTACCCTGCCACCCTCTACCTGTAGAAGAGGAAGCACCGAGCACAGCGCCCCGGAAGCACCACCAGGGACACTCTTCACCAGTATTATTTATCTTAAGTTGTCAATAAAAACTCCCCCTCCGGGGATCTTTCATCACCACCCTGGTTCTGTAATTCTTCACCCCGCCACAATATATATATATATATATATATATATATATATATATATATATATATTTTTTTTTTTTTTTTTATTATTTATTTTTTTTTTTTTTTCTGTTTGTCTTTAAAAATAGAGTGCAAACAAGTTTACCATCTTACAGTCAGGTGGGAACTGGGAGTATTTTGTATGCTTCAAATTAAAAGTTCAATTTACGTACTCTGTCACATTCTTTGCATTTGCATTCTACACTGTGAGATAAAGGTAAAAAGGAATGAACTACTTTTACGGTGGCTGTTCAGCACTTGAAAAATTGCCCAAAGCCATCATTGCCATTCCTGATGGGCTGAAAATGGCTTTCTGCAGTCCATCACTGGTGGTCTTCCTTATTTTTTTCACCCCTTTCTCTTCTTCATTCTATCAGTCTAAGAGCAGGGAAGGCAAATAGAAGTGTGCTTGAAGGGAAATTCCTCACTGCTTTGTGGTAGAAGTCACAGTCTCGGCCTGGCTGACGGAATGACAGGACAAAGCAGATATCCAGAGCGTGTCCCTTACCTTCGCAATTGCAGCAAGTTTGTGTGCTCCGTGTCATCACATTTGCGAGTGCAACGTGGTGTGACAGTAGAAAGATGAGTGTCTGAGGTTTCTGCCATTTTTCCAATCATACAGAAGATAGGTTGAACACAAAGTTCTACAGAGTCTGAAAACCAAACTGCTGAATTTGAGCGCAGCAGAGCAGAAGGTAAGGCTTTGGGGATGAATTTACTCATATCAGACCTACCCCTTCCACTTGCACTACTGTGGGGGTGGCAGTGATGTATTCTACAGGTGTGTAAATTCTAACAGAAGCAGTATAAGCATACGTTTGCTCTTCAAGGCCAGTGTGTGAACTAGAACGAGGCTGATGCACTTTTTGGCAAGGTGCTTTGGGTCTGTGCAAGTGTGGAATGCTGATAACAGGCACTGGGGATGCCAATCGAAGATTGCCCGATTATTTGAGATGAAGAGAGAGTTTGGATGGCAGTGGATGCAGAAGAGGGAGGCTGCAATCAATTGGGGTTGATATATTAAACCAGTCCGAACTGCTGACAGCATCAACAATGTTTAAAAACACCAACAATTTAGTTCCCCAAAACTCCCTAATGTTGGAGGGTAAATGAGGTATGGATCACAAGATAGATAGTTGAACAAGATATTTCCCCAAAGGGTAGATTTATTTTGACATTAGAACAAACTCGCACAGTCTTCTTTTGCTTATCTTTCTTGCAGGGTGCAGCTCTTTTTTCCTTCACCATACACTCATCACAATATTGACCTTAACTTTATTCAATTCAACCTGACCT
Source organism: Danionella dracula (assembly GCA_900490495.1). Classification (NCBI taxonomy): domain Eukaryota; kingdom Metazoa; phylum Chordata; class Actinopteri; order Cypriniformes; family Danionidae; genus Danionella; species Danionella dracula. Next base: position 7,683,231 of record UELW01000322.1, read on the forward strand.
AGACTTTTGTTTAGTCAATATAATTAAATGATGAAACAACCAACTCCTAATCATGTTGAAACCACTCAATACTGCCCCCAAAGCACTTCTGTGAGATTTCTTTCAAATTCTTAAATTGAGAGGTTTCTACATGAAGGTTTAATCCATCTATCCATCCATTTTCTTCATCCTGTTATTTCTAGTCAAGGTTACCAAGATTTGTAGATTTCTTTTCTCTTTGAAATACAGGAATTGTCCATTTTTCTCAATAAAATGTGAAGTTTGAATGCATGACATCAGGAAATTCTGCATGCACGTTTTATATGTTACTAAGATAACAAAGCTGAATAAAATCAATGCTTTAGGTATTTATAAATACTGCTTAAAGTTCTGCTTGACAAACAACAACACATGATGGCAGATGGAGTACTTGAACAATGTTGCTCATACTCATCACAACATAATCTTAATTAATATTTTACATTATAGTTGTTTTCTTATCTTCAGTTATAATATTAGTTGAAGTGTGTGAGTTCAGCTTATGTATTGGGTGCAGAATTGGGTTAAATGTATCATGTAGACAAAGGGGGAAGCCTCTTTAAAGCAGCTATTGTGCTATTGTCAGTTTCTTTGTGTTAGAGAGGATGGATGTCTGACATTATAAGAGACAAGGTTCATGCAAACATCATGTGAGGAGGTTTCGAATGACTATGAGGTAAGAGCTAAATTGCTAACTTGTCGTTCTTGGGGCAAATATACCTTTAATGATAAAACCTAGTTTATTGAAAATTATAATATTTGATTTCTCTTAATTAGCGTCACGGTGGCGCAGTGGGTAGCACGGTCGTCTCACAGCAAGAAGGTCGCTGGTTCTAGGCTCGGCTGGGGCAGGTGGCATTTCTGTGTGGAGTTTGCATGTTCTCCTCGTGATCGTGTGGGTTTTCTCCGGGTGCTCCGGTTTCCCCACAAGTCCAAAGACATGCGATATAAGTGAATTGAGTAAGAATAATTGCCCATAGTGTTAACGTGTGAATGTGTGTGTGAATGTTTCCCAGCGATGGGTTGCGACTGGAAGGGCATCCGCCGTGTAAAACATATGCCAGAGAGTTGGCGGTTCATTCCGCTATGCCGACCCTGAAATGATTTCTCTTAATTATTAGCTGTTTAACTTGAAACAATAGTTTTACAATGAGATGATATTTGATGAAGAGTTATATTTGATGAAGACTTCAATTTAACTCATAATGCCATTTTCGTTTGTTCATTCATATAATTGCCTGGTATTATAAGTGAAGGTAAAGTGTACTAGGCCAGCTAAGGTGAAGCCAATTCTAAGACAAGCGGCTTCTGAACTTATAATAATTATAATAAATTCATTTTTTACAGTTAAATTGACCAAAGAGCTTTACAACAAGTTTTTTTTATTCCAAAATTAGGAAGTAAATACTCAAAACCAAAAAATGCATGAAAAACATAAATAAAATGCAAAATTAGATAAGGAATTACATGTAAGAAAACTGATAACATAGAAAACAGTGAATTTAGATCACCTCATTAAAAAATTTGCCTTTAAACTTTGTTAGGCTCTTGACAGGTTGAAATTCCAGGGTTTTGGACCAGCTGCTGTAGCCCTATGACATACATTTCTGATGGGAAAATATACTTTATATAAAGGTTTTATAATACTCTGACTCGTAAGGAGCAGCATTGAAAGCATTGGGGAAAAAATGAGAGCCATTTCAAAATGAATAGGGAATACAGAACAGGAGTGATGTGATCATGCTTGTGGGTGTTGGTAAGTTCTGCATAAAGAGCTGCATAATTCTGCAAAAGCAGTAAGTGAGACACACTAGCTTAGCTGATAAAAAAACTGCCCACATAAAGAGCTTTGCTGTAATTGAGGTTGGAGCTAATGAAAGCAAGAAGAGCGTCCTCCAGATTTCTGTGGGAAAAGTCTGATTGTAATGAGGAGACAAATGACAAAAGATGTAAATACTTTTTCATTTAAACTCAGAAAATTCCAAGACAGCCACAGTTTGATGTCAAAATTATCGATGGAAATGTATCTCCATCCCATCCATCAATCCATCATCTTGTCGGCTTTTTTCCCTTTCGGTGACGCCACAGCGGAATGAACCACTAACTCTCTGGCATATGTTTCATGCGACAGATGCTCTTACAGGTGCAACCCATTGCTGGGAAACATTCACACACACACATTCACACTTTAACACTATGGACAATCGTTCTTACTCAATTCACTTATACCGCATGTCTTTGGACTTGTGGGGGAAACCGGAGCACCTGGGGTAAACACATATGATTACGGGGAGAACATGCAAACTCTACACAGAAATGCCAACTTAGCCAGCCGAGGCTCGAACCAGAAACCTTCTTGGTGTGAGACGGCGGTGCTACCCACTGCACCACCGTGATGCCCAGAAATGTATCTCATTAATGTGATTTACTTATTTGATCATGTGTTTTATTGTTGTCCTCCAGTAAAATTATGGTTTCAGTCAATTAACTTTCCATTGATTTTCCTACAATTCTAAAACAAACATTTATATCATTATGTATACCATATAATTTTGAACATGTTAGTGGTCATCCTATTAACGCAATAGATTCTCGACACATTTGCTGATCTAACTTTGAGTAACATAAACATTTGGTATTCAAGCAGGACATGGTCTCTTCCTCAACACCTGATTTACAAGTCACTATTTGGATAAAATGTTGCCTCTCAGAAGCAGCATTGGACACAGCCAACCCTAGTGTCTTCTTCAAGTAAATAGCAAGAGAACTAAAGTAAGGTAGAACAAACTTATTCATGGTTGAGTAAAGAATAAGCTCCAAGAGCATTCATTATCAGACAAAGCGAACAGCACTTTAATGAGATTACTCCCGTAGACTACGCTCCAGAGACAAAGCAATTTCTGCGTTAGTTGTCTTGTTTACAGCTAATGGTAACATTTCACAGCCTCATCAGACAGACAGCTCCAGAGCATTATTGCAGTAATCGATCAGAGCCTTGGCACACACGAAAGCCCATTCATCCCTCCTGGACCACCCGCTTTCACTCACACTTCACAACAGCTCTCCTCTCTGCATTTAAAGATCTGAAAAACAAGCCTGTCCATGCTGAGCGAGTACAGCACATATCATTTTCTTCTCTTCTCAGGAGTGGTGCTCTGACAGCTGTCTGTCGATTAGATGTAAGGGCAGTTCTAGACATGGTGTCAGGATTACTGAGGTGACCCATCAGGGTCAAAGCAGCTTAGGTGAATGTGCGCCACCGAAAGGTTAGACCTAGAGTCACTCTCATTTTGATTAATGGACCTCTCTGTACCTCTGAGTGAGCAATTATCAGTGGATCAGGCACTCGTTCATCATTGTAAAAGAACAGCAGTATACCCTGTGCAGTGCAACGGTACCCAACCTGCAGGAATGCCTCCTTACAACACAACTTAAACGGTTCTGTTGAAGAGAAAAGTTCTGCCCAACTGAAGTCTGCCGAAGTGGAACGCACCAGAATGCCCTCAAAGAATAACAATTGGATTTACTAAAACTCAAACCACCTTATTTTACTTGAGGCAAGAAATATGGTCAAAACTCCATACATGTGGTTCACCGAAACAATTTCTTTCAGAATTTCAGATGATTCCCTAATAGTCCTGAACATTACAAAAAAAGATCACCTTTGTTTTTGTGGACATTAGCAAAATGGTTACACAATGCACATCACAAAATAATATTCCCAGAATTACTGAAGTGTATGTTTTTCATAAAATTGAATGTTTTTTTTTTCTAATCTGTGTGTTGTGTCACATTTCCTGTTGCGTATCTCGCTTGTCTGCTCTTTTTTTGTTTGGCAAACCCTCTCAATAATTGTCTTCTAATGAGCAGGAACTTTTTCACCTTTGGCTCGTCCTATTTAAGTAAGATTCCAACAACTTTCTTTTTCTAGATTGTCTTGTGCTACTCTCAAAGAATATCTTCATATCAGCCAGCTGAAAAAGTAATTTTGAATTCTACTGCTTTTATTTATGAATTGGATTCCATGTTTAATTATATTGAGTTTTTGAGTTGTCCACCTGCCTTCAATAGTTTCCAGTTGCCCAATTTTGATTCTGAGACTCTCATCTAGATCTCAAGATACAGTGATCTTTTATTATTCACTAAATTCTCTACAAGAAATGTATTTTGGCTGTCCTGAACTACAACTGCAACATGTTGACTGTAAAAGTATAACCTAGAGGTTGAGCAATTAACCTCATTAGTTTCTGCACAGTTAAGTACATTGCACTTCAGTCCTGAGCTTTTTCAAACAGCTAAACACAGCCAGCATTTTAATGTTAAACTCAAAAGCGACATTGTGCTATTAGTATGCAGGTTAAAATGACATTTGTAAGCAAATGACAGCTTGTAGCTTGCTACTTTTATGTCCTTGAAATTTGAAAGGAATTAAACAAGCTCTTGTAGCAAAGTTTAAACACCTTTTTATTTATTAATGTTATCATATTCAGAAGAGCAGTATTCCATGCCATAATCCATGTCTTAAATTATTTAGAATTATTTAGTAAATGATGGGGAGTTTAGTTTCATGTTTATCTTTTCAACATATATAAATATATATATACACCCACCAAATACATTTTTCCTTTCATGTAAAATATTTTACATGAAAGTAAAAATTAGTTTGGTGGATCTGGTTGTCCAGAAAAATGTTCCAAGTCTTCAAAACAGTGGAGGGTGCTGTTTGAAAAAGCCTGTGGCCTAACTTTGCGGTTCTTAACAAGGTGCCAATCCTCCATTGCAACTGGATGTTACTGAATATATCAGTTGGTTTTTAAACATTTGCTGATTATAGGTATAAGTGATGTGAAAATTTGGTTGATTTTAATGAACTTGTGAAATAAAAAGTGCAATGGATCCCATAACTCACCTTTATTACCAATTATTACAAACATTTTGTAAATATTTTAAAACAGATTTTACAGACAAACATTATTTAAATTGTTATTTTTTTTACCCTTTGCAGGAATGTGGCTGAAAAGAAGACTCCACTATGGCAGTGTTTCCCACAGCCAAAAGCAATAAATAATTTTTTAAAATTATTTTGCTATTTACTTTTAATCTAATTATTTTTTATTATATTAGCGCACTGTTAGTAATTATTTCAATAAATTGTTTATTTCACCATAAGCATGTTATCCCTTATCATATTTAAAAATTGTTCAAATGTTTACATATATAGTTAGTTAGTATCGGCCTGAGAAAAAGCTGAAACAGTCGACATTTAGTGCGAACTGTATTTTTGGTGTTCAGTTCAGGCCATTGATTTAATTTAATTTCATATGCCTTTCCTCCTTTAGTATAATCACTGAAAATTCTCAATAGAGTTCAAATCAGCATGTTCACAGAATGAATAATGTCAGGTGTCAAACTGTATCGGACTGCACCCAGAAGTGTTTTTTCTCATGAATGTTTTGCACTGATACTGTCACAAGGAGAGAAAGCTCATTATGTTAGTCTTCTACATCTATTGAGGAGAACCACCAGATGACATGCATCTTTTACTCACACTGTCAAGCATATTGACAATAAACGCATTATAACATTAGAAGTCAGCAATCAAATTCACTCTGACACATGATCAATATGTAATTTGCAGATGTATTATTCCTCTGACCAAGTAGCACCTCATTAATGGCCTAGCTTCAATGAGTTCATAGGGACAGCTGTAATTCGCCCAGACTTGTCCATTATCTCAAATCAAATGCCTCGAGCCGATTGGCTTTTTTCAGTCAGGCTCTTAATTATTTGTCTCCCCAAACACGGCATATTTACATGGTACTGGAAAAGAATCTAATTGGGAAAGTTGGTCTGTTTTGTTTGTATTGTATTTTAACTATAACTCCATTACTGTTGCTAACAGACACACGGTTTTTTGAGCTGGTCAATGTTTTTTGAACACAGTAACCAAACTGAAATACGTTTTCAAAAATATGTACCGGATTTCAACAAGGAGGACAGAGTGAAGTTATAAGATGAGATCTGCGTCTGTGAAGCTTAAAACATAAACTCAAAATCAATCTCAAAAAGTAAAGTTAACTAGATTAGGACCAAATATACTCTGAATAGAGTACAGAAAACACTGAGTTAAAAATATATGAGATCTTTGTTATTTAAATTCCCCAAAACACACCAATATTTTTTCTTACCAATATTTTAACAGCTGCTGCTGATTAGCAACAAGTTTGTTTTGTTTAGTGCAATCCAACTCTCTTTGAGCATTTTTAAACAATTACTCTTATATTTGTTTTTCATCACAAACAACAAAGTCAAAGAGCAAGAACAATAATTTATAAATTCCACATAAGCTGCCTAAACTTTTGATTAGAGTCCTCTTAGAACAGAGCTATTTTTTAAATGGTTATGCTTTGTTCACACTGAAAAGCAGAGCATCTGCATGTCCCGCTCTGAAATGGGCACAAAACATCCAATTTTGATCTGCTACCAAAAATCTGCCCAGATCGCCCATTAAAACAGACAAATCATGGAAGAGGGGCTTCAGTCTTCGTTCTTCTCTCCTTCAAATAAGTTTCTCTCCTTCTAAGTATTTTCCTCCTGTTCCAGCACACTTCAATTACAAATACAGTAGGTCTTCAAAAGTGCAATGCTAGTTTAGTAGCTAAAGCTAACATAGTGTCATTCAATTCCCAGTGTGAGTAGAAAACTTGAAACTCATAAGATTCTCATCTTCTTCACAGACTCTCTTCAGAGTAAGATCTGTTTTATTGTTGCATTTCAAAATGATTGTTGCATTTCAAAATGATGACGAGAAACAGGAGCAGGTCTCTTTGCACTGGGACTTTAATTTCCGCCTCTTTTTTGTTGAGAATTCCTTAAAGAAACGTGTCACTTGTTTAGACCATGATGTTAGATGCAAATAAAGCAATAAGATTTCTTCATTCAGATTGCATGACACAAATGCTAAACAATGACTCCTTGATCTGTTGTTTTTGGGCGAGACTCTCAGATAAGGCAGTCAGTCAGCTGTTGTCCAAATACACAAGGCAATGCATGTTCTTGAAAAACAGCAACCAATTGAAGAGTCTGTAAATATTGTGCTGTGTTTGTGTTGTGAGGCTTTATTTTCAGGGAAGATCTAATGTTTTATTAATGATCAACCTTGTCCTTGAAGTACCAGGAAACAATTGCATGTAACTCATTAAAAATTGTATTTCTCATATTTTAGTATGCACTTTGTAGTCGGAGTTTCTCCGTGTAGATGTAATGAGGTGAGAACTTGTTGCTGAAAACAGAAAACCAACATAATTGTGTTTTCATTAATAGAAAAGGTAAAGGGTATCTGGGATCACTAAAAATCTAACAGGTACGTTTCACACAGATTATTTATATTCTTTTGGTTTTCTTTTGGCAAAACGAATATCCCACAAAGACATGGCCCAATCACAGTAGAAAATAATGGTGGAGAAGAGGTAAGCGCAGGTGAGTAGACTGATGCAGATATCCAAATAGACATGAGAAGAATGCAGTGAATATAAACCAAGTGACTGTGGTGAACAAAACAGATGTTGGAAGAGGGCTTGATGGAAAGTGGAGTCTTAATGGAGATTAAAAATGGCAGTGACAGGACATTCCTCCAATGATAGTGCAGCTGCAAATACGATGTGATTCTGAAAAGTGTAAAACTGTTAAACAATAAAGTTCTTTTCAGAATCTACAGGAGACTCTATTATACAGTTTAGTTTAAATATTCTCACTTTGTTTTAAGAGTATGATGTAGTCTTTTGCCTTACAACTACAAATTCATTGAAAAGAGACTCTTGTTTCACCACACCATTCCAAACGGGAGGAACATGCTGAGGGAAAATGGAACGTGGCTTTAATTGGAGTACTGTCACAAACTGGACTGTAATAACTCTGGAACAGGGGCCTCAAAGTTCGCCATTCAGACTCTATCCTTGGTCCACAGCTAACTGTAGAGAAAAAAAATGAAGTCACACTTTTTGGCAGCTACACTTAATTGAAATTTAGCTTGTGTGCAAAAAAAATATATCAATAATAATAATAATAATTATTATTATAATAATTATAACAAATGCTTGCTTGTAAGACCTTTAGGAAGTAGGACCTTCTTTATCTGCATAAGGGAGCAATATCACTGTGTGTCAATGTGCATGGTGAGTGTTTACCTTCTTTTTTACAAAAGAAAGAATGTACACTTGATTAATTATTTTTGCTTTAATAGTTTACAGTTAGCTTGTAGAAAAGCATGGAACCTAAACTACTAGGGACCTAATACAAAAAAAAACTTGCAACCACATATAACGGAACCAGGACACAAACACAGAAGCTAACACAAAAAGAATGACCAGAGAATGAAGAATGGCAACCTGTGGCTTCATCAGTTTAGATTTTTCAGTAGTCTTTGGTTGTGTTGGGAGTTTGTAGATGTGACTGAGTGGATGTATTCCCACCCCTAAAACAGGTGGGAGGGTTCTTATGCTCTCAAATTAGCTTTCAGACAGGGTCTGCAACAGTTTATAACTTAATCATTTTAAATCCAACCTGAAGACCACTCTCTTCAGCTAGGTCTTCTTGCATTAAGTGTTCAGCTTTGGACTCTTAGTTTTTCGTTTGTTTTTAAATTTTGAATACTGAATGTTTGTAAATACTCTAGTTTTCTACAATGTGTGTGGCTTTCCTGAGAGCCCTGAAAGGAACCTTAAATAAATGGTCATATTATTATTATTGTTGTTGTTATTTGTAGTAGTAGTCGTCATACCAAATTTGGCCAGTAAACATATATTTTTAAACATTGAGATCTAAGTTACAACATAAGAAACCAAACGTAAACCAATTTTAATTGTGCACATTTGATAAAAAAAGTCAAAGTCAACTTTTTTGTGTTCTTTAAATTTATTATTTTTTTCACCTGTGATATTGCATACTCTAACAAACAAGCTGAATTGGGTTTTCCGTTACATAAAATGTCCATTTTCAGCTTGAAAAATCATTTTACATGAGACAAATTCTAATTACTTTATACTCTTAGATTTTACACGTTTGATGTACTAAGAATGTTATTTGAACCTCTTTAGAATGTTCCATGCATAGTTGAAGGATTGGACCTCATAACATTTACTTGTAGAGGGAAAAAGCACTTAATAAACAAGATTTGATGAATGTTATGGCTCAGATGATTAATTTGAAAAGGATGCAAATTAATTACTCTCATCATCCAAGAGGGACCACTTTCGGATATATTTTATTTCTAAACATCCTAAGCTTGTTGGAATCGAGCTTACGTCATCATTTTAATCCCTAGACCGGGTGATTTACCTGCTTACCTCTAACTATTAGTCAATTACCAGACTGTCTTTTGGACCAGACTTCTGAGTTAATGGGCTTGGAAAAAATCCAGGGTGTGATTTCTTTTCCACACAGTCTAATGGGCTGTCTTGTGATGCATTTTTAATGCACCACATTCAGTGCAAACATCCTTCGCCAGCTATCTGGGTATTTTTCTGGCATTGATTTTGTCTTCTCTTTCCCCCTATGTCCAGAGATTTTTGTCACACTGAATATGCATGCTAATGCTCGTCCTTGCTTTTCATAAGCTATTGTTAAGACAGGTTCTTTAGTAAAGACACGTACTGAATGAGATTGTCATGTGGTGTGGGATTTTGCTGCATTGGCTGCATATTTTAGTAGGAATTTATTATTTTCAGAATGTGCTGTTTACTTTTTCTAGAAAAACTTTGTGGTGTCCAATCTATACTAGGGGCCCCCAATTATTTTTGCTCAAGGGCCAAATTATGTAAAACTAACATGGCTGTAGGTTTTTTTTAATGATGTCATGGACACATAGTTTTAATTCAAAACTACTGCCTTACAGGTATGAAATAGCTTTCTGAATAAAACGGCTTTGTGAATGAAAGTTCATTATATTGATTTGTTTAAGGTCATCCATTGATGTAAACATAAGGATGACCTTATATGGTCACAACTTGCACCTACAAACCCTATAATTGCTTTTATATGGCGCTCTGCTTTTTTTTTGCAGAGAATTAAATTAAGACATTCAAAACATTGGAAGTACATCAATTTATCACAGCTTGTACATCAGCTTGTGTGAAGGTCCATACAATAACCCTAGTCAGGCCAAATCTGACTTTGGGGCTGCAAATTGATGTAGCCAGAGTTTTGTTTTTGTTTTTTTTTGTTTATGATTTACTTAAATAAAAAGGGAAAACAATGGAATATTTTTCCACTTTTACCTTAGTTGAAAAGGGATTTATTAAAGCTGTTGGAGAAGATTAGTATTAATTGACAACCTGTATCTTCCTGATGAGACAAAGCTAGAAGGGTAAAGCTATAATCACACTGTTCTGCAAATCTCAAAATTAATCTCAAAAAAGTAAAGTTAACTCTATCTAGAGTAGGACCGAATATACTCTGAATAGAATACAGAAAACACTCAAACTGAGTTAAATATGATATTAAGCACCAGTTCTTCACCAAAAACTTGACATTTGCAATAAATGCATGTATTTCAATACAAAAACACCCTTACAACTCTATTTTAAACGTCACAATGTAAAAACTAAAAAGATTTCATGGTTCAGCTTGAGAGGTTAATTTAACTCTAAGACCAAATAAACTATTATGTTATGATAACCAAGAAATGCATGAACATAAGACATTTAATTGTGTGTTATATTTTTCAGACATTACAATTTGAATTTTATTTATGCTATCTTAAACCTTATGTTTTATTCTTCTCGGGTTGGGTTAAGAAATCTGACATAAGCTGTAAGTTTTTCTGTTGCTTAAGATTTAGTCAAAAGCTTTCTTTCTGGTCTGTTCTAAATCAAAATCTTGAAACATTTAAAGACTCGTCATTTCAGTACTTTTATTTGAATGGTTTTTGTAATATTTCACAAAAAATCATCATGAAGTCAACACTACTCTAAACTAACGAAGAAAAATGTCAGTTGGTTGTCATTTCTCGGCTTTCAGTTTCAGCCTCAGGTGCAGAGATGAGAGCTGTAGCTCATCTCATCTCAGGTCGAAATCACATGTCTTCATCTTTATTCCCCCTAATAATAAGTTCTGTACATGGTCTTCTGAAAGGTCCACCAACCTCCCCGCAGAAGTGTACAAGGTTTTTATTTAAGAAGCCTCCTGCTGCAGGTAGTTCATACTTCTGATGTCCAATGCTTTTGTAGTTTAGCTCTCTAAAGCTATAGAGCAAATTTAATACATTTATTGTTTATGACGTAAATCAGGTTCTGAGAATTGTAAAATATGTTTGCTCTGTAACACTTTAGATCAAAGCCCGTAAATTACAGGGTAACTATTGTGTAATTATCAGTAATAACAGGGAATTTACTCATAATTTAGTGTAATTACATGGTAACAAATTACAATGTTATTAAAGTGTACTTAAACTGTATTATACCATAATCATATTATTTAATTATATATAACACACATTGTTAATTATTATTAACAATAGTACTATTATTAGTTACCCATTAAGTGCACTGTAATTATCCTTTAATTTGCAGGTTGTTATCATGTAATTACAATCAATTAAGGGAAAGTACCGGGTTATTACGAATAATTACACAGCAATTACAATGTAATTTATACAAAAATACAATGTAATCCTGCAATTACAATGTAATTTACTGGTGAAGATTTACAGTGTTGCAGTTTGTTCTTGTATCTGAGTAGCAAAATTCAAATTACAAGACAACTTTTGAAGTACAAATCTTGTTTTATGTATTTGCAGATAAAGGGTAGAATCAATATCTGTGGTGATCAGAAGCTAAGGGATCAAGAGGACCTGTTTTTAATATATCCAATTTTGACAACTTATTTCTCATTTTAAATTTTAAGTACAGGCATCAGACCAATCTTTACACGAACAGCTTGAAAACTCTAGACCAACTCTAACCCTTTTTTTCCAGCATCAACTAAAACACGTTTTTGTGCTGTATTTTTAATGTGATCTCTCACACTGGTAATCTGAAATCATGTTGCCATAGCAAACTCAGGTGTTTTTCAGTTCTAAACAGATGGAGAGTAAATGCCCTTGATTCAAACACTCTTGAAATTTGACAAAGAGTTAGACGTTTAATGGCCAGACAGTTGTATAGAATGCACTCTTAAGATGCTTCTCTGTCCATACAGTTTAACATAGTGCTATACAAACATTTAGAACTCCTCAGATCAACCTGCATTCTTCCTCTTTGCTTTCTCTCTTTCAAACAGGAAGTGAGTTTCTTATACAACATTCAAACCGGCATAGTTTATTTGATTTGCTCTTTGCACAATTTCCTGCTTTTCACTGATATTTTTTTTCTGGTTTACTCTAAAATCCCTCTAACTCAATGTGCAAATAATTAGTATTGTCCTAAAGCATTGCTTCATTGTGGCCAGTTAATTAAATGAGAAAAACAAATTAAATTTGAATTTGATATTTTCGACCCCCCCTAGTTGCTTCTGCAGAAATATTCTCCTCAAGTTCTAATTGATTATTTTTTAAATATACTTATTTATTTGTTTTCATTAAAGTTTTTACAACATACTATGTTAACTTTAATTTACTAATATCTGTTACATATATTCAAATTTGTTTAATCGTCTCAGTTAAAAGATAATACTTTTTGTTCACAAAATGACAGAAAATAGGCTATATTTAAAACCAGGGATGACCATATTATGTTGGCAGTTTTCTTGGGCCCCAAATTCGGGCCCCCTACCAAAGGTTTCCTTTCAATATAGATTAGTGTGAAATTAATTAACCAATAAAGTTGCTTGTTTTTCTTTAAGCCCTGTAAATTAAGCTTTTCTATCACATGTTCTGAAAATACATCAAATCGAAATTACTTTATTGTAAAATGCTTAAGATTTTAGCCTTTAATCTTAACATTCTTAGGAGGCTTCAAGGTCTGTCATTTTTACTCATTAAATGTAACAAATGCATACTTTTTTTTTGAAGTAAGCAGTTTTGTCATGACCTTACAGCAAGATTTAAGATTTATTTGTCTTTAAAAGTGACAAATGAATTATCATAAATAAATTATAAATTATTGTGAAATTTCAAGTACATGACCACACTGCAAGGTACACAATGTTTACTCTTAAAAGTGACGATAAGGCTTTAAACTAAAAATAACCCAAAATTTCTCTGAAAGTTCCAAGACCAATGCAACCAACGTAAAAATTGTTTTCAGTTTTTAGTATACTTAAAAATGTTTTCCATTTTCTCAATCAAAGTCATTTTGTACCTAAAAATATATTGTTTGTAAATATTTTAATTAAAAAACATCTTGGAAGCCTTTAAAAAACAAAATCTCTTGCTGGTTAAAACTATGCAGTGCATAGAGACCTTTAATACATTTTATTGAGCGTTTTAACACTAATTACAAGCACAAAAAGTCCATTTTACTTTATGCGCATTGAGGAAAAAATATTATACTCAAAAAAGATTCGACAACACTGATCTCTGATGATAACAAAAAAGTCTCAGAGTTATATTCATCAACACTTGTGAAAGAGCCCTCAAGCTTGCTCCTACACCTCAGGAGTTTGAAGGAGCACACCAAGGCCTGTTAAACTGACAACAGGTGATATATGCACGGTCCAATCCCATCACATCCCATGCTCCTATGTGTCACTGAATAAGCGCCACCTGGCTCCTCCAGAGCAAAGCGGCACAGAGGATTAGTCAGGAAGAGTGATGAGATGTTCAAGGTGAAAACCAACTCCTCAGTGGGCACCCATTCATCTTGCACTCTCTCATTCACACTGCTGCTGCATTCAATACCGACATGCTTTTGTCTGCGACATCATGTGGCTCGGAGAAAGCCATGCCAATCTCATCTCATCTCGAGCCACATTCCCAAAGCCCTGCTCATCAGCATAAACATCTGCTCATCAGCACTGGACAGACACAGATGCAGCGTGCACAATTCACTCGCCATATGCGCCTCTGATAACATGAAGGTCCTTCAGTCCCGCAAAACTCATCTTGCAAATGATGTAATTGGAAATCAATATGCTGAATGTACAGCAATGAACATAAAAGCATATGCTGTTGTGGTGTGATAATACAGTCTAATTGACTATCGCCATAAACATGGTTTTGGATGAAAAAAAAGTCCATTATCTTCGATTGCGTCAAAATGCACTCGATTTGGGTATATACCATTTTTTTGTCACTCTGTGTCTTTCTTTACAATGTTTGCAGAACTATTGTGGCACCACTGGCTCAGATTTATGCTTTATTTCAGACACTGTGCAGACTTATAATGTCTCTTTCTCATTATGCCCAAGACAGAATTTTAATTAATGGGAGATATCTTCAATTCCAACATTCAAGTGGTTGCCATTTTACTGTGTTTATTTGAAAAGCTCTCAGATGTGGTCTCACTTGGAGAGCTCCACATATTGAAAAGGAGGAGCATTGATATCACGTCTCAATTCTTGAGCAAAATCCAGCCTTTTTCCTCCATGGCAACGATCCAGTCCTTAGTAAATGGCAGAAATTGATTACCACCCCCTTCTAATTGTGAAGCTTCCATCTGCGCCATCTTAATTGCAACTTCAGAACACAGAGCAGCCTGTGTTTTTGGAGAAAACTGCAGGAGGTTCTCAGACTCAAAGATTAAGCATTATGGCGATGGAAGAATTGGTTAGAAATAATCTAGTTTGGTGTATTTAATTTGAGAATCAGATTAGATTTAAAAAGCAAACATAGTTTTTTGGGAATCATGTGTCAAGGAATGATGGACAAAAATGTATTCCTATGAAACATTTACAAAACAAAAACCCCAAGAGATGTAAAAAATGCAAGGACTTTAACAAATAGATTTTTATAAAACAGAAACATTGCAGAGAGAAACTAAATTACGCATTGCACACAGACAACACTTTTAAGTAAAATAAACAACAACAACAACAAAAAACAAACATCAACAACAACAGAAGGCTTACCATAGACAGATGGAACTAGCCTTAAACATGACAGAGAAGAGTTTAAAAAATATTTTCACTTATCACCAATTTCATATTCCAATTTGTATGAGGGTGTGAGGGTGAATGTGAAAAATGTGCCTATTTCTGAGCCCTTACTTCATTTATAAATAGAAATTATTTTTTTATAATAAGTCCTAATTCATAATGTTGCACTAGAGTTGAGTTCTGATGGGCTAGTTCAAAAAGAAATTACAGACAAAAGCTTTCAATACCATTATCCTCTACTTAATAATTTGTGAATAATACATTTTACAGAATTCTGTTGATCTTTCAGCAGCAGCCACAAGACATCACAAAACCCTCTCTTTTGATCTCTGAACAAAGGAAACACACTGATAACATTGATACAATCGACACACCCTGATGGTCCATGTTGGAGAAACAGATCAACAACTGACACACGAATCACAATCCTGAATTTACACCGTTTTATTACTAATACAGAATACTCAACTTACTATAGGAAATAACTATTATGTAATAATACATACAGTTATGGTATATGAATTAGATTTATAAACACATAATTTCATTTAACAGTTTTATGCTTTTACTTTTTTATCATAGAACAAATAGTAAAGCTTGGTGTTTTTACCTTAAATGCTTGTTAATGCAAACAATTTTAGTTTAAATCAACACAGAAATATACAAAATGCCTGCTTTGGAAATTGTGTACCTGGTTACACTGTCTATTAAGGAAAAGTTCTTGTTGGAATGAAGGGGTAGGGGTAAGGGGTTGGGCTGTGCATCAATAATGCTGAACAAAATAGGTCTTCAAGCTAAAAGCTATAGACTTCCCAGCAGACACTGCACATCCACTGTTTACATTGTCAACACTAGAAATACTCTATAAATCATTAATGTGTCACCATAAGTAAATACAGAGTTGTATCTAAATACAACGATTCAAAAGACAAACTAAGTTTCAGAAGTCTGTCAAAGTCTGGTGTAATTAACAAATTTCTGAAAACCGTTTTATTTTACATTTCTCTTCAATTTAAAATAGAACAGTTACTCAAATGCACTCTCTTAAAACCACAAATAATGGATTCCATATTTGAATGCTGGCCTGTTTATTTATGCTACACAACCAAGTATCAAAAACTGCTCGAACAATAAAAATAACAGACACTGGCCTTAAATACCCCCATGTAAAATGATTTTTAAAATCAGTTTGAACCTGTAAACTTTGAAATGCACATTTTTTGTTCTAAGTTATCAAGAAAAGTTTATAATACATCTGCTGATTCGTTTAATGAGAAACATTAATAGTTTTTAATGAGGATCCCAGAGACTCTTTCACACATTATGCATGGCTAAGCTTATTGGTGTTGAAATAAGGAAGTGTAGAATATTCACAAATTTTTGCCAACGAAAGTACATCCGCACTTAACTGACCTGCATAAATAGATTTCGTTTGGTCAGAATTGTGCTTTGTCTAAGTGAAAACTGCTTTAATTAGTCACAAACTTGACAAATTAAACTTGATTATTTAACCTAATTACACCACTTACTCTCACTCATTTCAAAAGTTCCAATAACTTTACTTTTTAATGAGGACAAATCATCCCTCAAAAGTGCATCTTTAAAATTGTTCCAATAATGAAGGGATTGAAATAACTGTACTCACATGCAAACTTTTTTAACAGACTCTATTAAGCACCATGAGACTCAACCAGACTTGTTTTCTTCTCATTCAACAGATTTTTCTCCCCTTTTTCGAAGACAATTGGACTTTATTCCACTAGGAAAACTCTTTAATTACCTACTGCCTTTCCAGCCCACTGATTTACATTCTAAGCTATTTTAATTATACAATCCATTGCATTTTAAATGTGGATAAACTGCTTAAAATTCAGTGATTAAAGACTGTTGAATAACATCAAGAGATTTACGAATAGCCATTGCTGAAGGAATTTAAATGCAAAATAAGATAAAACGTTGCCATCTTTTGTTCCTGAGCATCCGGGTAGCAACTCCTTCATGCACATTAAATATCCCCATGTTTCTCCCTGGTATCATTTGTCATTTATATTTCAGACACTTCTTAATGTGTTCTTATCACTAACAGACAAAGCACTCAGAAGAAGCTGAGTTTCGGTCGCTTTCCTTCATGAATGGTCATGTCATTACCTCTAATGGCCATCATCATTTCAGAGGACAATACTCGTCCACAGAGACAGCAAAACTGCTTCACTTTGCTTAAATTTCAGAATTTGGACACAAATCTAGAACCCGACCATGAAGACTTAAAGAGAGCATTGTGATGCACCAGTTGTTTCCAGACACGTACTGTCAGAGGCCTTCACTGGCGCTTCAATCTGCAATTCTGCTGTGGAAATAGAATAATCAACAAGTAATGCACAAAAAGGCTGAGTTTGGATTAAGATCATAATAGAACAGCAGATGAGGCGTTAGGTCCCAGAGGAACAGACTGAAATCTCATTTAGCATTCGATATTTGAGATATTACATTATGAAGGTCTTTCACCAGATCTCTTCAGAACAGCACT
Organism: Danionella dracula; assembly: GCA_900490495.1. NCBI lineage: Eukaryota > Metazoa > Chordata > Actinopteri > Cypriniformes > Danionidae > Danionella > Danionella dracula. The sequence continues at coordinate 7,700,806 of UELW01000322.1, forward strand.
CTAATTTTGTATGCCATGATAGCAATTTCAGATACTGTACGCTTTTTAATAAATTACCAGTATTGAGTAAAACATGCATTCTCAAGGGTGGCCTGCCATGTTGCACCATTAAGAATTTAGAGTGTCTTTCATATGCCTGTTCCCTTTCTGAATTCAAAACTGAAAAACAGTCAGAGGTGTCTAAAAACAGGATGCAGAAGACCAAATTTACTTTCTGTTTGCATGATGCTTTAAAGTTGTATATGTTTTTTTCCTTTGCATTTAAATAATGTCAGGGCTTTTGGGAAGACAAGGACCCAGGAGTAAGTCAAGAAAAAGAACTGGATTTATTGAGGAGCACAAACAAAGTCAATCACAAAGAAACAACGGGTCGCTCTCCTCCAGCTCCAAGGTAAAATGAAAACCAAAAAGTCCCTCCAGGGAATCTCCAAAAATAGAACTTAATACACCCCTCTTGGGGTCATTGATTGAGGGGACTGGTCTTGGCGAGGGCAGCACCACGCAGCACAGGTTCCAGAGCTGGTTTGCAGACAACCAAAGGTGAGCCAACTAACATGCAAAAATAACATGAAATTATTAAACATCACAGGACTAAACTTTCTATGACTGGGATAAAACAACAGGGTAATATAGAGCAATTAATAAAGATAGGACACAGGTGTAGAGCAATGACTGTCGCACAGCCGGTGATCACACTCAGCAGAGTGGAATGAGCCAATTGATAACTGAAGACAAAAAAAAACAGATCAAGAGAAAGGGAAGAAGACAACCCTAACAAATAAAAAAAAATGTAACAGTAACATAAATGAGTTTAATCATTCAATTCATATACGTTTCAGAGGAGCTTGGCTGATAATTGACCATCCAATCATATGGTCCCACCAATAATATTATAGTATATGAGAAACAGCCTGAGGGAATAACATCAACGTTGTGTAAGCAATGTCTCCTTCCACCCCTTCGCCACTTCAAAGGCGGTATTCTCTGGGCCAGATTACTTCCTAGTCCCACCCTCCTCATTTGAACAGCTCACCTAGTATACTTCTCCATTCCTTCCCAATCGTGCTTGCATACTAGGCAATTATAAGCAAAAGCAAACATGTGAAATGACTATAGAAACATTTGTACACAATCTATATTTGACTCTCAGTGGTCCCTCTTTATTGCTGGCAATGTTCTGAGATTAATCTTTGGTGCTTCAGTCTTGGTTAACTGTGTGAGGTAAACAACTTGCACACCAACAAAGCTTTACCAGATACAGAACAGGGCAGCACTAAATGGTAAGTAACACAACACAAATAATGGTCAAGCTCAGAGAAATTCAGAGAATCAAATTGATCACAGAAGTTAATGGTGACCAAACGTAGAAAGCAGGGGAAGTTATGTACATCCTGTTTCAGAATGTACATCTAAGCACCAAAGTTTCATCATCTACCCACAGATTATCAGCTCACGCCCCCTTCTGGAGCTAGAGACGTGACATCACAGCAAACTTACATCTTCAGCAACATGCCCCCAAGACAGCATGAATCGTTGACGCCCCAAAATTGGAAGTTTACATAAGATATCTGGATCATTTTTTTAAACTAAAATTTATCCTTGCATGTTCAGAAGCGCTAGAGGATCAATATCACCTCTTATAATATAATAAAGCTCTTGAAAGCTACAAAAGCACTCTCTAAGACACTAAAACATGTTCACACTTTTCTCTCTTGTTTAAACACTCTCAATGTTCAAACTTTTACCTTAGCATGTCCTGAAGTCAAAATGTTTGTCTAATGGTTAGCATCCTCCTCTGCTCCTCTCCGCCAACATTTAGTAGTAACGCTGTAGCAATGAAATATAAGCTTATGCTTATTTACTCATAAAACATGATTTTTGTCTAAATAGAGTCAATGTCGAGTTAGTAAACTTACTCAACTGAGTCTAACAATTAAACCATGTATTTTTAGTTTCTACCATGTGGTGTAGTGTCCCTTAAATATTTTGCCAGTACTTTCTCAGTTTTTAAAGAGTAATGTTTTATAAAGTAGACATAACTCTGCAATGTTCATACAATTAAGTTCCATATATGATGGAAAAGGTATTGTTTTATTTTTATTTTTTTTCCACAAAATAAAAAAATATATATTATTATAGTTGTTTAAAAAAATATTTTGGTCTTTTACCGAAACATAACACCAATGAACACACTAATTTTGTGCATACGCTTGCACTCTGTGTATATTGAAACACCAAACAATAAAATAGATTTTCTGCAGTTGTTTGCTTTGGCTGTGGAAGAAGCTTTTTATCTGGCGCTGGTAACACAAAGCACAATCAGTATTTAAGCTGCCCTGTTTTCATTCTGTTCCCTCTTGTCTTTGGTAGGTGAGCGTCTCATACTGCGATCAGTGAAAGAATCTCTTTTCAAACCAAGCAATAAGCCCAAAGCCAGTGCTTTATCTCCACTCTCTGCTCAGATCATCTCAGTGTCCTCTGAAATACAAGTGCTATATAAAAGCAAACAGTTATTGTGGAAAGATGTCTTTGGAGAGTTCTTGTAAAACCTGCTTTTGTTTGGCGCACATGCTTTCTCTCTTTTCATCAATTCAACAGATCGATGAAGTGCAGCAACAATTATTCTTGTAAACCACAGATTGAAGTGATACATTTCATAAGCATCTGAGCAAACCCCGTGTATCGGCTCATGTGGTAATCTTATTGCAGACAATACGATATTTTCAGTCAAGAGTGACCAAGCTGTGGAAAATCATTTTTTTACTTAAACACCAACAGTAGTCAGATAATATGGGATCTGCTGACTGTATACACAGTTTTCACTGGATTATGAGTTCAGAATTGTATTTATTTGGTATGCTGCTCTATTACTCTCTCAAGGTCTAAGGGTTGCCAGGCAAATGGAACCCCAGACATCTTCTATTCCCTCCTGCAGTTCACAAGCTAAACTGCTCTAGTCACCTTGTTCCACTAAAGCAAATGGATTCTCCTTGTAATGGTCAAAGGAAGCAAAACAAAAGATCAATAGTTTAGTGAGACACATTATAGGTAAAATCAATTCACTTTTAGAGGCTGCATTTGCTATGCAACGGCATAGTTAAGCAGAACAAGGTCATGGAAATGTTGGTTGTGTTTAAGTTTAAAATGTATGATTATTCTAGAATAATACAGATATGTGCAGAGTTGAAACACACACAGACATGCGCACACGCATGCGCACTCACATTATATAGGTTTTTTTGGTTAAGAATACATATATTTCATTTTTCTAATTTGAAATCATTTCGCATTTTGTATTGGATATTGAATTTTATAATTATTAAATTAATTTATAACTATATAATTGGTCTGTTATTTTTAATTAATGTTAAATGTAAAATGTTATACATCTAAATAAAAAAACACATTTGTTCAGCTTTTCCTAAAACATGGAAAAGAGGGAGAGAACAAACAAATATATAAAACGTCCCCAAAAGTCTAATTTAAAGCACGCTCTCTTTTTCAGTTTACTGAGCTATCCCTTAATGGTAATTTGAAATTAAAAAGGACAAAATTGGCATAAATTAAAAACACATCAATAAACCGATATGACTGTGAAGCTCCAGCCACTAATGCTAACGTTAATGCCTTATAAAGCACATCCACTGAACGTCTGTTGTGTTTGGTTCACTTTAATGGGAACATTTTAAGAATGTAGAAATAGTGATCTGATTGGTTTCATTAATCTGGATCTCCAGAAGTGAATTCATTCTATCAAGAAACTAGTGATGGGAAGTTTCGTTAATTTAGGTGACTTGTTTCTTTTGACTCTAAAAATAATGAATCATTTGAACGATTCATTAAAAAAAATATGTACAGGGTGATTCAAAAACAATACCACAACTTTGAAAATTGAGAACTCTGCAAAGAAGAAAAGGATAATTAAGTACATTCTGTCTTCGATTTAAGGAAGCTCTGAAGTTTGTTAAGTACTTTTAGAATAGAATAGATAGAATGCCTTTATTGTCACTATACACATATACAATTTGCATTATAAACATGTACAATGAGATTAAGAGCATCTCCCTAGTCAGTGCAACATTTAGTAAGGAAAAATACTATAAAGTGTCAAGTACAATAGAAATATCTTTAGTAATAGTGCAAAGAAGAGAGGGGGGAGGTAGGTGGGGGGGCAGTTCTGTTTAAGAGCTAGACAATATATAGTGTTAAAATTGCAATTGCACAGCAATCATAGTTTTTTCACCTATAAGGTTATTGTCCATGTAAAGTGAAATAAAGTGAGTATATTGCACATGTTGATGTTACACAGGGTGATGCTTAGGTCCGGTGAAGTGTAGATTAAGCCAGTTCCTGTGTGCGCCTGTTAGAGTTTAGGGTAGTGATGGCTTCTGGGAAAAAACTGTTCTTGAGTCTGTTTGTCCTCATTCTAATGCACCTATAGCGCCTTCCTGAGGGCAACAGTTCAAACAGTCCAGAAGCCGGGTGAGAGCTGTCCCTGATGATGTTCTCGGCTCTGCTGAGGCAACGGGAGGTGTAAATGTCCAGTAGGGAGGGGAGCCGATGATCTTCTGTGCTGCTCTGTCCACCCTCTGGAGTCTCTTCCTGTCTGCCATGGTGCAGCTGCCGTACCATACTGTGATACAGTATGTCAGCAGGCTCTCGATTGATTTCAAATTGATTAAGGTTCCATCATTTCTTTGACTAAATACAGATTTTCAAAGTTGTAGTATTCTATTTGAATAACTTTGTACTTGCAAGCTAGTATGACAAAATATGAGAATTTCGAGATTCCTGTGAATGAACAGTCATTATTCTTATTCATTTCTACATATGGTGCTGCTAATGGGAGCAGGAAAATTTAGAAATTGCATAATCCACATGCACCAAATAGAACGATTCATATCCCAAAAAAAGTTGATATTCACTAGTCAAAGATTTGTTCTTTTAGAATGATTTGTTCATGAACAACACCTCACTAAGAGAAACTAAGTTCAGTTGTATGATCAAGAAAAAATCTATTTTGTACTGAAAATGAGTGATAAAGTCTGAGCCATGTCATAAAGAACAGCTAAACACTGGGTTTGGAAAAATATGCAAAGTTCGCGATAGTGGAATCATGAAGAGATGTTATGACCTGTTAGCTGCCAGAGTTTTATTTTCGACAAATAGATGACTCTTTTTGTAAGGCTTCCCTGCAGATCTGATTTAACTAGCTGTGTTCCTCTTGTATGATTAGAAAAGATTGTTCTTCTATTTATGTAATTTTGTGTCATCTCTCGTATTCTATTTTCTACGGCATGCCAGTCAGATGTGACATTTCCATGCATAATGCTAGGTAACATGACATTGGATTGATTATTTGTAAAGTCAGCTTCAAGGGTGGGTTTTGACTAATGAAAGCTGACATAAACATTAGATCTTCCCTGAGGGTTTGGCTATAAGAGACTAGCATAGGGTTAGCAGTCTGTCACATCGCTCAATGAGGTTTTTTCTTAAGATTCACTCAATGACACTCAATGTTCATCACAACCCTCCAATAACTCCAACCGAAGACACCTTTTTGACCATTGATTTCTGATTTCTACAATACTTCATTGGATTCAGAAGATCTTCTCCCCTGGTCCCCTTGTCTCCCTCATGTCACCACAGAAAATCAATTTTCCCACTTAATGGTTTTGGTTTGATATCCTGCAACATAAAAAGAGGTGCAGGTAAGTATTACTGATTATATTCTAGAGGAATGTAATTTGTTTTGAGTTGTTTAAAAAACATTTTTTTTATTGAAATTACAATGTAATTTGTTTTGATTTTTTTTTAACAGTACATTAAAACGCAATCCTGTATAGTTGACTATTTTTTGACATTTCTCAAGATTAAAAAAAAAAATCACAAGCATGTAAACCTAATCACCATTTTCAAAAGAGCTGCTTTACTATGAATAATTAGACATATCTTTTCTCTATAAAGGCATTATTTTGTTTTGTACTTGTTTTGTGTGAACATGTGGCAATTTATAGGGTTAGATTAATAAAGTTTATTTTATAAAGTGACTTTAAACTGAATCTTCACGTAGCGCTGGACAGAAGCAGTACAAAGTCAGAAAAAAAATGATAAAATCAGATAATAAAACAATACAGGGTCCACAAAACATGTTAAAAACAGTAAATATAAGGCAAAAAAGAATAACACAATAAAGCATCAACAATTAATGACCAGTTTAAAAAAGTGAGTATTAAGATGGGATTTAAAACCGTATAACTTTGTGCCTCACTGAGTTCAACTGGAAGAGAGTTTCACAGTGTCGGTGCATAGACGAAAAGGCCCTATTGCCTAAGTTTTAGCGCCTTACAGACTTACTGAGTGGAGTGGAGCAGTGGTGGGTATGCAGTTAAAAGCAACGGCATTTACATTTATGCATTTAGCAGACGCTTTTGCAGCAGGGAAGAGACAATAAGGAATTTGTACAAACACAGTCAAAGTTTAATTCAGGTCGCTCATACTAGAAGTTGTATTACCTTATCAATCAACCATAGCAGGAAGAAAATTAAATTTTTTTCATAGTAAATTTTCCCTGAAGAGAAGAGTTTTCAGTCTTTTGAAAGCTGTTAGTGTTTCTGCTTTCCTAACTGGATCAGAGAGTTTGTTCCACCAGTCAGGGACAGTGTAAAGTCATGGAGTGCTTTATATGTGAGGGATAAAGTTTTAAAATCAACACAGACACAAATCAGCAGCCATTGCAATTTAAGAACCGGTGTGATGTGTTCACATTTTCTGATATGAGTAGCTGAATTCTGAACACACTGCAACCTGCCCAGAGTAGACCTCGAAACCCCGACCAGGAGAGCGTAACAGCAATAAAGATGTGGAACGACGAACACATTGATCTTTCATCAATGAAAATGCAGCAAAGGTCATTTCTCAGGTGGTAAAAGTATCTGGATCTCATCCATCTTACTAGCTGGTGATTGGTTTCTTTGTCTTTTTTTTTTGAAGGGTGAAGGGAAATGTGTTAAAATCTTTTCCATAGAAAAATACTCAAAACTGCTCTGAAGCTTGAGCATATCAAGAATCACACTGCATGGTTTGAAGAGTTAGGCGTTTTAGGTCTGTTCTTGAGTGCCACAGCCCTGCGGCAGTAATCAAACTTTACCACAGAAGCTTATCAATGTCTAAGGGCTAGCGCAGAGCTCCAGGCTGCTGAGATTTATCAAGGCTGCATCACAACTCCACAGGTCTCTGCCTGTCTATGGGCTAAGTGCTTGTGATCGACAGACGCTAAAGTGCTCAGAGTACCAAGTTTCCTGTGCTCTTTCTAGCAATTTTTCACAGGGAAAAGACAAATTCTATCATAACCCACTCTCATAACTCAATGTCAAGCCATAAAAAAGAGAATGAGTAATGATGTAGCTATGGAAAATGTATTAAAGCACCTGATGACAAAACACTTGAACATGCAAATAGTTTAAGATAACATTTTTACTATTGTTATTAACATAACAATTTGGTCAAATTCTGATACGAAGGTTGTTTGTCTGAAAACTGCAAAGCCCCGAAAGACTGTACAACCTAATATAGACAATGACAAGTCAGGTTTCCTTAAAATTGTTTCTTGTTGAGTCATGAAAAATACAAAATATGACTGAAGTTAAAAGTAAAAATGACAAATGTTTCTGAATAGTTGCATACCAGTTGTATAAAAAAAGTAACAAAAAGTCTTTAAAAGTGTAATTGCAGATTAACTGCAAACATGTTTTGAAATATATAGATTTTTTTTGGTTGCTGCATATTCTATGTTATACTTTGATTGTGGCTGCAATAGATTTCCAAATGTCCTTTAAACCTTTAAAAAAATTCCCTCATTAAACATTTTAAGGATGAGCAAGTCGCACCATCTCAAATATGTCTCAATGGAAAAAAACAGATGAGAACAAAACAAAATCTTTCCACTCTAAAGCTCAACCCAGAGCACTGAAGAGCAGAAGCATCTGATTGAACGCAATCTCTTTGAGCCTGATGGGTAAATCTTCATTCATATGTATAGGTCTTAGTCAGTCGCAGCACCACAGAGGGATTTAGAATTCCAAATCCCAAAAAAGCAATAACCAAAGAAGAAGGCTCTTTAATATCACTGTACATTATTTACAACTTCAAAAGCAAGCATTCCAAGTGCTGGCTAAGGAAAGGGAAGATTAATGTGATGTAGTCAGAGGAAGTGAGCAAGTCCCTATCAGATGGCAACGTAAGTAGAAACCTTTATGAATATATTTGTTATGCCGATTGAACCCCTTTGTTAGGGAAAATGCAAAGATTTCATATGCAGAAAAAAATGCTAATTTAGGTTATGGTTAGGTCAGATTTTTTCATGACAGTCTGAATATCTCAATTCAAATGAAAAAAAAATCTGATTTTCATGTGTGCTCGAAAATGATCATAAGAATTAGATTTTTTGTTTGCAGTGCAACTCTTCAGTCTGAAAGCTCACGTCACATTTTTCTGGAATTTATATTAACAAGCCCAAGTTAAACATAATTTCTCATGGATATGAATGTCTGGAGAAGAATGTCTTTTACTGAAGAGGCTCAGATAAGCAGAGGGGTGTTTACTATTTTGGAGTACCAAACAAGCTTAGGATCTGGGGCCCATCACAGTTTTGCCTAATATGCACTGTACAGAATAAAGTTACCTAATTTTATACTTTAAATAGAATAGCTGTTCTTACATTTGATGGTCCAAGACATCTTAAGTGTTCAAACAGTCTGCAGAATATTTTTATTTGTATTTTTTTTGTCTTCAAAAGTCTTAAGAATATTTTAGCTGTGAGAAATTAATAGTATTAGTCTTAACATTACCTTCTTCTATCCATATGTATCTGAAATTTGTACTTTCTGTTACAAATTTTAACTTTAAGTCCAGGTTGTAATTAAAGTTGTAGGTTGGAGTCCTTTTCAAACGATAGTAACAAAAAACAAAACCAATTTCTGCACTTGCATTCCAAAGTGAAGCAAAGTGGAGTTTTTTAAATACTCATTGGCATAAGTCTCATTATGTCAAGTTGTGATAAAAGTAGAATTCTTACAGCTTGTACAGCATGCCAGCATTTATGAGGTTGTGGCTTACATTGTCATTTACATTTATGCATTTAGCAGACACTTTTTGTCCAAAACTTACAGTATGAGAGACAAAATGTAATTTATTACACAGTCAAAATCTCAGCTTGCTGATAGTAGAAGTGGTATCAACTGATCAATAAACCATAGCAGTAATGCAGAGAAAAGTGAAAAAAATAAAATAAAAACAAAAATCATAGCAGGTGTTTCCTGAAGAAAAGAGTTTTCTGTTGCTTTTTGAAAGCTGTTAGTGTTGGTGCTTTCCTGACGAGATCAGGGAGTTTGTTCCACCAGCCAGGGCCAGTGAGAGAGAAGGTTCTGCTGAGAAGGCATATAGTAGTGCATGAGATTGTGGAGGTAAAAAGGGGCTGATCTGGAGATGGCTGGTGTATATGCAGTAGTTCTGTAGCATTTCTTATAAACTGATGTAGTTTTATTCAGTGTTTCTGAAGTGCTTGGTTGGTCAGCACGATTAACGTGCGTTTTTGGAAGCTAATTGCTTTTAAAATCAACCCATTATGTTTCAAAATGAAGTGCCATTAGTTTATATGGCTGACCTTGAATCATGGCAAATGATTTTTGTCATTTAAAAAAATCCACTAATATGCTATCAAAAGCTTATGACTTATAATCAGACCAACAGACCAACTTAGAGCCCAAAACATACAGTAATGACTCATGGCCTGCGCATTTTCTATGTAATGATTGAAGTACTCCACCTTTGCAGAGTGAACATTTATGGATGGTTCTTGCACTTATAAAGAAGAAATGTACATATTTTTTCTCCCCACTGTAATAAACCATTGTTAACCATTTCAAGGTCTTTCTGAAGATGTCTTGATTTTTAACATTTTCTTTCACTTGAAAGATGCTACTGCCACCTAATGGTTCAACAATTCAACAAATAGCAAAACATCCTCAGTGTTACAATTATTTACCTTTTTATTTTTAAATTCTAAAAAACAAACATTGATCAGGTTGCCAATCCACCACAGGGTCAAACTTGCATCATTCACACCTGCAACTCATGTCAGTTACACATTACCCTAAATTGCATGCAAAACTGAAATACTGGAAGGAAACACACTGAAGCATAATCTCTTGACCATAATCTCAACCAAAGACATTTTGGTCGATTCGTTAAAAAAAGGTTTAAGAACTAGATCAAGGTGGGCAAAGTGGATAATTAGCCTTAATTAGTGTGATTAGAAATTGGTTAACATTTTAATTTTAAGGCTTAAAAAAGCTTAAAAAAAGAAAAATGCATGAAAGTAAAGTGATAAATCTTGAAGCAACCTTTTATTTTTAAAACAAGCTTTTCTTCCTGTACCAAAATCTGCAGTGGTTAGATGCCTTGACATTTTTCATATTTTGGGGGATTGGGTTAAGAATAATTGGAACTTATGTGATCTTTCTTAAAATGACATTAAAACATAAGCCACATTTATATTTCTGATATAAATGTTAGCCATCTTTTCTGTAAGAATCATAATTAAATGAGTAAAGCTGGCATGAAAGACTCTTTAATAAAAATTTACCTAAATGTTTTTTTTAGGTAATATTTGGGTGATTGGGACACCATAAGCTATCATTGATTCACATTAAAAGTTTTTCCCAATCTGTAACGTTAAATAAATAGAAATAGTTGGCACCTGAGCTTTCAAATCTCGATAGGGTTCTACTATACCACAAACCTACAGCTTTTGGATCTAATTTAAATTGCATAATGAGTTGTAGTCTTACCTGAAGTTATTCAAGAAAGGAATACAATGTGTCAGACTCCCATCAAACTAGTACACTATTGAGACGAAAACATTTTATTTAGAAACATATATTTGTTATCTTCGTTTTCAGTTTGCCAAAGCTTGGAATCAGGCAGCAGGATTTCCCAAAAGGTAAATCAAGTTTCAAAATATGAGTAAAACGCTATAAATTGTGAAAAGTGACTGTTCTTATTTATAGAGATTTTAGTATACTGTACTGTGAGACTTGAATTGTTCATAAGCAAAATTAGCACAAACCCTTGGAAACACAAGTAAAGTGTCCTACTCTACAATGTTTATGTTGATTAGTAGATTAAAAAAATCATGAGGCACAAAGAGTATAAGCCAAACTTTAAAAATATATGTTTTTTCAAGATTTGTATAACTTCTACCACCAATTACACAAATCCTGCATTTTAGGCAATGTGTTATTTGGCTTATTAGGCTAAATTAACTTTGTTTTCCTTTTATGCCCCAATGTACTTTTAAGGACTAGCAAAAACAAGTTTGGTGGTGTGTGGACATTTATGTGTAGACTAATCCCCGTTCAGTACTTAGCTAGAGCTAGCCTTTTAAAGATTTCCCAAAGAAATAAAGCGATATCAAGAAAATCAAGCTGTTTTTGCCTTCTGTTCGTCCGAAAAAGTACCCACTTTGTCCAGCAGATGTCAACAAAGATCATTATTGAATGTGTATCATGAACCGACTGCATTATTTTAATTGGTTTATAATACTTAAACATCTTAATGAATATGAGAACAAAAGGCTAGCCTATGTTGAGGTAGGCCAACACATGCTATTTTTTAAGATTATACCAATAAATGTGCAAAAATAATATATACATATTCTTATATATATATATATATATATATATATATATATATATATATATATATATATATATATATATATATATATATATATATATATATATATATATATATATATATATATATATCACAGAATAATTGTTATGGTTGCTGCATTAGCTTTTTTAAACAGTTTCCATTTTCTTCACGGATTACTTGTAAGGTTGTGCGCATGCGCACGAGAGACGCTCGTAGTCAGTTTCACAGCTGATCACTCAAGCACTTAACTCTCGTGGGCATCCTTTCGAGCTAAAGGGGTCAATGGAAATACTAGGTTGCGGCGTTTCAATGCTTACTCGCGGTGTCTCGACTTAGTGAAGAGGATTTTAGCCGTGTCTGGCGTTTTACACAGAAATAAAGGATCACCGGAGCGGAGCGCTGCGGAGACCAGTGGTCAGACTCGGACTTCCTCGCGCGGGTTCGGGATGGCCTCGTCTCGCCAGGACTACATCGCCCCGTGGTGGACCTACTGGCTGCACAACTTTCCGCATCTGAACTTTAAGTTTCAGACGGTCGTTAGCACTTTTAAACCAGAAGACGCAAGCTATCAGCAGGTAAGTTTTGAGAGACAAAACTAGTAGATTGAATAATCATATTTTGATGGAACATTTTAGGGTTTGTGTAACTTTTATTTAGTCTGTGACGCAGCACATCTTTTATAGTTTGAATACAATTTTGTTGAAAATTTTTGGGGTCAATGTTCAGATATAGGCTCTATACCCACCTAATTACTCTGTAATTCATTCACTCTTTACCAAAGAAACGCTATTAATTGTAATAATTCTATTAATTTTTGTGAAATAAAATATGATTTCAAGTATTTGATAAAAATTTTGTTAAGTATTCTTTCTAAATGGGAAACCATGTGAATTATTAAATTGTGATATAAACTACAACTCTTTAAGAAATGTGTGATTTACTTTTACATTGCATTTATTTTCTTTTTCAAAAGAATGACACATTTTTTGCTCATTGTTGAAATATTGCTTTAATAAAAAATATTTGTTGAAATATTGCTTTAATGGTATTTGCTTTAATAAAAAGGCATTATACTGATATAAATAAATGGGCATTGACCTGTGTAAAGTGAAATGTTTTCTGTGATTTTTATTTATTTTATTACCTTTTTTTTTTTTTAGCTCTAGACCTGCACTGTAAACCTGAACAACGCATAATACTCTTAACAGATGTGTCTCAAAATGTTTGTCTGTGAAACAAGGGAAAAAGCTTGAAAGGTTTACAGATTACAGAAGTTGATTCACATGTTTTTATATATATATATATATATATATATATATGGAAACTTATAAACTGCACCCATTCACATACATTAAGCGTTTACATGTTTTCATATAGCACCCTCCAACCTTATACAGCACAACACTTTTGTGCTTTGCAGCTTGCTTTTGTCTCTCCGCCACACCTTTTTTAACAGGAAATTAAGCTTTATTTAGTGCTCTTCTAACTTCCTCTGCCAGCAAAGGATATAAGACATACAGAGATCAAAGTCAGCAGTAATGAAAGCTGCAACTGATTAGTTCATCATCTTAATTCGTCTCTAGCAACTTAAGTTGTAAGAAATCTTGTAAATACCATTTTCATTCTTATGTTTCAATTTAGCAAATTGATGAGTTTTCTTTGACTCTGTATTACAGATGTCCAACTTACACATGTACTACCGCCCTTAAAGTAGATATTCTTTTTTTTGTGGGAGAAAGGTATACTTTTCAGTGCGTGGCAGTAAAATGTGCACAGTTTAGGACACATAACTGCTCGTTCAGTTGCATGGTTACCAGCCTGAACATCATCTCTGTAGAATCTAAAGCTAGATTTGTTATTTTATCATTATTTCCTTTCATCTGCTCTTTCAACGTGATGAGAAACGTGAATCGATTACTTGAACTGAAATTGAAGAAACTTGCTTTTGAAACTGCTGTTTGTTTTGTTATGCTGTAACTGAACAATAAAGTATAATGCAAAACGATATAATGCTACGATGTCAAGGCTGACTGACAAATGGTTTGAAGGAAGGCAAACAAATTAGTGTTGACCGTTACTTTGATAAATTACCCAACAATTTTACTAGTGTTAGTACTTTTTTTACTTGTCATCATGTACACATTTATATACCTTTATACACATTTCCACTTGCAATAAATCAGAAGTATCCTAAAAATGGATACAAACTAGTTGTTCAAAATATTTTATTTTGTTTCCAACAGACAAAAAAACACTCAAATGTTTATGGCTTGAGTGAATGCTTGGTAGTGGATACATACTTTACATTATTAATTGCCGATAAATACTATAAGCTACTTTATACAGATATAAACCTGTATATGAAGTCTTTTCCCACCTAATGGCCTTCTGAAATAGTGCTCAAGTTTATAATTCAAAGCAAGTGTTCAGATGTTTCTGACTCTAAACACTTTCTAAATGGTGGTTTATGCATTAAACATAATTACACACCACTCTTTAGTTATTATAGTGATTTGCTCAGAATTTCCCCGGAGCATGCTGTGATTGTCTAATGTGAAAATGTTCCACTGTCATGTCCAATTGTAGCCTTTGACATGACTTAAAATACATTGGTTTGTATTTGGCTTTTAGTTCAATGAGCTATTGTCTTTTTTCCTTTTTTTAAATAATGACACTGTATCTAATTTTATTTAAATATTTTTTCCCTTTGAAAGTCCTGAATCACAAGACCCAGCGCTGCCGTGCTCTGCTTTCATCACATGATGTTCTAAACCATGTGCGTTACCATGGGGACGTGAAAGAAGGCTCATGCTCACCCTCACAATTACCATTTTAGGATGTGGTTGACCACAAGTATCAAAATATCTTTTTACGGACGCGCATCTCTTGTTCTTGTCCTCACTTTTAAGGAGGGATGAGTGAGGATACTTAAAAGTGGTTAGCTGAATAGGTGACAGCTGTTAAAGGAAATGAGCTGGGGTTAGGGTAGGTTACATACACTGAACAAAATAACAAGTAGCATTTTCTTAATTTTTATTTTGCATGGTTTTCCAAGCAAGTTCATTAAGTACATTTAAAACTTAAAATGGAGTAAAATTTGCATAACAATATTGACTATATTTTCCAAAGTGCTGAAGTACATATTATTTGACCTGTACACTTTTTTGGAGTAATTTTTACTTGCAGTGATCTGATGTAACTAATATAATTACGTAAAAAGAATTACTATTTTCATTTTATAACATTTGTTTCATGGAGTAATACTTGTGTTAATGCAACAAGTGATGTTTATATGAGAAAGATTGTGACGATATTCTTAATGGGATATTTTATTAAAACATCTTGTATAACATGCGCTTACAGAGACTTACAACATGTAATAATAAACTTTAAAAACCTAAACATCTTAAGCAACTTCATTCAGCCAATCTGTCCGATACATTATTGTTTGTATAACTTTTCCTTAGCCTGAATAACGTATTACAATATTTTTGTTTGTTTAGTATGATTTATTTTACAAATGCACACACACTATTAATATATAATATAAATAAATCATAATCTTTATGCAAATCTTTTCCTCTTACCATAAAATAACATGCTGTTTTTTTGCAGTAGGAACTCCAGTGTCCAAAATTGCAGTTTCAAGGCATCCACTTGTAGATTGCACATACAGCTCTCCTTCAGGGAGTACTATGAGAATTTAGAGTTGTTTTCATGCATTATTTTAGAATTCCTTCACACTTCTCTATGTGCTTTATTATCTAACTTTAGAGTTGTATCTGAATCCTCTCTCTGTCTTTGTGGATTCTCTTTCTGTGTCAGTGTCTTGCGCATTTGCAATGTCTGCCGGTTTTTCTGCATTTTTTACTTATAGAAAGGTCTCTTCATGTTTGAACAAAGATTGATAACCGGTCACAACACATTATTAACTTGCAGATCACAAAAGCAGAGTTTGTGGCACTGTTATTGCACTCTTTGCACGACCAACTGCCTATGTATTTTCGCTAAAACCTTGGTTGTAAATGTGGGTCCAGATTGAGCTTTCAGTAGTGTTAATAGTGTGGGTTTGTTTTTAAAGAAATGATCATGGATAGGTGTTGATTTAGTCAGATTTGTAGTATCACAATTCTATTGTCATTTTATCTTCAATCTGTATCTCAAATTCATTTTTTTAAGGGAATAATAAAAGTTGTATTTACCTTCGTTGTTAAGGTGGGACATAGATGCACTGGTGTTATACATTGTGTTATAAACAGTTGCAGTTCAATCCGAAGGTTAGATCCATACTTTTCCTCAAAAGTAGGAAAAATTCAATGTCATCCATTGAAGCGAATGGAAAAAACAACTTTTGCCGCTGAACCGGTAGTTGAGGAGTAACTGAAATAACATATAGTTGGTGTGATGGCAACTGCCAACTTTATGCCCAACACATTTTCCTATCACGAGTGGTTTTAAGTAGGAAAACAACAAACTATTTTTATCATTCTGCTATTGATAATGAAACGCTACTGGTCTAATCCGATTCACTTATCTTTGTTAAAACTTTGCTAAAAGGGTTATAGCCAGAACCAACTCCAAAAGATTACTCCTAATTATTTTTAGAGCAGTTAAAGAATGTGCTAATGTGAGAAATAAATAAACTTAAATGCTCAGTGATCCATGAGCAACAACCTAAAAAAAGATGGAAGTTTGAAGAAGATAGTGAATAAGAAAGAACTTAACATTAATAAAGTGAAACTTTGTACTGACTTTTTTATTAACTTTGTTCTGTTGTTCACCTTCATGTTTGTTAATTAGCCTGTTATCTGTCTTTGGTGTATTTCTTGCTATAAATTTGGAAAGCAAACGTCAGTTTGTTTTGAGCAAGATAATAATTTTTTAATCTTCAAATAAAAACAAAAACAATAATAAGAAGTAATGTTGGCTATATAATAGAAAATAATGCTCTGGATCACTGATGAATCAATGTTTTGTTCCCGTCTTTCTTTTTGACCGGACCCGCTCATCCTTTTATTTGTTGTTTTACTTAGTCTCTGATCTTCCTGGCCTGTGCTTGTGCAGCGGGACTGGGCTTAAGTCTCCTGGTGCTCTCTGCATACATGACCTGCTTGTACTGCTGTCGAAGGGAAGAGGAAGAGGAAGTCAAGAGACCTGACACCTGCTGTGTCACATGGATCGCTGTCATCACCGGCCTCATCATATGGTGAGTTAAAGCGCCCTCTTTCACTTGGAGGTTCTTTTCTAAGAGGGTTTTTTGTAGTTAATTCCTAGAATTGTACTTCACATTTACGTCCAAGTTTGTTTAATGGCTTTTATTGTAGCTGGAAAGCCCAGAGAGTAAAAGTATAACTTTGTAACTTCATACATTGTTTAATAACTTGTTATTACCCTTAGTCGTTCCTGCTCTGCAAAATGAGAGATATGCCTAGCACAGAGAAATCTGATTCTAAACATGGCTTCATGTGTCAACTTTCTCCTAGTTATAGTCACAATCTGCTTTGAAGAATGATTTTTTCCCTGACGCACAAGTTAATAAAGTCTTAATTTTCCAGGGATTTAAAGAGGTTTTTTTTTTCTTACATGTAAATATTTCAGTAATACTATTCAAATTTATATATTCTTTCTGTTGACTGTTCTTAATGAGGTGCTGTATAAACTGTTCTTAATGATATGCTGTTTAATTATTTTAAAGTTGTGCTAAAACCTATTGTTCTGAAGATGGGTCAATATTGGCAAGATACTGATTTTCTACTTACTTTGAAGAGTGAGTAAAAAAGCAGCATGAGAACCGTACAATTAGATAATAATGCTTAAAGTAAAATACATGATGCTAGTAAAAAATGTAAGAAAAATAGGCATGACAACTTTTTTAGTGATTTTTTTTTCTGCTGAATGGTTTAAGTACATTTTACAGTAAATAAGTTATAAATATTACAAACAAAACCAAATATCAAAATTATAGATATTATTTGATGTGTACTAAACAATTTTATCAAACAAGTAGTTTGTAAAATATAGTCCTTATTGGTGACGCATCCAATGAAGATATGCCAAGTTCCTCAATCTGGCAATTCGAGATTGTCATTCCAATGTAACTCTATTTTGTCTCAGCATGAAAAGAAATTCCTCTTATCTCACACAAAAACTTGAGATATCATTATAAAGGCCAGAATTTCGTAGGGTAGAAAATAAAATAATTATTATATGTGTAAGCTGTATGTTTTCAGGTTCACTGAGTACACAATTATCAGAGGGCATTCAGGGTCACAATAAATTGTCCTCAACATCAGAGTTATTTAGCCAGGGAAAATAGTGTGTTTGTATTGGGTTTGCCCTGCAACGGGTATCTTTGTTAGATGTGAGACTGAAAGAGGTATTTTTAGCCTTTAAGCCAGATATGCTGACATCACACCCTACTTACTCCTTGATCTCCCAAATGACAATGCAAATCAGATCACGAGCTGCTGCCTTCAGCTTCAATTTGCCGGAAATAAAATGGAAAATCTATTTAATTTGGTGAGAATTAATCTCCCCCTGCCCTTCTAGGCAATCCCTACATTGATAGCTTACATTCACACCCCTCTCACAGGATTTGTCTTCATGCTGAAATTTAGATCAGACAATTGGTATATATAAGAATACGTTACACCCTGAAAATCCACTACCAATTCACACACTGCGAACACGGTTTGCTTTAGTTATGTCATTAAAAGAGAACTGTATTCCTGCTCAATTGAATTGGCAGGGAATCTGGTTAAACTTGGGACAGTCATGGAACTTAGAGTCCTGATTGAGTTAACATTCCTAGCATTAACATATCTAGCCATGGGACCTGTTGTTATGCTAAGTGCTGTTGCATGATGGTGCTTAACATAAAGGCTGTATAAGTCTTTATTTGTGTATTTGAGACCAAAGTGCTCGGAGTGAAACCTTGGTGTATTTTTCCCCATACATTCATCGCTATTTCCTTCTGTGCATTTTTTTTGTAAAGCTCACGTTGAGTTCTTGCTTTTTTTTTTGTCCAGTTCACTTGGAACATATTTGCTCTTTTAGATTATATAGTTTTGCAAATACACCTGGTATATATGTTTTATACTTTGCCAGGAGTTCATGGTTGTATCATTTGGAGTTTACGTGGAATCGGGATTCTTTGAAATGCATAGATATATTACCCACAAAGCATCAGAAGAGCCCTGCTGTGCTTTCTTTTAGTTCCTCTGAAGTGTTACTCCTTGGAACTCTGATATTTAATAAGTGATTCCAAATGCACTTGCAACTTATTTGAGATTATTAATACTACATTGGTTCTTAGATTGGCTTTGATGAATGGAATTAAAGTCCAAGTTTGTTCAAAATCAATGTTTAAAAATAAACTTGTACTACTGCAGTCATTTTATTTGTATAGCACATTTCAAACACATTGGGGCTTTATTGAAGTAAAAGCAGGTAAAAGATACAAAAGCAGAAGATAAAACCTAAAAAAGAATGCAAGACATAAGAATAAAAAAGCATTCAGCGTTGATTCAAGCATCCAAAAAAATGAAAGGAAACAGAGTTCATATGCACAGAAATGTTTGGGCATTTCTAGAAGCTGATTTCAGCTGTGGGCAGCATAGTAACTGAAAGTAGACTCTCTCGGTTTGGAGCAAACTCATGGTAGTTCTGACTATATTGAACCTAAAGATCTGAAAGCTCGGTTTGGCTTGTACACAGATAGCAGATGTTTTATGTACTTTGGTAATGAGATATTTTGTGACTAATTTGTTATAGATTAAGAAAAGACATATACCTGGCATGAAGCTACTGAACCATCATGAGGTTATGAGACAACTTCTTAAAACTATTACAGTTGAAACAAGAAGCAGTTAGTGTAGATTCTTTTTTGCTGCTTTGTAGGGAATCAGATGTCAGATATATCAGATGTATTTGATTTTTTTAGAAAAAATATTCTTGTCACTGTGATGTATATAGCATGCATGGTGTCCAGTAAGCGGCCTAAAACTGATCCTTGTGTCATTCCATAATTTACTGCTGTGCTTGAGTCCCGTAGAGGTATCAAGCTGGCTCCTGTCAGACTAGAATAAGTTAAACCATGTAAGAACTTGACCTTTTAATGCGTCTGTAGTTTTCTAGTCTCTTTAGGGGAATACATTGATCTAATGTAGCACTAAGATCTAGCAGAACTGAGAAAGATATGTCTTTTGTCAGAGAAAAGAGCAGACCATGTGCTATCAATGAACTGAAACCTGATTGAAGTTTAGCTGAGATGATTTAACCTTCTATATTGTTTTGACTGGAGTTTGAAATTTGACTAGTATTATTTGTTTTGGATTGATAATTTTTTTATTATTTAATTTAAATGTTAAACAACTGCATTCTTGGATGTCTTGGAGATGTGTCCCAATGACAACGAAAAGTTGATGATTCACCAGCCCTTTATTGAACATTTGCAAACTTTTCAGAATTCATCTTTAAATTAATTAAGAAGCCCATCATTTTTTAAATGGAGCTCTGAATTTGAGAAGTTTTTCCAAATAATTTTTCTGTAAAGTTTTACAGCTCATAAGATTAAATTAGATGGTTCATGGACATATTTTTGACAGTTGTTGTTTCGCTTTAGTTGATTTACCTTTTTCATTTTTCTATTAGTTTGTTAAAAACAGAAAAATCTACCATGTTGCACTGCTTGAACATGTGCTTCACACTGTAATGCAAATAATCCAATATGGAGCTCGTAGACATTCTTGACACTTTGACCCTTAAGTCACTGAACTCTGTACGTTCTCTATACCCTTCCAGGTCTTGTGACCCAAAATATGGCTTTAACTCAATAATGGGACAATTTATATCAGTTATGTTTTCCTCAGGAGGGCAGTTGTGTTTTTAGATAATCTCATAAGCTTAAAAGTAGCTCTTTAATTTCATTATGTTACATGTTTCCTCTCTGTAAGCTCTCACTCACCAATCACAAAGAATGAAAGATGAAGCCTAGCCAGTTTTCACTCGAGCTTTCTCTTATTAACCACTCTAGCACCATGTCTGTTAAATTACACACTAATAGCAACGTTAATATAAACCTCCCTGTTTTTCCTGTCTGCATCAATTTCTTCTAATCATAAATGAGTGTTCTTTTCACTTAGCTGTCCTCTGAGCTCCAATGACCACATTGACCCCATTAAAGCACTTCTGAGACCCCTGGTGGTTGAAGAATCAGTCACTGTGTGTCATTTTATCTGTAACTGACCCTCATATTCATAGCAAGCTTCGGAAGTGTCTTTATCTCTGGCTTAGAGAGATAGGGAGCCTAGGCATTTATATGACACTTTATCCACCATCTCTCTGTATTAGTGCTCAATGGTGAGGCGCTGAAAGCTAAGAGATGCAACACTGCATGTGAAATTGTTGATAGTTATTTATTTATTTAGTTTGTATCAGTGGAAGATGCCTTAACATTTTAACTGGGAACTGCTGATGTATTAGAACATTACATTTGAGGGTTCTGAATAAAAAAATGATGGCAGTCAGCAGTGAATGGATTTTGTACATGAGAGAGCAATGACATTTGACATATCGGTCTTCAGTTTTTGATTTGACTGATTTTTCTTAATTAAAAAAATGTGTGAACGGGTAATAAAACAAAATGGTAAAGGGGGGATTTTTTACATTGCACAGATAATGGGGGGTATTTAATGAAATATTTAAATTTTGAATTATACAATGTACGCATAAAAGTTTATATGCATAATATATAACGTGTATTTTATATTCAGTATATAATCACTGTCGTAGGCAGACTTTGACGTGTTGACAGAATTAGTCTCGCCAGTCACTGTAACAACAGCAACAACCCATAACAGTTACGTAGCCTTTTTCTATATAGTCTTGTGGATTAGGCCTGGGAAGACTGACATCGAAGTATAGTATGTAGTTATTCGGAAACTACATTGTTAAAATCTACTTAAAGGCTGTGGATGTGTATGTTTAGAAGCAGCACGTGATCTTCTACCTCAGGTCCAGTACGCTGACGAGCCAGAGGCTCGCGTCATTCAGTCTTAATAATAATAGCAATAATAATGATTCCTTCAATTTATATAGCGCTTTTCTAGACACTCAAAGAGGCTTTACAATTATCAGAGCATTATTCATTCACTCCCCATTCACACACTGCCCAGGGGCAGTCTGACTGGACGTTGCTGCTATTCTGCGCCTACAGCCTCCTGCCCACCACCAAACTATCCCCCACCAGTTACACACATTCATACAGGGCAATGTGGGTGAGGCGGCTTGCACAGGGTCACCACGTCACGATGGCCCTAGCGGGGATCAAACCATCAAACTTCCGGTTATAAAACGACCAACTCCACCACTGCACCATCTTTCTGCCCCCAAAAAAGGCTTTGCTGAAAAGTTGGCTGTTGCCTTTTCCTGCTAAGAGGGACTTTTTTTTATTTATTTATTTATTTATTTATTTTATTCCTGTCCTGTCCTACTTCACAGCAGCCCCATGAGAAGGGAGGTGATGATATTATATATTGAGTATTCCTCTGGATAGAAGCTTTTAATTTATTTTATTCGCATTCATCAAAATAATTACATTAATCAATCATATAAACATACATCAGGACAGGAAGGTGTTAAAAAAAAGAAAGGGGAAAGAGGAGAGAAGTAATTGAGGGGGAAAGAGAAAGTGAGAGGTAATTGTGGGGGAAGGAGTCAGGATTGAGTTGAAAATAAATAAATTTTCAATTTAAAATTGAGTAAAATAAATAATATTAGTTACCTACCTTAGTACATCCAAGTAGTTCGCATCTTTCTACACATATGCATACAAATATAAATATACATACATACATACATGCAGTTAAAGATTTATGCACCAGACAGAAAATCAAGAAGAAGAAGAAAGAAAATGAGGAAGCATAGAGGTGAGACAGAGAGACATACATAGATACCGACAGAGAGAGATAGAGAGAGATAGGAGAGGAGAGAAGAAGAGAGTAATAGAGAGCACACATACAGACACATACAGACACAGAGCCATCCATACACACACATTACACCTACACACATACATACACTACCGCATACATCATATATATATATATATATATATATATATATATATATACATACACACAAACATACATATATCTGTATACACATATACATAGCGATGTATTCCCAGCGATGGGTTGCGGCAGGGAAGGGCATCCGCTGCGTAAAACATATGCCAGTGAGTTGGCGGTTCATTCCGCTGTGGCGACCCCGAAAGGGAATAAAGCCGACATGAAGATGAATGAAGACATATACATACCCCTATACATATATACATACATACATACATATACATACACATATACACACATACATACATACACATATATATACACATACACATAAGTAATTGAGTGTTTGAGTGTTACAGGACAGGTGACCTAAACCTCAAGCATCTAGCAGCGACCAAACATCCCAGGTGTCGTGACTAACCTTCTATGTTCCAAATGAAATGTGGGATCTGCCTCAGGCCAAGTCCCATATATGGTCAGGAACTACCCAGATATCCAGCATACCCGCTACAGAACGACAAGTTTTGGGGCCTGGGACCCGGAGCCGGACCCGCCCCACCTCTCCTGGTAAAGTCGGCAACCCCAGAGAGCAATGCCCGGGGCCCTGGTGGTCCCGCTGCAGCAGGAGGACGACCAGCCCAAAGCTAGGCGGGAATGCAGTCCCCGACAGTGTGGGCAGAGACTGGGAGGCCCCACCCACAAGCACCGCCATGCCCACATCCCCCCGCAGTAAGCTCCTAGTCCCGGGCACCTCCGTGGACCCGCCAGGAAAAAGGGAGGACGGCCAAAGGACCAGAAGGGGGCGGGTAGGGACACCACTCCAGACGCGGAATAGGGAACTCTGTGTACTCAGATAGTGCCGATTGTTTTATATATTTGATCAGATCAGTAAAAACTTTTTTCACCATATCATTTTATCGCATTGATGTTAAAATATTTCCAGTCCACGGACACTTCTGCCCCTGTTAAGCACGCCTGTCCAACTTACATACCACCGTCATAAACTGGTATTGGCGATTTGGTATCAGGGCACCAAGTACAAGTACTAATCTGGAACATGGAATTGGGCCGATACTATTATTATTATTATTAAGCCATCATTTATCTGAAAACTCAAGAATGTTTGTTGAGGAATCTCTCATTTTTATTTGTTGAGTGTGGGTGTTTTATTCAGTGATACTACTTCCCCAATGTTTATTAATATGTTTATTCACCACTTTGTGAAATGACTCAGTCTCAGTTTCGAGTTCTGTCTAATTTTACTTTTCTCATAGACACTTTATCTAGTAATTTCCTTCAAATTTGCACCATATCTGCATCTGGCACTCAAGTAAAGTGAGAGGTGCTGTTTGTAAGTGAAGTGTAACTGGATGTGAAAGGCAAGAACTGAGCTTCATCTAATGGAAGCAAAGATGCTGTTGGCCTGAGGGAGTTTGAGTAATGATATAAGGGAAGAGGCTGGAATCCATCATGCTTAGTGGAAATTAGAGACATGATTCTCATAGACTACCTGCCCCCACACCAAACACACACATCCTCTTGAGGAGATATAACAGGACACTTTAAGCCATCTGCTCAGCCCCTATTGTCTGTTACTGTGTTCGCTATTATTTCAATTGAAAAAATTTTTAAACTATCATTTGATAGCAGTATTAGTGGAACATTTTATACTTTTGATAACAGTGGTATTTTTCATCATGGACATGTATTTTCCTTATTTTATGATTTATTCATTGGTCACATCCTCATTCACTTGAATTAAAAATGTTCAATTCCTTTTTTTGAGGTAAATTGTAACCCACTGGTCTCTTGACTAAAATTGCCTAATCCTCTGCTTTTCGTTATCCATTTTAAATAAAATAAAATTTAGCAGAAATAAAGGAACCATACTTTTATTATTTAGTTTTGAATATTGGAATGTGCAATTGGTCTTTTCTATTGAGATTGATGGTTGGATTCGTATGCAGAGAGATATACGAGCATGGGAGTATTAGGAATGATGTGTTGATAGTATCATTTGTTGTTGTTTATAATAATAATGTTGATTTCTATAAGCTGAAACATGTGCATTATTTAATTTGACTCTAATCACAACTTCTTCTGCGTTCCATGTCAGTGGTTTGTCAACTACTGGTTCACCGGAACTTGGTTTTTCCATTCACGTCAATGGATGGAATTTTACACTTGTATTCTTATCTTGAGGAAAACTATGAAAACTAATCTCTGAATTAAACCATGGCGAATTATCACACAATGGGACACAACAGAATAGCGCCGTCGCACCTTCACTAGGGTAGAACTTACAGCTTTTAGAATTTGTTTAAATAATGAATTCAAGATATAGATCAGACATAAAAGATGACAATAACATAATATTACTGCTGTACAAATCTGTACAAAATTTGTATAACTTTTCTTAAGTGATCTGAGACAAGCTGAAGCAATATGTTTTATGATTGGAAAGAAAAGTGTGACATGACATCATATTGTCTGCTGATTGGTTGATCGCTGAAATGAACAACTGGCTAAAAATTGCGTATCAAACTCTACTCACTCTAGCTCTCTCTAGCAAATATTTTTGTCAGAATGTTAAAAGCCACCACATGCACAAAAAAAGAACACCAGTCATTGTTCATGAGACCTTCTTTTCTGCATTTCTCTCGTAAACCCACTATCCATCAAGCAATTGAAACTAGACTGACATAGCAGAGTGGTGTGCCTTGAGCAAGGCCACTCAGAACTGATACAGAAAGTCAGTGTAAACACAAATGCAAATCATGACTATTTGAGTGAAACCAAACAAAGCTGTGTTACTAAAATTCTGTGAAATTGTGTCAGTCATATTATTAGGAGCCTTATAACATATTAGAAGCCTTATATCCCTATGTTACATCTGTTCAATATAGTGATTGGTTATTTTCGCTCTTGGATTTTGTGAGAGCTTTCTTTTGTGTAATGGTTCTGCTGGGAAAATGAATGCAAGGGTTGTTATTGCAGATCTCTGAAAAGATCTGTTGTGTATAACTTATTTGTCTAGTTGTATCTAGTATTAAATTGTTTAACCTTTTTATGAGAGTGTTCTTTCTGTTCTGAGCATTGCAGTTCAAAAGAGCCCTTCTGAGTGGATGTTTTGGCAAGTTCTATCTACCAGTTGAGGTTTGCTCAGAAGCATGACTTTGGGCAGAACTGGTATGAACACAAGGGGATTCAAAGACTTACTTTATGAATTTTGATTAAATAATTAGTTATTGAATTTTGAAAGTTGTAAAAGACAGCACTACTCTGTTGGGTTCCAACATTTATTCTAAATGCACTGAAAAAGGCATAGTAGTGGACCTTTAATTTCAGATGTACATATTAAGGATTGGCTAGACAGATGGGGTATAATCTAATAAACTGGGTGAAAGACAGTTTGAAATGAGTTCAAGGTTCCAAGAATCTTGGAGTCAAAGCATCTTGGATCCTTCCTGTCTTATGTTCTGGGTGATGAATAAATGGATAGATGGTGAAATGGAAAATGGTGGAATGGTTGGATAGGTACCCTGTTAGATGCATTGAAGGATGTTTAGATGAATGATAGACTGGAAGGTTACATCTTTAAAAACCTGTTATAGGTTTACGTTACAAGCAAATGTAAACCTTATTTATGAAATCATTCAATTGACAAAAAAATCTAATAAATTTGTATCATCTGTTGGTAGTTTAAAACCTACATGAAAAAGAAAATGTAATTCATGAGGAGATTTACTGGAGAAACATGACACCTGGGCTGAGACTTCTAACAGAAATCTAACACAGTTGGATCTCATACTGTCTGCATTGAACTGGGTGTCTTTAATGACTGGCTGTCAGCTCACATGCTTCCGATGAGGCTGCTTAATGAAGCTGATCTGACCACTTGCTGGGATATTATGACTCCTAGCAGTAGTCTAATTAGGCGTAACTTCTGAAGGCTCCTTTTGAAATATTTACTCTTTCTGAAAGATACCCTGAGACCAGTCTAATGAAAATGATTAATTTCATGCACTTGTGGGAAGCACAGCATGGTCTTTTTAGTCTTTTTAACCAATTTAGTAATAGTAGTAATAATGAATCATTTTTCAATGTCTAAGGCTAGAATTTGTTTTAAAAGATATGGTGTGTGTTGTAAATGTCTTGTACGTGTTGTGGCTAATGTCTAAATTGAGAATGATAATATTGAGTAGAAGGTCAAGGCATTGGGTGGAAAACAACCAGGAACCACAGAAAAAAAATGGTACTTTTAAAAATATTTAATTTATTATTAAACATTTTCAATTAAACACTTCCGTACATACGACAGACATATAATTTAAATCTTTATTATAGTACTTTCTTTTCTGCATATAGAGCAGGGGTTTCCGCCATGTACCATTATGAAAAACAATTTACTGTGTTTTTGTTTTCTTTACAGTTCGGCTGTGGGCGTGGGTTTCTATGGAAACAGTGAAACCAATGATGGAGTCTACCAGTTGACTTATTCGATTTATAATGCCAATCACACTCTGGGTGGCATCGACAGTATGGTAAGAGTTGCACTTCTTTGCAATTCACTCATGTTGTCTGATTTCATTGGAATAACCTGAAGAGGAATATGATTAGAACCATCTGAGTTTAATGATAATATTCATTAAATGGAAAAACTACAGGGTTGTTTCCGGGATGATGTATCATGTGATAAGTCACACACACCCAGGAGGGCTTCGCTTCACCCAGGGCTGTCTAAGTATTGTGTGTATCTTTTTATTTTAAAATGCAGTTTTTGTGTTAGTCTCAAGATGTAAACAGATGCTGTTAGCTGTCACACTTCTAAGGAAGAGAAAGCAGTAAGCACGTAGACAAGGCAGGGATTATCTCTTCATCTGAATTAAAGAAGATTAAAAATCTATATATCCAGTCATCCATTCCTCAATAAGGAGGGGGGGTTGAGATTATCATACTCTATAAATTACTAAAATACAATTTAGTTTATAGTATAGCAGAAGATATTAACACAACATAAAATAACAATATGTTCATTATTATACCATTTCTACCTCATCTCTTATTTATTTCATTACTATTTTCTTAAAGAACAATCAGCTCTGTTTATCTGTTTATTATTTTGTAGGGTAAACAAGAAGATCAGTTCAGTTAAGATGTTGTGCCTTGGCAACTTTGCGAATATTAAAAAAATTGAGACACTTTCATAATGACAATTTATTATCAGATACTCTTTCTAAATATATACATGTTTGACAATGAGCAATACAAAAGTAATAGCACAATAGAAACAGAACCCCCCAGCAGGATAAACAAAATTACTATCAGTGATTGTTATGAGAGTTTCCTCTCAAGGCAATGTCTCCCAATAGTAGAAAGGGGATATTTTACTGGGAAATACAGGTATTCAGAGAGAAGTATTTTCAGGGTTATCAGGAGAGATGGAAGTTCCTTGAAGACCCAGGAGATTCAGCATAGTTTTATTTTGTGTGTCCTCAATTAACAGTACTTTGTGTAAGAGTCTATTCTCCCAATGACAACTTAGTATTTTAAATTTTATCTTTATTATTTACTCTTTTTTTTATGAAGCAGCTTTAAAGCAACTGCAGCAATGCTGCAAAGTCAAGATTGATTTTACAATGAATTAATGAATGCTGAATCGCTCGAGAGAGGGAGAGTTATCAGAGCTGCCAAGGCTTTAAAGTATTGCATGCCAGAACACAGTGCGAGCAAATGGCTGTAATGATTGCCATTTCATGCCTTATCCACAACTTCCCCAAGGCCCTGTAAAGCTTTGTGTGAAAGTGTTTGTGATTGAACATTTTCCAAATGTTAAGTTCCGGCTATAAGTGACAAATTAGAATCAATTTAAGGAAGTGGGTGAGCAGTTAATGTCTGAAAAAAAAAGATTTGTATCCAGAAATACAAGATGATGGCCCTTTAAAATGGGTGAATGCAGAAAACAAACAGCCTGTCTGAAATACTTATTAGCTCTGGTACTGGCATGCTAAGCATGGTGGTATGGAACATTCTCAAGGTTTCCTGTTTGAGGTAAACACCTCAAATTTTAAAACTAACTATCTAATTATAAAATAAATTCATCCCTGATCTGGTTCAGGCTCTGGTATCTAGACCACACTACTACAATGTTTATAGCAGGGCTTCCATCAAATTCCCCAAGACTTCTAAAGAAGATCCAGAAATCTGCAGTAAAACAAGTAAATGTCCTCTCTTCCATGGACACTTCATAATAATAAAATGTGACCTCTTCTTTCCATGGTTACCACTGGGTCTTAAAAAGTCTTCAAAGCCTTGAATTTGGAAAAAATACCTTTAAATGCATATTAAAAAGCCGAACATTTAAAAAAAGAACATCAGAAGATTTTCAGTATGACTGTCTAAAGTTTTATTATTTAACCACAATTAATATGATCAAATAATGTAAGAAAAGTATGGTATGCACCATTACACTGGATGCCAACACTGATGAAAAGGAAGCAAAATTAAGAAGAAAAGCGGAAAAAAAGAAGCGGGGCACTTTAGACTTACAACACAGCAAGATAACAAGGAGACGAGAAGCTAGTTGGGACTTTGTGGGGAATTGTAAATATGACGAGGTGTGGATGGAAAAAGCATTTTATCGGAGTTGCTTGAAACTGATGACTGAAAATGTTTTAATGGGTATTGCATGGTGTGTAAAAAGAGATTGTATCTCAGCAGTATAGGTTTGACATCATTAAATTCCAACATTAAATACACAAAACGTCAGAGGAAAAAATAAACTCCATCAATTGTCTCCACATTCCCGCCGGTTTGCCAACCAACTCCTAAAGTGCCCGAAACAGCTGGTCCTAGCCAGCTTGCAACTTGTGCCCCTATACCACCTGTAGCTCTTTCTACTACAACCTCAGCAAGAGTCGACCTACACTCAACTTTCAGGTCCACACCAAACACTGAAGTGCCAAACTCTGGCCAAAAACACTGATGGTCTGGAACATCCAAAAACACACTTTTTTATCTAATGTGGTTCTACTACGGTTACACTTCAAGCTTAGTCATTGCATACATTGTCCATTGAAATGCATAACATGATCATCTGATTGGTTAGTTGGGGGTTGTTATGACCAATTGGCATGGCGCCGACCATCGAGTCATTTTGGCCTCCCAGAAAAAGAAAATTGGACTACACAAACATGCATGAATCAATCTGTTTCTGAAAAGTAGAGTTTACATGATAAGGCACCTTTTAAGATTTCAAATAAAAAATAATTGTCACATGCACTGATCCCCAGTGTAGAATTGTTTTTGGAACGATAGCCACTGTTAGCCTACCGACGATGATGACTGGTTCACTTTGTTTAATCTCTCAGGTAGGAAACTCTCTGGGCAGCATGCAGGAGGGGCTGAAGGAACATTTGGAGCGGTTGGATGAAATATTTTCTCCCCGGGGAGACTACACCCAAACCCTGCACTTCATGAAGCAGATGGCTGACAACATTGTACAGCAGCTGACTGCCATGCCAGACACAAGGAACGTGCAAGTGAAGCTGGCAGCCATCGCAGACCGGATAGCTTTTGTAGAGTACTGCAGGTGAGCTAATCGAGGAGAGGGCTACTTAAAGTATGGTGTTACAAGGGTGGTTTGAGCAGAGCCAATTCTTGTTTTGTAGGTAGCTCAGAGATAGCTAGTAGGTGTGAAAGGATCAACCTCGCAATGGCATTCTTATTTGGGTGGTAAAAAAAAATAGCTTTAGTTTAAATGACTCACAGTTTTGAGGCAGGCTCCCATAGAAAGATATGCAGTGTTTGGACCTAATTCATGGCTCCATAACTCAGAAGCAGGCTAATTTCCAAAGTGGTCTATGCAACTGACATCAACCTGTTTCTGTACCTCTCTGATGAAAGCTATCTTTCAAAATATGACAAAAGTTGAGAAAAAATACATTTAATACAAACTGGCAACACTTAGTTCTTTGTTATTTTTGTTTACAAATTGTGCTGAACCACCATGAATGATACCTTGAAATCAACCAACATCTTCA
Source organism: Danionella dracula (assembly GCA_900490495.1). Taxonomy (NCBI): domain Eukaryota; kingdom Metazoa; phylum Chordata; class Actinopteri; order Cypriniformes; family Danionidae; genus Danionella; species Danionella dracula. The sequence goes on from UELW01000322.1 coordinate 7,731,635, forward strand.
TAAAAAAGCTTTGCAATTTACAACTTTTGCCATGTCTTTTTTGTGTAAAAAAAGAAAATGTTTCTTTATCATGTTTTCTTGATACAATGGACATATACATTTCAAAACACAATCAGTATGCAACCTTATCACTTTCCTCCAACCTTAGAACCTACTTTTTCAGCATTATTATATGGATTTATATTTTCTCTTTCTCCCTCTCTTTTGTATGTTGCTTGGTCTGTATGAAGGTTTAATAATTCCAGAGGGACAAGTGGAATAGTAAAGGAGGTGAATTGTGAAACAATGTGAACAATGTCCTTCCAAAAATCATGCCTTACTTTGAATTCCCAAAACAATGCATGATGGAACCTAGCTTTTTATTTCATTTAAAGCAAAGATCAGATATATTTGAGTTAAATGTGTTTAATTTGGCTGGTGTTATGTAGATTCTCATAGTCCATTTGTATTTTAAGCAGTTTCAGTCTTTAGTTCAATGTTTGTTGGTGAGTCTTTAAGCATAAAGTCCTCTGGTGTTTCCCTCAGATTGCCCGATTTAATTACTCAATCACTTTTTAAAATTTGATTTCAGCTTGTGGTTTCTTTTACAAAGATTTTTATTTTAGGGGTCCCCAGCTACTATTCCAGCATATGCACTCCCTTCCAGCTGCAACTCATTGCTGGGAAACATTCACCCACACACATTCACATTCGAACTCTAAGGAAAATTGTTTTTTGTCAATTTGTGGACTTGTGGGGGAAACCAGAGCACCCGGGGTAAACCCACGCGATCTCGGGGAGAACATGCAAACTCCACACAGAAATGCCAACCGACCCAGCCGAGGCTCAAACCAGCAACCTTCTTGTTGTGAGATCACATGCTACCCCCTGTCATACTGATACATATATAAACCTATAGTTTAGGACTTATATTTTATTGAAAGTTGAAAAGAGAATACACTATCACTACGTATAATAAAACCACAAACGTTGTGATGAGAATCTCTCTTTTTTCGAAACCCTAAAAATATGATGTGGTCATCCAAAATATCACTATTTTAGGTACAGTACGTGTGAGTTACGTATGATTTGTAGTCATTGATGCCACCAAAATAACAATCAGTGTTGCCATAGTCAGGTAAAAATTTCCCACGATACTTCTAACACACATGACTTAAAATGTTCTAAAATTCTAGTTCTCATTGATCGATCACTGTTTTATTATAAGATGATATACTTGCTATGAGAGCCTTTACAGTATTGGAATCCCTGACCTTTTAAAATGATCCTCTAATCTGAATCCTCTGAATCCTATAATACCTAAACATGTCTGTTTTTCAAAGACTGCCATTCATTATAATGTCCCTAGACTTTCACTTTGAAAGTTCTACTTTTCAACCTATGTACCTATAAAAATGAATGCTCCCATTTTCTCCTTTCTCTGCCTAGAAACTCAAACCTGAATGCCAATGAAGAGTGGAACTGTTTCCCTCTAGGGGAGAGCACTCGTGTAAATGTGGATCAGGACTTTCTCAAACTGTTCCAGAAACCTCAATAAATACATACTTTTCAAGTGTTTACCCTTGTCGACAAAGATTTCACTCCTTTTAAACTCATCTTGCTACATTTATAAACTCAAGACGTGTGTATCTTTACTGGCACTATTACTGAATCTCCCAGGCACAAGGTTACCCTTTTTGAGCTGTCTTGTTAAAATTGATCTGTATGTCCTCCAAACAGATCACATTTCCATTTGTAGACCTGCGCCTTATGAACTCGCATTGTGAGTATTGACCAGATTCTAGTGTTTCAGCAGCTACAGTAAAGCTCTGTGCTATTGAGCTGGAGTGGTCTCTTCCTCCATTAATCATAGCAAATCTAATACCCAAACCTTTAGACTCACTCTTCTGACTCATTATACACCTTTGCTCCATATTTGTAACACTTTCTTTTCCGGTTTTGAGTTCTCAGGCCATTTTGATGTCCTTGTGGTGATAGATGAATGACCTGATTGTGGTGTTCAAGGTATTCCGCAAATTAAGCACTCAATAAATGATTTTAATGGTTTTTGGAGCTTTTGTTTAATTTTTGAATTCTTTTTTTTTATTATTAAAAACGACTATTTTTTTAAATCTGCAATTTGTGTTACTGATGTTTAAAATTCTGCCTTTTCGATCATGACCGATATTTATATTAATTCGCTGTAACTGCCACTTTTCTGACTCAAAAAATAGAGAAAAAGTATGAACAAGCTGAAGTCTACATGCCAACTTGTACTCTCATTTCAAAGCAAGAATGGTCTGCCAACCTAAAAGAGTTTGAGGCTCATGTACTAACATTTGCATGGATTAACTACCATGATTAGTTGGAGAATAGTTTATTGGGGAGAAGAGGTGATACAATTCTGCAGGGTGCTGAAAGCAGATGTGTTATTCTTTATATGTGTTATTTATATATATATATATATATATATATATATATATATATATATATATATATATAAATACTTAAAAAAGAACAATATTTTAAGACCTTTACTCAAGTCTTTTTGGAACTGGTGACGTGTAACTTGAAAACTCCTCCCACATATTTACATACATTTAAATATGAAGGACTGATTAATACGACCAGTAGATTGCAGAATTAGACATCTGAGATACAAGAAAATAAAATGTTTTTATTGTAGTTGAATATTGCTTTAAAAGGAATTGAAAATTATGGAATTAATGAATACAATATGGCTTGTTAATAGTTCGGCTTTCCAGTGATTTGAATTACTCTGCAACCTGGATCATTGAGAAGCTAATAATTGACATCTGGATCATTTTATTACTCTATGCGATTCCACAGTCTTACTCAAAGCTTCCTTTCAGGGTAAGGCCTCCAATTTATTTAATACCTCATTAATATTAGAATAACTTTGCAGCTTAATACCAAGGTGTTGTTCAAAGTTCTGATCTAGTCTTTGACTAAAAGTCTTTGCAAACCCAACTTTGCATTTTCCTTTGTGTTTGAAATTAATCACCTGAAATTAGTGATTAGTAATATTGTTATTACTTGAAAGAACCCACCAGAATACTGTTGAATACTGGTGGGTTCTTTCAAGTAATAACAATATTACTTATATTGCAGCTAAGAATATATAATGTATATTCTTAGCTGCCATTTTAAAAACTATTTCAGTTGTGTTAAGCTAGCGGCATCCTTTCCAATTACCATTTGTGTTTGAACCTGGTCAACAACAGAGAAGGTGGACCTGAGTGGTATAACATCACTCCCAGGGTGCCACAATAGCTCACAGCTCTCCTATAAAAATAGTTTTAGAAATTACAAAAAAACATGTTGAGTTTTGAATGTTAATGTTTTTAATGTTGCATCAGATTTTTTTTTCTAGAATTTTCTAGAAAATGAAAAAGCGATAATGTGTTGGATCTGATCTTCAAATCAAACATCTAATGGTCATAGGTTACACATTCTGAAATAGTCATCAAATTCTTAAGACTATTCAATAATTCATATAATGGATTTTAAACATACTTCAGAGAGTGAAAGAGTAATGTGTCTGTAAACCTTACTTTTAAAGTCATTCGTAGAGACCTGCTGACGGTGTGCTTCCTGGCACTTACATCACACAAGTCATGTCAGTTTTAATTTTACGTTGCAGCATACAATGCAATCTAAGCTCAACTCCTTTACGAGAAACCAAGAGATGAAGATCAATGTCAAGACTTGATGCAAAATAGATCATAGTAGTGTTGTTTTGGTAGATTTATTCTGAAGTATTAATTTAACAAAGTTTTTACAATTTTGATTTTAAACACTCTTTAATTTGCCAATGTTTATTAATCCTCATTAATACATGCTTTACTTCATCTCTTCATTGGTTTAAAGAATAGGAAATGTAAATATTTTTATATGCCATGTGTTTTTTTTTTACTCAAAATGTTGAGTGTTTTTAATGACGTTCATTCCAATAATGTTATGTGAGCCAGTAATGTTGCATGTGAACTAATCCAGTGAAAGTATGTTTATTAAAATAACGTTGTTCAAATATGTTTGATAGCTTTATACTTTAAAGAAGTAAACAAATCAATATATTTCAATTAAACCCTGCAGGGGGAAATGTGAAAGGGCTAGGGTATAGTTGAAGCTTTGTAATCTGTTTAATATGTTTGCAGAGTGTCTGGAATTTAAATGTTTAAAGTTGTTTATAATTAAAGAGTAAAAAAAAAAGTTTTAAAAATAAACATTGTCAAATGGGAACTGATCTAAGAACCAAAAAGATAAACAGTGATGTCTGCATCGTCTCTTGCTCAGCAATACAAACTTTTGAAATGTATTTATTTTTTTAATTACCTAATTTATTTGAGGAAATCTGGTTCAAAATGTACTAGCTGCTATGGTTAATTGCTATGTTCTATGTAATTAATTTAGAACCCTATTTTTGAGGAGTAACATTTATTTACTATTTTAATGACTCTGTTGTTTAAAAAAATATATTTTCTTTCTTTTAGATGGTTGACGTACCTGTTATTTCTAATTCTGGACCTGGTGATCTGTCTGATTGCGTGTCTGGGATTGGCCAAACAGTCTCGATGGCTGCTTGCGGTGTAAGTTTGAACTATGACTAGTACACCTCTTTTGTTTTTGTTTTTTTTCATGTGTATGATTATAAATTACAATGGAAAAAGATTTAAGTGGAAAAAAATGCAGCGTACACATATCTATATTTCTCTATCTATTCTATATCTATATCTATATTGAACAAAACCTAGAATCAGATTATTTTGGATGAATTACCTTTTTGCAGATGGGAGGTGGTGAAGAACATCCATTAGTGAGATTTTAAAGTGCTGCAGCTCATCTGGCTTTTTATAGAATCTTTTTTTTATGAGACTTTTAATCAAGTGTCCCTGATTTCTCAAAGGAAGACAAATGCCAAACTTTAGCCTCATGATGTGGATAATTTACCCCAAAAAATGTTTTATTAGATTAATCATGAGATGTTTTTGACAATAAACTGATTAAAGAAAACCCAATTTCCACAAAGGATCAGGATTTTCCGCAATTAAGAGTTCATTGTGTATACTACAAAAACAGAACTGTTGAATCCTAAGCTTGGGGTTAACTTGTGCACCGGTGAGTTACAAGATTACTTAAAAGATTACAAACGTAAGCATCCATGTCAGTTTTTTAAACAAGAATTATATTTTTTGAGCAATCAAACAACTTCTGAAGTACAATTTGTTGTGTTGGTTTTGGAAAGGAGATATGATGGAGTTCTGTGTTGTGTATAAATTCCATAAAAAAACGTGGAAGCTCAAAGCATCTAAATGAAAGCAAAACCTAACAATGTTCAAATTTAGTGAAGCAATTAACCATGATTGGTTGACCATCTTTTGTGAATGTGTTTAATTATTGTTATCTAAAATCCCTCATTACCGCATCATGAAATAACACAGTGCCTCACATAAACCGACTTGTGTGGAATGATGGAGAGTGCATTGAGTTGCGTGGTTGATCATTTCCACTCATCTCAGGGCGCTCTTTCTTACCCTGTTTCCCATACTAGAAGCTACTTTGTATCCCTCCCTACTTACCCCGCTAATGCTTATTGATCTCCCTGCCCACGTGAGTGTATGCTCGCCCCTTAACTAATTATTACGTGCTTCCAATCCGCTTTATTGCTGCTTTTAAGACCGTCCTCTGTCCAGAAAGTCTGTTTGAGGAAACCAGTTCTCCATTTGCTAAGGCCACCAGGGAGTCATTTTCCCCATTCATCTGTCCCTTACACTTCCTGTTTACTCACAGGATCAGTCACTTTTCCTTGATACTTAAGGATTTCTGTCATTTTAAGATTGTTCTAGTAAATTATGTTTCAGTTGAGCATTTGGATTGTATACTTTCAACACGTACAGTAGTTGAATTCTGTGGTTAATATTTCCGTAAACGTAGAGAATATTGAATTATTGGTGTTTTTATGTTTGAACATAAAAGTAGAGAATACAGGAGTTTATCATTTACTGTTCAGTTGGAAGGTGTTCAGTGTTTTATGTTGCAGCCTTAATTTAATTGTTCAAATGCACTGTTTACAGTATGTTTTTTAAGAATGTTTGTAGAAAAGAGCAAAATTAAATGTATATTTAAATTTAATCAGGCTTAATTCAAAGTAGCTTAAGTTGACACTATAATACAATTAGCATAATTTTAATAGCGTTTAAGGCTAAGTTGGATGTAGATTTTTTTTCTACTTGGTGTGTACTTCATTATGCAGTGCATTAACAGGTTTTAAGTAATGTAGGGTTGGTGTAGACTTAAGAATAGCGGGGGTCAAATAATCTTCTTTAGCAGTGTATTAATAGTGTTTAAGGCTCAATTACGAAAGACTAGGTGTTAACTTCAGAGTAGTTGTTCAACTTGCCTTCAGTAGCAGTGTTTAACCGGAATTAAAGGCTTAGATGTAGTGTTCATTTCAGATTAGTGGGTTTAATTTACATTTATTAACAGTGTATAATTGTTTTAAGTTGTTCAATCATCATATTGTGTTTATTGAAATTGAAAATACATAAATAAGTGGAATAATTATTAATTACACATCACACCTTGTTAAGTAGAGTTTAACTTTATAATTTAATAAGTGGAAAAGCTTGTGTTAAAAAAATAAACAAGTAATTGTCCTGTGATGCGCAATGCTTTATTTATGCTTTCAGATAATTTAAGATGTGGTTTTTCCTTAAATACTAGCTCATTGCAGCCACACATATTTTTTCACTAAATTATGTCATAATATAGAAATCTTTTCAACCACCGTAAGGATTTTGTAAAAACTACAAAATATGTCATAATAAGAATTTTTTATTGCGAAAATGACAGTTGTATTCACAACATATGTCATTGTTTCACAAGCTAATTATGTCATGAAAACAACATAGTTATCTCGGAAAAATGACATTATTATATTATAAGACAATACTGTTACATCTTGGTACATCTTTGTTTTACAACCAGACAACATGGATGTTTAATATCTTAAAGTGACAAACATTTTAAATGTTGACGCAGAGTTCGTAGGCTCAATATGATCCCATGGATGTGACTCAGTGTTGATTAAATGTGTTTGTGGTTTAAGCTGAGGAGAAAGTAAGACATTTAAGGTTCTGTTTACTCAAACATTTTTCTTTACTTTTTTCAATAAAAACATTTCTGCTCTTCATTTTAGAATAATGGCATGTGGGATCCTGACCCTGATTATGAGCTGGGTGTCACTAGGAGCAGGCATGGCTACTGCTGTGGTAAGAGTGAATTTCCAAACATTTAACCAACATTTAACCATTTAACCGACAAGAAGTTGAACCATCATTCGTGAGCACTCTGAATGCTCTTCCAGGGTTAAAGGCTATTTGAGCATTTGATGCTGAGTGCTACGTGAGCAAAGTGAGCTTATCAGTGTTCAGTGACTGCATTTTTAGTATCTCGTGGTTCATGGCAGTTTGGAAAGCTGATTACGAGGCCCAGTCATTTAAATTAGTCATTCTGACTTAACACATGCCACCCGCCGTGTGCTCTCGTTTTCAATAAACAGCTCAATCTACTTTATGTCATGTCTCAGTTCAATTAGTCACTCTGGAGGTGCTTTATATTTAACCTGGCTGTGGTTAAATTTGCCTTGTTTGTAATTTTATTTGTCTAATGGAAAAACATCTCATTCACTTTAAACTTCAGAGATTTTTTTTCATCAAATCGTATGCAAGTTTTTTGTTTATTAAACAGATTTTGTTTCCCACCAATGTCATGTAATCCACCTTTACCATATAACATAAACTAATAGTATTAACATTCATTAAAATCTTTATCTTAAGGACACCTATTAATTCAATGAGCAACCAACATTTAGTATTTTTATGATAGAATTTATCATTTTAGGTGAGAAAGACTGACAGCTTACTGCATCAGACATTTTAAGCATCATATCATAGCATCATACCCCCTATATTTTAATTCATGACCTCTACATTAAAGTATTAAAAGAACTGTAAATATTGTTGTTCAAGCTTGAATAAAGGAGATAAAAATAGTAATAATACAAATACGTTTGGTCCGTTTCCCTGGGGATGATGAATTAATGTAAAAAAAAAATGCCAATGCAAGAATGTTTTAGTTTCTATGTACAACCTATGAGCAAAAAAATAAAAGCCATACTTTGAATATTTGGATGAATTATAGTGGTGTTCACTGTTTATGAGGATTTCAAATATTTGAAATGATTACTTTTATTAGTGAGAAGTGTGATTCTTTTATGGTTTTAGACAGGCAGACCACAGGCATTGGTCTGGTGCATAAAGGAATAGATCGGAAGGTTGCTTGTTGATCGACTTGTGATCGGATGATTGAAACACTTGCTCTCCCATCTTCAAAAAAACATAGCTGTTCACCGGGCGTCGCAGCCATGGTTGGCCACTGCTCCGGGTATGTGTTCATGGTGTGTTTGTTCACTGCTGTGTGTGTACACTGGGATGGGTTCAATGCAGAGCACAAATTACGGATATGGGTCTCTCCATATCTGGCCAACTGGTCACTTTCATATTATTTGTTGAAGAGTTGGAAAGTCTTGGGATATATACCCACTGGACTTGTATTAAGTTCCACTACATGCAATCTCTTGCGTGTTTGCTGTATTGTTTTTGAGGTCTTGTGAGGTAAACCAGCATGCTATGCCGAGCCCGAGTGTGATTAGTGTCACAGTTCATGCTTCTCTCAAGTCATCTGTCAGGCGCAGGGCTTAAGTGAACACATACCCGGGAGCGGTGGGCAGCCATGGCTGTGGCGCCCAGGGAGAAGTCGGGAATCTGGTGTCTTGCTCAAGATAGAGAGCAGGTGTTTCATCACTCTACTTCATCTCGGTGGATCAGGGGATCGAACCGGTGACCTTCCGATCACAAGTTGATCTACTTATCCACCAGACCACAGCTGCCACACAATTTGGATTAGCTGAAAGCACTTGTTTTTGAAAAACATGATTAAATGATTGTAATAATAGTAATGTCTTAAGCATTTATGAGTCTTTTAGAATAAAGGTGCATAATACTGTACAAATGACTCAGCGGCATGGTAGTTAAATTAGAACTTTATATCATAAGTCCACATCTATTTACAGCTACATTTATTTAAAAATTGAAAAATTGAATGTTTCTTTGTCTTCAAGTCAGTTGAGTATTAGGTAAGAACTTTTCTTTTCTTGTCTCCGACACTGATTTAAAGCCGGACTTGAACAGATCTGCACAATTGGATTAGCCCCTGTTGATTGGCTTGTATTTGTTTGACGTTTAGCAGAGGTCTCAGAAACCCGATTTAATAGTCAGAGTGATTTTGTCAGAAGACCGCAAACACACCAAGCACATCTTCAGTGCCAACTAGTCTCAATATGCTCTGTGTTTTTTTTTTTTAGGGAACCAGTGATTTCTGTGTGTCGCCAGACAAATTCATTGTCAATCGAACCAAAAACTCATTGAGCGCAGGTGGGTATTGCTGTAGTTCAAAATGTTCTATTTTTGTTATCCTAGTTTTCTTGATTTCTTGATTCTGTACAGAAACTAGTGACGAGTGACATCACTGACACTACATTCAAAGTTTTAAACCACATCTGCCACAATCGCTTTCAGTAGTGTTTACTTGGATAGTCACCACCAGAATAGAACGTTGATCTTGTCTGTGAAGTGAACCTTATAAAGCTCTTTAAACAGTATTTTTCTAAAAGCTTTTCTAAAAATGTCTTTCAACAGCACCTGCTTCAGTCACAATGAGTTTGATTGGCTTTATTATTGGCTTTTATGCCCCTTATAATGGGATTATGATGCCATACATATCCTTGCAAACCCAAACAATACTTTAGCCATCGAATGCAGTTAATACTTTAACATGGTAACTGGAACTGTAATAACATTAAACTATTTGGTGAGTGCTTTTTTTATTGAACAGGCAAAAAGTACAACTACAGATGCCATGAGACACTGCAAACCTTAGTGAATGAACCCTGTGACTTTATTCTGAGGCTCTTTTAGCCTGTTTCTGTAAAGGTAATGCAAAAATGTCATGTGGCCCATATAGCACTGTTTATATATTAATTAAGTCATTTTGAACCAATATTCTTACTTTTCTTTCATACATTTAGCAAGTGCTAAAGCTACTTTTCAAAAGGTGCAAATAATAAATGAACAAAAGTTCCATGCGTGTAATGGAATCAAGTTTAAAGCGTTAAATAGCGGAATAAAACAGGGAAAGCATTCTGCATTAATTTTTCATTACAAATTGTGCTTGAGTTTGCAAGGACAGCTAACCAGTCAATTAACCCTTAGAGGAAGCATCTGAATTAAAACAAAGGCCAATATAAAGATGTAGTTTATAATCATCCTAATGAAGTCCAGATCAGACGGCGACTAAGTTCAAATAAGAACAAAAATACAATTTCTTAATGATGCCTCATAAATACTGAACATCTTAGGTTCTTTCTGCCAATGGATCATAATAAAGTAATGATTAAATTATACTATAAAGTGTAATTGAATCATAATTTCCTTTTGCTGCATCTACCCGTTTTGCTCCTCCCAAAATGTGAAGATCGGACTCCTTCAGAAAGAATCAATGTAATAAAGTAATATTTCATCTTTTTAACATAATGAAAATAATACTGTGTGGCAAGTAAACAACAATAGCGTTGTACCAGATGTGTTTTGTGATCTTGCTTTGGAGGTTGATTAAATGTACTAACCTAAAAGTGAAGACATTTTAAACCCTTATCACATTAAAACGGAAACAACAGGAGTCACAGGGAGGAATATTTTTAGATTCCTTTCAAGCTCGCATTTTTTTTTGTCCATTGATGAAAGACTTAGTAGTTTGATAGATCATAAGATTGAGGAGTTAACTATTTTTCATTTTTGTACACACCTTCAGACCCTTGAGGTTTTTTTTTTTGTTTTGTTTTTTATGTCTCAAAAGGTAAATTGTTCATCTTAAGTCAAGGCTTGTTATTTTTTTACAACGTCGAACGGTTTCATTTCTGTCATCAAAGATGTAGTTTTTGTTTTATAAAACATAGTGTGTATAACGTCATGTTCACTTTATGTGCAAAAAATGTTGCGTTGAAAGGAAAATGCTGCCATTGATTGATTTTTCCCCCCTTTAGATTACACAAGATTGAGATTTTCATAGATAATACAGCCAATGTTTGAAAAATTATTGTAATTAGAGGAAAATCTTCCAAAAGCAGGAAATAATGTGACATCCACTGAAATGGGCGCTAGGTCTGAAAAGGTTAAGTCGTCTTATTCTTTATTGTTTTCTGCAGATATCACACACTACTACCTGTACTGCAGTCAGACTCTTCCCAATCCCTTCCAGCAGGTAAGCAAATCCCTAGCTAACTTCTGAATGTTAAAATCCCATTCCCAATCGGCCCAGAACTCCCGACATGAGCAATAAAACCAAAATGCATATTTAATGGAATCCTAATTGAGTGCTTATATCCATGTTAAACTCATTACCGTACTTCTGTAAAGAAATCTGCATGGCTAATTTAATTATGTTGAGAAGATATGAAAATAAACTTTGATTAACGAGGGGGGAGCGGTTCTATCGTCTTGCGATGATTAGAATTGTCTGCTTTCTTTTATTGCCTACGGGAATTAACTGAAGGCTTTTCCCCACTGATTTAGACCCTTATTCAGTGCTACTTAAGCTTCTGTTTTGGCTGATCTATTAAAGTTAATGTTGTAGAGGAAAAGTCGTGAAGCAGATGTGTCAGACAGATGTTAGCTTTAACTCTGCATTAACAGTCACTAAGGCTTTAAATTCAGTTAAACACATCCTCTGGAGGGATTAAATGAAATATCATTGGATTTTGTGTTAACCTAAGGCATGACCTCAGTGTCAATCCTGTAGGTCAGTGCTTCTGAACTGCAGCGGATGTAGAATCCATGCATGCTATGGGAGTTTTTAGAGCTTTAGCTTTTTTAGAGCTTTAAGCTGGGAATCACAGCAGTGTATTAATCTGTAGCAGATTCCTAGTTTTATTCAGTGGAATTGATGAACAAAAAACTGTTAAATTACTGTTTTAAAATTAATTTTGTTAAGTCGTGTCAATGTATGAATCTATGATTGGCAGGATTCATGTGCAGATTGAACACATTTTAACTTTTGTGATGTGGGAGAGGAGACAAAATATATAGATAAGGGGTCACCATGATTGCTGCAGGACCATGGTTTTGATTGTTTCGCTTTATGAAACACACCTGCTTGTACTACTTAAGGTTCTCTAGGCACATTTGAAGCTATTATTGTTGTGTGCCAAACCAGTACTAGAACTAAAGCCATTGGTATTGTGGTGCCTATTACATTCTGTCAAGGGGTGAAGACATACTATAAATTGATTGAGGAAAAAATAGTAAAAATGAATGTTTGTTGGGAATTTAACAGTGAAATTATATTTGTCTACTTCAGGGAAATCTGGTGGTGTAACACAAATGGCTAGGTTTAGTTTTAGGCAGTGGTCTCACACTATCAACAACAACAACTCTCAAAATATTTAATTCAATTCTGAATGGCAAAGGAAAAGGAACAATTATCTGATTTGGTTTTCCAGGTATTTGACATGTGACAGTGAAACCAATTTGATACTTTCAAAACGATACCAGTGCCTAAACATTTATTTTCATTAACACTGTATTGTACAAGAACACAAAAAATGCCTTCTTACTGTACTGATAACCTTACTGATATAAAAGCTTTTTAATGAGTTAAACAGGATCACATCCTTCTAACAGTAGGGATGTAACCAGAAATATTTTATTACAACACATTTAATGCAGAGTGTTTGGAAGTCACCTTTAAACATTTTTGTGTTTAACGCCAGTTAACATCCAATTTTCACACAAGTTGTGCTACACGGAAATACCACTATAGCGTTAACGAATAGTTGACGAATTAGCATGCATCAGTGACTTAGCTGTAAGTATAAAAATCACTCACCTTACTTTAAGCATCATCATTTATGACATCCACTATCTCCTCCAAACTTCCAAATAAGGAAAAGATCTTCTGAGAACCGTCTAGGGAGGTGAGAAGGCATAGATATAGGACTTGAAGTTAGAATATGAGGGAAGAAAGGAAATAAATGGGACAGCGAGGGATGGATGAGAGGGGCAGGTATATATTGATAAGTTTATCTGTAAAGCAATTATTTTTACATTACAACTACTACATATACATTACATTAATCTTGTTATTGTTACATTTTTTACTGAACTCCATGCTGTAGTGGTCTAGCAGTTAGTTTAAACAATTTAGACCACACATGTTTCAGATTTGAAATTAAAATACACCATGAACTAAAGTCATTAAGACCCCTGTTTAAAATATATCATTTGTGTAACCAGCGAAAAAAAATAAATAATAATGCCTCAATTAATTAATTTTGTTAATTTTGTTGTGCACTAATGTGTGCCCTGCAGTCCCTGACCATCTTTCAGAGGTCTCTGACCACAATGCAGATCCAAGTCCAAGGTCTACTGCAGTTCTCTGTTGCTGTGTTCCCAACTGCAGAGGTGAGCCCCCACATCATGACCAAAACATTCAACACAAATTAAATATTACTGTTTCAAATGTTCAGCCCTTCACTTGTCAATTTGGATTATTTCAGAAAGATCTTCTGGGAATTCAGCGTCTCTTAAACTCATCAGAGTTCAATCTCAACCAGCTCACAGCCTTGTTGGACTGCAGAAGCCTCAATAAAGTTAGTCACTCTTGCTTGATCTGAGGAAAAATGAATGCTTAGTTGTCAATAAATAGCAGTTTGGTGATGCTAGTCTGATTTAATGTTATTTTATTTTTTTTATTTTACTTTTTGTTTGTTTTGGCAAAAGCATATTTATGTTAATTGTGATTTTTAAAATGTACGTACATTCTTTTAAATTCACAAATGTAGGTGATTGAATAGGAGGGAGCGGAGCTGTGCATTGCTTTGCAAGTGAGGAGAAGAATTTTTAATTGGGATCTAAATTTTATAGGGAGCCAGTGAAGTGGTGGGTGTTTTATCAGTCTAGCGCCTACATTTTGGACTAGCTGTAACTTGTTTGGAGTCTTAGAGATACAGAAGTCGAGACGAGGGGTTACAAAGGCTTGTACTACTCTTGCTGTAGCACTCTGTGTGAGAAATGGACAGAGATTATGAATTTTCCTGATAAAGAACTCACAGGAAACAGAGGATGATGTCGACTAATGCTCCAACCTAAAAACTAAAGCAAAAGAAGGCATTATAAAGGGAGACTGATTAGGAGATAAGAGCGGCGGCAGGTGAAGAGACTTGGTTCCCGATCAGCAACTAAAACTAACAAGACAGAAGCAAGTTAAGACACAGACCAGCCAATGAGACGGAGACAGAAAATTAAAGGACTGGATGAAAAATACAATAAAGATAACGACAGGGTTGAAAAACTAAAATACAACATAGAACCCTGACAGATATCATAGTTACTCAACACGCTATCTTTTTTTTGTACCTAATCCAGTGATTATCCTTCTGTAGGACTATCTGGAGGCTCTATTGGGTGTGTGCTATGATGGGGTGGAAGGACTCCTGTACCTATGCCTTTTCTCTCTGCTGGCGGGTTGTGCATTCTGTGCTCTTCTGTGTGCTGTGCCCCGAGCCTGGACACTACTCTCTGTCAGGTACCCCAAGCTTCCTGCTGGGTCTATGTTCAAAGAAGAACTAGAATAAGCATGTCAATTTCAAACTTTGTACAGTGATTCCTGAAGATATAAAATTAATTTGCTCCAGGGTGGCCTTCGTATGTTGATTTTTTCGTATGTTGAAGCAAGTCTTACATGAAAAATGCCTAATCCGTTCCAAGCCATACAGAAACAACACTACAAATTTGAAATGACATGGAAAAGCAGAAAAAAATATTTTTAATCCTTAAAAGTACACATTATAAATATAATAAATAATAATAAAACAATGAAAACATAATAAAATAAATGAAATATAATAACCATTACCTTTCAAGTGAGGCGATGTGGCGGAGGAGGTGGTGTGGGAGGGGAATGGATGGTGGTGGAGAGCCATGGCCATAAAAATATCCTTTTTTTGTTTTTCGAAACGAAAAGTGTACGTGAAGAGAAGAAGAGATTTTTCGGGAAGACGTCATGGGGTGTCAGGAGACCAATTGGAGAGCAGGATACTATGCACGAAAACACAGTATCAGGGCTCTAACTAACCAATAGTAGAGCAGAACATTTGGTGGCACTTGAATGCCGTCACGTGGTGCCCAGTGTTGTCTTGTGCCCGAATTTCAAATGTTAAATATGTAGTTCTCGTGCATGTTTTTCGTATTCACATTTTTTCCTATCATGAAACAAAATATTTGGCGTGGCCTTTCTCATCATGAATTTTCCATAACATGAAGCATTCATATCCCTAGGTAGCACTGTACATGGGTACAAAGTCTGTATATAATGAAAAAAAATTTAAATTTAAACTAAAGCATGTTTGAGACATAATGTCCATTCATTCTATGTTTACTAAAAGTTATAAGGTATGAGTAGTATTGGCTACTGTTATTGGCTAATTACTTCAATAGCATAGCTCTTGCAAATACTTCTGCACAGGCTACAATTATCCATACACAGACTACTTTTTCCTGTTTTATCTTTGTCTATATATCCTCTGTTCAGTTGTTGGAATTGGTGACTTATCTTCCTTAACCAGAAAACTTTTGTTCTGACTATTTACATTTAGCATATTTGGATACAATGGATATTTTTTGTCTATTAATGTGAAAAGTTTTAATTGTGTCGCTCCCTGCTCTGGCAGTGGAAAAGCAATCAGTGGTTGCTGATGATGTAAGGATGATGATGTTTCTTATGTCAGGGACAAGGATTACGATGACATTGATGAGGAGGACCCATTTAACCCGTCAAGACGCTACACTGAGTATAATCCTGCGAGAGCTCAGGTGCACAGCTTCTGCAGCTACAGCAGCAGCATAGGCAGCCAGAACAGCCTTCAGCCACCTCTACAAGCTGCCTCCAGCATGCCTGAGTACATGTGAGTACATAGGAGAGCATGAGAGAAAGTCGCAGAAATTTGAGCAAATAAATGTATGTGTTTGTTTGCTGGTGTGAGTGTATGGATGAGTGAATCACTGGATATGTGATGAATTAATGATTTTAATGAGTACATGAATGTTTGCATGAATGAGTGAATTTGTTTACGTTAGTGAATGGATGTTTGAATGTGAGTGAGTACAAATTTAAAATGACATGGAAAACCAGATAAAAATATTTTTTAATCCTTAAAAGTACACATTATAAATATAATAAATAATAATAAAACAATGAAAACATAATAAAATAAATGAAATATGATACCCATTACCTTTCAAGTGAGGCGATGTGTTGGAGGAGGTGGTAGGGGAGGGGAATGGATGGTGGTGGTTTGCCAAAAAGCAATTGACGCATTTAGGACACCAACACGAAACCAAAAGTGTGCGTGAAGAGAAGGAGAGATTTTTCGGGAAGACGTCATGGGGTGTCAGGCGACCAATTGGAGAGCAGGATACTATGCACGAACACACAGCATCAGAGCTCTAACTAACCAATAGTAGAGCAGAACATTTGGTGGCACGTTGAATGCAGTCACGTGATGCCCAGTGTTGTCTTCTGCCCGAATTTCAAATGTTGAATATGTAGTTCTCCTTCGTGTTTTTCACATTCAAACACCCAATGGATGTTTGAATGTGAGCGAGTTTGTTAAAGTGAGTGAGTGGATGTTTGAATGAACAAGTGAATTTGGTAAAGTGAGTAAGAGGAAGTTTGAATGAACAAGTGAAGTGAGTGAACAAGTGAGTGAATCGATGTTTGAATTAATGAATGCATGGATGGATGTGTGAATTTGTTTAAGTGAGTGAGTGTTTGAATCAATTAATTGATTTGTTTAAATGAGTGAATGGGTTTTTTTAATGAATGAATAACTTTGTGTGTGAATCGATGTTTGAATGAATGAATTATTTTTGTGAAACAATGTTTGAATGAATCAATGTTTGAAATAATGAATGTATTTCTTTCAGTGAATCAATATTTGAATAAATGAATAAATTAGTTTGAGTGAGTGGATTTCAAAGAGTGAAATGTGAGTGAGTGTGAAGAGTGAATAATGAATTACTGTGTGAAATAATGAATGAATTTGTGCTTGATCGAAGTGACTAGGGGGGGGGGGGGGGGTGAATGGGAGTTAGAAAAAATAGTAAGTGAATTACACCAGCAAAGGAGGAATGAGAGAAATGAATGAATGCATTTGCTGTTTTTTTTCATGTGATATGGATTTCCCACTATGTCCTGCAGGAATCAGTCAATGCTGTTTGAAAGAAGCCCTCGCTATGAAAATGTGCCATTAATTGGGAATGGTTCACCACCTCCATCGGTATGGAAGTTTATCCCTTCATCATTTACTCCTTCATTGACTCTGATACACAGTTGTTCTTTACAGTCAGAGTTGCATAAAGCTGTTTCGGTATTACTTAGATAACAGTGACTATATTGATCTGAAAAGAGGAAAACTAACAATAGCAGTTATTTTTTTACCATAACCTACAAGACACCTAGCCTATTCTGGATTAACATAAAGGTTAAGTACATAATTATTTTAATTACTTTCACAGCAACGCCTTGCCTTAACTATTTCAGTAAATATTGTATAGAAATAGAAAGCAAAATTTTACAGACATGTTCATACGTGACGTGATTTCAAGATTGTGCGTCGCTGCCCTCTGGTGCTTGTTAGCATCTCTGCAGGTGAATTGCAAAGAGGAGGAGTTTTCATCAACTGTAAATTATTTATGAAAGTTAATTAAAAACAGTCTGGTCTTTGAGAGTGTCAATGTCCATCAGACTGAGATGAATTTGGAGGGAAGGGTGTAATGGAGAGAAACGTCTGCTTGATGCATTGCAGCACTGTAAAGCTCATCACAGAACTGTCTTCTATCTAATGAACCGATTCGCTCTCTCATTCATAAGTGTCATTCACACAGTGATGTTTTACAGCTAACTGAGCTTTTTTCCTGTCTTTATCACTTTTGAACTCAGACATTTAAAAACAGTAAGTGAGGTCTTATCTCCTTTCAACCAGCATTTATCTTCTGGCTGAATATATCTTCACCCAAACCATCGTTGTGAACGTCCTTTTGCGTCTCAATCAGGGTTTTCCCCCCATAGAATTCATTAGTGGGTTGTGTGTTTTTGTCTAACTCGCCTGTTTTCCTGCATCACCTTTTGTTTTTTCAGTTGTTCAAATACTGTAAATGTCAGACAATTTGTTTTTGAACCATTTTGCTTCAAAATGCACTCCCAGCCAATACATACTAAAAACATGCTAAATATGGGCTAAAAAGCTAAAACTGATCAAACATGAATAGTTGAGCTGATGCTTCATTTGGTGCCAGGGATACACAAGTTTTATTTTTATTTTTTACTTTTCTTAGGTTAAATTTTTTTTATTAAATTAAAGCCGCACTGTGTCTTCCTATTTGTAGCTAAAGCTGGATTGAGATTACCAATGTCTGATGTCTTAATAGTAAACCATTAAAATGTAAATCTGTAAAATCTTGGACTCACATGAGTTTCAAACTATTTAATGGGAGAGTTAAGGTTTCCGCAGGGTCTTAAAAAAACTTCACTGTTTTATGTCTTAAATAATTTTGTCCATGTAAAGCTCCCTTGATACATGTTTTTGTTGTTGCTTGGGGTTGACCGAGATTGGGAAAATGCTGCAAATTGCAAAAAAAATGTTAAAAGCATGTTTAGGGTTCAGAGAAATTGTGCATAAATGCTTATAATCATAAAAGTGATGGTTAGGGTTACCATAGTTTAAGAAATGGCTTGTGAACACTCATAAATGCTCGATTTTTTTTTTAAAAGATGGTTAGGGTTGCTAGATATTGACATGAAACTCATGAATATAAAAAAATGTTAATGTGATTGTAAGAGTTGCCAGAGTTTTAGAAAATGTGCATAAATGCACAAACGCGTTAAAGTGATTTGTTTGGGTTTCCAGAGATAGTGAAAATTCCCCTGAATGTATTTTTTTTTATCAAATTGATAACTAGAGTTTCAGAAAATGCTCATAAACTTTCAACCTCATCAAAAGCATGGTTAGGGTTGCCAGAGTCTTAGAAAACTTAG
Source organism: Danionella dracula (assembly GCA_900490495.1). Taxonomy (NCBI): domain Eukaryota; kingdom Metazoa; phylum Chordata; class Actinopteri; order Cypriniformes; family Danionidae; genus Danionella; species Danionella dracula. The sequence goes on from UELW01000322.1 coordinate 7,750,844, forward strand.
AAAACAGAGTCTAAAAAAATATTTAAAAACACAAAAGTGACGGTTAGGGTTTCAAACAATATATTTGAAGCATACTGTTTATTATGGGAAAAAATGTGGACGTGTGTTTGATTTTTAACGCTCTTAAAAAGGTCTTAGAAAGTATTTATCAAACCTGCAGAATCCCTGAAGTATTAACATCATTTAATGATTCCTCCTTTCTCTCTTCATCTGTCCGTCCTCTCACTCATGCAGTATTCTCCCAGCATGAGGACCACCTACCTGTCTATGACTGATGCCCAGATCAGACACTTCAGCACAGACTTCCAGGTCTAACAGCATCTCTCAAAGGAGAGCAACCTTGAAAACACATCTGATACAATTTTAAAACTGCATCATCAAGAACTCCACAGGAGAAAAAGAGCCTAGTAAATGCTGAACATGAGGACATGCTCATAACTGGCAGACTGGCTTTTCTTCAGTTCTTCAGCTTTGATTGTGCTCATTTTGATCCTAAAGAAAGGAGAAAGATGCTTTTTGTTACACAACAGCCTTGAGATCCACAGTGAGCCTGCAACTATTGGTCTTTAAACATTGCGCCGGATACATAGACACTTAATTATGTTTTCTTGCCAGAACTGGTCTGCTGGATTAATTGAGTCTTGCATGAGGAGCGAGGTGTTTTGCCTGGTGCCTCTATAAAGTATGCGTGTGTGGTCTTTTTTGTGTATAGCAGACCAAATTTGTGCAGAATTAAGATGCATATTATCTATTATCTGCATCAGTAGATAGTTGAAGAATTGTCGTTTTTGATGGAATATCTCTAGCGAATAGAGTTTGTTGGGAGAAACCTGTTTTATGGGTGTAAATGTTTGTTTTTTTCAACTAGAACAAAGCAACCCGATTTTACATGTTTTATTTCATTGATTATTTGTTTTTATTATATTTCCACCAATGTACTGTATTGGCCATTTACATTTTTTTTGTACATTTATATCGATAATGCATCATGATTTAAATTTATGAAAATTCATTCGATTATTTCAGAATAAATTCTGAAAAAAAAAAGATTTTCTTGGGATTTCTAAAGTGCTTTTTTAATGTTTATGTAATGTTGATGCGTGTTTAATAAATAATTTGTATAAAATACATGTTTTGCTATTCTCTGTCCATGAACAATTTCTACCAATGCTGGCAAAACTACTATAACTATTTCACAAAGATGACGTCTGATTATGAGGCTGAGCACATGCACTAAACTCAACCTGTCAGTTTCAGGGTCTTGGCAATCTTCTCGTCACTTCTTGTCAACCAAAGTGGTTAAACTTTTTTTCCATCTTTCAGTATTCAGTATATACTGACAATAGCGCCTTCTAGCTGTAAATTAAAATGCAAAACAACAAAAATTTGTCTTTCCAAGTTTCCTTTTACATGAGGTGACATGTAGGAAACTCACAATTGAAGGCCAGGAGATCTTTGGGGTATCACAAGCTTTAATGTTGAATGCTGCAGTTTTCAAAAAATCTAAAAACTAAAAGCAACGTGTCACATTTGCACCCTCAAGCAATGTGTAAAGGATGCACCCCCAAGTGTTGGGCTACAGATGCTGGTGATATAATTATAATATAGTGCAAAAGTAGATTTCAGAAATTCCATTTCCTAACTAAGTAGCTGGTAACAGGTGTCTTCAATATTGAAACTTTTGGTAATATTCTAATTTTCAGAGATACATATTTTGGAATGTTCATAAGTTGTCAGTTATAATAAGCAAAATGAATCTAAATAAACACTTTGATTATATGTCCGTGTATACTGAATGATTAGAATACATCTAATAATGTAAAATTCTGGTATTTGTGTATAGGGCCATCAATGGTCAAGCACCTGCGTATAAAGCCAAACTCTCGTCTTCGTCTCATTCCGCGAGGCCCCAGCGGTCAGCTGATGAGAGTTTTTTGGGGATCCCTAGAACCAGTCTAAAGTCTAAGGAACAGCTTTTTCTGTGGTTGCCCCAAGGTTTTGGAATGATCTTTCTCCATATATCCATTTATCAGCCAATATTGTGATTTTTAAAACCAGGCTAAATATAGACCCAGATTCAGTCACTGCGCATGTTATTCTGAAAGAAGCCACATTCCAGAGGGGGGGCCCACACCGCGAATCTGCCCTCAGTAAAACCATCGCTCAGGCCTCGGTTTAAACAAATCAGAACGTAATCACCTCCACGGATTAGAGAGGTCACGAAGATAACCTCAACGTCGCCTGACAGTCGGCACGACCATGCGAACGCTCCGACCTCTCCACGACCCCAGGATCAAACGCTGAGCGGGCGAAGTCTGGCTCAACTCAAACGAGTCGTGCTCACCCAAAAACTGCTTTTCAGAACACTAAACTTGCTTTTAAGAACACTTTCGGAGCTCATACAATATCTCCTGGAATGTACTCTCATGTTATGGAATAATTTGTAATGTAAAGTTAATAGCTTAGTCAGTTTAAAACGAATGAATGAACGAATGAATGAATTTCCGTAACTGCCCCCTACTGTTTGATCTCGTTATAATGCATGTCACGTTCCGGAAAGGATTTAATTGTGTAAAAAATTATCCGGTACTCTCTTGAGGAGATATAGCTTCGTTTATTAATAAATGCAAATCAGGGAAATTTCTCGTCAGATAAGAGCCTCCCGGGGCTGGACCAAAGTGTGACATCATCACAGATCCGATCTCAGGAATGCTCTCAGTGGCTAGAGCTGCGAGAAAGACCCGCCTCCAATTAAAAGAAACCGAGGCGCGCTCCCCTGAAGAAAGAGTTGTTTTTCAGTCTTCTCACACTTTTCTTCTTTTCCGGGCTTGCAGTACCAGTTCAGAAATTTTATCGTTTGATGCCGTCCCAACAAAGGAAACCCGGCTCTTAGCGACACAGAGCCGTGATATGAACTTAAGACTGTCGAATCCAACGGGAAACTCCTTCGGACTCTCAAGAAAGCTTCTGGGACACTAAGATCATCCTCACAAATCGGGCACCCCTTCACAGCCGTCCTCCCGGGATCTGCTCGTTCTGTCACGGACCACGCCGGACCGGATCAATCAAAGATCTAAACGGTAGACTGCGATAATCAATTACTTTGGCGCGGGTAACGAGAACAGAACGACTGTGGGAATGCTAAATTAAGTACGTGCCCAAACTGATACTTAAAGATAACTTGAGCTGTTATTTCAGAATCTGAAACTCTGCCTCTCTCTCTCTCCCTGTCTCTCTCTCTCTCTTACTCCAATCTACCCCTCTCTCTCTCTCACCCCTTCCCCCTCGGCGTGTGTGTATGTTTGCTTGAGCGAATGAGTTAGGTTAGCGTAGCTAGAAATCACTTTTATCCAATTTGTGTGTCTAGAATAGATTTAATAAAACATTAAAAGGACAGTTACCTTGTCTGTGGTCTATACAGTGTTACGCCGTTCTCTGTGGCTGAAGGTCTGACATAATGCGATTTACAGGTTGGGTAGTAATGTTCGGGACGATTCATTTTGAGTAAGGGTCAAAGTTCATGGGGTAAATGATTTGGTGGACAAATTAATTAAAACTGAATTTATGATCTGGCGCAATCTCATCTGATTCGACTCTCCAGCACCTGGCAGTGTTCCTAATTCCCCTACTGGCCAGGCACCCACACAGGTAATATTCTGATTTGTTTATATGACTGATTGAATGATTATCTCTTATCGTATTATCAATTATTAAATATGTGATAACCAATTTGTTACATATATTACTCTTATTTTTGTTGTTGTTATCATATTGCGGACTGTACAGCATTTTGGGCAGTTCCCCTGCGAAAAAATGTGCTTTATAAAAACATTTTATTTACTTACATACACTGTTTGAATAAAATTACGGAATTAAATAAAACAATTTAATGATGTAATTCAATGAACAGCACGTATACAATGTGTTTTCAGATATAAAAGGTGTATATAGTATATATATGTAATGAAGCATCTGTTAGTTATTATATGGTTATGGAGCAGGCTGATCTGAGTGTTTGGGAGTAACTCGTGTGCGTGTAGGTTACTGATGCACATTATTCTGGGATTAAAGGCTTAAACCTTACACTGTTGGATTAAAGTGGAGCTGTCTTTGTCTTGTCCTGGATGGCACAATTTATCCAAAGAATTTAAAGAACACCTGAAAACAACAGCAAACTACCTTGTGTTAAAGTGAATAATCATAAGTGAGAATTTACCCACTTATTCTTTTCCTAAATAGCAGAGTTTTGTCATACAATATAAAGTAAACAATGTTTTACTGGGAATAGTCACATGAGACATCTGCAAGATAACTTGCTAGACCAAGAGATTCTAAATTATTTATTTTCAAAAATTTAAACGGGTTAAATGTATAAAGAAAAAATTACAGATTTATTTCTGGGGAGTATTGAGACCATTTCCAAATATACTATATTCTTGATACCAATATCCATGTAATGAATTTTAATCTAGAAAGCTGGGACTGCGAATGGATTTGGTTAGGATGAGACCTTCCTGAGTGGAGTTTGCTCCAGGTATTCTTGTTTTTTTTCATGTCAAAGATACACCTCATTATAGACTACAACGTTATGCTACTTTTGCCAAATCTCAGCTGGATGTAGCCACTAGAATCCAGGTGTAGCTTTTTCTCTTAGTTTCCATTCCAGTTTCTTGTCCCAATTATCAGTGTGTTCTTCCTCATCAGCCTTCTTGTTATCTGTGGTATAAATACACTTCAGTATCTTTATTCTACATTAGTTGTTGATGTTACAAGCAGTTATGTTCTGCTAGTTAAGGAGATCGACTTGTGATCTGAAGGTCGTCGGTTCGATCCCCAGATCCACCGAGTTGAAGGTGGTGTGAGCGATGAAACAACTCTCCATCTTCAACAACCACAGCTGTGGTGCTCTTGAGCAAGCCACCAGTTTCTCGACTGCTCCCCGGGCACAGCAGCCATGGTTGCCCACTGCTCCGGGTGTGTGGTCAGGGTGTGTTTGTTCACTGCTGTGTGTGTACACTGGGATGGGTTACATGCAAAGCACAAATTTTGGGTGTGGGTCACTCCATATCTGGCCAATTAGTTCACCTTTGCTAAAAAATGTTGTGTGACCATTTTAGTCTTATCCTGTTCCAAGTCTATTTCTGTGTTTTTTTATTTGTAGTTATTTTAACTTGTGTTTGAACGTTAAAAATCTGATTTTTGATTACACAGTTGTGCCCATCTGACTTCTAGCTTTAGATAAATGTGTTGAATTGCATCAGACACGTACATCTTCTCTTTTGGCTTATCTATCAGCACCAATCACCGAAAAGATTTCTAAGGGAATTCTTATAGCTGCTTTATAAGTGATCACAGGTATCCATGCAAGGCTGGAGGTTAGTAAAGGGTTAATCACTTTATGAATAAAAAAACATGATTTATTGCTCTGCAGTTAAGATTTGACAGATGTGATTAGTCATACCTGGGATTGAAGTCTTTGCTCATCAGGGGTTTCTCTCGAGAAGGTGAATTCCTGGAGGAGATGCAGGAAGCCTTTGGATATCAGCTTTTAGCTAACACAATCAGGCTTAGTCACATTTAGAAATGCATCAAATTCTATTCGTCTACCTGTAACACACACAAAAATAATCATGTGGAAAGTCATAGTAATTTTTACTCTTATTTGTCTTTAAAGCTTGTAATTCTAACGGTAGCTCTCTTAACTGAACGCTCTCTCTCTCTCTCTCTCTCTCTCTCTCCTCTCTCTCTCTCTCTCCTCTCTCTCTCTCTCTCTCTCTCTCTCTCTTTCCCGCATTTATTCTTTGTCAGAAAGTGAGCTTGACTGTTTAATAGTGTATATCGTTAAATTTATCTTCTCTTGATAGCACTGGTGTCCATCAAGGTTCACTTTTAAGCCCCCTCTTATTTTTTTTTAATTTGTTTTAACTTTTTAGTTCAAATTTTTAATTACTTTTTAAATAAAAATTTCATTTGTGCCCTCTTTTTGTCCATTAAGGCCAAATAAAAATTATTTATCCAATGCATTGTTGAAGTTGAAAGCTGTGATTTATTCTTCTCTTATATTCAGATGAATCTGTTGTCGTGTGTGAAAAGAGGATGATAAATCAACAATTGTGTTAACCTAAGTTTAACAAATTTGAATTGTTTTGTTGAAAGAGGAGATAACAAAGGTAAGGTGCTTTCAGGAGTTGTAGCAAAACAGGAAGTAATACGCGAATTATATGCAAAAAGCAAAAGTTCAACTGAAAAAAAACAAAAAAAAACTGCCAAACACGTTTCCCTTTAGATGCTTTTTCCATGTATGACCAAGATTTTCACATTTCTCCATCAGCAGACAACAGCAGGTGTGATTTCACTGTCAGTGGGGGATAACCCTCTTGTCATCTGTCTTTATCCCTTCACATTTCATCACGGATCAAACCTGATCAAGCTAGTATCTCTCCATCCTGACCAGGGAGAATACAGTGTTTACTTCCCAGAGATATCCAAGGGACAGATGGGTTTGCTTTAGTCTGTGTTTGAGAAACCTGTATGCTATTGTTATTTTTCCCCTCACTTGTCACTTTGTGTTTGCAGAGGGATTGACAGACAGATCAATGAATACTCTCAGTGTAGTGTTTGAGACAAAACTCATCATCCACTTGCATTTAACAAATTGAAGAGTGAATTGAGTGAATAACAAAGGAGCAGAAAAGAAAGTTCTCAAGGGATGGGTATCAGAATGTAACATTTCTCTTTTTTGATGTTGGTTATTCAGTACTTTTACCACTGTATTTTAAAGTGAGAGTACTCTATCCAATAGTTTTGTGACTATATTTATCAGACTATATAGGTGGTGTGGAGGGAGGAGTGGGCCGGATTGATTTTACTTGCTGCTAGATGTAGATTTTGTTTTTTAAAGCCTGAACATTGTTTTTCGCCTGCTCCAAAACCGATCAGAGAAGATCAAGAGTAGGCTTGCCTCTACCGACCCATGTGCCCTGCCATGTTAATAGGCCATAATGCAATGAATGTATTCATACATTAATTTCTGGGAATCAGTCACATGGTCAAGATGCTGTTTTAATGTTTCATTTAATTCTTTAAGCCTTCAATCTTTTTATTCAGTATTTTCAGGTTAGGTAAAGCAAGTTGAATCTACCCTAAGCATGTTAATTGCTTAACACTTGACACGTCAGAAAACTCTTTTGTGATCTGTTCTCAAAAAAGCATTTATTTATTATGTCTTAAAACATAAAAAAACCATTGCAGTCTAAATTTATTTTAATTATTTTGTTATATATAATGAGCTTGAATGTTTAAAAGTGTGAAACAAAATTTATATATTTTTCTTGTCTTGCTGCACTGATGGACTGGTGTTCACCAAAGGTCACTTTTAGGCCCCTTGTTTTACAAACCTTTGCTCGCTATTTTTTTTTTTTGTTTGTTTCTAGCTATTTATGTCCACTAAAGCTAAATGTCTGCTATTTACCTAACTCAATGTTGATGTTACAGCTTTGCTTTATTTTTTTCCACTAAAAAGCATATTACAAAAACTAAAATGTATCAAGATTTAAGTAAATTAATTCTCATTTGAGTATCAATGAGTAAATCACACTTGAACCTCATTTGGGATATTTTAACATTTTCATTCATCCATTCATTCATCTTCATGTCGGCTTTCTTCCCTTTTGAGGTCGCCACAGCAGAATGAACCGCCAACTCTCTGGCATATGTTTTACGCAGCGGATGCCCTTCCAGCCGCAACCCATCGCTGGGAAACATTCACACACACTCATTCACACTTTTAACACTATGGGCAATCGTTCTTACTCAATTCACTTATTCCGCATGTCTTTGGACTTGTGGGGAAAGCGGAGCACCCGGAGAAAACCCACGCGATCACGGGGAGAACATGCAAACTCCACACAGAAATGCCACCTGCCCCAGCCGAGCCTAGAACCAGCGACCTTCTTGCTGTGAGACGACCGTGCTACCCACTGCGCCGTGACGCGCTTAACATTTTCAAAAAAATTTGTTATTTGAAGTTTGAACAACTTCAAATAACAACCAAAGTGGCAACATTTATTAAAACAAGACAAGAACATGGAAACTAGTTGGAATTTGAATAAATAGTGTCCTTGAGAGGCAGAAGTGGTTCCAAAAGGTTTCAGAAATCCTCTTTTCTTTGCAAAACGACAAAGCAAAGTTGTGTTTTATATGTTTATAAATATTTTTATATCGTATATATATTATTGTATTGTGTTGGATGGCTGTGCAAAGGTATATTAACAGAGAGGCAACATTAATTTCAACGTCTCAATAAAGGTATAATCACGAAATAGCGTGTGTTGACCACCAGGGGACTCTTAAATCCAAAAATTGAATTGAACCTGTAGACAAATCCTTTTTCACTGCCTTGGATTAAGCTTTCATGTGAAAATGTTTATGAATGAAAACATGATAAAGGAACAAGACCGCTTCTACAAATAGTTAAAACGCACACACAAAAAAACATTTTAAACATTTATATCATAGAAAAAACATTTCTTTCTTTATTCATTTCATTTTAGTTTTTTTTTTCATCTATTTTCTTTCTTTCTTTTCACATATATTTATTTATTTATGCATTTTAATGAGCACTTTTTGTTGTAAATAAATGGATGCATTTCATATTAGATGAGGGTTCAGGATATTATGTAACTCCGTGTAACTCTAAATTGTGTCCCCTACATCCTATTGGATTGTATGCAACGCGTTTTACTAGTGCATACGTCCTCACAATTGTCTATGAAATATCCAAATCAGCTTTTGGCTCATAATAACCAACTAAAATAAATGAAATAGTAGACTTAATTGAATTAGAATATATACAACTTTAGTCCCAGTGAGGCGGGAACTGACCCTCAGCCGCGCCTCCAGGAGACCCGTAGGCGGGGCTTCCTCTGGCCCCGCCCTCCCTGCTGTGCCCGCTCTCAGCGCTGTAGAACCGAACTCAGACTCGGAGGCAGATTCCCGTGGATTCAAGCGCGGATCCTTTGCGGAGCACTCAACCCACGCGTCCTCTCACACACACCGTTCGGATACCTCATCTTCTCACGCCAATCACCGTTTATGGTTTTAACTGAAGATCTTACAATGTCTCGGAACGACGAGGTTCAGCGTATCACCGAAAATGTCTATAAGGTAAAGCGGCAGATCAAACAAGTTATTGAGCGCAGGTGTCGAGTTCATTAGACTCCCAGAGTTTCTGGTGCTCTGTTCGATGGCTTTCCGTGATTTCATTCGGCTTCTGTTGTGACATAATGATGTTGTGAAGTTTATACGAGAGTGTTTGGTGTTCTTTTTTTGCGCTTTTAAGAACAGAACAGACGAGATTTTGTTAAGTCTGGCTGTCAAGAGAAGAGTACGAATCTTATTTCTGTCAAGAGAGAGAATCTCTCTCTCTCTCTCTCTCTCTCTCTCTCTCTCTCTCTCTCTCCCTCTCTCTCTCTCTCTTTCTTTCTCTCTCTTTCTTTCTCTCTCTTACTACCTAACGTTACCTACAAAAAAAAAAATATATATATATATATATATATATGTAGACTCTTAATACCTGTACAATATTACTTGTTATTTGGTGTGTATTGTTCAGCTCATAACTTGGTTATTCTTTTTTAAAATTGAGGTATGCATGCTTCAATAATAACAATTGTATACAGTTGTAATCAGCAGTTCCACATTTTTATTGTTCACAAGTTTGACATAATTGAAAGTGATAGCTTAAGTATTCCTTTTAAGGATGTCTGAATTAGAACACCCAGGACAAAAAGAAACGACACAGATAACAGATTTACCTGCAGGATGTATTTGTATTGTGAATGGGAACAGGAGTACCCTGAGGAAAGCGATGCAACTCCACTCCGAAAGTACAGGACTTGAACTAGCAATTTTGTAAAGGCCCTCTGGAGTGTAGATGGAAACCCATGCTTTAAATTAGGGTTGGAGTTATCAGTTATTTTGATAATCGATTAATCAATCACTGTAAGTTGTAAGCTATCTCCTAAAATTAAACTTTACAGGCAACTAAAACATGTAGTTATAGAATTCAATATCAGGTGTTGTACATGTTTCTTTACTATATGCTGATCTTAAAGACTAACACATTTGCCCGAAATTACAGTATCTGATAATATAACTAAATGTATTATTTACATAGTAGATATTTCACAAAGTTATACAGTACTCATGTCTAAAAAGTACTTAAAAATATTTAAAGAGAATGTTTGTATTTTTGTTATGACACAAATAAATAGTGTTAAGGTTAAAGCATTGAATACAGTGACTAGATTTCTGATCTGTACACTATATAAGTGTATTTTTATTTTCTCTTTAAAGGTTGCCTCTATCTCCCATATTTCACTAAAATAGACATGTTCTAATGTATGTTAGTTGGTTTTCATGAGAACTTTCAGCATGGTCTTGCTGTACTATACAGCACAATAAATGAGTTAACAATGAAAATCTAAAATGTTAAAGGATTTATAACCTTAAAGTTGAAATAAACGTAACATTAGAGATTAATCGCCTACAATCACAGAAGAAAAAAAAAGAAAGAAAATAAAAGCTTTCCAGCCGCAATATCCTTGAACCATGCTGAAGCTTGAAATGATCCTGCAATAGAGATAACTACTGCCAGTTTTTCTGAGAGCCTTCACAGGCTTGCTTTTTATCCTCACTCTGCCATATTTTAATAACTTGTGTGTCTTGTTGATGCTCGTCAATGGAAAGTTGTATCTTATATCTTCAAAATCCTCTTCAGAAACCTATGGGTGACTCCACACAAACTACTTCCATAGTTTCACATGGTCTAGATCAGGGCTGGGCAAAGTCATCCCCTACTGGTTTTAGTTTTACTTTGTATCAAGAGACAAACCACAAACTTCAAACAATCCAAGAGGATGTAGTAGAAGCAGGTGTGTTCAGTTAGTAGTAGAAGCAGGTGTGTACAGTTGAAGACTGCAGTTCTGCTGCCCTCCAGAAATGACTTTGCCAATCATTGGTCTTGGTGGTAAATTCCCACAATTGAATTTTTAAAAGAAATATCCATTCTTAAACACCCAGAAACAATTTATGGTCCTGGCTAGAATCACAATGTTCAGCTGGTGCTCTCCAGCCGACTTTGAGGGATGGTCGGCTACACCCAGGATGAGTTGCTACATCATAAATTCCAGAACAGATGTTAAACCTGGGTTACAATTCCACTTTAGAAGGAAATCTTTGCAGTTTATTCACACATTTATTTATAAGTCTAAACATTGAATTGCTTTTGTAAACTTCTGCAGATATATCCCAAATGTTTCATTTAAAAAGATTTATATTTATCTAATGTGCAAGACATAAAATTCAACATGATGATGTAATTTGTTCCCATGTGAGGAACATTACCACCTACTTGTCTGGCATATGTTATCATTATAAGTTAATAATCACCATTTTTCATGCAATTTATAGTGTGGAAATGTGGCGTGCTACATTTGGAGTCACACATATAAGTTAAAAAAAGTTTTTTTTTTCATGTTATACTATGATGACTAATACTAGGATGTGTTCATGCTTAAATCTGTGGTTTAGTGAAGAGAACATACTGGTGTGTTTTCAAACTGGTTCACTCTGTATGTACCAGATGTTTGAGCATTCAAACACATTCTTGCCTTGTTGCCACTTCTGTGTTTCTTATGCAACTACTAGTATTCTTTTTGCCAGTTAAAAGTAAATAGTTGGTATGCCATTCGAACTGTGCTCTCATCAGATAGCTAATCCTGTTAAATAGGGCAATGAAAGTCCTAAAATGAGGACAAAGAAACTATTCTAGTTGATCAAGGGCAAGCGAGTGTCTGTATCTGGGCTGTTCCTCTTAAAGCAGCAGAAAACTTTCTGCTTACAGTCTGATTCACATAAAAAAATCAACGATCTGGCAGATATTTACATTCTTGTGCAGTGTGATGATTTACATTTCATAAGTCTGAAATGGGTTAGATCTCGCGGGAACCCTGGAATCAGATCACCGGCTGTTTATTGGTGATCGTGCAAGAGAGTCCCGTGCAGTTTTGTTTCGTCATAGTTATGCAATGGAGCTGAGATTCAGACTAAGAATAGTTACGAAGAATACCTTGAGCATGTGTTTGAGGGTAGGTGTCTGAGTGAGAGAAAGATAAGAGGGCTAAAAATCAGTGGGTTGTTAAACATCTGCTCAAGCATTAGGGAGGAATGGAAGTTCATTTCATCTTTTAAAAGATATGAATTGTGAGTAAACTACATCGCCCAGAATGCGAGTTAACATTAATGCAAATACTTCCCTGGTGGCTTTGTTGACATAAATGTTTGATCAGAGCCAAGTTTTAGTACTAAATCATAATAATACTATAATATTGAGACGGAACACTTCAAGTATTACGAAATATTGGAAGTGGAAATCCTTTAGAAATGCTGGAAATCAACAATGACTCCTTTCAAACATTTAAATATGTCTTTGAGCATCCTCCTGTAATAATTTAAGTGAAAGATGGTCCTTTCCAGCAACTCCTTTCTGTGAGAAACTGTGTTTTGTTTGGGCTTGATGATGTAAAAGTTAGATAAATGTGACATGGGAATTTAGACTGAGATCATATTACCAAATAAATGGATGTGGACAAATCAGCTCTGCTTTTGGTGGAGGCCAGAATTGGATAAAAAAAAAATCAGAATTGAGCATTCAGACTGTCATTAAAATATACATTTAAATCCCTTAATACCTCCTAATTTCAGATACACTTTGATATGAGTATTCCGTTTTTAATTTGTCATTAGATACTAGAACTCAACCCCAACTATCTCAACCTTCTACTGACAATCAAGTCATATCTTCTGATTTGTAATCTTCTAACGAGAGGGAACTGGAAGAGGGTGAATGAGAGCACTTTGCTGCCATGTTTCAAAATGAACAATGACAAAGTAAAACTTATCCCTTCACTTCGTTATTTACATAAATTAAAACACGTTAAGGCCTATTTGACACTCCTTGTGTCCTTTTAATGTGAAATTATACAAGAAAAGGGACTCTGTATTACGCTTGCTCTCATTTTCTTTTAATACATAGTTAGTCTTTCTCAGATCCATTCTAGCAGAGGTCCACAAAGAACTATAGTTAGTGTAAAACGTTCAACTTAAGTAATATAGTCATTAAAATAACCCAATAAGCCAGTTTGAGCAAATCAGGGAACTGTTGCTGGGATGGAGTGATCGGCTAATGTTTGTTTCTGTGGTTACCAATGTTGTGCAAGAATATTTAGTGATACTTTGAATAAGTAAGCCAACGTGAATTGTCAGTTAATCCAAATAAAATCAACACCTACCAGCCAATCAGAGTTGAGTATTTAAACAAACCATGCCATAGAACAAGTTATCTAGAAGCTAAAGATGCACGCCTGCTTAAATCTGTTTTTCTGAGAAAAAAAAAACTTCTAGGTAATATAACTAGTTTGAAACGTGGTGAATTTGTGGTTTTTGTTTAGTTATGACTTTTTTTTTTTTGTTAAAAATTACTCCATGAACATTTCAAAATGTAGAATTAATCCACACGATTGGATTATTGGGTGATGTCAAAACAGCGCTAGTTCAGAATTATACGAAAATACTTTGGGTTGGAAAAAAACCCTGCACTGCACATGAATACCTTGTCTTGGAATTATGACAATTTTAAAGAAAAAAAGCATATGGTGAATCAAACTTCCAGGCGGAACAACTAGTGACTCAAAGTCTCTGTATACCAGGGTGTACCAGGGTGTGTGAGTGTTCTGATGTTACTCAACTATGCACACAGAACACTCCCAGCCTGCGAGCACTGGCTGTGATCCCGCTGGAGCTGGTGATGTGGGTTTAGCACTTGCCTCACCTGTGAAGTCAAGGCGTCAGCTCCTGCGCTCCAGACAAATCTGGCTATAATCCCATCAGCCTCCAGCCAAGCAGCCATGTCCACTCACTTGGGTCAAGCTAGCACATGCATGCAGTCTGAGCCCACTCTTGCTCCTGCTGCGTGCTAATGTGCATGCTAATTCATGTGATTTCTATAGATCCCCATGTGGTCAATGCTCCAGGGTTCAAGACTTGAGAAATTGTTGCTTTTCAATGTTGAGCACGGGTTTATGGCTTCTCAAACACTTCCTACACAATTTATGTCACAAAGTTCTGTGGCTACTCTAATCAAGCATTGCTAGCTGCCATTTTGATTACATGAACCGCTCTTTTGTTGTTCGTTTGCCATGTTTATTATTTTGAGGTTCATTTAAACATATTTATGTCCTATTATTTGTTTTTGTTATACTGTCATTGTTACGATCTTTGTTGGGTAAACCCGATTGTTTAGGCGATTGTTTACCTGAGTAGTACGTAGCTGATCTCAGTATGGTGCCTAACTAGGCACATCCTAAACAGGTTAATAGCCCACATTACAAGGCCACATTCATTCACCATTCATACTGAAATTCTCTCAAAGGGACAACTTACTTCTCTCAATGAAGAAAGTTGTTTCGGTTTCTTGATGTTACATTTGACATACTGTCATATAAACTTTAGCATTATGGATCCTTATACGGTAGAACATAGTTACAGAGTTGGACTAAAACAAATGCGACACTTGCTTGTCCCGGCAATCTGTACAAATTAATTTAATCAGATCTTCATTTCCGGATTGTTGAAGTGCTTGCCATAAAAAAAAGCACCTAAACCATCAGACCTTTAGTCAACGTTCCATGGGCATGAGGTCTGAGGCTGAGACTAGGACTGTTGTAATACTGCACTGTGTTTTGAAGTTTTTGCTGACCTTTAAGTACCTGACGGAATACGGAATGGGGGTTTGAGGGTTAGCTTCTGCCAGTGGTTCCAAAATCGAGACTGAAAACACTCATGCTAGCGATGCATCTAATGCTAACTTTTGTCTAGACTAGATGTGGAACTCACTCCCTCCCCTTATTAAAATGTCTGCTGCGGTTGAATGTTTTAAACTGCCCCAATTGTTATTTTGACAGGTTCCTTATGTAATTTTGACACGCATGCAAGATTGAAAAAGCTTTAATTTTCTTACAATATTTATTTAATTTGGTTGTTAATCAAGTGACTCTTTCGTAATAAACGTCTCCTTTGCACGATGAAACCAGAGCAGTTTATGAAGCTGCCTTATGAACCCATTGTGTGTGTGTTCACCATCCTGAGTTGAATTATTGTTCCAGATCCTACTTCACAGCGAATAAATTCATTCTCCAGTAATCAGGCTATTTATTCATTCATTCATTCATCTTCATGTCGGCTTTCTTCCCTTTCGGGGTTGCCACAGCGGAATGAACCGCCAACTCTCTGGCATATGTTTTACGCAGCGGATGCCCTTCCAGCCGCAACCCATCGCTGGGAAATCAGGCTATTTAATTAAATTGAATATTATTTAATATTTAAACTATTACATTTTCCCTTCCTGCATGCTAATGCTAATTCCCTCATGTGGCTGTGTAATCCAAGAGCCATTTTCGCATTGTTTGGGGTGGATTTTTTTTGTTTCTTGCAATTAATGATTGGCTTGGGGTGTTGTACGGACTGTCATGTGAGCTAGAAGGCTATACGATTTGCTTTTAACTAGGACTTGTTTCAGCAACTCTGAGTGGCCTCTTTCTTATTAAAGGCATTATTTTGACACACAAAGCACTTTCAGTTTTAAAACTCCAACATGGTGTTCCTCAAACCTAAAGCTGTGTTTTTGTAAAATGTAAACAACCCCTAATAGTGGCTTGAAGCCTCAACTTACAATACATTTTAATGCTTTTTCTTTTAACTGAACCCGAGTCGCTGTGGTACTCTGTGTGTTCTATTGATGCGTGTATTCGAGTCTTGATTTATTGTGCTTTATCTGTTTTTCATTTTCAATATCATAAATGTCATATTAATTTTTTTAATTTGACGTTTTTGTTGATGAGCTCATTCTTTGTCTCTTTTAAATGCAGTCTTGTGCTGCACTTTTGCAAGTTGGCAACTTTTGATTTGTAAAATGTGCTTCATAAATAATGAGAATCGGATAAATTGTAATTTCAACATATGAATTACACAAAACAAAACCAGGAGTGGGTCAACACGTTTACTCATTATTATTGATCTGAGTCTAATATATAATGGTCATAATAAAAGAAAACAATGATCAGACTCAAGATTTGTGCAGATCTTTTCTAGACTTTATTCCTTAGGAGTGTAATCCCTGTATGTTCCATGTAATGTATTGTTGTTCCTGTGCCATTTTTGCTACCATTTTGTTGTACACCAAACTCACCACTAATTGCAATGATTAGATATTACATGTTAAGTAAAATGACAGAGAGTGAACTCATGGTTTGTGGAATGCTGAAGAATTGTTTCCAGGCTGTGAGGGGATTCCATTGTGCGTCGTGATTAACTGGAAACTGTAGGAGATGCACGAGAAACATGCCTCATCGTGTTCACTGCTCAAACAATGTCTTAGGAGTGTCTGTGTGATGTCAAGTAATACATAAACATGGTTGCCTTGTTCCTGCAGTTCCTGGAAGCTTAGATATCCATCATTTATGCGTAAAATGACTGATGTTGAAATAATAGATGTGCATTGGTTTTTAATAAATCTGCTTGATTAAAGGGTTATCGTCACTAACGGGCATGAAATTTCATTTGTTCAGTGGCTCATTTCATCATCAGGACCCCCCCCCCCCTTCTTTGTAGTGAAAGTAATTAAAGGATTTTTAATGTAATGTTTGTATGTTGGATATGTGGTTACTTGGCAACAACATGCTATAGTTGTTCTGTCATGTCAAATGGAGAGGCACAGGTGACAGATGAGATTTTAACAGGATAAAATAATAAGCGATGGGTTCAATTATCAAGTTAACGAAGATTTTGTAAAATACTCAAAGTAATTGATTCACAATTCTCAGCAAATATATTGACAAGTTTGATCAACATTTTTTTAAAGTAATTTTATCTTTATAATTTAATTGATTTAAATAGAAAACACTCTTAAATATTTTATGAGAGTGACTTCTTTATCTTCAAAACAGTTTGTCTTTTTTAATCTGGCATATATGTCTATGGGCTGTTCTTTTTCTGTGGTAATGCTAGTAAATTGCTGATTTTCAATCATTTGTTTAAAACAAAAGTTTTATTAGTGTTATAGTTGCCATAAACAATAGCAATTTTAGCACTAAATGTACTTTACCCCATTATGTAATGCAGTCTTAAATTATTTGTCCTTTTCAGTAGCTGTAGCACAAATGCATCCAAAAGAGCACAAGTCAGCCACTGTTGATTTCCCTCAAGCCCTGCAGACATTGTGCTAAAGCTGAAAATGATATGTAACTGCTTTTGATGTATGTTTTTCCCCTTGTTTTGTCAATCCCTGAGAAATATCTGTGCTTTCCAAAATGGATGTGACATTTGTAACCTATTTTCTTATTTATAAATACCTTATCCAATGCTTAAGTTCATTACTAGCTTGCTCATCAAAGTCAGCCTAATTAGATGTTATTGAATGTTTAAAGTCGAATGAATGATTTCAGTTAAAGTGATGATATTCTAAATAAAAAAAATGCTAGTATGGCCAATCAAACTTGAGTCCTCAAAGTCAGTAGGTGCTTTCTTTTTGGGACCTTTTGTTTGATTTCATTTGTCAACATTGGCTCAGACAAACTGCATACTATACATATTTGATTATTAAATGATAATTTTTTACAAAAAAATGTAAGAAATTCTCATTTATTATGATTCATTCTTATATTTATTGAAATATTGAAAACATGTCACATATCAGGTGCTTTTTAATGGTTAATGATTCATTCACATAACAATAACATTTTTCATAACCTTCGACATGATCCTTTTCAAAACAAATATGCATTGTTTATTTGTTTCTCAGTAGATGTTTCATTTTTTTTGTTTGTTTGTAGGTGAGTGCAATGCATCTGACCTATCACAATACAGATTGTTGCCATGTCACTCAAAACACTCCAGTTATTCAGCCGTATAATATTGTTAAAGTTTTTTATATTAAATAATATAGTTGTTTATGTTTATATGTATATGTTGCATATTACATCAACACACTTTCTCTCCCATCTTCAACATTTAAAACTAAAAGAAAAACATGAACGTTGTGTAAAAGTTGCATAGCTGTGTTTCAGATATGTTCGGGGGTAATAGAGTTTCAGCAGCACCAATAACCCCTAAAACTGTTCCACAAGCTTCTGAATTACATTAGTTCTGGAGGTGATCATATTATAACTTTAGCTACAGCAACAAATGGCGACACTCCACATATTAAGCCCTTCTTTTTAATAAAGAATGTACTCAAAATCTTGGTGGGAAATCCGAGAATGCAGAGTTTTTTTCACCAAACTTGTGTATTCAATTGATGTGTTTCACATCATGTAAGGAAGTATTTATCTTTTCCTATTGTTGATTTACATCATGCAAAGATTTTAACTAAACAAAAACAAATAACCAATAACAACAAAAACCAAACTGAAAATATGGTAATCGTATGAAAAACTATAACTTGATTTTGATACCAAAAAGATTCCCTGATCTTAAAATAAAATTCTAATAGAATGGAGAGTAATGTAGTGTCACACTTGTATGTACTGTTTAAATATATCGCTTATTTTGGTCATTGATAAAGCCAAAAAATGACCTATTTTATTTATGAAGCTTATTGATAAAGCGGCTGGGGAGTGTTAGTTATAGCTAAGATTAGTTTAATTCATTCGTCACTCAAAATAGTTCAAACAATGCCTCATCTTTGCTAAATGTGGTGTGTTTGATTCTCCAAAGTACAAATATTTAATAGAAATATGCATGTAAATTGTGTTCACTACAAGGTTTTCATTTAGATTACTTGCTATCCCATCTGCTAATGTCCACTCTGCTTGTTCCCCACTTGACTCGTTTAGGCTGCTGCTATAAAGAAACACTGGGGCTTACTGGCATGAGAGGACACCTGAGAAGCCTAGTTCTTCTATGCGTTTGCTCATAGTTGTAGCCTGCCAAAGCCCATACACTCTTTTGTCCAATATATCTGTTTATACTGTTGTCTGATCACGCTCGATGTGCAAAGCTTATGGTATTGTGTGGGGGTGGATTTTAGGACATATGATGTCCGTCATGGAAAGACTAGTTTTCAGAAGGCGTAAATTATTTTTGATTATTTAAAAAAAAAAATCTAAGTCTTTTGATCTGTTTAGGACAGATTCATGCCTGTTCAAACTGGTGTCGCCTTTAACCCAAAGCTAAATAAATATGTTCTAAACATGATTTTACTTTATGATAGGTTATTTAATGAGTTTAGGGGATAATTTGGAATATTACGAAGGCATCTAAATATTGACTTTTTGGTGAACCATGTGTTTATTTCTGTGGCATCATAGATTACTCCCCCTTTGATAGCTGCACAGCAGTGTAACCCAGATATAAAGCTTTGAAAGGCAAAAGCGATAGATCTTTTCCTATAATTGGCACGTAAACAGAAATGTTTACTCACTTGGTAAACTATGGTGGCAGTATTCCTCCTTGAAATGGTTTTTAGGAACACTGATTTATATGTTCAGATCCCCTGACAACTAAGCCGTCTATATGTTTGCAGTTATTTTTCCATCAAGTAAACGAATCTCACTTATAATATTGTTATTAAGTGTAAAACAACTTAACACAACTTTGTGATCTCTGCGAAGAACTTTGGTTGCTATGTCAGAAGTCCCTAGGCCCTAAGAGACTGCATTGATAATGGTTTCCCTGAGACTCAGTTGAAAACTGAATGTGTTTTATAAGCGCTGGATTGACTCTGCACACCCACACTCCTCTCAGTCTGGAGGTGGAAGTTTCTGAGCCATTGCTGCTTCTTATTGTCTGAGCATTTTTTCCTTTCCAAATAGCTTCATCTCTGATACTCTGAGCTCAAGAGCAATGTTGCTGCAAGCTCAATACACGGGCACCTTCTTTAGCAACATTACTGAGTAAATATGTGTACACAGAGTCCATGTTTGGTTTGTCACTCTGTTTTGGGTGAGGGTGCGATACTTACTGAACAAAATAAATGAGTGACAAACTCAGCAAGAGTAGTGTACATGTCAAACTAAATGTCCCTTTTTTAAACCTTACAACATGTTCAGTTTGTCTCCCTCACACTCCCAACACAGATGTAGACATAAAAAAGAACATATAAAATTTAATTGAAAAGAAAAATTGCACATTTTTTGCATTCTTTGTTTTTAGAACAGAATCAAATATTGTTAAATATTGTCTTGTTATTTTTATTTGTTTTTTGAAAGTAATTATTTGAAAGACAATTACATCTCATTAATGGACTTACATATGAGGACAACAGTATTTTAATATAAAGTCAGAGGATACCTACTTTCTTAAAGCTCATAACGAGTTCTCAGGCCTGGCTTTTGGTGGAACAGATGAATGTGGGAGAAGGATTGCAAAGGAGGCTGCGGGTGAGAGTAAGACTGAAAATGCTGTGTAATTGCAGTGTGGAGATGTGGGCCTGTAATTATTCAAGAGAGGTCACTGAGTCACAAAAAGAGAGCGGCCTCTTCTCAATCCAGTATTTTTTCCAGTGTTCAGAGAGATGCATGTAAACATACGCTATAGGGTTGGAGCCAAGTAAGACTGCTTTTCTGACTGCTTTATTGCTGTGCCAATTTGGAGGGAATGGCCTTCAAATGACTCGCTTCCTATAGGAACACGATTTCATTATGTAAGGGTTACTGAGGGCAGTCCTGCTGAGACAAATGGGGCAAAACTGTATTAGAGCTCCCGGAAGAGGTCAGCTTTTACCTCGGGAACTTGAAGAGGACTCTTGTGTGAACAATCTGCTCATTTTCTGAAGAAGAAAGTGGAGTTTGTCTTTGTTCAGAGGTTCAATGGGGGGTTGTAGTGTAATTGAAGTGTGTAAACATGCTGAGGCTAGGTAATACTTTTTGAAAGCTGTGCTAACATTTTTTTTTAATGATTCTTAGATTAGTTATAAACTCTTTTTTTAAAAGCGCTCAAACAGATTCGAAAACGTTTCAACTATTTATTATTATCCAGTCATTACAGGTAAGATGTTTTCTGGAATGTTTAACACATCAGCAAAAAAAAGTTATAGGAAAAGGAAATTATTATTTATCTAATAATAATTTCAACAACACATTCTAAAATTTGAGAGTGGCAGCATGTAGAAAAACATGGGCCCCAAAACAGAGTCTTGTGGAACTCCATAATTTGCTGTTGTCAGTGGTGAGTCTACATTTACATTTACAATCTCAAAACAGGCAGGTAAGAGTTAAACCTGGATGCCAGCGTTGCTCTCCAGTCTTTCTAAGAGATTCCTGTGATCTATTGTATCGAAGTCAGCACTGAGATCTAGCAGAACTTCGAGATTTGTATGTTAAGTCAGCTAAATGTTTCAGAGTGTGCAATACGTATTTCAGGACAAAAAATAGGCCTTTTAGTGTGACCTAATGAATGTTCACTGTATTGATTCCTTGTGCTCCAAATTTCTGAAGCCTTCCTATATTTCATAAAACTTTATTAAAACCAAAGAAATTAGAGAAATTGCTTACTTTTCTGGTAATGGCAAGGTTTTATTACATTTTTTATTAGAGAAGCTAAAAGATTTAAACCTTGTGTTATTTTTCGCTGTAATATATAATTCAAAGCTTAATTGTATTAGAAAAGTGAAAAGGAAAAGATGTTAAACACTCACAGCAAGTATGCTGTAAAAACTCCTGGAAGAGCAGCAGCAGCATGTATCCTGTCTTCATGGAAGTCCAGTAATCTCCTGTCTAATGGGCTGAAGTTTTCGTCATTATGAATCATGACCTGTGTTTCTCAGCTGGATCACTCTGCGTGTGTTGTGTTCAGCTGAATGTGTAAGAGTGTTATTGAATACTGAGTACTGTAATGATCAGGGAAACCTTGAGTCAGTTCCTAATTAAGCCTTTAAAATGAATCAATCAGCATGTGATCTGCACAGGAAGATTCACTCCCAGGCGTCGCCATGGGAACCGTTGGTGAGCTGCAGGAATATGAAGTGTTGTTGCTGGGTCAGGAGTTTGTTTCACAATGGTCACAATGGTCCTCAGTCCAGCATAGGTGCCTCGGATTCTCTTACTGCAATTGTTTAATTGAGCTAATTGAATCTAGATACATTGTTATCTCAGCCAATAGTGTGGCATCGATTGTCCAAACTGTTTATTGCAGTCTGCCACAACAGGCTTTCACTCTCTCTCCCTCTCCCTCTGTTGTTGCATAATGCTTGAGTGCTCTGTATTAGTCATTGTATTGGTTCTTTGTCTTGACTCTGAGAGACTGTGTTTGGAGCAACCTGTCTGAACATTTTGTAATTAAGTGATATTATATAAGAAACTCTGCGGTAATAGTAGGGCAAAAAGAAAATCTTACACTTCACTGAAGGACAGAAATTATATGTTCCCTGTTGCCATTAAAAACACCAAGAAATTATGTTTTGGAATATAAGTATTCATTGATAATTTTTTCTTGAGGTGTAAAAGTTTATTTTACATCTGGAGAAACATAATTTTAAACAAAATACTTGTTTTAGAATGGCTGGTTTTGGTAGATGTAGATTTAACTTTCGAAAAAACTTGTGAGCTACTCTCTTATTGGTAGTGCAGCATACTTACACCATATGTTACACCAAGCATTTCCATTTTAAAAACAAACTGTTCAGGGTGATACAATGGTTGGGAGAGAAATGTGACAGAATGTCCGTTTTAACAACTAATACAAGATTAGGTAACAATTAAAGAAAAAAACAAATACCTCCCATTGCATTCAAGCCAATCCAAGATCATTTATGACAAAATCCAGCATTCAATTGTGCCTTGTTAATAAAGCGATCAATGATGATGCCAAACAGTTGTTGGGGGGGAAAAACCCAAAACTTTGAGAGTCCTTTAAAGGTAAAGGTTTATACAGGTAAAAAAAAAAAGACATTGCTTGACTGAACTTTTTCTCTTAAATATCAAAACCACAACTAGAACATTTTATCCATTCAAAGTAGAACCGATGAGAGAGTATTTTAATGATAAAAAGTAAATATCATCTTCGTTTGTTTCATTTAATAATTGATATTTGGATTTGATTGTCGTTAAATCAAAATAGACCACCTTTTCATTTTACCTTTTCGTTTTACACCTTTTCGTTTCACCTTTTCGTGTTTTTAATTTAATGTTTTGTTAAAGATTATTCTTCGGGAATTCTCATGGTTGTTCTGAACTGCACTCTGTGTATTCCTGCTTTGCAAAAAGAGTTCCCTTTAGGTATTGTTACATTGATGACATTTTGCTTCTATGTACAAATGTCTTTATACATATACCCATAAATGCCCCTTTAAGAAATATACCCTTAACATTATAAAATACATTTATCAGCTGAAAATGCTGATTGATGAGGATAATATTATGAACCTAATGTCAATCCCATTTTTATTGATTTTTTCCTCTATATTTCAACTGTTAAAAAACAGCTGGTAATTACAAGTAATTGCCATTACTGTAAAAGCTGATATTTCATTGGACAAACCTGGTGAACCACTAACACCACTGTGTTCAGGACAATTGTTGGCCATGCTGATATTAAGGCTTCTCAAAAACAAGCAAATAAGCAAGGGAGCATCATTATGTCTTAATCACATCAAGAGAATTAATACACAGAGTAGGAACTGAATGCGTTAGACTCTAGACATTTTTCATTAGACGAATACAGTATGTGATGGGTTTGCCGCAAGACTAGACACAAACCTCTGGCCAATTTGAAGTCCTCAGCCAGCTGTCAATTCTGAACATTTCTAGTGTCAATCGTGTATTAAGGTTTACAAAACAAGGTTTGGGTGAGAAATCATTGATTCATTTATCTTTAAACTGAGAATGTTGATTTTAAAATCACATTATAAATAAACTTACTTGGCTTGACTTAATTATCATTATGAGAGTTATTTTGACAATCAATAGAGTAATCAGCGTAAAATCACAGTTTAGAGTTTTCTGACTCAGTCTTTCATAATCCTTTCCTTTAAACGCATCTATACGCTAGTTGTGGATTTCACACAATTAAATGCATTTTTATGTGTTTGGCACACAAAATATAATTACTAAATGTATAAAATCAGTGCAGATTGGTTGCTAATGCATCCAACTCAAAGCAACACAAAGCAGCTATTGACCAAAACACGGGATGCTTGGCTTTTTGCCCAGTAGCACATGGGACTGTTACATACTGTTCAATATTCCATTAAAAGTAATCATCAGTAACAGTCTTTGGACTCCTAAGTGTTGTTTGTTTATTCTAACAGATTGATCGTTCTGCAAGTTTTAGCACTTAGAGTTTAGCAATTATACTTTATAAAATGTCAGAAGATACTAGGATGGTTAACTGATTTTAAAATGAAATATCGATATCTGTAATGGTGAGTTGCGGAAGCTTTGGGCTTCAGTAAAGCTCATTTTTAACCTTCCATGATCCTTCAAAAACAAACAAAAATAAAACGTCCAAAATACTTAAAATGGCTACAGGAAGATTATATATTTTATCCAAAAACATCTGATTTCTAAAAAAAAAAAGAACTTTTAACATAATAATTAGTATGTAGTCATAATTTGTTTAAATTGATAAGCAATTTAAACACATAAGCAATAAAACTTATAAGCGGACTGCACACAGTGCGTCCTACCTATAGTGAGTTTATCATTCTGCTGTAGTGTAGTCTATTTTTTATTGTATAAATAGGACTCAGAGTTTAATAACATACACTGTAGTTAAATGGAATCTGTTTTGATTGTGAAAGGCTTGTTGATTGTGTTGGTTGCTGTGCAAAGTTATGCATTGGCACATTTATTTATATGTTTTCACTTCAAGTTTCAAACCGAATCACTATGATCCAAAAACATAGGTAATTTGTTAAGTTGTATAACTAAAATGATTGTTTTATATTATAGTTTCAATTATTGTTTTAAAACTTGGCTTTGATGTGTATTTATACATATTTGTACAATGCTGTACAAATTACTATTGTAAAAAATAAACTTCTATCTATAATCTACAAAATCTATAAAACTAAGTCATGAGAGCACAGACCCTCTTGCACAAGGCTGCAGGGCTTTTAAGTAAGGTAGATTTGAACCCTCAATTAAGGTATAGAATCTCTAAGCTTATACACACTCTTATTTTTACAGGTTTATGGAGACTTGTTGCCTGTATTCTATTGGCTTTTCTGTCATAGTAGAGTTGCACAATAATTGTTAAAAGAAGGCCATGATCTATATGAAGGATTACTACAATAAATACGGCTTTATACACGTACCGGTGTCTTGCACTTCTCAGGTTCTCTGGATACCACATGGATCTTTCCCCGCTGTAGATGAAGTAGACATCAGTGGACTGTAGTACATTTTAGTTATACATATTTGTAGTACGTTTTTGGACTGTAGTAGATTTACTTTAATTTATGCAGATGTGTAGTGCATTTTTGGAATGTTTTACATTTCATTTATGCTGATCTGTAGTACATTTGTGAACTATTTGTTGAATTTATGTGAATTTGTAGCACGTTTGTGAAGTGTATTTCATTTAATTTGATTTATGCAGATTTGTAGTACATTTGTGGACCGTATTTAATTTATGCAGATGTGTACTACATTTGTGGACTGTAGTTCGTTAAATTATTCTGATTTGTAGCACATTTGTGGACTGTAGTACATTTAATTATTAGAATTTGTAGCTCATTTGTGGACTGTAGTACATTCAATATATGCAGATTTGTAGCACATTTGTGGATTGTAGTACATTTAATTTCATTTTTGCAGCTACAAAATTAATAATTGAAATGTATTAATTGTAACCAAAAGGTTAACAAGGTTTGTCTGCATCCGTTCACACATTTTAACATGTTTAAGATTGTATTTAACAATCCATAACAACAGGAGAAAGATTTGCAGTTAAATATTACTTACAAATCTAAGAATAATTTGTTTTCATACATTTAGACTATTTCATATCTAACCTTTTACGTGTGTGGGTTGTTTGTTTTATTTATGTTAAAAGAATCCTCATACCACTAGCTCTCATTCTTTTGTTCGGAGTCGTGACATACCTCTCAAATTAAAGCTTATGAAAGTACTCTCAGTCTTCTTTATGAAACACATTCAAGTTTGATCAATTAGAAAAGACTGAAGGTCAGACATGAGACCCTTGGCAATGAAAAATTCCATCTCAGAAGAAGAATTTGAGAATAGTTATAAGCTTAAATAGGATTTTGAGAAGTTGGCTTTGTCAATATAATTACCTAGTCAGTCTACATCAGGGACCCTCAACTCAGGGCCTCTAATTTCCTTCAAAATTTAACTTCAAACCTGGTCATTTTGTCTGTCTGTCAGCTGGCTTTAATAAAGAAAAGCTTGATTAGCTGCTTTAGATGTATTTTTTCAGGACTCTGACTAAAGTATGCAGGAAATTGCAAGGATTTTGAGGGTCAGAGCAGCCACCTGGTCAGTGTAGAATTATTAGTTTTGTTTTGTTTTTCAATTTCAAGATCAATTTTGCTTAAAAGATGCATATGGAGTACCAACTATAGTTTATTTTGATATACATTTATTAAATTTCTCTGAAATCTCAATGTGATTTTTTAACTAATAGGTAAACGGCCGTTGAAAAAAACCTTAAGTATGATGCAGTATTTCCTTGGAATTATCTTTTTGTGAACTTTAACTCCTCTGCAAAGTTTGGGTCAGATTTGAGGATTATGTGATAACATATTTAATAAAGATATGTAGCTTTAGACCATAATTAGAATCCCAAGAAGATTCCATGTTTACAATAATGTCTCCCTGGCCTCACTTTATGCAAACGCTTAACTCTCTAAAGCGTGATGGGGAGCCTGGAAGTAACATTATTCTTTAGCATGCTTTTTCTGGCACTAGTATATTGTATTTCTGGCTTGTCAGTATCAATATTTGGTAATAATGCCTGCAAAGGGTTCCCAAACCCCTATAAATTCTCTATCAAGGTTTTACATTAGAACCTAGAAGTTGTAAAAAATATTTCCGTGTTTTGCTTGTTCGTGGGGATTTTTTTTCTTGTGAAGTTGAAGATAGGAAATTATTAAATAGTTTAACTGTTATAATTTGTGTTCATGGTAACATTTAATGTTCAAAACTGAAAGACTGCATTTAATGCTGTTCTAACCAGATGGATTAAGTTTTTGTGCTGCAGTTTTTGCTGTCACTTTCTTGCCTCGTCACTAAAGCGGTAGGGTTGCATACGTACCACTTACGAGTCAGGAATAACCAAGCCTTCAGACAAAGTGTACGTTGACCTGATATTCCATTTAGCTCTTTCAATTAGGCTGGCAGATGTAGCACACGAGGACTGGGATGGTAAAATTAGCAACACTGACAGAATTTAGAAAAGATCCCACCTAAGAACCGCCCATCCCTTCTGACCCTACTTGTGAACCACGTGGTAACATTGTGCCGTGCTAATTACAGCTTGGTGAGGTGAGGATAGCATTAACAGGAAGTCATTTTATTTTCCAGTGTTGAGAACTCTGTCTTTTGATTTTTTCGCTACTGTACTTCTGATTACAGATCTGCATTGACCAATCAGTTTTTTTTCTCTAACAGAAAAATGAAGATTGAAATACTTATTGTTAGGCAGTTTTCCACCCAGCTTTTGTGTCGGTCATAAATCTGGTTCGTAAATCAGAAGACCAAGAATGCATAGGAGTTTAAATATCAGAATGTTTAACAAATATTTAATTTGTATTATATTTAAAGAGTGGCTGTTATGTTTTTTTAGTGCTCATGTGGTGCGAAACCTAACTTGAAGTCAGAGGAACACAATGCTGGAGTTCTTATTAAAGGCAATATTTTGATACACAAACCACACTCCTAGTTGCTGAAATATGTAGTTCTTTTAGCCTGCGTAATCTTACGTCAGTCAGTACAAGCTTCACCTACACCATTCATTCATGGATAGAAACCAAACTTCTATATTTTAGCATCTTGCTGTTGTGAATGACAGTGGCATTTTCAGCCTTGCTTGACATTTTAAGCAGTTTCCACACTTCAGTAGAGATAATGTTTTGTTGTACGCGTGTATGTTTGGTATCACATATCTTATTTGTGGATAGTTAGTTAGCATACAGAACGATCCAGTTGGTTGGGATTGGGTTGAGCCTCTTGCACCGGAGTCCTCTTTCTTCTTGGACACAGTCTCGTACTGTTACAGCAACAGCATAGTTATGCAGCGTTTTTTTATTTTACCACATTTTCATGAACATTATTTATACATGATATAACTACTAGTGATGTTAGTTTTCACCCAATATCCTATCACAGCTCATTTGGTGTTGAGCTATCAATTAAAGAAGAGCGAGTCCTGCAAATGTGGGGTTTTGAATGAACAAATATTTGAACTTGCATGTTTGTCAACCTGTTTTTAGAGACTCCCAATACCAAATAACGAACCTTTCAAAATCACAATAGGGTCTCTTTAATTATTTTTAATCTTTAACGAATAACTTAAAAATAGGTATCTTTGTTGAAATAGTCTATTTAATAGTAATTTAATAAAAAACTAAATGTTCCACATTTGATCTAAATGCTCCCAATCAACCAACAACATATGAATCAGCAATTTTAAATAACACACATATTTCACACAAACTTTGTTTATCATGTGTTTATGTGGTACTTAAATGAGCATGGTTTCTGCAGTCCTTATTTTAGGCCATAAGAAGTCTAGAGTTCACTGTTCTAGGTCTTATTTTCTGATGTCCATGTAAAGCTCATCTGATGTGATGTTGTTGTTGTTTATGGTTGCCAGACATTGAGAAAATGTGCACAAATTCTCAAAAACCTAAAAGTCATGGTTAGGGTTGTCGGAGTTTAATAAAACGCTTGTGAGCACTCATAAATGCTCAAAATCTTAAAATGTTTAGTTAGGGTTGCCAGAGATTTAGAAAATATTCTAAATGTGTAAGTAATGACTGTTAGGGTTTCTAGAGTTTGAGAAAATGATCATAAACAATCAACTGTATAAAAGGCATGGTTAGGATTGCCAGAATTTGAGAATTTTTTTGTAAATGCTCAACAACATAAAAGTGATGATTATAATAATGGTAAACGATATATTTCAGCCATACTGTTTGTTATGCAACAAACCTTTGTAAGGATTTTGATATGTTACATGTCTTAAATTTGAACAGTCTTAAAAAGTACTAGAATTTTTTCTACCTTTTTGGTATGAACGAAGAATAAAATTTTCCAATGCATATTGCTTGAACTTACCTTTGGGGTAACTCTGATAGGGGTGTTGAGGCTGTGTTAGCTTTTTTTATTTATTTATTACTTAAAGTTTACAGTTTTGTTGAAATGTCTCTATGACAATAAGCAATCTTAAACAATACAAAACAATGGTTAAAATGTATTTTTTTATAATCCAGGGTGCTTTGAAGGGTATACTTTGAGTTGTTTTGAAACAACCTTTCTAAATGGGAGTATGCTTGGTTTTGGAAAAGAACCTTCATTATAACATTCCCACGTCAGTGCTGCCCAATTTTGCTCTTGATTGCCATGTCATATGAGCCTAGACCTGGCTTAGCTAACCGTTATGTAAACCACCCACATGTCTCTTCCCATCTCTACCTCTCACTTACCTTATCTCTCTTCTCTCAGTTCAGTTCAGGATCTTTATACTGAGGAATTCAGGCTGTACTACATTAAAAGTGTTTCCTAGGCAATAGTTAAAGAGTAGAAATGATTTGGAAAGTAACTAGAGAATTTTTTTATTTTTGTGGAAATACGGCTCGTGCATCAGAGACTGTACTTCACAATGGCACAAAGTGTTCTGTTTTGGGACATTTCATATCTTGTATTGCTGTGTTGTCAAAGCCTTGTGTGGTGGATTCTGCATATTATTTGTCCATAGCCACAACAAAGCATGGGTCAGAAAGTAAGTTCTGGTATTTTTATTAACTTGCAAAGTTAGTGAAATGACATCCAAATGAATGAAATGGGGTATACAAAATTAATCAACAACTCATAAATTAAAGATGAGATACATTGTAACTAAAACAGTCTACTAAATTAAACTGATGATTATTTATAATCTAAGTTTGTGAAAATTACATTGCGTTGAACCCAAAAACAATAAATCAATGCAAATTATTTCTTAAATATTCCCTCCCAACTAATCCTCAACTAATGGGTTCTTCCTAATATCCTGCCACTGTGAATTTTTAAACAGTTTATTTTCCTATTTCATGCCCTTTGACACTTAACTACCCTGGACACAAACACAACCACTCCAATTCTTAAGCCACTCTCATTGTGTGGCCCATCCTTGGCTATCACAACTATTGTTCAGCTATGCAGAGCTTAAATTAAATAATTTTAAATAAGTGTGTGTTTAGCTAGTGCCTCCATCTCTAACAGAGCATTTAGTGAGACTAATTTTGCTGAGGCACTGCTACCTACTCCATCTTCCCCTCCGTTAGGTGAAGACCCACTTTCCGATCTGTCCACTGAGTATGGGAGAAGTGGGAAGGTGACCTATGACGTCAAGCTTCTAAAGCCTCGGGACTAGCTCTTCTTGTCTTTCTGCTATAGATCCCCTGACTAACAGCACTCATTTAGCTCTCAGACTTTGATATTTTTGAGGAGTTGATGAAATATTGATAGAAACATTTGTCAAGCTGCTCCATATGTAGTTTGGTAGCTATATATATACCTGACCCAGATCTGCTGTACAGTTTATCCAAGTATATTTTCCACTCAGAGATCATTTTGAACTGGTATGTCTGTCTTGCTACATATTTAAGTGACTGAATGCAGTCTACAGTTTAGACTAAAACCAGTCTAAGGCTTTGTTCACACTGAAAAGCAGAGCACCTGCCTGTCCCAGGTTTGATCTGCTGCAATAAATCTGCCCAGGTCATGGATAAAACAGACGGAGAAGAGCAAGTCTCAGTTCTCCTCTCCTTCAAACAAGTCTCTCTCAGTATTTTCCTCTTCTTTCACCACACTTCAACTACAGAAACAGTAGTTCTTCAAAGGTAAAAGTTTAGAGGATAAAGCTAACTGAGTGTCATTCAAATCCCAGCCAGAGTAGAAAACTTGAAACTCGCCTGATTCTCCCCTCTGTACAGACTCTCCTCCAAGCAAGATTTGTTTGATCGTTGCACTTTTTATAGGCTTGTTTGGTGAGAAACAGTAGCAAGTGTCCATAGGCTGTGACCACTTTCTTGTTGATGCCTCCCCTAAAAAATTTATCACTTGTCTAGAGCAAGCTGATTGGTTGAAGGAAGCAGATTTCTGCCAATTTTTCCAATTCTTAAATCCCTCCAACTCTAATAGTAGATCTATAATGGAAATATTTAAATCTCATGAGACGTGATTTATGAACACAATCGGAAACAGCAATTTATTACTTATTCCAAACATGAATTAAGCTCATACCTTGATATCAATGAAGAATGTGATCACATTGCAAGCATCATGGAGGGAGAAAGAAGAGGGAAAGAGGAGAAAGAGGAAAGAAGAGAAAAAAGAAAGAGACGAGCAGCGCACGCAAGTCCAGAGAGAGAGAGTGCGGAAAGCCCCTAAACCCTTGAGATTCCCTTCAGTATAAATCCTGCCTCTCTATGACACTTCCTGGTCCATCCCATGTAAACATACAAATTCAATCTTATTTGAGAATTACTTACAATGATTAAATATTCTATTACAAGATCATAATAATTTTTTTTCTCAACATAAGTGTTTTGCTACGTTGAGTTTGGGCTGGAAACTCAGTCATTTAGATCTGGGAACCCTGGTTCCCGCGACCGCAAAAACCTGCTTTGCATTGCTACAAATCAAAATCTGATCACCGTGTCTACTTTTCCAACTTACACGTGTATTTTACATATGAAACTATGAATAATGTACTGTGTAATGTATAACATAGGAACTATGATAATTAGTTTGTTGAACTTCCAGCCCTGTACACATAAAAAACTTGGTGTAAGCCTATTATAGTCAGTAACAAATAAAACAGATGAAATACATATTTTTTTTAAACTAATATTCGGGTGCACCATAATTTAGTCATTGGAAGTTGCAGTAACAGGCTTGAGTATTGCATTTTAAAGAACAGCTTATTGTTATCTAACAGACTTTAGCAAAATAAACAAAATTAAAACTAAAAAAAGTAACACTTCGGCCTGTTAAACTCCCACTTGACAGTATTTAATCATGTGATAGTGTAATTGCAGATACTACGATTTAAAATTGTGTTAATTAAAATTGCAATATGAATTTAATTTAATTGTTCAGCCCTAATACGAACCCATATCTTTTATGTTGTTTGAGTTGGTTGGTAGTAATGTTTACTACCTAATAAAATCTAGTACTATTATTGTTTTTGACTTTGGTAGAATTGGACAGAATGTTCCCTTTCAGTATTATTGGCTGTTATTTTGAATGCCATCATTTGGGTGAAAACGAAAAAGGAAAGCAGGTTTTACTAGTGTTCTGTCAGCTTCAGGGCTTTGTTAACCCCAAGGCCTTAGCAGGCTGTAGCTGCACTAATTGAAAGAAGGCCTGTAGGGGAAGTGACTGGAGCTCAGGGTGCAATGACAGATGCCCACCCAAGTGAGTATCACTGAATGATTATTCCAAGGCGAAGCTGTAAAATGTTTATTTTGCTTGCATGTTACGGAGAGGATTTTATCTCCCTTCTTGTGAATCCTCTTTTGATTCAGACTTCTCTAGAAGTGCTATACAAACACATCCTGGCAAGAAAGACGTATGATCAGCCATTGGTTTTCATTACAAAAGATGTTAATTAACTTTTAATGAACACTTACTTTCTGTCTCTTCAGCCTCATGCTCAAAGCTCAAAGAAACTGTCAAAGCTCGGCACAGCCTTCAAATGTCTTTCTATTTCCCTCCCACAAGAATAATCACACTCTGTTTAACACAACATGGAATGATGGGTGGTGTAAACGAGGGAGGATGCTGTGGGTAGTGTGTAAATCCTCTGTAATATTGAAGAATCTGTACAAACTAATTGGGTCAACCACTATGTTTTGTTTTGTCTGTTTCTATCCTGGGTTAGGTAGATTTCAAGACCCCAAGTCTGCTGTAATTATAGCTAGCCTGGTGTTTAAGCTTCCTGTAATACATTTTGCTATTTTAAATTAAGGCTCTGTCCACACAAGGCTGTTGTTTGAAAAAGATTTCATTTGTAAAATAATTATTTCCCATTTTTTCCCATTTCCTCCTTTTATCTGTTTCACATTGCACATTTCACATTCACAGAGTGTGCTGTGCACATTCTGTACAGTTTTATATCTGTCTATCATGTGTGCAGTGCTTTGGCACTCACTCCAAATTTGGGAGCAGTGTGTACAAAAACTGCAGCTTTTTCAGTCTTTCATAGTAAAAATCTACTTACATTTTACAGACTATTTGTTAAAAGGTTTTAATACAAGTAGAAACTGGTAATTTCCTGTCATAAATGTATTTGCATTGAATTTAGAGAATAGATATGTCTAGGGATGTGTTGTAATTTAAAACTCATGTGATGGGCAAACATTGCAAATGTTCTTTTTTTTAGCTTAAAAGTTAATTAAAACGTTTTTCTTTTTCTGTCAGTACGATAGTATTTGACTATTTGCAGGATCAAAATTTCTAGCAGAAATGATATCGAATTTCTTGACACCGGTTGTCAAGCAATCTGATTAGGTTACTAGGCGGTGGACAAAAATAAGTAAATACACAGCGTGAGAAGCTGAAATAACCAAGACGATATTCACAAATGCTGAACAGATGCACAACTAAATCCAATCAAACTTGTATTTTTAAGCTCACAGAATATATTCATAGATTCTGGTTTAAACCTGTTAGCTGCCATCTAAACACATGTTAGAGCATATCTTGAATTTTGAATATTGAATTTTTTGTGTAAGGTTAAAAACCTAAGTAAATAAAATATTCAGTGTGAAATGAAAGGCTGAAATATTTTAAGCGATAACTCAATTCATAAAGATTCAAAGTGTTTTTTTTTTTATTACTGTTAAATTACTAAATTAGTTTTACAGTTAATTTTGGGGGGATTTTTATATATGTGTGAGGTATTTTTACCATAAAAAGCTTTAGCAAGTAATTGGTAGTTGTTGATATGTAAAAATTATGGGATGTGGGAATTTTTTATCATATTAATTGCTATGAAACACAACCAATTCCCTTTTTCTTGGTGTGGCAGGTAAAGCGTTAACTTTCTCTCAATCGCTTCTCATTTATTTTTGAGTCCAATCCACTGTCGCAAATCTCTTTAGATGTATTTTTCGAATGTACGCCCTTGAAATAAGGACATAAAAAATTTTAAATATCAAAATTGAAAGACAATTACTCTGCAAATATATCAAACATTTCTCTCCTTTTTTACAGAGCATCATGGAGCAGTTCAATCCCTGTTTGCGGAATTTTATTGCTATGGGGAAGAACTACGAGAAGGCTCTTTCCAGTAAGTAGCCCATCTCACTGGTGTTCAAACAGCTGCCCAAAACCCTGCCTGGCTCCCCAAACACCTTTAATGCCACTTCATGTTAAGATGACAATATTTGTCTTCTTGCCATTCAGATCTCCACACAGGCTTATCGACTCTCACACAGATGGGCTGAATACAAGCCATTAACTGATGAGTCCATTCACAGAATGATAGTGGGCCCTGTCTCGCTGATGAGTTGCTATTTAGAAAGCAAGAAAGAGGAACAATCAGAGGACTTTGAAGGCTTTGGTGATAAATAAAAATATTCTGAATAGTCTAAAATATTGTTAATGGAGCATTGTTTAGCAAAGTAGCTACAGATGGCTTTTTTCTCAGACATTGAATGCAACATTTTACCTGAAAATCCTGTTTGGGCCATTGACTGTATATAACATTGATGTACCGTGTGAGGTTTTAGTAGAAAGAAAAATGTTCTTCAAGTTTGGGCTCATCAGCCACTTCTCCTTGATAAAGCATAATAAGAAGAGTCTAAAATACATTATTTGATGTATCAGAATGCTGAACTATATAAGTGGCTCCCATTCAGGTAGCCCAGCCCTTATTTATGCAAATTATACCTCTTATGACCAGACTTTAGATTTACTTTGTAATAAGACTGACATGGGTGTCAGCTGGGATTTGCTCACGTTTGGAACAGCTTCAAGCAGTAAGTCAAGGAAGTAAAACTTCAGGACACACTAAAGTAAAGTGCAGGGTTACTGCTTAGTTTAGCCCCATCTATAAAATTAATTGGACAAATTGGAGCTGAGCAAATTAAGCAATAAATTGTAAATGTTTAAAGCATAGTTTTGTCACTAAAACCTGTTCTATTTAGAGAGCTGACCAGATATAATGACGTGGCATTCAGATACAGTATAGAAGTTTTACCAAATAAACTGAATGGTAGTTAAGAAGCTTGTGCTTTCAAAGAATCATAGAGAATAAAATTACTTTTACTATCGCTGCAGAAACATTCATTCATTCATCTTCATGTCGGCTTTCTTCCCTTTCGGGGTCGCCCCAGCGGAATGAACCGCCAACTCTCTGGCATATGTTTTTACGCGGCGGATGCCCTTCCAGCCACAGCTGCAGAAACATTTTAAACCAATTAAATGAAACAGAACAAAGCCTTTGCCCAAAACCAGATTGTCACCTAGCCTTATTTTAGGGACCAAAACTTCCTTTTTGTCACTAGGAAATCCAACTGTACTTCTCTGCATTTTAGGCACATCTTTAAGAGGTATTGCTTCCTTACATATAGTGTACAAAACATGGTCTTTAACTATAATCTGTAAATTAATATATGCCAATCAGAAAGAAAGGAAACAAGATGACTGTCTCATGCCACTTATAAAACTGGTCTCTCTCAAAGTTTCAGCGCATTCTATCATTGAATGTCTATGGGCGAGTGAGGCAGCAGAATCTGGAAGTGGCAAGTGACGTCACATGTTTTATCCGATTACTCGGTTACATTTTCAGTAGAATACATAGATTACATTTTCAGTAGAATACCCGAATACTAAAATATTTGATAGCTACAGC
Organism: Danionella dracula; assembly: GCA_900490495.1. NCBI lineage: Eukaryota > Metazoa > Chordata > Actinopteri > Cypriniformes > Danionidae > Danionella > Danionella dracula. The sequence continues at coordinate 7,786,985 of UELW01000322.1, forward strand.
CCAATTGTTTTTAGTGATGCACAATAATAAGAGATTGTATGTCAAATATTCATGTTCTTTACAGAAAGATGGGTTCTTTCTTTGCAAACATTTGTGAAGAATTTACTTTTTCGCTCGTACTTGGAAGTATAATCTCTAATGTCCAAACCTAAGTCAAACAATCGCCGATATTCACTTGCTTTAAATATTTGCTTGTGTTGGTGTTACCTAGCAACAGATGCCCTGGGAGTTACACAACAGGGTTGATTTAATGTTAGTTGTGTTTGGATTAGTCATTATGTCAAGTTGAAATCTCAAATGTTGACATCATACATCTCAAACTTGAATTCTAAATGGATAAAGTGATTTGTGTATGCATTTAGAAGACACTATTTAAAGTAATTTGTCAAAAAGATAAGTTAATGAAAATTCATGTGCATTAAAACCTTTTTTCAAAAAAGAAATGTAAAGTTTGTAATTTTTTTGTAAAAGTTGAAGGAGCTAAAACATTTTTTAGAGTGATGGAGAACTACCAAGCAGCTGAGGACATTGAAAGAAAAAGTTACGTTAAGAGATTTTTCACTTTTCTAAGTTGGCCACAAAATGTAGAGGAACACTTCTGGAGATTCTCTGAACATATCTCAACAGGGTTTCTGCTGGGTCTTAAAAAATTATGTGTTTTTGGTGTTATGATATAGGTCTTAAATTTGATTCTTAACAATATTAAAAAGGTCATAAAAAGTCCTAAATTTGACCTTATGAAACCTGGAGAAACACAGGTCCCAAATTCCTTTATGAGAACTAAATATCCCATCACTCACCATTCAACAAGTTTTTTCCCGGATGATATTGATCTTTTTTTAACTTTAACTCTGGACTCTCCTGCTCGTGATGTGAATTATTGGTTGTTTTAGTCTCCTGTTTGTTCAGCGTGATCACCTGCTACAGTGAGCATTTGTTTGTTTGTGTTTGTCAATAAGTCTGAGTATGCTCGTTCCTTCTGTCTGACATCCCTGACATCTGTTTTATTTAGTTACTGAGCAGGAATAAATAGCACAATAAAATATAAAGAGCTTGCATATGCATTCTACACTAATAGAGTGTGTAAATGAAGGAATGGATAATAGTGATAACAGTGAAACCGAGATAATTCCTCACACTATAACCGGACGACCCAAATCACGTTTAGGTATCATCTGAATAAATCAAAATGTTTTTCTTAGCTTGGTTTACTTTTGAGATTTTGTACTGCTTTATTTTGAAAGTCAAAGAAAGACATTGTTGACATCAGATTTTTAGGTCCTCACAAATATTTTTGCCGTTAAAAATACTCTTAGCTTGAGCAAGACTGCAAATCCACATAAATCCCAGCAGCCAACATAATTGGTGGATTAATGCAAATCTTTGTGACAGACTGTTCTTCAAACTCCGGGCTTTAAATGCAGATTGGCTGAGGTGGCTGAAAGACTCTTATTCCGCTCAGAAAGCTGCAGTCCATATGCTTTCAGACTGATGCCCACAAGTCACAAAAAAGATCTAAAGTCAAATATGCAGCATTTATGTGAGGAAAAGTGTGGGTTTTAACTAAAAATAACCACCTCTCAAAGGAAGAAGGAAGGCACAAGGGTAGAGTTATTGTTAAATTGATAACATAGCATTTAGAGGGAAACAATGTCTGGTGAGAGGCCTGGACTTCTAAGCCCACCAGAATAAACTCTAATCAGCTTTCGCTCTAAACCATGTCTTTAAAACCCCCACTCCATGTTTTAGGAAATGAATCACTCAGACACAAAGTCAGCAAATCTCTCCACCCCATTTATTATTTCTGACTCGTATGGTTCTAGCTGATTTTGTTTCAAAGGCTTGTGCAGAGAAAGGTGAATGTGGACATTAGCTGGAGTAGTTTATGATGAAGTCCTTTCTTAGTAAATAAAAAAAGACTTCACCCTTTGAGTTCAAGATTGATTTAGGAACACTTGCATTAATAATATTTTTTGGAAACATGCGCAAAGCATCAATTTGACCTCCAATCGGACTATTCTGTGTGTTCAGATGGACCCTACCTGAGTGTTTGATGATCTATAAACTAGACTAGTCAAATGAAAGAGAACTATGCGTCCTCTTTAAAGAGGTACTTGGCTTAAAGATAAAAATGTTTGTCTTTTAAATCAGAAAACGTGATTATTTTCTGTAGATGAAGAAAAATGTTGTGTTTGCTTATATTCTGTTCTTTTTATAGGTCTTTTGTCTCTTCTTTGTCACTGTTGGTGACTTTTACTGATTTTCCACACTATCTTAATGACTCGACTTGCATGCGTTTGGGGTTTTTTCCACCCCATCTGTTAAAAGTATTTTTTGTAACCATTAAGATGAGGTTCCATTGAGCAGGCTGAGTTGAACTGTAGTGGTGCTTTTGTCTGATTTGGATAGAAGTACATGACTTGACATCTAGTTGATCACTGATCTGGTTATTCACGAAGTTCAATGATTGGCTAGAGAGAACATGGCAAGCACAGCTTGGACTCGAATGGTCACCAGTACTTTCAGTTATTGTTCAACTTTCTCCCATCATCCATCTTTTAAACAAAGATTTTGAGTGTTGATTTTCATTTGAGTGTTAGGTCACCATATACACACACATACATAAAGGTGAGGCCACTTTGGGAAGAATTGTGTTTCTGAACTAAGCAGAGCCGAATGACTAGGATTTTCATTTAGTTTTGTTTATAAAAACTTCTAGATCATTCAGATATAATGTGTCACAAGTGATGTGTGTAACAACTTATTTGCATGTATTTAATACATTGTACATGTTTCTCAAACTGAGGGATTTTTTTTGGCACACACAAGCTCAGAAAAAGTCACCTTGTTAGTATGACTTCTCAGAATTAGAAGTTTCCATCGGAGTTTATGCTCTTCTAAAATTCACAAATTGCATATTTGCCGGGAAACACACTGTTGCTGTAGAAGAAAAAAATAGAATTAGATTTTTTTTTTTTTTTTCGATCAGTCACTTAAAAGTTTTGGTATTGGCAACACATTAACGGAGCAACATTTTTCTGGTAAACGTATCTGACTATATATATATATATATATATACATATATATATATATATATATATATATATATATATATATATATATATATATATAATTTCTATTATGAGAAGCTGAGATAGACATTGATTGCATATTGCATTGATCTCCCTAATGTAAGTCGCTTTGGACAAAAGTGTCTGCCAAATGCATAAATGTAAATATATATATATATATATATATATATATATATATATATATATATATATATATATCATATATATATCATAATATATACTATTTCTTGAGTGATTAATCTTCCAGCCAATTTTTCATCTACCTGACTGATTTTTCAACATTTGTAGAACGATTGATATCTGTCACTCTGTCACACTCGCTCACTCACTCAGAAACTACAAGAGCTCACATTTATTATTGGATAATAATATTTATACATTTGACATTTCAGTTCTAAAAGCGTTTATTGGTGCAGTAAAAATAAACTAGTAAGCAGCAGTGCTTAATTAGTGCTGTGAGCGAGTATGCTTCTAATCTAACTATAACATTTGTGCTTCAAGGTAATTGTTGTTATTGGTTAATAATTCCAGCTGAACTGGTGTAACAGCAAATGAGTTATTGATTCCATTTGTGTCCCAGAGAACATACAGCTGTGCATTGTATAAAGCCAAAAGCACATAAGGTAATGTTGCTTTACAAGCATGTTTAATATGAATTAAAATTAGATTTAGCTTTATCATCGCTATGGGGACGTTTTTAAGGGAATGAACAGCTGGTATTTTTTAATGAAGTCTTATCATTCTGATTACAGTTTCATTTCCAAGATTGTCCTTTAATAGAAAATATTAGCACTTTATTTTTGTGACTCAAATGAACACCTTAGGTAAATGCAATCTTGGCAATATGGGGAAAATGCAATCTGAATTTGCAATGAAAAAGGAATTTATACATGTTCATGTTAATAAATGACGAGTCAATCAAAGTTCAAATATTGTATTCGATGATTAGCTTGAGTTTTTGATTTTGTTTAAATCTATGAATCTGTTTTGTGATAAAAAATGCAGTGGTAAAGAATAAAAATAATACATTTTCCAATGCTGAACATGTTAGATACACATGGGTGAAAGAGCTAGTCAATATCTGACATGTAGTACAGTAATGATCTGGAGCATGCACATCACTTGCTTTATATAGCTCTAATAGTCGAACCCGGTTTAAACATACTCAATTTAGTTTACCCTAATGAGAGAAAATACACTAAAGATGAAAATGTAGTCTCCCTCAGAAATTTTGATTGAAGATTACAGCTCCACTATTTTTGAACCAAGTGACTAGCATTGATTTTGACTGCAAATGAAGGGCCAGTGCTTGAAACAGAACCCCATTGTGGGAACGGGTTAAGTTGGCAGTATTTAAGACGACATCATAAAACCAATCATGTGGTCGAAAATTTAGTAAAATTGAATTGGAGTGCATTGAGAAAAATACTGCTATTTTGCTTGATTTTAGAATACAATAAATTTAGAGAGGTTTGGTTGCTCATTTGTCTTCAATAAATGTATATTAGAAAGGAACAGTGGGAGGGATGAAGCTAGAGAGGAAAGAAAAGAAACATACTTTCTGTTGCTTCACTTTAACTTCTCAATCAAGCTTTAGGAGTAATTTACTAATGGATCCTCCTAGCTCTTAACGAAACCGTATATAAGCAACACATAGCTTAAGTATAATTGACGGGGGCTGGGGCTGGTATAGTAACACAGACAATTTCATCATGTTTTAAAAATGTTTTTTTTTTACGATGCCAGTCATCTCTGTTGGAAGCTGGTTCCAACTATGGCCAGAATTATGACAGAAAGTAAACTTACTATGTTTTGGGTTGACCATCATTTTATTTAACCATGTTGATTCTATAGTCTGAACTCATCTGTTTAGTATCATTTTGTGGTTTGGGCTATTATTTTGATTATAGTTGTCTAGTGTATATTCAGTTTGAATTTAATTTTGCAACTTAATGAATTCAATCACTTAGCACTTTACACAAAACCCAATAGACTAATCAATCCAAGATAGAATGAAAAAAAAACAGCTAAATGATACCTAAAGCCCTTCCTGATGTTTGTGTGTGATTGCCGGGAGTTGACAGTCCCATCTGGCAAACCCATTTCTGCATAATTTCCCTCTGAATATGCTCTGAAGGGTAGCCATGTACTCACATGCCTTGTGCAACAGTCTGCTTTGCTGTACCTAATCAGAGTCGCAGCTGATCAGCTCCATGAACTGTTTGCTCAACCGATTTCTGTCCAAAGCTGAGGCGGGTTCAAACCAGCCCTTAGCTGATTCAAATGAACCTCTCCATTGAATTCTCAATGAGATCCATAAAGTACAGCTGCCTGGTGCGTGTGTGTTTTCACTCAGGGAACTGAAGACAGGCAATTGTTTATTGACCATGTGCATATAGGGTGAATGGTAGCCCTGCTGGGGTTTGTAGTTTGTAGTCTTTCTGTTATTCAGCTATAGTTTGTTGTTGAGGTATAATGTTTTTGGAAACATTTTGTTTTTGTGTTATTGATTGGAATATTGTGGGATTTGAAAGTCTCTCCATATCAGTGATGGCAGACTCTGGTCCACTAAGCTCCGTCTCTAATTCAAAATGCCATGATTTTTATAAGCCTCTGCTGCAAACAACCATGTAACATAAGTTACTAAAAATAGTTTTATAAGGTGCAAAAAAAGAAGCTTTCCCTCAGTCCCCCTATATCAAGAATTGTCTCTGATGATTTTTTTAAAATTTGGCTTTAGACTAATTTTTGTTCCGAAAGTATTTTGTTTCACATTTAAATGCAGGAAAGATCATAAAAATCTAAATCTATTGAAGTTATTGAATCCTAAACTTGAGAAAGAGATGCACATTTAAGAATGAAAACAGACAACTATAGCAATATTTACAGGTAGAAATAATCATTCAAACCCTACCTCACAGCCACCCCCTTTTATGGCATTTTTAAACCCCCCCCATGATTTGCAGATTTGACCAGATGTTCTGGAGTGAGGCATCTTTCCATAATATCTACAATTGCTAATGCAGTCATGATGTTCTCTTTTATCCTGTGAAAGTATGTAGTATTGCTTTAATGTGCAGATATACATGTTTTATTTTTTATTTATTTTTTTTTTAAGCGCATTACTTTTTCTCTGCTATGTGTTTTGATTAGGCCACTTTTACAATTTGAGCAACATTTGTGTAACTATCTGGAAATTGTAAATATTTTTAATCAATCCACAATTTTGTGTGTCTTTTACTCTAAACTAACAAAAATTAAGGTCAAACCACAAACATTCCACTATTATCCTGCTGCAATAATAACCCTATAGCCTTCCTTTTCTCATCACACTTCCTCCCTTTTCTCTTCTCTTCTTTCTGCTTCTCTCCATGCCCATATCAGCTAAATTTTTAAACAAAAATCTTGAATAAAGCTAAATTAAACAAGGTTTCACAAAACTGAAATGGTATCCATTTGAAGCTGTACTTATTGTTAATCTCTTTTACAGAGCATGTATTTCGTGTTTACAACAATGTTAAAAGCTTTTCAGATTGGTGCAAATGTGGGTAGCACTGGTGCCACTTAGCAAGGAGGTTTTTTTTAGTCAGTTAATGGACAGGAGGTTCTCCAATTTTTTTTTTCTCCAAAATTGGTTTAAACTGGGCTTTTATACGAAGTCAGAATTTACTGGTCAGCCTAAATCAAGAGTTTCATCATAAATAAACTTTACTTTACAACTCCTAAGGTGGCATTCTATTTTCATTCTATTTCTACATTAAATATTTATCCATTCAGAATTCCTATGTAATCCAACGTAATGTATGTAAAAAAAATTATATACCCTGTGTTTGAGATTTCAATTGAGAACTCTCTTTCTTCTGTTGTCCAAAAAATAAACAAGGGGTGACTGTTATTGGTGACTCGAATTCTCATTGGCGTTTATGTGTGTATGATTCTGTGTATGACAGAATACATGTGTTTGAACAAGAGGGAGGGAAGTAGAACAGTGAGGTTACAGGGGGCTGAGGTCAAGAAGGTGGAGGAGTTTAGGTATTTGGGGTCAACAGTCCAGTGCGACGGGGAGTGTGGAAAAGAGGTGAAGAG